>BTCW01000018.1:5025000-6275000 GCA_033239725.1 Echinochloa phyllopogon
CGGTCTCATCTCCAGTAGAGCAAGTCGGAGCCAAGGAGGCAGGCATCCATCGTCTCTCACCTCCCGTCCTTGGCCGCCGTCTCCTCAGGCTCAGGCTCACCTGGTCACCCGCACCCTCACCTCGCCGCTCCGGGGCAGCTGGGACTTGGGGGGCAGGGGAGGAAAGCTTGGTGGTCTCCGACGCCTATTTCAGCTCAGGTTTTCCATTCTCAAATGGGGGTTGGCGGTTAGGGTTTCCTCCGTCCCTCCATGCCGCCAGTTCTACTTCTGGCGGCTGGCTGGCGCTGATTTGTTTTGAGATAAAAGTACGGATGGCTGATAAGCCAAACAAACGGGACGTCTTTTTCAAGTGATAGATGCAAGTTACCCAATCTCAAATCTGCCGACGGCCGATCTAGGTGTTTTGTACTCCGTTCCAATTAACTGCTGATTTTTTCTCACCAGGTTTAACCATAAATTTTTGAATAAAATGAATGATTGAACTTTGTGAGAAAAAGCAGCAGCAAATAGTAATTTGAAAGGTACGTAAGTGGTTGACAATTAAATAAAGACCACTTTTAACAGTTTAACTAATAGCGCTACCGGGTACAAACAAGCACATATATAAGGATATGGCATTATTGAGACAACATTTGGGATTGAGGAAAACAGTGTCCTGAATTCTTTCTTCAATTGATGAGGTATCTAACTGTTATACAAATTATTTGCAGTAGAACAGTCAGCCGAGCAAAGGAATTAACCCACACACAAATTGTGACACTTTTTTTTTGAAAAATTCAAATTGTGACACATGCCGGCCAAGACATATGCTGGACAAACCATTCCACTGCCTTGAAGTCAAGTATTTCTCTACATCTTTTGCATCAGTTCAATAGAATTATCAAACATGCCATTTGCCTCGCATGCCAGTCTTACCCACAATAAAAGAAAAAAAGAACCATCCTGTAGCTATTGTGAATTTGTTCTGCTGCTCTCGGAGCTTCTTACTGGATTGAAATATGGATGAGCCTGCAAACATCAAACAAAGTTTTTAGCATAATCTAGTTTTGCAGTTAAAAATGTCAGTATGATAAATCGACTTTCTTCATGAATATTAGCAAGAAAGGTACCATGGTTTCCTTTGCTGTAGGCCTTTCCTGGTGATCGTACCGGAGGAGCTTATCTACCAAATCAATAGCCTACAAAAGGTAGAAACTTTGTAAAAACACACAAAAGAAATGGGTAAAAAGGCCACATTGATCTAAAGGCAACATGGGTCACCTCAGTGCTCACTAGATGTCTGTTCCTAGCATTGACAAATTTCGACCATGGTTTCCTATTATGTCTGTAGCCATGAAAACTGAATTAGATCACCTTAAATACGGAACATTGATAGTCTGCAAGATTACCCAAAGCAAATTACCTTCCAACAAGTCTTTCCAGCTGTGGGTCAAGCTGGAGACCATATTTTTCAAGGTAGTTATAGAAGTCTTCTGTGCCAAGAACCTGCAGCACAGCAGCAGATATCACATACATTATTCATAATAGACAAATTGAAGCAAATCAAATATTAACCTGCTTTCAAAGAGCCATTTCTCTGGGAAATGCAAGAGGAAATTGTAAAACCAGAATGGTTAGGGCTTAGTCAATATCATAACTGCAACTGTGGTGCACCATATATACAAGACGAGGTGGCCAATCACTATGAACTCAAAGGCAACAGAAGGAGATGATGCAATAACAGCAATGAACACAAATCACAATAAACAAATTGAAGCAAATCAAATATTAACCTGCTTTCAAAGAACCATTTCTCTGGGAAATGCAAGAGGAAATTGTAAAACCAGAATGGTTAGGGTTTAGTCAATATCATAACTGCAACTGTGGTGCACTGCATCTAGAAATACTTTTATACTCTGATTAACTGACACTCATGAAAATTGTACTGGTAAAATACACTAGTTTATTGTTTATAAAGTTTGCAATCTGGACAACACATACTGGTTATATATTGGCATCTGAAAAAACAACAACATACAAAAGCCTAGTGTAGTAACGTTTACATGCAGTCAGCAATTTTCGGTACAGGCAAGGTTATGGTCTGCTAGACTGCTACTAAGGTCCAAAAAAAAATGTAGGCATAGCTTATGATTAGTGAGACTCTAAAACTGAGATAGTTTGCTAAATTGGTACTCCCTCCGTATAGGATTTAGACGACGTTTTGGACAAGATTTTAGTCAAACGTTGGGAATATAAATCATGAATAACTTTTAAGTCATCGAATTTGGAAATGTGAAAACTATATGAATAGATTTGTCTTAAAAAATATTTTTATAAAGGCAACGTATCAGATGGAAACCAACCTCTCCGTGCAAACTATGCAAACTTCAATCTGGCCCACATGATGTTGATCCAATGGGCCTCCCACCTCCCATCTTCTCTGTTATTTTGCACAAATCCCCCCTCCCACCTTCCCTATTATTTTGCAAAGTCTCCCTCCCACTCCTGCATGTCCCCATGCATGTTGGTTTGCATAGTTTGCACGGAGAGGTTAGTTTGCACTAGATACATTCCCTTTTATAAAAGTATACATATATTTTTTTTAATAAATATTTTTGTAAAAATAAGAAGTCAAAGTTATGTTTTGGAGACCGTGTCGTTGTCCTAAATGTCATCTAATACCAATATTGAGGGAATACAGGATATATGCAGATGCAAAAAGATAAGTTCACATGAACCAATTAACTTGTGCAGTTTCAAGAGATTAAATTAAATTTATGAAACATCTACATATATAATCAAATGGCAACTCATACTACCTGTAATCATTATATCATTTGATTTTAAAGCACTAGATTAAAGGACAGCCCAAATACTTTGACTGTATGTTTCGACAGAGAGACGCTTCAAACATACCTCAGTTATTTTCACTAACTGGTCATAATTATCCTGGCCGCTAAAGAAAGGGTCCACCCGGAATATCTGTTAAGAGTATCATAATGCTCAGCAACAGTGGTCTATTAGCGAAGATAATCTATTGGGCTGTTACACTTACCATTGCTGCAAACATGCAACCAAGGCTCCACAAGTCCAATGAGTAATCATAATCTAATAAATCCACAAGAAGTTCAGGACCCTTGTAGCATCTGTAAATAGCAAATGACCTGGTAAGCCGAATGAAAGAAGACAATGCAAGGCAGATAGTGAGTAATCTAATTTTTAGTACAGATTAATTTACTATTTATATTCTGGTATAATATAATCTACTGTGAAAAATCCAGCGCTTGCATGGCATTCTAATGAATAAACAAAACAGATGAGCCAGAGCTTATATAAAGATACATTGAAATGCTATTAGTCTATTACAATTAGATACAAGTATCCTTATGACAAGTTCACAGACAGCCAATTTTCAGAGCCAGGACATCTGACCTTGAAGCAACTCTAGCATTATATTCCATCTTGGGATGATAGAACTCTGCAAGACCCCAATCAATAAGACGAAGCTGGCGTTTTTCATGGTCAATCATGATATTGTGAGGTTTCACATCTCGGTGCATGATACCCCTTGAATGACAATAATCTAGTGCCTACACAAATACCTGGAAAGGTTAAGACAATCGAGAGCTAGAACGTTTAGGTTGTAAAATACAAAATAGTCAGCTAGCTCAAGAAAAGAGAGCCTATTAGTTCAGGTTAGGTCAAAGACAAGAAAGTTCATCCTTCATAGATTATTGCAACACATGCTGCATTTATTTTGGTCTTTATGATGTCCGCCCAAATATCTATAGATGGTTCTAAATCACATAGTAAGCATACTATGCATTTCTGACCCTCACATGTATTAATGAATTATCAGCTAAAGGAATATATATAAGAGCATAGTTATCACTTACCAGTCCTATGCAACTCTGAAAATTTTTTGTACAAGAAAAATCATGGGAATTTGATTTGACTTGATTACAAAAGGTTCTCAGAATCAAACAGGTATATTATGAAAAAGAAGTTAAGATTGAAATAGCTGAACCATGAACAGGATGACACAAGTAACAGATATGAGATCTTTTGAGGTTCAAATTCTTGCCTTTAACAATTCAAAAATATAATATCTGATATCATAATCAGATAGCGCAGGGTAGAGCACTTTGAAGTCAGTGTTATTGACATATTCAAAGATCAGACTAGGCGTCTTTGATTCCTCATCTCTGACGACATCAAGTAGCTTTACAATATTTGGCCCTCCATATAAGTTCTGAAGTATTTTTATTTCTCTCTTTATCTGGCTCATCATAAAAAAAATCCACATGAATTGCTATGAAGTCACAGAAATCTAAGAAAACAGAAGGAAAACCAAATAAACACCAATTTCAAGTAACTTTAAAGTTTATTCGCTAACCATAAAAAGGTTGACATAAACAAGAGTAAATGCAAAGAAAATTTAAATTCACAGTTTTTGTACCTATCTTTTTCATATACAAAAACCTTTAAGGTGTCCTTTTTGTTGTGAATTTGTTGGGTATTAGCAAGATTTTTTTATTGAAGTAAAGGGCATTAGCAAGATGGTATGGCCATATAACAGCATGTGAAACTACAATCATGATTTAACTCAAACCACATTGCCTCATGCTTGCTGGCATCCTAGATGGATACATAGCACAAGCAACCAGCCGACAAGATAATACTCAAATATAACACAAAAACAGCTGACACTGGTAGCCATTCATAAAGCTAGACCTAATACATGGCTGCCACTGAGTTTTCAATTTTATGATTCCGGTGAGAAGAAATGCAACAACTATCACAAGAAAACATTGCAAGCTTCCCTTTCAATTTTATGATTCCGGTGAGAAGAAATGCAACAACTATCACAAGAGAGCATTGCAAGCTTCCCTCACCTTCTTCTTCTTCACGGGCTTGAGAATCTTAATGATAGATCGCTCATCGCTCCCAGCCCGAAAGCCTTCAAACACCTCGCTGTACTTCCCCCTTCCCACCTTCCGCAGCACCTCGTACCCATCCTGCTCCCTGCACACACATGCACATCAGAACGGCAACCCTACCCAACCCCAAATCTGGAGAGCACGGGTGAGCTCAGCTCCAGCTCCGTGTGCCTACCCCCACTGGATATCGAGGGACTCGTAATCCCAGTATTCCTTGGGCCGCTGGGCGTTGGCGTCCGCGTAGACGCGCGCCACGGATGCGGCGCCCCCGGGGTGCCGCGTGGCCCGGCCGAAGCGCGGCGTCATCGGGAGCGGTGCCTCTGCTGCTGCTGCTGCTGCGGCGGCGGCGTAGACCGTGGGGGCGACGCGGCGGCGCCGGTGGTGCTGCGCCTGGCGCGGGGCCGCGGTGGAGAGCAGGAAGCGCAGGAGGAGGCCGTGGGGCGCGGCGGTGGCGGCGGGTGCCGGGGGTGGCAGGACGCGGCTGCGCAGGGCGCACCAGGCCATGTAACCGCGGCGCCGGGGGCGAGGGATTCGGGGTCTGTCTGTCGCTGGCTCGCCGCGGCGTCCGAATGATTTCGGCGGCTGTGAGAGCAAAAGCACGGAGGGCTGGCGCGTCCCACGCACGCCGGCACGGAGCCTCGCGGGCGCACCAAAAAAAATCTCGAGAAAATATCCGATTCGCACGGAGCTCGTGTGCCGGCTTGGGCCGTCGGGTGATTGGATCGTCCCGTCAGGCCCAACCCGCGACTACGAGTATTTGGGCTGGGCGACGACCCAGCGCGGGGCATTCCCCATCCCTACTCGGAGCTCGCCAGCAACTAGACGCCGGTTTGCCAGCCACCTGCAACACGCCGCCGTCTTCCACCCCTCCTCCAAAACGGAAGAGGAAAACCGAGGAAATCCTCCAACTCGCACGGGGGCGCGCGCGCGCGCTGCCATGGACGCGGGGACTGAGGAGCTCCGTGGCGGAGCTCAGCCCCAAGCGCAGGTCAGTTTTGCCAAACCCTAGCACCTCGCCTAGTTGTAGTGGGACAAGCAACGGCCATTTTTCTAAACCGGCATTATACTCCAAGTGGAATTCCTCTCCGTATAGCCTTGCAGGTTGTTCGTGCCACGAGTGCGCTGAGTTTATTTGAACTAGAGCTTCTTTTGCAACTGGTTTCGTGGTGCATTTTGGTTTAGCCTGCGCATCAAGAGGTGTGGTTATTTGGTACTTTATCTCAGTCGTTGCAGTTGCTCATGCTGGAGCTTGCAGCTTAAGCATGGGATGTGGTCAAATGACCATCCATCGTATGAACTGACAGTATCCTTTGTTAGTTTCCTTCCTGTAATTTATATTTCATATTTCCCATAGAGAAGTTAGCCTATGCTGGTCATTATAGCCATTTTGGTTCAGCAATCAGCATACATGCATAATCACAGCTAATTATCTACTCGCTGTATCTGGAGCAGAACCTAGACCCGGGTCCTGTTGATAAATCTGTCCTCATGGAACAGGAGTTTCACAAATCAGAAGCTATATTTGTTGGGAAGGTAACAGTTTATAACTTGTCCATGAATTTTCATTTACCTGCTTATTTCCCATTAATAGTTCAGTTCACAGTTATTGGGTCTTTAAAAATGTTCTCAGTTATTGAACTTCTCTTGATTGCTGGCCACTTACTTCACCTGAAAAAATATGCAGATCTACAAACCTGTTAGATTTATCGAACATGGCACAAGGCTTAACCAGTGGGAAGTGAAACATAAGGGAATGCTGGCGTTATTGCATCGTTCTGGATTTTACCACCTGTCTTTCTTGAAGCGAGTTCAGTTGGACCATGCATTGTTAAATGCATTGGTTGAAAGGTGGCGGCGTGAAACACAGACGTTTCACGTGAGGTTTGGAGAAATTACTGTGCTCTTGAAGGATGTGGCGATTCTTACTGGGCTTTGTGTTCATGGTGCTCCTGTCACTGGCCCATCAAACTGTAATTGGGAGCAATTGTGCACACAACTTCTCGGCCAAGAACCGCCACAGATCAAAGGTGGTTCTATCAACATTGCATGGCTGCATGACACTTTCAAAACATTACCAGAAAGTGCTGATCAATCAGATGTAGAGTATGCTGCACGAGCCTACATACTGTACCAAATCGGCTGCAGTTTGTTTCCTGATCCGAGTGGTACTAGAGTGCACTTGCGATATTTGGCCCTACTCCGCGATTTTGATGCATCGGGACAAATGGCCTGGGGAGCTGCTGTTCTTGCCCACCTCTACAGAGAGCTTGGAAAAGCAAGCATGAAAGGCAAAGCAAACTGCTGTGCATTTCTCACTCTTCTTCAGGTAGTATGTCCTCTCAGCTTTGCAGAAAACTTCACTCTCGAAGTCTTGATTGATTCTAGAACTGATGTTCAAGTTCAATGCAACAAACATTGCAGATATGGGCATGGGAGCATATCCAGATAGGCTGTCCTGAACGACTAGAGGATAAGGCTCTACCCAATGATCGACCCCTTGGATGCAGGTATTTTTGGGCTCAGATTGCTTTTTTATTCCCAGTCTCATTTACTTCAATATACGTTCCATGATATAAAAAAATATCTGATAACTAGGTGGAATGTCGCCTTCAAGAACCGTGAAAATGTCCGATCCATGGACCATGAGTTTTACAGGCATGGGCTCGATACCATATCAGATTGTCAGGTATGAAGTTCATTACTTCAGGATGTGCATTAATGCTATTAGATGCTTATGACAAGAGGGAAAATGACATCACTATTGTACTTTGAATGTTTTCTAGATCACATGGGACCCATACAAACCAAACCTTATAGCTGGGCTTCCTGCAATATGCACATTTGGATCCGCTGTTTGGCTATCAAGGACTCCATTAATATGCTTCCAGATTGTGGAAATGCATGTGCCTGAGCGTGTCTTACTACAATTTGGAATGCTTCAGCACATACCAGACCCGGTTGAGGCTACTGAACGTGTTACAATGCAGGGTAAAGCCGATCAAGATTGGTCTACTTACCATGATAAGTACATTAAGCAATGGCAGAACAGGCTCTGCACTGTTGTTAAGCAACAGGGCATGGGGGATTCAGATCCTACTCATGCAAGGAATTGTTACCTTGAATGGTATTGGCAAATTACACGTCGATGGATCTCCACTCCAGTCGAATGTCCAATTATACCCTATGAGTTATCTGGGCAGACTGATAAAGTTCTGGTAATATTTTGCAATCTGTTTATGCTGAATTCAATGTTTACATGTCTTTAATACGTTTTCAACCATGAGCAGGTTGATTTGGTCAGTACAGTGCAGGGACGGATTAGAACTTTGTTACTAGTGAAATTGATGCTAAAAGGATGAAGGAATCACTTATTGAAATTGATGCGTACATCACTGCTAAAATGGCGGAGGCTAAGCAGGTTGCTATCACACCATGTCCTAATGAATCTAGTTATTTATTAAATTGCAAGAGACAACATATGCTTATGTCCTCAATTGTGGTGCAGATTATGCAAAGTGGTGTTCCAACTCGCACAGGAATTAGGAGTGAGTCAGCCATGATCTGTTCAAATAATATGGATCCTACTCAAGTTACTGTTGCCAAGCTGGAACAAGTCACTGATGATCATGTCGAGGGAAATACTATACTGCAATTGGACCAAATGAAGAGAATTCAGCCCACAGGGGAAACTGCTGATTTAGCACCCCTTGTAACAGGTGATGCCACAGGCAACAAAACTGAGGATGTGCATCCACAAGAAGATCCTCTTGATATAACCATGACAGAAGTAAATCTCCAGGACATTATTAGCACACCTGTTGAGGATGCTATGACAGATATTATGAACACATCTGCAGAGGATGCTACACTGCAAGATATTTCAGATTCAGAGGTGAAGAATGATTATCCGTCCATAGAGACCATGGAAGTGCAGGAGACTGTTGGATCAATGGAAAACATTAAAATCTACAAAAGGTTTACAGCTGAATTGCAGGAGTGTACTGGTGCGTCTTTGATTAATGATAAAGTTGATGAGGTCATTAGTGTATTCATGTACAATGGTGGAGATCACTTACATGACTTTTGGTAATTGCAGGTCAAGGAACTGTGTGCAAACCTTCAGTCCTTCCAGAACTCTACAAGATCATGGGCGTAGCATCAAATAATGAGCAGTTGCAGAAGATCTCTGGTGCATCTGAGAATGATAGTATAATTGAGGAAATTGTGGAGACAAGGTCAGAGAATAGTAAAGGTCAGGGAACAATGGGTCAACCTTTAGCCATTGGACCTGGAGATACCTTGAATACATCTATGAAGAAGTTAAGTTCAATGTCAGGTGATATTGGATCTCTCTCTGTCTCTGAACAGGAAGAAACTGATGCTGCAATTCCAGGCCACATTGAACTACAAAATGCTGTTCAGACACAACCTGAGGACAGTGTTGTTCAGGATGGAGTGGATGCTGTGCAAGATCGTGTCTTTCGAGAGGATGCCGAAGACCCAATTGAAAATGTCCCTTGGCAAAAACCTGGTGCTATACCTGCTGAAGATTCACTTATCAGCGGTGCTGGAGAGATAACTCGGAAAAATGTTAATTCATTCACTGGAAAAGCAAATGATACAATTGGAAAGGAGAAATCCACTGCAGATGAGGACCTTGGCAATCCAGGTCCACATGTACTATCTAAAAGGAGGAAATTGACGATTCCTTCCCACAAAAATTCTGAGTTAACTACAGAGGCTACTAAAATGGGAACTGCAAAAACAGTGGAGAAAACAGATCAGGATGTAAGAAGTGGCACTGGGCAGTTGATAGCATTCACAAGAAGGAAAAGAAAGCACTAATTCTCCTAATACTATTTTGTTACTTTAGGCAATAGTTTCAGAAGCTTTTTTGTTTTATGCATTAAAGTGTGCAATGGATGTTAATTCAAAATCTTCTTACCATTTTTTGCCATTTTGATATATGGAATACTCAGTATTGTTTGCCCATTATCAATTACCTCAGTGAATCAATGCAAGTACATATTTTTGTGATACTTCTTTACTGCTCTTAGATCGTGAGTTTTCCAGATTTTTCAAAATCTTAAAAACATCGATCTATTTGGTGCTGAATTAGTTTTATATTTCCTCTGAGAAAGCATTTGTTCGTTTAATTCTCCTTTTTGTGACATGTCACTGCATCAGCATGTCTGGTATCTGTAAACACAAACTTTGCTAGATGTTTTCCTTTTAAGATTTCTTTAGTACATTTGGGAGTAGTCATGCAAGCATTGAAAGCAAGATCCATGGTTATCGGCTCCATAATGAAAGGTAGCGAAAACATTTTGCTCTTTCTGACTGAATGTTAGTTCAATCACCTCTTTCTTCACCGCATCTCACATGCTTTACTCCAACTTGCAGATTATGCATAAGGCTGTGGCATTGTTCTTTTGATTTGAGCAGATTGGATGGATGAGTGTTTGTTGAGATGTACAGATTACGCACAGCTGACAGGGGTTTTTTTCCTGAATCGAGATGTGACTAAGATAAGCAGACCTGTTCCTCTGATATTCTCAGCCTCTTCATCTTGCAGGAGCGAATCCAATATGCATCCCCCACTCCCCCAGCATAAAAACATGGTGCTTTTCTAACCCTGCTGTGCTGAGCATACCAGGTTCTGTTGCCCCTAGATGAGCCTACTGCAACCTCAACAGTCAGTAAGATGAACCCAACGCTTCAACGTCTCCGGATTTATGACATGGAGGAGACACGGGACCGGAAGGCGCTGTAGCGAGATCAAGAGGCGCCACCAGCTAATCGTCCACAATGATTCATCTCGTGTCGGCCGCGGCTCTTCTCCTGCAACGGGCGGCGTTTTCGGCCGGGCAAAAGGCGGCAGGCCTCGCGTCATGGTCGCTGCGCGTGGTGAAGCTCTCTTTCTGATGATGGGAGGCTGCAACCGGTCTCGCCCTACGGCATGGGTCATGGGATGATGGGAGGTCTCTGGGCGATCGGCACTGGCAAGCTGTGCGAGCCCTGCCCGTCGGTTGCGCCCGGCGCTCTCCAACTGCAATGATGGCTGCTCGCCTCGTGCCCGTGACTGCAGTGAAGCGCCCCTGGTTCATGTCACCCCTCACTTTCAGTGCTCGTGCTGTGTCTGCTCCCTTCGTGCACTTCAGGTGCCATCTTGTCGTGATCTGCTGTGCTTTCACCAGTGACCACCGCCCCATGGGTAATTTGCACAGATTGTGAAGCAATTTGATGGTCTGATTCCTCGAAAAAAAACGAGGGTCTGATTTATGGCCACACGCGCAGGTTTTTAGAGCCAATATGGAGGGAGTATAGGCTGTTTCTGCATCTAATCAGCCATCGGTACTTTTCTCTCAGAATAAATCAGCCACCGGTACTTTTCTCTCAGAACAGATTGGCACCAGGCAAAGAACAGGGCGATGTCTCAACGTAGATGCCAGCGGACTTGGATGCATCGACGAACCGACGAACGAGTATCATTTATTTTTCGAGACATGCTTGGCTACAGCAATCATTCACTGTCGAACATCACATCAGAAATTGAGAACAACCTCCATACCAGTGGAGCCACTTGGATTGGCAACAAGAAACCATGAAACCCCAAAGATCAGAGTTGCGGTCGACTTTTATAAAAGGCGAACAATCTGATGTGCTGCTAGAAGTTATATTGCATTGCCTGATGGTCGTGAGTCATCTGATGAACAAAAAGGAACCCAATCTAGCTAGTTAGCATCTGACCTAATCCTGAGCTAAAACCAACAAAATGAGACGCATCTATATACATTGCATTCCATCTGCTCTGCATTTGCTAGCATTCATCAACTCAGCAATCAGAAGTACAGGGTCATATCCATGCCAAGACCCTTGGAACTAGACTAGATAGCATCTTCTGAGTCAGGTCGCTCAGTGGGCACCGACCAAGCCACCAGAATTTGCAATTGCACCTACATTCTTCGGTTAGTGGGGGTTATAGTAGTCTGGCTAGGAATGTGTGGACCTCCTGTCAGTTGTCTGTACTCTCTGCCCTTGTAGGCTACAGTATTTGACCTGTTCCAGAAAAATAATTGGGATGTGCACATTAGAAATGCTATAATATGCATAGGGTCAGAACCAAATGCAGGTGGATCTCAGTGCTTACATGCATTGTCGCAAGTGTGGACAGCAATTCTCTGGACTGCTCCATTTGAGTGCGTTCTTGGGTAGCAACTTTGGAGAGGTCAGAAACCATAATACTTGTTCCAGCCAGCTGCAGACCCGAGAGGTCATTGCAGTCAAACAAAACAATAAGTACAGCATCATAGAAAATAATATTTCACCAATGGTAATCATCTCAGAAATTGCTATGTTTTTGTGCGTGTGCCTAAAAACGTGCACATATTTTTTGTATGGTTATTGCAAAGTTGATTATTAAGATGCTTGGAACTGTGAGACGAATTCAGTTGTATAGGACATACTCCCTCCGTATTGGTAAAGGAAGCCGTTTAGGACAAGGTTTGAGTCAAACTTTGGGAATATAAATCATGAATAACTTTTAAGTTGTTGAGTTTGAAATTGTAAAAGTTATATGAATAGATTTATTTTGAAAAATAATTTCATAAAAGTATACATGTATCACTTTTTGACAAATATTTTTATAGAAATAAGAAGTCAGTTGTGTTTTGAAGACCATGTCGCTGTCCTAAACGGCTTTCTTTACCGGTACGGCGGGAGTATATAGGCTTATCCTACAGAAGTAGAGACCCTCAAGAGGAGAGAAATTCTTATGCAGAAACTTGGGAAGGTTTTTATAGCCGTCTGATCGATCTGGGTAATGGCTGGCTAGGATCAGATTAGTTCTCAACAAATCTAACAATTCATCATGATCAGACCACATGGAAAGCCTTAATATGCAGGGTGCAAATTCTGTTCTATAGGACCACCAACCATAAATTAAGATAATGTAGTGGCAGACAAGCAAATAGTACAAAGAAAATGGAACAGGAAAGGAATTCAATATACACAGTACCTTAGCCAATAAAGTGCATATTGAACTTCCTATTGTTTGCATAATATCAACAGCAGAGCCGACAGCATTTTTCACATCTTGGATATCAGCCTGCAAGTACGAAGTAGCAAAGAAGAACTTGAGCTTTTAATACCCACAACAGAAGGGAAACATGTGGAAACAATTTTGTACCATTAGTGTGCTATTTACAACCTTTGCTCCATCAGTAACAGGAAGGCACAAAATGCTGGCAGTTAGAGCTTCCACGATTCCAGATAACGAATCCGCATAGTCCCTGTCTAATAAAGACCATTCCTCTAGATATGCCATCTGTATCAAGCAAATTTTGTTAGATTTTTAGAAACAAAGCCAATGTGAAAAGAGAACACTACCAGGCTAAGGTATGACTGGCCAAAATCTGTTTACTAGTATCCCACTACAGAGTCTGCATGCTGGTGAGCTAGTCTGTCTCCATTTTTAACTTTACAGTTGTTCTTAGGAATGGGCCATGTGCAAATGCAATCTATTGACTATTAAGCAGAGGAAATAAGCATCAAAACGGCCAGCCTGCGAATACATGGTCCAACTGTCACATGAATGAGAAGGCCTGGTGGAGCGACCATGCAGATATTTGAAACATGTATTCAGATGGGCGATGGCCCTGTGCTTATAGCTAACTGGTTCTCATTTTTTTCGGAGACTTCTGTTCCTTTTAGCAAAATGGTCTCTTGCTAACAATGTCTGGCAGGCTGGCCAATGGCAGCAAGACATGGAGGATAAGGATAATTCAAGATAATCAGATGAACTATCAGAAAGCAAGGTTTCTAAAGTTTAACGTCTTCTAAAGTTTAACTTAAAAACCGACATGTGGTCACGTGGAGATACAAATACGGCAGTTAATTGCCTACTTGCAATCTTGAACAGAAAACTAAATAAGTGATTATTACCTGTCCCTTTAGAACTGTCATGAGTTTCCAATTATTTCGGTATAACTGTAGCTGGAACCTCTTAAGAGCAACAGACTTACGCATCCCAAGGGTAGTAATCCATGCATCAGATAAGTATTTCTGGTGAAAAGGTCAGAGAAGAAGGGTTATTGAGAAGTATTAAGGATAAGGTAGAAAAGGCAGCATTAGCTATACAAAACAATCTGGTTGAAATGAAAATTTTTCCTACAATTTTTTTTAGTTAAAATAGCTATGCAGTACTTTCAATTAAGCAATGCAATCTAAAAATAGCAGCCAGACTCCCATTTGGCTATGAACTGGTTCAGAATATAAACACCCATTCTAAAAAGTAAAGAACATGAGGCATATTTAGCATTCCATCTGATACACCTTGAGCAGATCCTATTGATATTAGTTTTGTTTTGTTTACAGCTCCAACATAAAGGCATGTCATTGTCGAGGCTGTCTAGGTTCTCTTTGTCTTTCCAACTGTTAATAGTTTTTTTTTCCTTTTGTGTGTGTGACAACTACTCTTCGCTTCAGAGAAGACCTGACAAGATACTTTCTATCCGATATACATAGATTGCCCGGCTCAGCTTTATTGAAGAAGGTACTCCCAAGGAATTCAAAAAACTTCGATAAATATAAAAATTAGGATAATATAAACTATGGCACAAAAGACAAAGGTAGTTACATCCAATATGAAGTGTACATTACAAAAAAAATTGGTTTTGAAAATAAGTGAATTTGCTCACAGCTCCTGCATTAGCTAGCCCAGATTGCATATGCCACTCCTCGGATTTAATCAATCATATCTTTATACAAATAATTAATGAATCTCAATTTGAATAAATCAAGCGAGTTCTAAAATCTAAATCTACAACCATGTACACATGCTACTGAATTCTGGGATGTACAGCAATTTATGTTAATTATACAGTAGAAACAAACTTCACATATTAGAATTCAAAATATAAGGGTTTTGTAAATGAACATATATACTCACCTCTGCAGTCAGTTTCTGTGCAGCAAGTGCGGCATCAGCCTGTGCGTTCACACACCGCCACTGCAAATGTCGATTGGATAAAATTCTCAATAGGTGCTCACAGTCGACCTTACTACCCCCATGCCACCTCCTCTTCACTTCTCCATCCAAACCATAACCAGATGAACATCTTCCCTGATGATCCCGAAATGAAGTGCCTGACCCCACAGAGTTTCTCGCCCGTGATGGACTTGACATCCTCCTTGATGGATTACCTGTAAGCTTACTTGGTGAAGATTGCCTGACTGGCTGATTCAGTGGGGGCGAAACAAGGCCATTTAACAGTGATTTCTTGACCGGCGCTGTCCTGGGAGATGCAGCCAACCCAGAGGTATACGGCACGTATGGTGTGCCTGGATCTGCAAATCGTTGCGACCTGCTGGCGGCAGCGTCCTGCAAGAAGCGTGCTGGCACACTCATCCCCTTGGGCGACGGGCGTGCTCTATGGGAGATGCCAATGCCTGCATCCTGAGACCCTGAATTGCTCCCAGAAGACACACTCTCCGTGTCAGACGACATCAAGTAGTCCCCACTGTCAAATGAGGAACGCCGAACCCCATCCTCAAACACCATGGATTGGCGCAGCGACCTGACAGCAGCAAGGACAGCCGCGTCCCTCTTGTGCAACGAGCAATCCAAGCTTTTGGTAAGCGGATTTCCCTCAAACCCCTGCGACAACCTCGCCGACATTGGCCATCTGTGGTGGCTATGGCCCCCCTCAAAGCCCTTCCCCCTCTCCGGCACTGTCCCCATCGCGGGCCTCCTCCTCTCCGGCGTGATGGACCCCGCAGCCGAAGCCACCGGCCGCCGCGACGGGGAAGGGGACGTGGCCGGCTTCGCCTTGCTGGTCTCGAAGGAGAAGGACCGGCCCTGGAACGCCACGGAGAGGCTCCTGGTGGTGGTGGTGGTGCCCGCATTGGGCCCCCCGGCCTCCCCGGCGGCGGCATTGCCCGCCGGCCCCGGGCGCGGGCGGTCGACGGAGACCGAACGCCTCGGCAGCGGCGACGCGAAGCGGCGGGAGGGCGTGGACGCCGAGGTCGAGGTGGAGTTGGAGCTCGAGGAGGTGGTGGTCGAGGTGGAGGTGGATGTGGACTTGGAGGAGGGCGCGAGGAGGTAGCGGGAGGAGACGGCCTTTGCCTTGGGCTTGGGCCGCGCGTCGCCGGCGTCGGCGCCGTTGGCGTTGGCGTTGGACTTGGCCGGGGAGAGCGCAGAGGAGGCGCGGCGGCGGTGCGGGGACGGCGACGGGTTGAGCCGGGGCGCGGCCGCTGCTGCCCCGGCGGCCACCATGGCGCTCAGATCTCGCGGAATCTCCCCGTGGTTTTGAGCCGCTGGGGTTTGAGGGGTTTCGTTTCGTTTCAAGATGGATTGGGGGGGGGGGGGGGGGAGCACGGCACGGCAGGAAGCGGAGTCGGGAGAGTGAAACATGGGCGAGAGCGAGGGCCAAGGGGATGGATGGGGTCCGTCGCAAGGGCAAAAGGGGAAAAGCGGGCGGAATAAAGGGCCGGTGTCGTCTGCTGGTGGGCCCTGGTGTGGCCCGGTGGGGCGGCGGAAGCACCAGCCAGCCGGTCAGGTCAGGCTTGACGCCCGGTGATGGGCGCTGGCGCCGCCGTCGTTAACCCCTGCCCAGCGATTTCTCGCGTTGCGCTTTACGTTTCCCTCCCTCGCCATGGGCTCGCTACCGTACGCTCGTCAAGGCGAAGGCGCTCATGGCTCATGTGGCCTGCCCCGCGGCGATTGGTTACGCGACCACGGAGTGGAGACGGCGTGTGTGTGTGTGTGTGTGTGGGGGGGGGGGGGGGGGGGGGGGGGGCTGACACCATCATTTCCCCCGACGCGCCGGCGCGACGAAAAAGGGGCTCCCAGGCTCTAAACAAGTGTGCGGGCAGGGGAAATGTGCTCCTGCGACTAGTTTTATCCGCTGCGTGATTGGCCATTTGGACCCATGCGCCCTGCCTCCACGCACTCTCGCCTATAAAATCTGGAGTTTTTAAGATTTGGAGAGATACTATCCTGCCTCGGTAACCTAGGGGCAAGTTGAAGTTTTAAGATTTGGATAGATATACTATCTTTCCTCAGGAACCTAGGAAAATCGAGGTTTTAAAAGATTTGGATTGCCTCGGTCGTCAACACAATGCAAATCGGCATATAACTAAAAAAACACAATGCAAATGTGCAGATACTAGGGTATATGCTCCGGGCAAAATTCATGTGTGCTGAAGAACCTCTTATTGTCAAGCAATAATAAATAATATGTAGTAACTTTGGAGTAGGAAATAGAGTAAATATTATTAGCCAATAACACTTAGTTTCTGTAACATCGTGATACAGACACGAGTAAATATAGTATATATATGGGAACAGACTGTAACGTGGTAAATCTTGTCAAGTTACTGCTAAGAGGCGACAGTATCACGTGTGCATCAACAGTGGATTTACTGGCGAATGAAACAGACGGTGCGCGGCTACGGCCGGATGCAGGTGTCGAGCATGCATGCATACAAAAGATGCACTGATGCAGGCACAGATCCTTCACGTAATAACCTGAGAAGAACAGTGGAGTATGCCCAGTGTAGCAGCTGTACAGTTCTCTTTTTAAACTGTATCGAGGCAAACTTTGACATTTAATACTCTAGTGTACTGCTAGTTTATTGCTAATATGTCTTGTTGTGTAAGAACATGACACGCGGAGTCAACTTGGTCAGATCATGTCTCGTCCATTTGCATATGCTGGTATATTGTATAGTATATAGTTCGAAGGCTCCCGATGCATGCTGCATTTTATTTTCGTCACGTACACCTATTTCTTCAGCTTGTGGAGTGACCACTGTAGTAAAAAAAGTATAGGGTCCATTTGGACACATCATAATTACCAGTGGCGGAGCTGAAAATGGAAGGTAGGGGCTGATTTCTTCCTTCTTTTTCTTTTTTTCTTCTTCTCCTTCTTCCTTCATCTATGGCTAGAAATTATAGGAGAGGCTTAGAGGCTTAATGGACTCTATGGGAGTAGGGGGCTCCAGTCCCCTAGCCCCCCTGCTGGCTCCGCCCCTGATAATTGTTGAGGTTTGTGTGTGGAGTGATCATGGAGCAACCGCACAAATTTCAAGTTTTAACCACTCAATCTGACATTTGATGCTTGGATTGAATATATTGAGCAGAGTCGAGTCAAGATATAGGGGAAAATTTTAGCTGCGAGTTGCATTCAGCTTTTTCATCATAGCCAAAAATGCTTGAGATTTCATTCGGATATGCATTCTATCTGTTTCACATCTCAACCAGCATAGACCTAGGCGCTCGCAATATTCATAGAAGCTCACCCATACGCAGTTTATCATTTTGACAACTTCGATACACTCGAACAAGGAATAATATAGTAAATCTCTCAACTCAAAAGTTCCACCTTTCAGCCGTATAGCTCTAAAATACTTACAACCCAAAATCTATTGGCTCTAACTTTAAATTTTGAACCATCAACGAAAAGAAATGATACTCTCTTGGTAAATTAATCAGCGAATAATAATCATTTTTCTTTGTGGACCTGACTATCCCTGTTGTTACCATTTGGCGTCCGCTGCCTGGCCGGAATAGCAGAAGTCTCGAGCGGCGAAGCACGAGAGACACTGTACACGTGCGTGCAAGACATGATAATAAGCAAACCGTACGACAGACGGTTAGACGTCTCTGTTAACGAAGTAAGCTAGCAAATCACGCTCAGTCACGTAAAGCCCCACGGCGAGCTGCTGCGGCGTGCGTGTGGGGGCCGCGCGCTACATGAGTTTGCGATCCGATCCATGTCTGGTGGTACTGTGCTGCCCACACGCTGTCACGATCCTTTCCTTCCCGTTAACCGCTTTATCGTCACGTAGGACCCCGTCCCCGATACGCCGCCCCGGATCTGCACGGCACGCCGCGTCTGCGTCGCCCGCCGTACGGGTTGCGCCGGGGCCCTGTCTCTGCCCTCTGGCTGGCTGGCTGGCTGGCTGGCTAGCTGGACACGGCCGGCACCCGCGGCGGCCGCTGGAACGCTACGGTTGCGTGCGCGCGGGTGTCCTCTGGCGCCCGAGCGGCGGCCGCGGCCAGCCCGCGCGCTTCGATCCGCCGAGCTGCGCGCATGGCTGGATGGATGCCCTGGATCATTGGATGCTTCCACGCCGCGCCGCCAGGCCGGAGTCGAGACAACCAGAGTACCAGACGAGCTGATGCCTGATGGCAAGCATACGATACGACTGCATATTCTCTGATCTCTGGTCTGTAGCTCTGCAGGGTGCAGGGCTGCTGGTTGCTGCGTGCTGCAGGCCCCTTGCGCAAAACCACAGAACCTCTCCCTATACACGTACGCACTCGGAGTGTTCGACTCGACAGATGCCTGAGCATGATGGTTTTTCAAGCTGCGGTTGGACGCCGGTCTGCTTGGTCAGGGGGGATGGGACTTCGACGTGCAGCTGAAACCGGAATCGCCGAGTTCGATCGACAAACAGTCCAGCACCCGTGAGCGTGCCTGCAGGTCGTGCTGTCGATCTGATCAATTTTGTCAGAGATCTATACGTTACGTACGTGACAACGGCAAGAGCTTACGGATCGGAGCTGCAAGTATCATGTCGGCACACGTACATTTCGCCTAGTGGTACTGACCCTACGGAAACCAATATAATTACCTGCGTAGGTTTCACTGACCCTACGGAAAATGACACGCATTATGATCCAATTAGTGGTTGATCAATCGAACGATCTCGGATCCTCCAAATGATAACCTCCGTCGAAGCCACTGCACCGATATGATCGAGCTGTCGAATCGAGCACTCGCCGGCCATGCGTATGCGTGCACCGTGAAGCAAGCTAGCTACGAGTCTTTCTTCGTTAGGCGTTGCTTCAGAAGGAATCTCCGGGCGGTCCATCCCTTTTGCGAGACTTCTGCATTACTGTTCCAGTGCCTGTCATAATTGATTAATCCGGCCTTTTTGGCCCGTCCAGTTTGCAGCCGAAGCAATGCATCATCCGATGACCGATGATAGACTGTAACGGCGGTTCGAGATGCCACTGCCATCGCGATTAGGCTGGCTGTCTGGTTCTCTTTGAGAAATAATGCAGGTGCTTTTTTTTAACAGTGGAAAGAAAAGAAAAGATGGCTCCACAGGTGTTCATGCTCCATTGACATGGCATCACTCTCACTCACACTCACTCACTGGTGTGCAGCGTGTGCCTTTCGAGATGAAGTTGGAAGTGAAAGCCTGATACTCTGGTAGTCTGATATGTATAGTCTTCGGCTATCGAGCACCAGAACTAATTTTTGGGCTCAATTCATGAGATTTTGGTGGATCAAACCTCAGGTCCATTGGACAGAAACAATTTTCGTTCTCTTTGCAAACCTAGGAGAGAGGAAGAGAGGAAACTGGGTAGGAACAACCTTTTTTTTAAGCACGGGGTAGGAACAACTAGTAGTATAGTACTCATTTGCATGAAGTTGGGCCCGTAAAGGTTACCAAGCTGTCCCTAGGCCTAATTATTTACTGCCAGGCCGAATTGCCATTGGGCTTCTTCTTACCGAGCACATCCTGTTGGGCCAATATCGATGTCATGCTGGGCTTTTCAGTACTTGCACGAGCTACGTCACAGGCCATATAAAGGGAAAAAATCACAAACGTCACATCCGTAAAGAAAAGAACCGCGTCACATCTGGAGTCTTTCCCACAACCTACTGACACACTCAAAAAATTCTTATCGACGTTACAAACAATAAAACTTTCCAATTGGTTAATTCTTCAAAAATGTAGGTTGAGACCTTTTGGCGATCAGCCTTATCCTCCTTTCGAGAACAACATTCTAAACAAGATCTGGATATTAAATATTACTTTACAAACATCTTTGATACATAATATGTGAACCTACACGAACAGTGTAACTGCACCGGAACACCTGATGATGACCTGAGGCAGCCAGCCAGCCAAGCTCACTAGCCCAGCTTCCTCTCTAGTCCGGTTGTCCCAATCAAATGCATAAAAGTTTCAGGCCTTTTCTAAATTTCACCCCAAATTTTATTATATAACAAAAAATTCATTACATCAAAATATCGATATATGCATGAAATACTAAATATAGATGAAATCAAAAACTAATTACACAGTTTTATTGTATTTTGCGAGACAAACATTTTGAGCCTAATTAATTAATATTTAAATAATAAACGAGGGCTCGGTGTTTCACCGCATTGTACCCGTAGGCCACCGGCACCGCAAGGTTTCGCTTCAGACCGGCGTCAGCTGTCAGTTGTCACACTACAAATCTGCACGTGCCGTTGACCGCCGCCGTTTCCTCTCTCGGCCCAAACAGCCACCAACCAGACACCACCCCTCCTCCCTGCACCGCGGCCCATACACCCGCGCCCGCTGACACTCCTCCCCGCCAAGCCACCCTCGCGTCGCCCACGAGTCGTCGTGCACCCGGTCTTCCCCTCCTCCCTCTGAGTTCGTTCCCCTCCCCCCCCTCTCCCTCTCCCGATCGCGCAGCTACGACGAAACCCTAGCGACGAATTGCCCCCGCGGGATCGAGGATTCCAAGTAAGTCCCCTTCCCCCTTCGCTTCATTTTCCCCAATTCGTTCCGCACCCTGCTGGTTCGGTTAGATCTGAACACCCGAGCTTGCATCGTTAGGGTTCCAATCGGGGCGAGCGCGGGGGCCGCATTCCGGGAGCGGGGGATGGCGACCGGCCGGAAGATGGCGCGCGTCGACGTCGCCGAGCTCAAGCAGCGCCTGGTGAAGCGGCTGGGCCGGCATCGCGCCGGCAAGTACTTCGCGCACCTCACCAGGCTGCTGAATCTGAAGCTCACCAAGGTGGATTTCGACAAGCTGTGCTACGCCACCATCGGCAAGGAGAACATCGCGCTGCACAACGCGCTCATCAGGGGGATCATCAGCAATGCGCTGTCGGGGGTGCCACCGCCGAGCCGGCAGGCGGTCACCGGCCAGTCGGGGACGACCACCGCCCCGAGCGGGCAGTGCGTTGGCATCGCGCTGCCGGTGGTGGGGAATGTGGGGGCGGTCGTGGATTCGGCTGATGGTGAGCTGGCGAGGGAGCGGGGGGCGCCGGTTGGGAAGGTGTTGTCTGTGGAGGATGGGGAGGAGGTGGAGCAGGTCAGGTCTGCTCCGTGCGTCCAGAGTCGGAGCCCGATCACGGCGCCATTGGGGATCTCAGTGGCAGGGAGTAGTGGTGTTAGGATGCGGAGGGCGGTGGATGATCCGAAGGTGTCATGCTATGAGTCTGGCCATTTGTTGGATACGGCTACTTTGCACGAGCGTTTGCAGAGGCGGTTGCACAGTGATGGCATTGGAGTGACGGGGCAGGCCGCTGATGCTTTGAATCGTGGATTAGATGAGTTCCTGCGAAGGTTGGTTAAACCATGCATGGATTTGTCGAGGGTGAGAGCCAGCAGTAGAAGAATTAGTAAAGTCAATGAGAAGTTTACTGGTAGAATTAATGCCTTGCAACAACAAAATCTGGTTCATTGTACAACCTTGCAAGATGTTGCAGTTGCTGTTCAATCTGATCCACATTCGCTTGGTCCAAATTGGCCCACACAAATCGAGAAGATACAGACAATGTCATTTGGAGGAGAATGAGTTAGATTGCCCTGTTATAGTTGATGAACTTCTCAAAGGGAGGTGCACTTTGCTGGCAGTGAAGTAAATGAAGCAGCAGACCAACCACAGGGCTACAAATTCTTAGCATTGCAGTACTCACAGGTGAAAGCCTAAGACCCAACAAGTGAACAAAGGGAACTGTGATGAATGGTTTAGCATAAAATCTTTCTTGGGAATATATAGCCATCAATAATAAATCGAAGAATCAATAGGGTTGGCTAATGTCCTGGTCAAGCTGAGCAACTCGTCGACAAATATAGCCATCAATAGTACTTTTAGAGATTTGTTGTGATGTAATAGAGCATTTTTCCCTTGTTGCAGACTTAATTGGAATCATTTTTCGCAGTGATCATAAGAGACGCCTTCAATGGCTCATTGCCCATGTACATTGTATTCAGATTATGACAACAACTGCTTGCAATTCGGATACAAGTTATTCCCCTGTTGAATAAATATATAAGCTTTGTTCGCTCAGTGACTTCAAATTCTCTTGGAATGTAAATGTTTTAAACATGCATCTAACTGAATTACAGTTCATGTCATCAGGAATATAAGACATGTACTTTTCTAATTGAATCAATTCCACAGTTCTCTGAACTTTTTATTTCACTTCTCCTATTACTATAGTTTTTATATTCAACTATAGAAGAATTCCATATTCAACGTTGAATTTTTTTACTTGAATACACTGTACATCTTGGTCCAATAATCCTTGAACTATATAGCTATTCAATTTTTTTGTAACAATTTTATATGTTTTTTTGGACTAGCTGTTCTTCTATGTGAACTTTTCAGGATGTGGTCCCATTCAAAGACTGCAACTGTTCTTTCAGCAATGTATGTCTCATTTGAGTAATTTTAGTTACATTACATATGCATTGTTCTTATGACAGTTTGCTTGTCCGGACCATGTTCTGTTTTCGTTATTATCTTACTAAAGTGGTACCGTGACTTACTGTAACATGATGATTTTACCCTCTGATAATGATAATGCAGTTCTGGCTATCTCTTTTGTCAAAGCATGGTGTCTTTGTTGTTTTGCTATATTTATCTTACATGAAAAATGACTCTAATTTGATGGTTTACTATTTCTGCAATAGTGTTTATAGAGTATCTGTCAGTTTCGTTCTTATTATTTAAGGATTCCACAGGTTTGCTGCGCCTTTGAAATCAAGATAGCCAGGATGACAGGTCTGGATGCAACCAGGTGCAGAATATCCTTAATTCCTTATTGGAAGCTGGTTAATTAGAATCACTACATCAGACGTGGTTTGGCTTTGAAATTGGATCCAAAGTTTCTGCTGTCTTGGATCTCAGAAGTCAGAACTCGTTAAGTCTTGGCCGTGTTTCGTTACTTCCCCGAAAATTTTTTTCAAAGGGAATCTTGCATGCATGGAGTATTAAATGAAGTCTATTTACAAAACCTTTTTAGGGATGAGTGTAATTTTACGTGACGAATCTAACGAGCATAATTAGTCCATGATTTGCTACAGTAATGCTACAGTAACCATCCTCTAATCGTACGGTCAGAGGCCTCATTAGATTTGTCTCGTGAATTAACCTGGGGTTGTGAAGTTAGTTTTGTAAACTGACTTATTTAATAATTTTAATTATTGGTCAAATGGGGTGGAAAAAATTTCCATCCCAAAGAAACACGGTCCTTATGCAGTTTAGAAATATTGCCTTCTCCCCTCATACTGATGTGCTCGTATCGCCCATCATTTTCTCTAGATCTGGAGTATCTGCATTTCTTCTTTCTGATTGCTATTGGTTTGATGCAAGGCACAATAAAAATTTTTGGTGAACTTGCGGATGTCATCATCCTTTTCGTATTTATCAAATCTTTGATGTCAAACAAGTGACAGGATCAGCCTGTTGAAGTCCCAGGAAGGTGAGTGCTCAGTGATAGCAGGGATCTGGCATGACATCCAGGAGCTAAGCAGGGCTTGTTCTTTGTTTCTTTTTCTTATGTAAGCCTTATATGGCACACCCCGTTGCAGCACACCGTTGTGCGCCGGCTAATGTGCCTCACTTTTTTTTTTATACTTTGCCTCACGCAATTTGGTATGGCCGTGCAGCGGACTTGTGAGTCACTAGCCATAGATTATAACCATGTTCATGATTAACGAAAGTTCTTGTGTTTGTAAAAGTAGCAAGATTATTGTGTACCTGGTACTTATATAATTGTATGCACCGCAAACTACTCGTGCTATTTCTGGGCATTGGCTCAGTTTCCTTCTGTTTTCTCTTGTACCCACATCACGAATACTACAGATTCCGTTAGGTGATCAGAATGGGAACAGAATATCGTATTGGTGATTAAAAATGAATTATGCTGCAAAAGGTTCCCCCTGAATATAGCATGACGGATATGGCGGTTTCAGTTCTGTCGAACCGTGTTAGCTCTTTGGTTGCCCAGGCTTAAAAAAATACTGATATTCTAGGTTTCTTCGAAGCCGGTATCAGACAGATCTTCATGGCCTGAGGACAAGACGAGGCCTGAGGACAAGACGATTATAAACTTTTGAGTCAGACAGGGTGCACATAAACAAATAACTTGTCTTTTGTACTTATACTTTTGTACGATAATTACTAATTTTGCAGCAACTCCATTAAAACTAAAATATTATGCGCACAATGCGGTAATTTATTTACCCTCAAAGGAAATGGAGAAATGCAATGATTCAACAAATGCGGCACGAGGTTATTTCTTTCCCCTCGTCTGTCATTTTCTAGTGAATGTGATATGAGCACAAGCTTATTTCAAAAGGCTGGTGGTTTCAAACGATTTTTTTCTATATATTCTTTGGAAAATAAAAGTCACACCAGATCATTCTCCATTCATGGTGAGACACTTTTTTTTGCTCCTGAAGGAATCGAGACATGGCATAGCATTTCTTCAGTACGATATGCGGTGAAGGAACTGCAGATATATAACAGGATTCAGACTTACATCACCACCTAATTTTTCAGTAAAATTTCTGTTCCAACCAACTGATACTTTTCAGTGATGGCTCGTGTGGGTCTGTGGGAAATAGTTATCTTTACCCAAACGCTAATGATTCGGTCCATACGAAACACTTTGTTTGTAAAATGTTCACACAAATCTTCCAACTGATACTTTTCAGTCAGGGCTTCGTGTGGGTCTGTGGGAAAAAGTTATCTTTACCCAAACCCTTAGATTCAGTTCATACTGGACACCGTGTTTGTAAAATCTTCACACAGATCTTCCTCATCTCTGCTGTGCTTTGCACAGCAGCTCGCTTTCCGTTGGATCCAGACACTCTTCAGCAGTTCAGCTTACACGGATTCGCCGATAAAACAGCGCACGTTAAGCTCAAGGGGTTGCCATCGCTTGGAAGTAAGAAACACCGTTAGAGCATCTTCAAGAGATTAGCTAAAAAGATTAGTCAAATTTATTAATTTAGCTACTCTCCAAAATAGATTTGACTAACAAATAATAGAGTAATCCAACAGATTCTGTAAAGATGGCTAGTGAAGTAGGCTAGCTAAAAATAGCTAGCGAATGAGGTGAGATAGAGAGCCACTAAATTTGGAGAGTCGTTTACAGAGTCTGTTGGAAACGTTTTTTCTTGAACAATAGCTAAATTTAACTTTAGAAAACGATTTGGCTAGTCTCTTATAGATGCTCTCACACCATTGCACCAGTATGTTATGCGCTGGTTGATCCTGAACCTTGACTGCTTGGGTACGTCAGTTGCAGAAGGAGGTAGCGATCACCAACTCCAGCTATATCTTTTGTTTTCTGGCAGAAGACTGGACTACGTGCTTTCCTCGTCTTCACACGCTCATTCTGATGATTCCAGTTGTACTCTCTTCTGATACACCTGTACATCCTCTCGTCAACAATCTTTTTAATTAAAACGTACGGTAACTAACTCAAGTAGCCCGTCCTTATCCCTTGCTACAGTTCAGACAGGGCGACCGAGGGCGACTCGGAGGCGGAAGCTCTTCCCGGCGGCGGATCCACCGGCTCCCTTCCTATCCGGCAGCCGGTCTGGCGCCGGAGAGGGAGGTGAGCCGGCGGATCGCCGTGCGGGTGTAGATAGGCTAGATCTTTTTATAGATCTGCCTAGGTTTACCTTGCCGTCTTGTTCGACGGCGGAGCTCCAGCTTCCGGGGTGGTCGGCTTGTCGACCAGTCGCCGGCGAATAAGTTGCCGGAAGCTTGGCGTCGTCCACGCGGCGCAAGATCTTCTCTGGCTTGCTTTTGTTCTTGCCTGCTTCTTCCCCGGTGAAGGTGACCACTTCGGCTTCGTCGACAAGCAGGTAAGCACGCCTTTCCTTAGTACCAACTCCGGGGACTGTTTGGTCGTCGGGATGGTGCTGTAGGACTGGTTTTTCCCGGCGGCGCTTGGAGGAGGGACTTGGCGTCGCTTCTGTGGAATAAGCTACTCCGGGCGTCTCTCTTCTTCGCCGTCGTTGTGAGCTCCGGCGTCGGGTCCGTGAGTTTGTACAGAGCTTCAATCGGGGTTTTCCCCGATTTGGATCAGTCTCCGTCTGGATTTTTTCCAAGCGTCCGCCTCTCACGCGTGGAGCCACAAAGGGATCGCGATGTCCCCGTCGCCTACGGAGTCAGTGTATTCCGGTGATCTCAAGAAGGACGCGGTTTTCAGATCTGTGTGTAGTTGTAGGTCTGTTTGTACTCAGGTTGTAGGGTGTGTGTGCGTTGGATGGATGGATGTGTATGAACAGATTCTACGGCTGTATCCAGACGAGAGGCGTTCAAAAAAAAAACTCAAGTAGAACTATCAACTATGAAGAAGATAGAGGAGAAAAATCTGGGACAAGTAGCTATTCAAAAAAAAAACTGGGACAAGTGATATTTTTAAAGAAATTTGCACTGACACAGACCAAAACCAAAAGCTTTTTCCAATTTATTCCTGTACATCTCTATCGGCTCGCGATCTTCTTTCTCTCTACACTTACTAAAAACTCCTCCTATGTGCCACATCCTCTCTCGCCGGTGCGATCGGTCTTTCGATCTTCGCCGCGGGACAGTCGGAAACGAGCTGAGCTCCTTGAAACTCGCTGACGACACCGGCCTAGAGCAGCGAACCCTGATCAAGCTTGAGATTTGAGTCCCGAGACCAGAAAGTTTGCGATCTTTCAGCTTCTAGGATGGTCAGCAGAAAAGGTTCTTTACGCCGTCAGTCCATTCTTCAGGCTGATCGATCGATTGGTCGCTCAGAACGCGCAGCAGTAGTAGATGAAGCGCATCCACGCGTTCTTCCTCTTCCTGGCGCTGGCGGCCGCCGCGACGGCCGCGGCCGCGGCGGCCTCCTTCTCGGCCAGCGGCACCGGCCCGTCCGTCGTCCTCAGCATCTCCCACATGACGTGCACGTCGCGGTACTCGCACGTCCGCACCTCCTTCCTCAGCTTCCTCAGGCCTGCATTCGTCAGCAGATCCGCGGATCAGAAACGAAATCGATCAATAGAAGTACAATTAAGTAGCACAAAGCAGCTGCGGCGCCGCCACTCGTCGGCGACGATCGAGAACTACAAGTAGATCGGAGGTTGCGGGGAGGTTAATAAAGCGTACCAGTCTTTCGCCGGAGGCCGAGGCGCGCCGCGAGGCCGAGCCAGACCCTCTTCACCGGCACGGCGGCTCTGTCCATGCACATCTTCTTCGATCTCCTTCTTCCTCCCCCCGTCCGCTGGATGATCTCCCCTCAGCTCGTCACTCTCCTCGGATGATCCAAGCTCGCCCTTGTCTTCTCCTCTCCTCGCAGCTCACTCTCCGCCGCAACAGAAGCGGAAGAAACCCTTACTCCTGTCAGCTGCTGCCTGCCAAGCCAATCGAGCTTGAGCCGTGGCCAGTTCGGTCGTGGCGGTGACCTTTTATAGCCGGTTCGGTAGCGGCGCGGGGGAGAGGGATCGGAGGCAGTGGGGGACAAGGGATATGCGCGTGCGATCCGGGCCCGGCCCCGTCGGCGCGGCGCTGTCGTCCGATTTGGACGCGCGAGCGGCCCGGGTTGGTCGCTGTCCGCGGCCGCGCACCAGGTGTCGCTGTCCCCGGCAAGGGCGGCTTCCGCGCGGGTTCCCCTGCGATCCTGGCACCCGATGGGCCGCCGCGTGAGGGATCCGACGGCCCGGGCGCCGTGAGCTGGTAACCGCTCCGCGGAAAATCGGAAAAGGCCAGGGCTTGGTTTCCAAGTTTGCCTTTTCATCCGAGGGGGTAGTGGTGCCGTGAAACGGGCGGCGTGTGAGCGATCACGTTCTGATGGTTACAGCGCATGCTTTCGGGTGGTGGGAGTGACGGAGATTGGAGCCGAAGTCAACTGGGTGGCGAGGGAAACGATGTCATGCACGGCTACAGAAGCGCCCCTCATCGACCATCACGGATTGTTAAACATGGGAGTTGATCTTTTGATCCCGACCGAAGCAAGGCAGGTGAGGTGAATTTTTAGCTAGGACTTACTAGGAGTACCTATCACGCATTTTTGGATTGGATCCATCCAGATCGTGAAGTCCGCTTTTAAAACCTTTATCCGATCTAAACAGATCAGTTTTACAACCCCATAAGTTACCTCTCTCTGTTTATAATCATATTTATAACTAATCCAAACATGATAACTTTTGGTTCTTCATTTACAATCCAGTTTTTATATAATCTCACAAGCAACAAGCCATCTTTCGCTCTAGGGTGGATCCAACCAAGGTCTTAGTTGAGAATTAATTTTTCATAGGCATTGCACCTCTAAAAATTGAAAATTCGTCATGAACAAGTGACAAGGCAAGGCGAGGTGAGGCTTTGTATATAATTAATAAATGGATGGCACGAGGAATAATAAAGGTTTGCTGTGAAAGTTACAAAGTTGCTCCGAGTATAGCGTATTGCCATGGTTTGAACACTTCTTTGTGGAAGTCAATCCAATTCGGTTACAATTCACTCATGTCTGTTCATTGCTTAATGCATTTATATGTTCACTCTTGGTCCAGTTGGGGACTAGACGAATTTTGATTCTCCGGCATGGCCATGTCTTCGCTTTTTACGGACCTCACTTTGAATCTGAAAAAAAAGGTTAACATAGCTCTTTTCTCTTAACTTTTACCATTTGTCCCTAGAGTGAACCTAAACATATTTCATCTGCCTTGAGTGACACCATGTTTAATCTGTGTAATAAAGTACTATTATCGAAATGTATTTTCCCATAATATAAGCTTTGCATTCTCCGTGGAAATTATTCGAAGCCTCCAGTAAAGATTCCACGGTGTGGGTTTTTTTAAGTGGACACGTTGTGATGAGTTTGCCTTTGTTGGTTATAGTGGTCAGCTTGCATCGGCGCCGACTCATTTTTCACATCATGATGTCTCATCAGACTCCAGCGTCTCTGCTCACTTTCATTCCATCGCCGTTCACCTTTTTGTACGGCCGCACCACTGCACCATCATCCATGAGCGAGCACTATCGACGCAACCCAGATACCCACGAACGAGGAACCCGACAAAAAAATGGAAGATGGATAGAGCATGATGCGTTCCCAATGAATGGTTCCATCGGCCGACTTGCTGAGATGGTGTCATGACCAAAACAATCTCCTTGCCCTTCGTCAGCTTGATTCCTAGGTGATTGTCTGATTTATCACGACTCGATCGCCAGTGTGGTTTTGGGCGCTCAAGCTAATCTAATGCTTCCTGCTAGTTCCTTCCTACCCAACTCATACATACTCATGTACTTAGGGCCATGCACGATCCACCAGCATGTATCCCCCATCCCCCAACCACCACACACACACCCACCCTTCTTTTCCCAAGAAGAAAAATGATTTACTGCAGTTGATATACTACAGGAGTATATATCTTTGGTACTTGGATATACTATACCTCGATCAGGCCCTTGTTTAGTTTGGTCTTTTGGTGTTCGTGCGCCACTGTAGTATTTCGTTTGTATGTGTAAAAAATTATTCAAAAATTGATTAATTAGGCTCAAAATATTCGTCTCGCAGAGTACAACAAAATTGTATAACTAGTTTTTGATTTCATCTACATTTAGTACTTCATGCATGTACCGACATTTTGATGGGATGAAAATATTCTTTTTACATAGTAAATTTCGGGGTGGAATTTGGGATCTAAACAAGGCCCAGGTGGCTTGATCCAAGCTCTCTGTTGCTCACACTCATAGTACCCTGCGGCGGAGCCGTACCGGCAGCTCATCATCATCACCGCCACCCTTTTCCGTGAGTGCGTCGTCGTTTCCGCGGCGCGGATCACTTGGCCAGTTGCGCCGAGTGCGTCGCCCTCAGGCGTCGCGATCCCACCCCGATGTGAATACATGGCGCTGTAGCTGTGTAGCGACTGGCGTCGTGCATGCACCGCGGCGCAAGCTGTCACTCACGTCACCGCCCGGCTTCTCACATCACAGTTGCCGGGTCGATCGATCTGTTGCGTCTCCCTGGGGCTCAGGGTAAAGCCGCTGGCCAATTGCGCGCACGGCGCCGAGGTGAGGCCGCCTTGGACGCGCCCTGTCCGCGTCGGCGCTCACGCACGCGTGCCTCTAATCTTTTCTGCGTATGTGAACAGTCAGACACCAACACCACTAGTCAAATGGGACCTCCACCCGGCTCGTCCTTGGATCGATGCATCCGGCAACAGGGTCCTACTGTCACAGTGATCTGAACGCAGTGTTTGACGACGCTGATTTGTCAGGCTCGATCATACCTCCAGATGGATGCCCACAAGATGACAAGAAGTTTCCGTGTCTCTCTGTCATTAGCAGAGTTTTTCTTTTCCCCATTTTGGCGATGGAATTGGAATCGACGAAAGTGCTTCGAGTCACACGACTCACGAACGAGAGTTATCCTACATACCCAGATCGCCCTCGAGCTGATCCGAAGGAATATTCCCATATATCGGAACGTTGGAGCATACAGTACGTACGTACGCGTGACCTTTTGCCATCCTGCTGGGACAATCAGATGTCACCACTCACCACTGACCAAAAGCTGGATTGCTCCTGGTGAATGCCAATGGATGCCTCTAGTGGTGCTGCCCCACTAATCACTGCAAATTGGAGTGCCTATTCTGGTGTCATCAAAGGCATAATAGGGCTGCGGCTACTGGTAGGCAGCCTGCTCAAAGGAACCTGGATTACGGGTGCAGATTGATTCTGACGATCGGCTCTGCGTGACCAATACATCAATTCCGCAAGGCGCCCACTCAAGACCTGGAAGTGAAGGAATGTTCTTTCTGTACTCTTTTTGCCGCCCTTTTGATCTTCTTTTCGTTTGCCTTTTGTTTGTGACGACGGCCTCTAGCCTTATCCATGCTTTGGAATTCCTGGTGTATTGTATTGATCATGGATGTCATATCGATGGATGTCACATGTCAGTGTAGAAAATTAGTTTTCGTTTCGAAAGAGAGCTAGAATAGCAATTCCTTGTGTAGCTGATGACAAAAAGGATCCCACTACTTCTGCAGCTGCATATGTCCTCGTGATTCTTGCGCTGATAGAGTGCTTTTTGCTGAAAACCTGAAAGGTCAGTTGATAGAGAACGTTATCGGGGTAATGGTGATTGATGCGATAGTTTTGACGCCGGTCGTGTTTTATCCAGAAAAAAATGCATTAGTTTTCCGTGTTTTGTTCACAGCTCAGATTTATTGGAGTTGAATATGGCTTGTAGCATCCCTGTGCAGATGTGGTGGAGAACTCCACAAGAAAGTCATTTCCACACGATTGTGCGCGCGTGGTGGATCCATCGTAGGAACAGCTGTTCTGCTATACTTATCGCGTGTCTGGTGTTGAATATTATTTTTAAAACGTATTTTCACAGTTAATTTCATAATAAAATTGTATTCCCTCCGTATTGGTAAAGAAAGCCGTTTAGAACAGCGATACGGTCTTCAAAACACAACTTTAACTTTTTTCTATAAAAATATTTATCGAAAAATGATACATGTATATTTTTATGAAAGTATTTTTTAAAATAAATCTATTTTTTTACAATTTCAAACTCAACAACTTAAAAGTTATTTATGAATTATATTTTTAAAGTTTGACTCAAACATTGTCTTAAACGTCTTTCTTTACTAATAATACGGAGGGAGTACTCCACGTTTTCCACCGTGTGGAGGATAAGGACTCTGACATCGTGATTGGCCGGTGTCCCTAACATATCCTACTAGGACTCAGCCCTATCTCTATACAGCTCTGGACTATATAATAAAGAGGTTTGGACTTATTTTCTCAAGCCAACAATTAGTAACTCGTCCAAAAACCCTAAACACCGGTTAATAAGAGAGCTGGAGGGAAGTAGAAGCCTAAAGTCCCTCTCGCCGATCAAGAACAGCTTTTGTTCTTGACTTGGCGCTCTGCATCACATCCACACCGATAAATACGATTGATTCCTCTATAACATAAGCACCTATGGCGGATACTAACACTAATATGAGTCACGCCATAATATTTTTCACATTAGATTGATTGATCATGATCTAGCTTAAGCTAAGACCCTGTTTATATTATGCTTATGCTAAGATTTAGATTCAGCATCTGGATCAAGCATACACACATTCTCAGTCTCCCCTTCATTTGATCTGCTTTACGCCTAGGAGTGCTATTCCTTGAATGCTTGAACACAACAAGGGGTGTTTTGAAGGAAAAGGAATGTAACTAGGGCTCATTCATTCATTCGTTCATGAGCCAAACCCTAGCCTCCACCTCCACGCACAGAAGAAGAAAAAAAAACCGTTCCACAAATCTTACTCCGAAACTGAACGAAGAAAACGAATGCATTTGCCCTACAGAGTGCAGCTACCAATCTGAATCAAGCAATCTCCTTAGCATTAACCATTTAAGTTTCAACCTTATGATGAAATTTTACTCTAAGATTCTATATGAACACTTGATATAACCAGCCAGCCCTTGTATATCCCTGTGTGCTCTCCATCCATCCATCAGCTGCTGCATTACAGCTACGGTTCAGAGTTCCAGAGACAGATGACAGCCGGATCAGATCAGGTCAGTTGAGGAAGGCGCAGTCTCGGCGGATGTTCCCCTGCGTCGGGTCGGTCTTGACGCCGACGCGTCCGAGCCTGGTCATGGCGTCGACGAAGGCCTGCTGGAAGTCGGTGGCGTTCTGCGCCCAGGCCACGACGGTGGTCTGCGACCGGGCGTCGGAGTAGAGCACCTGGTCGGAGGTGAAGAGGCCCTGGCCGTTCACCAGGTTGACGAAGTACTGGTTGTCGAAGGCCTGCGGCGTGACGGGGTCCAGCTGCAGCGCGATGTTGGGGTCCACCCCCGCCGGGCACGCCGCCTGCAGGTCCGCCGCGTACGTGGCGTTCATCGTCGGGTCCACCGACGCCGGCTGGATCCGGTCCGCGAACGTGCTGCAGTGCGCGAACCCCACCGTGTGCGCCGCTGCAAACGCAACACAAATCCTTCATCATCAGAAGAAAATATATATTATATATAATAACATTTCTCGCTCGCTATTTGCCAGAAATTTTGTGTGAGCGGTGTTGCGGTACACGTAGGACCTGATGCCCTGCCCAATTTAAAAGGCTTTCCTGCACGATGCGGCTGGCCTGCTGCTGCTAGGGGACACTGATCTCACGAGCCTTTTTTTTTGTTTTTAGTTTCCGAGTTTCGACAGCTCATTTGGCAGGCCCGTCGTGCCTCAATGCGTGGGCCGAAATTATGGAGGCGGACGCTACCTCACTCAGTTGAAAACGGCCTGGGTTGGATCATGGCCGAGCTGTTGAGGAGGATATACATGGAGTACAATAATGTGATGCTGACCTTTCTTTCACGTGCAAGCAAGGGGATCAATCCAGCAGCGACCAAGCATGACAGCCAGTCGCCACAGTTGACCGCTTTCAGATCTGTCGACCAGCTACAGTGCTAGTGTGCAAGACACTCCTAACGCTATTAGTTAAATGTGAAGATAAACTTGTCACTTCCGCTGTTCTAACCTAGGGATAAGATGGTAATGCATTTTTTCTATTGTGCTACGGATCTCTTGAGCCCACACAATTCATTGCATCCTAGGGGGCGTTGGCAGCTTGGACCCTTTGCTTGACTCGAAAGACATGAGGCAGAGCACATGGAAATATGTCTCTGGGCACTGGAGGCCTGGAGCGCAGTAATTTAGTTGGAGCAGTGGTAATAATGCATTAATGCTTACCAGAAAGAGCGATCATGTCGGCCTGCGACAGGTTGTTGGCGGCGAATAGCGTCGTCAGCTGGTCCAGGTTGAACGACGGCGGCGGCAGCTTCCCGTCGACGTTGGTCGCCAGCGACACCAGCCCGTCCAGCCTCCCAAACTCCACCGCGTACGACGGCCCGCCAGCCTGCAGAGCACGAGCAAAGAATCGAGATCGTTACGCACGCGGGCCGCAAATAATGTCCAGAGCCCGTGCGCTTTACGCAGGGAATCCTCGAAAGTTCGGAGGCTTTTGCAGATTTGGGTAGCGAGGAAAAGGTTGGGTTCCTGCGGCATTGATTGATTCGCGTACCAGGACGATGACGTCGCGGGTGGCCAGGGCGAGGATGTCGGCGCAGGACACCTGGTTGGCGCACGCCGGCACGGCGTCGACGGCGGCCTTGGCCTGGATGACGGTGTCGAAGCCGTCGCCGGCGAGGGAGAGGTTGTTGGGGTGGTCCTTCTCCGCCGTGCTGTTCCCCGTCGACACCATGATCACGGACGCGTCGCATCCCTGGGGATGGATCATCACGGCGGCCACGGTCACATGGGAGGGCAATTAAGTGCACATGCGGCTAGCGCCGTCCCCGAGCCCAAACAAAAATCTTGGCAAGGGAATGGAAATCTCTTGCTGCAATCGCAAGCGAGGGGGGGAGGGGGAAGGAGACGGACCTCGACGAAGCAGTCGTGGAAGAAGAGGCGGACGGTGGCGCCGACGGCGACGGGCTGGGCCTGGACCTTCTTGGTCACGGCGTCGCGCACGATGCTCTCCAGGTCCGGGCACACCGCGGCGTAGTAGTCCTGCCGCAGCTGCGCCGCCACGCCGGCGGCCGCCGCCAGCGCCGCCAAGAACGCCGCCAGGATCCTGATCCCGGCGCCCATGCTCTCCTATCCTCCGCCGCCGCCGCCGCCGCGCGCTCTCCCTCGCTCCTCTGCTCCCCGCGCTTCCCACCAGGCCCCCCGCACACAGAGCTCGCTCACTCGCTCGCTGCCCCCCTGCAGAGTGCCGAGTGTGTCGCGCTCTGGCGCAGCTAGCGGCTTATGACACCAAACCAGCGGGCAGCGGCGCGCGCGGCTTGGATGCTGCGAGTGATGATGACGCTGACGAGTGCTGTGGGCTGTGGCTGCTGGTGGCGACCGGCCGGTGAGGTTATGATCTCTCGAGCTGGAGTGGCGCGTGCGCGATGCAGTAGAAGCCAAGTCTCCTCGTAGAGTGAAGCAAGAGTTAAGGCCGCGTTTAGATGCAGAAGGCCGAGCCCCGATTCGGGTCTGGCCGGCCTGACGCGCGTCAGGCCGGCCACTGTAGCGTTTCGTTTGTATGTGCAAAAAATTGTCCAAAAATTTATTACTTAGGCTCAAAATATTCATCTCGCAGAGTACAACAAAACTGTGTAATTAGTTTTTGATTTTATCTATATTTAATACTCCATGCATGCTATGACATTTTGATGTGATGAGAATCTTCTTTTTGCATAGTAAATTTGGGTGTGGGAATTCTGGAACTTAATACGCGCGGATGGCGGGGGCGGCGGCGCGCCGTACGCGATCGACGGCTGGCGAGGGCGCCGAGATGCGTGCGCGGCGGGTGGACGGCGAGGAGGAGCGGGGGATCTAGAAGCGGGGCCCACGGGGAACACATGCGCCTGTCCGTCAGGCCCGGGGCGCGGGTTACGGGTCGTGGGCTCGTGGCCCGTGGGCGGGTTGCGGGATGGTTTAGCTGGCGGCCTGCGGCGCAAACATGTGTGCGACCGCAACCTCCACATGGCCGCGGTTGGTGCGCGCCTGGAATTATATGCAGGGCGTGCTCACGAAAGGGTGTTGCGTTTTGCAGCCGTGATGCCAGAGGCACGAGTAACAATGCCGTTATCGTACTTGGCATCAGCAAGTGGAGGTAGGTCACGCTTGTTCAGTGATCCACAGTGATTACGTGAGAGGAGCGAAGCAAACAGGGTAAAAATATGTGCTTTTCTAACCAAAGCTGGAATGTTTCGCTCGAAGGGGGAAAAGAGATAAACCAAACCTGGAATGTGTTTCAAGGTTGTTGTAATGTGGTGGGGTGGTCTACTATAAGACCACCACCAGGAACACACACCCTGTTGCGCGCACTTGCCGGAATATGTGCGCTGCGACTACGGAAACCGGAAATAATGGCTTGATCTAACTCCAAAGATAACTGAGAACAAGGCCCCTTGGATAACTGTACCACTAATCCAGCACTCCTACACGGTAACATGGACGCAAAGATCGCACTAGCTTGTATCACGCGCGCGGCCGCGATGGCACTGACCCCGGTTCCGTGCACGTTCGTTAGGCCAGCGATGCCGCGATGACTCTGCAGATTTGCAGAGGCAGATAAGAGCTTCCGCTCCGCTCCCCTGGAAAGGCGAATGCGGCCAAGGTGAGGCGTTTGGCGGGCAGGTTTCCATGATTGGAGACGTCCGGAACCGGCCATTTACTAGCTAGATGGCCAAAACCGAAAGGCGCGCATAATTGGTGTGCCCCATTGCAGCGCTTCATTCCCAGCCAAAAAGTGGCCTCTAGCTGAAAAGGAGTTCCGTTGCTTCTTCGACCTTCCGGCGGTGGCCCGTAGCTGCCATCGTGCTGCTCGCCTGCTCCTGGGGCACCTAGCTTGGATCATCGTCGTAGCATCAGCCCCACTCAGCGTCCCCTCTTTCTCCAGAACAAACGTAGCAGCCGCGTCAGATAATATTAAACTGCACTGCTTGTAGCTTACTGCCTTTGTAATTTAGGCTCCCCTGCAGAGTACTGTAATTAGCGGAGTATTTAGCTATGTGCTCTCGGGCCACGATGTTTCCTTCTCGACCCGTTGCGATTAGCAGCAGCGCGCGCTACCGAGGCTTGTTTTCAGTGCAACGGTCGGAGGAGAGGACAGCGACGGGTGTTTTGAACGTTAGTAGTGTTGATGTTAACGTCCACTGATATATCCGCGCCCCCCTGAGCCCAAAGGCCCCAACGGCAATCGCCGGCGGCCGCCTTTATTGGCTAACGATGATGATAATGCTAAGCGCAGCCGCCAGCAGCCGCAGTCGCTGTCTATCTCCATCGTTGGATTGTCTTTGGTGGCCATTAACGGGCAGCTTATGTCAGCGCCACACCACATAACCCCACTGGAGCCGCCGTTCCCGATCGTCCTCCTCCCCTGCCTGTCGAGGAAAACGCCGCCGCCTACTAGCCTTTTCGGCAGAGCTTCCAGAGCTGATTCTCTGTGAATTCAGGAGGAGCTCTGCCAAACAGTTTTTCAGCGAGAAGTGATTCTCTGTTAATTCTGAGAAATGATTATCTGAAATGAACTAAGGCGTTGGGAGCTGAAAAAAGTAACTTCTCGTGCTTCTGTGAAGTGATTCTTCATCTTGATTTCGATAGTTTATGCTAGAGAATTAAAAAGAAGCACTTGCAGACATAGAATCACTTCTATCAGAGAATCAGCTCTCACAGAGAATCAAAATCAGATAAAGCTCTATCAAAAACAGGTGGCTCACCTGCCGTGGGCCACCGCCTTCTTCCTGCTTGCGCATTGGCACAGGCCTAGAGTGATCCTCCTCTCTGTACGGGCGTAGAAAAGTGTTGAAAATGGGCCGGAAAGAGCTGCGCTATAAATGGGCCGGCCAATGCTTTTGCCCGCGGGCCAGGTTTATTAAACACCCAAAAGCAAATCAAACAAGCAACAATCCAACAGTTGACTAATTCTAGTCCGGCCTTTTTGTATCGTACCTCTCAAAAAGAAAGCACGGGCACACATCCAAATCAGCCCCATCGTATAGCAAACTGTCAAGTGGTGGCTCCACTGGATCACCCATCACACGGGCGCTGATCGACGTGGCCTGGCCTGACCTCACTGGGAAGTTATCCAACGGCCAGCGCGGAACGAGATAAGGTAAATAAGCGACTCTGATCCGATGCTTTCGGTTCAGCTGTCAATTTCCCGAGTAGTTTCAGGGTCCCTACCAAGCAACCAGACCATCCTATGGGCGGCGGCTCCGGAGTTTCTTTGCCGTGCCCGGTCGGAGCGCCAGGTCTGCCACGGCATCGCAGGGCTGTGCTCTCCTCTCCAAAGACGCGCGCGTGCTCTGTCTATTGGTGTTCGCACGAAGGCGTCTGGCGCGGCGGCTCCGCGTGTTCTCGAGGAACGGGTCCGGAGGCGGCGAGTTTGGACTTGATTGAACGAGCGATTCAGACTTTCAGAGAGAGGATCGGAGGTGAAGTTTGAGAGAAATTCCCGTGGGTTGTTAATAGGCGCAACTTGTGCTGGTTGTACGGAAGACGACACCGGCCAGTGTTCAGTAAAATTTTGGACGTAGGGTGAATCAGTCTGAAGATTTTAGGCCCCTTTCAGTTTCAGGCTTTACTTATCATGACGAAACACCGTGATCGGCGACGTCGACCTTCGGCTCAATAATTGATCTCAAGATCGACAAATTCAGACACTCACCAATAAATAATTCCTATGGAAAATGGAGAGGAAAGGTTCAGCACGACGAACAGGGCGATACATAGTAGTGGCCGCGTGCGATTTGGCTGACTGACTGATGGCTGGTGCTGATTTGTGCTGAGAGAAAAATACTGCTGGCTGGCCGGTGACGGGTAGTTGGTGGTGGTCTGTTCAGATAGAAAAATACTATTGACTGGCCGCTGATAAGCCAAGTTAACAGAGCGATACGTAGTGGCCGCATGCGATTTGGCGGGAAGAATGTCTGCATACGTCTTGGAGACTTGAGAACTGTCGATGTTCGTTTCATTTTTTTTGTTCTTATTAGGAATGATCATATTTTCATCACTAGACAACTCAGGTATTTGTTTTGAGGAACCAAAAAGGCTCTGACGCAGCCCTGCGTATAGCTGTTTGCGGCAAGTTTCAGGTAATTCAGTTGGCACTCTAAAAAACGACACGATGATAGCTTTCTGCTTAAACTCAAGAGGTCCAAGACTTATTATTCTGAGTACGTTTTATTCGCCACTGTGTACATTTGCGGAACATCTTATATGTGCAGTAACATACACTTCCAATAAACCAACGCATGCAAAGAATTAAACAAGAGAGATTTACAAAAACATGCACCAACGAATTTCAGTTCCCCTCTGCTCCAGCCTCCAGGACACAAACGCATGTCAGCACATACACACACAATTTCGTGTGCGCACACACACACATTGACACATGCGCCGCTGCTCGCCCTGGATTTCCCTTCAGTTGAACACGTCGCACTGCTTGCGGATGTTGCCCCGGCTGCCGGACTTGACCCCGACGCGGCCGAGCCTGACGATGGCGTCGGCGAAGGCCTGGTAGAAGGCGGCGGTGCTGTTGGCCAGCGAGTCCACCATGGGCCGCGTCCGGTTGTCCGTGTAGAGGATCTCGTCGGAGCCCAGCAGGCCGCCGCCGTCCTGCAGGTTGCGGTAGTACTGGTTGTCCAGCTGCGCCGGCGAGGCCTGGTCCAAGAGCACCAGGTTGTCCGGCCCGCCGTTGGGGCACTTGCTCTCCAGGAACCTCGCGTACTTGGGGTTCAGCGTCGGGTCCGTCGGCTGCCCCGCCTGGAAGCTGTACAGCCGGTTCGCGAACTTGCTGCAGTGCGCCAGACCCACGCTGTGCGCCGCTGCTCATCATCATCATCACATTAGCATATCGATTCAGCGATGGAGTCCAGAAGAGAATGCGAATGTGTCTGAATGAAGAAGACGGACCTGAGAGCGCGACGAGGTCGGACATGTTGAGCCCGTGTGCCTTGAAGACCGCGAGCAGCTGGTCCATGGTCTGGTTCGCTTGGGGAAGCTGGCCTGGCACGCTGCTGGCCGTGGAGTTCAGCCCGTCCAGCCTGCCCAGCTCCACTGGGAAGAAGGGACCGCCACTCTGCACAAACGAAAGGTAAGGAAATCATCGTTGCAAACTACATACTGTGACTATACTTGCGGGCCGGGCGTGCACATATAATAGTAAATGGCATGGCACATGATGCATGCGTCGTATGTACCATGGCGATGGCGTCTCGGGTGGCGATGGCGAGCACGTCGGCGCAGGAGACGGTGTAGGGGCAGGCGGCCTCGACGGCGGCCTTGGCGGCGCGCACCGTGTCGAAGCCCTCGAACGCGAGGGACTTGTTGTCGGAGGCGTCCTTCTCGGCCTGGTTCCCCGGCGTCGACTCGATCAGCACCGAGCCGTCGCAACCCTGCACACGCATATATGCATCGACCGTACCGTTAGTTTAATTATTTCCCTGGCTATACGTCGATCTGCAGTTTCGATTGGAAAGCACGCGGAACTGATCGGTGTGAAGAACCTCGGCGAAGCAGTCGTGGAAGAAGAGGCGGACGGTGGAGCCGGTGGTCCGGATGGTGGCCTGCGTCTTCTGCTGCACCACGCCGCTGACGATGGCCTCCACGTTGGGGCAGGTGCTCGCGTAGTAGTTCTGCTTCAGGTCCGCCGCGCCGGGCTGCGCAAGGCAGACGAAGGCGGCGACCGCGACGACGAGCAACGACGACCTTCCGTCAGGATTTATCATGGAATTGAATAATTGTTATTTTGTTCCTAGTTTGAGTCGAAACATTGTATCTCCCTCATGTTTGATGAAGGATGGTTATATATTCGCGAGTAAAGACAATGGTTGTGTGATCTCAAAGAATGGCATGTTTGTGGCTCTTGCATCCATTGTAAATGGGTTGTTCATTTTAAATCTTGATGATTCACCTATATGTAATATAATTGCTAAAAGGCCTCGGCTAAATGATTTGAATCCTACCTATATGTGGCATTGTCGTTTGGGTCATATAAGTGAGAAGCGCATGAAGAAGCTCCATTCTGATGGATTTTTAACTTCGTTTGATTTTGAATCATACGAGACGTGCGAAGCTTGTTTGCTAGGCAAGATGACCAAGGCACCTTTCACAGGTTTTCCTGAGAGGGCGCAAGACTTGTTGGAACTCATACATACTGATGTATGTGGACCAATGAGCACGACAGCTCGAGGTGGATTTCAGTACTTCATAACTTTCACTGATGATTTTAGTAGATATGGCTATGTCTACTTAATGAAGCACAAGTCAGAGACTTTTGAAAAGTTCAAAGAGTTTCAGAATGAAATTGAAAATCAGCGTGGTAAGAAAATTAAAGCCTTGCGATCAGATCGTGGAGGCGAATATTTGAGCCACGAGTTTAGCACTCATCTAAAGAGTTGCGGAATTGTTCCACAGCTAACGCCACCTGGAACACCTCAGAGGAACGGTGTGTCCGAGCGACGTAATCGAACCTTGTTAGACATGGTGCGATCAATGATGAGCCAGTCAGATCTACCGTTATCATTTTGGGGTTACGCTCTAGAAACAGCAGCTTTCACACTAAATAGGGTACCATCTAAGTCCGTGGAGAAGACACCATATGAGATATGGACTGGCAAGACTCCCAGTTTGTCTTTTCTGAAAATTTGGGGTTGTGATGCATATGTCAAGCGACTTCAGTCGGACAAGCTTACACCAAAATCGGACAAGTGCATATTCGTGGGATATCCAAAGGAAACAATTGGATATTATTTCTACAACCGATCAGAGGGCAAAGTGTTTGTCGCTAGGAACGGTGTTTTCTTGGAGAAAGAGTTTCTCAACAGCGAGAAAAGTAGACAGAAGGTGTATCTTGAAGAAATTCGAGATGAGCCTATGAGGCAAGACTTTACGAGTGATGCTGATGTAGCAGAACGAGTTGAGGCACCTATGGTAAGAGAAGAACCGCCACAACCACGAAGGTCGGAAAGGCCACGTCGCGCTACACAGAAAATGAATCTCCTAGTTACGGGAGAGCGCGACATATTGTTGATGGACAACGATGAGCCTAGGACCTATGCGGAAGCTATGATGGACCCAGATTCCGAGAAATGGCAAAGTGCCATGAGATCCGAGATAGATTCCATGGGGCAAAATCAAGTTTGGAACTTAGTTGACCCGCCTGATGGTGTGAGACCCATCGAGTGCAAATGGATCTTTAAGAGAAAGAGAGATGTAGACGGAAATGTTAACGTCTATAAAGCACGACTTGTTGCAAAAGGTTTTCGACAAGTTCAAGGAGTTGACTACGACGAGACATTCTCTCCAGTAGCGATGCTTAAATCTATCCGGATCATTCTAGCAATAGCTGCGTATTTCGATTATGAGATATGGCAAATGGATGTCAAAACAGCTTTCCTCAATGGGAACCTAGAGGAGGATGTATACATGATACAACCAGAAGGTTTTGTCAATCCAACTAATGCTGGAAAAATTTGCAAGCTTCAGAAATCAATCTATGGATTAAAGCAAGCATCTCGGAGTTGGAACCTTCGTTTTGATGAGGTAGTCAAAGGGGTTGACTTCCGGCAGAATGAAGAAGAGGCTTGTGTTTACAAGAAGGAAAGTGGGAGCTCTGTTGTATTTCTAATCTTGTATGTGGATGACATATTGTTGATTGGGAATGATATTCCTATGCTAGAATCCGTTAAGACTTCGCTGAAAAATAGTTTTTCTATGAAGGACTTAGGGGAAGCTGCATACATTCTGGGCATAAGGATCTATAGGGATAGATCAAGGAGGCTTATAGGATTAAGTCAAGATACTTATATTGACAAGGTGCTGAATCGGTTCAGCATGGAACAGTCCAAGAAAGGGTTCTTGCCTATGTCACATGGCATACACCTCAGCAAGACTCAGTGTCCTACGACGACTGATGAGCGGGAGCGCATGAGTAAGGTTCCTTATGCTTCAGCAATTGGATCCATCATGTACGCCATGATAAGTACTCGTCCAGATGTCTCATATGCTCTAAGTGTTACGAGCAGACACCAGACTAATCCAGGTGAAAGTCACTGGACAGCGGTGAAAAACATTCTTAAGTACTTTAGAAGGACTAAAGATGTGTTCCTAGTCTATGGAGGTGAGGAAGAGCTCATTGTAAAGGGTTACACTGATGCTAGTTTCCAAACTGATCCAGACGATTCAAAGTCGCAATCAGGATTTGTGTTCACAATAAACGGTGGTGCTGTAAGCTGGAAAAGTTCTAAGCAAGATACTGTGGCTGATTCTACAACGGAAGCAGAGTACATCGCAGCTTCGGAAGCGGCGAAGGAAGGTGTTTGGATGAGGAAGTTTCTCATTGAGCTTGGTGTGTTTCCCAATGCATCTAGCCCATTGGAACTCTACTGTGACAACAATGGGGCAATTGCACAGGCTAAGGAGCCGAGGAATCACCAGAAAAACAAACATGTACTGCGGAAGTTTCACCTCATTCGAGAGTTCGTTAGACGTGGTGAGATAAAGATATGCAAAATACATACGGATTTGAATATTGCTGATCCTTTGACAAAGGCTCTTCCACGGCCTAAACATAAATCACACACGAGAGCTATGGGTATTAGATATCATTTAGATTAGCTCCAGTGTGAGTGGACAATGTTTTGTATCTATGACATATTGTTTATTTATTGAATATCCATGAAAGGCAACTTGTATATGATTAGCAATTATGTGAATTGTTTGTGAAACTCAATACTTGTATGGTTATTCAAAAGGATTGTCCCTAATTTGATTAGCACATGTATTAGTTGATGACTATGTTTCACAAGTCATGGACATGGAGATGTCAAACTAATAATGTGGGCACATGTATGACATGGGGCTGGACTGACCCAGTTTGAGACTTGTTTATCTCTTCTTCACAACGCGTTTGCTTTGTCCTTAGACCTGAGATTGTCGTATGTACTCAAGATGTGAATTGACCTACTTAGGGACTACCAAACGCTGCACCGTAACTGGGTAGTTATAAAGGTGGTTTTCGGGTTTGTCAGGAAGCATGCTGTGAGGCATGGTCAATCAAGATGGGATTTGCCCCTCTCTATACGAGAGAGATATCTCTGGGCCCCTCGAGTGATCGGATCAAGAAATGCATGGCCGTGCTAGGTTAAGTGTTAACCTCTTGAAGGATCCGACTCACAGATTCGAGAAAGGGAGGTCTTACTTGGAGTTAGACCAAATATCGTGAGGCAAAGGGAATAGCTTGTACGTGATGTTGTGGTGGTTCGTCTGATATGATCTTTACGTATTCATGGGAGTTGACACGTCTTGCTAGAGGCCGCTATCAACTATTGGAACGAGTAGGAGTACTCGAACCATGTCTATGTGTACGTGAACCCATAGGGTCACACACTTAAGAGGTTTGGAACACTGAAAACTTGCTTATGAGATTGTCTCTAGTGCAAGTGGGAGATTGTTGGGAATATGCCCAAGAGACAACTGGATTCGATCCACTAGTCTTAATGGGCCACAAATGTTGTGAAGCCCATTACCAGGGGAAGGGGTGCTTTATTTATTAGTCCCATATTGCTAATGGAACATGGTGTGGAGAATTTCATCCAAATAAATAGAGACCAAACCCCTCCTGAGAAAGACATGACTTCCAAGCAATAGTTGCTTTTCTCCCCATCGTGCTCGCGGACCTAGCAGTCCGGTGCGCGGCGTTTCAATCCTCGTACGTGTGGATACCTCGGAGGTGCTGCGCTTGGAGCACAAGGACGAACCGCACGTGCAGGACCAGACGGACGTAAGCAACTGCACTGCACTGCCACTTCGACGCGTTCGTCTACATCGAGACGGCTTCCGCTGCAACTGCGCGTCTAGTGGTAACAATCTGTGATTTATAACTGCTGCTGTTCCTATTTTGGGTGAACGAGTTTTTGTGTGAGCTAGCGTAGCATCCATCGTTACCCTAGAGCCTACTAGCCATCTTGGGTTATTCTTGGTTGCTTTTTAGTTGCTCGTGTTCTTGCTATGTCCAGGTGTGGTGGTGCAAGATTGGTAGGTATGTCTGTATGTATATATCGTGGGGAGTTCCAAGCTCAGGATGATGTGACGTGAATTTTGTGAAGTGATGAAGTGTCATCAGGCGTGAAATAAAAGACTCTGACGAACTGTGGCACGAAACCGAGAAGAGTTGACATTCTTGACACATGAGAGAGGGCTGTGTCATGGCTCGTCAATATTGTATCTACTCGTGTGTTCTGGTCCCTCTTAAGACAGATTCTTTGATGCGTTAAAAATCTAAAAGAGGGTTTCCTTGAGCGGGACATGGTTGAATAAAGCCGGTGTGAATGTGTGATTGGAGCTTAGGCGCTTAGCTCATGCGAGGAATAACACGCGAGAACTGACGAGTTACATATTCTGTAAGGAATGAAGTGTGAGTCTCTCGCTAAGTTGCTTCCTGAGCAAGTGCTTCCCACTAGAATGGATTGAGACTCTGTTTGGATCAGCTGATATATTAGCTGGTTTGCTGGAATTATGGATCAGCTGATAGTTTATATTTAGCTAGTTAGAAAATAATAAGTTAAGAATTAGCTGGTTACGTTTGGATCATCAACAACTAAAATTAGCTACTTAGCAATTAGCTGGTAGATCCAAACAGACCCGAGAATATTGACGGTTCTCACTGTTTCGGGTCAAAAGGAGATATCGAACTAACTGAAACATGCCTGTCTTTACTGCAACCTGAGCCTGGTTGATCTAGCATATTTCAAGAAGGCTTTATTTCCTTGTAATTTGCCTGTCAAGTTCAAATTTCATACAACTTTATAATTTGTCTGGTTTTGGTTCCGGTCTAAAGGTGTGTCATTTTCAACTATGCTAGCTAGCATGATGCTGTTGCTGTCTACAAGCACTTACTTGTTTAATCTACGTTATTCCTTTGCATAATTTGATTACTAACGAGAAGCTTCCTTCCGAAATTCTTAAATATGTCTGGACATTACACTCTTCAGACGTCCATAGCCCCGTAATTTGGAACTTCTAAGCCATCTTCGACGTTGAATCATGCGTCATCTTTTTGTCCGAAGAAATTACGAATGATTCCAAATTACAGCCACAGCCTCCGTACCCTCTCATGCATCATTTTATATTTTGGTGCGCTGGATGAACTTCTTCTAGTATGCCTAATTGGACGCTCCAATTGAGTTGGTTCTACATTTTTTACGCTCTAAAGTTCTATGATGACTACATCATAACATTGATGAAAAATATTAATATTTCATAAGACAGGGTATGCTAAATGTCGTCCATCTCTGTGTAAAATTTGAATTTAAAAGTCGAAACACGACTTATTTGTGAAAAAAAACAAAGCGACAAATTTCATTGGGCTAGAACAGATTCGGTTTGAATACTTATGAGAGATTAAATGAGAACAAATTATGTTTTTGGTGATCTTACTCCTACTTTGAAGTGAAATTATGTTTTTGTCCTCGTACTGACTCGATTACTATTGAGTAAAATATATGGGGGTCTCTAAACCTATATCGAGGTGTTATCTAGGTTTCCAAACTCTCAAAATATATTTTTCATATCATTAAACTTTCTGATGTGTCATTGGGTCCCTAAACTGTTAAAATGCAAACTTGTAGATGTCATCTAGTTCCATAAACTCTCAAAATATATTTTTATAAACTCGTCATAGGCATCATCACTAGTCCAAACACGTGGGAAGATAATAAACTTCTTATTCTCGCACTAGATCTCTCCCCTTTTCGCCTGTATTACGAGAATTTAGGGACTTGGATGACATGTTGGGACAAAGTTCAAAGACTTAAAAATGAATTTTGAAAGATTGAGACCTATACGACATACCTGTACAAGTTCGGAGATCCATAAATGCATTTTAAGAGTTTGACAATCTAAATGACTTCTCATGATAAGTTTAGGACCGGCCATGTATTCATACGCCAACGTGATTTTGCTCTTGTTTTTTTTACGTACTTGCTGCTGTTTTAACCGTTGGCAAGGGGCAAAAGAGCAAAACCATAAAGTGGAGAGAAGAAAACAAATATGAGACAGTAGTTAGACAAAATGCTCATAAAATGGGCGGATTTTTCTCTATAAGTCTATATTTCATCGAATGATTACCTCTCATTAACCAATATATTAGTTTGATCTATTTGATTAGTAGATCAGCTCGTCAGCTCATTCTTTTAAAATATTTTTTTCGAGAAACTCTTTTAAAATAATAATAATAACAATAATAAGGATTTCGATATATGCTAATAAGCCAGTTTTGCGTGCAGATATCTAACCAACGGAGACATGTCAGCTCGAATTTTACGATTGAGCACTCAAGATTTGTCTCAAGTTTGACGACGACATCCTAAAAACTACAGTATTATTAAATATTACTAGTAAGAATGCGCATGCGACACACATGTTTAATAGAACATAAGGTTGGATAGTTGGCCGGACATCATGCTGGTTGTGAACTCGACGATTCCATACTGCAGAGACGGACGAGGGAAGCGGAGGGTTTGGAGAAAAAAATACTTGACATAATAACAACTCGGGTCGCTAGAAAGAGTGGTGTTTTAATGACTACTGGATTCGTCGGTTGTAAGATGTTTTGACAGTATAGATATAATTAACTATAAGCTTGTTCCTACTATTATCTTTCACATCAAAACTAAGAATTTGAGGCACGTTCGGTTACCGAGCAAGGCTCGCCTCCCCTAGCTTTGACGAGCGAGCCTTGTCTTGCCTCCTCCAGAGAGCCGATTCGGCTCGCCTGCTGCAGCAAGCAAAAGCTTGCTTGCGCAGACCTCGAGGAGCTCAGGAAAGCAAACACGTTTTTGATTGCCCGGCCTGGCAAAGCAAGCGCCGGCAAAACTACCAAACACGCCCTTGAACTTGTTACCTCCTGCACACATCGATGGAGCGCCATGAACGGCGTTGAAAAAGTACACGGACGATCGTCTGATTCAATCAAATCAATCACTCCGAGAGAGAGAGAGAGAGAGAGAGAGAGAGAGAGAGAGAGAGAGATATTTTGTGGGCAAATTTTTTCGGCAATTAGTCATCTACTCTGAGAAGCCGTTTCAAATCACTGGTTCTTGACTCAACTCTGACAAGCCGAGTAAGAGTAACAAAAGTCGGTATGCGTGATCCATGCAAACAAGAAGATTTGAATAACATTTTCCTTCTTGTTAAAATGTTGAGATTGTTAAAGTCCAAACCCAAACGTGGTGGCCAAGTTAATCAAGCATGAACCCAAATTAATAATCTGGCCCAGTCCATACAATAAAGCCCAATTGCATGTTTGTCAAGCTAAGAGACCTAATTCCCATCTTGGCAATTGCCGGTGAAACTCACCAAAAACCATGTCCACTTTGCTTGATACACGAACTGTTTGACATGCAGGTACACGGTTCTTACCGATTCACATCTGAAAACGTACAAGTTTTACCTTCACTTCTCTTACTAGTTTCCGCATCCTCGTAGAAAAATTACAGTATTGACGTTCTGAAATAAATGTAGCTGTCAGAAGAATGGGTCTTCGAGAACGAGAGTATCTGCATTCCTGAATTCAGCGTCTGAATTTGTATTTCTAAAACAAATGCACAGGTTCTTTTAAAAAAACACAAATGCACATGCTGAACCAGATTTAGCCAAGCAAGTTCCATCTCCAAATGATGCAGAACTAGCACGTAGCAGCACGTACGCGCACGGCACTTCAGAAACAGCGAGCAGTCCTTACTATTGCAGGTGTCGAACATGAACTGCTTGCTCATAAACAGAAGGAGCTAGCCTTTCTCCTGTTCTCCCATTTCACAACTTGATAACTCTGCATATGCATGGCCAGCATGAATCAGATATCTCGAAGGCCAACAGTATTACCAGACCAGCCATGTCTTTGTGATGTCAAGATCGAAGTGCTGCCCCAAGCTTTTTGGGGTGGGTTCCATGTCCCAGCCTCTCTTCCCCAGAGGCAAAGGAGAACAGCACAAGGGCCCATGCGTGAACAGCTGCCTGTGCGCCGTCTCTTTCCCTGATCAAAGCGGTCGACACCGGGCCTGCCCGGCCACCCTTCTGCATCGATCGATCCGCCGGCGCTGCGCTTTGTGAGGGGCCGACGGCTACAAGACGCATGTTCCGTGGCGCTTTTGCTGGCTGGGTAACTTTTATGCTGTCTCTGTGTGTGTGTTCTTTTGAACACTGCTTGAGCATGATTGGGCATGTAGATAATGTGTATGGGTAGGCCTGAAATGTGCTTTCGGTTTTTGACCAGACCGCAGCAGTGCAAGCTTGTTTGTCATGATACCCGGTTTGATAAAATGGCAGTGTTTGTACAGGGTTTTTGCTATCCATGGTTGATTTTATTTGGTTAATTTTCATCTCCAGCAGGAACACATACTGCAGCAACATAACTTTATACTTTTTTCTCTCTCTCTCTATCCGATGAGTGTGGCTGCTTTAAGGAACATTCTGAGGTCAAAAAAGAAGCTCTTGCTGAGCTTTACTGGAAAGAAAGGAAACAATACAAGTGCGACGAGAAAAAGAGAGAGCATATGCCAGTGTCTGATAGTAGGGAGCTTGTTTGACCTGCTCCTGTCCAAGTCCGTGCTTAGTGTGCTCACTCTCTTCTCCAATGAACATTGGAGCGGAGCTATGAGATAATGAAAATACAGCAATATCAATAGTTCTTCCTCGTGTTATGCATGCATGAACAGACCTGTTCCTCCTTGGAATCACTTCTACAGTGGAGGGCAGAAATGGAATACCAAAAGAAGCCTACCAGTGTAGAACATGCCGTCAGGTTTAGCACTAAAGAAGGACATGTCAGTAATTAAGAAATCATAATCCTCAGTTCTTCACCCTGGCTCCTGACCCATCCTCATGATGATCCCTAACGGCACGAGCATGATAGCCTTGGCGCAAGGCACGAGTGGAATGTTAGGGTTTTGCAAGGCATGATGAGGTCACACGCTGCTCACGGAACGGAACGCATGGAAGGCCGGCTTGGCGATTTGTTTAACAGGGCCAAGCGAATTAAGTTACTGGAACCAATGCGCTTTTGGGGAAAGTTCAGCACTGAATTTAAGTGGCTACGCTTAGGCTTAGCTCCTGGATTGCTGCCAAGCATGCTTCACTATCATCATTCCTGCCATTTTAGTTCTGCCATGGTATCAGAGGCGTACTATATATTGCTGGATTTTTTTTTCCAAAGGCGTCCTAACTCACTGTTTTTTTTAAATACGTACAAGAGCTCCGGTTGTTTCTCACGCGCTAAATTTTAGTGCCGTCACATGGAATATAAATATGTTAATTAGGAGTATTAAACCAATTACATCATGATTAGATAATGTAATGCTACAATAAACGTATAGTAATTATATATTAATTATAGCAAAATTAGGCTTGTTAGGTTCGTCTCGCGAAATAGACATGACTTATGTAATTAGTTTTATAATTAGTTTATATTTAATACATCTAATCATCACTTATTTAAAGCGCTAAACTTTAGCATCTGGATCCAAACACCACCTTAGTACAGCAAGAATCACAAAGGTGATCGCCGGACCCGATCAGACCACGCTTGAACTATAGTACCACAGAACCATATTCTGCTTTGGTTTCTCATATCTTTATCTAGTAGACATTTGTGTAAGAGAGCCAAAATCCTTTTCTCGTCTCCAGCAATAGCGTGGATGTGCCACAGTGTTACAATGGTACCAACTCAGAATATGCGGTTGCCATTTTGATTGCGATATGGTATATGTTAACTTAGTGTTGATTGACAATTGGAGCGTTGTGAACTTGTGATCGATTACGCTATCTCAAACTCATTGAAGTTACTATATCTGCAGCATTTGATCGAAGATGAAACTAGCAAATTAACACCGAACCAAACCAGTTGGCGTGGTTCTAGACTTCTATCGTCGTACACTAGCTGCGTGCAAGTTTGTGCGTGATGAACGGCGCAATGATGTGCTCTGAATTCATGAGCGAGGCAGCACACGTAAAAGCGAGGGAGCCTTTCGTGCCCGGCTATTACGTGCCAAAGTGATCGATTGTTTCCTTGCAAATAGCTATTACGGCGAAAGGAAGACACGGATGACAGCCGCTTTCACCCCTTTCCACAAACTTTCTGCCGTTTTGCTCCTTTTGATCCCTTCTTTAAGCTTGTCAACCTTCCATTTTCCTTTCCACATGTTTTCCCAGTCAAAGCTTGTCTCCATGATGGATGCTCTACGAGAGTAGCTGTAGTGGATAAGGGTGGTAAAGTAATGAGGTGATTAACGTGCATGCTTGTTCATCGTCTCATTTCAACCTAAATAAGTTCAGTTTTTCTTCATATTTGGACTAACCATTTTATCACCAACGTACAGTTTCTTTCTACTCCCTCCGGTTTGATAAAGAGGTCGTTTAGGACAATATCTGAGTCAAACACTGGAAATATAAATCATGAATAACATTTAAGTCGTTGAGTTTGGAAATGTGAAGATTATATAAATAGATTGGTCTTAAAAATTACTCCCCCCAGTATCATATTAGAAGTCATTTAAGACAGCAACACGGTCACCAAAGCACAACTTTGACTCCACTTTTCTATAAAAATATTTCTTAAAAAGTTATATATGTATATTTTTATAAAATTAATTTTCAAGATCAATCTATTTATATGATTTTCACATTTCCAAACTTAACGACTTAAAATTATTCATGATTTATATTCTCAACGTTTGACTCAAACCTTACCCAAAATAACTTCTAATACGATACCGGAGGGAGTACTTTCATAAAAATGTATATATTTTTTTTAAGAAATATTTTTATAGAAAGAGAGAAGTCAAAGTTGTGCTTTGACGACCGTGTCGCTGTCCTAAACGACCTCCTTTACCAAACAGGAGGAAGTACGATGTAATGATGATGTTAATTATGTACTTAAGAAGCGTAGAATAGAGTAATTTGTTGAGAACTTGATATGAACTATATGCTCTCAATTTTTTTAAGAAAATATGCTCTCAATTTTAGGAAGCACACAAGTTAGCACCACGCCAGACGTCACTGGGAATCTGCTCTGGCCCAGGAAGACCGGGGCCCATGGGCCGGTGAATAGGTACTATGTGGGCCCGACGCTATAGCGGGTCCCGCCAACCTGGGCCCGGCTGCTCCTCCCTCCCGCGGCAGCGCGTGCGCGGCTGTCGGCCGCTTCGCCCTCCGTTCTTCCACCCCGTTCCCCACGCTCCACAGCGCCGCTGGTTGAAAAGACCATTTCTAATTACACTACTCTGCGTTCCAGAAGTGAACTGACATAAGCAAGGCTTGCGTCTGTTAAGCTATAGCATTATGCATCTGCTAAGCTGTAGTATTATATAGATGCATGCATCTTTTCTGCAGGTGGCCGTCGCACCACTGACCAATTGGCTGAAGCTTGCTTCCTACAAAATTGCAGGAGTGATCACTACTCAATACTCATCTAGGGCATTGTTGTTTACTTGTTTCGCAGACTCTAACATGGTGCTGCCCTTTCAGCTCATCTTTTCTTGGAACCGCACTTGGTATGGCTAACTCTTCTAGGCACCCTGTGTGACTGTGGAGCGAGTGACATGATGGACAAACGGGAAAGGCACTTTTACTGTGTGTCAGTCGTTTTTAACACATAATTTGTCTGGTTCAGCGCCCTTTTTCTCCTGCTAACACTAGATTACCAGTACCTAAAAAAACAATAGATTACAAAGCTTTGCTAGTGCAAAATTAGGGTAGGAGTGTACCTCATGTCTGAGTGAGGACGGAGGTGCAGGAGGAACGGCAATGGCAGCTGGACCACTTTGCCTGCACGGGACCCCCATGGAGCACTGACCATAGAGTCCCGGTCCATGACCCGCACGATAATGAGCACTGAATGGTCCAAGGGGATTTTGTACACCCTGAAGGATATCAAAATGTTATGGGGCTGTTTTTTGGACCATCATGACCTTCTTACACTAAAAGCAGTCAAATTATAGTCAATTGGCGTGCACTGATGCCTCCTTTGGAACATAGGATTTATGGAGAAATTTTATAGGATTGAAATCCTATATGAATTTTTCCTATGTAGTCCTGGCTATCCTGAAATCCTTCAAAATTCCTATGGGATGGCCCAATTCATAGGAATTTTAGAGGAAATCTAACATGAGGTCCAACCTTTTGGAAACTTTTCTTTGTGTCTATCTCTCTTCACATTTTTGTGTTTTTCCTATGTTGCATCCAAACACTATGTAACACAATTTTCTATGTTTTCAAACCCTATAGGATTGCAAGTTACATGCAACTCAATTTCTATGTTTTTTCTATTTCTTTGTTTTGAGAATCCTTTGTTCCAAAGAGGCCCTGATAAGGAATTCTTGATCCTAACGCTGCATTTTATGCCCTGGCCCCATGTGTCCAATGATCTGGGTTGGACATATTGACAGCTTCGAGTTGAAAGAACATGGCAGTAAAAACCTCCTGTTCTATCAGCTGGACGGATCATAATGTTATACTGGAGCTTTCCCCTGCTGTACCTACCAAACCCTAACTTCGAAATGAAAACAGGTGCGACGGTAGAGAAAAGGACTGTCCGGTGTAAATGATTTAAAGCTGTTGTTGACGCCTTGTTGTATACACATTGAAAGAATAGAGGTCCACTGACGTATTGCTGTCGTCCAAAAGCTTATCTTCACCGTACATTTGGCTCCAAAAGCTTGCATTCATCACGCTTTTTACCACACACCTCTTTTACAGTATTTTTCTATTACAGTCGAATGATTACGCAAAGGCACTTAGGCACATGTAATTTAGGTGGTGACCCATTTCTTAATCCGTCTCCTGTTTCCCTCTAGTTCCTGAACCTCTGCAAGAACAGGCCCACAGACCCACAGTGATGTATGCTTTTATCGTTCGGCATGCCTAGTTAAAATACGGCCACTGGTGAAAGGAATCTTACATCATTCGTGTCTTGTCCCCTGCTGCTTTTTTTCTTCAGAGAGTTCAGAGGGAGGGAGGAACTGCATGCTGTGTTTGTGGAGTGGAGATGGATGTGTATAAAAGGGAAAGCCTGTGGCCTTTGGAGCCATACAATGATCAGGGACTGAGAGTGGCAAGAGCGAAGAGGAAGTAGTTAGAGGTCAGTAGGATACAGTTCGTGAGTCACTTCTCTGACATCAAGCAGTTACAAACCTACAATAGGTGATGAATGAGCTCCACCCTTTTGATTCCTCTCTGATTTGTTCATCAATTTTCAATTCTCTGTTCAATCATTTTTAAGCTTAGGAGTTGAGTTTGGCATGATTTTTATCCTTTTTCAGGCTTACCTTGCCTTCTCACTTGTAGTAAGCATATTTTGGATTATGACATCCGTATAGCAGTCACACCTATTTCAGCCTTCTATTTTCAGAAAGCAATCAGACATATTTTAGCCTTATACGTATGTTCGGTTTTTTCTTTCTATCCTCTGCATTAAGTGTTGCATTCTTGTATTCCAGTTCAGAGGTTTCCATCTTACAGTTGCACGGTACTGACCTCTTGCTTAAATTCACTTCAGGTTGCAAGAAATAGAGCAGAAGCACGCCTCCAAAATGCCCATGGAGCAAGTATTCAGGCGCTGCGACAAAGATACGCTGAAGATGGCCATGCTGAAGCATGAAGAGACTTTCAGACAGCAGGTAAGCTCAAAGGCTTCGATCTGCCTCTCCATCATTCCAATATGCTTATCAAGGACAAGCACTGATCGATATCTTCTCCCCTGAACGTTGCAGGTTCACGAGCTCCATCGCTTATACAGGATTCAGAAGCTTCTGATGCGAGACCTCAAGAGGGAGCTCAAGAGCCAGAGGAACCTGTCGACCTCCCCCAACGGCGGTTCCACCGAGCACAACAGAGGCGCGCTCGGCATGTGCGCCTACGAGCACCGCTACGCCGCTCGTGGCCCCGGCGGCTACCTTGCAGTAGCGACGCCGGCGCCCCGCACGGCGCTCGGCCTCGACGTCGTGGCGCCGGCCGTTGAGTACGTGAGGAGCGCGGAGGAGGAGGACGACGAGGAAGCGGAGGAGGAGACCGACGACGACGCGGAGCTGGAGCTCACGCTCGCCGTGGGCGGCGGCGGGGCCAAGAAGAGGTACGGCGGCGAGTACCCGTCCGGCGGGGAGAGCCTCTCGTCATCGTCGACGGAGTCCGACGTGCTCACCGCCTCCGGCCGCGAGTGGCGCCAGGCGCGCGGCACGCCGTACCACAAGAGGAGGCCGGGGCCCGGCGCGGCGCTGGACGTGGTGCAGGTGGAGGACGGCGTCGGGATGCAGGCGCCGCCGCCGCTGCTGTTCCACTGGCTCAGCCTCAAGATGGCATGACCATGACGTGACGAGAGGAAGCAAAGAACACAATGCATGTGTTGCTTGCTGCTCCTAGTGTCAGGGTGTTGACTTTCCACTGTTCTTCGGTTGAATGCTGCGTGTTCAGACTTAGTGATGGATCAAGTCGAGGAATCAATAATTGACTAGTTGTTCGATCGGGAGAATGTAGGAGCCACTTTCCAAAGCATAAGGAGAATGTAGGGGCCTTTTCAGATTGTGCTATAAGCCTATAAGTGTGAGTGTGTGACTACCTTAACGGCGAGTGCTTTTGCTCTGCTATACGAGGCCGCAAGAATGCAAGAGTTTGGTAAAAACACAATTGAAAAATTTAGAAGTCCAAAATAATCGAACTTTTATGGGGGCATGAATCGGTGCAATAGCTATTTTTCTCCCTCGACTATTAAACCCAGTACAGTCCCCCAGTTTTCATTTTGATCTCCATTTAGTCTCTCGTCTAATATATAGCATGCTAGATTCATACCTAGCTATTCACTAGAATTTTACAAATCCTTGTATGCACATGTAAAATGTGTCCATTCCAGGCTCGTATCCTCGAGCCTGCATCTACCCATTTATAGTGTTGTTAGATCGCTGTTTCACGTGTCAAAAAAAAGGATCGCTGTTTCACTATGCTTATTTATTGTAATAGCCAGCGGTGTCTCACATTATCTGACGTAACAAAAGCAATTGTTAACATAAGCTCCCAATTCAAGGTGAAGTGACACATAAATGACAGATTCATGAAAAAATTACAGAAGATACTTGGCATTGGCTCTTCTCTTATGCCTTTCACCTTTATAAAAATCAGTGTGTAACAAAAATGGCTATTTCGCCTTACAAATTTAATTGTGTAACATCCGATGGCTATTTCACTTTACAAAATTCATTGTGTAACATCAAATGACTAATCTAAACCCTAACTCAGCGACTTGCCGGAGATACATACAGAAGATAAGGCGAGATCATCCGACATGAGAGTTAGAGAGAATAGAGAAAATTGGATCCATAATCATATATATATATATATATATATATATATATATATATCCGATTGGGAAGGTATGAAAGCGTACAAAAAAAGCCGGAGATTCACAATTTTGGATGGGGTTAATGAATGTTAAAGAGGATTTCCTAAGTTAGCTACTTTCAGAGTTATCTCTGGATCCCAAACTAGGTTTTGGGAGGACATTTGGTTGGGAAATGTGGCTCTGAAATATACATATCCTAACCTATATAACATTGTTCGAAAAAAACATGCCACTGTTGCATATGTCTTTAGCACAATTCCATTAAATGTCTCTTTCAGGACATCTCTAGTGGGTATTAAATTAATAGAATGGCATAATTTAGTGGCCTCTGTTTTGAATATTAATCTCCACCCAGGGAGAGACGTGTTTCTTTGGTCCCTTCATAAGAATAAAGCATTTTCGGTTCATTCAATGTACAAATATCTAGTCAGTACTGGTGTAAGAGTCAGCCAGAAAATTTGGCATATAAAAATACCATTAAAGATCAATATCTTTATGTGGTATTTGAAAAAAGGGGTTATTCTAACTAAAGATAATTTAGCTAGGCGTAACTGGAATGGGAGCAAAAATTGCAGTTTCTGTAGTTCAGTTGAATCAATTAACCATCTTTTTTTCGATTGTCATTATGCTAAATTCCTTTTGCGGTCCATACACTTAATTATTGGAATTACACCCCCAAGAAGTATCAGTGATCTTTTTTATAACTGCGCAAAACAGGGTGGACAGAAACCAAATCAGTACTTATTGATGGGGGCTGCGGCTTTTTGTTGGGCAATTTGAAATATTAGAAATGAGGTAGTTTTTGATAAATGCCGACCAAAATCTTTTATGCAGGTTCTATTCAGGGAAACATATTGGCTCCGTTTTTGGGTCAAGTTGCATCGAAGTGACAACGAGCAGGAGATCCTAGTCGCATCATGTCGTTCACTGGAGATGACTGCACTGCATTTCTTTACTTCGAATGGATGGCCTTTTAGGGGGTGATTGGTTCGCTTCTGTGCCGAGCTCGGCTCGCATGAGGGAGCCAGGCCCCAGCTGGCCAAGCTCTGCGCATGCATGGTCATCTTCATTGGTTGCTCGGATCCTTTCGGCCAAGTCAAGACGAGATGGCGATTGGTTGCCTCGACATGCACACGGACGCCCAATTTTTCTACACGTTCATGCAGTTGTTGCGCCCGTCCGAGCCAGGCCGCGCGGAAACGCCGGTTTCTCCCGTTCCTGCCGAGCCTGGCTCAGATAGGAATCTTGCACCGCGCCGGCCAGGCCCAAGGATTGATGCAGGCAACCAATCGTGAGTATATTGCAGCTAGGGAGCCTGGTTGAGCCGTATTCAGCCAACCAATCAGCCCCTTAGTTTAGGGATTGATGCTTGAGTTCATTCTTAGATACAGAACTGTGTGTTTTCATTTAGTTTTATGCTTACCCGTGTAATAAGTTTGCACTGATCTCTCTTCGACTCGAGGAGAGTGAAGCCGGGATTTTATTCCATTATCTAGAAAAACGTATGAAAGCGTGACAGCAACAAGCCCCGCGAAAGGGAAAAGCGCGGGCCCGCGTGAGCGAACAATCCACCTGTCAGAGACGAAAAGCCAGCAGATTCCAGCGCCCGCCCGTCCCCCTCACCTCTCTATCTCCCAACGAGAGATTCCTCCCCGTCTGCGTCTCCCCTCCCCCTTCCCATTCCCCTTCCGCACGCCGAAACCCTAGCACCCCTCGCCGCCGGCGATGGCCGCCGCATGATCGGTGCGCCGGTTTGGAACCGCCTGCCTGCCGGCATCGCCAAGCCCGCCGCCGCCGCGGCCGTCGTCGTAGCGGCGCTCGCGTCCTCCTTCCTCGCGCTACCGCGTCCGCGCGCCGGCTCGGTCGCCGCGGGATCCGGGATCGTCATGTCGAAGGCGAGGGTCTACGCCGACATCAACGTCCTTCGCCCTAAGGAGTACTGGGACTACGAGGCGCTCACCGTCCAATGGGGGTAAGGCGCTTCCGTCACGTCACGTCCTAACTCCACTTGACGCAGCTTGCACGTTCGAGATTGAGCTTATGTGATCCGTATGTGTCTCCATCTGGTGGATTATCTGTGATCGTTGGTTCTGGGTGGTCTGCTTGGCTGCTTTCAGACTCCATTATGTGTTATTCTGCATCAAAGTGGGGGGAGTTCCCAGGCTCGGTTTAGCTGCACGGTCAGTTTATCTGGTTTAGCAGGGTACAGCTAGGTCTGTATGAAAATTTAGAAGCAGCAGAAGATGAAGTGGCAAAAAATGTTGTGACAATGCCACAATAGAGCCCTTATTTTCGATTCTGTAGACTGAAAAAATACCCAATCCTTCTTTTATATATATATATATATATATATAGTAATACTATACTCTACCTTGGGTACAGATTAACTATTCTGTACCCGACCCATCCGATCGAGCCTACCCAACGCCCGCGGGGCCGGCAGACCGATATTTTCCACCGGGTTTGCTTGGTTTTTTTTTTTGGGTTTTGGTTTTCTTTAGCGGTTTTGGTTATCCCGTCCACCAAACTGAGATTGTGCATCTGTTTTGAACGGAATCGGCAGTTCCGGCACCCACACTCGTCGGTGCTCAGATCTAGAGCCATCGGTGCTGCTAGAAGCCCGGCGGCGGCCCCCTCCCCTCCCATCCCCTCCGGCGGCCCTCTCCCCCATCCCCTCCAGTGGCGGCGGCGTCGTGTCTGTCTCCCTCAGGCCATGGCGGTGCTGACTGATGAGGCATCTTCCTTCCTCGACGGACAGCTCCGGCTATGCGAGCTGGCGCGGTGGTGTGCGGGCACTCACCACCGACCAGATTTGTTGCGGCGTTGATAGAAGCCCGGCAGCGGTCCCCTCTCTTCAGCGGTAGCGCCCCATCCTCGGCATCTGGCGGCTGCTGGCTGCTCCCCATCCCTCCCCAGCGCTCCAACGAGAAAATCTCGGGCGGCGGTGCGGTCCTCTACATCCAGGGGTGTAACGACGCTCTTTTCGATGGCCAGATCGAACGGCCGGCGGCGGTGCCGCGGCTGCCTGGCGGCCGCTGCGCCCTCCACTCCCCGGGGTTCAGTTCCGGAGCTGGGCCTTGTGGACGTCGGCCACAGCTCGTCGGAGGTAGGTCTCCTTGCGTCCTAAAGCAGCGGCAAGGCGGCGGGCTCCTGAACAGCTCCGGCGTCACGCGACTTTGTGGACAACAGAGCTCGACTCCGGTTACGGCGACTTGCAGCCAAATCCACGGCGGGATGAGCCCCTCCTACATCCTGATACGAGCTTTGGTGCTCCATGACTAGTAGTACGGCGATGCGACCTCGTGAATTTTCGTGGCTCTCTGCTCGCAATGCAAACCGTTGGCATAACCAGGTGCAGGTCCCTTCTCTCGCTGTTCTCCTCTTCCTGCACATTAGCAAGCACATGTCCTATGTTTATGCCCCCATGCTAAATCGAGTGTAAAGATTCAAGATTTTTGTGCTCAACGTTTGTCCATTTTTCTGAAATTCTGCTAGTGTCACCTCTGCTTAAATTATGTATATTGAAATTTAGGCTTAGGTCCTATTTTGTGTTGGATTTATGCAACTGATAATGCTAAATTAGCTACTCCTATATGTTCTGATGGATTAATAAACAGGTGCAAATTGATCTAAATGCTTAAGCTTTTAGTATTACAGACATATAACAATTAAATTGACATGGCTATTCTATTTGTGTCTTGTGCCTTCTGATTCTAGGCTATGCTCTTCTGTCCACATGCTACAAAAGAAGATTAAAATTGCTGTTGTGTATGACTTAAAATCACACTAGTAATTCCCCTCTTGCTTTACTGCCCACGTTAGTGGTGATAATTTGCAATTATGATTAGGTTGAATAATTAAATTGAGTGGGGCCCACACCTGCTGGTTTTTCCAGTCAATTAGCATTCGATTGCCTGTGTTCGTGCCGGCGATTTGTTATAATGGTTATAAGTAAGAATTAAATTGTGCAAGGGCCATACCTTCTGGTCTTTTCATTCCATTAGCACTCTAGCAGTCCCAAATTTAGTGAGAGCTGCAGAATTAACTAGTTCAGCTTTGTTATTGTGTCCCAAATTTAATGGCGTGAACATTATGGAGTATTTCTGGCGTTACTAATTTCCCTGTGTGTGCAGATCCGAGACCCTTTCTGACAGATGGCCAGAACACTTCCTGAGAGCATCATCACATATGCTCTACTAGAATGTCCTTTTTTCCATAATGTCCTTCTATTATTTAACATTATCTTAGGAAAACAGGTCTTCATACCTGCTTGATCAGATTAGGCATATCCATATGTCCTTAAGATTTTAGTATATTATATACTATATAAACAATCATTAGCTAATGCGAGTAATATACATGTTTTATGTTTATTTGTTTTTTTGAAAATGCTACAGTGATTGCTGTTTGCATTCAATACTTGATTTCTATGTTCTCAGTTATCTCCCTCACTTGTGCGTACTCTGAGGACACCACGCCTGTTGCACCACTTCCTGTCAGCTTGCATTGCGTGGTTCCATGAGGTCAGCAGGGTGGTCATGAGGCTCATGGCTGGTGCCGTCATCATGGTGTCAATGTCCATCAACTGGGCGCAGGGGAGGTGACAATGAGCATATTCTGCTGCGCCTCCTGTCCAGGACTCCAGGTGCTCATGGCGCTCATGCATGCTGTGGAAGCTCAGCCGTAGGTATGAGAGGTGAGATCTCATCTCTTGTTGATTCATCACTTTATATATTGTGCTGATCATTGCTCTTTACTTAAAATGTTCAATCCTTTGTTGCCTTATTGTAAATTTCGACATGTAATCGAGCTGTAAATGGTTTCTAGCTGTTTGTTCCATTGATCAACTAGTGATAGGACTTTCTTGAAGATTTGATGAAATATTTAATGTTTAGGGCACCTATGCTCTTAGCTTGGTTTGTCTAAAATTCTAAGTACATGCTATAATCTTGATCTCATCAACAGTGTACTTGACTTTTGAAACGGACAGTACTGGTAATCTTTATCTTTTCAATCATATAGTAAGAATTGAACCTTGTAGTCTCTTCAAAAATGATTATGGCTAAAATGAATCTGAAAGGAACTCAGATAGTCAAGTTCAGAAAATATATGTTTTTTGGTTCTCATTGTTTTGCTTGCTCTGAATGAAAATATAATGAATGATTAGCTATATGTTTTGATGATGGATTAAGTAGGTGCACGATTGATCTAAAGACTTCTTCCTTTAGTTGTATATCATATTCTAGAATAGGCTCTTCAGTTCACAAACTACAAAGAAAGATTAAAATTGCCATTATGGTTGACTTAAAATCATACTTGTAATAATCGAGAAAAAAAATCATACTTGTAAAGAAGCCAGTGTTCTAGACCTAAGGTTCTTCCGCCATATGTGTATACTGTCTCATATTTTTGAGCTACTGTGTATGTGCATACCTGCTGGTGTTTTCAGTCTATTAGCAGTCCAAACTTAGTGACGAGCTGATGGCTAGGTGCAGAAGCAGTTTGGGTTTGTTCTTGTGTCCCAATTTTGTGACATGGGTAGTACAGATGATTCTTGTCAAGTCATAAGTCCTTTCTTCCACAATATGCTTTGTCCGCAGCCTGATTCATTCAGATTTCAAATGCGTTTTTCCTCTGCTAGTTTGCCTATTCTTTATCTTGCAAATGTATGAGCTTTGGGTCAGTCATGCTGTCGCCAATCTCCATGGACTTTTATTTTTAACACATTTCTCTGTTTTCCATATGCACAGATAGATCCTGCTGCAATCGGGATCTAGTAAACACACTGGACGGGAGGATGTGAGCGAGCAGGTGGGTCAAACTAGCACAAATTCTGCTTTTAACTGCAATTTCGAAATAATGATCTGATAGAAGGTTGGATTGCTTGGTTTTCTGTGAAAGCACATTGAACTGTAACATTCAGTGTTGCAGCAAATTATGCCAAAATACTTTTGGCATATCTTTCTAGGAAATCTGTTAAGGATCTTCACCTCCATCAACATGTTATGAGAAAACCTATATCCTATTAATATCAATTGTGTAGCTTTAGGTATGCGTGTTTGGCGGATGAATTTCGGGTAATGCTGATGCACACTTCATGTTTCTGGTGATGCTCCAATGCTTGGTGCAGTAGTGTATGCTCCAAACTCCCATTGCATCATGTAGTATCTATCCCCATTGCAAGCAGCAGCCTGATTCCTACACATAAACTGTTCTTGTAACTTTTTTCAATTTTTACTCATATACGCAGGTCCTATTTTTCGCTGTTTCTTGCAGCATCCCTATATTTTCTTAGTTGAATTGTCATTTTCTTTTCAGGTCAAGGCCTACTGGATGTATCACCAGCTGGGATGCCAAGGATCAGCCACACCAGACATCATCATCTTCCATTAGCTGAACAGACACAGGTATCTGTTGATATTTCAGGTGGGCGTGGACAGACCTACATGATTTTGCTGCTTTCTATTCCCTCTCTGAAGCAGGTTGCCTCCCTCTCCCTCCAAAATATCTCCTTGACCTGCTGATCTTGTTCATACATTGAGCCTGGGTCTCAGCCTCGGAACTCAATTTTTCTGCCCAGTTTGCAGGCAATATCCATGTGCTTATGCAATAGCCTTGTGGTTATTTGAATGCAATAGGCAAGAATCGCGACTAGTTTTAGCTGATATCACTTATCTCATTTGTATGCAGTCTGAGATACCAGGAGTTTCCAGATTCTTTCATACTGGTTTGTTTTGATCCAGTTCATTTTGTTTTAGCTATTGCATAAGATGTGTTTGAGGAATTGCTTTCTTCTGGTGATTATTTTGAGGGTTGATCATAGTGTCAAGGGTTGATCATACTAATTTAGCCTTTGGTTAGTTTTCTGAAATCATCTCAGCATATGCCCCTCTTATTAAATTACATATATTGAACTTCAGGCTTATTAGGTCCTACGTTGCTAGATAAAAATGACGGAGCTCCTGCTGGAGTACCTGCTGGCTATGACATCAATGCTGTTTTGGAGGGCCTTTTTGACAGATATATGTATCACTGTAGAAGCTACGAATCTTTTTTTGTAGTTGATAATACGGTTTTCTGATGCTTGCCATTTTCTATATTGATTTTCTTGCTCTATCTGATCCTATGCATGGATATAATTGAATTCTTGATTGTTTTCTGTCTGAGGATGATTGCACCTTCGCTTGGATGGTTGTGCATCTCTGGAAGAAGCCTCCTCTTGAAGGTGCAGCTGCAGGAAGAACCAGAGACAACCATACGCGTGCGACGAAGACACAATTTGTAACTGTTAGCTTTTTAATCAGGCAACCCAGCTATGACAAGATCTTTGGCCTCTCAATGGACACTGTGGTGGCAGAAGATCTTAACTATTGCTCTACAGTGCAGGAGACCTCGGATGCAGCTAGAAAATTCTATAGAAAAGATGTACTGATTGCAAAGTTTCCTATTTGAAACTCATTTAAAGCCATTTAGTCATGGTGTTGCCATGTAGTCTGAAATTTCAAATACCTATGTTCGTCTTAAAAAGTTTTGACATTCAAAACTGTTGGAGTTGAATTATTTGTGTTCAAGATACCACTACTAAAATCCTAATCTTCATGATCCGACTTAAAATATTTGTGGTTTCACTCATCAATGTTAACAAGTAAACTAAAAGACCGTTCCTTTCTTGGATTTTTATATTTTGACTAATGTATGATGAAGTATAAAATACACTTGTGACTAATAGTTAAACCGACACAACTGACTAAACATCTAGGTTTTTTTCTAGTTTATTATTTTATTTGTCTATGTGTATTCCCGACGTTTAATAAAGGCTCACGTCTCGTAAAGTATCTCGTGCAGCAAGAATAAAATAATTTCATTATACTACCCTAAACGAAGCCTTACAGTGCTTTCTGCACCAAAACAACAATAGAAAGGTGCACGTCTGCAAACCACCTGGGCGGAACCGCGCTTCCGGTTCGGTGCGCGGGTGAAAAAAAAAAGACCAGGACCCGCAAACTTGGGCACGCGGGAAAAAAAGCTCGGAGGGAACCTGAGGTCACGCGGGAGGAAAGGAAGGCTCGGTCGCCCAGGAGCGGGGCGCTCGGACGCGCGTCGGACAGGACTCGGGTACGGAATAGCTATTCTGTATCCAGGATATGAATTAGCGGAGTCATATATATATATATATATATATATATATATATATATATATATATATATATATCACTGTCGACCATGTAGTGGTAGCTCGTTTTTATATCTATCACGACAATTTGATATCTTTGGCTATTTTGTCTGCTTGGTTGGGTGCATGTTCCATTTAGTCCTTGTATAATGTTCTACTATCATCAGGTTCGTTTTTGTTGATCTTCCGTAGTTAACCTTTTGGTAGTTCGAAGTATAAGCGGATCACCCTTTTCCTAACTAATAAGTCTGTGTGGGTGTTGAAAGAACAAAAGCCAAATTTTATTGGATCTCAATTTCAGTTTTGGGATCAAGCTAATAATTGATCCTTTGTTTGAAAGTTGAGAGTAGAGTCTATTGAATGTAACATCACATCTTTCTTGGTGATTGGTCTGAGTTTAAACATTTTACTTTTTATAATCAAGGCACAGCTGAATTTTTCATCTGATTGAGAATCTGAGTTATGATGATCAGGCATGCTAATTCAAGCAACTTGAAATCCTTGGGGATGTTCCCTAATTTATGCCGCAGCACCTTATGTGACTACATAAGACATGTAGCTTATTTTCCCATCAATACCGGAAATCATAAACGTCATGGCACCAAAATTGATAGTTGAAACTTAGTGAAATGCACTTTATTATTTGGTAACACCTGGAAAGGACGCTGTTTTTCTCTTGACCAGAACTACGCAACTATGGCTACTTTGTTTTCTGTCTTGTCTCTTCCGTGACTTTGGAAAGCTATAGAGAAAAAACGACTGCATTTTTGGTAACTTTTAGTATTTTTAGTTTAGAATTCATGTTTTCTGTTTTCCAAATAAAAATCTAAAAATGGTCCTTTAAATCTGCCCTTTTGGTTTGTTTACTTCTTTTTATTGATATTTCTCAAGCACGTAGTAGTATATAAAACCTTTTGTATTTCTATGGAGATAATGCTTTCCTAACCATTATGCTACATCTTTGACCAGTGAGCAGGATGACTATGAAGTTGTCAGCAAAGTAGGAAGAGGTAAATATAGTGAGGTCTTTGAAGGCATCAATGTTAACAATAACGAGAAATGCATCATTAAGATCCTTAAGCCTGTCAAGAAAAAGAAGGTATTCAAAGAAATATGTTGGCCATTCTTAGTAGCATTTTTTTCTTGCATGTTCCCTTTTTTATGATAGGAGTCGAGTGTCCGAGCATTACTAATGAAATAGTCATTCTATGCTGTATCATTTAACATACATTACATTTCATATGTTTGTGCAGATCAAAAGGGAGATCAAAATACTTCAGAATCTCTGTGGAGGTCCAAATATTGTGAAGCTGCTTGATATTGTCAGAGATCAGCATTCAAAGATCCCAAGCTTGATCTTTGAATATGTCAACAACACAGACTTCAAAGTTTTGTACCCCACATTGACGGACTATGACATCCGCTACTACATATACGAGCTACTCAAGGTTTCCATTGCCATCTTAATATATTTGACACATATTACGACCATAGTTTGATTATGTCACTAGATATGCCTCTGGTCTTGTTGCTGTCTATCCTTATTTCAATACTTGCTTTGTCACAATTATTATAATTTTTAATTCCAGGCTCTAGATTACTGCCATTCTCAAGGCATTATGCATCGAGATGTTAAACCCCATAATGTAATGATAGACCATGAGCTTCGAAAACTTTGCTTGATAGACTGGGGCTTGGCTGAGTTCTATCATACAGGCAAGGAATATAATGTCTGTGTTGCATCAAGGTAGGTGGAGACACAAACGAATGTCTTGTTTAAGCTTTTCATGACATGCTCAGTTTGTTTTTTTGGTTGAATGTTGATCTGATGCTGACTCTAGTAGTCTAGTGTCTGTAACTCTGTAAGCAGCATATGAACCGAGGGACTCAATTGATTGTCATTCATTTTTATGTTTCGATACTGCTGAAATTTAAGAAAATAAAATCAATGAATTTTTGCAAATAAGCAAATCTAGTGATGCCATCAGTGCCTGTATAACCACTAGCATGTTATCAATTAGTAGATCTCATGTAATTTTCACTAGTGGTCCATGCTTTCTTTTTTTGCATCTCACTTGTCATATTTTTTCTCACTTTGGTTCAGATATTTCAAGGGGCCTGAACTTCTTGTTGATTTACAAGACTATGATTACTCTTTGGATATGTGGAGTCTTGGTTGCATGTTTGCTGGAATGGTATGTACGGCTATAAATGTTGTCAGTAACTATATCTAGGACACAATGGGTAATGGCAATTAGTCAGTGATTGATAACAATTTATGTGTCCTAACTGATTGTTTCAGATATTTCGCAAGGAACCATTCTTCTATGGTCATGACAATCACGACCAGCTTGTGAAGATTGCAAAGGTAAGCGCCATTTTGATTCTTCATTGTCTATGGGATAAAGCATTTAGACCTTTTGGTACTGTATAAGTGCTTATGCGATTCATGGCTTGGTTGTTTGATTATAACTAAGAAGTGATCTGTTATGCAATTGACTTCTTACCTTGAAATCAATGTTACAGCCTGTTGTTTCCTTTTTATAATCATAATGGTTTCGCAGAAGCAGATGTTCTTTAAGAAGGAATCATTCTTATTTTTTATCTGAAACCACACCACATTAAAGCAACAGATGAGACAATAATTTGCTACTTTTTTATTTTATAAATGGCATACTTGTTTTTGTAACTTTATGTGTTTGGTATCTGCCTTTTATGAAATTCTTGTACCAGAGTAGGATAAAACTTGTGGGGACAATTTGCATCATATAAGTTAGTTCAGTAGATCAGTATCGCATAAACCATGCACCATCAGATCGCATAAACCATGAACATGCCTTAGTTGTTCTGAATGGCATGTACCAAACCGTCCAATTCAAAACTCTGGAGTTCTGTGGACCTAACTCCAATTTATTGAGGTCTGCACGTCGACAGCAAATTAGTAACCGGTCCCCTGTATCCTTAGTTTCATTATAGTAATTTTCTGGAAAAAATGCATCATAGCCAACTTTTTATTTGGGGCATGCTTCAGCCTTCTATAATTGAAAATCTATAATGTTAGAATATTGTACCCCATGCATAATGTAGCACTTGATACCTGCCTGAGGTGATCGATGTGAAGTCACTGATGTATGCACACATATGGACTTTATATATCTATAAACGGTCCTCAGGAATTTTTAAATAGCTTGCAATGCTTGATATTGAATTCTGAAAAGTCACATATGTATGTACATTTAGTGCTTATTTGATACAAAGTATCCAATTCTGCTACCTTCCTATTATTTTTAGGTTCTTGGAACAGATGGGCTGAATGCTTATTTGAACAAGTATCATATCGAGCTTGACCCTCAACTTGAAGCTCTTGTGGGAAGGTAAATTTCCGTGCATTGAGATGTTGATCTGGATGTTGGTCTGTTGTTTTAGATGAATTATAATTTATAACCCTTCCATGTGTATAATATGCAGGCATAGTAGAAAACCCTGGTCGAAGTTCATTAATGCTGATAACCAACATCTAGTATCACCTGAGGTTTGTTAAGCGCTAGTAATTTTTGTTTCTAACTGAGGCTGTTGCTTAGTATGATTTTATGTATGTTTGCAGGCCATAGATTTTCTTGACAAGCTACTACGCTATGATCACCAAGATAGGCTTACTGCACGTGAAGCTATGGTAAGCCAGACAGCTAAGCTACCTTTGCAGATAACAGTTTTGCTTAGTTAGATCTGTCCTGTTGAACATTGTCACGCTCTTTGTATTATATTATAAATTATATTTAACTGAATATACTCCTCTCCATGTAACTTCCAATAATTTTATTTTGCAATTATATTTTTTGCTTAGGTTTTAAGTTGGCTTAATCTGTGTTTACTCTTCACATGTTTTTCACATTTCAGCAAAGTATTCTGTACTTTGACATGTTAACATTATCTTGAAGATGTTTGACATAGTTGTCATCAATTTGCATGCATGCAACTAGACATTTGATGCTGAATCTCTTTCAGATTTCTAGAAATAATGTCGTATCTGTTAAAAGAAGAATATAATTCATTACAAGTTATGCTTGGACTTGTTGCATTAATGCTCCACACATGAATACTTGTAGGCACATCCCTACTTCCTCCAAGTCAAAGCCGCGGAGAACAGCAGGACACGACCACAATAATTATGCTGTGCACCCTTGAAATGGAGCTACTGCTAGTCCTTGCTGAACTGTATGCTGAAACCATGTTTAGTAGGCATCTTGCTTTATCTGTAGTTCTGTACCATGACTCCATGTCAGTGACAAAAAATAGTATGAGTCAATCCATGTGGGCAACCTTGCTGAGCTTGATAGTATCTTTTAAGCTTGGGGTCACCATGCATATAATCTTAGACTTAAAGACAATACAGCTGTAACAACATTGCTTGTATTATGGTGTGTTATTGTGTGCAAGATTCTTATTTATTTCTGGTGATTGTAGTCATTTCGATTAAATACACTTATTGAGGGTGACTGGTGCTATGTTTTGCAACGTAGCCTGGTAGAGTATGTAGTGGGGTGGGTGGTTGTGAGCCTGAGCTGTTGCTTTTGAATCTCATAAGAATTTGAGTTTGCCCCTAACAAATGGGGAGATGTACATATGTAGGCATCTCCTTTTTTTAGGGCAATTCACAGGGCTTGTATTATATTTGAGCAGGATTACAATCAGTAGCTAGCTTATCACACCCAAAATAGGGCATTGGATCAGCAAACTGGCACACAAATGAGCTGCCTTATTAAAAACTACTCAGCTCCTGGGCTATTGAGGAAAGAGCACCAGAAGGTGAACTCATCGTAGCCACCAGAGTTACTCCCTCTTGGTTCAGTATTAAAAGTCACAGCGACGCGATGACTTCTCTTTTCTATAAAAATATTCCTTAAAAAGTTATATATGTATATTTTTATAAAAGTAAATTTTAAGACCAATCTATTTATATGATTTTCATATTTTTAAACTCAACGACTTCAATATTATTTATAATTTATATTTCCAATGTAAGTCATTTATAATTTATATTCTCAATGTTTGACTTAAATCTGGTCCAAAACGATTTATAATACTACACCGGAGGGAGTATCTGATTCAACAATAAACTTACTTGCGTCAAGATTTCTTGTCATGCGTCCATCAGGCACTGCTAGCGCTTCTGCACGACTGCACACCCCTTTCAATCAGCACACTCAGTGAGTCAGTGGTGGTAAATCAATCTGCTACTCCCTCATCCGTTCCAAAATGTAGGTTGTTTGACTTTTTTATCTCAAGTTTGACCGCTCGTGTTATTCAAAAATTTATGAAAATAGTCAAATTTAATGTATTTTTGTAGATTATATATTAATAAAGCAAGTCACCATAAAAAATATAATAATTTATACAAAATTTTGAACAAAACAAGTGGTAAAACTTAAGGTTAAAAAGTTAAACGACCTACACCGGGGAATATTTTACACCGGGGGAAGATGCCTGACCTGAAGGCCAACGGTTTGGCAATACGACATGACCTGAAACCAAAACATTGTACGGGTCAAGGCAGGGGGTGCTATTACATTCGGCAGGGTTCGACTGTCTGAGGCCCTTCTCCATGCCAACGCCCAACGGGTCCTCGGGTCATTATAATCGACCAGACTGATGGGATTACAATTACATACGATGTGCAATTGGAAAACGAAAGGAGACGGAAAAAGATTGTGAGATGTCACTACTTGTCACGTTATATATTGACAAAATTCAAACAGAATGGTTACAGTTTCTTTAAGCTATTCCATCAATGTCCACAGCAGTTCAACAAATACAAAAATGGTCAGTATACTTGTGTATAATCTATTTTGAAGGGCATCTTTAAGCCCCTCTCGATCTCAACACTATATTCTCTCTAATCCATTTTGTGGCAACCCATTTCTCGCCCTTGATCACGGGGCAGCTACCATGAAGTGAAGTCTGCAAAACCAGTTCAAACCCAAGTTAGCAGCACAAACTATCCAATGTTAATATCTGGCATTTGTAACTCTACTATTTTTCATTGTGCACATAATTTAGTGTTGCAAAGAAAACGGATATACTGTTTAGGGCAGACGAAAGAATAGGGCCAACTCGATTGGCTAGCGCATACCGGGTCAATGGTGCCATTTACCAATAGGGAGTAAAACAAGAGTCCATCGCCCTTCCTTGGTTTTACCTTTAGGCCAATGCACTTCTCGTATTCATAGCCTGTATCCATATTCTCCCCATTCTGCAAATCAGCACAAAACACATTATAATCAGCTAGCAAAAATATACAGAAAAAAAATCCTTGGCACTCACCTCATATGGGAACATTGTTTCTCCCCCTTCTTCGACATCCGTGAGATAAAGCAAGAAAGAAGCCACCTGAGAATTCAATAGTTCCTTAGCTACATTGGTTAATCAAATAATTTAACTCAAATCACTTGTCTCCAGAATTCAAGTAGGAACATGAACATGAAAGATCAAAGAACATGAAAATCCACTGTGCCATGAACATGAAAGATCAAAGACAAAAACAAACAGAAACTCAGGAGATAAAACTAGGGTACATAAACATTTGCTATCTTAGATGTACTCCCTCTGTCCCTAATTATCTGTCGTTCCCAAATTGGACCAGGAAACAATGCACCCCTATATAGCAATGATGATTACCTTCGCATGCAGCATACTCCGTAGTACTTTTTCACAGTTCTGCATGCAGCATAGTGTATTGGCCTTAAACAAATAAAAAAAGACACGCCATTGAGGGGGAGAAGGGATAAAGATGCTGGCTTCCTGGTCGACAGCTCCTGGCACGGTACAAGCGCACAGCTATAGCCTGCTTCCGATTAATAGCCAGCGACTATTATTTTGGGACACGCTACTGTCGCCCCAACGACAGATGATTGGGGACGGAGGGAGTAATATTCATGGGGGAAATAGACATGTTATTAAGTACTAGCACTTTCTAATGCCTTTCCTCTTTCGAGTATATAAAAATTCAATTGGTACATCAAGACAAACATTGAAGCAAGGCAGAACGCAAGCAGAAGTGTGACATACCCTTTGATTTTTTTGTGGACCATACTGGGCTGGGTCAAATGCATCATAATGTGAAGCATACCTTTGGCTAATCTCATACCGCAGGACATTAAAGGGCTGCAAGGTACCATAAAAGGAACATCGATCAAAAAAACATTATAAATGCTTGTATTTCATGCCTTTTTTCTAACAAATTCTGAACGATCCCAAAATTTATGTCCTTTTCAATGGGCGGAAAACTTAACAGTTGCACAAAAGAATATAACATCCACAGATGAATATGAAGATCTTTCAATAAAAGGGCAAACTACGAGGTGCAGTGCAGCATAGGATACTGCAAGGGTTAAATCTAAGACCACAAACATTATACAAACTTCCCGTTAAAGAGCAAATTATTTTTGAAGTTATATCTGTATATGTAGAACAAATGCAATAGAAACCCAGCATGCCATGGACGGAACAATCCAATTACTTTAGCAGCCAGAGCATGATAGCACTTAGTAAAAATAATAAAATCAACATGGCTTTTAGATTGGGACTTCAAACATTTCCTTTTTCGCTGTAGATTATCTTGCTTAATCCCTTTGTTATTTTTTTACTATAACTATCGGTAGGTTTGTCCCCCACTGTGCTGGTTCTCATTAGCATAAAATTTGTTCAAGAAAAGGGAGTATCGAAAAGAAAGGGGCACACACAGATTCCTAGAGATAATAAATTCTCTCTTTCAGCTAATTGGAACAACTGAAAAACAAAATGTGGTATGTAGTACCTCCCCATGATTTCTGGGTATCAAGGTAGCCCTTGCAATCTTCTTCTCAACTTCTGCAAGGGTTCCAGTTGGGTCTTCATTAGCACCCAGGAATGTTCCCGAACTGTTTGGCATAAGAATTCGCCATTAGTTCAACGAGAGTCAGGTAATGACATAAGGGTCTAGTTATTTTCATGATTATGTGTGGAAAACATAATGGGCCTCAAACAGACTAAAAATATAGTTAATGAAAACTCAAAAGGTCAACAACACAAACATCTATCCATTCCATGCTCCTAAAAACAGGGTGTTCTGATATGACATTGCTCATTGCTGAATAGGTACAATTCCGCAATCTCTCCACAGTAATATATGTGTACCAATTTGTTAATCTATTTGGCTATTCCTTTACTGCAGTTACTCTAACCACAATGTTATACCTTGTCCTGATTCCTTTGGTACTCTCCGCAGTTTCTCCTCTCCTCAGAGCTAATGTTGATGGGGCGAGTCTTTCCTTCGCAACTTTTACTATATTTTCACATTGTTCTGATGTCGCAAATTGTGGAAAGTACAATGCACGAGGGTGCCAGCTCAGAATCTGCTCAAGAGTTCAGAATACGTTATAAAGCAGCACTGATTGGGTTGCCAAACATATCGACAAAGGGAAAAAAATCAACAATTTCTGGTAAGCTCAGTCTATAGTTTTGATATGTAACAGAAGACATGAAATTGAAAAGGAATTATTGAATTCTTACCATACAAACAAGATGCGCTAGTATATACAGCCATGACCTCAATGTGAGATGCATGTATTGTGGAATGGTAAGTAATCTAGGGTGTCTGAGTAAATTGTTCCCACGACATCTAATCAACTTATCCATTCTTCACCCAAAACAATTATCCTCAATGTAGCCAGTTGCCTACACAATTGTACAATCATAAATATATCAAACACATAAACGGAACCTAAATACACTACATCCATTCAGTGCAACAACATTTCCTGAGTATCAGGAAGCCACACGATGGCAGAAACACAGGAACAATTTGGATTGGTGAGGGTGCCACGGAAGTCTTGTAACATCCACACCTCTTGTACTATCTTCTCAAGTCAGGATGCCTACACAACTGTGCCAAATTCAAAATGCCAACCATGATTCCGTCAGCAAGCCCACAAGGCCACGACACTTGCATGCACGCAACAGACTCCAAGCTCCGCCACAATCACATGCTAGTTATCAGGGCATCACACTAAAACCGTTGTACACAAGGTACAATCCAAATCGGGGAAACAAATTACACTGAAAAGTTAATTTCACCCCAAGTGGATCACTGCGTGATATCACAACAAACTATCCAACAGACCAATTGTGCCAACAGAAGGAATGTAACCGCCAAAAGCAATCCATTCACCACCTAGCGTAAAATTCACGAAGAACACACGTCCAGGCACCAATGCCCCCTCGCCACGTCACGACATCAAGCTGAACCTTGACAAAGAATTGGTCAATCGACGACCGGGCAACCGACCGACGCGGGGACGGAATCCCAACGAGACATCACCTGGTATGGGATCAAGGACGGCGCAGCCTCGCCGGACTCGCCGAAGGGCATCTCGAGCAACGCCGCCTCCAGCAGCCGCTCCCTCGGCACCGGCATGTCCGCCTCCTCCGGATCCTGCACCGCAGCCAGCCCACGCCGGATCAGGGCCGGCGCAACAAGGCAGGAACGAATCGGAGCGCGGCGCAACGGGGCTCGCCGTCGCGTACCTGGGTGAAGAGAAGCGAGCCGAAGAAGCCGGCTAGGAAGAAGAGGGAACAGGAGAGGAGCACCACGGGCAGCCGCAGCCGCGTCCGCATCAGCCCCACGCCGCCGGCGCCTCCGCCGGCGGCCCTAAGGACGCCACCTCCCTTCATTCCGCGTGCTCGCCGCCTCTCGCCGGACGCGTGTGGGCCGGGGATTGGTAGGCGACGACGAGGATGATCCGGCGATGAGGGGAGAGGTCGCTCGCGTCACGAGAGGAGGCGGGGGTCGTCGTCTCTGAATCTCTGTGATACGGGGATGGAGCGAGTAATATTTTTGTTCGTCGGAGCACTGACGGGTGGACCAAATTAGCCGAAACACGGACCCAGCGCGCGACGACAGAAGGTCACGTGTCCGCAAGGAATACAGGTCAGTAACGGTGGGCCCAAGCACACATTCCGGAAAGAGAAATTTTAGAATTTGGGATTCGATTCGCAGCGCTTTCAATTTGACACCCAATTTACAAACCTTTCAAAATACAACACCGGGGACGCGAATTCTTTCAGTTTGGGTGTTTTTCACCTTTCTCTTATTTTGTAATTTATTTTCCTATATCAGCCCACGTGACTTCCCGGTTTTGCCTCTGCCCATCTCACCTTATGCGTACAGGCACGAGAGTCTCTCGTCTCCCTGTTCTCCCGTCGCTTTCTTGTTCGTCTCTCCCTCTCTCTCCCACGAGATCCTCTCGTGCAGCCGCTGCTAGGGTTGGAAAGCCGATGCTAGGTTTAGGTTCGAGGTACCGGGTACCAGGTACCTGCACTCAACAATTGACTTCAGTTAAAAACATTTGAACAAAATTGGACATTGAAACCCATATTTACATCAAACCACTCACAAATTGCTCATTCCTAGGACACTTGAAGAATCGCCTGCCAAGGTTTCTGAGGGAATTCATGGTGTTTAGTGCAATGAGTTTCACATCCTTGCATTCTGGGCAAACAATCAAAGGAAGACCAGTCACATGGTCTACTGTAGGCTGCGACAAAACAGCAAGCGGCGGCGGCGGCACATCGTCGAGTGGCTGCGGCGGCGCGACAGCAAGCTGCGCCGGATGGGCGACAGCAGGCGGCGGTGGCGCCACCACAACAGCATACGCCCTACCTCTCATAAACCTAGCACCTCTGCCCGCAGCCGAAGAAGAAGACGCCTGGGACATGTCCACAGACACGAAGGGATCAGTAGAGGAGAGGGGGTGAGCAGAGAGGGTGCAGGTGAGAGGGAACACGGCGTGGGGCGGCGTAGAAGGGTGGGGCGACGGAAGCGGAGAGCAGCGACGGGAAGAGAGAGGAGCGGCGACGGAGGAGCGGATCTCACAGAGGGATAAGGAGGCCACCGATGCATCTGAACAGATAGAGATAATGTTAAGGGCAAAAGAGTAATCTTAGGTGGGCTGGAAAGATAAAGAAAAATAAGAGAAATCTTGTTAATAGGTGAAAAACACCCAAACCGAAAGAATTCGCGTCCCGGTGTTATATTTTAGAAGGTTTATAAATTATGTGTCAAATTCTGAAAGCGCTGCGAATTGGAACCCAAATTCTGAAATTTTTCTGGGCAGGGCACAGCGGCACACAGGTCTTCAGCTGCTGCTCCGTCTAGTTGCTTTGCTTTGCTTGTGTTGCTTTAAAGTAAACAGCACAAGAGTTGAAGTAACGTACCCTAGATTTGATGCCTTGATATTTCTAGAAATTACGTAAATATGTTGTGATAAAGACCAAACGATAGACCATTAAATACTAAAGACAAAAGTTTAAGACATAATTTATAAAAGGGTAGTACAGCCATTGTTACGTAGACACGGATGGAGCTGTCTGCTCGAGTGCGCGTGTTCGATTCGGCAATTTTTTTAAAGATAGGCCAAATACCAATTAGAATCCGACATGGTGGGACATACTCACCAAATGCCATTTGAAATCCGACATGTGTGCATGGTCTAATTCAGCCGGTTTTCTGGTGCAATCTGACATGGGCGGGTACGCCTCAAATACCATTTGAAAACCTACATGTGTGCAGGAGTCTAATTCCAAAGGGCACGCCAAATTACTGCAGCTGTATAATTAACAAATTGAAGAAGATCAACTGACAAGGTATGTTTAGCAAGACAGAAGGTTTCAGATGTCCAAATTCTTCCAAATGAAAGGCTTCAAGTACATCAGTGGATTCTTCATAAACTAACTTATTGTTTCGCTATTTTCTTTTCCATGCCTCCTGTATTCCTCGAAGCAACACTAAAAAACTCATGTTCTTGTTTCCCAAAGCCATAGCTAATACATTGTTGGAGGTATAGAGCAGCTTCAGGTGGTAACAGAATAAACCAAACAGACCTGTAGTTGCAGACTTGCATCCCTGCGCAAGAAATGTAGACAGTTAAGAGTGTAAGGTTTTCATCAAACATAAATTAAATTCAGAGATTCATCATAAAGAATATATCAGCACAGGCACGTAAGTAAGAAACTCATCAAAAGCGAGAAAAAAGCAAAAGGCATGTGCATATCAATCTACCCACTGGATAGTTCCAAACTAGACCTTTCTGAGAACAGACAATCACACAGCCGCAGGTATAAAACTTCTTACTTTTCAAAATAGATAAAGGCCTGCTAAAGTCATTCGTGTAAAGTGCTAACAACCACCCCTTATAAAATTACCAGATAACATGAAAGTAGTCTTAACTTGAACTGCACACTACCTGGAAATGTGGATGCCAGCTTGGCAACTTCATGTCCTATATGCCCAAATTTAGCAGGCGCGACCTCCTCTTTTGTTGATCCCATGTAAATCAATACAAACTGGTTCTTCACAACACCATTAAGCTGCCCAATTGCACCAGACTTTTAGATGACAGAGCATTGTTGTAGTTCAGTAAGGTTTCAATTTAAGTTCTTTTAAAGATACACAGGCTCTGCAATTTATAATATGTGCAAAATGGTGGATACCATCATCTATGTATAAGTTACCTGCCACTGCTATACCTGCTAAAAAATTGCATAAACTGAACTAAAAGTAGGGTTCTGGCTATATTACCATCGTAATATCAACCGTTTCATTGTGTGATCTGCAAATCCTGCCATTGCTCTATGTCCAATGGGCAGCACTGGAGCAGCCCCAGAAATGTCCTTTCAGTTACCATGTCAAGAAAACTCCATTATTTCCTAACAGACTATACAGTGCCACGCAGACAAACAGCTGCTCAAAGATAGGATGAAACTGAAACAAGGGGTGACACAATAGCTTCAGGCAAGTTGGTAAGGCAATATAATGATTTCCAAACAATGAGTGTCATGGTGCCCTCATGTCAACCCTCTTCTTCTCCCCATTAACAATTTTTTTGAACAACTGAAGAAAATGAGATAATGGAAATTGAAGGAAGCTACTCATGTTCCATTGTCTTCTTCGAGCGTCTTCAAGATCCAAAGATCTGTAAGCAAGAGCGACGAGATACATTGCTGGATGCAATCTCCTGCAATTCCAGATTGAAATTCTGTAACAAAGCATTGTGGAGCTTCTGCACAGCTGCACTGCACACAAAGATACCAACCAAATAAACCAATTTTAGACAGTAAAATACTCGTGAAACATACTTTTCAGAATGTTCATTGAAACCATCCCACTGTCTCTGAGATGGAATCGTCCTCCCTTTCTTGTCTCTCCCATATGTCTCGATATACCAGCCACCAGTGTCATGCATGTAACAACGAGGCTCAAAGAGCCAATACCTGCAAAAGAGGAACTATATAAGAGGACTGGTTGTTATCACCTTCCACAATGACAGTTATTTACATCCATGTTCCTGCCAATCACATATACAACAGAATAAAACATGAAACTGCCAATCCTCTAAATTATCTAACCTACAGGTTCCCTTTTCCAGGCTTGTGAACATACCATTTCTTCATCAACATTTCAATCATATTGGAGAGAATAATCTCCATGGTTCGATCTTTACAGGAAAGTACATGCATATAGGTAAGCAAACCTGCTAGGTGGCAACCGAGCCCTACTACATCGACACTCACAGGGTGAAACTTTATCGCCAACTTGATACCAGTGCATGTGTTTAACCTGCGTAACATAGGATGCCACAAACATTCAGCACAGTATGTACTACTCTATGTTGCATGGGCATTTGGATAAAGTAAGCAAAGTTCATAGATGTAACAACGTGCATAATCTAGTCGATCCCGACATAATAAGTACTTGATAAATGTGTTCATACTTCATACCATCAATGTTCTGTGTTTCATAATTACATGTGTCTTTATGCCACGGCCATCGTAGACACAGCAAGATCCTTCCTCCCCAGTGGTGGCTAACCCAGTTATTGTGCCTAAAAGAAGATTCTCCTGAATTAAATCAGACGCATCCGCACTTGGAACAAGATATACATGAATGTGATCTTCCACATCCGATTTGTCAATGCAATTGCACTTGGGGCTCCTAGTCGCAGTAGCCACTACTTTTCCACATATGCGCAACTCAATATCCTTGAAGGCATCTGATGAAGGAATATAATCTTCACGTCCCATCTCTTTCTTGTGGATATCAACAGGATTCATAGACACTGGATCCTTATTCACATTTCTTGTAATATTTGGAGTAAACCCAGAACCTCCAAAACCAGGCTGTGTCAGCTTCTCACGAGAATCATATGACAGCTCCTTGGCACTATCAGCAACACTAACAATACCAAATAGATCACGGCCAGATACAAGGTGCAATAGCTCAGACATCTCATACACAGACCTCTCTTCCGCTTCGAAGCAATCAGGAAGGGCATCCATGGACTCAACATCAGGGCCATAGTATGCAGCATGGATTGCTGTGTACAGTTCACTCTCAAGCCTATCAAAATAACCAGAGCCGGTGGCAACCCTCTTCTTTGTAACAATGTCATCAATTGTAAGCCTATACCATTTCAGCCACTCAACAACATTGCTCTCTCTAGGTACCACAATGCCTGAGCCTAAACCACTTGGATAGACAAACTGAGATGGCCTAGGATGCTTCTGCACAACTCGCCTCTGTGATCGCAAGTAGCTATCATAATGAGCCCTTCTCTGTGAATCCGATAGGATCTGCAAAACACAGGCCTGTTAATGAGCTAGGTTTCATGATAAACATGCAATCTTCTAGCAGCTTCATATGATGCAAAACATGCAAGCTAAGCTGAACTGCTGAGTGCTGACCATAAAATTAGTGCGGGGGCAATTTTTTCTACCACAGATGCGTGAACATATGATGATCTGTTTGCATCCTCAAGCCTCAATTGGGCAATTTACACGATTGTCGCCGTTTAGCTTGAATGCCAATAATTTGTAGTAAAATTCGAATGCCTAGGGTCTGCAAATTCGACTTGTCAGCTTAATTCGATTAGATACCTCGTAGGCGGCGAGGATCTGAAGGAACCGTCGGGAACCAGCGGCAGCGGCGGCGGCGACGTCTGGGTGGGTCTCCTTCGCGAGGCGGTGGAAGGAGGCCTTGATCTCGGCGTTGGAACTGGTCTCCCTAACCCCGAGGACCTCGTAGGCGCTCTTCCCCGCAAGCTCGACGTCCGCTGGGGCGGCGGTGCTCACCGACCGGCCGCGCCACGGGAGAGGAGAGAGGGACGCCTCGCCGCCGCAGAAGCGGGGGAGGAGGAGTCGCCGGAGCTCCACCGCGCGAAGCGCCATTGGGTTGGCCGCCGCCGCAGCTTCTATCGAGTGGGCCCGAGTGACGTAGACAATGATGCAACGGCCTTCCAGTGTGGTTGATGGAGTATAGAGAGGGGGAATACACTCGCAGAAGACGATGACGTGGAGGCCTCGGGTGCCATAGCCAGTTCTCTTCACGGGCCGGCCCACCATCGGTCGCCACCGGGCCTGGTTTGTAACGCAGCTCTCTGTTAAAGGGCACTGTTTCCTTTTTATTTATTACATGAGGCGTTTTCGTCATTTTCTTTTTCAATAACCGATTATGACTATCAGTTTTCTGAAATTCAGAAGGTGCAGAAAAGGCCTCGTGCATACTGCATACGGTTGGAAAAATATATGTTTGCGACGACAGCGACAGTGTTGGTAAAAAAGCGACATACATTAATCCATATTTTTATGGAAAAATAAACAGCACGATACAATAGAAACAGCAGGACTATCACGTACTCCAAAGTACAAGACACTACCAAAATCCAATAGATATATTGTATCTGTATCTATATATGGTCTCGTCCACGAGGAGTAAGCATAGAGGGAGCGAGGGACTGAGGGAGGCGATGGAATAGGAACACACCCGACTTGATAGGAACTCGGTGACCTCATGTTCGACACCCGGACGCAATCGAACATCGCGACATGTCCATCCCTGTAATGTAATCTCCTGCAGCGCACGGCGTTAGCCTTGCTCTGACAAGTCCGACGCAGCACACGCTCTATCCCCTCCCAACATCGCCCCGCGTTGCGCGTATAATTTGCCACATGCCTTCAGCTTCAACAGCCCTGTAATCCTGATGACGTGGACGGTCCTAAAATTCCCGGATTTGTTTGCCACGATGGCCGTATGATCCGTATCCACCCGCTGCGGGCAGAGACAAAATCCAGGTAGTACTCCCTCCGTCCTAAAAAAGAAGATATTTTAGAAATTTTAAGACAAATAAGGAGAGAGTAAAATGATCTTGATTGCCTCTAATTATTAATCATATTTAGCACTAATTGATTAGTACAATAACTTATTTTTTAAGATAAATTTTAAATCGTGAAATGTCTTCCGAGTAAAGCTTTGCGCATGGTACGAACACGCTCTGCTCTAGACCGACCAGAGCACGTGTGCCCTCTGCCCACGTCGCGCAGAGAAAAGAAATGGCCCTGGCCGCTGGCGGCGGACGTGCTCGTCGGGGCCCGAGCTCTGAGCGCCCGCGGCCCCGCGTGACCCTTGTCTGCCCAGCTGCGTGCCCGGGCGCGGCCCACGCCTGCCCGGTGCCCGTGGTGTGTACGCAACTGTACGCGTGCTCGTGCAGTGCAGTCACGGGCTCCGGCCGCTCTGGCGCCTGCGCAGTGCCTGCCCTCCACTGGGCCACCCCGATCTGACGCAACGTGAGTACGCGGCCCAACAAAGCTGGCGGCATGCTGACCGCCCGCCCTTGGAAGCAGAACCGAAAGGGTTGGATGACGCCGGGGTCCCCGGCGACCCGTCCTACCGCTGGCCCACCGCACACTGCGGCAGCCGCAGCGCGTCGTCCAGCCAGGCGAGGCGTGTTCACACGGCCCGGGCGCACGGGAGTAATTGCTCGCGTATTCCGCGTCCGTGGCTGTTGACACTCAAATTGGGTCAAAGGCCAAACCGGTCTGACCGGTTTCGTTCTGTAATTCGAGTAGAATTAGGATTCCGAGTTTAATTCCATATTGTAACCTATTTGAAAGGGGTAAGACTTTCCCGGCCTATAAATATAAAGGCTAGACGGCCGATTGAGGTATTCCAATCGAATCAAACACTTTTATCTTCTACTTTTATATCTCTCAAACCTTAATCCTTTTCCAACTCCATATTCTGTTCTTTGCTCGTCTCTACGGCGTTCAAGGACGTTCTAGGTGGCCTGCCGACCCTAGAGCAACCCTAGATTAGCTCGAGCTCCGACGGGGTCCCTCCCGAGCTTGAGTTTCTAGGTCTTCACGACCTCCCGACCAGAAGCGGTCTGACCGGTTCTGTAAACCGGTCTGACCGGTTTGCCCCGGGAAGTCAGGAGTTGGCCGTTGTGACGGCCGTGCTGCACGTTTGATCGATCTCGAGTTTGTTGGCGCGTTTTCGTGTCAACATACTTTTTGGCGACTCCGCTGGGGAAGATTAATCTGGTGCCAAAGCCGATTCAATCTACTCCGGATATGTCGGGATCAAAGTGCGACCTTGACAAAGACAACATCATCACCGCAACAATGGAAGAGCTCACGGACGAGGAGCGAAAGCGATATTTGATTGCTGAGAAGCACTTCCAGGCGCAATTCTTGAAGGGCTTTAAGAAAGATCGCGGTGGTCTTGTCAAGAGAGTAGAGGAATTCGTCATGCCGGCTTTCAAGTTGGCAGATGATCACGTCGAAGAGATTCCAAAGGTAACTGGCGAATCCTCTGATTTAATGCAGCAAATTACTCGCATGATGGATGATAGATTACTTGCTGCACAAACTGCTACTAGTGAATTGATTGCTAGTATGACTGGTAATTCTGATAAAAATAAAATTAATTTAGAATCCAATGAATTACCTAGCTCATCAGGCATGCCAGAACCTGTTTTAGATTCTAATTTGGGCATGCCGGTGAATTTTTATGCGGGACAAACACCTCACCTTGGTTCGGTCCACGAACCGGTCAGACCGGTTTGTACAACCGGTCAGACCGGTTTGGCCCCCTCTGGTGGTCAGACCGGTTCTTTGGGTGCAGGAGCATCTGGTGCGATGGTTTTGTCTAATACATCTACTTCTAGTCCTGTTTACACTATTCCACGCACCACGGGAAGTATACCCCACGGATCTGGCACGTTTCACGCGCCGATTCCGAGTACTTCTCAAAATACGATGTATGGTGTTCCCCGCATTTCACATAACAAGGGTGATGAGAAATATCAAGCCGAGTTAGCTAAGTTTAAAGAAGACATAGCTAATACACTTAGAGCAAAACTCGGGCTTGAATTGGGTAGTGCACGCTTATATCAGAAACCGTATCCGCCTGAATTCGATTTGGTTCCTTATCCTAATGGTTGGCGTGTTCCTGATTTTATTAAATTCAGTGGTGAAGATAATAGAACTCCTTGGGAACACATTAGTCAATATATTTTGCAATTAGGAGAGGCATCGTTTTATGAGGCATTGCGTATACGGTTGTTCTCATTATCTTTAACTGGAACTGCTTTTTCATGGTTTTCTTCACTTGCTCCTAACTCTATTCAAAATTGGACTCAATTGGAGCGTAAATTTCATGATCATTTCTTTAGTGGAGAAAACGAAGCTAAATTATCTGATTTAACATCGGTTAGGCAAAGCCGAGAAGAATCGGTTCTTGATTACTTCAAAAGATTTAAAGATGTTAAGAACCGATGCTTTAATATCACTGTTTCTGAAAAGGATTTAGCAGATTTAGCTTTTGCGGGCTTACGGTCTGATTACAAGGAAAAATTAGAAGGTTCTGATTTCCTTACTATTAATCACTTGCAAATGAAGGCTATGAGTCTAGAGCTTAAATTTAAAAATTCGAAAGAATCTGCTAAACCCCATCGTTCGAACGTGCATATTTTTGATAATGTTTCTGATAGTTCGGACGATGATAAAGAAATTTATGCCGCTGAATTTGTTTGGTCATCAAAAAGTAAACCTAGTTCTTGTCCTTCATTAAAGCCGATTCAGAAAAATCGGCAAGAAGAAAAATTTACTTTTGATGTAGCCAAATGTGATCGTGTTTTTGATGAATTGCTTAAGAATGGCTTTATTAAACTTTCTCATGCAATTCCACCAGCCGATCAATTGAAAAATCGTGCATATTGCAAATGGCATAACTCTTTTTCTCATGCAACCAACGATTGCAATGTTTTTCGACGACAGGTACAATCGGCCCTTAATGAAGGTCGATTGGTGCTCGCCGAAATGCAAGTTGACAAGACTCCTTTCCCTGTTCATACCTTGGATGTGAACACCAAGATGCTGATTCGGCCGGAACAAGCCGATGGAGCTAAGGGTAAGAATGTGGTAATCGGAGACCCAAGACCGGAAAAAGTTGATGACAAAGTTCCGGTCAGAACAGTGATGATTGGGAGAACTTTGGATGGAAAAGAGTCTCTGAAGATTACTATTAACACATCAAGGCCCGGGGGGCAAGGAAGTTCTTTGAAAGAGAATCGGTCCGCTAGCCAGGCGAAACCGGTCAGACCGGTTTCCCAAACCGGTCAGACCGGTTTGTCTCCACACCGTCCAAGACCTTTCAAGCCTAAGCGCCCGGAAGTGGGTACTTGGAAATTCAATGAGCCAAAGATTCAAGGGAAGGTTCTGAAGCAAGGACCTACATTCTCTCAACTCATGAACAAGTACACAAAGGCCGTTCAAGTTGATCGGCCAACAAAAAAGAGACAGAGGTCACCACAGCATTGGATTGATCCTACAAGTTACAAGCGTCGTGGTGGTTCTGTACATGGCCGATTGGGCTCATACCAATCAGGTTTTTCGACTGCTCATCAAAGCGGTCAGACCAGTTTTATGAACCGGTCAGACCGGTTTCGGTCTGAGCAAAGAATTCATGTTCCTCCTAAGCAAGAATACTGTATCAAGGAGAAGAAGGAGGATGTGCAAGCCAAAGCTAATAATTTTATAAAAATTGGCGATATTCCAGTGGCTATGCAAGACTTGGGTAGAAAGCCGATAGTCATTGGAGATTCGGCTCCTGTTCCAGTCAAGAAGCCGATCATGGTTAATGATCATGAGGCTAGCAGTAGCAAGGGCGTGAAGAAAGTTTTTCAACCAAGGTGGTGTCCTTCTGGGTTGACTCATGCACAGAAGCGGAAACTACAGCGCTTGAGAAACAAAGAAAAAAGGGAACAGGAAGCTGAGAAGATGAGGGATGACTACTTCAACAACTACAGGCCTATGATCCCTCAGACCAAGATTTGGCAAGCTAAACCCGTTGTGCAATCAGCAGCACAACCGGTCAGACCGGTTTCTGAATCCGGTCAGACCGGTTTGGGTCAGCCGACCGCTGCAGAAGCGGGGGCTGGTGCTTCTTCGACCATCGAAACTACTCCACCGATTCCTTCAGTGGTTGAAGATGAAGAGTTAGTTGATTTTGAGCCTTCTCCAGAGCGTGACAACATGGAAATTAATGTTGTCTATTTATCTTCTGATTATTGTGTGGTGCCGGAGGAGGAAATTTCTCATCTTCAACTTGGGCCGCGAGATAATGTGTTTCAGAAGCCTAGTGAATCAGAAAATCATCTCAAAGCTTTGTATATGAGAGGGCACATCAACGGGAAGCCAATTTCTCGTATGTTGGTTGATGGTGGAGCTATTGTGAATCTCATGCCATACTCTCTCTACAAGAAGATTGGCGGGAAAGACGAAGAACTGATCAAGACGAACATGACAGTCAGTGGAGTTGGTGGAGGTGATCCCATTGGTGCCAAGGGGGTGGCTTCTATGGAGTTGTCACACCCGGTTTTAAAGGCAAAACCAGATGCATCTCATATGTGCGCCAGGATCAGTTTACACACATATGGTAGACGTCACAAGTGAATATCCATAACCATGCATAACGAAAGAGTATTATAGTGCAAATATTACAATCTCAGAGTTGACACAAAGGTCATAGCGGAAGACTTAAATAAACGTTAATCTAACGAAGCAAAAGTTGACTCCAACTCCACAGGCATTGACTGGGGGAGACTCGCCTAGAACTCCTCAAAATCAGTAGTGAAATCCTCAAAATTCTCCAAATCTGAGCAGCATTCCGGGTGTAGTTGATGCAATAAAGAAAGAAAGAAAAGCAACAAGTATGAGCACATACGTACTCAGCAAATGTAATATGACACACAAGGCTGAGGCAAAAAGGTTGGCTGACCATACTGCTGTAAGCACTTTTAGTTGGTCAAATTTTATTAAGCAACTATTTACTAGCAAATGAAAGTATATACCACCCACAAATTAATGAATGTCATATTCCCAACATATTCAAGTAACCACGATTTAGATCATGTTCAGGTATGATTATCATGTAAGGGTCCAGGCCGCTCTTGACCGTGAGCACGGCTGTTATAACAGTTTTACACTCTGCAGAGGTTGTACACTTTCACCATAAGCCGTGATTCCCATTGCCAAAGCATTGTACCCTTCCCACACCACGTGGACCGAATACTGGGTTTCACTATGAGACCTTTACAAAAGCACTCTAATAAATGATAGCCCGCTAAGGTTTCCGGTTCAGAAGCAAAGCATAACCCTCCCTAATGAGGTCTGTCTCTTACCAAAGCCCACAGCTCAAGAGGACCGAGCTATACCCCGTCAACCGCCGCCCCCCATGCCCCTTTCGAGTAAAGCTACCATAAACTAGAGCACCTAATTAGTCAGTCAAAGCCAGAGCCATATGGCACTCATGGTTGTACTGTTTTCCTGGGTGGTTCTCCATGTTCCAATTAAAAAGATGTGATATTGCCAATTAATTGATTAAAAAGGTAGTAATGGAACATAGAGTATGGGTTCAATTAACCAATCCCAGTTGAGCAAGCTAAGCATCATCTACCAACAAAATTAATTAAGTAACCCAGTTTCAATGACAGGAAAATATAGTGGCTAGGTAAATCCTTAAATAGGAACCCATCAAATTAAGACACATGCATGGGTGGTGAAATTAATAATTATTAGGACATTTGCATGACATAATACACTTGCCTTCTTCCCAACTCGGTTGCTGCTCAAATCCTTCTCCAACAGTTGGTTCTTCAGAGAAATCCTCGAACTGGTCGTTTCCTAATCGCATCACACATTCACATGCAAGGAAACAATACAACAAATAAGAAACAGTACACCAAACAATTCCAACAGAAGAAAACAACAGCACAAAACTAATCTACGCTTCACAACGAACGCGTGGACGCGAGAATCACTAAAATCGGAGTTAAAACGAGAAAGATATGAGCTAAACAGATTCATGGGTATAGATATTTCGGGATTTTAGGATGAAAGGGGAATTAAGAGTTGCTGAGCCGGAGTGACAAGAGCATGACATAATAATAAGAAAATGAAGGATTAAGTAAATACTGGGCAAGGATTGGATTACATGAAAATAAACGATTGGTCTACTGATCAAAGATAGGGATGTGCACAAGATTTCTGAAATCTGAATATATATACACGGAAGGAATACGTGAAGCATTCTAATTATTTTGTTCAAGGAAAAGACCGCATTACTGAATAAAGGATGTTTGCTTGTTGTTAGCTTTTGTACAGGAGACATTGGACTGACGTGCCATCAAATGGATTAGTGTTCCCTCGGCTTGGAACAATTCGCTTTGGCTAGCTTACTCGGCAGTGGTGCATGGCCGGGGCGCGGCGGCAATGATGCAGGGATATAAGATGGAGCACACACGGCGCAGCTGCTGGCCCTGATACGTCACGGCGGACTGAGAGGTGCGGCAACGGCCCACGGCCTGGCGTAGAGGCATGCAAAGCGACGGCGCTCGGCTCTCGGATCAGGCGGAGGTAACAACAAACAGAAACAAATACGTACATCTATGTATATAAGCTAGGAAAACAAGGAAGGGAGACATCAGGACGGCCGGCGGACTGGAAGCTAGATGAATTCGGATGAGATGCAAAACGGAAACAGGATCAAAAGAAAAACATGATGATATCTCACCTACGGCATATGATGAACGACGGCGACGAACGCGATGACCTGAGACTGAATGCGACGGCCGGAGGCCAATCTCGACCTCCACAAGAACCCCTACAGCAAATCGACGACCTCATATGTCCTTGGCAGCCCGACTTCTCTGGGGTGGCGATGCTCCATGGCAGCGACATAAAAGATCGGCAGCAGGATTGATTGGACTCCAGAACAGAGCAGCGGCGCACGAGCTAGGGTTGCGGGCTCTGCTTGATTGGAGGGGAAGCGGAGGCGGCGGCCGTGTTTTATAGGCCCGGGGAACCGGCCTTGGCGTGCGTGAAGGGGACGGACACGGCGGCGCGGCGGGATCGGACTCGTGGAAGAGTCCCCGTCGGAGACGACGGTGCTGACAGGTGGGGCCCACCTGTCAGCGAGAGAGAGAGAGACGGAGCGGGCCGCGCGACGAGTTGGGCCGCGAGGAAATTGGGCCGGGGAAAAGAATTCGGGCCGGGGAAAGAAAAGAAAGTAGAGGGGGCAAACTTGGACCGGGCCAAGAGTTGGAGGGGCAAAAACGAACTCTGCCTATTTTAACTTTTCTAAAACTCAAACAAAAGCAAATCAAATTCGAATTTAAACAGAATTTAAATTCCAACTTGATTTACTAGCAACCAAAAATATATGCAACAGCATGAATGCAACAAAAACTTATTTTGACTAAAATAATTATTTAATGTGATATTTAAATTGATAAAAGGCTAGAAATTCCAATTAAATCCTAGAAAATTTATTTAAGCCTTAATAAATCCTAGAAAAATTCAGAGGGTTGCTACAATTTAATTGTGACGAATTTTAGGGTGTTACAGGAGTTGACCGTCGGGAGCAAGACTATTGCTACGGCTTTCTTCGTCTCCGAGGTGCAAGGTAACTTCAGTTTAATCCTTGGTCGAGATTGGATTCATGCAAATAAATGTATTCCATCTACCTTGCATCAATATCTCATTCAGTGGATCGGCGACGAAGTTGAGATTGTCCATGGCGACAATTCTTCCTTTGTTGCAACGGCCGATTCCGACTCTCTTAGTGCAAATGAGAAGGTCCAATGTTTGTCGGGCATGGATTTGACCGACTATGAGCTGATCAGTTGCACTAAGGATGGTTTTGTTCCTGCTACATTAAAGCCGATGGAAAATCGGTTGAATTACTTGCTGTAATTAATGGAGCAACAAAATCAACAGAGACAAACCGGTCAGACCGCTTCTGGAAACCGGTCAGACTGGTTTGGATCTGAACAGCGCCGATCGAGCCAAACCGGTCAGACCGCTTCTGGGAACCGGTCAGACCGGTTTGCGTCTGGACAGTGGCTTCAAGACCGAATTGATCATTATCGAGAACATTCGGCCGGTACGTTCGAAGCCATTGAAGATCTTGGTGATATGGATAAGCTGGGTCAAGGTTTTACATCAGCTGATCCTTTAGAAAAAATAGATATTGGTGATGGTACTATTCCTAGGCCTACTTTTGTAAACAAAAATTTATCGGCTGAGTTTAAAGCCGAATTAATAAATTTGTTGAAAGAGTATGTCGATTGTTTTGCTTGGGAGTACCGTGAGATGCCTGGTTTAAGTCGTGACTTAGTTGAGCATCGTTTACCAATAAAAGCCGGTTTTAGACCTTTTAAACAATCGGCTAGACGTTTTAATCCCGCTATTTATGACCGAATAAAAGAAGAGATTAATCGTTTATTAGATGCTGGTTTTATTCGGACTTGTCGTTATGCGGAGTGGATTTCTAATATCGTTCCCGTTGAAAAGAAAGATTCGGGAAAACTTAGAGTTTGCATTGATTTTAGAGATCTTAATAAAGCCACTCCAAAAGATTCATATCCCATGCCTATAGCCGATGTCTTAATCAATGAAGCTTCTGGACATCGTGTTGTTAGTTTTCTTGATGGTAATGCTGGATATAATCAAATCTTCATGGCCGAAGAGGATATACACAAAACGGCCTTTCAATGTCCGGGATTTATTGGTTTATTTGAGTGGGTAGTTATGACCTTTGGATTAAAGAATGCCGGTGCAACTTATCAAAGAACTATGAATTTAATCTTTCATGATTTACTTGGTATTATTGTGGAAGTGTATATTGATGATATTGTAGTTAAATCGGATGGCTTGGATTCTCATTTAGCCGATTTAAGACTCGCTCTTGAAAGGATGCGACGGTATGGTTTAAAGATGAATCCACTCAAATGTGCTTTTGGTGTTTCGGCTGGAAAGTTTCTTGGGTTTGTTATTCATGAGAACGGCATAGAAGTTGATCCCAAGAGAGTTGAAGCTATGAAGAAAGTCGAAGCTCCTACTTGTAAGAAGGATTTACAAAAGTTTTTAGGCAAGGTAAATTTCTTGAGAAGATTTATAATTAACTTGTCTGGAAAGGTTGATGCTTTTACTCCTTTACTTCGGCTAAAGAATGAAGCCGATTTTACTTGGGGGGCAAAACAGCAAGAAGCTTTTGAGAAGATCAAAGAGTACTTGTCTTCACCACCGGTGCTTAGGGCGCCTAAGCGGGGAGTTCCGTTCAGACTTTATGTGGCGGCTGAAGATAGAACTATTGGAGCTGTTTTGACTCAAGAAATCGGCAACAAGGAGTATGTGATCGCTTATGTAAGCCGACGACTCATTGATGCAGAAACAAGGTATACTTTCATTGAGAAGTTATGTTTATCCTTGTATCATGCTTGTACTCAATTGCGGCATTATCTACTATCTAGTACTTGCATCGTGTTGTGTCAAACCGATGTGATTAAACATATGTTGCAAAAGCCGATATCTAGTGGAAGAGTCGGCAAGTGGGCTTATGCTTTGGTTGAATATGATTTGACTTGCGAACCTTTGAAATCAATGAGAGGTCAAATTGTAGCCGATTTTATTGTTGAACATCGGATTAATGATACTTGTGAGTTCGACGTCGGCTATGTTGCTTGTACACCATGGAAGCTATACTTTGATGGATCGGTTTGTAATGATGGGCAAGGAATTGGTGCTGTTTTTATTTCTCCAAATGGCGCCGTTTTTGAGTTCTCAAACCGATTGGAAGAAAAGCGAACCAATAATCAAGTTGAATATGAAGCTCTTCTATTTGGCTTGGAATTTTTGCAAGACATGGGAGTAAAGCATGTTGAGGCTTTTGGTGATTCGCTCCTGGTGGTACATCAAGTATCAAAGGTATGCCAATGCTATAATGGTTCATTAAATGCATATCTTGATAGATGTCTTGATATCATTGCTTCTTTTGATGAATTTACTATCAAACATATTCCGAGAGAAGAAAATGATAAGGCAAATACTCTGGCTCAGAAGGCATCTGGTTATATGGTTGCAAAGAAATATTTCTATCTCCAAAAACCGATGCGAACAAGAGCCGAGGTTCTGGTTCTGGACGAACCGGTCACACCGGTTTCAGAAACCGGTCAGACCGGTTTTACTGCCAGAACCGGTCTGACCGGTTCTGAAAGCGGTCAGACCGCTTCGTCCCCTGACAGAAGCACAAATCCTTTGGATGATGCTAATCAATCCAAAGTTGAAGATCAGGATTGGAGAGTGCCTATTATATCTTATTTGAGAGATCCTGGTCGTGGTGTAGATAAAAATATTCGGCGAACGTCATTTAAATACGTTTTGCTTGGCGATGAACTCTATCGTCGGAACGCCGAAGATTTATTGTTAAAGTGTCTTGACTCGGATCAGGCCAAGGTTGCCATGGCTGAGGTCCATGAAGGTATTTGTGGTACGCATCAATCGGCTCCAAAGATGAAGTGGTTACTTAGACGAGCCGGTTTCTATTGGCCTACTATGACAGCAGATTGTTTCAAGTATTACAAAGGATGTGAAGAATGTCAGAGGTTTGGAAATTTACAACTTGTTCCTGCTGCATTGATGCATCCTATTATTAAGCCATGGCCGTTCCGAGGTTGGGGATTGGATTTTATTGGACAGATTAATCCTCCATCATCAAAAGGACATCGTTTCGTGTTGGTTGCTACTGATTATTTCACTAAGTGGACCGAAGCGATTCCTTTGAAGAATATGACGCATCGAGAGGTGATTGAGTTTGTTACTCAAAATATTATTCATAGATTCGGTATTCCTCAAACATTGACAACGGATCAAGGTACTTCTTTTATGTCTAAGGAGGTACGTGAATTCGCCGAATCCTATAGAATTAAGTTGCTCAATTCATCTCCATATTACGCTTAGGCTAATGGACAAGCCGAGTCAAGTAATAAAACTTTGATTAAATTGATCAAGAAAAAGATAGCAGAAAATCCTAAAAGATGGCATGAAGTTTTATCCGAAGCATTATGGGCTCATCGTATATCTAGACATGGTGCTACTAAGGTTACTCCTTTTGAGCTTGTATATGGTCAAGAAGCCGTTTTACCTGTTGAGGTAAATCTGGGCGCTTATAGGTTGGCTAAACAAAATGACCTTGATGCTGTTGATTAGCACAATTTGATGTTGGACAATATTGATGAAGTAACCGACAAAAGATTGAAGGCTTTGGAGGAGATTGAGAAGGATAAGCTTCGAGTTGCTAAAGCTTACAACAAGAAAGTGCGAGGAAAATATTTTCAAGTTGGTGAGCTTGTTTGGAAGACGATCTTGCCTATTGGATCAAAAAGCAACAAGTTTGGTAAATGGTCACCGAGTTGGGAAGGGCCTTATAGAGTTGTCAAAGTCATCTTTGGGAATTCTTACATGCTAGAGACGCTGAAGGGAGATCATTTGCCTAAAGCTATCAACGGGAGATATCTAAAGAAATTCTATCCAAGTGTTTGGCAAGATGCGTAAAGATCAATGGCCGATATATTATTAAATATCGCCCTTAGTATAAATTGTTTAGCTCCTGAGTTGTATTTACTTGCTTTTTAGTTCTCAAGTTCACTAAAAACGCAGGGGGGCATGTGTTGACACTCAAATTGGGCCAAAGGCCAAACCGGTCTGACCGGTTTGCCAAACCGGTCAGACCGGTTTCGTTCTGTAATTCGAGTAGGATTAGGATTCCGAGTTTAATTCCATATTGTAACCTATTCGAAAGGGGTAAGACTTCCCCGGCCTATAAATATAAAGGCTAGACGGCCGATTGAGGTATTCCAATCGAATCAAACACTTTTATCTTCTACTTTTATATCTCTCAAACCTTAATCCTTTTCCAACCCCATATTCTGTTCTTTGCTCGTCTCTACGGCGTTCAAGGACGTTCTAGGTGGCCTGCCGACCCTAGAGCAACCCTAGATTAGCTCGAGCTCCGACGGGGTCCCTCCCGAGCTTGAGTTTCTAGGTCTTCACGACCTCCCGACCAGAAGCGGTCTGACCGGTTCTGTAAACCGGTCTGACCGGTTTGCCCCGGGAAGTCAGGAGTTGGCCGTTGTGATGGCCGTGCTGCACGTTTGATCGATCTCGAGTTTGTTGGCGCGTTTTCATGTCAACGGTGGCGTTACTGCAGCCGACATGCGAACGGTACTTCTCGCTTCTCCGAAGAGATGTCCAGATAGGAATGAAACGATGAGGCTACAATTATTAGCTTCCAACAATTTGCAAGCAAGCTGTAGTAGTAGTAGTAATTTACCGTAATCCAATATTAGCCGCAGCAGTAATTCACAGCGATATAATACTCGGAGTAGCTTCCAGCAATTTACGCGGAAGATTGATTAATAATTCACACAAAATCTACGCCTTTTTTTTTGTTTGTGCAAGCTACAACGGTCGACGAAACTCGATATCACGCGGCCACTTTGGGCCCACATTGCTCATCAGCCCAGTAGCCAACCGGCCCACCCCGCCCCACCAAGGCCAGCCGCACTTCTTGCTCGTTTCTCCCTTCCACACCGCATCCGGAATTCCCGGTCCGGCGCGCCGCGCACGCACGTTCCAGGTGTGAACCGTCACCGCGGCCAGGGCGCGCGAGGCAAAAGCACAAACGCCTTTCGCTGGCTTTCGTCCACGGCCCCGCTCGTCCGGGTCGATCTGGACAAGCAGTTGCTTCTGTAATCGTGGACTCGCGGTTGCGCTACGCAACAATTCGAGCATGGGTTCGGCGAGAGGGGTTGTTCTCTTGCTCGCTTCCGGCCAGCCGTGCCGTCATCCAAGCCGGTGACGATCCACACCACGCCCACGGCAGGCACCACGCCACCATCGTCTTCAATTCTCCATCCAGCGGCAGCATGCATCATTACCAGACATCATCATCTCGCTAAAGATATCGTTATCTGTCTGAAAAGCTCCAGGAAATCATTCTTTGCGGCTTTACAGATAGGTACCGTGCGCAGATATCCGGACTCCGGAGTCTTTGCCGGAGAAACGGAAGGAGCTCACCGTCATTTTTTTAACCCCAGGCATCAGTTTCTACCTGGTCCTGAGGCAGGGGGAGGGAGTTAACAATTGCGACACGATGGGCAACCGCTCTTGACCGCCAGTAAACGCTTTCACGTTTCGCGAGCAGCATCTTTGGGCTCTTGGCTGGAACGGTCATGTGGCGGTGATGCCGAAAACCAAAAGATAAAAGGCGGCCAGGCCATGTGCAGGCACTCTCTCTCTCTCTCTCTCTCTCTCTCTCACCTTCCCCGTCCGATCGCTGCAGCTGAAGCACCGGTCCATCTGTTCCCCTTGTCCTGTTGCAATCATTCGACCCCAGTCTTGATTCTATAAAGCCACTGTCCCGATCTACCACATCCTCACTGCCATCGCCACTCCGTTACCCCCACTCACTCACAATGCGGCGCCATGGCGAGAGATGCGTGATCTTTGCTGTGGCCGCCGCCGCCATTTTGGCGGTGGCGGCGGCGGCCGGGGCCGCGGCCGGGCGGGACGACCGGCAGACGTACATCGTCCACATGTCCCATTCGACCATGCCGAATGACTTCGAGGAGCACGCCGAATGGTACGCCTCGTCGCTGCAGGCGGTGTCGGAGGCGGCCTCCGTGCTCTACACCTACAACACCCTCATCCACGGCTACTCGGCGCGGCTGACGCGCGCGGAGGCCGAGGCGCTGGAGTCGCAGCCCGGCGTGCTCCTCGTCAACCCGGAGGTGCGGTACGAGCTGCACACCACCCGTACGCCGGAGTTCCTGGGCCTCGACGGCACAGACGCGCTGCTCCCGCAGTCGAGCACCGGGAGCGAGGTCATCATCGGGGTGCTCGACACCGGCGTGTGGCCGGAGAGGCCCAGCTATGACGACACGGGATTCGGCCCCGTGCCGGCTGGCTGGAAGGGCGAGTGCGAGAAGGGGAGCGACTTCAACGCCTCCGCCTGCAACAAGAAGCTCATCGGCGCCAGGTTCTTCCTGACGGGCTACGAGGCGGCCAAGGGCCCCCTGGACACCTCCAAGGAGTCCCGGTCGCCGAGGGACAACGACGGCCACGGGACGCACACGTCGAGCACGGCGGCCGGCGGCGCCGTCCAGGGCGCCGACCTGCTCGGGTACGCCGCCGGGACGGCCAAGGGCATGGCGCCCCACGCGCGCGTCGCGACGTACAAGGTGTGCTGGCTCGGCGGGTGCTTCAGCTCCGACATCCTCAAGGCCATGGAGGTCGCGGTCACCGACGGCGTCGACGTGCTCTCCCTCTCCCTCGGCGGCGGCACGGCGGAGTACTACCGCGACAGCATCGCCGTGGGCGCGTTCAGCGCCATGGAGAAGGGGATCTTCGTGTCCTGTTCGGCTGGCAATGCCGGCCCAGGCGCCGCGACGCTGTCGAACGGCGCGCCGTGGATCACTACCGTCGGCGCGGGGACTCTCGACCGCGACTTCCCCGCATACGTCACGCTCGGCAACGGCAAGAACTACACCGGCGTCTCCCTGTACAGCGGCAAGGCACTGCCCACCACGCCGATGCCGTTCATCTACGCCGGGAACGCGTCGAACAGCAGCATGGGCCAGCTCTGCATGTCTGGCAGCCTCATCCCGGAGAAGGTCGCCGGCAAGATCGTCCTCTGCGACCGCGGCACCAATGCCAGAGTCCAGAAGGGCTTCGTCGTCAAGGACGCCGGCGGCGCCGGCATGATTCTCGCCAACACCGCCGCGAACGGCGAGGAGCTCGTCGCCGACGCGCACATCCTCCCTGGCTCCGGCGTCGGGGAGAAGGCCGGCAACGCCATGAGGGACTACGCCGTGTCCGACCCGAAGGCGACGGCCACCATTGTGTTCGCCGGCACGAAGGTCGGCATCCAGCCGTCTCCCGTCGTCGCGGCCTTCTCGTCTCGGGGCCCGAACACCGTGACGCCAGACGTCCTCAAGCCCGACATCATCGCGCCCGGCGTGAACATCCTCGCGGCGTGGTCGGGCTCCGTCGGGCCCTCGGGGATCGCCGGCGACAGCCGCCGCGTGGGCTTCAACATCATCTCCGGCACGTCCATGTCGTGCCCGCACGTGAGCGGCCTCGCGGCGCTGCTGCGCGCGGCGCACCCGGAGTGGAGCCCGGCGACGATCCGGTCGGCGCTGATGACGACGGCGTACAACGAGTACCCCGGCGGCAAGGGCATCCTTGACGTGGCCACCGGCCGCGCCGCGACGCCTCTTGACGTCGGCGCCGGCCACGTCGACCCGGGAAAGGCCGTGGACCCCGGCCTGGTGTACGACATCACCGCCGCCGACTACGTGGACTTCCTGTGCGCCATCAACTACGGCCCGATGCAGATCGCGACGCTGACGAAGCGGTCCTCCGACGGGTGCGTCGCCAACCGCACCTACGCGGTGGCCGCGCTCAACTACCCGTCGTTCGCCGTGGCGTTCCCGGCCGCCGGCGGCACGGTGAAGCACACCCGCACGGTGACCAACGTGGGGCAGCCCGGAACGTACAAGGTGACCGCCAGCGCCGCCGCCGGGAGCACCCCGGTGACAGTGTCCGTGGAGCCGACGACGCTGAGCTTCAGCAAGGCCGGGGAGAAGCAGAGCTACACGGTGACCTTCACGGCGGCCGCGATGGCGTCGGGCACCAACGGGTTCGGGCGGCTCGTCTGGTCCAGCGACCACCACGTGGTAGCCAGCCCGATCGCGGCGACATGGACCTAGCCGGCCGTAGCAGCTTAGCAAAAGCGCGTCCTAGATCTCGAGATGATCCAGAGCGAGATGGCAATGGCGAGCGCCGTTCTCGAATGCGAGAGATGGTAGGTGCTGCCGCTGTGTCAGTCGACTAGTGTGGAGATCGCGTAGCTTGTTTCGCCGCTCCGGTGGGTAAGCCGCCGGTGTAATCTGTAACTGACCCGATCGTGGTGAAGCAGCAAATTAAGCAAAATGTTGCAAGTATTTTAGGTGCGCAGGAAGTGATCGTTGCTTCTAAACGACTGCAACTGTTACTCCAAATCAACGCTTCTGACGATCTGTCTGCAATTTGTCATTGTCACCGTTTCATATGTGTAGTTTTCCAGTGCTTCCTGCCAAACACGTCGCTCAACCCACTGACACCTACCTTATCCCCTCCAAGTCGCAGAATCTGAGAATAGTATATACTACAGCTCGTCGACAGTTGTCGGTCTTAGGTGGACTCAGCCACTTGATTCCCAGATTAGCAAAACCAATCGCTTTCTGAAAGGCCGGGAATACGCAAAAGAAGCTGCCCAGATCGCCAAGAGTACACAGGGCACTAGCGTAATCACATCGCGCGCATGCATCCCAACAAGTCAACATCACCTAAAAGGGGCAAAAAATCTCCCGATCCGTTAGCTATAAATTCCGCGCCGCGTACGCACCAGCGCCCATTCATGGGAATCCGCTGCCTCTTGCTCGCCGGATTACGACGCCGCCCGGACAAGTAGCCGGGGCATCACCTGCTCTGCGCTACTCGTAGACTAGTAGACCGCTAGTACTGCTCCCATATGGGGCGCGGTGCATGTGCGCGGCGAGTGAGCCCGTGTCCTCGCTCGTCGCGTCCCGCGTCCATGGCGCGCTGGCCGGACAGGGTGCTCGCTTTCTACTACCGGCCACATGCCCGTGCCGCTGCAAACCTCTCCAGCCGTGCTCTGCTCTGCTCACATGCGTGCATCCGTGCCTGGTCACAGGTGGATACAACGAGCTGGTAATAATAGATCACAGGCTGGGGAGGGGTTCGTAGATATCTCTTCCTCGCGTTTCGCCTCCCAAACGCGTGACCCGGCTGGTGGTGCTGGATCATTGGATCCTACCGACTGTCTCTCCGTCCCTTTGCGCGTTCAGCATCGCGGGCGCCGCGGTGAAGTGAAATTGGGCATTGGGTGGGTCGGCGTGGTTCCGGTCAAGAATCGCCGTCGCCCGTCGCGTGGTGTGGACATGCTCGACGGCCGCATCCCCACCGTGGCCACCTCTGACACGGCCATTGCGATCAGTCTAAGAATGCGTGTTCGGCGATAGGAGTGACGTGTTGCCAAAATATGGTCAGAGAAGTGATGCTGGCGTGCACCGTGATCTGCCGCCCGTGCCGTTCGCCTTTGCCGCGATCGCCGGACTAGCCGTTGGGGGCATCGGCAAGCGTGATCGGTGGGTAAGCAAACCAATGTACTACTCCTCGCCCCGGGCATGTCGCGGTGGGCGGCAGGCCGGCAGCGTGGGCCGCCGCCGCTGCCAGCACCCACCGAGCAACCAATCCCGTCTCCCGGGCGCGGAATTTAATGCGGCGATCAAGGCAAGGGCGCGGCGTCCGGAGCAGCAATCTCGTACGGTACGGCTCAGCCATCCAGGATCTACCGTCCACCCCATGCCCCCCATCACGCGGCGCCATTACTCTAGCCGTTCAATCGTCTTTGCCTGAAATCTAAAGCAAGGGGCATATTAAATGCTGCGGTGTTATTACTGTTAGCACTCCAAGGACGCCCGTGGTCATCAAACTACGAACGAGACCATTACCTGCGGCTGTTATAGCGCAGTACCGTGGCATGTTTCTTTGGGGGTGAAAATGTGCTTCGGATGGACCGGGAGTCTGGGACCAATATGCTTCAAAAAGGTACAGGCAGACGTCCCAGGCGGTTGTACTTTTAACAGACGCGAGTAATGACATGTTAAAAAGAAGAAAAAATTGTGGTTAAAACATAGAATTTGATATTATCTTGCATCGGCTAGTTCCATGATCATAGTGTCTTTGTTCATCTGCAATCCATCGTATTTGCAATAAGGAATAACACCAAAAAGAACCAAACGAAACACCAGGCAAGAACCAGCATAACAAGAAAGCAATTCCGGATATGTTCTGCAAGCAGGACATAGGCGCATATGATGTACTGAAGATTCCAGAAAATTTTGTACTCCTGCCAATGATGCCCTGAAGCTAATTTCCTATAAGCATGACGTGCAGTAATTGTTCATTTAGAAATAATATGCACCCTAAAAACAGAGCTAGCAAGTACAAATATGTCAACTACATGCATTACATTACTTAAAAAGACTGGACCCTTGTTCCCAAAAAGCAACCCCAAAGTTCACTATGCAAAAAGAAGTTCATCACATCAAAATGTCGGCCCATGCATGAAGTACTAAATATAGATGAAATCAAAAACTAATTGCACAATTTTGTTGAATTCTGCGAGACGAACATTTTGAGCCTAATTAATCAATTTTTGAATAATTTTTCAGGGTTACAAACGAAATGCTACAGTCGCGCAATGATTACGAAGTCACCCCAAACCCCTAAATACCCACCCCTATTTTGCATTAAACAAGGCCTTGATGCCGTTAGGAAAGGAACATGTGTTCACACGTGAACCTAGGACGTGGACTAGCATCAGATAGATACGTCAGGTCTCGATGCTGTCTCAGTACTTAAGCCATACTCCATCCGCCACTGCTAGAATATTTGTAGTTATTTATCTGGAAAACATGACTCTCTCTGGCTAAACTGCAAGTTTCATGCGTATACATCTCTGCTCTATTCTAATCACTGAAGCACTTTCACAGGTCAAGGTCTAAATTGAGAATCACTGCTGATTAATCTCACAAATTGATGCATGAGTGCAAGACCCTGGACTAGGTTACTTATTTCACGATATATACACTGAATTTGCATCGGAAACAGGCCTGTCACCAGGTCCTATCTGATGATAAATCTCCTAGAAATACAAGGAACTATCTAATTTATGCCTTTCGCACTAGCAGGTAAATTTACGAGTTACTGCATATATGCATCTACATCCTGCTGGAATATTGAACTGAAGCCTGCAGGAGGCATGCGCCGTGGCAGATTGTGCATTCAATCATGAGAAAATGCATAAACGAGATGTGCTAATTATATGGCAACATGTGTAGTCTTTTCTAGTGACCTCTCTGTTTTCCCATCTCACAAGTTTAGCTCTCCTGAAATTGTGACATCACAAACTAATTTAACCACTGCTATAGCCACAACTATTATTTCTATTGCTAACAGCTGACTCATTAGCAGCAGGACAAGACTGCAGCTGCACTAATACTCTTCCTAGTACTAATACAGTTATGAGACGATCCTGCTCTTTCACTTGTGGCTGGTAAAGCCTGATTTCTAACATACAGCTATGTAAATTGTAACTAGGGCACATCAATTGCTGGTTCCACCGCCGCAATTTCTAGCATCTAGAACAGACGAGGCTGCACCTGCACACAGGCGGCATCAAAGCTTGCCTTTGCAGCCATCGACCTCCCAGCTGCGGCAACAGCTCAGGTCGTGAACTACTCAGTGAGTTGATCTCACTAATTTGCTGGTAGTGATGTACTGAAAAGGAAGGGATAAGAAGGTGCAGGTTTTACCTCTACTTAAAAAACTCATGACCCAACACGGGAGGAGACTCCCCGGGCTTTTGTTCTAAGAAAGTGCCGTGCTTCGAACCCTGGTCCAGACGGGAATTTCGATAACTCCCGGAGTTCAACACTCTATCAGGTCCACCGCAAGAAGCTTGGAAGGTTTTACCTCTACTAAATGATGATGCAATGCAGTCGGGGAGGAAGAAGTTCTGAAATGATGCTCTAGTTCTTGCTGTGCCGTGCAACTGCAGAGTAGCTGAGTTCTTGTGTGCTTGTGTAACAGAGAAGGACCTGGAAATGGGGAAAAAAGAAGTGGGTGCAGCTGTTTGCGCGTGTGAAAGTCTCGATAGGCAGGATAAAGGTTGAGCTACCGCCCTCCAAAATATCCCCTGTTCTTACTCTGTTAACTACTGTGACCAAACTATAAATTAACTTGGTTTTTTCGAAGAACAGGCAAAGCTATAAATGCAAATGTGTCTACAAAGGTAAGGTGTGCGCATGTTGTCACCCAGATGCAAGGCATGCCTATGTGCAATGGCCACTGGACGGTTGTACAAATCCAGAAATTGATTTAGGATCAACTATCACTAGGAAATAATGTGATTACTCTACTAGAAAAATAAGGCCAATGAACCTGACATAAATCTGAGAACTCAAAAGAACATGCAATGGAACAAGATTCAGAGAGGCGCACGAAATGCAATGACATGCCCCTCCCAAAGGTTACGAAAATATAAGAAAACGAGGATGTTACAGATAATGATTGTCAGAACTGAAATAGATTGACTGCACAAATCCTCTGAATTGAATTACTGCTAAATTTCCCTCAGATTCAAATGATGTACAATTGTACTGGACCGAAAGCACAAGCTGTCGAATTTTAAACAGAAGTACAGATGCAAGATTACTCAGTGGTTTTACATCTAATGCCATATCATGATCAATTGATCACCTACTTGGTTACTTTTTCAAAACCAAAACATTATTCACCTTTTTGTCTTTAATCCAGCTTTACGAAGGACAATGTCAATTGGTTTGACAAAAGAAAACAGAGAACATGATATAGTCTGTCTCTTGTAACAGGGAAAATTCAGTTATGTAGAAAGAACATTAGCAAGTCATTTGTTTTACCTTTCTTATCTGCACCAGAGAGCCTAGCTTCTCGCGGTGGACCGGTTAGAGCGTTGAACTCCGGAAGTCGTTGAAACTTCTGTCCCGGCCCGGGTTCAAAGCATGGCACCTTCTCAGGACAAAGCCCGGGTGGAGTCTCCTCCCGAGATCGAGTTGTGTGTTTATCTGCACCGGAACACCAAATACGCAATCCACAGCCATCTAGAGCCAAGCAATTTCCTTGGTGTTCTTCAATGTCTCACTTTGGAAGGGAACAACTTCGGCAGATTGGAGCTAGTTGTACTGAGGTAAGATGAACTCCACCCATCCTTTCCATGGATCAAGTGCTCAGACAAGTACCAAATTCGAGACAGTAGTGACTTGTGCCTGAACAAGTTGGCACGAAGCTCTTGAGTTCAGAACATGGGACACCGGTTCTTGCAGGATTCTTGCGCCTAACAACTCCTCTTGATCCCTTGACCAAAAGTGGTTCATCTCTTATAGAGGACTCAAGTCTGAGTTTTACAATACAAGTTGCCAATGAGTTATACTATCAGCAATTCAGCATTTTGGATGTTTGATAGAAATGATTGAGTGAGAGTGTGAGACATTAATAGCAAGCCCGGTGCTTGGTTGAGCATCCTGTCATCCTTCAATTGGGAACATTTATCCATAAAGGCTAAACAGTAACTCAGCTGGAGTGGCACATTAAAATGCATGAGCCCTGAAGGACATCAACAATGGAAAGTCAGGAGTAGTCGTGTAGATTAACAAATAGCATTGCAATTAATAATGAAGAAATAAGGGTAGGCTGTAGGCATTTGGAGCATTAAACCCATTTTAATCATGTGTACCAGAACAGGTGACAAGAGCAAGCATTCATACCATTGGAGAAGTGAAGGGTCAATCAAACAAAGGTTCTTGAATGAGGATTTTCATTTTCTCAACAAGAAAGTCAAGCACATCCTTCCTTCCTTCTTTCAAAAGCAGCTGCCTCAGCTTGCCAAATGTCGAACCAGGAGGCCTAATACCCTTCTCTATCATATCTTCAAGCAGGACACAGGCTTGGCTAACTTCACCCTTGTCACACAAACCATTGATCAACACGGAGAATGTGTGCATGCTCGGCAGAAACTGCTTCAACCTCATATACTTCCATACCTTCAGTGCCATCTCTATCTTATCATTCTCACAGAACATCTTTATCATGATGGTGTAAGTATCAGAGTCTGGTTGGCAGCGCTTAATCATGCTGCGGAAGACCCTGTATGCCTCATCATCCTTTCCAAGGCTAATCAGAGTATTTAGGATGATATTCCAGGTCCTTGAATTCGGGGTGATTCCATGGCCTTCCATATCATCCATGACTCGAAAAGCATTGTCAAACTTTTTCACTTTGCAGAAGGCAGTGACAAGCGCATTGTACACAACAACATCAGGCACAATCCCATCCTTCTCCATATCCAAAAATGTTGCAACAGCATCCTCGATCCTCATCTCAACTCCATAAGTATGAACTAAGACACTGTATATGAAGGTTGTAGGTTGGCATCCCCTAGAGCTCATGTCCTGCACAACATGGACAGCCTCCTCAACTCGTCTTGTCTTGCAGAGTGCATCGACCATGATACCATATGTGACGATGTCAGGTTGGCAACCAGCATCAAGCATCTCACTGTAAACTCCCCGCATCTTTGGGAGGTTCGGTGCTCTCCCCCAGCCCTCAAGCAAGATGCTATAGGTCTTGGCATCAGGAGTGAACCGATTATTCATCTTGTCAAAGATCTCCTGCGCCTTGTGCACGTTCTTAGACTTACACAGCGCGCAGAGCAAGCTGTTGAAGGCAGCGAGGTTGGGGGCAACACCGTACTTCTCCATGACGTTGAACGTGTAAACAGCCTCATCGAACTTCTGGGCTCGTGCATATTTGCGCATGATGATGCCAAACGTCTCGACATTGGCCACGCCCTCCTTGCGCATGACGGCCACGACGTCCCACATGAGTTGGTACTGCCTGATCTTGGCGAGGGACGCGACCACCGTGTGGAAGGAGCGCACGGTGTGCGTGCACCCACCACGCTTCTGCCTCCGCGCCCATTCAAAGAAGCGGTACGCGAGCATGCCAGCATTGTCAAGGCGCCCCAGGACGCACTCGGCCACCTCCGGTGTGACGCGGACGCCGCTGTGGTCAAGCTCGTGCTCCAGGGCGGAGGCCTTCCGGCAGGAGATGATGAGCTTGCAGAGGCGCTTTGCGGGGTCTGAGGCATCAACCAGAGCATCGCCACTGATGCCGCCCGCGCCTCCACTGCTAAGCATTCTTACGAACACCTTGCGTGCCTCCAACCAGGTGTGGCGGAACCCACCCATTTCGCTTCCGGCACCCACCCACGGCGCTGAGGACGGCGAAGCGATGACGAACCTTGGCCGCTCTGGTTCAGGGCGCAGGCGCGACTCGCTTCCCCGCGTGCGGCGCGCTCCTGGCCTACCGCACGGCCAGCTCCCTTCCCGTGCGCCCTGGAACCACGCGCGCGGTGCGCCCTCCCTGAACCGCGCCTACGCCAGTGTGTGGCAGGAGAGCGCGCTCTCCCAGAGCTGCTCCGTCACCGTCGGCGTAGCTAGGACGCCCCCGTGTGCCGTAGGTGGCGGCGTGGATCGAGCGGGTGGCCCGACGCCGTTGTTCTGCTGCCTGCCTGCAGCTGGTGTGCGTGCGGCGGCTACTACAGGGGGCATGAAGCGGGGTGATGGAATGGAGACTGGAGAGCCTCTAGGCCCGGTGAACTAATTGGGCCCAGATAGGTCTAGTGAGGAATCAAAAAGCCCAAGCCCACAAAGCTCGTGAGCAAAACCTCAGAAAAGCGAGGAATAGGGGGGACTCCATGCTCCAACCCCCCCAAAAATGGCGGCGGCGCCGGAGAGCAAGGACGGCAAGTCGCCGGAGGAGCTGCTCTGCGCCGCGGCGAAGTCCGGTGACGAGGAAGAAGTCGCTAGACTCCTTGCTTCAGGAGCTGATGCGACCCACTTCGATACTGCTGGTTCGACCCCTCTCATGCATGCGGCCGCGGGGGGTCACGCCGCCGTTGCGCGCCTCCTCCTCGACTGCGGCGCGCCCTGGAACGCGCTCTCCCCCTCGGGCCTCTCCGCGGGGGACCTCGCATCCGACCCCGACACCTACGACATCATCCTCGACCACGCGCTCCGCTCCGAGCTCATCCTCGGCACCGTGGCGCGGCGGCAGGCGGCCCCCGCGAACGCCTCCGACGGCCCCCCCGCTGAGAGCTACCTCGAATCCAGGGTCTCTTTCAGCGAGGAGAGGGTGATGGACGCGGAGAGCAAGGCGGTGATGATGGCGTGGGAGCGGCCGCTGATGGAGGCGCACGCGCGGGCGGTGTGCCAAGGCGGTGGCAAGGTGCTCAACGTCGGGTTCGGGATGGGGCTCGTGGACGAGGCGATACAGCGGTACGAGCCCGAGGAGCACACCATCGTCGAGGCCCACCCAGAAGTGTACGCGCGGATGCTCAAGCTCGGGTGGGGCGAGAAGAAGAACGTCAAAATCGTGTTCGGGCGATGGCAGGACGTGATGCCGCAGCTCGGATCTTATGACGGTATACCTGTGCTTTGTTCAATTCATTGGTGTCATGTTTGATCTTTGATGTTGCAATGATTGCTTGCTTGGGGATAAGTTTCCATGTTGGGGAATGCAGTAGTTCTAGGTGTGTCTGCAGTAACATTTCCATGGGTTGCATTATTCTTGCATGCTCTAGGAGAGGAATTGAGAAGCATGAAGTTGGGCAAAAAAGTGAAGGATAGAAGATTGTTGGAGTATATAGCAATAGCTTTTTTATCTGTCTTTGTGGCCTTTCTAGAGCCTTGCTTTCTAGAATGTCCTAGGATCTGGTTAAATTCACAATTCTGAATGGATGACAACGTTTCCGCTTGGTTTCAATTCTTAGTTTGTCATACAAGTTTGTTAGAACTTTGAACAAAAGTGTTTTAAAAACTATAATAATATAGTGTAAGCTTTCATATTAATGCTGCTAAAAGTTTTCAGAGTAGATGAATTTGGACCTTTCACAGCAGCAGATCGTAAATTAGTTTCCTAATGCTACCTCTGTTCCCTAATAGGTGATTTTTAGGACAGAAAAACAATACTACTTGAAATAATCTAAAAGGATTGGTCCTAATGTCAAATAAAAAAGGATGGAGGTAGTACATGTTTGGATCGTACATCTTCATGTGCTTCCTGTGCAGGGCATGGCACCAGGAAGCCTTGTTTAGCTTAAATTTGAATGGAGCCATTTGCAGGTTGCTACACTATGCACAGAGCCATTATTTTCTTTAATGAACTTATTTTAAGGTGTGCCCTTGTTCAAACATGTCAGTAGTAAAATTTTCTTATCATTTGAGTATCTTCATCCATTGAAGTAATAATTGTGGTGGGTTACTCTTCATTAATCATTAGTGTACATTAGCTTATTGTTAGAGCTGGACTGAATAAGAAAATTAGTCTGCAAGCACTTAGGCCATAGGGCCTCTTTGGAATGCATGGTTATAATGGAAGAGGAATGACAAAAACACTGGAAAGGCACAGCCCCTGTCATTGCATAGTTTCAATGGCCCTGAACCCGAGCAGCATGATCACGATAATTAACCACAGCTGCGCCGCAAGGGCAGGGATAGAGGTAGATAAATATTCTTGATCTACTTCTTTCTTAATCAAAAGAGATACAATGCCATCTGTATATAGTATACTATATAGATGCGGTGACTTGACTCCTGAGAAACCAATCACTGTCGTTAAGGAATAAACTCAATCTATCTTTGCCTCTAAATGACAAATCTAATCTGTCCTAGGGCTGCTCCACCTCATGGGCGCTAATGGGCTGCACATAACAGCCCTAGAGTATTGTAGTAGAAAACATAGGAACAGATAGAGGAAATAGTGTTATGGATATATTAGCTGAGAAAACACATGAACTTAGAAGATACAACAATACAGGCACAGCCCCAGAGGAATGTAGTAGAAAACAAGGAAACAATACATACTGTGTATTAGTTAGTTGAGAAAATGCAGCAACTTAGAAGATACTACAACACTTTTAAACAAATGTGTTGTTTATACATTGAACTCAACAAGCAATCACAAACTGTGAAAACCAATACCTGAGAACCTACCTGTTCTTATTGATTTGTCTGTATCTCTTTCTCCATTTTTTCCTCGTAGCTCTTGTTCAGTAAGAATACAAGCACCTAGACCGGCATTCCTCCCCACCAAACAGCACAACACCCAAATTTTCTATAGAACTGAACCGTTTGTCTTCCCCATGTTTTACTCCTTTTTGAAAGTGTCTTACAGTAAATTGTTTGAAACTTGAAAGTGTCTTACAGTAAATTGTTTGAAAGTATAACAAACCTGTTCAGAATAAGTGATTTGGACCTTCTGACTTCAAGCATGGCTTGTTTGTGAACTGTATGGATGGCTGGATGCATGTTTCTACATCATGCATTTTCATACTTTGTTTATCAGCAGAGATAGCAATGCCATTGAATATTAAATCATGCCTGCCAGTCATCATTTTGATAATTTCGGTGCTGAATAATATATGTTCAAATAGAAGATGCCGAGTGCATGACAATTCATTGAATTCAAGTGCTAGTCAGCATCCTTTGTGGATAAATTGTTGAATTATGAGCACACAGTTCCTCAATAAGATCTAGTTTTGGATATGTGAAACCATGTGCAGTTTTCCGTCTTGGAGACTTTGACCTACACATACATCACTAGCCCTTTTTTTAATTCTTTGAAAACATCAACATAAAGCAAGAAAGGAATCTTCAAGTCTGCAACAACCTATGCTAAAGTGTTTAGTATGATAACTGAAAATGATATGTAACTGCTGATGTGATGACGACCTCCTTTGATTTTTTTTTTCTCAAGCACAAGCTCTCATCTATTGGCCATCAGAGACTAATATCAATCCACTCTCAGAATAGATACTACCATCAAATAACTTGACTTTCCTTGAGTACAAGTAACAGTTCGTTGCAAATTTGCTGTGTTATACTGCAATCAACGTACAAGGAATCCATCAGCAGTATTGCTGTGAAGTCTAATAAGCCAATACACTCTTATATTTTAGGTAATGTATATTGACATGTCAAACTTTAAAGGAGTTGGGCCAAGCTTGTTTCACTGATTTGGGGAGGAAGTGCTTCAAAATGCGTTATGTTCACGGTCGGAACATGTTCTCTAATGCTCTTCTGTTTGCACATGCACAGGTATATTTTTCGACACTTACGGGGAATACTACGAGGACATGAGAGAGTTCCACCAACACCTTCCTCAGCTACTGAAGCCCGGAGGGATCTACTCATACTTCAACGGCCTCTGCGGTGACAACGCATTCTTCCACGTGGTGTATTGCCAGCTCGTCGCATTAGAGCTGGCGAATCTGGGCTATTCGACGCAGTTCATTCCTCTCCCCGTCAAAGATTGCCTAGCCGATGAAGTTTGGAAGGGCGTGAAGCAGAAGTATTGGCAGCTGGACACCTACCACCTCCCCGTTTGCCAGTCGGAATCAGACCCAGAGTGAAATTCTACCAAGGAACGGGGTATCTCTAGCTTGCGTCTGAAGTTTGGTAACTGTTGTTTTCGCTAATTTGTTCAAGCATGCTGTGCTACAAGATAGCATTCTGTTTCAGTTAAGCAGAGCACTTCCTTTCAGCGCGTGATGAGTTGCCTTTCGCATGTGTGCGTTTGGGTCGATGGAAGCGAATTCGGAATTCTGTGTTCCCGTGGAAATTCAGTTCCCTGGCAGTAATTTTCCTTCACGTTGGAGACGTGGCTCTAAACTTCCAGTGCACCTACTCCATTCGCGTCTAAGTGGGCACCGTCAGTTCCACGATCATTCTTACTGCATTCCCGGCGCCCCGGCCGGTCAGTGAAGTGGACTGGGCGGTCAGAGATGCCTCAAAGCTGGAATAGTCGCCAGTGCGCGACGTGAGTGACCATGCCCAAGTCACCGGTCGATCTCCGTTGGTGGCGACTAGTGAGCAATGCCAATGCATGTCGCTGTTCTGGAACTGATCTTTCTGCTGGTGGTTTTCCACACTTTTCCATGTTCTGGATTGCCTTCTTCCCCTAACGATCCAATCGCCCAGAGCGGCAGAGCATGGCCGTGCTGACCCTCGGGTCCGGTGAGACTTTTCATCCTGTGCTCCCTGTAGCATTAGTGACTACCTAAGTTGACCTGCCAGTCAGAGCAAGAAGAAATGGGGCCCTGGCAAATAGTCGATTCAGCCACAGGCAGGAGCGGCGAGTCGGCCACATTCCTCGGAGTCGTATGGTCCGGCCGACTGGCCGGCGTTGTTGGATGCGAGGCGGAACGTGTTCACCTCAGTCGGCCTCTCGATCCAAAGCCTGTCGGTCTCGCTGATGGCGCGCAGGGAATGTCGCTGATGCTTCTGCTTTGTTGGAGCTTGTGTGGTTTTGTTTTGGGTGGGTTTTCATCTTCTGGACGCGGCAGCTTCTCCTCCAGTAAACGATCGGGGTTGCGCAGCAAGTGGGCTAAAAGAGCACGTTCGCTAACGGAACCTGCGACTGCGATGAAAGACCTTTCTTCTGCTGCTGATTAGTGCTGTTGATCTCTACAGTTCTCCACACACGCAAGCAAAAGTCAGCACAGTGCCCCATCCATCGAGCGAGCGACACGGAAACGGAACGGAACATATCAGAGCGGTTCGAGACGTGGCTGGTCTAAACTTCCAGCAAACCTACTGTACTGCAGACCGGTGCTGTTCACATCAACCAGGTGCCCACTGATTAGTGACCGGTGTTACTGCTTGTGTTAGTGGAGCACGTACTGGAGCGGACCGGCGGTCAGAGAGAACCATCGAATCGTGCCGGATTGCCGGTGCCTGTCGTTGTTCACTTGTTCTGGAAACTGACCTTTCCGCTGGTTACCCCGCGAGGTTTTTTCCACGCTTTGTCAGTCTCCGATCCAAACAAAGTGTAAGCAGATCGTTTCCACGCTTTGTCTCCAGACTTAGGCCTTGTTTAGTTCCCAAAAGTCAACGTCAAAGTATACTATGTAAAAAGAAGAATTTCATCATATCAAAATGTTGGTGCATGTATGAAGTACTAAATGTATATGAAATCAAAAACTAATTACGTAGTTTTGTTGTACTCGGCGATACGAATATTTTGAGCCTAATTAATCAATTTTTAGACAATTTTTCATAAATACAAACAAAATGCTACAGTGACGTATTTATAGTAAAGTGACATATTTTCCCGATTCCCCCACCCGCTAATTTACATTTAAACAAGGGCTTAACCTTTTATCTCCTGTAACGATCTGCTTGCTCGGCATGTTGCGGAATCTAGGGCGATCAGATCCTGTGCAACACACCATCCTCGGTCTGATGATGCTCGCTGTCAGATCGAGAAGAAATTCGGTCCTAGCAGAACAGCTGATTCCGCTCTCACCTTTCTGCTTATATCATTCCTGTGGGCGAGCAGGGGCGGCGGCCTTCTCGACGGCAACGCGTAGGTACGTTCGCGTGAACCAAGCATGGGTTGGTTCCCCGTCTGTTCGCCGCCCAGCCCGGCGAGTTGCACAAAATATGCTGGCATCTCCACGCACACCATCACCTATTATTACCGCACAGTGCAGGCGCGGGTCGGCACACAGTGCCCTCGTTCCTCGGCCCACGTGAGCCGCGCGCGACGGGACTCGTAGTATCTCTGTTGGGTGAGCCGACGCGGAACGCGTCCACAAGGTCATAAACCATGAGCAGACGACCAGCAGGCTGGTTGCGCCTCCCCGTGCCCGTGGTAGCTAGCAGCCGAGCCCGAGGACTTCCTCGACCCGGCCCGGGACCGTCCCGCTCTCGGCGTGTGGTGACTCCACCAAATGGCTTCGGTTGGTTAGCGCACCTGCCAACTCAGTTTCGTGGAAGTCGCGCTCGCACGGGGTGCTGGGCGTCACGGGGCAACGTCCCCTGCCGGTCGGCGTCAGCTTTGACGTCCTCGCAGTCGCGGGCCTCGCTTTCTAGAAGCCACGGCCACGAGCACGCGGACACCTGCCCGCTCGGCCTTCGGCCACCTACCGCGGCTGGAGATATCTGCCGCCGCCTAACTACCTATCAGGGCGGCGCGCTGAGGAGTCCGCTTATCACCACAGCTGTGACTGTGATCTGGAGTTAGCAGTAATCGCAGTTTGTTTGTGGATTGCCTCCGTGACAGATGCCAAGATTAGCACGCCGATACGTTTCACGATCTGTGCTAATTGCCCAATTCTTTTTCTCTCTTTCTTCTTCGGCCCATCACGTTGTGGTCCAGATAAGTGACCCGGTAGTCTCGCTGCATCATTGAGTCCACCATTCTTCTCCTATGCCTCCTGTACAGGCCATGTGTCCACGGTTACCACCATACCTCGCACCGCTGGCCTAGCTACTCGTACCAGCGATATAGGTTGTGTGGCACTTGTAGAGCTGTAGTTGCTGTCACGTTGCCATGCCACCAGTGCCACGCACGTCACTTAAATTATCTATTGTATATTTCAAACTCAGTACCACCGGAACGGTGCGAGGGGGTGGAAATTAACAAGAAGGGCACTTTTCTAGAACTAGTTTTGAACAGCGTACGTGCTGATTTTTATAACAAGTCTTAGCAACACGACGCTTGTGAAAATAATGCTAGAGAATGATGGAGCAAGGGGGGAGGGGCATGTGCCAATACGAGTGAACAAGAACGATGTGTTTTATTGTTGTCTGAGGGTTTTGTTGGATGTTAACCAAGTTATACATCTCATGTTGTGGTGCTGTGCCACATGCCAACATACACAAACTTTATAGTATTCGCCACTGCAACGTGGGCCCTCTTGAATTTTCAGAACAACTATACTATAATCTGTAACATATATAAACGAGACTTCCATGTTACAAACGAGCCTTTCATTGACACTTCTCTGAAATTTTAGAAAACTGGATGAAGAAGGTATCCGTATGCGACTACCTGCCAGACTGTCACCACTCATCAATGCCTGCCACCATTGCACAACCTGCATGCCACGACCAAAGATTTAGACAAACTAAGGACAAGTACAACAGGCTCCCGACAGCTGCTGTCTTTTTGACACAAATAGACAGCTGAACAGACGGCTTGTACAATAAGTTGTCTGTTTGACTGTCTGTAGGGTGATTAATTTATCTTTTAACATACAAACTTATGGGGATCTAGTGCATAATTGATCTTTGTAGTCATTTTATTGTATTTAAACACCCTAGCACAAATAAATTTATAGATAAAAATACAGGACAATATCATGGGTATTCATATTTTTTAAATGTACATCATCACAGGACAAATCCAACAAAATAAGTTTGAGATCATTTGAGCCTATATTTATTTTACTATGAATTTTACAAAATCATGAACACACAAGTATTATTAAGCCTTGCTAGCTTGTACTATTCATCTTCTTCGGTGCGAGGAGCCGAGCACCGCCTCCTCGTCGATCCACGCCACCGTCGACGATCTGGTCAAGATACGGGCACCATGAGCTTCCCTGCGCCACGCCGAAGCCGTCGCACCCCTTCCCCTCGCCGCTGGTCCGCCGGAGCAACCCCACCCACGGGAAGACCGAGCCGCCGCCGTCCGTCGTCATGGATACGCCGCCTGTGTTGCTCGCCGGACAAATATGTGGTCACCAGGAGCTTTGTGAGGATGAGCTAAAGCCCCGACACCGCTCCTCGTCGCCATCCCATCACCGAAGGCCGCCGCCCACGCGAAGACCTTGCTGCCTTGCTGCCCTTCTTGCTCCATAACGGCCGCGGCTTGAGCTCGACCATGGCGGGTGAGGAAGGCGTGAACTTGGGCACCAAACGAATCCCCCGCCGCTCACAGCTGATCCCGCGCCGCCGTCGTCTCCCTGCAACGCGCCGTACAACGCCCTTCTTCTTCGTCGCGTCGCCTGGGAGCACGCGCGCAGCTCGTAGATGAACCAGACGACGGCTTCGTCTCGATCCGATCGCGCAGGGACTTTTTTGCAAAAATTCTTTGCATGTCGACGGCAGACGACGACGCGTTGTACGTGCCCTAAAATAGGACGTCAGTGCTCAAAGATCCAACTTTCAAGAACAAGAAGTCAAATCATCCAATCCTAAATATATCCACCGTTTGCTGATAACTACCTGATACACACATCTATTGAAGGATGTTTTTTTTTCTTTTGCATTCTTTTATCAGAGCGCAGTCGCTGATGCTGCTACAACTTTTTATGCACCTGGTGCTATCTCTGCGAACTTGTTTTAGCTATATAATTTTTCCTTAAGAGCTATATACAGTATATAGCTAAATCGGGAATTAATCTGGAGTAGTTATGCATGTCGATTTGTCGAATCACATCGCACTACCGCTTGGTACGTCGAATCACATCGCACTACCGCCTAGATCCGTGCTAAACTTTGACCCAAAGTTTACACTTTATAATAAATACGTCATTGTAGCATTTCGTTTGTATTTATAAAAAATTATCTAAACATTGATTAATTAGGCTTAAAATGTTTGTCTCGTAAAATACAACAAAACTGTGCAATTATTTTTTTTATTTTATCTACATTTAGTACTCCATACATGTGTCGACATTTTGATGTGATGTAAATCTTCTTTTTACATAGCGAAATTTAGGAGTCAAATTTGAGATCTAAATAAGGGCTAATATTATTGTTTATGCTAACGGTCTCCTAAATTCCTGGGTACAGTACGCCACCAGCTCCTTTCACACTTTGCGCAGTTGATGAGTGTCGTTTTGCGCTCGAGAACTTCACACATGGAAAACTTTGGTTCAATGCCTTAACAGCTAAGGTTGTTTATAAGTATCTTGTCTAAGTTTGGAAGATGCGGTTCCAAACGCTGCTGAATGGTGGAACGGTGACGATCGACCATGTCCGCATCAGGCTGCCACAATCACTAGCCGGAATTGTTCGTGCCGTTCCAGAAATTCTACCGCACGTCCACGGCACACGGATAAAGTGCAGCCTGCAGCGGACCGGCAGTCCGGGGTCCCCATTTTCCCAAGGCGGGAATAGTCGCCGAGTGCACGCCATTGTGCTGCGTCACGCAGGTGACTGTTCGATCCGTAACTGATGAGTTTGTGTAACGTCCTGCCTCTCGAGGCCGCGCCCTCTTACACCTCGCAGCTCTATAGGAGCTTAAGACTATCCTCACAGACCAATCCATGTCTTTTCTACGCACTTTGTCCTCACTCGTGCGCATCCGGGAATGACTTCTCGGTCGGTCACCCATCCTGAAATTGCTCCGGACCCAGCACGCTTAACCCCGGAGTTCTTTCAAGATGAGCTTCCAAAAAAGAAGTTGCAACTTGTTGGTATGAGTATTCTTATCAATCCTATTAAGCCCTGGGCCTCGGCCTCGCACGCTCGCCCTCCCTCTCTCTATTTAGCCCGAGCCCCGGCTCCTCAAACCCTAGCCACCCCCGTCTACTCCTCCCTCCATTGTCGCCGCTACCCGAAGCTCCGCCGGCCGCCGTCGTTCGTCGCCTCCGGTGAGCGTCGCCGCCTTTCCTCGCACGCCTCGCACGTTCCCCCACTTCCTCTTCCTTCGCCGGCCCTCACCACCCTCTCTTTCGCTTCGTGTAGCCCCGCCGCCGCTCATCGTCGACTACCGTGCCGCCTTCAATCCTCGCCGTGACCTACTCCGGTGAGCTTGCCTATCCCTAGGACACGCCATGCTTTCCTCTTCGCCGCCGCTCCGGCTTCTCCTTTGCCGGCGCCGCTTCACCGACGCCGCGCGTCGCGCCGCCATCGCGCCATGGCCGCGCCGTGCGCGCTCCGCAGCCATGGGCTGGCTGGGCCGCGTTCCCCCGCGCTGCTGGGCCGGATCTAGTCCTCGGGCCGAATGCGTGTTGTGCTGTTCATGTGTTTATATATATTTGTGTATGCAGATTCTTGTATGATTTTTAGTAAATCTTGTAGAGCTCAAAAAATCGTGATTCTTGTTTTGTTGGATTCCTGTGATCTTGCTCTACTATCTAAAAATATGAAACCAATGTGCTGCTGTTGTACTTTTTGAGTTATAGATTTAATTGCTCTAGGGATGAACAATGCCCAATAAATTGTATGTTGCTCAAAAAATTGCAAATCCAACTTTGTTAGATTTCTTGACTCATGCCCTACCCAGATCTATAGCTCAAGTTCACTGTTTGCTCCATTTATCTTCTGTTATAGCCGTATCTATTTCTCTAGGGCTGGAACTTGTTGTGTTTATCATAAATCGCAGAAAGATGATAAAATAGTAAATCCAACTCTGTTAATCTTCTCTCACTGTCTAGTTTATGAGAAAAATAGTTTTGGCATTTTTATGCTCTGTCTAGATGTGTTTCTTGATTTATATGCTTTAGGGTTGCTTATTTTAACCAAAATTACTACTATTAAATGGAAATAGATTTTATGATAAGTCCAACTCCACCCTTTGATTCTGTAAATCCTATGTTAGAAGAAATTATCTTCATAATATTTCTGTTATGTATGTTTTTATTTGAGCAATATCTTGATAGCTGGTCTTATATGCCTAGTTGATGGGTTTTCCTAGTGCTTACACGATTAATGTATTCCCTTGCTTATTCATGATTGTGTTGTTTACTTTATGTATTCCCATAAGCATGTTCATTTGCATCATTCCTAATGCATGCATACATTCATACATTCTAAAGAGCGAGACACCGGAGAACGAAGCCGTTGAGCCCGGTGTGGAAGTGGTCGTCGAACCCGAGGTCAACCAAGGCAAGCCGCTAAGCATCTTCCAAACCCTCTTTTACAATATAAATTGTTATTATGCTATATGTATGGGTTGCATGTGGTTATCTATCTAATTACGTATATTGGGTAGCACATATGTCTTGATGCATTTTACCTTCCTTGATTTTCCTACTAATACCTTGTCACTCGTTTAGTTGGGTTGATGTAATTTAATTATTAATTTCTTAGCCATGCTTAGAGTTAGAGAAGGTTTACTTTGGTCAAGGGAAGGGAGTCATGGGTCAATAACGTCAATACTAGAATGGGATCTTTTCATATGGTTGGTTAATGATGGAACATGGTGTTGAAGTTGGTTGCGAGACTTGGGCGGAATGGTAGGGTCACGAGAAAGGAGTCTCGGTGACATAGACTGCTTGAGTCGATTAAGGTCCGTCTGTGGATGACCTTGTTTTGAGCATCTTTCCGTGCTACCACATATCCAACATAATGGTAAGGATGAGCCCGTTAACTTAGTTGTCTTGTTCGTTTGGGGCACGGTCCGAGATGTGTGGCCGTGGGCTATGTAGAGGGACCTAGGGGTGTCCCCGGTGGACCTAGTGTTGCCTCCGCACAAGCTAGGCGTGTCTCAAAAGTTCGGGGCTCTTTGGGAAGGGTTGTCACGAGTACCCCCTTGTCCACCTTTGGCCGGGTGTGCGAGCCGCATGGTCCTCGTGTCGTGTGGATAAAAAGAGTACACCCTTGCAAGGTTAAATCAATTCGAATTGCCGTGCTCTCGGTTATGAGCAAGCTCAAATCAATGAATTCTTCGCTATGTTATCGTTTGGTTTATATTACATGTTCCCATGTTCATGCTCTATGCTTATATTGTAACGCCCGCGTTTTAATCCCTGAGAAAATCACCTAAATAACACACCCGGTAAAATCGTTTCAAAATCTTTTCACCACCCGAGCTCCCGCTTCCGCCAACACCTGGTCATTCTCGTTTCCGCCACCTTTTTTCCCCCTCCCTTCCTTTTCGCTTCGTGGTCACCGCTCCCTCTTTTTCCGTCCCGCCTCGTGTCGAACACTCTCGGGTCGCCCGCCGGACCCGTCCACCGCTGGCCGACCGTCGTCGACAGCCTGCCGCGAATCCCGCCGGCGCTCCCCCCTCTTTTTCTCCTCCCTTTTTTCCCCTTTTTCTCCTTTTCCTTTTCCCTCTTTTCTTTCTTTCTTTCCTTCCTTTTCTCTTTCTCTTCCTTCCCCTTTCTCCCTTCCTCTGTTTCCCCTGGCCGAGCACTCTGCTCCGCGCCGCTCGTCGCCGACCGCCCGGCCCCACCTCCGCTCGCCTCTCTGCTCCCCATCTCGAGCACCGTGCTCCGCTCGCCGTCGGCCGGACCTCACCGCCGCCCCACGTGCTCGACCCGGCCGACCGCCTCTGCTCATCACCGCCATCGCCGCCGGTGCTACCAGCGCGTCACCGCCGCCTCCACGCAACGCCTTGCCGTGCCGCCCACCCGAGCTCCTCGACCAGCGCACCGCCGACACTGCCGCGCCGCCCACGCCACCGCCTGGCCCCGCCGCAGCCCCGTCACCCCATCGCCCGACGAGACTGCAGCTGCGCAAGCACGCACGCCGCGTCGCGCCGCACACATACGACGAGCACAGCTCCGCCACAGCGCCGCCGTACCGCCGACCGCCTTTACTCCCCGCCACCGGCCGCCGAACGGCCTCTCGTCGACCCACCGCCTCGGTTCACCTCCGCGCCTATAAAAAGGCTCGCGAGTACCTCCTTCACCACCTCGCACTCACCCGCCACCCAGCTCGCCATCTCCGCCATCGCAGCGCCGCCGCCCACGCTCGCCATTGCCGCCGCCGCCACTGCTCTCGTGGGCCGCCCTCCACCCTTCACCTCCGGCCGTGGTAAGCCCACAGGTGGACTCGCCATACCTCGCTCGTCCTTTTCCCCCTGTTCCCGTCCACCGCCGCCGCCTCAATCGCCGGCGATTGGGCCGAACAGTATCGCCGCCGCCGCTTTCCCCCTCCCCTGGCACTGTTCCGCGGTGAAGAAAGGGGCATTTTGCCCATAACCCCCTGATAATTTCCTTATTCAACCCGCCGTCCACATAAACAGGAGCCCTCTCTCTTGCGCGTTTGCACATGGCCCCCTGGACTTTAAACAAATTAACCCGCAGTCCACAGCACTATTTCCCCTCTCTCTGATGATTTCACCAGAAGCCCCTGAGTTTTTCTATAATTACAGAAAGGTCCTTGTTCTTTATAAACAGCCCCTAACTCCACTAAACTCGTCATTTCATGCGTCAAATTAATCCCGTTTGACCCCAAACTCCACCACAATTTTCACCAATATATTTCCGCCAGATCCAACCAGTCCATACTCAAAAAGAATCATGTCATTATCATTCGCTCTCTTTCTCTGTTCCTTCTTTTGGAGCTCAATAAAAGCTTTTTCTTTTATTTATTGGGTGTTTGTTTGTGTGTGCCGTAGACTCCGCTGTGAACGAGGAAGGACCCGAGGAGGAGCAAGTCTACGAGCAGGAGTTTGGAGACCAAGACCCCGGGCAGGAATCCCCCGAGGGTTGGGAGAACGGCAAGTGCAATCCCACCCTTTGATGCATACTTTTGTCCCAGTTTTATAAACACAACCCATGGCCTGATTTATAAAACTTGCATGAGTTTACTGCTAAACCCGGTTGGATAGCCATTCCTTGATTGCTATGACTACTTCCTTGACAACCCAGATTAATGTTTAAATATGACGATGCTCTGTTTGAATATTGGTCACTGCTAGAAATGCTTAGGAACTTTTTCCCATCATACCCACATTACAAATACTTGTTATTTACGAAAGCAACCGTGTGCGTGCTTTAAAATAAAAGAGATGATTTGTGTAAATAAAATGAGTACCCGTGTGGGATGAGACAGACGGTATTTTCGCGTGAAATACCGAGGTGAGCTCGAACCCGTGTGGTTGAGCATGGTGGGAGTTGTCTATCCCATCACAAGTTTTGGGATGATGTTGATGTGTCATCTAGCCTAACCCATTTATCTGTACCACCACTCGACCGTTGTATGTGGCAACGGCCTAGCATAAATCCCACTAGTTGAGCTGCTGGTTATGTGGTGTGCTGGTGAGCAACAGAGGGCCATGGAGCCGGGGATACGGTCTATGTGAGGTATGCCCCTGGTTGGAACCTCGCTGGTAGGTTGCTAACCCCTGGTCGCGTCTGTGGTAACTTGTCAGTTTAGCTATGGTGGGTAATGGCTTTGATAGGAGCTGCACTGGCACTAAGGTGTTCTTGTTGTGGTAGCCTACTTGTGGTTGTGTACACCTCTGCAGAGTTAAAACCTATCCGGATAGCCGTGTCCACGGTATTGGGCGAGTTACGGCTTGGTCACTTCACTAGTCCCCTGTTTTGGTGTAAGGAAATGTTGGTGTTTGATTGAGCTGAGTAATGCTTTGACTTGGGCTACGACAGATGGGAAATCTGGTAGCAACAAAATCCTGTATGAGAAAATGTTATATTTACTGTTCCTTCTAAAAAATGGTATTTGTGAAAACCCATTGCGAAAACCAACCCCTTGCATGTGTAACAAAAATTGCTTTGCTGCTAAATGAACCATGAGCCTCCCTTGTTACAACACTTGCATATTTCTGTGTTACCCCTCCGTGGTTGTGGTTGCGCTTGCTGAGTACGTATGTACTCACCCTTGCTTAATCTGTTGCAGAGGCAGACCCGGACTTTGTGCCTGAGGATATCGTCTAGAGGGGTTCGTTCTGCACCCAACCTTTGCCTGTGTGTTAGGGTCACCCGCTGGAAGCCGCATGCATTGCCACTCTGATGAAGACCTCTTTGTTATCAATCTTTTTATCTGGAGCTTAGCGTTAGTTCTGTTTGTCGTGGCCCTGCAGTGTCACCGTCTTCCGTAATGTTGTTGTACTGAACTATCTGTTGTAATAATGTGAACCAGCATCCTGGGACTGGTATTTGTATCACATTAAGTTCTCTCTTTCGAGGGGACGCTTCAGGTGGTATCAGAGCCGATAGGTTGGCCGTAGGACGTACCCCTAGGATCTTGACCCTACCTAGTCTCCCCTCACCAGTTTGTTCTTGCCTAACTCTTTTCCCCCACACGAGTACTCACCGACGGCTTTTTGACTTGTTCCAGATGGCCCAGCCGGTTGACGAGGGTTGGGGCGAAGGAGTCTGCCCCGCAGAACCTGGCCTCCCCAAGTTGCTGCTGCTCAGCCTGGAGCACGTTGGAGTCACAGAGACCCCCGAGTACTTTTGCCGGGAGTTCACCACCAATGGTACCCGTCGGTGCCGGATGTTCATCTTTGTGGGGAGAAGCTCGCTATACAAGGAAGTGGCACCTTGGTTTGTTCACGCCACCGGCTACGACCGCCCCAATGCCTACCGCAAAGCCGCAAGAAGAGCCCTGATGTGCCTCCGCACACTCTACAGACAGTACCTTGTGGGAACAACACTAGGTTTTACCCCACCTCTTGTGAATGGAGGACGTGAGTGGATTACGCAGATGAGAAACCTTGGGAGAGATGAAGATATGGAGGACACTGTATCCCACATGTCCATTTACCTCACGGGCTTGGACAGGCTGTACCGAGAGACATCGGGACAGCTGAGGCACCAGATCCGCAGAGCCGAGAAGGCGGAGAAGGAGTTGGAAGAAGTAAGGAGAGAGTTGGAGATTCAGAAGGTGACAGCTACTCAGGCTGTCAGCTCCCTAGCTGCTCAACAGGCCAGATGCCAGGCTTACTCTGAGTACATGGATAGGCTTGAAGCCTACAGGAGGGAGAACGGGCTGTTGGAAGGAGAACCAGAAATGACCCATGTGGACGCAGGCACTCAGACCGAGGAAGAAGTGCCCGAGTACCAGCTCCCTCTGAAGAAGCGCCGAGTCTGTCTGGAGTAGATTAGCACTTAGTCTAGCCCTTCCTAGAGTGGAGTCTGTTGTTTCCAGTAGCACTACCAGCTTAGCCTTGATGTATCCATGATCTTTGTACCCCACCATGTTATGCAATAAAGGCCATCTTTTATCCTGCACCTGTTCAATTTTTGCTTTCCCCTGATTTCAGATGGCAGAACAAGGATGGACCCAGGGAGTTTGCCCAGTCACACCGGGCCTCGCTAGCCTGTTGATCCCCGCGCTGGAACGCCTCGGTGTGCCCGAACGCCCGAGGTACTACAGCAGGGAGTATGAGCACCATGGGACCCAACGCTGCAGAGTGGTCATTGTTGTCGCCAAGAGTGACCTCCACCCTGTCGAGGCATGGCGTACGACCGCCACAGGATTCAGGCACCAGGACACCTACCCCTTGGCTCTCAGGAAAGCCCTCCGCTTCATGTGCGGAATCTTTGAAAGGCACCTGGTCCCCACCCCAATGAGGTACTTCCCGCCGGTCGTCAGAAGTGCAGTCTGGCGAGCCCGCATAAGGAACTTGGAGCAGCGCCGTCAGGAGGAACCCCTTTTGTACCAAGTGGTCACCTACCTCAATTCCCTGGACCAACTCTTTGACGAGCAAGCGGAACGCCTGAGAGAACAGACCGCCCGGGCTGAACAAGCAGAATTCTCGGTCCGCATGCACCAAGTCCAGGTGGCCCAAGCTGAAGCAAGAGCCGCTGCTGCCATCAGCAATGAGGCAGTCGCCCAGGAAAGCCTCCGGCAGGCTCGGGACCTGCGTATCCAGGATTGGACCAGAAGTGGAACGCCTGTTCCGGCAATTGGAGAACCCCATGTCCTACTTGGGACACCGATCATGGCATGGGGAGAAATTGTGGGAAACTCGCTGGCACTGTCGGGAACCCCAGCAGAATCGCCGCCCGCCGAAGAAGGACCGTCTGAGCCGCCTCGGGAGAATGGGACCTTGACCGAGGCTGAGCAGGCTCGACTTGCACCTCCGGAGGAGAGCTCGCCTCGCGAGTAGGCACAGAGTCAAGCACTCAGATGTGAATGAAGCCAGCTTGGTCCGGAGAACCCTTGTACCCCTAGCAGTAGTTTCCCTACCTTGTCCTGTACCCCCGCCCTGGAGTGCGAACCTTGTTGTACCCTCCCCCCCCCCCAAGTGTTGTAACCTTCAGCTGTTGGAATGGAACCTTGTGTGTTTGTGTGTTAGCTTGTGTGTTGTCCTATCTTTTGAAAATGCGAACTAATCAACCTAAACATCATTTTAACCCAATCTCACGAAGGCCTTGCTCAACTTGCAGATGGTGAACACTCGTGCTAGCGCCTCTCAGAGACGCGCCCCTCTTGCTGGAGGAGAGCAACCAGAAGGAAGAAGAGAGAATCCTGAGAACCAGGAAGTGGATCAGCAGGATCCTATGGGAGAGAACCAGCCTGAAGGACAAGCGCCTGTAAGAGGCGGACCGGAAGCAGGCCATCCCGGAAGTCAGAACGAGGGATCTTTTGTTATGCCTCCACTCCCACCAGATTTCAACCTGGCACAAGCTTTGTACCACCACACCCTGTTCATGCAAAATGTGTGGAATGCCAGCCGCCGTCAGGAGACAGCCCGTAGACCCAGTGCGGGTGACAAGTTGACCAATTTTCTGAGAATCAGGCCGCCCACCTTTGGAGGGTCTGGCAACCCCTTGGAAGCAGATGACTGGCTGAGGACTATCAAGAGGAAACTGGAACCGTTTGGATGCGGGGACCGTGACAAAGTTCTCCTGACCACCCACCAGCTCACTGGAACTGCTTCAGCTTGGTGGGATGCTTACTGTGCAGCTTCCCCGAACGAGTCTGCGATCACCTGGAAGGAATTTGAAGAAGAGTTCCGTCGCTACCACATTCCCGACGCCACCATGAGACGCAAGGCTGATGAGTTCCGTGCACTGAAGCAAGGGAACAAGACCGTGGAAGAGTACACCCACGAGTTCACTGAGCTAGCCCGTTATGCACCAGATGAAGTAAAGACAGATGCAAAGAGGCAGGATGCTTTCATCAGAGGTCTACACCCGGATCTTCGAGCCCTGATAATCACCCACAGCTTCCCTGACTTCAATACACTAATGAACAAGGCCATTGTCACAGAAAGGGCCAGAATGGAGGCTAGGCAAGAGAACAAGCGCAAATTCTTGGAAAGCAAGAACCGTCAGATGGACCGCTCGCAGAAACCCAGGAACTCCGGATATGCTGCACCTAGACCCCAGGCTTCCGTACAGCTTAGGACCCAGTTTCAGGCCACAAGCTCCCAGGCTCCCAACCACCAGTTCAAGAGCCAAACCGCCTTGAAGCCACCACAGAGCAAAGTCAGTCAGGCCACAGCCAGCAACAGCAATGCGAGAGCCTGCTTCAACTGCCGCGAGACCGGGCACTACATCGCTGATTGCCCGTACCCTAGGAGCAAGCCCGCGATATCAGTCTACTCCAACTCGGTAAATGGACCCAAGCCGCCAGTGTCTGGAGCCAACCGTGTACCAGTCCGCAGCACCAACACCGGCAGCAACAACAACAACACCCAGCAGTCGTATGGACGAGCCCGCGTCAACCACATCGACGCGCAGGAAGCTCAAGGAGCACAAGGAGTAGTACTCGGTGAGTACCTAGTCAGTTCAGTTTTGGCAACAATATTATTTGATTCTGGGGCATCACATTCTTTCATATCTTCAAGTTTTGTGGAAAAGCACAAAATACCTACAGTACTACTAAAGACACCCCTACTAACCCGAACACCTGGAGGTGATATTAAGTGCCAATTAGGTTGTTCGCGGGTACGGATTCTTTTAAGTGGGGTAGAGTTTCTAGCAGACCTGGTAGTACTAGAATCCAAAGGAATAGATGTGATCCTTGGAATGGATTGGTTAGGCAAACACAATGGTCTCATAGGTTGTGCTGACAAGGTAGTGCACCTAACCAACCCAGATGGAATACAAGTAGCCTGTCACACCAAAGGAAGTGGACCAGATCCTATGATCTTTAGTATGGAAACAACAACCATAGAGGAAGTCCCAGTAATCAGAGAATATCCTGATGTTTTCCCTGAAGTTCTACCCGGAATGCCACCAGATAGGGACATAGAGTTTGCTATTGAACTTGTCCCGGGAACCTCTCCTGTAGCCAAGAGACCCTATAGGATGGCAGCCTCAGAGTTAGCAGAGTTAAAGAAACAACTGGAAGAGTTGCAACAGATGGGATTTATCAGGCCCAGTACATCCCCGTGGGGAGCCCCAGTGCTTTTTGTGAGAAAGAAAGATGGGAGTATGAGATTGTGCATCGACTATCGTGCACTAAATGATGTCACTATCAAGAATAAGTACCCACTCCCTAGAATTGATGATCTCTTTGACCAGTTGAAAGGAGCCAAGTACTTCTCCAAGATTGACTTAAGGACTGGGTATCACCAACTGAAGATTAAGGGGGGTGACACCTCAAAGACTGCATTTGTCACCCGATATGGGCAGTATGAGTTCACTGTAATGCCATTTGGACTCACCAATGCATCGGCTTACTTCATGAACCTTATGAACAAGGTATTTATGGAGGAGTTAGACAAGTTTGTCGTAGTCTTCATTGACGACATACTCATCTACTCCAAGAGTGCCGAAGAGCATGAGCAACACTTGCGGGTAGTGTTGGAAAAATTGAGAGCACACCAGCTCTATGCCAAGTTCAGCAAGTGTGAATTCTGGCTGGAAAAAGTAGCCTTCCTTGGCCATATCCTGACCGCAGAAGGGGTAGCAGTAGACCCCGAGAAGGTCGAAGCAGTCTCAAACTGGCAACAACCAACCAATGTGGGTGAGATCAGAAGTTTTCTGGGTTTAGCTGGGTATTACCGGAGATTTATTGAAGGATTTTCCAAGATAGCTAAACCCATGACAGAATTGCTTAAGAAAGAAAAGAAATTTGTTTGGACCGAGTCGTGTGAAAAGAGCTTCCAAGAGCTAAAGAAAAAGCTGACCGCTGCCCCAGTTTTAACCCTACCAGATATTCACAGGGATTTCGTCGTTTACTGTGACGCGTCCCGCCAAGGATTAGGGTGTGTCCTCATGCAAGATGGAAAGGTTGTGGCTTATGCCTCCCGACAACTTAGACCGCATGAGCAGAATTACCCAACGCACGATTTGGAATTTGCAGCCGTAGTGCACGCACTCAAGATATGGAGACACTACCTAATTGGGAACAAGTGTGAAATATACACTGATCATAAGAGCTTAAAGTATATTTTCACCCAACCGGATCTGAACCTCAGACAGAGAAGGTGGTTAGAGTTGGTTAAGGATTATAACGTGGAAATTCATTACCACCCTGGCAAGGCTAATGTAGTGGCAGATGCCCTGAGCCGGAAGCCTTACAAACCCAAGAGTGCCCACCTGCAAGAAGAAATGGCACGATTAAATGTGCACATTGTTCCCCAGAATGCTAGCCACCAACTGACGATCCAGTCCACTCTGGAGGATCGGATCAGAGAAGCCCAGGGAACAGACAAGGATTTAGTGCAGATCCGCAAGCATACCGGGGAAAATAAGGCACCGGACTTTAGAGTCGACGGTAAAGGAACACTGTGGTATAAAGATAGGATGTGTGTGCCTAAGGAAGGAGATTTTAGACAGATAATCATGGACGAGGCTCACAACTCGCCATATTCCATTCACCCGGGATCTACTAAAATGTATTTGGACTTGAAGCGGAACTATTGGTGGAAAGGAATGAAAGCTGACATAGCCCAGTTCGTCGCTCAGTGTGATACCTGCCAAAGGATTAAAGCAGAACACCAGAAGCCGGCAGGATTATTACAACCCTTGCCTATCCCCGTTTGGAAATGGGATGAGATAGGAATGGACTTTGTGGTAGGACTACCCAGAACACAGAAGGGACATGATTCTATATGGGTAATAGTGGACCGACTCACTAAAGTCGCTCACTTTCTACCTGTACAGACCAATTATAGTGGTGAAAAATTAGCCAGGCTTTATGTGGAAAACATAGTGAAATTGCATGGAGTGCCCAGTAGAATTGTTTCGGATCGTGGGACCCAGTTCACCTCGAGATTTTGGAAAAGCTTGCATAAAGCTATGGGCACCAAATTGGATTTTAGCTCCGCGTATCACCCTCAGACTGATGGCCAGACAGAAAGAGTAAATCAGATCATGGAGGATATGCTGAGAGCATGTGTCCTTACCTATGGTAAAGATTGGGAACAGAGTTTATCCTATGCAGAATTTTCTTACAACAATGGTTACCAGGCAAGTTTAGGTATGTCCCCGTTTGAAGCCCTCTACGGGAGAAAGTGCAGGACTCCTTTAATGTGGTCAGAAGTAGGAGAGCGTACATTAGTGGGACCCGCACTCATAAAAGAAGCCGAGGAGAAAGTAGCTGAAATTAGAGAGAAATTGAAAGCAGCTCAGTCCAGACAGAAAAGCTACGCAGACAAGAAGAGACGAGAACTGGAATTTAACCCAAGAGATTTTGTTTATCTCAAAGTTTCACCCATCCGGGGAACCCGCAGATTTCAAGTCCATGGGAAGTTAGCCCCTCGGTATATCGGACCATACCCGGTGCTAAAGAGAGTTGGGAAGGTGGCCTACCGATTGGAGTTACCCGAAGCAATGGCGGATATACACCCAGTATTCCATGTCTCACAGTTGAGAAAATGCCTTAGGGTACCTGAGGAAGAACACATACCGGAAAAAGAAATAGACCTACAGACGGATCTGCGATATCAAGAAGTACCGGTCAAAATTTTGGACACCGTCACCAAGAGAACCAGAACCTCCGAAGTACGGTTATGCAGAGTACAGTGGAGCAGACACAGTGCAAAGGAAGCTACGTGGGAAAGAGAAGATGCCTTGAAGAAAGAGTTCCCCCACCTTTTTAGGAGCCAGCCGAATCTCGGGGACGAGATTCCTTTAAGTGGGGTAGGTTTGTAACGCCCGCGTTTTAATCCCTGAGAAAATCACCTAAATAACACACCCGGTAAAATCGTTTCAAAATCTTTTCACCACCCGAGCTCCCGCTTCCGCCAACACCTGGTCATTCTCGTTTCCGCCACCTTTTTTCCCCCTCCCTTCCTTTTCGCTTCGTGGTCACCGCTCCCTCTTTTTCCGTCCCGCCTCGTGTCGAACACTCTCGGGTCGCCCGCCGGACCCGTCCACCGCTGGCCGACCGTCGTCGACAGCCTGCCGCGAATCCCGCCGGCGCTCCCCCCTCTTTTTCTCCTCCCTTTTTTCCCCTTTTTCTCCTTTTCCTTTTCCCTCTTTTCTTTCTTTCTTTCCTTCCTTTTCTCTTTCTCTTCCTTCCCCTTTCTCCCTTCCTCTGTTTCCCCTGGCCGAGCACTCTGCTCCGCGCCGCTCGTCGCCGACCGCCCGGCCCCACCTCCGCTCGCCTCTCTGCTCCCCATCCCGAGCACCGTGCTCCGCTCGCCGTCGGCCGGACCTCACCGCCGCCCCACGTGCTCGACCCGGCCGACCGCCTCTGCTCATCACCGCCATCGCCGCCGGTGCTACCAGCGCGCCACCGCCGCCTCCACGCAACGCCTTGCCGTGCCGCCCACCCGAGCTCCTCGACCAGCGCACCGCCGACACTGCCGCGCCGCCCACGCCACCGCCTGGCCCCGCCGCAGCCCCGTCACCCCATCGCCCGACGAGACTGCAGCTGCACAAGCACGCACGCCGCGTCGCGCCGCACACATACGACGAGCACAGCTCCGCCACAGCGCCGCCGTACCGCCGACCGCCTTTACTCCCCGCCACCGGCCGCCGAACGGCCTCTCGTCGACCCACCGCCTCGGTTCACCTCCGCGCCTATAAAAAGGCTCGCGAGTACCTCCTTCACCACCTCGCACTCACCCGCCACCCAGCTCGCCATCTCCGCCATCGCAGCGCCGCCGCCCACGCTCGCCATTGCCGCCGCCGCCACTGCTCTCGTGGGCCGCCCTCCACCCTTCACCTCCGGCCGTGGTAAGCCCACAGGTGGACTCGCCATACCTCGCTCGTCCTTTTCCCCCTGTTCCCGTCCACCGCCGCCGCCTCAATCGCCGGCGATTGGGCCGAACAGTATCGCCGCCGCCGCTTTCCCCCTCCCCTGGCACTGTTCCGCGGTGAAGAAAGGGGCATTTTGCCCATAACCCCCTGATAATTTCCTTATTCAACCCGCCGTCCACATAAACAGGAGCCCTCTCTCTTGCGCGTTTGCACATGGCCCCCTGGACTTTAAACAAATTAACCCGCAGTCCACAGCACTATTTCCCCTCTCTCTGATGATTTCACCAGAAGCCCCTGAGTTTTTCTATAATTACAGAAAGGTCCTTGTTCTTTATAAACAGCCCCTAACTCCACTAAACTCGTCATTTCATGCGTCAAATTAATCCCGTTTGACCCCAAACTCCACCACAATTTTCACCAATATATTTCCGCCAGATCCAACCAGTCCATACTCAAAAAGAATCATGTCATTATCATTCGCTCTCTTTCTCCGTTCCTTCTTTTGGAGCACAATAAAAGCTTTTTCTTTTATTTATTGGGTGTTTGTTTGTGTGTGCCGTAGACTCCGCTGTGAACGAGGAAGGACCCGAGGAGGAGCAAGTCTACGAGCAGGAGTTTGGAGACCAAGACCCCGGGCAGGAATCCCCCGAGGGTTGGGAGAACGGCAAGTGCAATCCCACCCTTTGATGCATACTTTTGTCCCAGTTTTATAAACACAACCCATGGCCTGATTTATAAAACTTGCATGAGTTTACTGCTAAACCCGGTTGGATAGCCATTCCTTGATTGCTATGACTACTTCCTTGACAACCCAGATTAATGTTTAAATATGACGATGCTCTGTTTGAATATTGGTCACTACTAGAAATGCTTAGGAACTTTTTCCCATCATACCCACATTACAAATACTTGTTATTTACGAAAGCAACCGTGTGCGTGCTTTAAAATAAAAGAGATGATTTGTGTAAATAAAATGAGTACCCGTGTGGGATGAGACAGACGGTATTTCCGCGTGAAATACCGAGGTGAGCTCGAACCCGTGTGGTTGAGCATGGTGGGAGTTGTCTATCCCATCACAAGTTTTGGGATGATGTTGATGTGTCATCTAGCCTAACCCATTTATCTGTACCACCACTCGACCGTTGTATGTGGCAATGGCCTAGCATAAATCCCACTAGTTGAGCTGCTGGTTATGTGGTGTGCTGGTGAGCAACAGAGGGCCATGGAGCCGGGGATACGGTCTATGTGAGGTATGCCCCTGGTTGGAACCTCGCTGGTAGGTTGCTAACCCCTGGTCGCGTCTGTGGTAACTTGTCAGTTTAGCTATGGTGGGTAATGGCTTTGATAGGAGCTGCACTGGCACTAAGGTGTTCTTGTTGTGGTAGCCTACTTGTGGTTGTGTACACCTCTGCAGAGTTAAAACCTATCCGGATAGCCGTGTCCACGGTATTGGGCGAGTTACGGCTTGGTCACTTCACTAGTCCCCTGTTTTGGTGTAAGGAAATGTTGGTGTTTGATTGAGCTGAGTAATGCTTTGACTTGGGCTACGACAGATGGGAAATCTGGTAGCAACAAAATCCTGTATGAGAAAATGTTATATTTACTGTTCCTTCTAAAAAATGGTATTTGTGAAAACCCATTGCGAAAACCAACCCCTTGCATGTGTAACAAAAATTGCTTTGCTGCTAAATGAACCATGAGCCTCCCTTGTTACAACACTTGCATATTTCTGTGTTACCCCTCCGTGGTTGTGGTTGCGCTTGCTGAGTACGTATGTACTCACCCTTGCTTAATCTGTTGCAGAGGCAGACCCGGACTTTGTGCCTGAGGATATCGTCTAGAGGGGTTTGTTCTGCACCCAACCTTTGCCTGTGTGTTAGGGTCACCCGCTGGAAGCCGCATGCGTTGCCACTCTGATGAAGACCTCTTTGTTATCAATCTTTTTATCTGGAGCTTAGCGTTAGTTCTGTTTGTCGTGGCCCTGCAGTGTCACCGTCTTCCGTAATGTTGTTGTACTGAACTATCTGTTGTAATAATGTGAACCAGCATCCTGGGACTGGTATTTGTATCACATTAAGTTCTCTCTTTCGAGGGGACGCTTCATATATGATGTTGCTTATGTTAAAACACTAAAACCTATGGTGGGGTTGGGCAAGATTAATAAAATATGCTAGCTGTCCATAGGGTGTTGTCTCACTTGCTAATGGTCAAAAACTAAGGCTAGATTGAGATATGCCTTTTTGCAAAATTTACTTAACCATTAAAGCCTCGTTCCTTGCTACATCTATATGCATATTCCTTGGTTATTATTGCGTAAGTCTTGCGAGTACCTTTGTACTCATGGTGCTACGGTTACCAAAGTTGCAGGTGAGCTCGAGATGGTGTTCGGTCACTTCTACCCCGCCGATCCTAGTGTTGGCGATGAGTAGAAAAGTGGTTGTGCTCGTTTGATGGTGTTCTTGAGCCACGACACCATCGAATGTCCTTTTTTCCGCTGCGTGTTTTGTGCTCTTTGGGAAAGACCGGAGTTAGAGTTTAATCACTAAATTCATGATACTCTTGTTTAGGTTAGAATGATCAGAACTTGTCAATCGGAGCCCTTGCTTAAAATTTCAGATTTGACTCTCGTTACGTTGAAGATTGTAAGCTTAATCATTGTGTTCCTTGTAATGTTAAAATTTACCCTTTTTGGTTCATGTGGCGATGAGAAATTTGTAAACGGTATTTGTGCTCGATCTTGGGCATGTTGTGAACATATACCGGGACTACCGGGTTTGCTCTCGCTTTAAGCGAATTGGGCTTGGTTACGTGTCCTCTAGACGTGGGTTAGCACTTGGCACGTTGAAAGACGAGCACGTGTTAGCTCTCATCTTATTGGAACGTTCGGCGATTCATTTAAATCGAGCGCGAATCGGGCGATTCTTTACGGTTTCCGTAATCTGTAAGCCTTGGATTAACGACACGTTTGCCCGGAGACGTGTCGTTTCTCCGGTAGCGAGTAGCGACACGTTTGCTCGGTGAACAGTCTAAACTAGCGCACGTTTGGATCTGCCCCTCCTCGCCGTAGCAGCCCATGAAAAACTAGCGGTCCAGCTTTCTTCGGTAAAAGCTTGTCAAGCAAAGAGTCTCCGTATGTACAGTACTATGCGCTTCCTTGATCTGGAAACTGTCATTTGTGCTTGCGTTCTGATGAGGCAGCCATGATCCTCTTTCAGTTCCGCCCGCAAGCGCGCGCTCTCGCTGCTCGCAGAGAAACACCTCGTCCTCCGATCCACGCGGCTGGCGACGCCATTTTGTCCACCGGCAGCCACACCGCCACAGTCCACAGTGCGTTATTGCCGCCGGCCCTCGACCGACCAACTGGCCCTCTCGCCTGTCGGGAGCGACACGTGACGCGCCCACTCGGTCACGACTCGCGCAGGCGCACAAGTGGCGGCCGGTGTAGCACCTCCCCGTGACACACCACTCGCGGTCAGGTTCTAGCACTTTCTGGCTCGGAACGGTCGCTCTCCATGCCGCCGGAAAAAGCGTGTTATACAGAGCTCGGATTCACCGAACCCAGCCGCTGCTCGGACACGGAGCGCTGCAGGTCAGCGGTAGAAGCACAAGCACTTGCCCTGCCCTCACGGGGTCCTCAGGCAGAGTGCCAGGTCGACACCGAGGCCAGATCGCGTTCTAGGGGCACGGGCAATGCGAGCAAAACCGGCTTCCGGAACGCGAAGCCGCAGCGGATTCGCGCCGGACGGAGCCGCCCCACCCACCGGCGATCTGCCTTCTTCACCGTGGCCGTCGCGTCACGTCAGCTTTGACGTTGCCGTCGCGGTGATCTTTTTCTGTGCGCTACGCTTACTGCACCTGCTTTTTCTGGAAGCATCGCTGCGCTTTTTACTGCACCTGCTTTCTCTGGAAGCATCGCTGCGCAACAACTGTCACCGCGGGCCCCGCGCCCGAGTATCTCTGCCGCCAGCTCGCCGGCCTATCAGGCTATCAGCAGCGCGCAAGAAGAGTCTGCTTATCATCGACAGCTCGACACAGCTGTCCCGGGATCACGGGGTTCCGGAAGACTAGATCGCGATTTGTTTAATTTATTTCAAAATCAAAAGCAAAAGATAATCGTGGCATGTTGTGTTAGCAGGATGATTACGTTTCGTTGAATCTAGCTCCTTCCCCGGTCCCCTGCGTGTTTTAATCTTGAGAAACGCCAGTGGTAGTAGTAGTGGGTTAGTGGCACACAACGTCGCTGTCGATTTGAATCTTGCCCCTGTAATTTACCTCAGGTCTCCCAAATTTCTACTACGCAGGCCACCACGCACTGATGCTTTCACCTTTGTCTCACCTGATGTAGCCGTCTGGGTCCCATGAAAGAGAACTCTCCTCCCCTGCCTGCAAATTTTGGTTCCAGCACCATCTGCTGACCAGGCCTGAGATGCGAAATGCTACACTCCCATGAGTCAGTGCAGCGTCGGCGAAAAGAATCCGCCGGCGGTCAGAGGATCTACGAGGCTGGAAAAGTCGCGCGCGAACGGCGGCGTCGCGTGAGTGCGTGCCTGGTCTCCTTCGACGGTTTGATCGCATCCCATTGTTCCGGATCAGATTGCTCCTGCAGCTGCAGGCCACCACGGCCTTGGGATAGATAAACGGACAAGACAATCATGTGTTGTTGGATCATGCGCCTTTTAATTTTGTATCAATCCTGTAACGATCTGCGTGCCCGTGGCCGCCCGGCGACGGCGCGACTATTCTATGGGTACGCCCACGTTTATTGGGTCTGGATGGCGCCTAATTCTGACCCCCTTTCGCGCAACGAAAACGACGTCCTGTCTTTCTTGGGCAGCCAGTGCAGCCGCTCCGTCCCTTGGACTCGTGACCGGCGCCTGGCTGGCGCTGATGACGCTGCTGGCAGCAGTGGCGTAGCCAGGGAAAAAAACCAGCTGGGGCGAATTTTCAATGATCGACTGAATCGAAATCAAGTACGTTGCAACTCACATCGCATTAATGCATCTATACACTGTAATTACACAATTTTAATGCGAAGTTGAGATATTACCTCAAATTTGAAGAAAAATTGATGGTTCTTGCACTGATACATGATAAAAATTGCTGTTAAGCTCTAAAAATCACAGGAGAAGAAGGGGATTTATAGGGGCGAGTTGCGGCAGTTAGTTGGGGCAACTGCCCCAGCTCGCCCCAACATAGATCCGCCGCTGGCTGGCAGCGACACGGAATGCACGCACCGCTCGGCCTCGGCTACTACCAGTAGAGTACTCCGTAGCACCCCATGGCACACCCCCGTGATAGCAGTCAGCTTCTAGCACTTTCCGGACCGGGAGCCGTTGCTGTCCTACCGTGTGATCGACCGATCGCTCCATCTTCCCCTCCCCACAACGATGGATGAGTTCGTTCAGGTTCGCCGCACACAGACAGACCCCACGCGGTGTACTAGGACGTTTCTTTCGGTCAAGCACTTGGGCTGCCGTCACGTGTTCGCCCAATGCAAGATCACTCGTCATATCCAAGCAGGCCCAGCTCCCAGCGTGTGTCAAACCGCCGGTCGCCGGAGCCCCGCCACCGGCCGGCGGCCGGCGTCACGGGGCAGCACCCTCACCCACGTCGCGTCAGCCTCTGATCTTTTTGCTCGCGCTTTGCCCTTTCTGGAAGCATCGCCGCCCACTCACTCCCGAATATCTGGCCGCCGGCCGGCCCGGCCCGCTGCCTATCAGCCGGCGGCGGCGCAAGAAAGTCCGCTTATCACCTCTCCACAGCTGTCCCGGGATCACTCGCGTCGCCGGTCTTTCTGGAAGACCAAATAAAATCCTGGTTTGTTTTATTGTTATCGCAGCCGGTTAACCCTTCTCCAATGGCTGTCTCTTGGGCTAGCTCATAAATTTTTTAATATGTGAACAGTGTAAAAAGCTAAGAGCCAGCTCTTGTTCAAGAGACAGTCTCATACACGTATTTCGAGATTACGTGATGATGATGTGTGAGATCATTTATGTTATGAGCTAGATGCTAAGAGCTGGATCACTGGATGAGCTGTCTGCTTAGAGCTGACGTGCTAGCTCAACCATTGGAGAAGGCCTTAGCAAAGCCGGTTACGTGTCGCGTGAACGGGTGAGGCCGTTACGGCACCGTGTGAACAACGGTCGAGTGAGTGTGAAATCGTGAATAGTCGTGGTCTATGCGCGTACAGTTTCTCTCGGCCGGATGTTCCGTGTGTTCACTGCGCCTCCGTTGGGGCTGTGGGCCGTGATCGTACTCGTACGCGCAGCTGCCATCACAAAGTAGTCAGCTTTCTTGTGTGCCTCCGTTGTCTGGGTTTTTCTCCGGTGCCACACCAAAGCAACACGTCCAAACTGCTGCTCGTACGGGGAGTAATCATCCACCTTCTTTTGCGCTCAACCACATGGTACAGTACCATCCTTGTTGCCGTATATCGTAGCCCACGCTGCTTTGTTTCTCCAAATTTCAAACCTGGTACAAATAATTCAAGGCATGTTTAGACCATACAAAAATCGTGGAAAAAGGCAGAAGGAACAGTTCGATTCCATGCATTAATCATGAAGTAGTATCCGTATGCTCTAAATAATTCAGGACATATTTTTTTTAATAATGGATGTAATTATGTAAATCCGTCCTCTATAAACAATTCAGGCCATGGATCTTATATGTTTACCGTGTTCTTATCTTAACGGACTAAACTTTGAGCATATGATTCATATGTCACGCAGTTCATAAATAAATCGCATATAGTACTCCATATGTCACGCAGTTTGACATTTTAAGAGAGGGGATCCTGGATGGATCAGTGTACCTTGTCACGGACACGCACTCACAACTGCAGGAAAATGGGATGAAATGAAATTACAGCGATAGATGCAACCACCTATCACCAACACCCGGTCCACGCACACCTGTCTGGAACAAACAATTTCCCGAAAATAAACGACACACCGACGCTAAAACCCCCAACAACGGCAAGTCAAATCGCCCAATCCTATAAAGCGACACCTCACAGGATAACCACCGTAGACTCCGCGCCTCTTCCCCACCCTCACCCCGACGCGCTTTCCCCGCACCAAGGCTACTTAACCTAACACCCCGCCGAACAATTCCCCATTTCCTGATTCCCACCAGCTCACACGACGAGTCGATAGGGAGAGAGAGGAGGAAGCCAAGAACAAGCAGCGGTAGCCGTCTTGCGCGCGCGAGAGAGAGCGTGGTGGAGAGGAAATATTGGATTTTTGTTTCACGGTTGGCGGAGCAGAGATGTTGAGGGCGGTGGCGAGGTGCTGCGGCCACTGGCCGCCGGGCGCGGCGGCGGCGGACGGGATGCTGTGGCAGGCGGAGCTGCGGCCGCACGCGGCGGGGGAGTTCTCGATGGCCGCGGCGCAGGCCAACCTGGCCATGGAGGACCAGGCGCAGGTGCTGGCCTCCCCGTCCGCCACGCTCGTCGGCGTCTACGACGGACACGGCGGCGCCGACGCCTCCCGTTTCCTCCGATCTCGACTCTTCCCCCATGTCCAACGTGCGTTTGATTGCTGTTTACTGGTATCCGCCTTCTCCTTTTGCTGCCTTTGATCTTGCCTGGCTGATTCTGCGATTTTCTGGTGGCAGACTGCGCGACGGAGCAGGGGGGCATGAGCGCGGAGGTGATCCGGAAGGCGTTCGGCGCAGCGGAGGAGGAGTTCCATAAGCAGGTGAGGCAGGAGTGGACGAAGCGGCCGCGGATGGCCGCCGTGGGCTCCTGCTGCCTGCTCGGGGCCATCTCCGGGGACACGCTCTACGTGGCCAACCTCGGGGACTCCCGCGCCGTGCTCGGGCGGCGAGTGGCGGGGGGCGGGGTGGCCGTCGCCGAACGGCTGTCCAGCGAGCACAACGCAGCGTCCGAGGAGGTGCGGCGGGAGCTCGCGGCTCTCAACCCCGATGACGCGCAGATCGTGGTGCACGCCAGGGGGGCGTGGAGAGTGAAGGGGATAATTCAGGTGAGAACGCGATGAAATAGCCATTTAATTTGATTGATTTGGTGCGTCTGTGAGAATTTTTGGGGAAAAGATGGCTGCTTGCCATTTTTTAAATTAAATGCTTGCCGATTTAAAACAGTACATCTTTGGTTGCTTCTTGGTGTGCTTGGTACTCCGTAGTTTGTTTGCAAGTTCAGATATGACATGATTGGATACTTGAATTATAAATCTGTAATGAAAGTATATTATAGTTCCCTAATTTATACTCCAGTATGAAAAAGAAATTGTGCTACCACGTTATGGCGTGAACCAAGAGGATCCGAAACATGGAAATTAAGCTACCTCCTCAATCTTTTAATGGATTTTCCTGACGGCAAGTCAGAGAATTTGCTATCTTTGAGTTCTTGGATTGCCATCCTGTTGATGATCTATACCGGTTAAATATTACAATATTGCAGAAATGGAACTAACAAAATTGAAAAGTCTTCCTCTACGTTTTTAGGACTTAAGCTGACTGGCTATACAGAAGATTTTTCTCACCACTCTAGAAAGAACACTGAAATGGCCAACTTTTGACAATTCATATCTTAGGATCACTATTCTGCAAAATATCTTTTCAGATTGTAGTTAATGTACAACTTTGCATAGTATCCTGGGAGGTCGGGACAGCAACTTCTGCACGTGAGCTACTTCCTTGTGTTATGAACTTGTACAAACTGTTTGATCAACTTACGTATCCTGTCTTTTCGCTTCATATATTGCAACCACTATTCTCCAAATATCCTTTTAGTTACAAGTTAGCATAGTATCCTTGCACGTGGGCTGCATCTTTGTTTCGCAAGCTGTTCTGTATGTGTTGGCAAACTAGTGAACCTGGCCACAAGTTTGGTGAATGTGAAATTTCAGATAAGTAGAAAAGGAGAAATGACATAAGCTAACATGTGATGGTTGTGCTGTCAGGTGACAAGATCCATTGGTGATTTTTATCTGAAGAAACCGGAGTATAGTTTGGACCCCTTGTTTCGGCAAGTTGGCCCCCGTATTGCATTGAAGAGGCCAGCTCTTAGTGCTGAACCATCAATTCAAGTCCGCAAGCTGAAACCAAATGACCTATTTCTGATATTTGCTTCAGATGGTCTTTGGGAGCACCTCAGTGATGATGCTGCGGTGCAAATTGTCTTCAAGAATCCAAGAACTGTAAGTTATCATCACTGGTCGTCATTCTATTGTAACGTTTTTTCTCTGTGTTTGCAAAGCTTGCAGGCTAACGAATTATGTTTTCACAAATTTTTGCAGGGAATAGCCAACAGATTGGTGAAGGCTGCCTTGAAGGAAGCAACAAGGAAGAGGGAGGTCAGGTATCGTGACCTGAGGACTATCGACAGGGGAGTGAGGCGGCATTTCCATGATGATATCAGTGTAGTTGTGGTCTACCTCGACCGCCACCGTGAGCGTCGCCACACCAGGGTCGTCGACTCCAGCAGCAACTGCACTAGCGCGCCCGTCGACATCTACTCATCCAACACCCACCAATCTGTGGAACCCTTGCAATCTTATAAGTGCTGAGCTCCTGTAGTGGACTGGACAGCTTGCAAGTTAGGCTCTCTCTGGCTGGTGTTCGAACTGGATTACCGGAGTGCCATTGCCATTGGAGGAGCTCGAGATGTACATACATAGCGTGGGTGCGTGGCGTTTTGATGCCGGAGAAGATCATTTGATCTTGGATTCTGTAGCATAATTGGTTAATCACAGCATTTCTTGCTTCCTTTTTTTTTGTTCAAATTACACTTACCAGCATTAAGCCGTCCGTTGGGTCGGGCTTATAATTTAAGAAGAAATCGGTAATACCGAAATCTGTAATACTGCGGTTTCATGAAATAGTTGATTATGAACTGGAGGTTAGTGGAGACCAATGAATATATGCTCTGCTTACAATCTCGATGGAAGTTAGATTGAGACATGAGAATATATGCTCTTTGCAGCAGACGGGGTGCGCTTATTTCATCTAGCATTACCTTTTGTCGGAAACTTTAATTCTGCAATGACATGAGTACGTGGACCCGCTCAAATCCTCCGTAGTGGAGCGAACTATTCAAATCCTTCTCTGCGTAATTACGCCTTCCGTTTTTGAATAACGTATCCATATGATACGCAACAGCCCCTATTAGTACGCTCCACATGGAAACCGCCTTCCAGTAAGGAAGACGGACTCCTACCAGTGGGCGTCTCCTCGGATTCCTTGAGCCTAAACACGGGACCAACGCCATCTCCAAAACCCCAAACCCTCGTTCCCCTTCGCCATTATCCGAACCCAGACCAAGCCCCAAGCTCCGACCACAGGAACCGAGCCCGAAATGGCGGCCGCCGCCTCCATGCTCACCGCCGCGTCGCTCTCCTTCTCCCCGCGCCTCCGCGCCGCCCCTCCCGCCGCCGCCTCCTTCGCGGCGCGGCGCCGCGCGGCAGCCGCACCCGTCGTCGTGCGCGCGGCGGCCGCCTCGTCCAAGCCCACGGCTGCGGCGGAGGCAGCCCCCAAGAAGAAGAGGGTGACCGGCATCACCCTGCCGAAGCCCGTCTCGCCGGCGCTGCAGGCAATCGTGGGCGTCCCGGAGATCCCCCGCACCGAGGCACTCAAGCGCCTCTGGGCCTACATCAAGCAGCACAACCTCCAGGTACCCCAGCAAACCCTTTCTTACTTACTTACCCTGTATCTTTCGTGTGGCTGGTGTAGCTTGATTGGATGCATGGTTGAGACGCTTAATAACATCCACAGGAACTAATGTGGCATTTCACTCTGAAAGGTACCAAATTTTAGCTGATGTTCTTTAGGATTCTGCATCTGCCAATAGCCACTGTAGGATTCTGCCAGCGGTCAGTGTATCAATTAGGATTCTACCAATAGTCACTGCATCAATTAGGATTCTACCAATAGTCACTGCATCAATTAGGATTCTGCTTGCAAACTAATTTCATTTAGTACTGTAATTTGTTTTTGTTCAGTGATGTGTAGGCGAAGTAAATGAGGAGCCGTATGATCTATCATTGTGTCTAAATGTGACATTTCCGATTAAATAAAATTATGAAGACATTTTTATTAAGTTGCAATAGGTGATATTTGGGTACATAGAACCGATGGGGTTTGTGGTGTTGTGGTCTTACATACTGTGTTGCATTAGATATGATGTGTGGTGAGTGATCTTATCTTACGATTTTAATGCTCTACTAGCTGAAAGGTGCCGAGTTTCTGCCAATAGCCACTGTAGGATTCAGCCAACAGTCAATGTATCAATTAGGATTCTACCAATAGTCACTGCTCAATTAAGATTCTGCTTTCAAACTAATTTCATTATTGCTTTAGTCACTGCAGTGCTTTAGTATGCTTTAGTATTGTAATTAGTTCACTGATTTGTAAGTGAAGTAAATGAGCAGCCTGTATGATCTATCATTGTGTCTAAATGTGACATTTCCGATTAAGTGGAATTATGAAGGCATTTTTATTAAGTTGCAACACGTGGTATTTGGGTTCATAGAACTGATGGGGTTTGTGGCCTTGTGGTCTTACATACTGTGTTGCATTAGATATGATGTGTGGTGGGTGATTTTATGATTTTAATGATCTACTAGTTGAGTGTAAAAAAGATAAGATTTCCTTGTACTTTTTCCTGTGAATGTATTTGCTAAACAGGAACTCTTTCTGGATTTTATGTTGTAGTTTCTCTTTGCCTGCATTCTCTGAAAGATCATCCCATCCAAATCTGTATTTGGAGTTTGGATTGATACTGGTGCTCAGTTGTTTTACGGAGTAGATCGCTTAGAATTCAACTCCACGGAAGCATCTTTGGACTCTGAATTTAGTTTGAAAAAGTTTGTGAAACTCGATAGTGAAGTAATTAAGGGTGCTGAACAACGGCCTGAGGTTCTTGTTCTCATTATCAAAGAATGCCTGCGCCCAAATGTCCCATAAAATTTTAAGGACATGCTTAATTATGTACTAGAGGCATTGCACATGATTCACACTCTATCAAGTCCAGTTTACGATCTGCATTCTCATTTTCACCGTGCTGCCTTGTGACCATGGGGAAGAAACCTCTCATGCAGGAGCTTTGCATGTTAGCTTGTGTAACGCTTTCGCCCTTGCTCTCAGGATCCTGCAGACAAGAAGGTGATCGTTTGTGATGAGAAGCTGAAGGCCCTGTTTGCTGGGCGGGAGCGTGTTGGATTCCTTGAGATTGCCAAGCTTCTCAACCCCCACTTTGTGAAGTGAGAAGCCTCTTCCGTGCAGTTGAGTTAGCCTAGATGGTTTCTAGTGATCTAGACTTCTAGAGAGTGCGTCGGTTGGCTTTTGTTGGCCCTGAGTTAGCTCGACTTAGTAGGATTATCTAGCTCTTCGTAGACAATGTTGGTGTGCCCCTGGTGGTGGTGGTTATCTGAACTACTGGTGATGTCCTGAACAACCTTCAGCTCTTATGCTTATAGCTTGTGTGTTAACAAGCTCTCCAGTTTAAGAACTGACAGTGCATATTGGCTTCGTTATGAATTATGGTGCGTTCATTTCGTTGCTTCCCAGCAGTTTTGCATTCGATTCATGCGTAGAGATGGTAGTAGATTGGTCCAGTTACTCCAGTATATGGGGATGGGCTTAAATGTATGAGCCTACTTCCGTTGGTCTGGCCTTTTAGTTGGACCGTTATAGGCCCTTGGGCCTATCACGCTTCTACTCTGTTAGGCCCAGCCAGACGCTCGGACAACTTCTCTTTTTTCGACGACGGACGGGCGTTGCAAGAGACAGTTTTTGAGACGGTTGGAGGACGGAGTTTGTTCTGATTATGCCGGTACAGTTTTGCAGAGGATACAAACACATAAAAAAGCAAGTCACAGACAGAAAACAACTTCCCCTGGTAGAATAACATTCAACCGGCCACCATGTTCACTCTGTCCATGCCCTTCCGCAGTTCCGCCGCGCCCACACTCTGTTCTGAACGGCTTTGCTGGTAGTACGTGTGTTCCTGTGGAGTCCTGGTTACTTTTAGTCTGTGTTTGGATACTTGGGACTAAAACTGGCCGGACTAAAATTAGTTTCTAAGGGACTAAAACTATTGTTTGGATTCTAGGACTAAAACAGCTTTTAACTCCACACGCAAAGATGGTTTCTACCCCCTTCCTGTGCTACCTCTCCTTCCTGTTCGCTCGAGCCCGTGATGCTCCCCGCCAAAATGAAAGCCGTTGACCCCCTCCTGCCCCCGCCACGCGGTCGCCGTCCTCCGTCGAGCACGTCACAGCCGCCGTCCAACGCATCCCGACGTCGGTTTGCCGCCCCAGCTGCCCAATTGAAACCCTGGCCTCTTTCCCCCGATGTTCCTCCCTGGCTCCCTCCTTCCTGTCGCCATTCGAGCTCCTCCGGCGCTCCAAGCTCGCCCCGCCCACCATTGGCGCCGCCGCAGACCACTCCATCGCGGCAAGCCACCACACGCACCTCCAGCCCGAGCCGACAACACCAACATTATCCACACTCCCTACCGCAGCTCACTGCCCCCTCATCGACGCTCACCGGCACTCCCAGCCGCCAGAGCCCGCTCCCTATCCACCATTACCGCCACCGCCGCCGCCACCTCATCGTGGGTCGGCCACGCCGCTCCACCCCGGCCCCAAGCTGAGGCTACCAGTGCACTCGACGTGCCCCCCGTGCAGCTCCTCGACCAACTCCCGAGCTTTCCCCGACGTTTCCAGAGCCCCACTACCGCGCCCCATCACCGCCGGTCGCCGCCTCCACGTGGGCAGGCCGCTCCGCTCCATCTCCGGCCAAATCGACGCTGCCAGCGCACTCCCCTCGTCCCCACGAAGCTCCCAGGCCATTCCTCGAGCTCCATCTGCCGTCTTCCTCGCCAAAGCTCGCTCGCCGGAGCCGATTCGGGAGTGGATGGATTTGGGGAGAGGGGAAGGGTCTGGAGAGAGTGTGTGGGGCCGGTGGGGGAGGGGCATCTAGTGGAAAAAGGTTCATTTTAGTCCCTATAAGCTCATCTTTTGGTGCTAAAGAGTTTTAGTCCTAAGGGTATGAATCTCACTAAATTTAGTCCCTTTTAGTTTTAGTTTCAAGTAGGAGGAACCCTAACCGACCCCCGGCACCCGGCCGGCGGCTCGGCGCTGCGCGCGGCGTGCCTCCCAGCCCGGCCAGACTCCCAGTAGTGTCCCCCTCCCACCCACCACCAAAAGATCAGGACGAAGGAAACCGCGTCCGGCACGTCCTCGTCGTCCAGCGGCGCGAACGCGGCTCCCACAGTGAGAGCCCGCGCCCACCCGGAATCGCCAAAGCCGACGCGCCCGCGCCCGTGTTTCTTCTATCCGTTGGCCGGTTGGCCCCGTGCCGCCTCCCCACGGCACGCCGCCGCGCCACAGCCCCCCCGCAGATGATCCGGTCGCGTGCATGTGCGCCGTGCGGCCGCTGCCGTCCAGGTCCAAGCAAGCAAGCGCCGAACAGCGGGAGCCAGCGCACGCACGGCGACCGCAACGTGCGCCGCGGGTGCACGCGCTCGGCACTAGCACGCCTTTTTCGGACAGAAAGTTGCGGTGGAGGACGGGCAGGTGAACGAACGGCCGTCTGGTAGCTGAGAGCGTCCGAGCTGCCGGTTTTGTTCTCCGCGTGTCTGACCCCGGGGCGTATCCCACTCGAACGTTTCCTGCGGATTTAGATGCTTTCATCATGTAAGACCGTGTGTAACCCAGTGTTCCAGTGCCCGGGGGTTACTTGACTTGTAAGGATAGCATGCTCTCACCTTTCACTTTGCTACTGGTGCTCTCATCTTTACTTGTAACCACGCGTGGTTCCTTTCCTGCCCCGCTGCCACATGCATCTTCAGAGGAGGTTCAGTGAGCATGCATGCTAAGGTAGTAAGTTACCCGCGAATGTTCTAGGCCTCGTTCGACGGGGTTACTAGGAAGAATTTGGGACAGTGAATGGATGGCACTGACAACACCCTCCCAATTACACTTTCCCGGCTAAAGGGAAGCCGTTCAATCAGCACTACGCTCAGACACGGGACTGGACTGGAGACTGCACAGCCGGTCGGCGCACCCTCGTGAGCAGAACTGAGGATGAGGGAGCTCGAGGCTAGCTTGATGAGAAGAGGAGTGAGAGTTTGAGAAGGCTGGCATGGTTTTTTAACATAAACCGTGGCACAAGGAACAGGCGCGAACAGTTGACCGGTATATAAAACAGTGTACATATTACCCGCAAAAAAAAACCAGTGTACTTATGCCGTGTGGCTGAACACTGGCTGAATGTGCTGCGCTGCTTCGGTGTCACTAGCTGAATGAAGTAAATGTGGTGTTAGCTAGCTGCGTGCCGTTGTTCTCCAGAGGCAGAGGACGCTGCCGATATGTATATCTCGGCTAGCTGCCAGACTGGGGCCAAGTCAGGAACGCGATCGCTGAGATGGACACTGGACACACATGTGGTCACTGCTGGCGGCCTCCACACTTGGCATCCATGGCTCATGACTCATGAGCTATACATGCTGGCTCGCCTCGCCCGGTCCCCCACAGTTTTGGCGATGCGAATGCCTGCCTATTTCTATGCTATTTGCTCCGATCTCTCGATCCCCACAGTCCACAGAGCATGCAACACAGTTCTGGACCATTTCGTACTTCCCCTCGTTCAGTGGACATTAGCTGGAGATCAATCCAATACTCCCAAGAGTGCGCCAAGCTTAAAAATCTTGGCCCTCCTAACCTTTACACACGAATACACGATCTAGACCATATCAGGTGCGTGCAAGAGTGCTGGTGGGGGTGCGTCCTTCACGGTGCCTTGCGGTTGCAATCTTGTACCGTGTCAAGTACAACTCACCCTTTCGTCCTTGTTTTGTTTCATCTTTACTACTAGTGCCGAACATGTTACATGGATATGTACAAGGCTTGCTTTAATCCCACCGAAAATGTCCTTTTTAGACAACCCTACCAACAATTTTCGATCCGCTACTTACCGAGCTCCCGAAACAATCTAGTACAACTAGCGCGTAGCAACAAGAGAAACAGCTTATGTTTAGGAGTACGTATGCGTTGGTGTGTAGCCTTTCTTGTCTTTTTTTTTTGTTTGTTTGTTTGGGAAACGTTGGTGTGTGGCCTTACCATGGTCGAGTAAATTCACCAAAGCATGATGACCTTCTTTAAAGAAAGGTCAGCCCTTTGGATGACAGCTCACATCTCATCAAGACAACACCACGACATGGGTCCATCCATTTCCTCTGCTGACGCCTCACCTCACACAGGCCTCTGCAACGCAAGGCCCCCAAAGCGAAGAAGAGCCTCCAGGCTCCAGCTGCTAGCCGCAACAACCCTCCCCCGGTTACACCACCGCTTGAGCAAATGCCAAGCACGGTCACGGCCCTATAAATCACCCCAAAACCCCAGACCGGCGCCACCACCCCGCTTTATCACCACCACACCCAAAGCCTCTGCAAGCTCACACAAACCAAAAAGGCAGCAGCAGTGTAGTGCCTGCAGGCTGCAGCAGCTCAGGCCCCGGGCAGAATGAAGCTTCAGACCACCGCCACCATGGCGCTCCTTCTCTTCCTCCTCCTGGCGGCTCCTACGCTCCGTGTCTCCATGGCCGGATCAGGTAACACACACGAGCTCCATCTCATGGACGCGTTCTGTTGATTCTTGGCAGCAGCAGCACATGCATGAATCACTGGAGGAGCTAGCCATCTCTGAATCTCTGACGCTGGTAGCACTGATCTCGCCGCTAGATGTTAACATGAGTTTGCTCTGTCTTCTTGTTGGGTTCCGGCAGCGTTCTGCGACGGCAAGTGCGGGACGAGGTGCTCCAAGGCGAGCCGGCACGACGACTGCCTCAAGTACTGCGGGATCTGCTGCGCCGCCTGCAACTGCGTGCCGTCCGGGACAGCCGGCAACAAGGACGAGTGCCCCTGCTACCGCGACATGACCACCGGACACGGCAACCGCACCAGGCCCAAGTGCCCATGATTTCTTCCTCTCTCTCTCTCTCTCGCCGTCACTGGCTGGCCGGCATGCGTACGTATAGGCTAAGCACCCATACATGATACATGCATGCGGCGACCATGGATGCATATGCTTGTGTGTGTCTAGACTCTAGAGATATGAGATATCTATGTCCTGCTGCTGGTACTCTGCTTGGCATCTCAAGCCTCTGCTTTCACTAGTTGCTACTTATATGTACATGGCGCATGGCATGAAGTGGTTGATGTCGTACTATACTATTATGTACAATGGACAGGTGATAATAATCTTGTGTGTATTGTAATAAAGCCTTGGCTTGGGAGTAGATGAGATGCTAAAAATCGTGCTCATTAGTTGGAGGACACTAGAGCAGAGTTCTTTCTGCTCAAATGTGCTTGTAAGCATGCAGGTTTTGTGTGAGCTTCGGCTCAACTCCAACGCAGGGCGGCATGAGCATGACTGAAAGCATGCGACGGGCGTCGGTGCCGCAGATGGTGTCGGTCCTACCCCACTCCTTCAGTTACTCCCCTGGTTCTAGTGCTAGCTGACCGCGACGTGTCGGTGATTTCAATTTGTTTCTCACAGTCACCAGCCCCACTGAACCGCCGCAATGAAGTCTCGAGTTGATGAGGTCTTTGCCGAGTCTGCTCACTCACTAGTAGCGGTGCAGCTGGGCAGAGCTCAGTGTGGAAAATATATGGGATCCATCGTTATTCCCTACCCGTGAGCAGTAAAAAACAAGTCATTGCCAACTGCTGAGGACAGTGCCTGGAAATTACTGTACCAAAAAAGGCTGCTAGCTGGTGATCATGTTTGCCAGTAAAACTTGTTACTGTACTGAACAATCAGAGCACAGCTGCACAGGACAGGAATCAGGATGACCAAATGACCTGTGAGCAGCAGGTAGCGACTTGCCCTCGACCATAGAGAGATTGCTACTTGCGCCTCAAAAGGACTGAGCTTTCCAGACGCGGCAATAATTTTACCACGTTACGCTAGTGTACTATACTATATTGCTAAATGCAGTTAGTTCTTATAAAACACAAGATTAATCTGTTCGAGGCGACCCCTTATAAAGATTAAAACACAAGGGTGGTTAGAAACAACATGCTGTAGGCAAGCACATGCATTCAACCACTTCTGTGAGCTATTTTAGCAGTAAAGAAAGAAAAGATGACCTTCCCAATGGCATTGAATCATCGATATCTATATCAAGTTGCTGTTGTACAGGATAAGACAACATCAAACCACCTAAGTCGTTGAAATAAGTCCTCACAAATACTAAAGAAACAGGAACACCCCTACTTGGCACTCGTAACATCAATTCGAATCCAGCAGCTACTGAACATCATTCGACCAGAGAGGTTCAGTGCCCTAACTATTTCCTCCCTACTCTCATTTCTTATCGTTACACATATTTCTCTCAACATACGGCACCAGATCTGCCTGCGCTAGAGAATTACCGATGGCTTCTTGACCAGGTTACATTAGATCCTATTCTTGCACAGGAAGGTGTAAATCCAGCAGGACAATTATTTTGTTTGACTTATCAGCCACCAGCCAGCAGTACTTTTATCTCAAAACAAATCAGACACCGGTACTTTTCTCTCAGAACAAATCAGCACCAGCCACCAGCTAGACGAACGGGACGCCATTGTTAAATCTGAATCAAAATCTGAACAAGATGTGAAGGTGACTACTGCTGAATAAGGATGCCCCATTATTTCCCAACTTCCAACTGCACTTATATGTGCAACAGATGACTCAAACCCATCTCACAATTATTGCACTAGCACAATAGATTACACAGAATAGGCGACCAAAATTGAGCTCAAACTAACCAGAGTACATCATCCAAAAACGATTAGACCAAATTAGGAACAGGGAGAGATACAAAAGGATAATCACTTCAGTAGCATTTCAGCAATCTGAACAGCGTTGAGCGCAGCACCTTTACGTATCTGATCACCACAGACAAATATGTCCAACCTGCCATAGTATTGTAGATAATTAGATTCAATATGATATACAAGTAGTTTATCACAAATTCACAATAAAATGCTTATTTTCATAGCTGCAATTCTTAAACAGGATCCATACCCTCGGTTATCATCTTGTGACAAGTCCTGACGAATCCTACCCACTGCTACATCATCTTTATCTGATACCTGAAATATACAAGGTTACCATCTTTAGTAATCACCATCCTAACATTCTCCACTGAAGACAGAGCTCTGCGGATGAAATGAGGGCGGCCAAGGCTGTCATCCATACTGCTCTTAGATTGATGAGCAGGGTAAGATCATCGAAACTCTCAGCTATAACTTAATATTATCATCAACGAAAACAATGTCCATTTACCTCTAGAGGCGTAGGGAAGCGATTTGCTGCACGATCATCAACAATGGTAACACCAGGAGCAGCCCTCAGAATTTCTCTGGCAGTATCCTTCAAAGTACCATATGAACAAAACACACAAGTTCAGACACTGCACAAATACTACAGCTCGCAAGCAGCATTTTGATTTTCTTTCACATCCTGAAATCAAAACAAATTGACTGACCTACCTGGATGACAAGTGTGAGGTCCCAATGAATAACCCACTTAGTGCAAAAATGTCAAAGAGAATAGTACACTACCAATAAACATATTGCTACAAGTAGAAAAAGTTTTTAATGCTAGCTGGCATATAACATGCGGATGCTAACCTCATCAAGTGGGTTTTCAAACTGCAGATTGACACTTTCAGCATGTGCACGCATCACAGGAACCCTTATGCAGGTCGCAGTTACTTTCACATCCTTGTCATTCTAGGAATGGAGGAACATAAAGTTAGAAGCCTTCTCAAATTGTCACAATGAGAGAGTTTGACAAAGAGTAATGCAGACTTCATAGATGTTCAGACCAATGAGACGATGGACACTTACCCAGATTTTTCTGGTCTCCTTCACCATTTTCATCTCTTCCTCATTATAACCATTTTCAAGAACTGGTGCATTGTGCGAAAATATATTAAAAGCATACTGCACAAGGGACAGAGATTCAGCACGAAAAGTTCATGGCTAAATTAACTGTGTTCAGGACATTGCAATTTGTAAGCATGAACAACCTGTTGTTTGAAAATGTTGCATGTCGGTGCCTTCCCTTCCAACACCTAAATGAAGAGTACAAAATTGAGTGTGTAACCAAACAAACATCATAACTGTAATGAGCTCAAGGAAGAAAAAAAATCATACCTCCTTAGTCTGCAGTTTAAGTTCTTCCATTGCTGCAGCACCAGCACCACTTGCGGCTTGGTAAGTGCTGACAACCATCCTTAAAACCTGCCACATCAACAATTAGCCATTAATTTGATTACACAATGCACCCAACAAACAAACCGTAAATGCTAAAAAACCCGTCAAGTAGCAGAAACAACGTTGCAAAAAATACTATAGCTCACATACACAGATGTATTAACAATTTAAGCAGAATTAGCAGAGAGTTGTTACAAATAAGTATACCTAACCCATGTCATCCCTACTGCAAACCTTGATTCATCAACCCCAAAAGTTCTGGACACATAATATACAATCTGCAACACCATCATTTAGATAGTGCACAAAAGTTCTTCAGACACGCACACACACACACACACACACAGTACTAGAATTTACTAATAGTGTGCATCTTTGTTGGCCAAAACTTCTTTAGTGCACGATTAAAGATTCACACAACGGTCTCATAAGTGATTGTAATTTCGCCGAATGGAACTACATGACCTTTATGTTGAAGCCCGATAAAACGAACTAAAATTAGAGACACCAATATTTGGTTGGATGAACTGATTCATCTATTAGGATAACATGAAGAATAATTTTATTCTATTTGGTAGCAGGAAGCATAATCCCAGATATAAATGTTTGGTTTGGCATCTAATAACAAATGGATACTCATTTGTTCGGAGTCAATCCGTGAGTGCCAAACGGTGGAAATATGACGCTTCTGATACCCGTAAAGTGTCCAAAGATGTGTACCTTGGCGTGTCGATGGAGCGGCGTGGCAGCCATGAGGCAGATGATGGTCGAGCAATTCGGATTGGCCACAATCGCCCCCTGTCCCAGCCGCACGTTCTCCATGGCTTCGGGGTTGACCTCAGGGATGACGAGCGGCACCTCGGGGTCCATCCGGAACGCGGAGCTGTTGTCGACGACGACGGCGCCGCTGGCGACGGCCGCGGGCCCGTACTTCCGGCTGACGCCCCCGCCGGCGCTGAATAGCGCGATGTCGACGCCGTCGAAGACCCCCGGCGCGGCGAGGTCCTGGACGGTGTACTCGCGGTCCTCGAAGGCGAGGCGCTTCCCCGCGGAGCGCTCGCTGGCCAGGAGGCGGAGGCTGCGGTAGGGGAAGTCCCGGTCCGTGATGACGCGGAGGAACTCCTGCCCGACGGCGCCCGTGGCGCCGACGATGGCCACGGAGGGCCCGTCCTCGCGCAGCGCCATGCGGACGGTGCTGGGCCGGCGGCGGGAGCGGCCCGCGGACGGCGCGAGGAGGTGCGGGTGGCGGACGGCGGCGGCGGCCTGCATTGTGGCGGCGCGCGAGGCTGAGGCGCTGGTGGGGGATGGGGGTTGGGTGAGGGGGTGGCGCTGACGAGTGACGACTGATCTTGATTAGGGTTTTAGCCTTTTAGGGAGGGGAGTGGTATTGCCGGATGAGTGGGTTTTGTTTGTGGGCGCGCATTAATCCGTGGACGCTGGCGGCTGGCCGCTGGTGCGCCCCGTTTGGTTCGCAGCAAAACAACATGCGCGTCCCGTTTCGGAGAACGGACATGGCCAACTTGATCTTTGGTTCTTTTCCTACTGGCAGCTGCTGTGCGAAAAAACGGCAAGGATTACCCGTTGATTCTGGTCAGCCCGTATCTGACAGACGATATGGCACCGTGAATCTGGTTTGTCTGTTGTTGCCGGCGCGTTGCCCGTAGCTGCTGCTGGGATCTAAGCTAGGTTAATGAGGTACATTCACAGCGCTATGACACCGTATTAAAGTTAGCGTATGCTTTTGTCCCCGTGACCTTTCTTTAAAAAAGTTACAGCATGTTGTTCTAAAAAAAAGGTTAGTGTTGCATTCGGTGTATTATTACTACCAAGGATGGAGAACACGAACGAAATGGAGAAGTCAAAGCCTCAAAAACAACTTTTTGGTTATGTTTGGTATGTGCCTAACAGTACCAATGTACCACAACAAAGCTTATGCAATTCATAAAAAGCCGCATTTATACGACAAACTTACAGTTTGCCTAACCTTACTTATAGACAGGCAAACATGTCTGATTTCAATTTTCAAGGAAAACTAAAAGGAAGAACATATAGTAGTGTTATTTGAAAGAAACAGATAGTGGTGTTCTACTTCTTTCTCCTTTCAACCAAAAAAAAGAACAGACAATGGTAGGCCATTCGATTGGACCTAAATTAACACCATTAGTTGGGCTTCCGGCCTTCCGGGCTCCAGCAAATAACCTTGTCCTTTTCAGTATCGCAGCCCAGCCCATGTCCGCCAGTCGTTTCTAGAGACTCCTAGGTCACTCGTTCCCGTTCTCGGTTCTCCACCTTCGCTTCCCTTCTCCCCTCCCGCCGCGAAGCCGCCAAACCTGCAAAGCGAACTTCCACGAGCACCACAGCCAAATCAGCGCAGCGGCGATCGCGAGAAGCTTCCGCAGAGCTTGTCTCCTTCACGGGTGCTCCAACCGACACTATTCCCGGCGTCAATGGCGAGTTCCGGCGATCAAGGGCGTGTGGTGGTGGACCTCCGCTCCGCGGCGGAGTCGGCGGCTGGGGCTGGGGAGGAGGGGGCGCACGCCAACCCCATCCACGAGATCGAGTCCCTTTGCATGCGCTGCGGCGAGAACGTGAGTGCCCCCGTAGCTTACCTCTCGCTTCCTGTCGTTCGGTTCTCTTCGGTTCAGTGTGCTTGTTGCGGGTTCTGATGCCTGTTGCTTCGCTTTCGCTGTGGCTAGGGCACCACGAGGCTGCTGCTGACGCTGATCCCGAACTTCCGGGAGGTACGTGGTGTGCTTGTTCGTGGCGTGAGCTTCTTACTCTTATTTGTCTGGTCATAAGGTGTGAAATTTACTTTCGTGAATCTGCAGTTGGTTCTGATGGCCTTCGAGTGCCCACATTGTGGTGAAAGGTAAATATATGTCCAAATTTTATTTTTACTGCAGACTTGTGCCAAGTCTAGGACTGGTGGAACTATTATTTGCAATTGGTGGATACTAATTTCAGTTTGCACACAACTGCGTCAGGAACAACGAGATTCAGTTTGCCGGACAGCTTCAGCCGAAGGGATGCTGCTATCGCTTGGAGGTTCCATCAGGGCACAGCGAGGTGTGTCTTCTGCATAGCGGCTATCTATATATTTGTTCATTGCTAGTAAAATTAAGCCCTGTTGTAATGTGTTGTTACAATCCTATCCACGGACATTATCACAATCCTATTCATTGTTTAACATTTGGTAGAATAAATCATCACAGTTACTCAACTATGTACTCTGACTAACTAGTGGTACTGGTGCAGATACTGAACCGTCAGGTTGTGAAGTCTGATTCAGCGACTATCAAGGTATGCTCATATTTGATTTCTCGATACATTTACAGTAATTACATGCGCTACTATGTACTTCTCACTTTACTCATCTACAGATCCCAGAACTGGACTTTGAGATTCCTCCAGAAGCTCAACGTGGGAAGTGTTCGACTGTATGCTTCATTCCTTGCTACATTTGATTTGCTGTGAAATGGTTCCTTTCAAATATTTTCTTCCACTTCTAGCTTGCTTATTCTTTTACCTCATAAATCAGGTGGAAGGGATCATTATGCGAGCTGTGGATGAGCTGCAGGCTCTTCAGGATGAAAGAAAGGTGAATTTCGGGGTTTTGTGTGCTTGGCTTTTGAAGTTTGAAGTAAGGCATTTGTTGATGTACTGATGCGTTTATCATCTCCTGCAGAAAGTAGATCCTCAAAAGGCTGAAGCCATTGATCAATTTTTACTGAAGTTGAAATCTCTTGGATCCGGAGAAGCTGCATTTACCTTTATTATTGATGATCCTGCAGGAAACAGCTTTATTGAGAACCCGTAAGTTTGTGTACGGTGTACCTCAGAATTCATATTATTTGAGATTTAGAATTGATACGATACGACCTATAGACTTGTTTTGATATGGAAGAATTGTTCAAGGCATCATAGTACAAAAGTTTGAGCTACTTGAGGTTCTCTTTCTTCGTGATAATATTGTTTACATTGTCTTATCGTATAACCTACAGTGATTTGAATTAGCTACATTGTGATATTACGAAGTTGTACATAGGAAATATATTAATATTACAAATGTTTTTGTTAGTGCTCCCTTGCATGTAGTATTTTTACTCGGATGCGTTCGTTAATCCTCATGAACCCACAGACATGCTCCAGCATCAGATCCTTTGCTATCTGTGAGATTCTACGAGAGGACACGTGAACAACAAGCAGCACTTGGTTTTCTTGCTGAACCAGAACGACCTGGAGATGCTGTTTTGCCTGCTTCAGCAGTGGAATCAAGCGAGCCCCATGGCTCAGTTGGAGCCATTGCAGGTCGTCGCGCTATAGCTCAGGGCAACCCTGACGAAATTGCTGCAGCACTGTGTAGATACTCGGCACCAGAAGAGGTAAATCTATGTAGTTGTTGCCAACTATCTCATCAAGAACTATGTCTATTTGGACCTGATAAATTTCAGTTGGACAGGTTGACACTTTGCCATCAACATGTGGAGCCTGTGGTAAAGAATGTGTCACATGTTTCTTTGCTACAAGTATCCTTTGCCCCTTCGCATTCCCCATTTCATTGCAGCATAATTTAGAAATAGAGTACATATAATGTCTATGTAGCCTTCATATTATATGCACGATCAAGCTTGGGAACAGAGTATATGGGCATATGTATCTTGGCTATGCTTATTTGATTTTGTGATGATCTCATAAAAAATAAAAGATATGAAAATCAATCTTAAATGAGTGTGAGGACCTGTGTTTACGTGTTGTTCATAGTTGAAACCTTCATTGGAATTGTTTTTCTTTTGTGTTAAGGTAGCTGTGAATAGCCATCTACTAGCGATGATTGGCCAAATAGGTGGCATGCAAGAATTAATTAAGAGACAATTTGTTGACTATATAGATCTCTGTCGATTTTGAATCCTACGTGTATATCAGAGAAGTGATATTCCTGATAGCCTACCCAAGCTGTTGACATTTTAACATTGTTGGTTGACCCAGATATGGTACCTCACATTTGAACCTGTGAATATTATCGTTTTGGGATGGGGCTATACTATGTACAAGGCATACCTGTCTTTTTTTCTGGATGGTTTCTAGCTTTACATTGAACGGACATATTTGAATTAGCTTTACCACGCATGCTCACAGGGAGATATCCTTGGTCTGCAACCTTTGATTAGGTTCCTAAATATAAGCACAAAACATTTTAGTGATTCATTTCTGCTGTTTGACTCTTCAAGTATAAAGTATTTGATCCTTGACCTTTGCTAGAAATCCCATATTTCCAGGAGGTGATTGTTATGGCAACAACGTGTGACTTGTGTGGTTACCGCAATTCAGAGGTCAGTTTGATTGTCCTAGCTGGATTGTTTTGCAAATGATATTTGAAATTACCTGGCGACACTTCTGTGAACTCAAAAATTGCCTTTCTTTGTTTAATCAGCTGAAGGCTGGGGGTGCAATTCCAGCTAAAGGGAAGAAAATTACGCTATGTGTTCAAAACGCAAAAGACCTTACTCGCGATGTCATAAAGGTTAGGATGTTCCCTATTTACAGCAACTCTCATGCCTATGTGCAAGATTGATGGCCATATGCCTAGGGTAGGGACCGGATCCATCAGTTCTACCAGTTATTTGGCATTAACAACCAACAATCCTGTCAAGTAAAATGGACTCTGCAACATGCAAATCCTTCAGGCTTCAGTCCTACTCTATTCTGGACCTAACAATTAGCTGCTCTCTTTGTTTTGGCTTCATTTGGGTCTTTCAAATTCTCTGTTGGCATTTCTTTACCTTTTTTCATTACACAGTACTCATAATTTTTTTATTTTGTTGGAGCTTTGTACCTGAATCATTAATTTTGCAACTAAAGAACTTGTTTAACCTGTACCAGATCCATCTTGCAATATATGACTTTGTTCACTCAGACTGTTTGTTTTTCAGTCAGATTCAGCTAGTGTGAAAGTACCTGAAGTTGAGTTGGAGCTCGCAAGTGGAACACTGGGTGGTATGGTCACAACGGTTGAAGGTTTAATCATGAAAATACGTGAGGGTAGGTTTGCTTCATGTTATTCACCCACTCACCCCATGTATGACACTAAAATGGTATGCACTTGAATGGAACATATGTTTCTGTTTTCTTCATTTTTTTTTGGTGGTGGTTACAGCTCTGGAGAGAATACATGGATTCCAATTTGGTGATAGCACACTGGAATTTAAAAAGAAGAATTGGGAGGACTTCAAGGATCGACTATCCAAGGTAATTTCTTCTCTATATAGTAGGGAAGGTTCTATCCAAATTAATACTTTTTGTATGTGTTTTACCAGCTTCTGAGTTTACAAGAGCCCTGGACTTTAATCCTTGATGATGGATTGGCGGCTTCATTTGTAGCCCCAGCTACAGATTCATTAGAAGATGACAAGCAGCTAACCAGTAAGTTAACCTTATCAATGGGCCAGATACATGTCACTTCCGAACAAACTGATTGATTTCGGTTACTTTGGGGGAATATTTTTTGTGCAGTACACAATGGATGCAAGTATATGTGTTGTATACTGAATGTGTTCTTTGTGGATTTCAGTTGAGGAGTATCAGAGGAGTTGGGAGCAGAATGAGGAACTTGGCTTGAATGACATGGATACTTCTTCAGCAGACAACGCTTACAACACAACCAGCACATGATTTTTGTTTTGACCTTGTGCTGAATGTACTGTTGTAGCTTGTAACATTATCTATAATAACTTTGGTAAATCCCGTGTGTACTAACATTCGTTACTTTGCACCCGACAGTAACATTGAAGTTCAATGATTGAACGGTAATGTGCTGTCTAAGGGTGTTTTGATTTGGCTAGTATCATCGATGAGTTACGGTACACACTGCCACTTTTGTTATGCATTGCTGCATGAGATTTACAAGGTAGATAACACTGGATATTTCTTCACCTTTGATAATCATGTTAACTTTTGTTAGCTTTCTTGTATACATTTACCGAGTATTTAATTCCATACATGTTTGAAAAACACAAACCTTTTTGTATAATTTTTTTATGCAATCGCACGTAACGCGAATGCACCTTGACCACGATAGGAAGATAGATAGGCCATACAAAGTATTTTAAAAAATATAAAATATTTTTTATTATTTTGAATGGTATGATACGAATAATAAAATAGTTATATTGATATAAAATTTTATGGGAAATAATGATGAAATTTTATATTATATTTTTAAAAAAATATTTTATGTGGTTCTTTATTATCCCACAAAATTTGATCTTAAAACACAATGTATGCAAGAGAGAAAAAAAGATAATTTTTTAGGATGGGATAAATTAGACTTATTAAGATAGTTACGGTGTAAAATAAACCAAAATATACTGAATTTTATCCATATTTAAGGGTAGTAATTTAGTTTTTTTTCTATTTTTTTTTATCCAGGGACTAGCTAATTTCAGAAGGTGCGGAAACTAAATTGGTCAAAATTCTAAAAGTATGTTTTATATGCATTCGTGCCTCCTGAAATCATGTTCCGGGCTTCGAGCGATGTGGCCAATCTGCAGCAGTGAATCGTAACCATCAAAATCCTATCGAACGATCAGCAAACTATGCTAAGTGCTTCAGTACAAGGGGGCAGCTTGTGAATTCCCCCAGCCTGGACCACCGAACACATCTGAAGAAGCATCACGCAGCCTTGCGAAGCAAACGACGGGGAGATGGCTTCGGCGGCGGCGTGGGACGGCCCGACGGCCGTGGAGCTGAAGGCGGCGGGGGCGGAGGCGATCCCCGGAGGCGTAAGAGTGAAGGGGTGGATCATCCAGTCCCACAAGGGCCCCATCCTCAACGCGGCCTCTCTCCAACGGTACGAGCCACCCCACCTTAAACCCTAGCCCTTCCGCCCTCTGTTCTCTCGATTCGTCCATGTAGGGACTGGAAACTTATGCTGGAACTCGGAATAACGCTGCCCTGTATTTCATCAATTTGTGTGTATTTTTCCTGTCTGCCCCTCCCTTTGTTTTTTTTTGTCTGTAGAACTCATTTGTCATTTTGTTTTTGTGTTCATCATTCATGGAAATCTCCCTATTTGTATTAGTTTTACCATGTTTGTCCCGGCATTCAACTTCGATACAGTGCAAATTAAAGGTAATATTTAAACTGTGAATCCTCTCCAGGCTCTCATCGGCGATAATTGATCATCAGTGGGATCAATACATCAACTTTTCCATTGTTACACTTAGTCAGAATTCAGAAATGTTCGCAGAGTAACTATAGAGTTTATCTATTAAATCACTGCTACTTTAAAAGTCACCAATGAGCAAGTACACCATGATTAATAATCAATATACGATCTATCCAGCAACTACTGGTACTACATCTGTACAACCTTCATCATTCTAAAGGGTTTACTATGTATATATGAATAATGCTGTTTGAGAAAGCTAGTGTTATATTCTGTAACGCCTACTGTGTGCTTCTTCAGCTTTGAAGACGAACTTCAAACAACACATTTACCTGAGATGGTTTTTGGAGAGAGTTTCTTGTCCCTTGAACATACTCAAACTGGCATCAAATTGCATTTCAATGCACTTGATGCACTCAAGGCATGGAAAAAAGAGGCATTGCCACCTGTTGAGGTCCCTGCTGCAGCAAAATGGAAGTTCAGAAGGTCATCTATAACCGTACTTCCTTTTTTTCACTCAAATCATATTACTGAGCATTTATAGTGAAACATGTTAGGTTATCTCCCCTGTTGCAAAGCAGTCCATTTTGTGAACTTTGAAGCTTTAATAAGAAAAATATAGATTAAGTATTAAAAAATCAGAACTAGAGATTTGTCAATAAATATAATTAATGTGATGATTATTTTTTTGTTTTATGCATTGTATCAACAGAAGTACAGTAGTGCAAAATTTCAGGTGTTTATTTTGGTCTTGGCTGAAAAGATTTCAGATAACGAAAATATCATCTGTTAATTTGAATGTATTAAAATAACCCTCTTGTAACTTGTTTTCTTGCAGTAAACCTTCTGATCAGGTGATACTTGATTATGACTATACATTTACGACTCCGTACTGTGGGAGTGATGCTGTGGTTCGGAACTCAGGCACTGTATGTACATGATCTCAGCTGAATTAATTTAATCCAATTTTAAAAAATATATATATTTGTCCCTTTTCCCTTTCACTTCTTTACTGGTGGTCCTCTGATAAATATCTCTTGTTTTATACGAATTTCTTTTCCAGACAACAAGTTTAGATGGATGCAGCACTTTATGCTGGGAGGATACTAATGATCGGATTGATCTTGTTGCCCTTTCAGCGAAAGAGCCAATTCTTTTCTATGATGAGGTATGGGAATGGAACAATTAGTTCATCATTTATCTATATACTGGCTTGCCCCTGACATGATGTATGTAGGTTATCTTGTATGAAGATGAATTAGCTGACAATGGAATTTCATTTCTTACTGTGCGAGTGGTAAGTGAATCCCAGTGCTTCTTTTTGTTTTCCTTATTTCTAATGACTGTGACGGCATTCGGTTCAACTAATTTAATATGATTCTTGGTTGTGTCTGTGTAGAGGGTAATGCCGACCGGTTGGTTTCTGCTTTTGCGTTTTTGGGTATGTTCAACTGCCCTACATTTTAAATTTGATGCTTTATTATTGTGAAGATAATTTTTAGGATGATCTATTATTGTTTATAAGATGAAGATGGAATGTCTTGCAATTATTAGTGGTTATACAGCTGGTTGGCTCCAGTGTTTCCCAGAAGCCAAGATTTTTCAGGAAGCCTGTGAAGAACCCTTAAGCCTAGGTTTTTCATGAAGCCTATGAAGAGATGGCTGATAAATAACTTTACCCCTCTTAGAACTGAATTTATGCTGATCCCTTTGAAACAAGAAAAGATAAAACTCGTGAAGATGCATATATAATTATCAAGGCCTAAGCTTGACCTTTGAACTGAAGATCCTGCAAACAGACATATGTTTGGGTAATAAGCTTGTAGCAACAGCATTTGCCCACGTCCCATATACACCTTTTTAAAATCTATTGAATTTCTATATTCTTTCTACATACACGACCACATTGTCCTAGCTGATAATTGCCTGTCGACATAACAGCTTAGGGTTGATGGTGTGCTGATGAGATTGAGGGACACACGATTACATTGTTCTTTTGGAAATGGTGATGGAGCCAAACCAGTGGTACTCCGTGAATGCTGCTGGAGAGAAGCAACCTTTGCTAGTCTGTCTGCGGTATGCCATCACTGAACCAAGCACCTTCTTTGAATAAGGTCATGTCAGACAGTGTTGGAATGTATTCATCATTTATCTCTTTTCTATAATGCAGAAAGGATATCCTTCTGACTCTGCAGCGTATGCAGACCCGAATCTTATTGCCCAGAAACTCCCGATTGTGATGCAGAAGAACCAGAAGCTGAAAATACCCAACTGACCCAAAGGCTCCTTACTGTGTGTACATCATGACTGTTCTATTGTGGCCTCTCTGCCTGCCACATGTTGTAGATGCACGCTTCTGTCGCATTATTACATGATCGAACCTCTTGTTATAACTCATCATAGCCATGTCGCCTGAGACAATAAACAGTGAGATTTCACTTGTAGGCTGCTTGTCGCATTATTTGTCATGCTTGAATGCCTTCGGCATGGTCAGCCCGCTGGCTTCGCTCCCGTCAACGCCATCAACTCTGCGTCTCTGCTCATCAGTGGAGGCACTGGAACCCAGTGACTGGATCAGCGTCCCCAGAACCACCCCCCATCGTATGCAGAACTTGAGTAATTACTACTTGACTTGGCTGGCTCCCACGCAGTTGGTATTAACTTGGCATAAATTGGATCAAGGTAACGATGCGTTAACATTCCATAATCGTCTAGAGAATCGTGACTAGGCAAGCAGCCTAGGGCATGATGCATTGACGATAGTCCATAGAGACCGTTGGAGAAGATGGCGATTAACATCATATAACACGAGAAGAATAAGCGCAATAATCGACGAAAGTCCATAGAGACCGTTGGAGAAGATGATGCGCAATCGAAGGTGCTGAAAGCTGCTGTTAATTTTCGAAAAAAGAAAGCTGCTGTTAAAACAAAAGAATGTGCTGAAAACAATGTCGATCGAAATGGGAAAGCCACTAGGCCGGGGCCGCGGGGCAGAAGCTGTCGCATGAGAGGCTCGCTAACGGTTAGGATCAAAGACAGAGAGTCAGAGACGTGTGTCAGACATCAATTGAAGATGCCTTCAGATTAGAAAAAAGTCCAAATTACTACCTCTATGAATAAAGTCCTAATAACCCTCTAAAAGTATGTTTTGATTCATTTTACACCCACAGGAATATCATTCGGTCCAATCTACCTCTTCGTTAGATTTGTCTTTTTCATTTCTCCATGTATCGGTGACGTTTTAAGTTAAAATTTTATGGGCTGATAGATTAAAGCAGACAAGTTAGTTCCAACATGAAACTAGATGCTGGTGCTGCAACTGGTTTACGTCCAAATTATTAGCAGAAATGGAATACACGATTACAATTGGAATAGTGGTGGTGCTGCAACTAGTATACGTTGAATTGAAAGGCCACTAGTGCATGTGACACCATCACGAAGTTTACGCAAATATCGTGGAGATTCTGCTCTTCTAGATGTTTTTTAATTACTATGTAGCCTGTTTGATTTCTAATGAAGTTCTTGATGAATCCAAGTCAAGTAGTTTTAGCTGAATTCACATTCACGCACACCCCCTCTGTTTTTTTAATGTCATGACTCAGGAGCACTGCATAGTCATTCAAGAAGTGAGCACTGGGCGTGGGAGTAGTTGAACACGTTTTTTTTCCGTTCACAGTATCGAAGTTCCGTATCATAGATCACCATAGGACATGACTAGTACTTTAGGGAAAAAGAAAACAAGATGGAAGAAACCATGTCTACGGGACCTATAAACTTGATATTTCACTAATCCTTAGTATACTTAGTACGCAAGCCTGATTGAATCGGATTAGATCGACGCTCCCTTGGTCTCTAGTTCTTTTTATCTGTTTATTACCGTATTCTAGAACATGGTTCACCATGATGGCATGAATATGCATGCTCACGAGAAGCTCGTTTACCAGTTTGGCCCTTTGCTAGAGCTCCACATGAGGGTGGAGTTAGAGTTGGAGGTAGAGGAGCTGATTTTTTTAGCTCCACCAGCTTCACTTGTGCCATGTGCAAAACAACTCCACCTCTCACAACCAACCCTCATAAGTGATTCTCCGCTATGGTCATTTGGTGTAGCTCCAGCAAAAACTGTAGCTGTTTTTGGAGCTCTATCAATCAAAGGGGGCCTAGTGCGCACACCGATGTCCAATCAGAGCTTCTGAAGAACGTCCTGCATGGTCGCCCGTGGACTGCACACGGCCTCCAACGGAACAGCCTTGGGCATGGTCAGCCCGCTGCCCTCGCTCATGTCGACCTCCACGCCGCCCACTCTGCCCCAGTCGAAGCACTGGATCAGCGACCCCAACGCCACCCCTACCTCCTGCAGCGCCAGCGCCTCGCCGGGGCACTTGCGCCGCCCCATCCCGAACGGCGCCATGAACAACCCCTCGGCTCACCCGCCCTCGAACCTCTCCGGCGCGAACCTGCCGGGGTGCTCCCACACGGCCGGGTCCCTGTGGATCGCGTACACGTTCACCAGCAGCGCCGTGCCGCGCGGGATGTCGTAACCGCCGACCCTGCAGTCCGCCGACGACTCGTGCGGCAGCAGCAGCGGCGCCGCCGGGTAGAGGCGGAGCGTCTCGGCGACGACGCACCTGAGGTAGCCGAGGCGCGGAAGGTCGGCGGCGGTGATCAGGCGGGAGTGCCCGACGGCCGCGTCGATCTCAGCTTGTGCCTTCTCGAGTGTCCATGGATTGTTCAGCGACATCGCCCATTCGACTGTGGTTGAGGTCGTCTCTGTTCCAGCTCCGAGTAAGTTCTTCAACAAAATAAAGGATCCGTTGAACCATCGTCACTTCGTCAGTGATAGAGAAGGATTTTCATGTGTGCTAGTCGAATTTCTGTTGAATTAAACGAACAAATAGATGGCACACCGAACAGAAAGCCGTGATCATGGTGTCAGTGTAGACCTCGGGCTCTAGCTTCTGCAGGGTGAGCAGCACGGCGATCATGCTCTTCTGCTCGCCGTAGTTGCCGTGGTCCAGCCTCTGCCGCTCTGCATCGATCAGCCGCCGCAGGAACGCGTCCCTCTTGCTGACGGCGGCCAGGATCTTGTTCCTGACGCCGAACACGTCGAACCACCGCAGCACCGGCAGGTAGTCCCACAGCACCGAGCTGACGTACGGGAACACCTCGTCGATCACCTGCTTGAACTCCTGGGCCTCCACGGACATGTCGGTGTCCGCGTCCGACTCCGGGCGCGCCGCCTTGGTCGGCGCGATGGCCTTTATGAGGACGCTGAGCGGGAGCTCGAACAGCCTCCGCTTCAGCTCGACCGTGACGGCGCCGGCGGCGGTGGCGCGGTGCAGCCGCCGCACCATGGCGCGCACCTGGTCGCGGACGGCGCCCGACATGCCGCCGACGCGGCGCGCGGAGAGGAGCTGCACGACGGCGATGCGGCGGAGGTTGCGCCAGCGCGGGCCGTAGCTGGCCGTCCCCAGCGCGGCGCCGTTGAAGGTCACGAGCCGCTGCGAGGGGAGCAGCGAGCGGTTGGCGAAGGTCACGTCGTGCTCCGTGAAGCACTCCCTGGCGCACGCCGGGGACGTCACGACCACGGCGTCGCGGGAGTCGAGGCGCAGGGTGAGGACCGGCCGTGGAGCTCGGCGAGGCGGGAGAGCGTGGCGTGGAACGGCTTCTTGATGAGGTGGAGGTGGCCAAGGAAGGGGACGGCGCCCGGAGGTCTCGGCGGCAGCCGCATGCTCTTTGTGTTGCCATTGCGGCTGGCGAGACCTAGGAGATGGCGGAGGAGGAAGAGGAAGACTAAGGAGAGAACGGCAATGTAGGCCGCCGGATCCATGGCTAAGCCTAGGAGTGCTGCATTTGCACAGCAGTGTACTTGAGGTATTGAGTCCATTTATACAGAGGAAGTGACACGTACGAGGGAGTCGACACGGCTGCCCGGCCTGCCCCAAACCTGTTCTCAGCTCGTGTGGGCCCGCATGAGGAAAATTTGATGCTTTGGTTACCGAGGAGGCCAGGAGGGTCGTGCCTCGTGCGTGGGTTACACCACAACATGGATCACAAGCATAGAAGTCCTCAAAAATTCAAAAAAGTAGAAGCATAGAAGTTCTCAAATCTCAAGCATTAGAGATATACTCCGTTACGTAGGTACATTAATAATATCTAGGCGGTCTAATAATACATTAATACTTAATTTTGAGACGATTTATCTTACAGTCGTATACTCCATTTGTCCTAAAAATAATGATATTTTAGCATTTAAAATTTGTCCCATAAAAATGATGTTTTAACATATATGTAGAATTAAATGGAAACTAATCTCATACATGTATTAATTAAAAATAGATTATTTCTATTTTCTACATATAAACTCAACTAAGGGCACATGCGTCTTTTTAATCCACCTCTAATCTGTCTAAAAAACTATAAAACATCATTATTTTTTAGACGAAGGGAGTAATACATTGTTATTTCGGGTTTACTAGTAATGCGGTATCCCATAATTTATAGATAAACAAAGGAATTTTGCGAGGTTCGTGGCAGCAACAACTCGTATAGTCCAAAATTTATCTCATAAGATGATTGTTTTACAAAACAACACCATTTTCTCCTCACCTTAACGTCTCTTCGTATCATAAAAAATCTGACGCGACGCTGCATGAGACGAACTATCGTATGGTGAACTAGTTGGCCTCCCGTAGAAGAGATTTTTTTGTTCCTTTTTTTGGTCTTGGAACCCATAATGTTTTACTTATTACTTTAACAATTACTCTCATATTTTTAACGTTCGGTAGATTTTTAAGGAGGAGAGCAGTATAGCTCTCCCTCCGGCCCTCTCCGCGTTGAGCACGGACACAGGCCAATGGACGCCCAGCCCCTCATCCGCCTCCGCCTTTCCTCCGCCTCACACGGGCGCGCGCGCGGATCACGATCACATACCTTGAGTCCTTGACCTGGCCCCCCTACGATGGAACACGGGACGGCTGCATCTGTCGGCTCCGGATTCGGTTATATCGTGGCTTCAGTTTGTTTTTTCAGAAAAAAAATGTTTGACCTTCCGTATGCCATCCCTTGCTAGATTTTGTGGCTTATTACGTTTTATTTTTTTTAAAAAACCACTTTTTTAACACGAAAATGTTTGACTTTGGGGCTGTGTGTCCTTGTGGGTTAGTTACCGGGCTAGCACACGAGCACTTAGGACAACACAATGTATATTGTCAAAGTAGTTCATATAGATGGACTCCATGACAGTCCACATAGTTATTTTCTACCTCAATGTTTATAGGGAAATGGGACGATAAAGATAACATATAAAGTAGAGAGAAAGAGAGAGCGAACGGATAAGATGATATTTTATTCCCTATGGGTAGTGCATATGACCTTTACTATGGACTGTTGTATGGACTACATTCAAAATGGTTCGGCGAGCTATTTGGAATATTTTAACCCCTATAGACCGCCTTCTGAATACATCATGACGCCCGTAGGGCATGCTGATGTCTTTTTTGTTGCCACATAAATAAAATGGGCTGATGTGGCTGTCATTTATTGAGAAAAGAGAATATTGTTGTCTACTATCTCGCCTACTGTTTTGAGCCGTGCTCTCGTATAAAACAATAGTAACCAGAGTGCGTATTAATTATCACATGGACGGTCCATTGTAGGGTGTCTATTTAGTTGTCTATATGCGTTAAATAGACAGCATCCGTCTTGCGCATACCCTTACGTGGGCTGGGTCTTTGCGGGGCCACGTGTAATTATGGGCGTGATTGGATGGTTGTATCTGGCCTCATCGAGGCTCTCGAGATGCAGCATCCTCACGATTGGTTGCCTGAAGCACCTCTGGGCCTGGCCCGTGCCATACAAAAAGCTTCGCTCGGCCTGGCTCTGGAGATACGAGCGAATCCTTCGTTTCTCCACAGCCTGGTTCACGCAGGCGCAGTAGGTGCACATGCATGGCCGAAATAACTCGTTGTGGTCGAACGTTCAGGCAACCAATCACATCACATGTTCTCTATGGGCTATGGCCTGGCCGAAGTAAAGCAAGCAACCAAACTAGCCGGCCTTGCGCTCGGCCTGGCTGACGGCAGCCTGGTTGTCTGATGCGAGCCAGGCTCGGCTCGGAAGGAAACCAATCGCGTGGCCTCGGTTTCCAACTTGCTGCTTTGGCGATTTGGGCCGAGACGCCAAACTACAGCAATGAGAAAGCTGGCCCCAAGTATAGTCTTCCGCAGTTCCGCGGCCCATTCAGCAGGAGGCTAATTCGCTCCTTCGACCTCGTTGAAATTCACCTCCATTTCACGGAAAAGAAAAATAAAATCTATTTGTATTTCATTCACTCGGCAAAGATCGGTACAAAAAGACAAACGGAACGAGATCAGATACAACATATAAAAAGGCTAGTCGTTCATGTCACAGAATCCTATCTACGCATAATTTACATATTGAAAGTTTTACACTTTATTCAATAATAAAGCACACACAATGCGTACAGTGGCGAATCCAGCGGTGGGGCGGCCGGGGCTAGAGCCCCCCCTACCGCCGGCTGCCTCCATTGCAGCCCCACCAAGCCCCCCCTAAAAATTGGAGGGGGAAGAAGAGAGAGGGGGGGGGGGGGGGCTGGAGGAGGAAGAAGGAGTGGCAGCCCCTCCTTGCCTCAACCGCTGGATTCGCCACTGAATGCGTACTACTGCTGCTACTACTACCAAGTACCAATGATCCCGTCCACACGTCTAACCATATACTACATCCGTTCCAAATTACTATTCGTTGTTGACTTTTTCTCACAACGTTGGACCATTCGTCTTATTCAAAAATTTTGTTCAAATATGTGAAAAATAAGTCATACATAAAGTATATGTGATGATAAAATAAGCCACAAACAAAAAAAATGACATTTTTTTAATAAAACGAATGGTCAAACGTTACGAGAAAAAGTTAACAATAAATGAATAGTAATTTAGAACCGAGGTAGTACCGCATGACACGAGCCCTTCCATCAGAGCTCCTGAAGGACACGGCGCATGGCCGCACGAGGCCTGCACATGGCCTCCAGCGGCACGGCCCTGGGCATGGTCAGCCCGCCTCCCTCGGTCATGTCAACCTCGACGCCATCAACCCTGTCCCAGTCGAAGCACTGGACCAGCGTGCCGAGCACCAGCCCCACCGTGCGCAGCGCCAGCGTCTCGCCGGGGCACTTGCGCCGCCCCATCCCGAACGGCATCAGCAGCCGGCCCTCGGACTTGCCATCCTCGAACCTCTCCGGCCTGAACGCGGCCGGGTCCTCCCACACGGCGGGGTCCCTGTGGATGGCGTACACGTTCACCAGCAGCATCGTGCCGCGGGGCACGTCGTAGCCGCCCACCTTGGTGTCGGCGGCGGCCTCGTGCGGCAGCAGCAGCGGCGCCGCCGGGTACAAGCGCAGCGTCTCGTGGATGATGCTCTGGAGGTAGGCGAGGCGGGGCACGTCGTCCGCGGCGACCAGGCGGGAGGTGCCCACGGCCGCGTCGATCTCGGCCTGCGCCTTCTTGAGCTTCTCCGGGTGGTTCAGCAGGAGCGACATGGCCCATTCCGTCGTCGTTGACGTGGTCTCCGTCCCGGCGCCAAACAAGTTCTTCACATTAAGAAAAGGAGAACACGACAGTCAGCCACTTGCTTATGGGTCAACGGGTATCACGCTCGACTACACTCGCTGAAAACGACGTACTCCGTACTTAATATCTGTTAACGGATTCAGTCCGAATTGCTGCTGACTAAACGAACAAAATGGGAGGATACATTTGCGTTTATCAAGTGAGGTATGCAATGTAGAAGAAGCACTCACCGTACAAAGCGCCATGATCGTGGCATCGGTGTAGACCTCCGGCTCCGATTTCTGCAAAGCGAGCAGCACGGCGATCATGCTCTTCTTCTCGCTCTCGCTGCCGTCGTCCAGCCTCTGCCGCTCCGCGTCGATGAGCCGATTCAGGAACGCGTCCCTTCTGCTCACGGCGTCCATGATCTTGTTCCTCACGCCGAACACGTCGAGCCACCGCAGCACCGGCAGGTAGTCCCACCGGTTGGCCGTGCCGAGGTAGGGGACGATCTGGTCCACGATCTGCTTGAACTCGTGGGCCTCCGGCGACATGTCGGTGTCGGCGTTCGCCTCGGTGCGGGACGTCTTGGTCCGCGCGATGGTCTCCATGAGGACGCTGAGGGAGAGCTCGAACAGCCTGCGCTTGAGCTGGACGCGCGCGGCGCCGCTGGGGGCGGCCGCGGCGGCGTGGTCCATCCTGCGCACCATGGCGCGCACCTCGGCGGCGATGGCGGGGGTCATGCACGCGACGCGGTGCGCGGAGAGGAGCTGCACGGCGGCGACGCGGCGGAGGTTGCGCCAGTGCGGGCCGTAGCTGGACACGGAGAGCATGGCGCCGTCGAAGGACACGAGCCGCATCGACGGGAACAGCGGGCGGTTGGCGAAACTCACGTCGTGCTCCGTGAAGCACTCCCTGGCGCACTCCGGCGAGGACACCACCACGGCGCGGCGGGAGCCCATGCGCAGGGAGAAAACCGGGCCGTGGCGCGCCGCCAGCCGGGCCAGCGCCGCGTGGAACGGCGTCTTGACGAGGTGGAGGTGGCCGAGGAACGGGACGGCCGGAGGGCTCGGCGGCAGCTGCCGCGCGCCCTTGCCACTGCGTCCGCCACCGCCGCGGCCCAGGAGGTAGTGGAGCAAGAAGAGGAAGGCGATGGAGATGACGGCGATGTAGGCCTTATCCATGGCGGTGCCTCAGGTGTAGTGGTCAGCTGATGATTTTTTGTGTTTCTGATTGATCTCGCTGTATGGCTCCATCATTCATGGTGGATATATATACACACACTGCCACCCACCAAGATTATTAAAACTTTGACATGGATATGGATCTACGACGCCTTGAAGCCGAAGCTTGCCATTTAAATATAATTCTGCATACGCAATTGCTGACGTATGGCTTGAGAGGATGGTTCCTGTGTAGTGAGCAGAGGATCTGCACGATATTGTGATCCTTTTTTTTTTGAAAAATAGATATTGTGATGCGTCATGCGTGGATGCTGATTTTTAAGCTCGAGAGGACTGTCTGGTCGTGTTTTCCTGGAGGTCGCCGCCGCGGCTCGTTTGTAAGCTTCTTCTGGGGCTCGCAAAGGCCAACTAGCATCACCATATCCGTACGACTTTCAACATACTTTGTACGTCCTTGGAAAACAAGAAACTCGATTGGTGGCATTAGTTTTTTCATATGATCCCGAGCTGCTGGTTCTTTCGCAAGTAACCTAGGTTAGCTCAATATATATAAGATTGATAAAAGCAAAATCGATGCAGCGCAACCAACTGTGTGTCTCGGCTAGTTAGGGTTTTTTTTTTTCTGTAACTTGTCCATCTAGATTCGAAGTCTCCATTTTTCGCTTTTTTTAACGTTAGATAATGTGCCATTTGATAGCAACGCGACTATGGTGATTTCAATGATCTCGAGATCGGACCTTTCGGTCTACTCCAACGTATTACTTGCGACTAAATTAAATGATCTATCACGTACAATACTTTAAACGTATTGAAAGTCATTAGCATGTAGGCTAGGCAAAAGGTTATTCACATATCACTAGTTTTTTAGTGCCCCTTAGATAATAGTAGAGGGATGTCATTGAAATAGGCTAAGAAAAACAAGATTTTGTTGAAAGGTCAGGAAAAGCAAGAATGAATGTGCTTGAAAAGCACTAGGTGCATGATGCATCATTGTAAGTGGATTAGACCCCATATGCAACTTCTACTCTTGAACTCTCTCATTTTTATCATTTCACCTTTCCATTGCATCCAATGCCTTTGTCTCACCAAAACAAACACTCCACTCTCTCTCTCTCTCTCTCTCTCTCTCTCTCTCTCTCTCTCTCTCTCTCTGGGTGGCGACCGATTCCCCCATTTGTCAAGATTTCTATTAGTTGTTATTTTTTTATAAAAATACATCTAAATAACATTTTTTCTAAAAATGCTAAAACAACATTTTCAAAAGGTTATCTAGACGACTTTTTCTACAAGTCTCCAAATGTATTAAAGAACATATATATAATTGTTAATTGGAAATATTATCAAAATGAGTTTTTCTAAAAAATATTATATCATATTATTTATCAATAGGATTATAAATTACCATTTTACATTAGTTTTCAATGAAACTAGTTCTTTCTTGGTTAATGCATATAGGGCGTGTTTGCTTCCCGATGGACAGCTACGCCCCATGTGGCATCGCCGCAACTGTGGTGTTGGAATTGGGGGCCACAACCATGGCAAAAAATTTAAAGGAAAAAAGTTGTCATGGTCTTACTTTAGTCGTCAACAAAATAACGTTGTTCTTTTGTGTGGTTGCCAGTTGCCACACCCGTGGCGTGGTGGAGTGTGGCGCGGAACCAAACTCAAGTTGCCACTGGGTAATTGTACCCGTTACCCATATCCACACCCGTGACAAACGGGCAGGGTACAGGCGTACCCATCTCGAGCGGGTAGGATCTGGATGTACCCATACGTGAAAGAGGTAAGGGGAGGGTAAATAGTACGCTTGCCTGTTTCTCCCCGTTACCTAAATCCCTCGACGGCCAGGCACTCCGCCGCCGCAAGGGTGACCTCGCCGACGCCTCCCTTATTGTCGCCGCAACGGCGACCTCGACGACGCCTCCCTACCTCCACGTCAGGTCTTCCTGTTCCTCGTCGCCAAGGAGGCCCGACGAGGCTGCCACTGTCTGATCCCTAACGGTCCTCAGACTCCTCATCTTCTTTGTTCCCCTTCCTTCTCCCCGTCCAATTCTGACTCAATTCAATTGTTCTTCTTGTTGCAGTTCAACTTCCATTAGAAGATCAAATGATTTAAGTGATTGGAGTATCTAGCCCATGAATCACCCTGGTCAGCCGAGCCTGTCCGCCGCTGCATCGTCAAGGCCCTGGCCGCCTGCTCCACGCCGGCCTGTGGCTGCGCTTTGCGTCGCAACGCCTCACCGTGACGTTACCCATATCCGCTAGTGTTACCAATTATTCAATGGGGATGGACAATTTTTAAATGGCCTGGGTATGGGGAGGATAATGACTGGATAATTAGCTTATGGGTATGGGTAGGGAAAGGTGCGGGCACATCCAAAACCTGTCCAGCGGCATCGTGAACCAAACACACCCACGGTTGTGGACAACCACGCCCCATATGACACCGCGTCAGGTAAGAAATTTAAAGGAAAAAAAGTTGACATGGTCTTACTTTAGTCGTCAACAAATCAACGCGTACAGGATGTTATTATGAAGAAACATGAAAAATGACAACGCATTCACTTTAGTGGAAAAAATGTGATTGGACGGCATGCAGGCGTAAGAGTTTTTATAGAAGTTCTTAATGAAGTGTTAACGTTCTCATCTTAAATACTCATACCAAATCACTTTACATTGTACCGCACTAACAATTATACAGGCAATCTGCGGAAGGTAACAAATTGCTAAACAATCTACTTTCAAACAACCTTTAGTCGTTCATACAAACCCCTCTACACACATAGTAGCATAATTGAATTTACTAAAGATATCGTCATCATACGCTCACAAGCTTATTTAGTGCAGCACACGCTATCAGCTACCCGTACACTATAGACGAACCTTTCCTGCATGGAAATTATAAGATAACTCAGCGATAAGCCCAAAATGTTACTACATCAGAGCTCCTGAAGAACATCATGCAGAGCTGCACGAGGCCTGCACATGGCCTCCAACGGGACGGCCATGGGGATGGTGAGCCCTCCGCCCTCGGTCAAGTCTACCTTGGCGCCATCAACCGTGTCCCAGTCGAAGCACTGGATCAGCGTGCCGAGCACCAGCCCCACCGTCCGCAGCGCGAGCGCCTCCCCGGGGCACTTGCGCCGCCCCATCCCGAACGGCATCAGCAGCCGGCCCTCGGCCTTGCCGTCCTCGAACCTCTCCGGCCTGAACGCGGCCGGGTCCTCCCACACGGCGGGGTCCCTGTGGATGGCGTACACGTTCACCAGCAGCATCGTGCCGCGGGGCACGTCGTAGCCGCCTACCTTGCAGTCGGCGGAGGACAGGTGCGGCAGCAGCAGCGGCGCCGCCGGGTAGAGCCGGAGCGTCTCGTGGATGATGCTCTGGAGGTAGCCGAGGCGCGGCATGACGTCCGGCGTGATGAGGCGGGAGGTGCCCACGGCCGCGTCGATCTCGGCCTGCGCCCTTTTGAGCTTCTCCGGGTGGTTCAGCAGGAGCGCCATGGCCCATTCTGTCGTGGTCGACGTGGTCTCCGTCCCGGCACCAAACAAGTTCTTCACAGAAAAAGGATAAAACGACAGTACGTATCGTCAGATGGAGTCGCTGGCTGATCAAAAGAGGAACAGGGTCGCTGAGTACGGGGTATGGGACCACAGAGATCACACTGACATGACATTAAGCCGTCCCAAAAAGCAACACCAAAGTTTACTATGTAAAAAGAAAATTCTCATCACATCAAAATGTCGGTCCATGCATGGAGTACTAAATGTAGATGAAATAAAAAACTAATTGCACTGTTTTGTTGTACTCTGCGAGACGAACATTTTGAGCCTAATTAATCAATTTTTGGATAATTTTTCACACATACAAACGAAATGCTACAGTAGCGTAATGATTACGAAGTGTTCCCAAACCTCTAAATCTCCACCCCTATTCTCCGTCTAAACAAGGCCTAACTTGCTCACAAGAAAGGAGGTTAAATGTTACAGAAAGAAACACTTACCGCGCACAGTGACATGATCGTGGTATCCGTGTACACCTCCGGCTCCGACTTCTGCAAAGAGAGCAGCACGGCGATCATGCTCTTCTTCTCACCGTCGACGCCGGCGTCCACTCTCCGGCGTTCCGCGTCGATGAGCCGCCGCAGGAACACGTTCCTTCGGGTCACCGCGTCCACGAGCTTGTTCCTCACCCCGAACACGTCGAGCCACCGCAGCACCGGCAGGTAGTCCCACAGGTTGGCCGTGCCAAGGTACGGCACGACGTCGTCGATGATCTGCTTGAACTGGTGCGCCTCGGGCGACATGTCCGTGTCGGCGTTGGCCTCGGTGCGGGACGTCTTGGTCTGCGCGATGGTCTCCATGAGGACGCTGAGCGAGAGCTCGAACAGCCTCCTCTTCAGCTGGACGCGGGCGGCGCCGCCGGCCGCGGCGGCGGCGGCGCGGTCCATCCTCCGCACCATGGCGCGCACCTCGGCGGAGATGACAGGGGACATGCAGGCGACGCGGTGCGTGGAGAGGAGCTGCACGGCGGCGACGCGGCGGAGGTTGCGCCAGTAGGGCCCGTAGCTGGCCATGGAGAGCGAGGCGCCGCTGAAGGACACGATCTCCTGGGTGGGGAACAGCGGGCGGTTGGCGAAGGACACGTCGTGCTCCGTGAAGCACTCCCTGGCGCACTCCGGCGAGGACACCACCACGGCGCGGCGGGAACCCATGCGCATGGTGAACACCGGGCCGTGGCGCGCGGCGAGGCGCGCCAGCGCGGCGTGGAACGGCGCCTTGACGAGGTGGAGGTGGCCGAGGAACGGGACGGCGGGAGGGCTCGGCGGCAGCCGAGACGGTGCCTTCCTCCCCTTGCCATTGGCGTTGCCGCCAACACGGCGCACGAGGTAGTGGAGCACGGCGAGCAAGGCGAAGGTGAGGACGGCCACGTAGGCCTTATCCATGGCTGTGGTCCGTGGAACAGGAGAAGCGGTGTGATTGATGAGCTTCGGAATGATTGACCGCAGCTTGGCGTTTGTATGCGGCGACATCCTGCATGGCTGCATATTTATACGCCAAGATTCAGGCGTCCATCTCGCGGTGGATTGGATCCACAGGAGCTTGGAGGCTAGGATTTCCATTCTAATTTGCAGACGCAATGGCTGACGTCTGAGGAGGGGGGAGTATGATTCGTGGCGCTCCGGATAGGTGCCGTGCCATCTTGTCAGGGAGGGGAAGAGAGGTGTTGATAGTCAAAATTGGCTCTGGCCCGGTCAAACCGGTCTGCCAAACCGGTCAGGTTCTGTAATTCGAGTAGGATTAGGATTCCGAGTTTAATCCCATATTGTAACCTATTCGAAAGGGGTAAGACTTCCCCGGCCTATAAATATAAAGGCTAAGGCCGATTGAGAGGTATTCCAATCGAATCAAACACGTTTATCCTTTACTTTTTTATCTCTCAAACCCTAATCTTTTCCAACCTCCATATTCTGTTCTTTGCTCGTCTCTACGGCGTTCAAGGGCGTTCTAGTTGGCCTGCCGACCCTAGAGCAACCCTAGCTTGCTTGAGCTCCGACGGGGTCCCTCCCGAGCTCGAGTTTCTAGGTCTTCACGAGTTCCTGCTTGAAAGCGGTCAGACCGGTTTCAGGAACCGGTCAGACCGGTTTGCCCGAGGAGCTCAGGAGTTGGCCGTTGTGACGGCTGTGCTGCGCGTTTGATCGGCTTCGAGTTTGTTGGCGCGTTTTCGTGTCAACATACTTTTTGGCGACTCCGCTGGGGAAAGATTAATCTAGTTTCAAGACCGATTCAATCTACTCCAATGATGTCTGGATCAACGTGCGACCTTGACAAAGACAACATCATCACCACGACGATGGAAGAGCTCACGGACGAGGAGCGGAAGCGGTACCTGATCGCCGAGGAGCACTTCAAGGCGCAATTCTTGAAGGGCTTCAAAAAAGATCGCGGTGGTCTTGTCAAGAGAGTGGAGGAATTCGTCATGCCGGCTTTCAAGCTGGCGAATGACCAAGTTGAAGAACTTCCAAAGGTAACTGGCGAATCCTCTGATTTAATGCAGCAAATTACTCGTATGGTTGATGATAAATTGATTGCTGCACAAACTGTTACTAGTGAGTTGATTGCTAGTATGTCGGGTAATTCTGATAAAGGTAAAAATAACGTAGAATTACCTAACTCAGATCCTAGCTCATCAGGCGTGCCAGAACATGTTTTAGATCCTAATTTAGGCATGCCGATGAATTTCTATGCGGGACAACCATCTCACCCTAGTTCAGTCCACGAACCGGTCAGACCGGTTTTCACAACCGGTCAGACCGGTTTGGCCTCCTCTGGCGGTCAGACCGGTTCCATGGGTGCAGGGGCACCGGGTGCGATGGTTTTATCTAGTACGGTTGCTTCTGGTCCTGTTTACACTACTTTACGCACTACGGTTGTGGGAAGTATACCCCACGGATCTGGCGCATCTCACGGGCCGATTTCGAATACTTCTCAAAGTGCGATGTATAATGTTCCCCGTTTTCCACAAAATAGAGGTGATGAGAACTATCAAGCTGAGTTAGCTAAGTTTAAAGAAGATATAGATAATACACTTAGAACAAGACTCGGTCTTGATTTGGGTAATTCACGCTTGTATCAAAAACCGTATCCACCTGAATTTGATTTAGTTGCTTATCCTAATGGTTGGCGTGTTCCTGATTTTATTAAATTCAGTGGCGAAGATAATAGAACTCCTTGGGAACATATTAGTCAATATATCTTGCAATTAGGAGAAGCATCATTTTATGAACCATTGCGTGTACGGTTGTTCTCATTATCTTTAACTGGAACTGCTTTTTCATGGTTTTCTTCGCTTGCTCCTAATTCTATTCAAAATTGGACTCAATTGGAGCGCAAATTTCATGATCATTTCTTTAGCGGAGAAAACGAGGCTAAATTGTCTGATTTAACGTCGGTTTGGCAAAGCCGAGAGGAATCGGTTCTTGATTACTTCAAAAGATTTAAAGATGTTAAGAACCGATGTTTTAACATAACTGTTTCTGAAAAAGATTTAGCAGATTTAGCTTTTGCGGGCTTACGGTCTCATTTCAAGGAAAAGCTAGAGGGTTCTGATTTCCTTACTATTAATCACTTGCAAATGAAGGCTATGAGTCTAGAGCTTAAGTTTAAAAATTCAAAAGAATCTGCTAAATCTCATCGTTCGAATGTGCATATTGTTGATAATGATTCTGATAGTTCGGACGATGATAAAGAAATTTATGCTGCTGAATTTGTTTGGTCATCAAAGAGTAAACCTGGTTCTTGTCCCTCGTTGAAGCCGATTCAGAAAAATCGGCAAGAAGAAATTAAGTTTACTTTTGATGTAGCTAAATGTGATCGTGTTTTTGATGAATTGCTTAAGAATGGCTTTATTAAACTTTCTCATGCAATTCCACCAGCCGATCAATTGAAAAATCGTGCGTATTGTAAGTGGCATAATTCTTTTTCTCATGCGACCAACGATTGCAATGTTTTTCGACGATAGGTACAATCGGCCCTTAATGAAGGTTGATTAGTACTAGCTGAAATGCAAGTTGATAAGGCTCATTTTACCTGTTCATACCTTGGATTTGAATACTAAGGTGTTGATTCGGCCGTCACAAGCCGATGGAGCTAAGGGAAAGAACGTGGTGATTGGAGACCCAAGGCCGGAAAAAGTTAATGACAAAGTTCCGGTCAGAACAGTGATGATTGGGAGAACTCTTGATGGTAAAGACTCTCTGAAGATTACAATTGACACATCAAGGCCCGGGGGGCAAGGAAGTTCCTTGGAAGAGAATCGGTTCGCTAGTTAGGCGAAACCGGTCAGACCGGTTTTCCAAACCGGTCTCCAGACCATCCAAGGACTTTCAAGCCCAAGCGCCCAGAAGTGGGTACTTGGAAGTTTAATGAGTCAAAGGTTCAAGGAAGGGTTCTGAAGCAAGGACCTACTTTCTCTCAGCTCATGAACAAGTACACAAAGGCCGTTCGAGTTGATCGGCCAACAAAAAAGAGACAGAGGTCACCGCAGTGTTGGATCAATTCTACAGCTTATAAACGTCGTGGTGATGTTACTGGGACTTCGGTACATGACCGATTGGGCTCATACCAATCAGGTCGTTCGGCTGCTCCCAAGAGCGGTCAGACCGGTTTTGTGAACCGGTCAGACCGGTTTCGGTCTAAGCAGAGGTTCCAAGCTCCTCCTAAGCAAGAATACCGTGTCAAGGAGAAAAAGGAGGACGTGCAAGCCAAAGCCAGTGGGATTGTAACAATTGGCAACATTCCAGTGGCTATGCAAGATTTGGGTAGAAAGCCGATAGTCATTTGGAGATTCGGCTCCTGTTCCAGTCAAAAAGCCGGTCATGGCTAATGATCATGAGGCTAGCAGTAGCAAGGGCGTAAAGAAGGTCTTCCAACCAAGGTGGTGTCCTTCTGGATTGACTCATACGCAGAAGCGGAAGTTACAACGCCTGCGGAACAAAGAAAAAAGGGAACAGGAAGCTGAGAAGCTGAGGGATGAATACTTCAACAATTACAGGCCTATGATCCCTCAGACCAAGATCTGGCAAGCTAAGCCCGTTGTGCAATCAGCGGCACAACCGGTCAGACCGGTTTCTGAGTCCGGTCAGACCGGTTTGGATCAGCCCACCGCTGCAGAAGCGGTCAGACCGGTTTCTGGAACCGGTCAGACCGGTTTGACGACAGAAGCGGGAGCTGAGATTACTTCAACCATCGATACTACTCCGCCGATTCCTCCAGTGGTTGAAGATGAAGAATTGGTTGATTTTGAGCCTTCTCCAGAACATGACAACATGAAAATCAATGTTGTATATTTGTCTTTTGATTATTATGTGGTACCGAAGGAGAAGGTCTCTCATCTTCAACTTGGGCCTCGAGATGCCGTTTTTCAGAAGCCTAGTGAATCAGAGAATCATCTCAAGGATTTATATATGAGAGGGCACATCAACGGGAAGCCAATTTCTCGTATGTTGGTTGATGGTGGAGCTATTGTAAATCTTATGCCATACTCTCTTTACAAGAAGATTGGCGGAAAAGACGAAGAATTGATCAAGACGAACATGACGGTCAGTGGAGTTGGTGGAGGTGATCCCATTGGTGCCAAGGGGGTGGCTTCTATGGAGTTGACCGTCGGAAGCAAGACTATTGCTACGGCTTTCTTCGTATCCGAGGTGCAAGGTAACTTCAGTTTAATCCTTGGTCGAGATTGGATTCATGCAAATAAATGTATTCCATCTACCTTGCATCAATATCTTATTCAGTGGATCGGCGATGAAGTTGAAGTTGTCCATGGTGACACTTCTTCCTTTGTTGCAATGGCCGATTCCGATTCTCTTAGTGCAAATGAGAAGGTCAAATGTCTGTCGGGCATGGATTTGACCGACTATGAGCTGATCAGTTGCACCAAGGATGGTTTTGTTCCTGCTACATTAAAGCCGATGAAAAATCGGTTGAATTACTTGCTGTAATTAATGGAGCAGATGAATCAGTCGAGCAAAATCGGTCAGACCGCTTCCAGGAACCGGTCAGACCGGTTTGGATCTGAATAGTGCCAGCCGAGGAAAACCGGTCAGACCGCTTATGGAAACCGGTCAGACCGGTTTAAGTCTGGACAGTGGCTTCAAGACCGAATTGATCATCATCGAGCACATTCGGCCGGTATGTTTGAAGCTATTGAAGATCTCGGTGATATGGATAAGTTGGGTCAGGGTTTCACGTCAGCCGACCCTTTAGAACAAATAGATATTGGTGACGGTACTATTCCTAGGCCGACTTTTGTAAACAAAAATTTATCGGCAGAGTTTAAAGCCGAATTAATAAATTTGTTGAAGGAGTATGTCGATTGTTTTGCTTGGGAGTACCGTGAGATGCCCGGTTTGAGTCGTGATTTAGTTGAGCATCGTTTACCGATAAAAGCCGGTTTTAGACCTTTTAAACAATCGGCTAGACATTTTAATCCCGCTATTTATGACCGAATAAAAGAAGAAGTTAATCGTTTGCTAGATGCTGGTTTTATTCGGACTTGTCGTTATGCGGAGTGGATTTCTAATATTATTCCCGTTGAAAAGAAAGATTCGGGAAAACTTAGAGTTTGCATTGATTTTAGAAATCTTAATAAAGCCACTCCAAAAGATTCATATCCTATGCCTATAGCCGATGTCTTAATCAATGAAGCTTCTGGGCATCGTGTTGTTAGTTTCCTTGATGGTAATGCTGGATATAATCAAATCTTCATGGCCGAAGAGGATATGCACAAAACGGCCTTTCACTGTCCAGGATTTATTGGTTTGTTTGAGTGGGTGGTTATGACTTTTGGATTAAAGAATGCCGGTGCAACTTATCAAAGAGCTATGATTTTAATCTTTCATGATTTGCTTGGAGTTATCGTGGAAGTATATATTGATGATATTGTGGTTAAATCGGATGGTTTAATTCCTCATCTAGCCGATTTAAAACTTGCTCTTGAAAGGATGCGACGGTATGGATTGAAAATGAATCCACTCAAATGTGCTTTTGGTGTTTCGGCTGGGAAGTTTCTTGGGTTTGTTATTCATGAGAACGACATAGAAGTTGATCCCAAGAGAATTGAAGCTATGAAGAAAGTCGAAGCTCCTACTTGCAAGAAAGATTTGCAAAACTTTCTAGGCAAGGTAAATTTCTTGAGAAGATTTATAATTAACTTGTCTGGAAAGGTTGATGTTTTTACTCCTTTACTTCGGTTAAAGAATGAAGCCGATTTTACTTGGGGGACAAAACAGCAAGAAGCTTTTGAGGAAATCAAAGAATATTTGTCTTCACCACCGGTGCTTAGGGCGCCTAAGCGAGGAGTACCATTTAGACTTTATGTGGCGGCTGAAGATAGAACTATTGGGGCTGTTTTGACTCAAGAAATCGGCAACAAGGAGTATGTGATTGCTTATGTAAGCCGACGGCTCATCGATGCAGAAACAAGGTATACTTTCATTGAGAAGTTGTGTTTATCCTTGTACCATGCTTGTACTCAATTGAGGCATTATTTATTATCTAGCACTTGCATCGTGTTGTGTCAAACCGATGTAATTAAACATATGTTGCAAAAGCCGATTTCTAGTGGAGGAGTCGGTAAATGGGCTTATGCTTTAGTTGAGTATGATTTGGCTCGTGAACCTTTAAAATCAATGAAAGGCCAAATTGTAGCTGATTTTATTGTTGAACATCGGATAAATGATACAAACAACTTCGACGTCAGATATATTACTTGTACCCCATGGAAGTTATATTTTGATGGATCGGTTTGTGGTGATGGGCAAGGAATTGGTGCTGTTCTTATATCTCCAAGTGGTGCCGTTTTTGAGTTCTCAAACCGATTGGAAGAAAAGCGAACCAATAATCAAGTTGAATATGAAGCTCTTCTATTTGGTTTGGAATTTTTGCAAGACATGGGAATAAAGCATGTTGAAGTTTTTGGTGATTCGCTCCTGGTGGTACAACAAGTGTCAAAGGTATGCCAATGTTATAATGGTTCATTAAATGCATATCTTGATAGATGTCTTGATATTATTGCTTCTTTTGATGACTTTACTATCAAACATATTCCAAGAGAAGAGAATGACAAGGCAAATACTCTGGCTCAGAAAGCATCTGGTTGTATGGTTGCAAAGAAGTATTTCAATCTCTAAAAACCGATGCAAACGAAAGCCGAGGTTCTGGTTCTGGACGAACCGGTCACACCGGTTTCAGAAACCGGTCTGACCGGTCTGACTGCCAGAACCGGTCTGACCGGTTCTGAAACCGGTCTGACCGCTTCGTCCCCTGACAGAAGCAAAAATCCTTTGGATGATGCTAATCAATCCAAAGTTGAAGATCAGGATTGGAGGGTGCCTATTATTACTTATTTGAGAGATCCTGGTCGTGGTGCAGAAAGAAATATTCGGCGAATATCATTTAAATACGTTTTGCTTGACGATGAACTCTATCGTCGAAACGCCGAAGATTTGCTGTTGAAATGTCTTAATTCGGATCAGGCCAAAGTTGCCATGGGTGAGGTCCATGAAGGTATTTGTGGTACACATCAATCGGCTCCAAAGATGAAGTGGTTACTTAGACGAGCCGGTTTCTATTGGCCTACTATGATGACAGATTGTTTCAAATATTACAAAGGATGTGAGGAATGTTAGAAGTTTGGAAATTTGCAACTTGTTCCTGCTGCATTGATGCATCCTATTATTAAGTCATGGCCGTTCCGAGGTTGGGGATTGGATTTTATTGGACAAATTAATCCTCCATCATCAAAAGGACATCGTTTTGTGTTAGTTGCTACAGATTATTTCACTAAGTGGACCGAAGCGATTCCCTTGAAGAATATGACGCATCGAGAGGTAATTGAATTTGTTACGCAAAATATTATTCATAGATTCGGTATTTCTCAAACTTTGACAACGGATCAAGGTACTTCGTTTATGTCTAAAGAGGTACGTGAATTCGCCTAATCCTATAGAATTAAGTTGCTCAATTCATCTCCATATTACGCTCAGGCTAATGGACAAGCCGAGTCAAGTAATAAAATTTTGATCAAATTAATCAAGAAAAAGATAGAAGAAAATCCTAAGAGATGGCATGGAGTTTTATCCGAAGCATTATGGGCTCATCGTATATCTAGACATGGTGCTACTAAAGTTACTCATTTTGAGCTTGTGTATGGTCAAGAGGCCGTTTTACCCGTTGAGGTAAATCTGGACGCTTATAGATTGGCTAAACAAAATGATCTTGATGCTGTTGATTACCACAATTTGATGTTGGACAATATTGATGAGGTAACCGACAAACGATTGAAAGCTTTGAAGGAGATTGAGAAAGATAAACTTCGGGTTGCTAAAGCTTACAGCAAGAAAGTACGAGGAAAATATTTTCAGATTGGTGAGCTTGTTTGGAAGACGATCTTGCCTATTGGGACGAAAAGCAACAAGTTTGGTAAATGGTCACCAAGTTGGGAAGGACTCTATAGAGTTGTCAAAGTCATTTTTGGGAATTCTTACATGCTAGAGACGCTGAAGGGAGGTCATTTGCCTAAAGCTATCAACGGAAGATATTTGAAGAAATTCTATCCAAGTGTTTGGCAAGACGCATGAAGACCAATAGCCGATATATTGTTGATATCGCCCTTAGCATAAATTTTAGCTCCTGAATTGTAATTACTTGCTTTTTAGTTCTCAAGTTCACTAAAAACGCAGGGGGCATGTATTGATAGTCAAAATTGGCTCTAGCCCGGTCAAACCGGTCTGACCGGTTTGCCAAACCGATCTGCCAAACCAGTCAGGTTCTGTAATTCGAGTAGGATTAGGATTCCGAGTTTAATCCCATATTGTAACCTATTCGAAAGGGGTAAAACTTCCCCGGCCTATAAATATAAAGGCTAAGGCCGATTGAGAGGTATTCCAATCGAATCAAACACGTTTATCCTTTACTTTTTTATCTCTCAAACCCTAATCTTTTCCAACCTCCATATTCTGTTCTTTGCTCGTCTCTACGGCGTTCAAGGGCGTTCTAGTTGGCCTGCCGACCCTAGAGCAACCCTAGCTTGCTTGAGCTCCGACGGGGTCCCTCCCGAGCTCGAGTTTCTAGGTCTTCACGAGTTCCTGCTTGAAAGCGGTCAGACCGGTTTCAGGAACCGGTCAGACCGGTTTGCCCGAGGAGCTCAGGAGTTGGCCGTTGTGACGGCTGTGCTGCGCGTTTGATCGGCTTCGAGTTTGTTGGCGCGTTTTCGTGTCAACAAGAGGGATCAGCTCGAGAGCATGGTCTGAGTGTCTGACTGCGCCTTCCAGGATGGCGCCTCTAGGCATCTTTCTTCCTGGGCTCGCAAAGGCCAACTCGAACTGCGAGATCGATCTATGCGCCACTGGCTCATTGCTTCGGAAGCAAGAAACTCGATTGGGAGGATTTGTTGATTCATCTGGGGATTTCCCTTCTGACGACTACTGCAAAAGCGATAATGATCAGCCGATTCTTAATTATGCGAGTAATGTCTGCAAGGTGAACACAAATTAGGTCAGCATCAAAATCACTGTGCGTTTTGGCTCAGTGGTTGGGAGAGGCCACTCAAGCGAGGTGTCGTGGAGTAGCGGCTCATCAGTGTACGTGAGCAAGTGACGAAGTCGCAGAACAAGCATTCGGAAACCTCTAGTGTTGATAGGCCAATGAGTGTTCAGTCAATGCGCAACTCATCTGAAGAAAGTATAAATAGGACTGCAGCAATATCTTCATGCGTGGGTCTTTGCTTGCACCATCTTCGCTGTTGAGAAGTTAATGGGCTACTCTCAGTTCACAATAGAAGCTCACACGATCTTTCAACTCGCAGTTCACGACCACACCGAAGAAAAGGATGGTATTCTTATTTTTCATACTACCTCTGATTTGTTGTACTTGTCGTTTTAGACAAGAAAACAGACGTGATGGCAGGCTAAAAATTCTGTCTTCTCCTCGGCGTCAAACATAATGAAGCGGGTGTAGTCTATGTTAACCTGTTTTTGAGGAATGAGATATTTGAATAAGCGTATATATCTTTTTAAAAAAAAGCTTCATCCGGTTTCTATTACCACAAACTACTAAGTTGATGCAGATTCCTGATATCCCTTGCCTCCGCGTGTGCCAGCGTTAGAATCAGGCGGAGCCAGGAATGGCTTGCACCCCGGCCGGGTTAGATTCATGGTCAGGTGTTAAGTTATCCAAATTAAAGCTTGGTTTTAGTTTTTTTGACTAATAAACACTATTTGAGATACATTGGTCTAGACCCGTGCCGCGGCACGTTCAACACAGGTACTGGCTATGCCCCTGTATCGTGCCTTGTTGTTGCTAAAATACGTGTGCGTCTCACCCTGCCTGGCAAAATTAAGCTTGCTACACAGCTTCTAGAAGACTAGAACGTCACTGATTGCATAAGCAAACTACAGTAGGAGCCATATCTTCCAATCCAAGGCCCTGCAGCCTGCTATTTGTAAGACCACCAGTATCGGGAGATGGGCCCGGATCATGTAGCCAAAGCCAAATGTGGATGACTGACGAGGATAGATGAAACCAAAAATAAGAAGACACACAGAGCATCAAGGCGTATGTATGGCCACCAACGTCAACATGACACGCGTCATGGGAGACAGGTCGTTAGGGAAGGACACGTGCATTGCTGCACCGATCCTCTGCGGCCTCGTAGGTCAAGACCACACCATCAACTAGATGATATACAACAATTCGTAGCTCGTAGATTACTAATGGTGCAACTGTAACCTCTAGCAACGATAAGAAAAGCTAACAAAGCCATCGATCTACATGCAAGGACATAGGAGTAAAACTATTTAAGATTGAGAAGATATAAGATGTTGCACATGACGGCCTAAACTATGTACCTCAAGGTCATGTTGTTACAAAGGTAAATTAGCAGAGCATCCTTCCAACCTCCAACACCCATTTGGTTTGACTAGAATATAGCAAACAAGAAGATGCAGTATGTTAATGCATTATTTTTTTGACGCAAAGCTCGTGTGTCATCAGATTTCTTCTCCCGTGTTCGTTTAAAAAAATGTGTCGCCAGATTTCTTTATAAGTATAAATGCAAATTTTTTTGGCAAAAATGCATAAATGTAAGCTTGTTGGTCAAAGTCAAAGAATCAATACGATTTGTAAGGAAAAAAATAGAGGTTTGTTTCAAATTACTATTCGTTGTTGAATTTTTCACTAAACGTTTGACCATTCATTTTATTTAAAAATTTGTGTAAATAACATTTATTTTATTTGTGACTTACTTGTACTTTAAATATAATTTATTTTTTATATATTTAGATATTTTTTAAATAAGACGAATGGTTAAATGTAGTAGAAAAAAAGTCAATAATTTAGAACTGAGGGAGGACTAAAGTAAATCCCGAGAGTTGATCAGTGTCTAATTAAGATAGATGCCTGTCAACATAATACAGCTTCTAGAAGACGTAGAACACACATGAGCTATATATATATCCTGCACTTCCACTTCGCATAGGCAAAACTACAGTGATGAAAACGAAAAACTTAGAAAAGCCCCATCAGGTCATTCCATACAGACTCCAGCTCACCATCCTAGCAAGTGAGAGAGTTCACTCCTAGCGCCCAAAAAACATGGAGCCAGCCTGCGTCGCCATCCTCTTCCTCTTCCTCTTCTCGCTCTACCGCCTCCTAGGCGGCCGCAGCAGCAAGGTCAATGGCAAGACCGAGAGGCAGCAGCTGCTGCCACCGAGCCCTCCCGCCATCCCTGTTCTGGGCCACCTCCACCTCCTGAAGAAGCCGACGCACGCCGCGCTCGCGCGCCTCGCCGCGCGCTACGGCCCCGTGTTCTCCCTCCGGCTCGGCTCCCGCGACGCCGTGGTGGTGTCCTCCGCGGCGTGCGCCAGGGAGTGCTTCACCGACCACGACGTGTGCTTCGCCAACCGCCCGCGTCTCCCCTCGCTGCTGCTCATCTCCTACGACGGCACCACGCTCCCGACGAGCGGCTACGGGCCCTACTGGCGCAACCTCCGCCGCGTCGCCACGGTGGAGCTCCTGTCCGCGCGCCGCGTCGGCTGCATGTCCCCGGCCATCTCCGCCGAGGTGCGCGCCATGGCGCGGAGGATGTACCGCGCCGCCGCGGCCGCCCCCGGCGGCGCCGGCAGGGTCGAGCTGAAGCGCAGGCTGTTCGAGGTCTCCCTCAGCGCCCTGATGGAGACCATCGCGAGGACCAAGACGTCGCGCGCCGAGGCCGACGCCGACACGGACATGTCGCCGGAGGCGCAAGAGTTCAAGAAGGCGATAGACGAATTCATGCCCCTGGTCGACGCGGCTAACATGTGGGACTTCCTGCCGGTGCTGAAATGGCTCGACCTGTTCGGCGCGAGGAAGAAGATCGTGGCGGCGGTGGGAAGAAGGGACGCGTTCCTGCGGCGGCTCATCAACGCGGAGCGGCGGAGGCTGGAGGACGGCGACGGCAGCGAGAGCGAGAAGAAGAGCATGATTGGCGTGCTGCTCTCTCTGCAGATGTCTGAGCCGTAATCACTGCTCTGTGCTCTGTAAGTGCTTACTCTTCGATCTTCTTCTTGGATCCTTCATTTTCCATTGCCTCTCTTACTGTGCTACAGTTTCACTTACCAAAATGATTGGTTGTTCATTGGTGCTGGGTCAATTTCCGGATGTGGAAAGAGATAAGCATCAGATCTCGGCCACAAGTAGCCAAACAGTAGGTCCAGTTCTCGCAGTCCAGACAACTGACCGCGCGTTACATGTTTCTTTAAAGATTGGCAACTGCCAGCCACGAGTAAATGTGAGAAGGGAACACCTCCTAAATCAAAATGTGGCGCACGATGATGCTACCGTGCTGGGTTTGTGTTTTTCCTGAATCGCGAAAGGGATACCTCGCGCATGTTGCCGTGGCTGTCAACGCCAACCACAGTCACGATGGAGTGAAGTGACAGTAATGTCGTTGTCTTTCTGTTTTGCACAGAGCATGTTCACCGCGGGGACGGAGACCACGGCGACCACGGTGGAATGGGCCATGTCGCTGCTGCTGAACACCCGGAGGTCGTGAAGAAAGCGCAGGCGGAGATCGACGCCACCGTGGGGAGCTCCGGCCTGCTCGGCGCCGACGACGTGCCGCGCCTCGGCTACCTCCAGTGCATCGTCAGCGAGACCCTCCGCCTGTACCCGGTGCTGCCGACGCTGGTCCCGCACGAGTCCACGGCGGACTGCGCCGTCGGCGGCCACCGCGTGCCCGGCGGCACGATGCTGCTAGTGAACGTGTACGCCATCCACAGGGACCCGGCGACATGGGCGGACCCGGACGCGTTCCGGCCGGAGAGGTTCGAGGACGGCGGCGCCGAAGGGAAGCTACTGCTGCCGTTCGGGATGGGGCGGCGCAAGTGCCCCGGGGAGACGCTCGCGCTGCGGACGGTGGGGCTGGTGCTCGGGACGTTGATCCAGTGCTTCGACTGGGACACGGTCGGCGCCGCCGCCGAGGTCGACATGGCCCAAGGGGTCGGGATAACCCTCCCAAAAGCTGTTCCTCTCGAGGCCATCTGCAGGCCGCGCAAAGGTATGCTTGACGCCCTGCAGAAGCTGTGAGCAGCTAGCGCGTTGTATATGTATCCATCGAATGAATATATGAAGAAGAAAGAAAGTTTCGATGTTAAATCGGCGACATTGTGGCCTTAATACATATATGTAACCACATGGGGATGGATGGTTCGTGCAATTTCGTAGCTGGACGCAACGTGTTTAATTTTATCATTATAATCTCATAGACTTCCGATCTAATCAAAACCTCCAAGAAATGTTGAGATATATTAGATATGCTAAAACCATCTCGACTAATTTTTTTTAAAAAAAATAGATGACTTCATAGCTTCCCTTTTCGTTTTGAAACAGGTAACAATTGACCATCTAATAATTGCAAGCAACTAACAGGCCTAAACCAAAATTTACCCTCACATTGAAGAGTGTGCAAACATGAAGCTATTATCAACTACGAAATCCCAATTACATTTTAACTTCATCACAAAAAAGTTACATTTTAACTATAAGACAATCCTAATGGCGTAATTCATACTGCTAGTGTTTCCAAGAGTGTCATATGTGCAAGAAAGCATTTAACTGATAATTAAAATAGTCATTTCAATGTATTGTTTCTTTTTTCATAGGCATCATAAAAAGTATTTTTATCATAAATGCCTAAGTAGTTTCATGTAGATAATATAAAATTCTTTTTTTCTCTCTCTTTATTATTTTTCACCTCATGAAAAATGGTTATATGGAAAAATGAAAATAAAACCATTGGGTTTTTATGTCAAGAGAGAATAAAAAAAGAGAACACCCAGGTCCAAGCCTCGCATGAAGCTGTCGTGACCCGATGTTGGTAACCATCTCTTCATTTTACTGGAACAAAAATGTTGCTGATGAGTTGATATAGCAGAATGGTAGACAGATTCATTTTCATTTTACACACAAAATGCTAGGTAGACAGATTCATTTCTATTTTGCGCACATATTAGTGATTGCATATGCAAACTAAACGCCAAATCTATACAACTAATAATTAATTTAATATGATATTTAACTTTGCTCCTGGGTTAGCACTGTGATACATCGATCTAAATGTACCGTAGTTGCCTAATAAACTAATAAACTTATAACCATTGTTTTATCGATATTAGACGGTTGTAAACTGGTAACCTCAGTATCTGACTTACTTTATCTATAAAGCTCGACCTCGACCGTTTAATCAGATGGCTGTCATTTTGAAAAAAGGAAAAAGAGAAAAGGATTGCCCTGTGCATAATGCTGCCGATCCCACGTACGTTGTGTGTTGCATGCATCTTGTTTTTGCAAATAATCCAAATATCATGTTGGCATTACGCTAGCTGCACAGTATAGCTTCTAGAAGATTATAACACGTTGCACTTTGCTTACGTCAGGGATTGCGTACTATGCAACACTAAATACCAAAATGCACAGTGCTCCCATCCCATATATGCACCACCACAACATTTCGAATAGAGTTCCTCGAGAAAGCTAACTCGACACTCCCCGACACCGGAATCCATGGAGCCGGCAGCCTATGTGGTGGCTATCCTCTCATTCCTCTTCCTCTTCTCCCTCCACCGCCTCCTCGGCCGCCGCCACCACCTCAAGATCAATGGCAAGAGCAAGGGAACCCAGCGGCTGCCACCGAGCCCCCCCTCCCTCCCTGTCCTCGGCCACCTCCACCTCCTCGGGAAGCCGATCCACGCCGCGCTCGCGCGCCTCGCCGCGCGCTACGGCCCCGTGTTCTCCCTCCGTCTCGGCTCGCGCGACGCCGTGGTGGTGTCCTCCGCGGCGTGCGCCAGGGAGTGCTTCACCGAGCACGACGTGTGCTTCGCCAACCGCCCGCGCTTCCCCACGCTGCTCCTCGTCTCCTTCGGCGGCGCCACCCTCCCGAGGTGCGGCTACGGGCCCTACTGGCGCAACCTCCGCCGCGTCGCCACGGTGGAGCTCCTGTCCGCGCGCCGCGTGGGCTGCATGCTCCCCGCCATCGCCGCCGAGGTGCGCGCCATGGCGCGGCGGATGTACCGGTCCGCCGCCGCCGCCCCCGGCGGCGCGGCGAGGGTCGAGCTGAAGCGGCGGCTGTTCGAGGTCTCCCTCAGCGCCCTGATGGAGACCATCGCGCGGACCAAGACGTCCCGTGGCGAGGCCAACGCCGACACGGACATGTCGCCGGAGGCCCAGGAGTTCATGAAGGCGCTGGACGTGTTCATCCCGCTCCTCGGCGCGGCCAACACGTGGGACTACCTGCCGGTGCTGCGGTGGCTCGACGTGTTCGGCGTGAGGAGCAAGATCCTGGCGGCGGTGAGCGCGAGGGACGCGTTCCTACGGCGGCTCATTGACGCGGAGCGGCGGAGGCTGGAGGACGACGACTGCAGCGAGAGCGAGAAGAAGAGCATGATTGGCGTGCTGCTCTCTTTGCAGAAGGCAGAGCCGGAGGTGTACACGGATACCACGATCATGGCTCTGTGCTCGGTTAGTGCTTGTTCATCTTTAATTTGTTCTTTCTTTCAGTAGCAAGTTGCCTCTCCTGTTGCTACAGTTCAGTTATCACATGACCGTGTTTCTTTTGGGTGAAATTTTTTCCAAAATGAATCTTTTCTGTGTGAAGTACTAAATGAAGTCTATTTGCAAAACTTTTTAAAGGATGAGGGTAACTTTGCGCGATGAATTTAATGAGCCTAATTAATTCATGTTTACTATAATATTGCTACAATAACTATTCTCTAATTGTGCGGTCAAATGCCTCATTAGATAGGTCTCGCGAAATAGTCCAATGTTGTGAAGATAGTTTTGTAAACTGACTTTATTTAATACCCTTAATTATTGGTTAAAGGGTCGTCAAAATTTTGTCCCACCCAAAGAAACACTGCCATGGGTTCATGAATTGGTTTTGGTGCTGGCTGGGTCTAATTACGTCATGTTGGAGGAGATAAACGTTGACATATAGCAGTAGACATTTGTCACACCCGGATTCACACAGAAACCCGGATGCTGCCATATGTGTGCCCAGGATGTCCACAGAACACATACAGCTTACAAAAATGAAAAATCAGAGTATATATGCTCGAATAAAACATTTTACATCAGAGTTTACCTAAATAAAACACAACGGAAGTCTATGTATTAACTCTCTCGACAGGTAGAGCCTCAAGTCCACAGGGACACCGACTGGTTGACCACAGCTCAGAAGTACAGAAGATCTTCAGAAAACTCAGTAGCAGCAGACTCACTTCTGACTCATCTGTTACACATCCGGGATTTTATTGAATAATGACAAGTGTAAGTAATTCAAATTACTTAGCAAGTATAGCACGGTGTATGAAAGCTTAAAAGAATGCTTGACACGGCTGAACTGCATTAGCACTTTTAGTTGATTCATTTTAGCATTAACCAAGTTACTACAAGTGAATGAAACCCAGTTGTAACCCAATGTATAAGTGACAGTAATCATAAATAAACATCATCTTCTAATAAAAAAGGATCCAGGCCGCTCGTGACCTTGAGCAAGGCTATCATGATAGATTTTACACTCTACAGAGGTTTCGCCCTTTACTCACTAGTCGCGTAAAAGTTCAAAGGAACTTTGCACCCAACCACGCACATCAACACTTCCGAGGTGTGACAGCATAGGGACGCTACGAGGTTTTTCACAAGACACCCTAACAAGACAGTAGCCGCTAGTTTAACAAGGTGGTGAGACCATAGGCACCGAGATCGACGTACGCCTATAGAGTCACACCATAGGGGGGTCGATGGCGTCCGGAGCGCGGGCATCGCACCCATCCATGCGCAACGTGTGGAGTTCCCCATCGCAGGGACTCCCAACACGGGACTGGGTCTAACGTGACCTAGCCGACGGATCGCCCGTCCTCGGTGGAATCCAGAAACACCCTTTCATCTTGTGTCCACTAACGCCGTTGGCCCCAATGGTAGCCACTGGCAAGCTAGAGCCGTACAAGTTACTTGACCAAGACCAGAGCCATAATAGTTCTAGCGGTGGTGACAGGCTCCTGGGTTGCCGCTTTGAGAACCGGACCTTACGGAGAGACACTAGAGCAAAGCACACAACACATGCTCTAGCTCCCTAAACCAAGTTGCTAAAAAGCAAGCTTTATCATTAATGTTGAAGTGAACCATTAAGTCAAAATTTACAGTTAAATAATGGTGACAGTAGCTGCGCATAGCAAAAATCTACCCATATGCATAAACCCAAGGTTATCAAAGGAACAGTGTATACAAAACTAGGTACAACCTTAATGGGACAGTAAATTAGACACATGCATATAGCACGGACAATCCTTGCTACCTAAACACCACCTTTTACATTTAATTACTTTCATCTGCATGTGTCCAAATTTGATGTCCTATTAAGGCTGTACCTAGTTTGTTTACCTTGGGTTTATGCATATGGGTAGATTTTTGCTATGCGCAGCTACTGTCATTACTATTTAATTGTTAATCTTGACTTAATGGTTCACTTTAACATTTATGATAAAACATGCTTTTTTTAGCAACTTGGTTTAGGGAGCTAGAGCATGTGCTTCGTGCTTTGCTCTAGTGTCTCTCCGTAAGGTCCGGTTCTTAAAGCGGCAACACAGGATCCTGTCGCCACCGCTAGAACTATTATGGCGCTGGTCTTGGTCAAGTAACTTGTACGGCTCTAGCTTGACAGTAGTTACCGACGGGGCCGACGGCGCTATGGGAAGCACTCGTGAGAGTATGGTTTGATCCACCGAGGACGGGGGTACCATCGGCTATGTCTTGTCAGGCACAGTCCCGTGTTGGGAGTCCCTGTGGTATGGGAACTCCGCACGTCGCGCTCTTGTACTTGTTGGCATGAGTGCCCGCGCTCCGGACGCCATTGACGCTCTTATCGCTGCGCCCTGAGAGTCAGTCAATCTCGGTGCCTTGAATCATGCTGCCTGTGTTGTACCATAGTGGCTACTATTTTGTTAGGGTGTCTTGTGAACAACCTCGTAGCGTCCCTATGCAGTCACACCTCGGAAGTGTTGATGCGCGTGGTTGGGTGCAAAGTTCCTTTGAACTTTTACGCGACTCGTGGGTAAAGGGCGAAACCTCTGCAGAGTGTAAAATCTATCATGATAGCCTTGCTCAAGGTCACGAGCGGCCTGGATCCTTTTTGATTAGAAGAGGATGATTATTTATGCTTAATGTCACTTCTACTTATTTAATTGGGTTACAACTGGGTTCCATTCACTTGTAGTAATTGCTAATGTTAAAATGAACCAACTAAAAATGCTGATGCAGTTAAGTCGTGTCTAGCCTATTTTGAGCCTTCATACCCGTGCTATACTTGCTAAGTTTTTGTTTACTTACACTTGTCAATATTCAACAAAATCCCGGATGGGTAAACAGATTGGGCTGATCAGGAGACTGCTGCTGAGTTCCTTGAGGACCTGCCGCACTTCTGAGTTGCGCTCTCCCAGTTAGAGTCCATGTGGACTGCGGCTCCGCTTTAGTTGAGAGTTATAGACTTCCGCTGTAATGAATAATTATGTTATACTCTGATGTAAACTATTTTATTTCGAGCATTTGTACTCTGTTTATCCTATTTGTTCGTTGTATGTGTTCTGTGGACTTTCTGGGCACACATATGGCCGCATTCGGGTTTTGTGAAAATCCGGGTGTGACACCACGGGCGGAGGCGGTCGGCACTGGCCGAAAATCGGCAGGGGGCGAAGAAGTCGGCTGGCGGCGGGCGGCTAACGCGGAGGAGGCGCTCCGGCGAGGAATAGACGACGGCGATCGGCGGCGTGGCTTCACCTCGACGCGGGAAGGCTCGTGGTGGGGTCGGATGGCCCCGACGACGGCCGAGGCGGCGAGAACGGCAGCGGCGGTGCTCGGTCGGCGGCGAGCTCACGTGGCGCGGCACTCGGACGAGGGGCGCGGACGCCGGGGTTGGCAGGGCGCGCTCGCCAAGGAAGGCGGCGGCGCGGCGGGGATTGCGGCGGGGATTGCGGCGGAGGCGGCGCGCGTCGTGCGCGGGAGAGAGCCGGCGCGCTGCGGGGTAGGCCGCGTTGGGCCGCGTGGGGCGCGCGCTGGAGAGGGGGCCGGGGGAGGGAGGCGCTGGGCCGGCAGGAAGCTGGGCCAACTCGGCCGGCTGGGGCGCTGGGCCGAGCGGGGGAGCGGCGCTGGCGATAGGCCGGCCCAACAGTGGAGGGAGAGGATGGGGGGATTTTTGGTTAGGTTGGGATTGGGCTAGATCCGGCCCAGTAGGAGTTTAGGGTTTCTCTTTTTTATTATTTTCGGAATATTAATTTCGCATGCAAAGATAAATCCAGAAAAGTCTAGATAAATCAATTAAGCTATGAAAAATACTCCAAAAATTCCAAAAAAATCCCAGGAAAAATCCCAGAGATAGATTTAGACACGAGGAACCCAAATAAAATATTTGGAGCTCATGAAAGAGATTATAGCACCTTCCAAAAATTGGAATTAGCTAAAGGAAAATAGGAATAAATCCCAGAAAACTCTGGAAAAATTCCCAAAAGGCTTCTAAACGCATTTTAGAAAACTTGCATACATAAAACCACTAAATGCAAACCGGCATGAATACAAGACACTCAACGTTAAACCTATGTTGTTTTAATTTAATTTAGAAAAATGGTTTTCCTTACACTAAATTCCCTGCAAATTAAATAAAGTTGAGAAAATTTTTAAAATTATGAGAAATTCTTTATTTAATGATTCTTTAAAATCACATCCAGAAATCCAAAAATTTCGGGGTGTGACAACATTTAGATCAACTAGCCAAAATCGGCAACCACACTACAAGATTTCCATCATTTTTCAATAGTGTTTTGATAAACAGCCAATAATTTTTAGTATTTTTAGATAACTACGTATGCAACATAACTGTGGAGTAGAAGATTATATTGTAGATGCTTCGATAAAATTGTCGAAAAATATACAGGTTATATTAGAAAAATTGTTAAGCACTTGATGAAACTGATAAAAAATATTATAACGGTTGGCCATTATAAAACAGTCGGGAAAAATAATATATCCTGTAGTCTAGCGAAGTTATTTTTTTCTGAGATCTACACGACTAGATATAATAATATAAATTGGATTGATGGATTGGTTTTGATGCTGGGTCAAATTTCGTCATGTTTGAGGATATAAACGTCGACATAATTAGTAGTATAGCCACTTAGAGCAACTAGCTTGTAGAACGTTTATCCAAAATCGGCAACCACTAGCAGAGTTGAATTTCTCACATATGTTCTTTTTTATAATGAATCTCTCAGTTGGAAGCCTGCTGCACTTCGTGCCACGCCAACAGAAGGCCACCCCCAAAGTTCACTATGCAAAAATAACATTTCGATCACATCAAAATATCGACACATGTATGGAGTACTAAATATAGATGAAATCAAAAATTAATTACACAGTTTTGTTGTACTGTACGAGACGAATATTTTGAGTCTAATTAATTAATTTTTAGATAATTTTTCACACATACAGACAAAATGCTACGGTGGCGCACGCACCTAAAAGATCAAAATTTGGCTCCCGACCTAAACAAGGCAAAGCTAGCTTAGCTTTCGGGAGAGCCGTGTTGGCGTTGAGTTTACTTGAGCAAAAATAAATAAATAGATAGATAGATCATATATATTATCGCCCTACATATATCGCCAACATTGACACGTCCCTGCTGTCATTATCATCCAAAATCACGACCGACAGCAACAGTGCCGCGCCATGCCATCAAATAAAAAAAAGGATGACAGCAACAAACGCTGACTAATAACACGCCCGTTTTGTCTCGCCAACTCGCAGAGCATGTTTAGCGGCGGCGCCGAAACAACGGCGACGACGGCCGAATGGGCGGTGTCCCTCCTGCTAAACCACCCCGAGGTCCTCAAGAAAGCGCAGGTGGAGATCGACGCGCGCGTCGGCAACTCCCGCCTGCTCGGCGCCGACGACGTGCCGCGCCTCGGCTACCTCCAGAGCATCATCAGCGAGACCCTCCGGCTCTACCCGGTGGTGCCGACGCTGATCCCGCACGAGTCCACCGCGGACTGCACCGTCGGCGGCCACCACATCCCCGGCGGCACGATGCTGCTGGTGAACGTGTACGCCATCCACAGGGACCCGGCGATGTGGGCGGACCCGGCCGCGTTCCGGCCGGAGAGGTTCGAGGGCGGCGGCGCCGAGGGGCTGTTCATGATGCCGTTCGGGATGGGGCGGCGCAAGTGCCCCGGCGAGGCCCTCGCGCTGCGGACGCTGGGGCTGGTGCTGGGGACGCTGGTCCAGTGCTTCGACTGAGACACGGTCGGCGGCGGCGGCGGCGGCGAGGTCGACATGGCGGAAGGGGTCGGGATCACGCTCCCGAGGGCCGTGCCTCTGGAGGCCACGTGCAGGCCGCGCCAGGGTATGGTTGATGTCCTCCGGGAGCTGTGAGAGCTTGGGTTGAATGGTAAGTAATTAAGATTGATTCGAAGACGAATCATTGTAAGTTCAAAAAAAAAAGACGAATCATTGTAAGTTCAAAAAAAAAGACGAATCATTGGACCATGGGCTTTGTATTTGTAATAAGCGTTCTTCACTGGATCGAGCAGTTTTCGCATGACATTCCTACTCGGGATTTCTAAACGTGGCACTCACGCTGGACAGGCAAAATGGAGCGCACGGTCTGAAGTCGGGCTGAAACATATTCCGTCCAAATACAGGCGGGACCGGCCTGGCCTCCACCAATTGAGAAAAAACAAAAGGAAACAAAATATTGGAGATGTGAGGAATCGAACCCCAAACCTCTATTCATGCATTAAACAGTGCTCTACCAATTGAGCTACATCCCCAATTTATATATTATTTAGCAATGTAATTATATATATTTTCAATATTCTTCCTCTCCACCAATTGAGAAAAAACAAAAGGGAAAAATATTGGAGATGTGAGGAATCGAACCCCAAACCTCTGTTCAAGCATTAAACAGTGCTCTACCAATTGAGCTACATCCCCAATTTATATATTATTTAGCACTGTAATTTTATATATAGTAGAGTGCACGCGCGTGTATTCGAAAAACATAGTAAACAAGAATTTTGCTTCTTTAATTTGAGGGTGAGTTTAAGCCAATTTTTAACAAATTAACCGGTAACTTGGTAAAGAGTAAACCGGTGTCAAAATGATTTAAGCTTATCTATTTTTTGTAATATCTTTTTTTAACCAATGATGAAAAATAATGTCGATGTTTGAAGGTCGCCTTCAATTGTCTTGAAGAACCTTGGTGATCAAATGAAGAACTTCAAATCCATTGACTTCAAGCATTGATAAAAATATCACCTTGATTAGAACCGAGGCTAACATACTTGTTGATGCATTTAACGACAGAAAAAATAATAAGATAGACACACCATGGTGTAAAGCGTAAACATTAAAATTGCTAATATATATAATATAATCTACTTCCACAGTTTTACTAGCCAAGAAAACCACATTGCACTAATTTTCTAATGATTTCATGCATCTATCTACGAGTCCTAGGTATATAAATACAATAACTTCAATAAAACTAATCGATCTACCGTAGTTTCGTGGTGGAGTTGTACGTCGTGTTCCAGTCACCGTCGAGGATGGCCACCCTATACGTCGTCGTCGTGTCGGCCGCGCCGCCCAGGAAGCTGTTGTCTAGGAGCCAGAGCACGACGGAGGCACGCTCCCACAATTTTATAATAAAAAACGTGTGAGCTCTTAGATTTCTGATTCAAAAATGCATGAATGAATTGTGCTCTACTTATCAAAATGCTATGGTGTCATCTAAAAAAACGACACGACGACGATGTATAGGGTGGCCACAATGTTAATGATTTATCAAAATGGTATGGTGTCATCTGAAAAAAAACCAACATACTACATTTCATCCACCTCAAAGGATCCACTCATATAAACGACGCACGTCAAAGTTATCTTGTGTTCCCAAACAATTTCCATAACAGCTCATGAAACTGTGACGACAACATTTCTATAATATAAATTAAATATAATAAAGTATTGTATCTTTTGAATTAGATAAGTCTTTCCAGAAAAATATATGCTTTTCAGTATAATGTGGGAACTTTTCTCTCTTTCCCTATTAATGCTTGCATTCTTCCTTTATATTCCAACCCGAGAGATAGAAATGTTAGCTACATTAGATTGTTTAGAGAATTCTTGTTAAAGTGATAAGAGAGAATATGAAATGTTTCCTTATTATTCTGAGTTTTCTCAAGATTTTAAAATTCGCAGAAAAAAAACAAAACTGATTCAATTTTTGAAGCCACGGTAGTAAATAGAAGTGTCAAAATAACCCTCAGTAAGTGTATTCTCAAATAAGAGTGGCAGATTACCCGAGAGGATCGCCACCTTGCAAGCACACCACATTGGCACCAGCCTCTGCAAACATCAATACCAACCTGGGATTTTCTCCTACATTGCATGAATCAATCATCAGACAAATCATTATCTAATTATACTAGTGAAGTGATGGCTTTGCTAGGAAAATATTATGAAATTGTGGTTTTCATTTTTCTACAATTATCCGTTGATTAATACGGTGAGCCAAAACTGAAATCAAACAGCTAGGATCATGAAAGAATATGTATTTTTTTAACAAGCCATTACACACTAAGTTTTTATTCAGCCCCTTTCGCTAGAATAGCAGGAAATATGGTATGGAAAAAGAATAGTACGAAATATACTACTTTCTCTGAACCTACACATGCTGAAAATTGGCCATTATAAAACAAAAATGAAATAATAAAGAATATTCATCACATATAACTGGAAGTGGAGTGCGTGAAGCTGCTGTTAGAGAGCTGGGGTTTGTTTTTTTACTGCATGAAGGGAGCTGTTATGCGTGTCATGTGTTACTACACTGCTTCACCCACTGAGAGGCCAACTGTGGTGCCTCCTTTTACTTTGTTTTCTTTTACCCCTTTTCACCTTTCGTGTTTTAACTCTTCAGAGATTCTTGCTTCAGCTGCCTGCCATTCTCCAGTGCCGGTAATCACTACGCGGGACTCTTACCATGTTTTTACATTTTACACAACGGGTGAGGCGCCGGTGGCGCTGCTGCTGTGTTGCGCGCTGGCCATGGCGTTCGTGGGCTGCGCGCTCGTCGCGGACGTGCAGGGCGCGGCGCTCCTGACGTGGAAGTGCACGCTGCGCGGCGGCGGCGGCAACGCGACGCTCGGCGACGGGCGCATCGCCGCACCAATGGATGGGTGTGTCATGCAATGATATGTTTTTTTTCAGTCATATGGTTGAACGATATAGACATGGGGTCAATTTTGTTAAAAGTATAAAAAGAAATTAAAATTAGTCACGTCTGGCTGTGAAAGGAATCGTCGTCATCTCCTCGATTATCTTGTATGAAATTAATGCAATGAAAAATCAGACAAAAGTAAATCTGCTGGAAATTAATTTAGTCACGGAAGGAAAGGAAATTAACCACAAATAATTCTTCCATTAATTCGTCACCAATTAGATTAGATCGTTCCTTTATTTGCCCCGGTTTCCCCACTATATATATTTGTGTGTGTGAGCCATGTAGGTCTAGAACGCAACCCTTTCATCACTCCAGCAGAGGACTCATCATAGCATTTCATCAGAGCCATGGAGAAGCACACAATAGTTATGCTTTCCCTCCTCCTTGTCGGATGCTTTGTAGATCTTGCACAGTGTAAGTTCGTGTGATGTTCAATTCCAATTGTTATTTTGCAGCCTTGTGTGTCTATAATAAGTCTGATAGCTTAATTCTAATTAAATCTTCAATGAACAGGTGGTCGGCATATGGATAACATAGGCGTTGAGGATATACGGATTAGAGTCCTGGACGTGAAACGGCTGTGGTTTTTTTATTTGGAAACTATTGTGGGTATGTGGGGTGGGTAAAGAATTTTCATGGTGAGAAAAGTAATGCCCAAAACGTCAAAAACTCTCTAGAAACACCGTTTTTTAAAAAATTTCCACGCCTTTTCCACTGTGGGACCTCCGTGAGGGGTGGGTTGAATTTTTTTGGGTGAGAAGCGTTTTCAATTCTACTGGATCCTTATAGTATAGATTTTTAATATTCTTCCTCTCCACCAATTGAGAAAAAACAAAAGGGTAAAATATTGGAGATGTCAGGAATCGAACCCCAAACCTCTATTCAAGCATTAAACAGTGCTCTACCAATTGAGCTACATCCCCAATTTATATATTATTTAGCACTGTAATTTTATATATTTTCAATATTCTTCCTCTTCTACCGGCGTCAAATTCTGTTTGTTATGCTTCATGGATCCTCCTCACGCCGCCGACTTTTCCGCCGGCCGCCGCTCGCCGTCGTCCGACGCCGTCCCGAGCCTTTCCTCGCCGAGATTGGCCCTGGTGAGTTCTCCTTCGGCCGCTCGTCCTTTGCGTCTACTTCTTGGAGCCAGTGGAGGGCAGTAGCGCCGGATTCACGTTCACCCGAGAGCTCCGCCGCCGCCCATGGCGCCGCCGTCGTGGTCCGTCGTCGGTGCGCGTCCCTAGCCGTCCAGAACCCCCTAGATGGACTCGTCGAGGTCCAGCGAGCCTGTAGAGCTTGATCCCGTCGTGAACCGAGCCGTGTAGCCCCAGATCGACTTTCTCCGGCGAAGTTCCGCCGCGGGAACTGGCGGCGCCGCCGCAACCGTCGTCGCCGACGTCACCCCCTCGGCCAATCCGTTCCCGACCGTCCGTTCGAGATCCAACGGCCTAGATTAGATCCAGCCCGAGTCAAACCTGCCGAATAACGGTCAGCCGTGGCAAATTTGCTAAAGAGCCCCCGAGTTTTCTGGAAATCAACCCGCGGTCCTAGTTAGTTCAAAAATAATTCCAAATAGGTCCTTTTTCTTCTGTTTTAGCCCCTGCAAGTTTTAAAATTGCGCCCGAGGTCCAAGTTTTGTCTTTTTACATGAAAACCCTCGAGTTTTTATATAAAATTATGTTTTAGCCCCTGGTTTTTCGCAGTTAAGCCCCTGGAACTTTTAAAACTTTGCCAGCAAGTCCCTGAACCTTAGAAAAGCCATATCTTTTGCGTTTTAACTCCGAATTTAGTGATTCTCGCGCTCACGCGTTCGTTGTGACGCGTAGATTAGTTTTGTGCCGCTGTTTTGATCTGTTGGAATTGTTTGGTGTACTGTTTCTTATTTGTTGTATTGTTTCCTTGCATGTGAATGTGTGATGCGATTAGGAAACGACCAGTTCGAGGATTTCTCTGAAGAACCAACTGTTGGAGAAGGATTTGAGCAGCAACCGAGTTGGGAAGAAGGCAAGTGTATTATGTCATGCAAATGTCCTAATAACTATTAATTTCACCACCCATGCATGTGTCTTAATTTGATGGGTTCCTATTTAAGGACTTGCCTAGCCACTATATTTTCCTGTCCCTGAAACTGGGTTATTTAATTAACTTTGATGGTAGATGATGCTTAGCTTGCTCAACTGGGATTGGTTAAATGAACCCCTACTCTATGTTCCAAATACTCTTTGAATTAATTAATTGGCAAGATCATATCTTTTTAATTGGAACATGGAGAACCACCCAGGAAAACAGTACAACCATGAGTGTCATGTGGCTCTGGCTTTGACTGACTAATTAGGTGCTCTAGTTTATGGTAGCTTTACTCGAAAGGGGCATGGGGGGCGGCGGTTGACGGGGTATAGCTCGGTCCTTTTGAGCTGTGGGCTTTGGTAAGAGACAGACCTCATTAGGGAGGGTTATGCTTTGCTTCTGAACCGGAAACCTTAGCGGGCTATCATTTATTAGAGTGCTTTTGTAAAAGTGCTTACTGCAGTATGGTCAGCCAACCTTTTTGCCTCAGCCTTGTGTGTCATATTACATTTGCTGAGTACGTCATGTGCTCATACTTGTTGTTTTTCTTTCCTTTATTGCATCTACTACACCCGGAATGCTGCTCAGATTGGGAGAATTTTGAGGATTTCACTGCTGATTTTGAGGAGTTCTAGGCGAGTCTCCCCCAGTCAATGCATGTGGAGTTGGAGTCACTTTTGCTTCGTTAGATGAACGTTTATTTAAGTCTTCCGCTATGACATTTGAGTCAACTCTGAGATTGTAATAAATGCACTTTAATACTCATTCGTTATGCATGGTGTTGACGTAAAATCCGCACCTCACGCCAAGCACACAGCAAGCCGAATTAGCTAGCTTTACACGTGGCCCGAGCGTTTGAATCCGAAAACGTGCCAGTCAATTTTCCTGAAACTGACAAAGGGAGAAAAGATGTTTAGATAACACCTGGAACGTGCCGGGTGATACCAGACAGTTCCATATTTGCGGCTACGGAGCCAGTTTTGAACGACATATAGCTATAAAGAAGCTATCTGTCAGCAGTTAAAGCATCATTCGGCAATCGGCAAAGCATGCAGGAAGCGCACTGCCGAACGCGTGACGTAAGCATGACGAAAGATCGGTATTCGACTGAATAAACATTGTAACGTATATTCATAACCGATTAACGAGGAACAGAGCATGATAAATAAATAAAAGGGTGAAAACATGAGCATAATCTTATAATAAACAAGAATGCATAGACTAAAAGCACTAGTCTACCGCATGTCTAGGTACTTTTCAACCCGTCGAGCATGAAACAAGCAAGTTAATCCACCGCATGATACGACTTGTTTGGAATCACACCACCAACCAAGAATAGATCAATCCACCGCATGATATACTCTAAACATGGAAGGCTAAAAGCATTCTTTATTTTAAAACGAAACCATGGACATGTTTCACTCGTGGCGATACTGCCGAATACAGCTATATAGCCGAATCGGGTTCCGTGAAGAAGGAACATGCATCGTTGATGATGATAGATCTATCAGATCGAATCGAATTCTAATCCACCGGATGATTAGCTCTAAGACGACCCAAAAACCTGCATCTACCGCATGATACCCGGTTCTGTCAAGATCTACACAAGACCAACGAGCTTGAACCCGCGACACGTGGCAATCTAGATCGACTTCGAATTCGGCTATGGAAACGCAGTGCATTACGAGCTAGAACCGAATCTAATCAACCTAGACTGGGCAAAAGAGCGTTGTAATGAGTTAAACACAAAGGTAAAATCCAGAACAACACATGGTAACTTAATGGATCTATTAGATCTTGCCAAAATCCAATAGAGACGATAACTTGTTCCAAGCTAAAACTTAGCCCACCGCATGGCTCATGATCTAACAATGGAACCTTCCTGAACCAGAGCCTAAATCCACCGCATGATACTAGGCATGGTGCAGGGTTGCCAGTACTTACGGAGGTCGACGGATCGATGATTCCTCTCGAAGGACTCGACGACTCGACTAAAGGACTTGAAATTGGCACGGGGCCGGTTTGTTGTATGATTGATTGAACGATCCTTTTACAACTACCATGGGTTTATATTTATACCCAGGTTTCGACACGACTCCTAATTGATTACGATTACATTATTTATTTCCTAAAAAAGATAAACGCCGGGGCACCGTATCCGTCTTTGCATTCGAAGTTAAACCAGCCTTTTCCTTACACTTGATCCACGTCATCACGCACTCCCGAATGCCTCCTGCGGAACAGTTTTCTTGCCGAATGACAATGCGTTCCCGACCGCAGAACGTCTTTACCGAATGTTCTGGGGAAAAACTCCTTTGCCGAATGATATCTTTTCAACGAATCCAGCCCATATGTCAGCCTCTTCCTGGTGTCAATTTTTGGTGTCAACACATGCCCCTTCAATTTCGGGATAAAAGATAATTTTATTTCGGAATTGACCAGAAGCACTCAACATTCCCAAGTTAGTTCTGCTCGACACCCGCTTCTCCTTTTGAATCTTCAGAGCTCTCGCCCAGATTCGAACCCTAGGTTATCGACTTTCAAGATTCAATCTTCAAATGGCGAACCAAGATTTTGCCCTCCAGGTAAACTTCAATCCCCTCAAGCACATTCGGTATTCCTCTTTCGATTTGCATCTTAAATTTCTTCTCATCTTTTTCCATTCTTGATAGGCCCTAGCTGCCGAAATCCTTATCCCCGTTGAGGAGAAAGCTCCATCCTACTTCCTTGGCCCTGTAGGGAATTCAGATCCTTCCGAACTCATTGCGGCCGAATCTCAGAGGGTTCCTTTCAAGATTTCATTGACAAAACCTCATGAGTGGCAAGACACCTTCAAGAACTGGCCTTTGCCCCCAATTGCCGGCTGGAGAAATTGGTACAAAAGGATATCTGATGACAAAAGCCCCCAAACACAGAACTGGGACCATCTGCGTATTTCTCATTGCCTGGAGCTGTCACTAGCCGAAACACCAAAGAACGAGAACCTTCTGATCGCAGCTTGCCACTTTTGGTCCAATGGTGCAAATGCTTTTCTCTTCGGTCATGGCCCAATGTCTCCCACTTTGGCCGATGTCTACATGATGACCGGCCTGAACGTTACAGGGACTGTATATCCATATGACCACAAAGGTTCCTCCAAGCAGACAGGAGTAAAAACAGGGGTTGGATACAAGAGATACATCCAGAACCATATGTCTGATGGCCCTCTGACCGATGTCGAATATAGAGCCTTTCTGAACATGTGGCTATGCAGATCAGTCTTCTGTGGCAAAGCCAATGAGCCAACCCTGAATCATATCGTGATAGCTGAGGAGCTGGCTGCCGGAAAACTCATTCCACTTGGGAAATACCTCTTGGGAAGTGTCTCCATATGCTCAATCAAACCACCCACCTGATGCATACCAGCAAGAAAATCCCCTGTGTCAATGGTCCTTGGTGGTTCGTCCAAATGTGGCTGCAGTTGTACATGCATCAAATCATCGCCATTGATCTCAACAGCCGAGACTTTCCTTCAATCAATTACAAAGAAGGAGAAACCCGGAGAACCAAAGGTTGTCAAACCTATGGAGAAGCTGCCTCCACTGTATCTATCAACAAGAACATCGGTGAACTGTTTGAGCTCTTCTTCAAAGGCTTTGCTCACCCCCTTTGGTTCCCATATCTGGACAATGACAATCTCACTCTCCCTTGCGAATTCAGCTTTGAAACTGGATGCACTGATGTACAATCTATAGCGATCTTCAATGCCTTCATCCAGCCCTGCATCCTGCCAGCCGAATTCTGTGGAGGAAGGTTGGTTCAAAGCACTTACGAATATTATCAGCCAAACATGATGGCTAGACAGTTAGGATGTGGCCAAGTGCCCCCAAGGCTATTTCTTCACGAATTTCTCAAGCCTAGGGAGATTGTTAAGGATTCCATAGAGACAAGAAGGATTTTTACTTATAAATGCTGCGAAACTATCTATGCACCTGAGCCTTTTGTGCCAATAATATCTGCCCATCCTTCTTTCACTCTCTGGTGGCAAGAACTCCATGATCATATCTTCAACATGCCAATCCATCCCTTCTGCCTCGAGTTAATGCCTGATTACCAGCCAACTTCAGAGGTAATACGCTCATCCCTCATCTGTATCAATAATATTAACCCCAATTGATTCTGATTCTGTCATCCTGCAGGATATAACACCTGCCCCTCTTGCCAGGGCGATTTTGTACAAAGCTGCAGGCCCAATATCTGCTTTGGGGCACCAATCTCCTACCTTGGCTCAACTGATGGCTAGACAGGCCTCTCTGGATCCAATACTTACTAGACCATCATCTGTCAAGAGAAAAACCCTTTCTTTAGCTGCTCCCTTAGTTATAAAGAAGAAAAGAACAAGCGGCAAAAAAGTTATCAAGGTCAGAGCCTTCTTTCTTTGACCATAATGCCATTGGTATTTTGCTCAGCTTTATCTCTTCTTGGTTTCAGGCCAGAGCACAGCAACTAGCAATCAGTGCAGATCTTGCTGATGCTTCATTGACTGGTAAAATTCTACCACTTTATCCTCTTAACTTCTTTTTCATCGGCACTCATCCTTTGTTAACTGCAGAACAATCCTCAATGGATCCAATCTTGGAAAGCTCTTCTTCTCATCACGATTCATCTTTAGCTTTGCAACTTCTTCCTCAATCAGAAGCATTATCTTCACCAAGAAATCTTCCAGCTTCTCCTCAGCAAGATATACAGAATCTTTCCATTGAGCCTGAGAGGCTTCCTTCTCCCATTCAGGAAGTCAGGAACGAGGTAAACATAATCATTCAACTTTCTCTACTCTTTTATTCAGCAGATTATTACTAATTCGGCAAGAACTATCTTTCAGGAGAAATCCATTTCATCATCCAGCTATTCCTTTGCTGTGGACGACTTGGTTGCCGAACAAGAGGAGGAAACATCTTCTGGCCAAACTCTGTCAGAAGAAAATCAAACAAAGCTGAAAGATATCCTTGCTTTGCTGCGCAAGAGCATCCAAGATCAAGTCAAAGATGCTGATCTCTTAAGGGATGTACTGGAATCCATTGACCAAGAACTCCCTGATGATATCAAAACTTCTTTGGAACCAGTTTCTCATCTGGATCAACAATACGCTGCAGTAAAGCAGGCTCTGAAAAACCAATCTTCTCAACCAGCTCTAGAACAGAGGAGATCCACAGCCAAACAATCCGTGAAAGACCTGCACACTCAAGCTCAGAACAGCAAAGAATTACTGACCAAATTGGAATCTGAACTTGAAAAGAAGAAGGTCAGAAAAGCTGCACTTGAAGCCGAATTGAGAGATCTATCGGCCGAAATTGAAGCTGATGAGAAGAAGATAGTTGAGCTTCCCAAATTAACAGAGAAGATACGAAAGGAAGCTTCAGCAGCTCTGAACGAAGAAAAACAACTCAAGGCAAAGCTTACTGCTCTGGCTAGAACCCAAGAAGCTGACAAAAACTTATTAGAGAGCATTAGCAATATGATATCAGATGCTAAAAATGTAATCTCAAAGTACTTGGGCTTGTAATCGTAACAAATAGTTAATAACCGAATGCTCTATCAATCCTGTAACTTTGTCATTTCTTAACTCTGTTTTTTCTCCATTGTGGATAACTCATTCGGCAAAGCTGATTGTAACAGTGTCAGACCCGAAAACGCTTCAAACACGACACAGCCGAATCTCATTCAGCCAAAACCGAATACGACTTCTGCAAGAATCCCAAACGACATGGAAATCGATCGGTTGGAGAATCCTTTCCACCTTCCGAACTCCTTGGGATATGCACCACGATCTTCGGCCACGATTTCTTCGTTAGTTCCATAAATAAGAACCTTGAGCGCTCCTAATCTTCCACCAAATCTTTCAACTCGAGCTCTCTGCTAGCCTGAGTCTCTTTCTCTTCTAGCATAGTAACCTCCAAGAAACCCTGATGGCCAACAGCGGAAGACGCCCAGCCGCTGACGAACGAACTGGAGATTATCTCCAAACAGGCCGGGATCGCAGACCTAGAGTGGCAACACCAGCGCAAGCCGCTGCCTGATGCTCATGGCGCCGCCATTGCCGATTCCATCCATCCTCAGTCTGTTCTGAACAAGCTCTTTTATTAGTTTGTACTAGGGACTATGGAATTTCGGCAATAAAGCATTATCTTTTGCAATCCTTATGTGATAACTCTGTTAAACTTATTTTTTGTAATATATTTGCACTAAGGGCAATACACTCTGGTATTGGCCATTTCTTCTTCTGTCAATATTTTCATTCTGAAGACGGCTCCTTCCCGAATGCCGGCTGTTTCAGTCGTTCTGACATTGAACATTTCAATCAGCGATCAATCTCAACACTAGGATAATATTTCTTCAAGTATCTCCCATTGATAGCAGCAGTAAACTTTTCTCCTAGTAAAGTTTTCAGAATATATGCATTTCCAGGCACGCATCTGACCACTTTGAAAGGACCTTCCCAATTTGGAGACCACTTACCGAATGCACTGTATTTAGTTCCAATCGGCAATATTGCTTTCCAAACCAAATCTCCTTCTGCAAATTGCTTGACTTTCACCTTCTTGTTGTAATATTTAGCAACTCGCATTTTATTTTTCTCAATATTTTCCAAGGCCTTGAGACGAATCATATGCAAATCCTCCAATTCGTCCATCATTAAATCATTATAATCTTTAGAACTTAAATCTTTTTGCAACTTTATCCTCCTTGAGTCTGACTGCATCTCCCATGGCAAGATAGCATGATGTCCATATACCAATTCATAAGGAGACGTCTGTGTAGCCCCATGTGGAGCCATTCGGTAAGCCCATAAAGCCTCATTTAATACCGAATGCCACTTTCTTGGCTTCTGATCAATCTTCTTCTGTATAATTTTAATCATAATCTTGTTAGAAGCCTCTGCCTGACCATTAGCTTGGGCATAATAAGGAGAAGAATTCAACAATTTGATGCCCATACTTTCAGCAAAATCTCTGAATTCTGAAGATGTAAATTGAGTCCCTTGATCTGTGGTGATTGTTTGAGGAATTCCAAATCTGTAAATGATATGTTCTTTAACAAATTCAACCATATTCTCTGATGTCACCTTCTTTAATGGAATCGCCTCAACCCACTTAGTAAAATAATCGGTTGCTAAAAGCACAAACTTATGCCCCTTGCTAGATGGAGGATTTATCTGGCCAATCAAATCTATTCCCCATCCTGGAACTGATGCTGGAACTCTCTGAATGTTTCCAAATCTCTGGCAATCTTGGCATCCCTTGTAATATTCAAAGCAGTCTTCTAGCATCGTGGGCCAATAGTACCCAGTTCTCCTAATAACCCATTTCATTCGGTAAGCCGATTGATGCGCTCCACACAGCCCATCATGCACTTCACTTATCAGCCTTTTTGCTCCTTCTTGACTCAAGCAATGTAACAGCACCCCATCCAAGGATTTATAATATAAATTATCATCAAGAAGAACAAACTTTAAAGCTTTATACCTGAGCTTTCTAGAAACCTTTCGGGATGGATTCTCCAGATAATCAACAATTTCTTTTCTCCAATCATCTTCTGCCAGATTACTCCCGAAAGCATATACATCATTGGCAAAAACTTCTTGAAGTTCTCTATAACCCGAAGCACTTTGAGCTAATCTGTTCGCCTCTCCATTGTCTTTCCTAGGAATATGCCGTAGAATTACTGACTGAAACTCCTTTAAGATTTGCTTGCATTCTTCATAGTAATTCCTTAAGATATCGTTTCTGCACTCATATTCGCCATTTAGTTGCCTTATGACTAATTCTGAATCTCCAAAAATTTCAACTGCAATGGCCTCTGCTTCTCTCAAGTATTGAAGTCCTCTGAGCAACGCCTCATATTCGGCTTGATTATTAGTGACAGTAGGTTGAATAGGAATAGCAAATTCAAATACCTCTCCTCTTGGCGAAATTAACAAAATACCTACTCCACCACCTTTGTCACATGAAGATCCATCGAAGAATAATACCCAAGGAGTAATTTCAAGCAAATTAGTTGATGAATCACGATGTTCAGTAATGAAGTCAGGAATAATCTGTCCTTTAACAGCTTTTGCCGATTCAAACCTTAACTCAAATTCAGACAAAGCTAAAATCCATTTGCCAATCCTTCCGTTCAAAATTGGCATAGACAACATGTGCTTTATCACATCAAATTTTGAATACACAATGCATTCGGCATGTAGCAAGTAGTGCCGAAATTTTGTACAGGAGTAGTAAACACATAAACAAAGTTTCTCGGTAGCCGAATATCTCGTTTTGGGATCAAGCAATTTCCGGCTAAGGTATGCAACTACTCTTTCCTTTCCCTCAAATTCTTGTATGAGGGCCGATCCAATAGTTTGGGCATCGGCCGCCACGTACAACTTAAAAGGCTTGTTTAGCTGTGGAGGTACCAATACCGGTGGTTCTTTCATGTATTCCTTGATCTCATCGAAAGCCTTTTGTTGTTCGTCACCCCATACAAACTTCTGATCCTTCTTGACTTTTAGCAGTGAAGAGAAAGGCAACACCTTTTGTGATAAGTTTGATATGAATCTTCTCACGAAATTGATCTTGCCAAGTAATGACTGTAATTCCTTAAGATTAGTTGGAGGAACAACTTCATCAATGGTTTTCATACTTCTCTTGCCAACTCCTATTCCTCCTTCATGCACCAGAAATCCCAGAAATTCTCCTGCCGAAACTCCAAGAGCACATTTATTCGGGTTCATCTTGAGCCCATGTTTCCTAGTGCACTCTAGAGTTTTCCTTATGTCGGCCAAATGTGATTCATGATCCAATGACTTAATCACAACATCATCAATATATATCTCCACAATCTTGCCGATCAACTCATGAAAAATATAATTCATGGCTCTCTGATAAGTTGCACCAGCATTCTTCAAACCAAACGTCATGACAACCCATTCAAACAACCCTATATGTCCTGGACATCTGAAAGCTGTTTTCGCTATATCTTCCAATGCCATAAAAATTTGATTGTACCCTGCATTACCATCCATGAAACTAATCACTTTATATCCAGCAGCAGCATCAACCAACGAGTCAGCAATAGGCATTGGATATCCATCCATGGGTGTAGCTCTGTTCAGATCTCTAAAGTCTATGCAAACTCTCATCTTCCCATTTTTCTTGTACACAGGAACAATATTAGAGATCCATTCTGCATATCTGCATGGCCGAATAAATTTTGCTGCTATTAATCTTTCCACTTCTTTCTTCACATCGGTCAACACTTCATCTTTGTAGATTTTCCGGGGTGGTTGCTTGTAAGGTTTATAACCAGGCTTGATCGGCAATCGATGCTCAACAATGGAACGATCTAAACCAGGCATCTCCGAATAATCCCAAGCAAAGCAATCTTTGTATTCTTTTAACAACTCAATCAACTTTTCTCTGAAAACTGGATCCAAGCTAGCACTGATGAATATCGGCCTTGGTTTGTCACCATCTCCAATGTCTACTTCTTCTAATTTATCAGCCGACACAAATCCACGTCCTAGCTTCCCATCAGTCCCATCGATTGGATTATCCATTAAAAATTACTAAAAGAGCCGACTGCTTCGATCGGCTGTTGATTACTGCTGACTGGCTCAACAGGACCTTCTCCCCAGTCCTTACTTGAGAAACAATCTATGCCTTGATATTCCCAGAAGGCTGGTTCCACATTAGCCACGCTAATTGAACCGTCTGCTGGGACAATTTCCACTTCATCATCTATCCACTGAATAAGCTGTTGATGCATAGTAGATGGAATACAGCAATTCGCATGGATCCAATCCCTTCCAAGTAGCAAGCTGTACGCCCCTTTGCCTTCAATAACAAAGAAGGTTGTAAGCAGAATCTTAGACCCAATCATCAGATCTACATGTACACATCCTTTGGTGTCCGAAGGATTTCCAGCAAAGTCATTCAAAACTATACTTGTTGGCGTTAAATCTCCAGGGCTCATGCCAAGTTTTCTGAATGTATTGTATGGCATCACATTAACAGCAGCTCCACCATCAACAAACATCTTCGTCAGTGGCTTTCCATTGACATATCCTCTTAAGTACAGTGGCTTCATGTGCCGATTCTGGACTGGCTTCTCGAAAATGGCTGGCTTAGTCAATACCAATTGTGCCATTAACCCACATTGCTCGGCTTCATCCACTTCTGGCAATATCTCTTCCTGTACAATTTGATTAGCTGGAGCCATGAATTCATTCGGCAAGAAACATACCATGCATGTAGGAGCCGAATGACCCGATTCGTCAGGTTTGTCTTTTGGACGCCATATCGATTTCATCCTGGTTCCTGCCCGCTTCAACTCTTGATTCCTCAGGCGTTGGACTCTTCTCTTCTGACTCTTTCTTAAACCAGGTGGACACCACTGTCCTTTTTGCCAGACGTACTCACGATCTTCTTCTTCATGATCAATCCACCTACGATCAGCATGTCTTTTCCTCGGTTGATCATCATTCTTACATATTTCTAGGCGCCGACCATCACTAGGATGTACCCTTCCAATTCTTTCGTGGACGGATCGGCGACTGGCAACATTTTGCCTATGTTCGACGTATCCATTATTACATTCAGGACAGTTATTCCATGTGGGCAGCTTTAAACCCTCGTTCCAACAGTGTCTGAAGAAGACACTGTTGACGTAAAATCCGCACCCCACGCCAAGCACACAGCAAGCCGAATTAGCTGGCTTCGCACGCAGCACGAGCGTTTGAATCCGAAAGCGTGCCAGTCAATTTTCCTGAAACTGACAAAGGGAGAAAAGATGTTTAGATAACACCTGGAACGTACCGGGCAATACCAGTCAGTTCCATATTTGCGGCTACGGAGCCAGTTTCGAACGACACATAGCTACAGAGAAGCTATCTGTCGGCAGTTAAAGCCTCATTCGGCAATCGGCAAGGCACGCAGGGAGCGCACTGCCGAATGCGTGACGTAAGCATGACGAAAGATCGGCTTTCAGCCGAATGAACATTGTAACGCATACTCATAGCCGATTAACGAGAAACAAAGCATGATAGATAAATAAAAGGGCGAAAGCATGACCATAATTTCATAATAAACAAGAATGCATAGATTAAAAGCACTAGTCTACCGCATGTCTAGGTACTTTCCAACCCGTCAGGCATGAAAACAAACAAGTTAATCCACCGCATGATACGACTTGCTTGGAATCACACCACCAACCAAGAATAGGGCAATCCACCGCATGATACGCCCTAAACATGGAAGGCTAAAAGCATTCTTTATTTAAAAACAAAACCGTGGACGTGTTTCACTCGTGACGATACTGCCGAATTCAGCTATATAGCCGAATCGGGTTCCGTGGAGAAGGAACATACTTCGTCGATGATGATAGATCTATCAGATCGAATCGAATTCTAATCCACCGGATGATTAGCTCTAAGACGACCCAAAAACCTGCATCTACCGCATGATACCCGGTTCTGTCAAGATCTACACAAGACCAACGAGCCTGAACCCGCAACACGTGGCAATCTAGATTGACTTCGAATTCGGCTATGAAAAGCAGAGCATCGTGAGCTGGAGCCGATTCTAATCAACCTAGACTGGGTAAAGGAGTGTTGTAATGAATCGAACACGAAGGTAAAATCCAGAGCAACACATGGTAACTTAATGAATCTATCAGATCTTGCCAAAATCCAATAGAGCCGATAACTTGTTCCAAGCTAAAACTTAGTCCACCGCATGGCTCATGATCTAGCAATGGAACCTTCCTGAACCAAGGCCTAAATCCACCGCATGATACTAGGCATGATGCAGGGTTGCCGGTACTTACGGAGGTCGACGGATCGATGACTCCTCTCGAAGAACTCGACGACTCGACTAAAGGACTCGATGTTGGCACGGGGCCGGTTTGTTGTATGATTGATTGGATTCCCCTTTTACAATGACCATGGGTTTATATTTATACCCTGGTTTCGACATGACTCCTAATCGATTACGATTACATTATTTGTTTCCTAAAAAAGATAAACGCCGGGGCACCGTATCCGCCTTGCATTCCAAATCAAACCAGCCTTTCCCTTATACTTGATCCACGTCATCGCGCGCTCCCGAATGCCTTTTGCGGAACAGTTTTCTTGCCGAATGACGATGCATTCCCGACCGCAGAACGTCTTTGCCGAATGCTTCTGGGAAAAAACTCCTTTGCCGAATGATATCTCTTCGACGATTCCGGCCCACATGTCAGCCTCTTCCTGGTGCCAATTTTTGGTGTCAACACATGCCCCTTCAATTTCGGGATAAAAGATAATTTTATCTCGGAATTGACCAGAAGCACTCAACATTCCCAAGTTAGCTCTGCTTGGCACCCGCTTCTCCTTTTGAATCTTCAGAGCTCTCATCCGGATCCGAACCCTAAGTCATCGACTTCCAGGATTCAATCTTCAAATGGCGAATCAAGATTTTGCCCTCCAGGTAAGCTTCAATCCCCTCAAGCACATTCGGCATTCTTCTTTCGATTTGCATCTTAAATTTTTTCTCATCCCCTTCCATTCTTGATAGGCCCTGGCTGCCGAAATCCTTATCCCCGTTGAGGAAAAAGCTCCATCCTATTTCCTCGGCCCTGTAGGGGATTCAGACCCTTCCGAAATCATTGCGGCCGAATCTCAGAGGATTCCTTTCAAGATTTCACTGACAAAACCTCATGAGTGGCAAGACGCCTTCAAGAACTGGCCCTTGCCCCCAATTGCCGGCTGGAGAAATTGGTACAAAAGGATGTCTGATGATAAAAGCCCCCAAACACAGAACTGGGACCATCTGTGTATTTCTCATTGTCTGGAGCTGTCATTAGCCGAAACACCAAAGAATGAGAACCTCCTGATTGCAGCTTGCCACTTTTGGTCCAATGGCGCAAATGCCTTTCTTTTTGGTCATGGCCCAATGTCTCCTACTTTGGCCGATGTCTACATGATGACCGGCCTGAATGTTACAGGAACTGTATACCCATATGACCATAAAGGTTCCTCCAAGCAGACAGGAGTAAAAACAGGGGTTGGATATAAGAGATACATTCAGAACCATATGTCTGATGGCCCTCTGACTGATGTCGAATACAGGGCCTTCCTGAATATGTGGCTATGCAGATCAGTCTTTTGTGGCAAAGCCAATGAGCCAACCTTGAATCATATCGTGATGGCTGAAGAGCTGGCTGCTGGAAAAGTCATCCCACTTGGGAAATACCTCCTGGGAAGCGTCTATCATATGCTCAATCAAACCACCCACCTGATGCATACTAGTAAGAAAATCCCCTGTGTAAATGGTCCCTGGTGGTTTGTCCAAATGTGGCTGCAGTTATACATGCATCAAATCGTTGCTATTGACCTCAACAGCCGAGACTTCCCTTCAATCAATTACAAAGAAGGAGAAGCCCGGAGAACCAAAGGTTGTCAAACCTATGGAGAAGCTGCTTCCACTGTATCTATCAACAAGAACATCGGTGAACTGTTTGAGCTCTTCTTCAGAGGCTTTGCTCATCCTCTTTGGTTCCCATATTTGGATAATGACAATCTTACTCTCCCTTGCGAATTCAGCTTTGAGACTGGATGCACTGATGTACAATCTGTAGCAATTTTCAATGCCTTCATCCAGCCCTGCATCCTGCCAGCCGAATTCTGTGGAGGGAGGCTGGTTCAAAGCACTTATGAATATTATCAGCCAAACATGATGGCTAGACAGTTGGGATGTGGCCAAGTGCCCCCTAGGCTATTTCTCCATGAATTCCTCAGGCCTAGGGAGATTGTCAAGGATTCCACAGAGACAAGAAGGATTTTTACTTATAAATGCTGTGGAACTATTTATGCACCTGATCCTTTTGTGCCAATAATATCTGCCCATCCTTCCTTCACTCTCTGGTGGCAAGAATTCCATGATCATATCTTCAATATGCCAATCCATCCCTTCTACCTTGAGTTAATGCCTGATTATCAGCCAACTGCAGAGGTAATATGCTTATTCCTTCATCTGTCTTAATAACATTAACCCCAATCGATTCTGACTCTATTATTTTGCAGGACATAACACCTGCCCCTCTTGCCAGGGTAATTTTATACAAAACTGCAGGCTCAATATCTGCTTTGGGGCACCAATCTCCTACCTTGGCTCAGCTGATGGCTAGACAAGCTTCTTCAGATCCAATACTTACTAGACCATCATCTGTCAAGAGGAAAACCCTTTCTTTAACTGCCCCCTCAGTTGTAAAGAAGAAAAGAACAAGCAGCAAAAAGGTTATCAGGGTCAGAGCCTTCTTTCTTTGACCATAATGCCATTGGTATTTTACTCAGTTTTATTTCTCCTTGGTTTCAGGCCAAAGCACAGCAACCAGCAATCAGTGCAGATCCTGCCGATGCTTCATTGATTGGTAAAATTCTACCACTTTATCTTCTTAACTTCTTTTTCATCGGCACTCATTTCTTGTTAACTGCAGAACAATCCTCAATGGATCCAATCTTGGAAAGCTCTTCTTCTCATCATGATTCAACTTTAGCTTTGCAACTTCTTCCCCAATCAGAAGCACCATCCTCACCAAGAAGCCTTCCAGTTTCTCCTCAGCAAGATACACAGAATCCCCCAACTGAGCCTGAAAGGCTTCCTTCTCCTATTCAGGAAGTCAGGAATGAGGTAAACATAATCATTTAACTTTCTCTACTCTTTTATTCAGCAGATTATTACTAATTCGGCAAGAACCATCTTTCAGGAGAAAACCATTTCATCATCCAGCTATTCTTTCGCTATGGATGACTTGGTTGCCGAACAAGGGGAAGAAACATCTTCTGGCCAAGCTCTGTCAGAAGAAAATCAAACAAAGCTGAAAGATATCCTTGCTTTGCTGCATAAGAGTATCCAAGATCAAGTCAAAGATGCTGATCTCTTAAGGGATGTATTGGAAACCATTGACCAAGAACTCCCTGCCGATATCAAAATTTCTTTGGAACCAGTCTCTCATTTGGATCAACAATACGTTGCAGTAAAACAGGCTCTAAAGAACCAATCTTCTCAACCAGTTCTGGAACAGAGGAGATCCACAACCAAACAATCTGTGAAAGACCTGTATACTCAAGCTCAAAACAGCAAGGAATTACTGACCAAATTGGAATCTGAACTTGAAATGAAGGAGGTCAGAAAAGCTGCACTTGAAGCCGAATTGAGAGATCTATCGGCCGAAATTGAAGCTGACAAGAAGAAGATAGTCGAGCTTCCCAAGTTAACAGAGAAGAGGCGAAAGGAAGCTTTAGCAGCTCTAAACGAAGACAAACAACTCAAGGCAAAGCTTGCTGCTCTGGCTAGAACCCAAGAAGCTGACAAAAACTTATTGGAGAACATTAGCAACATGATATCAAATGCCAAAAATGCAATCTCAAAGTTCTTGGGTTTGTAATTGTAACAAACAGTTGATAGCCAAATGTTTTATCAATCCTGTAATCTTGCCATTTCTTAACTCTGTTTTTTCTCCATTGTGGATAACTCATTCGACAAAGCTGGCCATAATAGTGTCAGACCCGAAAACGCTTCAACTACGACATAGCCGAATCTCATCCAGTCAAAGCCGAATACGACTTGATAAGAATCCCAAACGACATGGGAACCGATCGGCTGGAAAATCCTTTCCACCTTCCGAACTCTTCGGAATATGCACTCTAATCCTCGGCCACGATCTCTTTGTTAGTTCCATAAATAAGAACCTTGAGCGCTCCTAATCTTCCATCAAATCTTCTCAACTCGAGCTCTCTGCTAGCCTAAGTCTCTTCCTCTTCCAGCACAGTAACCTCCAAGAAACCCTGATGTCCAACAACAGAAGACGCCCGGCCGTCGACGAAGCCGAAGGGAGCCGCGCCGGCGCTCGTCGGAGGTAATGACCGTCTATCTCTCCTTATCTTTTCCTCCAGATTTTGCCTTATTCTCAACTTTCTTTGTGCTTTCAGGCTCATCCAATGGAACCCTGTTACTGTTCCACCTGCGGCTTCGACTGCAGCAGGTGACTCTTCGGAGTCATCTAGCCGATCCTCCAGGTCCAACTGGGATCTGCGCTATTCAGATAGTGACGCTCGCCGATTCAAGCAGGAACGCGACGACACTCGGCGTGAGCTGGAGGTCATCTCCAAACAAGCCGGGATTGCAGATCTAGAGTGGCAACACCAACGCAAGCAGCTGCTCGAGACCATCGATGGTAATTTCTGCGGTTCGTTTAACTTCAATCTGACCTTGGACTAACCCGCCGTTGCTTCGTAATCTTACAGATCGCGATGCCGAACTCGATCGGCTGAAGACATTGGTCGAGTCTCTGGCAAACAAGGTGAATGCTCCTGGGGACACACCAGAAGCTCGCCTCGGTGCAGTGGCGGGCCGCATCGATGAGGTGGCCTCGCACGGCATCCGTCTGGGCACTGCCGCAGGCCTAGTCGCCATGTCGACGCACACCGGTACCGACTACTCCAGGCTACCGACCGGCTTCGCCAATGGCAACCCGGAGGAGATCGACGACATCGAGGCCTCCATAGATCGCCTTGATGCTCATGGCGCCGCCATTGCCGATTCCATTCATCCTCAGTCCGTTTTGAACAAGCTGTTCCATTAGTTTGTACTGGGGATCATGGAATTTCGGCAATAAAACTTATCTTTTGTAGTCCTTTTTGTGATAACTTGGTCAAATTCATGATGCAAAATATTTGTACTAAGGGCAATACACTCTGGTATTGGCCGTTTCTTCTTCTGTCAACATTTGTTCTGAAGACGGCTCCTTCCCGAATGCCGGCTGTCTCAATTGTTCTGACATTGAATACTTCAGTCAACGATCAATCTCAACACTAGGATAATATTTCTTCAAGTATCTCCCATTAATGGCAGCAGTAAACTCCTCTCCTAGCAAAGTTTTCAGGATATATGCATTTCCAGGCACGCATCTGATCACTCTGAAAGGGCCTTCCCAGTTTGGAGACCACTTACCGATTGCACTGTATTTAGTCCCAATCGGCAATATTGCTTTCCAAACCAAATCTCCTTCTGCAAATTGCTTGACTTTCACCTTCTTGTTGTAATATTTAGCAACTCGCATTTTATTTTTTTCAACATTTTCCAAGGCCCTGAGACGAATCATATGCAAATCTTCTAATTCGTCCATCATTAAATCATTATAATTTTTAGAACTTAAATCCTTTTGCAACTTTATTCTCCTTGAGTCTAATTGTACCTCCCATGGCAAGATAGCATGATGCCCATACACCAACTCATAAGGAGACGTCTGTGTAGCCCCATGTGGAGCCATTCGGTAAGCCCATAAAGCCTCATTGAGTACCGAATGCCACTTTCTCGGCTTCTGATCAATCTTCTTCTGTATAATTTTAATCATAATCTTGTTAGAAGCCTCTGTCTGACCATTAGCTTGGGCATAATAAGGAGAAGAATTCAACAATTTGATGCCCATACTTTCAGCAAAATCTCTGAACTCTGAAGATGTAAATTGAGTCCCTTGATCTGTGATGATTGTTTGAGGAATTCCAAATCTGTAAATGATATGTTCTTTAACAAATTCAACCATATTCTCCGATGTCACCTTCTTTAATGGAATTGCCTCAACCCACTTGGTAAAATAATCGGTTGCCAAAAGCACAAACTTATGCCCCTTGCTAGATGGAGGATTTATTTGGCCAATCAAATCTATTCCCCATCCTCTGAATGGCCATGGCTTGATAATAGGATTCAGAACTGATGCTGGAACTCTCTGAATGTTTCCAAATCTCTGGCAATCTTGGCATCCCTTATAATATTCAAAGCAGTCTTCTAGCATTGTAGGCCAATAGTACCCAGATCTCCTAATAACCCATTTCATTCGGTAGGCCGATTGATGTGCTCCACACAACCCATCATGTACTTCACTCATCAGCCTTTTTGCTTCTTCATGATTTAAGCAATGTAACAGCACCTCATCCAAGGATTTATAATATAAATTATCATCAAGAAGAACAAACTTTAAAGCCTTATACCTGAGCTTTCTAGAAACCTTTCGGGATGAATTCTCCAGATAATCGGCAATCTCTTTTCTCCAATCATCTTCTGCCAGATTACTCCCGAAAGCATGTACATCATTAGCAAAAACTTCTCGAAGCTCTTTATAACCCGAAGCACCTTGAGCTAATCTGTTTGCCTCTTCATTGTCTCTCCTAGGAATATGCTGCAGAATTACTGACTGAAATTCCTTTAAGATTTGCTTGCATTCCTCATAGTAATTCCTCAAGACATCATTTCTGCACTCATACTCGCCATTTAGTTGCCTTATGACTAATTCTGAATCTCCAAAAATTTCAACTGCAATGGCCTTTGCTTCTCTCAAGTATTGAAGTCCTCTGAGCAACGCTTCATACTCAGCTTGATTATTAGTGACAGTAGGTTGAATAGGAATAGCAAATTCAAATACCTCTCCTCTTGGTGAAATTAACAAAATACCTACTCCACCACCTTTGTCACATGAAGAGCCATCGAAGAATAATACCCAAGGAGTAATTTCAAGCAAATTAACTGATAAATCGCGATGCTCAGTAATGAAATCAGCAATAATCTGTCCTTTAACAGCCTTTGCCGATTCAAACCTTAACTCAAATTCAGACAGAGCTAAAATCCATTTGCCAATCCTTCCGTTCAAAATCGGCATAAACAACATGTGTTTTATCACATCAAACTTTGAATACACAATGCATTCGGCATGTAGTAAGTAGTGCCGAAATTTTGTACAGGAGTAGTAAACACATAAACAAAGCTTCTCAGTAGCCGAATACCTCGTTTCGGGATCAAGCAACCTTCGGCTAAGGTATGCAACTACCCTTTCCTTTCCCTCGAATTCTTGTATGAGGGCCGATCCAATAGTTTGGGCATCGGCCGCCACGTACAACTTAAAAGGCTTGTTTAGCTGTGGAGGTACCAATACTGGTGGTTCTTTCATGTATTCCTTGATCTCATCGAAAGCCTTTTGTTGTTCGTCGCCCCATACAAACTTCTGATCCTTCTTGACCTTTAACAGTGAAGAGAAAGGCAACATCTTTTGTGATAAGTTTGATATGAATCTTCTTACGAAATTGATCTTACCAAGCAGTGACTGCAATTCCTTAAGATTAGTTGGAGGAACAACTTCATCAATGGCTTTCATACTTTTCCTGCCAACTCCTATTCCTCCTTCATGCACCAGAAATCCCAGAAATTCTCCTGCCGAAACTCCAAAAGCACATTTATTTGGGTTCATTTTGAGCCCATGTTTCCTAGTGCATTCTAGAGTTTTCCTTATGTCGGCCAAATGTGCTTCATGATCCAATGACTTAATCACGACATCATCGATATATATCTCCACAATCTTGCCGATCAACTCATGAAAAATATAATTCATAGCTCTCTGATAAGTTGCACCAGCATTCTTCAAACCAAACGTCATGACAACCCATTCAAACAACCCTATATGTCCTGGACATCTGAAAGCCGTTTTCGCTATATCTTCCAATGCCATAAAAATTTGATTGTACCCTGCATTACCATCCATGAAACTAATCACTTTATATCCAGCAGCAGCATCAACCAACGAGTCAGCAACAGGCATTGGATATCCATCCATGGGTGTAGCTCTGTTCAGATCTCTAAAATCTATGCAAACTCTCATCTTCCCATTTTTCTTGTACACAGGAACAATATTAGAGATCCATTCTGCATATCTGCATGGCCGAATAAAATTTGCTGCTATTAATCTTTCCACTTCCTTCTTCACATCGGCCAACACTTCATCTTTGTAGATTTTCCGGGGTGGTTGCTTGTAAGGTTTATAACCAGGCTTAATCGGCAATCGATGCTCAACAATGGAACGATCTAAACCAGGCATCTCCGAATAACCCCAAGCAAAGCAATCTTTGTATTCTTTTAACAACTCAATCAACTTTTCTCTGAAAACTGAATCTAAGCTAGCACTGATGAATATCGGCCTTGGTTTGTCACCGTCTCCAATGTCTACTTCTTCTAATTTATCAGCCGACACAAATCCTCGTCCTAGCTTCCCATCAGTCCCATCGATTGGATTATCCATTAAAAATTACTAAAAGAGCCGACTGCTTTGATCGGCTGTTGATCACTGCTGACTGGCTCAACAGGACCTTCTCCCCAGTCCTTACCTGAGAAGCAATCTATGCCTTGATATTCCCAGAAGGCCGGTTCCACATTAGCCACGCTAATTGAATCATCTGCTGGGACAATTTCCACTTCATCATCTATCCACTGAATAAGCTGTTGATGCATAGTAGATGGAATACAGCAATTCGCATGAATCCAATCCCTTCCAAGTAGCAAGCTGTATGCCCCTTTGCCTTCAATAACAAAGAAGGTTGTAAGCAGAATCTTGGACCCAATCATCAGATCTACATGTACACATCCTTTGGTGTCCGAAGGATTTCCAGCAAAATCATTCAACACTATGCTTGTTGGCGTTAAATCTCCAGGGCTCATGCCAAGTTTCCTGAATGTATTGTATGGCATCACATTAACAGCAGCTCCACCATCAACAAACATCTTCGTTAGTGGCTTCCCGTTGACATATCCTCTTAAGTACAGTGGTTTCATGTGCCGATTCTGGACTGGCTTCTCGAAAATAGCTTGCTTATTCAATACCAATTGTGCCATTAACCCACATTGCTCGGCTTCATCCACTTCTGACAATATCTCTTCCTGTACAATTTGATTAGCTGGAGCCATGAATTCATTCGGCAAGAAACATACCATGCATGTAGGAGCCGAATGACCCGATTCGTCAGGCCTGTCTTTTGGACGCCATATCGATTTCATCCTGGTTCCTGCTTGCTTCAATTCTTGATTCCTCGGGCGTTGGACTCTTCTCTTCTGGCTCCTTCTTAAACCAGGTGGACACCACTGTCCTTTCTGCCAAACATACTCACGATCTTCGTCCTCATGATCAATCCATCTATAATCAGCACGTCTTTTCATCGGTTGATCATCATTCTTATATATTTTTAGACGCCGATCATCACTAGGATGTACCCTTCCAATTCTTTCGTGGACGGATCGGCGAGTGGCAACATTTTGCCTATGTTCGACATATCCATTATTGCATTCAGGACAGTTATTCCACGTAGGCAGCTTTAAACCCTCGCTCCAACAGTGTCTGAAGAAAACACAATCCCAATGTGCACGTTCTTGTTCTCGGACATATTCCTCTTGTTCTTCCTCAAACCTTTCTTCTTCGCGCCTTCTTTTCTCCTCCTCGTATTCACGTCTCTGGTAGTGCTCTTTTTCTTGCTGACGTTGCCACTTATTGAGGAGAATACGCGATGTGACTCTGGGTTTAGAAGAATTCCCTATTTCAAATTGGCTATTCGGGAATCGAGGTCTCTCCTCGCGAATCTGTTCGATCGTGATTTGCCGATTAGGATCTACTGAGCCACTCTGCTTCGCTTTCTTCGACGCCAAGACTCTCATCTTTCCCTTTTCTCCAGATTCGGCAGTACTCACCATATTGATTGAGAACCCAACCATGTTCTGAGGAAACGGGTTACTGTCCAACTTCATCTTATTGTCGAATTTCAAATGCCCTTCTTGGATAGCTTTCTGAATCCTCACTCTAAAAACCCTGCATTCATTGATGGAATGAGAATTTCTATCATGGAATCCACAGTACCTCTTATCTTTCACTCCATCAGGCCGAAGCATAGAATGCCCCTCTGGTAGCTTGATTCGGCCTTCCTTTACAAGATAATCAAATAATTTATCTGCCTTAGTTACATCAAAATCATAGGTGCCCTTATTCTGTTTAATCCACCTCTGATTCACCATGACTGGTTCTTTACTCCACACTATCTCTGCTGCGGCTATCTCCTCGCTATCTTCATACTCATCTTCTTGATCTGCTCTTTCAAGGAATTGGTTATAGATGTCAGCTACATCATTATTTTTAGCAAATCTGGCATCTTTCTTGAAACCATATGCCTGGTTACTCATTAAGGCCAATCTGTGTGACAACTGGCCCAGATCATCAAACTCCATCCCGAATAGCTTCTCCCGAATGGCAGGCAGCATGCCAGCTACAGCCATACCAGCCAGCTGGTCATCAGGTATGTTCAGAGAAAAGCACATGCTCTTTGTTTCCCTAAATCTCTTGAGGAACTCCGTAGGTGTTTCATTATTCCTCTGCCTTAAGCTGGTCAAATCAACCAACTTTTTCTCGGTACTGCCAATGTAGTAATGAGCATGGAATTTCTGCTCCAGGTCTTTCCAAGTACAAATCGACTGAGCAGGCAAAGAAGCAAACCATGTAAAAGCTGGACCCGTCAGTGACAAAGGAAAGTATCTGATTCTGAAAGCCTCATCTGCCGAAGCTTCTCCAAGCTGCATCAGATATCGAGCTATATGCTCCACAGTGCTAGTATCATCTTGTCCTGAGAATTTAGTAAACTCTGTAGGCACCTTGACTCTATTCGGCAATGATACCCTTTGGTACCATTCTGGGAAAGGAGACGAGTACATGTACCCCTGATTTTTAGGCTTCAGACCGAATTGATTTTGCAATACATCGGTCATTTTTTGCACCATGAGGTCAATACTGGTATCTTGATTCCCTGGTCTTCCAGCAAGCATGCCTGCAGTACCAACATACCCAGGATTCGGGAGAGCGTCGATAGCATTGTAATCCATAAACTCTGAATATCCGTTTCCATACATGTCCCTTTGCAGCCTGTTGTTCAGAGGGGATATCTTATAAGCAGAAGCAGGTGGATTTCCCGTGGTGCCGAATGTCATATCACCATATGTACGAGGTTTTGGCAATGCATGCTGAAGCTCTTGCTGAATCGGCTGTCCATTCGCGTCTTTGGTTCCAGAAGCTTCAGTTTCTTCAGTACCTTTACCATGACGTTTCGGAACCGATGCTTGAACATTGAAATATGTTGGTCCACCAAGTTGCCCATGCACTTGCTCAAAAGGCTTATCCACGTGCTGACCAAAGATGTTGACCAGTATGAGCCGAAAACTGTTCAGGAATGCAGCATTATGATTGGTCATTGTTTCTCCCAAAGCCTTGTACAACAAGCTAGAAAGCTTCTCCCTTTCTTCATCTTCAGTAAGATCAGATTGTCCCGGCAAAAGAACTCTTGGCAGATCTGACTTGAGAAACGGCGCACCACTCCTGTTCTTAGCAAAAGACAGCAAGCACTTCTTGATGAACTGATTTGCAGCAATCTTCACCATCTGTTGATGTTCATCAGATAATTCTTCGAAAGTGACATCCAGAATGTCTTTTAATTCAGGCATCTTCGAAACTTGCCGGGTCCCACCGGGCGTGCCAAAAAGTGTGTTGACGTAAAATCCGCACCCCACGCCAAGCACACAGCAAGCCGAATTAGCTGGCTTCGCACGCAGCACGAGCGTTTGAATCCGAAAGCGTGCCAGTCAATTTTCCTGAAACTGACAAAGGGAGAAAAGATGTTTAGATAACACCTGGAACGTACCGGGCAATACCAGTCAGTTCCATATTTGCGGCTACGGAGCCAGTTTCGAACGACACATAGCTACAGAGAAGCTATCTGTCGGCAGTTAAAGCCTCATTCGGCAATCGGCAAGGCACGCAGGGAGCGCACTGCCGAATGCGTGACGTAAGCATGACGAAAGATCGGCTTTCAGCCGAATGAACATTGTAACGCATACTCATAGCCGATTAACGAGAAACAAAGCATGATAGATAAATAAAAGGGCGAAAGCATGACCATAATTTCATAATAAACAAGAATGCATAGATTAAAAGCACTAGTCTACCGCATGTCTAGGTACTTTCCAACCCGTCAGGCATGAAAACAAACAAGTTAATCCACCGCATGATACGACTTGCTTGGAATCACACCACCAACCAAGAATAGGGCAATCCACCGCATGATACGCCCTAAACATGGAAGGCTAAAAGCATTCTTTATTTAAAAACAAAACCGTGGACGTGTTTCACTCGTGACGATACTGCCGAATTCAGCTATATAGCCGAATCGGGTTCCGTGGAGAAGGAACATACTTCGTCGATGATGATAGATCTATCAGATCGAATCGAATTCTAATCCACCGGATGATTAGCTCTAAGACGACCCAAAAACCTTCATCTACCGCATGATACCCGGTTCTGTCAAGATCTACACAAGACCAACGAGCCTGAACCCGCAACACGTGGCAATCTAGATTGACTTCGAATTCGGCTATGAAAAGCAGAGCATCGTGAGCTGGAGCCGATTCTAATCAACCTAGACTGGGCAAAGGAGTGTTGTAATGAATCGAACACGAAGGTAAAATCCAGAGCAACACATGGTAACTTAATGAATCTATCAGATCTTGCCAAAATCCAATAGAGCCGATAACTTGTTCCAAGCTAAAACTTAGCCCACCGCATGGCTCATGATCTAGCAATGGAACCTTCCTGAACCAAGGCCTAAATCCACCGCATGATACTAGGCATGATGCAGGGTTGCCGGTACTTACGGAGGTCGACGGATCGATGACTCCTCTCGAAGAACTCGACGACTCGACTAAAGGACTCGATGTTGGCACGGGGCCGGTTTGTTGTATGATTGATTGGATTCCCCTTTTACAATGACCATGGGTTTATATTTATACCCTGGTTTCGACATGACTCCTAATCGATTACGATTACATTATTTGTTTCCTAAAAAAGATAAACGCCGGGGCACCGTATCCGCCTTGCATTCCAAATCAAACCAGCCTTTCCCTTATACTTGATCCACGTCATCGCGCGCTCCCGAATGCCTTTTGCGGAACAGTTTTCTTGCCGAATGACGATGCATTCCCGACCGCAGAACGTCTTTGCCGAATGCTTCTGGGAAAAAACTCCTTTGCCGAATGATATCTCTTCGACGATTCCGGCCCACATGTCAGCCTCTTCCTGGTGCCAATTTTTGGTGTCAACAGACACAATCCCAATGTGTACGTTCTTGTTCTCGGACATATTCTTCTTGTTCTTCCCCATACCTTTTTTTCTTCGTACCTCCTCTTCTCCTCCTCGTACTTACGTCTCTGGTAGCGCTCTTTTTCTTGCTGACGCTGCCACTTATTAAGGAGAATGCGCGATGTGACTCTGGGTTTAGAAGATTCCCCAATTTCAAATCGACTATTCGGGAAGCGAGGCTTTTCCTCGCGAATCTGTTCGATCGTGATTTGCCGATTAGGATCGACTGAGCCATCCTGCTTCGCTTTCTTCGACGTCAGGACTCTCATCTTTCCCTTTTCTCCAGATTCGGCAACACTCACCATATTGATCGAGAACCTAATCATGTTCTGAGGAAACGGGTTACTGTCCAACTTCATCTTATTGTCGAATTTCAGATGCCCCTCTTGGATAGCTTTCTGGATCCTCACTCTAAAAACCCTGCATTCATTGATGGAATGAGAGTTTCTATCATGGAATCCACAGTACCCTGCATTCATTTCAGATGCCCCTCTTGGTCATCAGGTATGTTCAGAGAAAAGCACATGCTCTTTGTTTCCCTAAATCTCCTGAGGAACTCCGTAGGTGTTTCATTATTCCTCTGCCTTAAGCTGGTCAAATCAACCAACTTTTTCTCGGTACTGCCAATGTAGTAATGAGCATGGAATTTCTGCTCCAGGTCTTTCCAAGTACAAATCGACTGAGCAGGCAAAGAAGCAAACCATGTAAAAGCTGGACCCGTCAGTGACAAAGGAAAGTATCTGATTCTGAAAGCCTCATCTGCCGAAGCTTCTCCAAGCTGCATCAGATATCGAGCTATATGCTCCACAGTGCTAGTATCATCTTGTCCTGAGAATTTAGTAAACTCTGTAGGCACCTTGACTCTATTCGGCAATGATACCCTTTGGTACCATTCTGGGAAAGGAGACGAGTACATGTACCCCTGATTTTTAGGCTTCAGACCGAATTGATTTTGCAATACATCGGTCATCCTTTGCACCATAAGGTCAATATTGGTATCTTGATTCCCTGATCTCCCAGCAGGCATCCCTGTAGTACCAACATACCCGGGATTCGGGAGAGCATCGACAGCATTGTAATCCATGAACTCTGAATATCCGTTCCCATACACATCCCTTTGCAGCCTGTTGTTCAGAGGGGATATCTTGTAAGCAGAAGCAGGTAGATTTCCCGTGGTGCCGAATGCCATATCACCATATGTACGAGGTTTCGGCAATGCATGCTAAAGCTCTTGCTGAATCGGCTGTCCACTCGCGTCTTTGGTTCTAGAAGCTTCAGTTTTTTCAGTACCTTTACCATGACGTTTTGGGACCGATGCTTGAACATTGAAATATGTTGGGCCACCAAGTTGTCCATGCGCTTGCTCAAAAGGCTTATCCACGTGTTGACCAAACATGTTGACCAGTATGAGCCGAAAACTGTTCAGGAATGCAGCATTATGATTGGTCATTGTTTCTCCTAAAGCCTTGTACAACAAACCAGAGAACTTTTCCTTTTCCTCATCTTCAGTAAGATCAAATTGTCCAGGCAAAAGAACTCTTGGCAGATCTGACTTGAGAAACGGTGCACCACTCCTGTTCTTAGCAAAAGACAGCAAGCATTTCTTGATGAACTGATCTGCAGCAGTTTTCACCATTTGTTGATGTTCATCAGACAATTCTTCAAAAGTGACATCCAGAATGTCCCTTAATTCAGGCATCTTCGAAGCTTGTGTGTCCCACCGAGCGTGCCAAAAAGTGTGTTGACGTAAAATCCGCACCTCACGCCAAGCACACAGCAAGCCGAATTAGCTAGCTTTACACGTGGCCCGAGCGTTTGAATCCGAAAACGTGCCAGTCAATTTTCCTGAAACTGACAAAGGGAGAAAAGATGTTTAGATAACACCTGGAACGTGCCGGGTGATACCAGACAGTTCCATATTTGCGGCTACGGAGCCAGTTTTGAACGACATATAGCTATAAAGAAGCTATCTATCAGCAGTTAAAGCATCATTCGGCAATCGGCAAAGCATGCAGGAAGCGCACTGCCGAACGCGTGACGTAAGCATGACGAAAGATCGGTATTCGACTGAATAAACATTGTAACGTATATTCATAACCGATTAACGAGGAACAGAGCATGATAAATAAATAAAAGGGTGAAAACATGAGCATAATCTTATAATAAACAAGAATGCATAGACTAAAAGCACTAGTCTACCGCATGTCTAGGTACTTTTCAACCCGTCGAGCATGAAACAAGCAAGTTAATCCACCGCATGATACGACTTGTTTGGAATCACACCACCAACCAAGAATAGATCAATCCACCGCATGATATACTCTAAACATGGAAGGCTAAAAGCATTCTTTATTTTAAAACGAAACCATGGACATGTTTCACTCGTGGCGATACTGCCGAATACAGCTATATAGCCGAATCGGGTTCCGTGAAGAAGGAACATGCATCGTTGATGATGATAGATCTATCAGATCGAATCGAATTCTAATCCACCGGATGATTAGCTCTAAGACGACCCAAAAACCTGCATCTACCGCATGATACCCGGTTCTGTCAAGATCTACACAAGACCAACGAGCTTGAACCCGCGACACGTGGCAATCTAGATCAACTTCGAATTCGGCTATGGAAACGCAGTGCATTACGAGCTAGAACCGAATCTAATCAACCTAGACTGGGCAAAAGAGCGTTGTAATGAGTTAAACACAAAGGTAAAATCCAGAACAACACATGGTAACTTAATGGATCTATTAGATCTTGCCAAAATCCAATAGAGCCGATAACTTGTTCCAAGCTAAAACTTAGCCCACCGCATGGCTCATGATCTAACAATGGAACCTTCCTGAACCAGAGCCTAAATCCACCGCATGATACTAGGCATGGTGCAGGGTTGCCAGTACTTACGGAGGTCGACGGATTGATGATTCCTCTCGAAGGACTCGACGACTCGACTAAAGGACTTGAAATTGGCACGGGGCCGGTTTGTTGTATGATTGATTGAACGATCCTTTTACAATTACCATGGGTTTATATTTATACCCAGGTTTCGACACGACTCCTAATTGATTACGATTACATTATTTATTTCCTAAAAAAGATAAACGCCGGGGCACCGTATCCGTCTTTGCATTCGAAGTTAAACCAGCCTTTTCCTTACACTTGATCCACGTCATCACGCACTCCCGAATGCCTCCTGCGGAACAGTTTTCTTGCCGAATGACAATGCGTTCCCGACCGCAGAACGTCTTTACCGAATGTTCTGGGGAAAAACTCCTTTGCCGAATGATATCTTTTCAACGAATCCGGCCCACATGTCAGCCTCTTCCTGGTGTCAACTTTTGGTGTCAACACATGGTTATGGATATTCACTTGTGACGTCTACCATATGTGTGTAAACTGATCCTGGCGCACATATGTGATGCACCTGGTTTTGCCTTTAAAACCGGGTGTGACAGAGGTGGTATCAGAGCTATGTTGACTGTAGGACGCAAGCCTAGATAGCAATGGTCATTCTCTAAGGATTATTTTGCTTAACTACTCTTGCTCTATCTATTCTTGGTTTATTTTGCTACTATTCCTGGGCATTGATAATTGTCTCCTCCTTGACTTTGTTTTCTGGTCTATCTTTTTCACCATCTCACCTGGTTCCGATGTCTTTAGAACTGTTCTCACCCCTTTCTTGCTTAAACCATAGATGGTGTTGACAAGGCAAGGTGCTCGTAGATTGGCTAGCACTCTTTCCTCTTTTTCGTCGCATTCGGTGCAAGAAGAGGAACCGGAACCTGAAGAGATGGAAGTAATGGACGATTTCAGTCAACTCAGGAGGGAATGCTCCAGCTGGATCTGAAGGAAGTGAAGGACCCTCTCCGCCGCCTGACATGTGGGTAGTGACTTTTCACCACCACGACGGAGGCAACAGTGGGTTCCCTATGATGCTTCGAATGCTCTTCGAGCGTCTGAACTACCCAGTGGAGATAGAATATTGTGGAAGAAGGAGGACACATCCAAATTACCCAGAGGACTGGGATGTCGCCGTATACATCCGGGAGCCTGATTATGAGTATGGAGGAACCAAAGAGGCTGCAGTGCACCATGCCATCGCCATGAGATCAACTTTCGAAGCTGGAATCCAGGATGCAGCCAGGAGGGCACTTTCTGTGCTTTGTCATGAGGAGGCTGCTGAAGTATGTCACACTGCTTGGGCATATCTTCCTCGAAGGCAGCAAGGCACTCCAACTGGGGTTGTGCCACAACCGCCAGGTGTAAACTCTACACTCAACGTCCAGGTGGCGTTCACCCAGATGCTCAACGTGCACACCGATGACACCACAAGAGAACTACAAGAAGTGCGTGAAGAACTCGCTGCTGAACGAAGGAAGAACAAGAGGCTGATAGCTGAACTCAAGGGAGAAGCACTTCCGCCCTTGGATGAAGATGTAGAAGGGTTGATGGGTCATTCACCGCCCCGCTAGAGAGTGCTCGGTGGATCGTCTAGTTGCTTCACCCATACCTATTAAGATAGGATACCCTCTCTTTTGTTAGTTCAGTACATTTAGAATCGTTGAGACTCGTGCGTAGCATGTGATTTAGTTTGGTTTGAAAGTGTGGTAGAGATGTTTGCTTTTGTGCTAAGTGTGTGATTTGGATCTTTGTAATGATTGAACTTAATTGTGGAGTGATGACCACAATTGAGTAATTATTAAATAAATAAATTTAGTTAGTTTGGGTTTATCTTGGTCTCTGATCTTAGCCCTTAACTATCACTTTATCTATATAATTGTACCCCTCATATAAATCATGTTATGCGACAATCTGTTCTCGCTGCTGCATGATATCCGGGTACTGTCCGAATTGTTTCTGGAGCTTCAGAACTCCGTTTGACGTAAATCCAGTTGAGTTGGATTAAGAACTTGATAACCTAGGTTCTGGGAATTTTTCTTGATTTTTGGAGGTTCTGGCAGAGAGATATAATGGGTTTATTGGAGTAACCAGAATCTGTCCCGTGGTCCTGACACAGCTGTCTCGTTTATTTTATACCTCGAGCCACAAAACTCCGATGGAGGTGATCCAAGTTGGGTTAGTTTCAGAATTTGATGGTCTACGTTCAGACAAAAGATCATGATTTTTGGATACACAGAATGAGAGTTACAACTGTTTAAATAGGACGAACAGAATCTGTTTCAGAAGTTGAATTGCCCGTCGTTGGCAACTCGTTCTACATTAACTCTTATCTGTTCATGATTTGAGTTATATCTTTTTACCACCCTCTGAACCTCATGTTCTAACCACCAGATGGTAAACACCAGGTCTGGAAGTGGAGTGGATCAACCACCTGTGAATCGTCAAGGACGTGCCAACCCCAATCCAAATCCTCCGCCGAATCAAGCGTCCGTAGCAATGGATCAGATCCTCGCCAACCAGACTCAGATTCTCCAGAGCATGGCTAATACCTTGGCAGCTATGCAAGCACAGAACAACAACAACAACAACCAGCAGAGAGACAAGCACCGGGAGTTCATGAGTCACAAACCTCCTACCTACTCCCACTCTGCAGATCCACTTGATGCTGATGATTGGCTGAAGACTGTTGAGAAGAAGCTGGATATGGCTCAGTGCAATGACAGGGAGAAGGTCCTGTATGCCTCAGGTCGCTTGGAAGGATCAGCTTCAGATTGGTGGGATGCGTATCTTGCTGCTCATGCCACCTCTGATGCTATCACCTGGCAGGAGTTTAGAACCAACTTCAGGAGCCACCATATTCCTGCTGGTGTCATGAAGCTGAAGAAGAAGGAGTTCCTCTCACTCAAGCAAGGTGGGATGACCGTCAGTGAGTACCGGGATAAGTTCATTCAGTTGTCCCGTTACGCCCCAGATGAGGTGAAGGATGATGAGCAGAAGCAGGAGCGATTTCTGGAAGGATTGATTCCGCCGCTCCAATATCAACTCATGTCTCATACCTTCCCAACATTTCAGAAGCTGCTGGATAAGGCTATTGGCTTGGAGAGCAAGCGTCGTGAGTTGGGAGAGCAGAAGAGGAAGTTCATGGCCTCAGGACAGTCAAGCAGTAACACCCGCCCGCGTTTCCAACAGCCTTAGCAGAACATGCCCGTTCGTTTTGGTGGGCAAGGGAGTAACTTTGTGCAGAGTCAGGGTCAGCGGTCAGCACCTCCACCTCAGCGTCCAGCATTTCAGCAGAACCGCCAGACCACCCCGGCTCAGACTCCAGTGAAGACCCCTCCACCAGGCAGTGCTCCTACTCCTCGTACCTGCTACATTTGTGGAGATCCCAGCCACTTTGCCCACAACTGTCCGAAGAAGAATGCTCAGACCCCACAACACCAGAGTGGCAGTGCACCTAGGCAAAATACCCCTCAGCAACAGAACAGGAATGCGAACCCGACGCCCCAGAGCAACAAGGGCCAGCAGAATCAGATGCGGGGCAAGGTTAACCATGTTGCTACAGAGTCCGCGCAGGAGGCCCAGGATGTGGTACTTGGTATGTTTCTCGTCAACTCAGCCCCTGCATCGGTTTTATTCGACTCTGGAGCATCTCATTCTTTTATTACTGCTTAGTACGTAGCTAAGTATAATATAAACATGGTCCCTATGAAAAATTCCATGCTAGTTAGCTCTCCCGGTGGAAACATGAAAGCCAACTTTATCTGTCCCCGAGTTAATCTGAAAATAGTTGGGGTAGATTTTCCTGCGGATTTGATAGTCCTAAACTCTGAGGGAATTGATGTCATACTTGGAATGGGATGGTTAGCTTCTTTTAATGCGGTGATTCAGTGTGCCAAGAAGGCCCGTGTTGTTGACTAGCCCTCAGGGAGAAAAGATTGAATTCGGAGCCACTCAACCCTCAACTTCAACTTACTCAGTGAATCAAGCCAGTGGTGTTCCTTTGGAGGATATCAGAGTTGTTTGTGAGTTTCCGGATGTCTTCCCAGATGATTTGCCAGGTATGCCACCCGAACGAGACATTGAGTTTATTATTGAGCTTTTACCTGGTACTGCTCCTATTTCTAAAAGACCCTATAGAATGGTTGTTAATGAACTAGAAGAACTTAAGAAACAACTTAAGGAATTGTTGGATAAGGGTTGCATTCGTCCTAGTTCTTCACCTTGGGGAGCACCTGTAATTTTTGTGGGTAAAAAGGATGGTACTCTGAGGATGTGTGTGGATTATCGTTCATTAAATGAGGTAACCATCAAGAATAAGTATCCATTGCCCAGAATTGAAGACTTATTTGATCAATTGAGAGGAGCTAAGGTTTTCTCCAAGATTGACTTGAGATCTGGCTATCATCAGTTGAGGATCAGGCACTCCAACATTCCTAAAACAGCATTCACCACCAGATATGGATTGTATGAGTATACTGTGATGTCGTTTGGATTGACAAATGCACCCGCCTACTTTATATACCTGATGAATAAGGTGTTCATGGAGTACTTGGATAAATTTGTGGTGGTGTTTATTGATGATATTCTGGTTTACTCTAAGAATGAGGAGGAGCATGAGGAACATTTGAGGTTGGTGTTGCAGACTCTTAGAGAGAACCAGTTGTATGCCAAGTTTAGTAAATGTGAGTTTTGGTTGAATCAAGTGTCTTTTCTTGGTCATGTTGTTACTGATGGAGGTATTGCAGTGGATCCAAGTAAGGTCAAGGATGTGTTGGATTGGGAACCTCCTACCACAGTCTCTGAGATCAGAAGCTTTCTGGGATTGGCTGGATATTACAGGAGATTCATTGAAGGCTTTTCTAAAATAGCGAAATCTCTTACTTCGCTATTAGAGAAGGGCAAGGAGTTTGTTTGGTCAGAAGTGTGTCAGGCCAGCTTTGAAGAGTTGAGAAGGAAGTTGACTACAGCCCCAGTGCTTGCTATGCCAGATATTCACAAGAACTTTGATATATATTGTGATGCTTCTCGTAGAGGTCTTGGGTGTGTGCTCATGCAGGAAGGCAGAGTTATAGCCTATGCATCCAGGCAGTTGAGGAAACACGAGCTGAACTATCCTACTCATGATCTGGAGCTTGCAGCTGTTGTCCATGCCTTGAAGATCTAGAGGCACTATATTCTAGGTAACAGATGTGAGCTGTATACTGATCACAAAAGCATAAAGTACATATTTACTCAGAAGGATCTGAATTTGAGGCAGAGAAGATGGTTGGAGTTGATCAAGGATTATGATCTGGGGATCAACTATCATCCTGGTAAGGCTAATTTGGTTGCTGATGCGTTGAGTAGGAAGTCACAAGTAAATGCAATGTTTGGTCGCCAGTTGCCAGTAGAGTTGCTTGCAGAGATGGAAAAGCTGAACTTGGGATTCCTGAATCAGACAGAAGGTGTGACAATGGAAGTTGAGTCTACACTGGAGCAGGAAATTCGGAAGGGTCAGCTTACTGATGAGAAGATAAAGGAAATCAAGGAAACCATGTTAGCGGGGAAAGCTTCCGACTTCACCGAAGATGATCAAGGTACAATTTGGTTTAGAAAGAGGATATATGTACCGGATATCGAGTCTCTCAGAGAGCAGATATTGAGGGAAGCTCATGATTCCGCATATTCTATTCATCCTGGAAGCACCAAGATGTATCAGGATCTGAAGCAAAGGTATTGGTGGCATGGACTAAAAAGGGATGTGGCTGCCCATGTGGCATTGTGCGATGTTTGTCAGAGAGTCAAAGCTGAACACCAGAGACCAGCCGGTTTGCTTCAGCCACTCAAGGTACCTGAATGGAAGTGGGAGAAATCAGTATGGATTTCATTGTTGGTTTACCCCGCACTCGAGGAGGATATGACTCTATATGGGTTATTGTGGACAGATTAACTAAGGTAGCTCACTTTATACCCGTTAATACTACTTATACCAGTGCTAAGTTAGCAGAGTTATACATGTCCAGAATTGTTTGTCTCCATGGTGTACCTAAAAAGATAGTGTCTGATAGAGGTACTCAGTTTACATCTAGATTCTGGCAGAAGTTGCATGAGTCTATGGATACAAAGTTGAATTTCAGTTCTGCATATCACCCTTAGACAGATGGTCAGACAGAGAGGACTAACCAGATTTTGGAGGATATGTTGAGAGCTTGTGCTTTGAAGCATGGAGGCAGTTGGGACAAGAGTCTTCCATATGCAGAGTTCTCATATAACAACAGTTATCAGGCAAGTCTAAAGATGGGCCCCTTCGAAGCGCTTTATGGTAGAAAGTGCAGAACACCTTTGTATTGGAGTGAAACAGGTGAAAGTCAGCTGTTTGGGCCAGAGATTTTGCAGGAAGCTGAGAGACAGGTTCAGATTATCAGAGAGAATTTAAGAACGGCTCAGTCCAGGCAGAAGAGCTATGCAGACACAAGGAGACGAGAATTAACTTTCGAAGTAGGAGATTATGTGTATCTGAAAGTATCTCCTATTCGAGGTTTGAGAAGGTTTAAGGTGAAAGGTAAATTATCTCCTCGTTTCATTGGACCTTTCAAGATTGTTGATAGGAAAGGTGAGGTTGCTTATCAATTGGAGTTGCCAGCCAGATTGTCTGATGTGCATGACGTGTTTCATATCTCTCAGTTGAAGAAGTGTCTTAGAGTGCCTGAGGAAGAATTGTCTTTGGATGAGTTGAATGTGCAAGATGATCTGACTTATATGGAATATCCAGCTAAGATTTTGGAAACTGCTGAAAGAGTTACTAGGAGTAAAGTGATTAAGATGTGTAAAGTTCAGTGGAGTCATCATGCGGAAAGCGAGGCAACTTGGGAAAGAGAGGATGAGTTGATGGCAGAGTTCCCTCAGATTTTCTCTAATCCATCCGAATCTCGAGGACGAGATTCTCTTTAAGGGGGGTAGGTTTGTAACACCCTAAAAATTCATCACAATTAAATTGTAGCAACCCTCTAAATTTTTCTAGGATTTATTAAGGCTTAAATAAATTTTCTAGGATTTAATTGGAATTTCTAGCCTTTTATCAATTTAAATATCACATTAAATAATTATTTTAGTCAAAATAAGTTTTTGTTGCATTCATGCTATTGCATATATTTTTGGTTGCTAGTAAATCAAGTTGGAATTTAAATTCTATTTAAATTCGAATTTGATTTACTTTTGTTTGAGTTTTAGAAAAGTTTAAATAGGCGAAGTCCGTTTGTGCCCCCTGGACTTTTTCTCCCGCTCGCTTTTCCTCCTCGCGCTCTTTTCTTTTCCCCGGCCCAAATCCTTTTCCGGGCCTGCTGTTTCCCCGCTTTCGGCCCAGCGCCGGCCCATTCTTTTTCTCCCCGCTTCTCTCTCTCCCCGCGTCGCTGACAGGTGGGTCCCCCCCTGTCAGAGTCGTCGTCTCCGACGGGGATTCCTCCCCGAGTCCGTCCCGACGCCGCCTCCGCCTCCGAATTCGAATCCCGCCGCTGCACGCCTGCCGAGGCCCTGATCTCCGGCCTACTTAAGCGCGCGCCCGCCCGTAGTCCTCCCCATCGAAAATCGACCGAGCTTCGCAAACCCGAGTCGCCCGCACCGCCGACTTTTCCGCCGGCCGCCGCTCACCGTCGTCCGACGCCGTCCCGAGCCTTTCCTCGCCGAGATTGGCCCTGGTGAGTTCTCCTTCGGCCGCTCGTCCTTTGTGTCTACTTCTTGGAGCCAGTGGAGGGCAGTAGCGCCGGATTCACGTTCACCCGAGAGCTCCGCCGCCGCCCATGGCGCCGCCGTCGTGGTCCGTTGTCGGTGCGCGTCCCTAGCCGTCCAGAACCCCCTAGATGGACTCGTCGAGGTCCAGCGAGCCTGCAGAGCTTGATCCCGTCGTGAACCGAGCCGTGTAGCCCCAGATCGACTTTCTCCGGCGAAGTTCCGCCGCGGGAACTAGCGGCGCCGCCGCGACCGTCGTCGCCGACGTCACCCCCTCGGCCAATCCGTTCCCGACCGTCCGTTCGAGATCCAACGGCCTAGATTAGATCCAGCCCGAGTCAAACCTGCCGAATAACGGTCAGCCATGGCAAATTTGCTAAAGAGCCCCCGAGTTTTCTGGAAATCAACCCGCGGTCCTAGTTAGTTCAAAAATAATTCCAAATAGGTCCTTTTTCTTCTATTTTAGCCCCTACAAGTTTTAAAATTGCGCCCGAGGTCCAAGTTTTGTCTTTTTACATGAAAACCCTCGAGTTTTTATATAAAATTATGTTTTAGCCCCTGGTTTTTCGCAGTTAAGCCCCTGGAACTTTTAAAACTTTGCCAGCAAGTCCCTGAACCTTAGAAAAGCCATATCTTTTGCGTTTTAACTCCGAATTTAGTGATTCTCACGCTCACGCGTTCGTTGTGACGCGTAGATTAGTTTTGTGCCCCTATTTTGATCTGTTGGAATTGTTTGGTGTACTGTTTCTTATTTGTTGTATTGTTTCCTTGCATGTGAATGTGTGATGCGATTAGGAAACGACCAGTTCGAGGATTTCTCTGAAGAACCAACTGTTGGAGAAGGATTTGAGCAGCAACCGAGTTGGGAAGAAGGCAAGTGTATTATGTCATGCAAATGTCCTAATAACTATTAATTTCACCACCCATGCATGTGTCTTAATTTGATGGGTTCCTATTTAAGGACCTGTCTAGCCACTATATTTTCCTGTCCCTGAAACTGGGTTATTTAATTAACTTTGATGGTAGATGATGCTTAGCTTGCTCAACTGGGATTGGTTAAATGAACCCCTACTCTATGTTCCAAATACTCTTTGAATTAATTAATTGGCAAGATCATATCTTTTTAATTGGAACATGGAGAACCACCCAGGAAAACAGTACAACCATGAGTGCCATGTGGCTCTGGCTTTGACTGACTAATTAGGTGCTCTAGTTTATGGTAGCTTTACTCGAAAGGGGCATGGGGGCGGCGGTTGACGGGGTATAGCTCGGTCCTTTTGAGCTGTGGGCTTTGGTAAGAGACAGACCTCATTAGGGAGGGTTATGCTTTACTTCTGAACCGGAAACCTTAGCGGGCTATCATTTATTAGAGTGCTTTTGTAAAGGTCTCATATTGAAACCCAGTATTCGGTCCACGTGGTGTGGGAAGGGTACAATGCTTCGGCAATGGGAATCACGGCTTATGGTGAAAGTGTACAACCTCTGCAGAGTGTAAAACTGTTATAACAGCCGTGCTCACGGTCAAGAGCGGCCTGGACCCTTACATGATAATCATACTTGAACATGATCTAAATCGTGGTTACTTGAATATGTTGGGAATATGACATTCATTAATTTGTGGGTGGTATATACTTTCATTTGCTAGTAAATAGTTGCTTAAATAAAACTTGACCAACTAAAAGTGCTTACTGCAGTATGGTCAGCCAACCTTTTTGCCTCAGCCTTGTGTGTCATATTATATTTGCTGAGTACGTCATGTGCTCATACTTGTTGTTTTTCTTTCCTTTATTGCATCTACTACACCCGGAATGCTGCTCAGATTGGGAGAATTTTGAGGATTTCACTGCTGATTTTGAGGAGTTCTAGGCGAGTCTCCCCCAGTCAATGCATGTGGAGTTGGAGTCACTTTTGCTTCGTTAGATGAACGTTTATTTAAGTCTTCCGCTATGACATTTGAGTCAACTCTGAGATTGTAATAAATGCACTTTAATACTCTTTCGTTATGCATGGTTATGGATATTCACTTGTGACGTCTACCATATGTATGTAAACTGATCCTGGCGCACATATGTGATGCACCTGGTTTTGCCTTTAAAACCGGGTGTGACATTTACACACACGTTTGATCACTAATTAAGGATATTAAATAAAGTCAGTTTACAAAACTACGTACAAAACCCTGGGTTAATTCATGAGCCCTATCTAATGAGGCCACCGACCGTATATGATTAGAGAATAGTTACTGCAGCATTACTGTAGTAAATCATGAGTTAATTAGACTCATTAGATTCGTCGCGTAAAGTTACGCTCATTCTTAAAAAGGTTTTATAAATAGATTTTATTTAATACTTCATGCATACAAGATTCTCTAGAAAAAAATTGATACACAAAGAAACACGGCGTGAGTTGAAAAAAAATAAACAGAGAACTCCTTATGAGTACGACTTCTGCTCGGTCCTTTCGGAGTCACTGGCTGCTTCCCTGGCCTTTTGAAACCAGCTATGGAACCCGGTCATCATGCATACTGCATCAACGGTCAGGATGCATATATACAGTACTGCGCTCTCACAGTAACTCAAGTTTGGAGTGAGTTGGGAAGTCTCCCCTCCTAACGGGACTGGACTTGAGCGATGATCGCGCATCATGCATACTGCATCAACGGTCAGGATGCATATATACAGTACTGCGCTCTCACAGTAACTCAAGTTTGGAGTGAGTTGGGAAGTCTCCCCTCCTAACGGGACTGGACTTGAGCGATGATCGCGGAGGACGAATTGAGAAAAAAAAATGGAGATGCGAGGAATCGAACCCCATACCTCTATTCATGCATACAATAGTGCTCTACCAATTGAGCTACATCCCCAATTTATATTTTAATTTGCACTGTATTTTTTTATATTCTTATATTTCTCTTCTTCTACTTTAAAAACAAGCGGCGTCAATTTTTGTTCCTTGAACCATGGATCCTCCTCAGGAGCCCTTTTTTCATATCACTCCCGAAAAAAGATCGCACTCGCAAGCCCAAGAAGGATTACGTTTTGGGCTTCCTTGGCCCAAAACAATATTTAGGCCTTCGATAGTCAGGTTGCCATTTTACAATTTTACACTCTCTAAGTCTCTCGTGCCTTTGAAGCAAAGAGTTGAAACCGAGTTGAAAAATACAGTAAACAGAGAAGTCCTTTATAAGTACGACTTTTCCTGGTCCTTTCGGAGTCACTGGCTCCTTGCCTATCCTTTTGGAACCACTGGCGACGCTTGTCCTGTCGAGCTGCTTCGCCTAAAAGCTATGGAAGCCGGTCATAGTACTGCATATATGGCCAGGATGAACACTGCACCCTCACAGCAACTCAACTTTCCAATGACTCGGGAAATTTCGCCCCTACCGCTCTCACAACAATTCGAGCCTCCAGTGTTCGTCATCATGACAGTAAATAGATAAAAAAATACATGAAATTGGCAGTGGTAACACTACCAGTAGGATAAGCATTGCGCAGTTCCAACTTCCAAGGACGGCAAACCGATTACCAAGATCATCAAGACCTTGTTTAGATCATTACGTCCGTAGCATTTCGTTTGTAAGTGTGAAAAATTATCTAAAAATTAATTAATTAGGCTCAAAATATTCGTCTCGTAGAGTACAACAAAACTGTATAATTAGTTTTTAATTTCATCTACATCTAGTACTCAATGCATGCTATGACATTTTGATGTGATGGAAATCTTCTTTTTGCACAGTGAGAACTTTAGAGGTAGAATTTGAGACGTAGGAGGCCCAAGCACGGAGGAAATCGGATATCTCATATATCCCCCATGCAAGCAACAGATACCGAAGCCGCCGCTGCACTACTCCCAACCAAGCATCATCGGCGGCAACGACATTCATTCAATGCCTGTCGCGAGGCTAGATACTGACAGCACGCAGACATTCGTGCCCAAGATCTCGGCATCGTCGCATCGCTGTCTTCTTGGCTACTCGCTTCGCTGAAGCTGGAGCTAAAAGAAACATTTTTACACACTTGAACCCTGCCAGCTGCGCTGTGGCATCTGTGGCAATATGGATCCCTGCGCCCTTTTCCCACCAAAAGCAGCGGCTGCTCCTCCCAAAAGGTTTTACTTTAAGCAAAAGGTGATGGGAGTACTGGAACTGGTTAATTAAACCCCCAAAAGACCCTAACTAAAGCCTTAACCTTAACCCCGCACATACAGTAATGTGGAAAGCAAGTGTGTCGCAGTCAGCTAGGCCAGGTGGTGCCCGTGGTGACCACGGGGCGGCAGCGCTCCGGCCGCCGCAGCGCCCTTGCTCTCCGCGGCCGCCGCCTTCGCCATCCCCGCCGCCACGGACCAGAGGTCGGCGCCGTTGCCGTGTCCGCCGCCGTGGCCGCCGGCGACGTGCTCCGTGCACGAGATGGGCACCAGACACAGCCCCCGGCTCCTCAGGTCGCCCGGCCGCGGCGGCTCCACCACCGTCCCGGCCGCGCTCTCCTGCGCCTGCCAACAATGCAATGCAGACAGCTGTTAAAGTCCATGATTACTGGAGGTAATCAGGCTCCTTGAATGGAGTTTGGGTTGGCGTCCGGCCCGGCCCGGTGCTTTGCTTACCGAGGCGTGCGGCGAGGCCGGCAGGCTCTGCATGTACGGCGTGCTCAGGACCTGACACGAAAAGCGACCGGAGCCAGTAAGTCCCCAACAGTGCGTGTACCAGGCCATGTACAGACCAGCAGGCGCGTACACGCAAAAGATAGTAGAGGGTACCGAGCTTGTTTGTATCTACCATCAAGAGCAACGGGACATGTGTAGTAAACAGGAGCGCACCTGAACCTGGTCGTGAAGGAAGCGTATGTATCCCAGCGCCTCGTGCAGAACGGAAGCCGTATCAGACTGGCAGGGCACCCGGGACCATCCAGTTTACATCAACACGTCAGTCAAAGGTCAAAAAAGAGGCGGCAAGGGTTAATCGGCTGGCCTAAGTAGGCCTGGATTCCAAATTCTACCCCAAAGTTCACTATGCAAAAAAAAGATTCTCATCGCATCAAAATGTCATAGTATGCATGGAGTACTAAATGTAGATGAAATCAAAAACTAATTACACAGTTTTGTTGTACTCTACTATACGAACATTTTAAGCCTAATTAATCAATTTTTCACACGTACAAACGAAATGTCATGCGTATCGGTTTCCCAACTCCCAAATTTAAGGTGCCAAATTGCCATCTAAACAAATTGGCATCTAAACAAGGCTTAACCGCAAGCTGTTACTGCTGTTACTAGCATGCAAACAAGGGAGGTGTACGGCTCTGCTGCATCTACGCATTGGTGTATGGCTCGCTCTTTGACCAGTTCCTTTGGCTCAGAGTAGATATGGCAGGTACGCTGGCAACCTGTGTTTGCGCAGAGCAGCCTGCTTGCTTTTGCTTTTGCTGGTGTTCCAGTTTTTATTTACAGCAGGATAAATAAAGGAGGGTAAAGTAAACAGCTTGGCAGCTTGCTACGGCGCGCAGTTAATTCAGTTGTTACGCCTTGCACTAGCAGGGAAGCGCGGAAAGGCAAGTACAGAGAGCGAGTAAAGAGCGTATCGCCAAAAGCCTGAGGCTATTTTGCCTTTACACTTTCTTTCTTGCTAACCTTTCCGAATGGAGAAACCAGCTGCTGCAGAGCTATGATCCTCTCCCCGAGCTTCTCCTTCCTCACCTAACAGAAGTTAAGTTTTTTAATTGACTGGACCAACTAATTTTCTGAACCGAATAGCAGAACGAGAACATGAATAGCTCACTAATTTTCTGAACCGAGGAAGAACAGCTCACTAATTTGGTTTGCTAATCAATGTGCCAGATTGGCCCACGGTTGATTAGAACACCTTGCTGCTGTCACTAAAGCAGGAGAAAGAACTAACCCTGGGCCTCTTGTTCGGAGCTGTAGTAGAAACAGCAGCGGGAGGGGCAGCCTTTCTTTGATCACTGCTTCTTGATCCCTTCTTCTGCACAAGAACCAACCCAAACCCAACCAACAATTACCAAGCAGGAAACTTTAGGGGTACTACTACAGTAACAGAACTTGCAGCGAGAATCATTCATGAAGCGTTCAAAGACCACACAAACACCACCCAAAATCATCACTTGACAATGCAAGAAACCATCAGGATTTTTCGTCAGGAGTAAAGAAACGATCAGGCTTGCAGTAGCAACACAACAATTGCCTCGAGACTGAAAACGCACCTTGAAAGCCTGTGGCTTTGAGCTGGAGATGGCCGAGATTGTAGTCGCAGGCGGCGACGACGACATGGAGGAGATGGAGGAGGAGCACTCGGTGGTTGGGCTGGACTTCTGCGGAACAGCCACCGGAATCGCCTGATCACCGCCGTAGTACTGGAGGCCAAAGACGCCGTCACCGCCAACCTCTTGGCCGGCGAAGGTCAGCATGTGGTGATAAGCCGGAGCCAGGTAGGAGGTGCAGGTGGGAGACGACGCGGCGGCGGGAGCGGCACCGGTGGTCGTGGTGGAGACGCCGCCGGAGGAGAAGTAGGAGGAAGGGGACAGGCACACCAAGTAGTCCTCTTCTCCAAGACCAAGCAAGTCCATGTATCCTCGCCCTCCCGCCTCGGTGATGATCTCCTCTTCCTTCACCATGATCACCGGTGGCAGGTCCCGGCACTGCAGAGGAGATGACGAGTCACGAACAAGGATGTGGGATGTGGCAACAAGATGGATGGCGATCTTGGATGCAAGAAAGGGGAGTGAAGATTGGTACCAGTCGGGGGCGCTCTGTTTCGGTCAAAGAAGTTTCGCGCCTTGTAGCCTTCTGCCGCAGCTGTGTGTCTCTGAGCTCTGTCTCTCTGTGTTCAGATTCATACACACTTGAACACGCCTCCACTTTTGAGAGGGGTTTTGGGCGAGCTGCGCAAGATTGGAGAGAGACGGGGAGAGCTCAGGTCAGATGGAAGGGGACCATGCGTCGTCTCGTCTGTGCTTCGTTTCTATCTATAGGCAACTACAATCTATTGACCACTGTGTACAAGAGAGCAACACAAAGGTGGAACCAGATTGTCAGTGGCACGTAGCCATAAATTTCTTTTGTGAAAACACACCGACCATGATTTGAATAGTTATAAGATCACCGTGAATTAAATTAGTTCCGTCCTTGCTTATTTCCAAATTTCACCCTAAATTCTACTATATAAAAATAAAATTCTCATCCCATCAAATTATCGGCACATGTATGGAGTATTAAATGTAGATAAAATCAAAAATCAATTGTTAAGTTTTGTTGTACTTTGCGAGACGAACATTTTGAGTCTAATTAACCAATGTTTGGACCAATTGCTACAGTATCATATTTATGGCAAAGTCTAAAATTTGGACTCTCCAAATTAAGATCTAAATCAGGCCTCACTTGGTATAATGTATGTACTACAAGTATTTCAACTCATGGACTATTCTCTTCTGACGACATGTGGGTAAAACGACGTGAAAGAAATCAAAAGTTGGGATGGTCCTGGCTTTCGGTTTTTGTTTGGCAAAATAGCCATCGACGTCCTCCAACTTTGGGCAAAGGGTCAACTTCGTCCCCCAACTATCAAAAAGTCCAAAATCGTCTAACAACTTCTCAAAACCGACTCACTTTAGTCCCTCGTCCTAGCTGGCATGCCACGCAGGCGTTCCATGTCAGCAGCCCGCGCCTTAGGGTTCCGCCGGCCATGGGAAAAGTCTTAATTGCCCTTTCATCTCTCATGCCCCTTCCTGCCTCCGACGACTCACCCCTCCATCCCCTTTCAGCCTCCCACTGCCGATGAAAGCAAAGGGCGCCGCCGCAGCCCACAGCCCCCAAATCAACACTACCACCGCAGCCCCAAATCCACACTGCTGCCCGCCGCCCCCAAATGGACAACGGCGCTGATGGCTCGCGGTGGTAGGCAGAGGAGCGGATTGAGGACGCCAGGTAGGGAAGCAACGAACCATGGAGGCGAGGAGTTCCGTAGACATGAAGAGATGGAGGTTAGACATTGATTTCGCCGCCAATTTGAGATTTGTGACTTTAATCGGTGTTGAAATTGGTTCCGTTCTATTGAATCCGCTTGTTCTTGGCAGCTCGAACGACTGCTCGATGAACACAGGGAGGGCATGGTGATCAAGACAGGGATTACGTGCCGCCATGGTCAGTACCCAATACTTGCTTGCACTTGGTCTGTAGTTGGGGCTGGAGGATCTAAATGCATAACATTTTCATCTCTAAACAGATCAAAAACAGCTTCATCTCCAATTGTATCTTGTAAATCAGCTCCACCCATGGCACTCATGTCGACATCAATTAATTCAATGTAAATGTCCACAACCCCATCATAACCTATTTCGCCAACCATGTCAAGGCATGACTTATCATCAACAATCAACCTCATTCCACTACTCAGTGCTGCACCAAATGGCAACCAGTACATCCTAACAGACCTCTTAAAGGTTGTGTGATCCAATAGGTGACCTTCAAGCTCTGGGATAGATAGTTTGTCCTTCTCTATGTGTGAAATCCCCTCATCCCCATCGCAATATTCCACTGCCGATCCATCATGAACAAACACCCCATTGAAATGAAACCTAACAACTAATACCTCTGAATCTCCCATCTTGTCTTAGCCCTACATGATGTATTCTATCGTCAACTTCAATAAAAACCCAGCAACCAACTTGAATCCGCAAATTAGAAAGGCAGGATGCAATCTGCTTACCTCGTACTCGCGGGTTGGACTCTCCTCGTTCTCCCTCCGTCGAGCAGCAGCAGACCCCCGTCGTCGTCCTCCTGCTCCCCTCTCTCACGAGCACCAGATCCCCGTTGTCGTCCTCCTGCTCCCCTCTCTCGCGAGCAGCGAACCTACGAGCATGGCGCCCCTGCCATGGGCGCGGTGGCGACGGCGGCGACTGGAATAAATGGACTGAAGAGCAGATACGAGGGGATGAATCCCTTTAGAAGCAGCAAGGGCTACAAATGGTATTTCAGTGTGGGCTGCTGACATGGAACGCCTGTGTGGCATGCCAGCTAGGACGAGGGACTAAAGTGAGTCGGATTTGAGAAGTTTGAGGACGATTTTGGACTTTTTGATAGTTGGGGAACGAAGTTGACCCTTTATCCAAAGTTGGAGTACGTCGATGGCTATTTTGCCTTTTTGTTTGGCTAAAAGCAGCAAAATGTAAGATTTTTCTAGATCTAAGCAATAATATATATGGGTGCAATTATACATCATACCAATACGAGATTGAATATACAAGTAGTACCATGACGCACCCTTAGCAGATAATTACCCATGGAAATAAAAGCTACAAAACTCGAAACCAAGGCATAGAGGCGATCATAAAGTTGACACCGTGCTTCTGGTCAAACTCAATGCAGACGGCATCGCAACAAAAAAAATATCGTTGTAACTTTTTTTTAATCCGGCAGCAAAAATCGCCGCGCAAGGTATGATATTTTTGTGAAACACTGCATAAAACTACCAGCTCCATCTAGGCAAACCTAGTTTATAGCTTAGCCGTCGTGGCATTCACAAGTCTGTGCTGTTGCCTGTGCGTAGACGAGGCGATTAGGTGCACAGATATGTCTGGGCTCTGGTCGGTCGTTTAACCCTAGCCTTGTCCCCGCATCGCCGCCTACGCGACAGACCAACGACCGCGATGCGCAGCGGGCCCACACGAGGGACATGTTTGCGTAGGACTTGTCGTTTCCTTTTTTTCTTACTGGCATCTCGCTCTCCCCCTCTCTTCTTATCTTTTTGCTTCTCGGGCGGGCCGAACCCCAGATGGGCTCGAAATGCTACATGGGCTTCTTTCTTCTTTCTTTCTTCTATCACACTAGAGAGACCTTGGCTGGTTTGTTTATTGGGGCCTCGGATACTGTGGGGTCAAATCCGACATGCCGAGCCCGAGAAGCCCTAGAAGAAGGCGTGGCTTGGCTTGTCGTGTGTCCTGTACCTGCGTACGTCCAAGTTCCAACCTCGCGTGCATCGACTTGTCTCGCGTCTCTTCATATAATCAAACGTGATGGTGTATGGCACAATCAGTGTATATCTACGAGAAAAACGTGTTTTTTTTAATAAAAAGATGGTTTTGAAGCCTCATGGCCATACCAAGAGCTCGACATGACAACTAGAAAAGGAGTAAAGGAACAGGAGGCATCTACACCTACTTCCTAGTTTAGGATGAACGGTTCAGGACCTTCTATTCTGTGTAGGCATCTAGTGCTATGCTAACTACATTAAAGAAACGGTGCAAGAAGCCAAGAATCAAATGGATGGTTGGAACGAAGAAGTCGGAGGCCGTCCGTGATCCGTCAGACCAGCCAGTACCAAACGAAAAGGATCACTGCAGCATGCCAAGAAATGCAAACTGGCATTTGGAGTACTGACGGGGTGATGGGAAGGCATACATACCAAGATGAGTGCAGAGTCAAATCTTTGGGGTCATTGCTCCGTACCGTAGCCCCCACTACTTGTTTGCCTAACTGAGGCGGGCAAAATCCAAATTCGACGGGTCCTTGAGGAAAATGCAATGCATCAGGACCTGGGAAAAAACCGCAAAAATCCAAACTTGACAAACTTTCAGAGGATAACTTCATATCCTAACGTGAGCCTGCTCTATGATGCACGAGTATTTCAAGCGATGGAAGAGCACCAGTAAGATAAGAAGCAAAAGATAACCCAGGACCTGGCATTTCTTACCTTCGCATTCTGCATATCCAGGTAGGTGATTTACGTGCTTTTTCAACTCCAAAGGCCTGTTCGGTATAGAAGGCAAAATAGTACTTTGCAGCATCCTTACTACTGCAAGATGCTTCTGCAAGCTGAGCTGTTAACGTCATAAGTCATAACAGTCAAAGGGCCCACTGATCAGTTAGCGAAAAAACATATATGCTACGAAATCAGATTTTGTTTCTTACGACACAAACAACAAAAGATATATATTTGAAGTCCTGAATAATCCTGTAATCAATCATAATCTGTCCATACCTTTTAGTCATCATTTGTTAGGACAGCGGTTTGGGTTGGCTTCGACATAAAAGACTAGAGTACATCACAACCCAGGCATATGGTATGAGAATTATATGCTATGAGTCATGAGAGAACAAAAAACGAAAGGACAATCGGTAGGCGTCTGTTTCAGGACACCTACATAACTTAGCTGCTCGTGAAGAGTGCTGTGGAATGAGAGCGAGGTCGCACGGATAAAGTACACGAACGTTGACATCACAATCAAAATAACAAGACTATGGAATTGTCCGTGCCTGTGGTCGGGTCGCATAAGGTGGCCTACCTTCATTTGATTTTCTCAAGCCAAACTTGTCTCCTTTTGTGGATGTAGGCCCAACAGATCACGGGTTCCCTCTTGCCTATCTGGCTTAGAATTGGGCAAAGAATAAATAACCGCTGCTAGTCTCTTCCCACTTTTTTAAATTACAACCAAAAGTTAACCCATCTTTGTTTTATTACTGAAATAGACAATTACTCCCCGTCCCAAAATAAATATTCATTTAGAAAATTTAAAATAGATTACTAATCAGGACAAGATCATGTTACCCCTCACTAAAACTATAAAAATAACATTAACTAACTATTTAATTGGCTTTATGCATTTCTTTATACACTTTTATATTAATGTGTGCATCCTAAAACCTAAATGAACACTCTTTATAGGACAAAATTTAAATACCATATGGACACTTATTTTTGGATGGAGAGAGTATGGATGGAGAGAGTGATGTACTCTGCAGTCCAGTTCACAAATTCACATTTCACCGCGTATAAAGATAGTACCACTGTTCAGCTCATTACCAAGGCCTTGTTTAGATGCCAATTTTAACATGGTAAAGTTTAAACTTTGTCACTGTAGCGCCACTGTAACATTTCGTTTGTATTTATGAATAATTGTTCAAACATTGATTAATTAGGCTCAAAATATTCGTCTTGTAAAGTACAACAAAATTATACAATTAATTTTTTTATTTCATCCACATTTAGTACTCCATGCATGTGTCGATATTTTGATGTGATGAAAATTTTATTTTTACACAGTAGAATTTAGGGGTGAAATTTAGAAACTAAACAAGGCCCAGAGCAGAACAAGAGCTAAAGGTTGGCCTATGGTCGGATAGGAACCGGTGAGGATGGGCATGGAACACTCCAGTTCAACTTAGTTAACTAACTTTTTAGTTAGAGCTAGAGTGCAAGACAAACTGAAAAATTAATTAAGTTGTAGGTCCCATTTGGCATACCTCCCAGAGCTGATTCTCTGGTGAATCCAGGAGGAGCTCTGTCAGATAATGTTCCAGCAAGAAGTGATTCTCTGCTGATTCTGAGAAGTGATTCTCTAAAATGAACTAGGGGCTGGGAGCTGAAAAAAAGTAGCTTTTCCTGATTCTGTGAAGTGATTGTCCATCCTGATTTTAAGAGTTTATGTTAGGGAATTAAAGAGAATCACTTCTTTTAGAGAATCAGCTCACATGTAGAATCGTAATCGAATGGAACTCTATCAGCCCCTAAGTGGACCCATGGATCGATTCACGCCCATCCTAGAAGGAAACTTAAAAAGAAGGCAGAGTGTCACAATACCACACGGTTTACGAAAGTATAGAAAATATAACTCAAAATTTGAGAAATGGAGTTTGAGATATGGTGAAAAACTCGCACAGCCCACAGCAATTTCTAACTTAGAGCAGAGCTTAGAGACACAGTAACGGTAAGCCACGCTTGCTTTTGTGAAAGTCTGAAAGAAACCCAAACACCAAAGAGAAATTCCCTAGCACAACTACAACTGGGCTTTGCTTTGTGGTCCAGGAACTCAAAGGCCCTAATCAGACAATGGGCCTAGAATGAGCCTGCCAAATCCAGTGTTGAGCCATGGCCATATACCATAACTATAGACGTGCACCCCATGTTTTGGATCCTAGATCACACCCATTTTCTTCCTTTAAAACATGATGAGAAATTATCTAAGGATGGCTTTGACTAAACAATCGAATGGTTAATATTCCTTTTCAAAGAAGTAATAATAAATGGATTGTAGCAGCTAGAGTTATTGGTGTCCCACTCCCACTAATCAGCTGGTCAAACAAAGATATTTGAGCAGAGATGGAGAGCCACTTACATGATCTACAGCTGCAGCTGCCCGAAATCGATTATTTTGGACCAAGGTCACAAGGTGCCCCCGTCTAGTTCGGCACCTATAAAGAAAATCAAAATGCCAAACACTCTTTGTTAGACTAAAAAAAATACATCTTGTACAGGTGGATGTCCAATGACTTGGGTTGCATGGTTCTGGAATATGTCTGCATGACCGAGGAACAAAATGAAAGTTGATATTGTTCAAGATGTTGCACAGGAAGCTTAAGTTTGTGATTCCCAAACGGACTAAAAAGGTTCTGAGATAAAACCAAATCCATGGAAGCGAAAAAGAAATGCAAACATAATAACCAAGATAGTTATGTCGGGTTAGCCATGTCAATTACAGCAATAATGGAACACTAGATTCTACGATGATAATGGACATTCCTCACAACTGTGTTTGACAAACTAACCTCATTTCAAAGCATGATTAGAGTTGCAATTACTTAAGCCATTAGCTGGGGATAACAGCCAAGAACCAACTGGTAATTAGATTGATTAGTTCTTGCGTTAATATCCTAACAACCATCGCAAAAAAAGCGCTCTCAGATTCCAAATCTCAACCTACTTGAATAAAACAACATGATGCAGCAATTCTTTTTTTTTAAGAAAAATAACGTGTAACACCTAGACAGCTCTGCTTGAATTATTCTAGCCTGACTATTGTATACTTTGCAGTTATTGGCCTGTAGGCTCCCTTTTCAAAGCAAATTTAGACATCACATGTCATCAGTATAGGAGCTCCAAAAACAATATTGATAATAATGGTCAGTTACTAATTTGACGTGACATTTAGGTCACAACCTGATCTCATCTGGACGTGCACTCAACCAATACCATATATCCCAGTTATCAATCAATCCATTCCCCCCTCCAAAAGCCAGGCAAAGACCCCATTCATCCCTGAATCCTCTCCCTCTCCTCAATACAGAGACCGCCTTCCTCCCCCATGAGAAGCCACCAATAAGTTTTTGCTACATGCGATGCTTCTGATGCCAACATCAACAAAGATGGCCAGAAGCAATAGAAGCATGCTTGAGTGGAAGAGAGTACCAATGTCCATCATCCTCTCCATCCTTGCCATCACCAGTATAACCAGAACCAATGCAATTTCATCACAGAAGGATTCGTTTGTACCTCAAGACAACTACCTCATTAGCTGCGGGGCATCTGGTCCTGTGCAGCTTGATGATGGCAGGACATTCCGCTCTGATCCAGACTCGGCGTCTTTTCTGTCCACCCCAGTGGACATCAAGATCAACGCTAACAGTTCCCCAACTACTGCATCACCAATATCCCCACTCTACCTGTCTGCAAGAGTTTTCTCTGATGTCTCAACTTATAGCTTCTTTGTTTCGCAGCCTGGTCGCCATTGGATCCGTCTCTACTTCTTACCTATCCCTGACAAACAATACAACCTCACCACAGCAACATTCTCTGTGTTCACTGACAATATGGTTCTTCTCCATGATTTCTCCTTCATTGCCAGTCCCCCTAAACCTGTCCTTAGGGAGTATATTATCCCAACTCAGGGAGATAACTTGAAAATCATTTTCACTCCAAAGAAGGATTCAATAGCATTCATCAATGCTATTGAGGTTGTCTCAGCACCACCCAGCCTAATTCCAAATACCACCAACAGCCTGCCTTCCCAGGAACAATTTGACATATCCAACAACGCATTGCAGGTAGTCTATCGGCTGAACATGGGAGGTCCACTCGTGACATCCTTCAATGACACACTGGGCAGGACCTGGTTACCAGATGCACCTTTTTTGAAGCTTGAGGCAGCAGCAAAAGCGGCTTGGGTTCCTCCTAGAACCATCAAGTACCCTGATGACAAGACTGTCACACCACTCATTGCTCCAGCAAACATCTACTCGACAGCACAGCAGACAGCCTCAACGAATACCACGCAAGCAATATTCAACATAACTTGGCAAATGGAAGCAGAGCCAGGATTCAAGTACCTCATCCGCCTACATTTCTGTGATATTATAAGCAAGGCACTCAATAGCCTCTACTTCAATGTCTACATAAATGGTGTGATGGGTGTATCCAACCTCGACCTCTCAAGCTTGACACTGGGGCTTGCAGTAACCTACTACCAGGACTTTACTTTGGACTCATCCAGCATCATCAACTCCACCCTTCTAGTGCAGGTTGGCCCGAGCACAACCGACTCCAGTAACACTGATGCCATACTTAATGGCCTTGAAGTCATGAAGATAAGCAACCAAGCAAACAGTTTAGATGGCCTCTTTTCACCAAAAACAAGCTCACAACTTGGTAAGAGGACACTAACCGGCGTAGGTCTTGCTTTGGCTGTGATTGCAACTGCATTGGCCGTGGTGATATGCTGCAGACGAAACCGAAGGCCAGAATGGCAGAAGACAAACAGCTTTCATTCTTGGTTCCTTCCACTCAACTCCAGCCAATCGAGCTTCATGAGCAGCTGCAGCAGGCTCTCCAGAAGTCGTTTTGGCTCCACAAGGACCAAGAGTGGTTTTTCAAGCCTGTTTGCGTCTAGTGCTTATGGGCTGGGCCGCTATTTCACCTTCACTGAAATTCAGAAGGCCACAAAAAACTTTGAAGAAAAGGACGTCCTTGGTGTCGGTGGCTTTGGAAAAGTTTATCTTGGTGTTCTTGAGGATGGCACAAAGCTGGCTATCAAGCGAGGCAATCCATCTTCTGATCAAGGTATGAACGAATTCCTGACTGAAATTCAAATGTTATCAAAGCTTCGTCACCGCCACCTGGTTTCACTCATTGGTTGCTGTGATGAGAATAATGAGATGATCTTGGTTTATGAGTTCATGTCAAACGGTCCACTGAGGGATCATCTCTATGGTGGCACAAACCTGAAGCCTCTCTCTTGGAAGCAACGCCTAGAAATTAGCATTGGGGCGGCAAAGGGCTTGCATTATCTTCATACAGGTGCAGCTCAGGGCATAATTCACCGTGATGTCAAAACTACCAATATTCTCCTTGATGAAAATTTTGTGGCCAAGGTTGCTGACTTTGGCCTATCAAAAGCCGCTCCATCCCTTGAGCAAACCCATGTCAGCACTGCTGTCAAAGGAAGCTTTGGCTACCTTGATCCAGAGTACTTCAGGCGTCAACAGCTAACGGAGAAGTCGGATGTTTACTCTTTTGGGGTGGTACTCTTTGAGGTGCTGTGTGCAAGACCAGCCATCAATCCAGCACTTCCAAGAGATCAAGTGAACCTTGCTGAATGGGCCCTTACATGGTACCGCAAGGGAGAGCTTAATAAAATAATTGATCCTCATATTGCAGGACAAATCAGGCCTGATGCACTAGAGATGTTTGCTGAGGCTGCTGAGAAATGCCTTGCTGACTATGGAGTCGACCGTCCATCAATGGGAGACGTTTTGTGGAAACTTGAATATGCCTTGCAACTTCAAGAAAAGGGTGATGTTGTTGATGGAACCAGCAATGGGATCCCAATGAAGAGCTTAAATGCATCAGGCTTTGATGACATGGAGAAACCTAGCAGTGTAATGCCACCTGTTCAAGGAAGATAACATTATCATCACGTCACCAAAAATCTGCGTCTGTCATAATGCAGTACTGCATTTTTATTATCTAGTCAGGAAAAATGATACAGGCTCCTGACATGAAGTCATACATTATTTTTGTTTCTACTTTGAGCATATAGTTATTGTGTTGTATCACTAAGGTTATATTCTATTAACTAGAGAGCATTATGAAACTGATTGTAAAGTAAACTGTAGCATCAGATTCTTAATTTTAATTGCTTGACTCTTGGAGGTAAAGTAATTCCTTTGTATACTGAACTTAATTCTAGATCCAAGTATTCCCAGCGTAGAAAATGATAGCAAGACAATGGCCAGGATAATGTGAAATAGGCACTATGGAATTGCATGCATGCTATACCGTTATACGAATATGCTAAGTGTAACTTTTTGATAAAAGGATGTCTGTCCGGCCTCTCCACCAATTAGGGATGCATATAACCATTAAACTTACAAACATCTAACATCTAAAAAGGTGGACATCGGGATTTGAACCCTGGTGGGTGGAGTTATGCACCTACACAACCACATCAGTTGCAAGCCTGTCTGCCGGTGTAACATAAATTACCACTTATAATTGTTATCACAAATAGCCTACTGTACTTCAGAAAATGTTGGGCCAAAAGCCACATCCCAATGAAATCTACTGTGACATTAGTCACCACAATCTCTTAGGCAGTAAGTGCAAATTAAAATCATGGTGATATGTTTGCATAATGCAGTTCAGTCAGGTTGCCGTAGCTTCAAAAAAAATTGTAATTATTAGGATTCTTTGAATGGCGCTCACGACAGATTTTCACAGCAACGGAAAAAATATGTACAGGATATACATTTCAAATAATACTTCACTATAGTGAATGAACTAAATGGAAAGGATCATACCTTGTATGTACCAGTTAACTTGAACAGCGTGAGCGCCGTGAATCAGTACACCAAGGAGCACGATCATCTGCCTATGTTCAACTCCAAACCAGATACTAAGGGGAATCGAGGACATTGATTGTTTCAATAACTATATTGAATGTCACAATAGTGAAAACGCCTGCAAATAACACGATGAGCTGCCAAAAAAGAGGTAGCTTGGAGTTATTGTTACTTGATATATATCACTTAAGTATTCATAACAAATCTCGAAGCAGCTGAATTGGCTGGTTAAGACTGGTGTGACAAACATAACCTCCAAATATTACTACAACGATGTGGATTTTACTAGGGAAGGCATAATTCCGAAAAAAAACACAGACAAGGGCACAGTCCCAAAGACTAAAATGCACTTCTAATGTTTAATCAGCTGGCCTCAACAGCTCAACACTATGCAAGTGGTTCTGTAAGAAATACCATTGGAGGTTCAAACGGTGAGGTCAGGCAGAGAATGGTTGTGAATGGAATAAATACAGCAACATTGTACCCTGATTTTTCAGATAGAATTACGTAGTTGTTGATCCGATGCCATTACATTTGGACTGTGAGGAAAAGAACATCTAGCAAACTAACCAGATCTTGCAACCTGTAGTTGCTAATGGTTCTTTTCTTTCTTTCTCTCTGAAGCACAAGTAGTCAACAAAATGCTACTTCTGAGGCATTTCAATTAAGCTCAGAAATGTTCAGTTGCCGTTCGATCCAGGATTAGGTACCATACTCTATGTCTGAAAGAGAAACAAGATGAAAGAAAGCCAAGAAACTGAAGAACATGGGCATTGAAAATTTGCTTTCTCCCTAGATGCTCTACCATGAAGGAAAATAGACAGATCTCAGGAAGCTGATTACAGTAGGATCTAAAGCCAATGATACCAGTTGTTACAGCCTAGAGGCCTAGATTAAAAATGCAAAGTCTATCTTCTGTAGATATACTTCGAGAGGGGGAAGCTAACACTCCTGGCAACCTGTAAAAATATGATAAAGAAATCACAAAATGATCATAATAGAACCAGTGTCTTAGAGATGAATCTTACAATGTTCTCACCTTGAGAGCTAAATCTTCATCAATGTTAGATCGGTATCTAGCTGAGCCTTCTAGCGGGCAACTCCGGCTTTTGGAGAGGAAGTTAGAATTGCACAGCGTTGATAGTTGCAAAAGAACATCTGACATCAAACCAGTCATTCCACTTCCATTCATCATATTATCAGCGCATTCAACATCATTGAGAGCATCTTCTGACACTGATGTAATGCACTGAAATATAGCCAATAGCCTCTCGAGAGGAAATGTACCAGGTCCTTTCATAAGCATCTCTTCAACCATGGTTTCCTTCATATTCATCGAGGCCTGAGAACTCCTACACCAAAGAACAATAATGTAAGCATCTACTAAGATAATTAAATTTTTGGCGATACAAGAGGTGACATTAGGGGCATACTTTCTTTTGCGCTTATGGTTATCTGACCCTCCAGTTGAATCAAACAAAGCTGCATCAAGAGTAGCCGGGTTCCTTGAAGCCAGGAAAGCTGACAATAGTAAGTATTTCGCAGACACGGACATGTGAAACTCCAATTCAGTTGACAGATTATCTCTACTGCCAAACTGCCTCTTAGTACCGGCCTTCCCACCAGAATTGCCCTCCTTGCACTGATCCACAGAAGCCCTCAAGGGAACACTGAACGTCTCATTCAAAGCAACAGCCAAATGTGGCTGTATATGTTCGAACAACCTCCTCTTAATGCTCTCATCTGGAACTGCCATTAAATCCCCTAGAGGCTCACAATACCTCCTGAAAAGTGGCTCCAGTGCAGCCCCCAATTCATCAACCCTCCTGGTTACCCGGAACAGTGGCTTCAGCACCACACTGGCAAGCAACAAGAAGAATGAAAAAAGTTGGCACGATTCAGTAATTGCAGTAAAAACATCCTGGTCAGGAACTACCATACCATGCCAAATATACCGCTATCCAAGGATAAATTAAAGGAAGCTGGATTCAATGATGCATCCCTTACCTAAGAAAGGATGAGTACAGTTTCGGATTGGAATGGCCTCGCATCAGAATGTCACGGGCATCGTCCACTGTGTAATCCGGAAAGTAAATGTGATTCGGCTCCACAGAGCCAGTCATGGAATAGTAGGCATCAGGCGTTGCACTGCTTACGTAGACGAGCACGACCTGAGGCAACCGGAGGAGATCATGGAGACGGAGGAGGAGGGCGAGAAGCTGACCGCCCTTGTCCCAGCTCCTAACAACCTCCAGGTTATCCAACACCAGATACACGGCCTCGCCCTGGGCAGAGAGACCAGCAAGGGCGTCGCGGAGGGCGGCAACGAAGTCCGAGGGCTTGTCGGGGACGCGCTGGCGAGAAGAGGCGGAGGACGACGACGGCGGACTGAGCTGGGACAGGAGGGAGGCGAAGAGTGCACGAGGGGACGGGAGGGAGCGCAGCGCGGCGTAGGCGACTCGCCGCGGACGGGGCCGGATGTGGCGGAGCGCGAGGAGGAGCGCGCGCGTCTTCCCCGTGGCGGCGCCCCCGTGGAGGAGCAACGGGAGCGCCGGCGCCGGGGCCAGGAGCCGGAGGAGGTCCGATGCCTGCGCGCGGCGGCAGGGCAACGCCTCGAGGAGCACGTCGATGGCGCTCCGCTCATTCTCCCCCTCCTCCTCCTTCGCCGCGGCGGCGGCGGCGGTAGGGTTGAGTTGGCGCCTGGGCGTGGATTTGGGCCTGGGTTTCGACGGGGAGGCGGGATCGGGGGCGGAGCCGGCGGAGGAGCGGGTGGTGCGACGCGGGGTGACGGGCTGCGACATCGCGAAGGAAGGCGGGCGGTTGTCGGAGTCGAAGTGGATGTCGTCGGAACCCTAGGTGGCGAGCGGCGGGGAGAAGATGGGTGGGATGGGATCAGGGGAACGGCGAGCGGCAAGCGGGAGTGGGGGGATTTTTGGGCGCGCCCCGCAGCGGGGGTGAGCGGGAAGGTGCGGCGTCTTCTGAGTGAGACTGCCACCGGACGGCGCCGGCCAGGTCGGCGCGGCCCAGACAACACACAGGGGATGTGGGCTAACCCATTTTTTTTAGAGAGAGAGAGAGAGAGGATGCGGGTATGGTGTTTGCCGAAAAGATGGCCCGGCATAAGTGGTAAGCCCAAACTAGAACTGGGAATTTGGCCCAAAAAAATCGGTTCTACTGTCAAGGCATTCATTAAAAGTTTGAAACTGCAATATTAAAAATTATTTTTTACAACATCATACGTACAAATAACACTATCGAATCTTATGGGATTCAAAGAAAAAACAAATTTCTACAACAATAGATGGCGATGTTTCGTGCAAGAATCAACCCAAATCTCTTTTTTTCTCCAGTAAGAACTAGGACATTGTAATTCAGTTATTGAAACATCCCAGAACACCAAATGCAACATCGTAGAAACCAGAAAACCATAACTACAGCATCACAATCTACAAAATATATGCAATATCCGCAATGCAACAATAGAAAAACTAAATTACAACATTATACGACACTTGTTGCAACATCCAAAAATCCGCAAAGAACTCTGAGTCTTTCCTACCTCATCAGGCATCATCTCCTCTTGCTAACTAGAGATGGAATCGAGATGCGTAGTTGCTCAGCAATCGCCCCCTTGGGCGAGCAGCCATCGAGGAGAGGAGCAGGAAGGGCAGGGCGGCTGCGACATGCGGAAGAGCGGAGGAGGGAGAGGGCGTACGGCGGTGGTGTGGGGACGAGAGGGAGGGGCGTGCGACGGCAGCGGCGACGTGTAGAGGAGGAGGCGTACAGATACGACGACGATGTGTGGACTACGGAAGAAGTGTGTGGCGACGGCGGCGGCGTACGGAACGGATGAAGGAGAATCGGGGAGAAACAATTAACGAAAGACGCGGATGTTTCCGCTGAGTGAGTTTTCATCCGATATTTTAATCCTCTCGAACGTTCTAAAGCAAGCATTACTGAAAAAAAAGATGGAAGGACCTTTCTCCTCTCTTTTTCGCGAGGAGGGTGATGTCCTTCCGATTATATCAAATCCAAGCCCAAGGTTTAATAATAGAGCTCCACGGTTCATACTCGGTTCCGTTCCTCTAATCTAAAATGAAATGTGGTTTGGCAGTTTCAGCCTTTAGCAAGAAGTCGCTGTTCCAAAAAAAAAGTCGGGCGTATTAGTTGAAGCTACCGTAGACCTATTTAAAGCACCCGTACTTAATCTTATTGCTATGTCATATCTCCAATGTAGTAGTCCCCTAATCATGAAATGACGTTTTGAATCTAGTCACCGATGAAAGATATTTTGGACATCGACGCAATAACCAAGTACAAATTCCACTACTAATTTTCGTTGGAATATACCTGTAAAACATACTATCATATGGGTGTGGATCTAGATTCAAACTACAAGGAGTGCCGAGGGTTTTGTAGGTGAATCTGTCTTATAGGTGAATCTGTAGGTAAATAAGGGGTGGATCTAGATTCAGACTTTCTTATTTATGGGTGAATTTGTTTTATTAAAGAACCTTACCTCCGCCCAGCATATATGTATCAATAAAAAGGAGAGATTATATGCACAAGTTGCGCGGATTTTTTTCGTTGATGGTTCATAGGCGAATTTAAGAACCAGTAGAAGACTAAGGGTGTTTGGATCAAGAGACTAAAAATTTAGTCCATTAGAAGTATTAAACATAAATTAATTATAAAATTAATTGTATAAGTCATGTCTACTCTGTGAGACAATTAATCTATAATTAACACATAATTATCGCATATTTACTGTAGCATTACATTGTCTAATTATGGATTAATTAAGCTTAATAGATTCATCTTACAAATTAGTTCTCATTTATGTAATGAGTTTTTAATTGCTCTATATTTAATACTTCTAATTAATATATTTACACCCATGTGACGGCACTAAACTTTAGTCAGGTATCCGTGGGGGTTGCAGCACCTGGTGACGATCCACCCCTGCTATTATAAAACCGTTTAAATTTGTTTGCATCTCGTTTAAGAGCATCTCTCCAAGAGCACCCAATAAATCTTTTCGATAACTACTTTTGGGAACTAAGGTGAAGAATAATGCTCCAATAGAAGCTCAATCCGATGCCCAAAATTTTTATGTGCCCAAAATCAGAGCTATCTTGAGTCAAATATAGGCCTTATCTCCGCACGCACTCCCAATCCAGCGATTCCACGTATTTTATCCGTTCCGCTGTGGAGAGAAAAAAGGGCGACAAAAAAATAAACTAACATAGGATGCCACGTCGTTCCTTTTTTCACGGCAAAAATAAAATCAGTGGCTGGGACCACCATCGCTGATGTGGTTGTACTTAACTTTCTCTTTTTAGAACCAAGTTTTGGGAGCTGTTGAATGACTAGATGAGGGTCTTTTTTCCTCCTAAAAACTTTTGGCAAGGTCCAAAAGCTATCATTTTAGAACTCTGTTTTTTTGGATATTCTTGGAAATGCTGTCAGAGCAGATTATGTTTTGGCTCTACTACCAAACATTGAGTATCAGAAATTCACGATTGACCATGTCCTACGCGCACGTTATAGTCGACCGAATCTATCTACATTCTACAATTGTTTTGTAAAATGATTCAAAGCAATCCACCTAGTTGAATATCATTGAATGTTTTCCTAAAATTATCGGCTGAGAAAGAGCAAAACAATACTATATATTTTTCTTGTTTTACATAGAGAATGAATAAACAATAAATACATACTACTCATTTACTTATATGAATCTCATATCATGCAGAAACACTCACCTGTTTCTGTGTGCTTCAAACCACGCTTTTAAACCATCATCGACTCACGGTGTGGTCAACTCATCACGCTAGCCAGACGAATTTAGCATTCTTATATTCGGGACTAAAATTTTAGTCCAGAGATCCAAACATTCCTGAACCGACGAATCCGAGACGACTCATGCGGCAGAGCACCTTTTCAATCTGGCGTGTGCCGTTTAATCCCTCGCGTGACTCGTCACCACTCAACCGTAAAAGCACGCGCTCAAAGCTGCCGTGTACGGGGTTGAAGCGGTTGGGAAAGAAGAAGATCACTGGCTCTCGTTTCCGATGCCTTCCTCTCAAAGGATTTGTTATCGTTAGCAAATAACAACTCCTCGTTCTCGCGACGGATTTGGACAGGTGATCGATCCTCCATATGATCAGCGCATAAACTATGTGCTGCATCGAGGAGAAGGGCGAGTCACGGCGTGCTGACAGGGACATGTCTTGGCATCATGCTGCGCCGTCTTTCCACATCAACATGATTACAAGGCGACAGGGCGACAAAGTGCCCAAAGCAGCAGCAACAGTTTTGCCCCCCCTTTTTTTTCTAAAAGAAATAAAACAAGTACCATACAAATCCCTACCCGATGGCTGAATGGCTGATGCTATTTGGCGAATGATGAGACGCGGCATATTATTCTCCTTAAAAATGGCAATTGGACTTTTTATATAGCGGCGCTCACATTTGGTTCACGCAAATTACTGTACATAGCACTACAGTATCTAAATGGACGCAATTCTTTTTTCCCCTTCTGTCTGTGACCTGTGACATATAGATCATAAGTAGCAACCTGCTCCTGTTCCTCGTCAAAATTGATGAACTATTTAATTTTCAAAAAATTGATGAACTATTTACGGCAAACAAAGAACGGTGGATAGCGTTAGTGGCGGTTGATATCAGCCGCAGCATATGTTCCTCCGCCTCTGATTTTCACAAGAGGATGGTAAAAAAGAGAGGGGATGGTCATTCACTCTCATTCCTCTCAAGCGCAGTTACCAATCGGCATGCGATTATCTGCATGCCCCACGAGTGTCAATTGCCGCCAAAATTCGCTTTGCTAAACCCTACGAACAAAGCAACATGGAAAATCCACTCAAGATCAAGGACGAGTGGACGAAGACGACGAAGGCGACCAGTACTAACCGTTAACCTTTACTTGAAAGCCTCAACCAAGCTTTTCCTCTCTTCTGTCATTACCAAAAAAAAAAGCTTTTCCTCTCTATTTTTTGGATGTGAAAAAAGGCCTGCACTAAGCAAACTCATGGAGGAATCGCTCAGCCTCTACCAATATTTGCTGATTTCTCCGACTTCCTAAACTGGCCGCTACGTGCTGGGATCTACGACGTCCATTCCGAATCGGAAGCACGCGGTTTCACTTTCAGGGGCCAACCGTGTCTGAAAAAGAAGCAGCCATTTAAATTGACGAATCAACGCGGCCACCATTCCACCACTCATCACGTACTACGTCGTAGACTCGCCGCTGAGTTCATTCCACGAAAAAAAAGAAGAAGAAGAGCACAAAAAAGAGAGATAAAAAGATTTAAATTCGGTATGCAAATCTGGAGAGCGAGACGTTTTGTTGGAACTCCGAAGCGTTCGCGTCCAAGTATCCATCCAAGCCAGCGACCGCGTGCTGCTGCCGCGGCACGCGGTCAAGTCCCCAGCTGATTCAGGCGAGATGCCGATGCCCACCGGCACCACGCGCCACGGCGTTTCGCGGCGGCGGACGCGAACGTCCCCGTCTGAAAAGCCCCTCGAGCTCCCTCGGTGCCCCCACATCTGAGAAGAATCTGTACTGACTGACTCCCGTTACTGACACCACTGCTTTCTGCTCCTGGTCGTCTTCTTCCCAGAGTCAACTATAAATATTCATCCTCACAATTCATAAATTCACTGGCAAGGCCATTAGCAATTGCATTGCCACATTGGAGCTAAGCTAAGCTAAGGTAAACTTCTGTTGCTTACTTCTCGGCCAGGTTAGTAAGGGCCCGTTTGGTTCCTAGGGACTAAAACCAAATGACTAAAATTAGTCTCTTAGGGACTACAATTGTTGTTTAGGTCTCTGGACTAAAAGGGACTAAAGTTGCTTTAATGGCTTGCGCAAAGACTACTTTGCCCATGGACTTAAAAGGGAACAAGTGGGCCGGCGGGTGGAGGAGGGGCATCCAGTGGAAAAGTAGTGGCTTTAGTCCCTATAAGCTCCTCTTGTGGAGTTAAAGAGTTTTAGTCCCTTTTAGAGGTTTTAGTCCCAAGGGTTTGGATCTTTAGTCCGTTTTGAGACTAATTTTAGTCCGTTTTGATTTTAGTCCGTGTAACCAAACAGCCCCTGAGATTAAAGAGATCACACTGTGCTTTTGCCAAGCTTGTTTCTGCCGTCGGAAGTTTCAGCCTCATAGATCGCACGTCCATTTGCTCAAAGTGGATCAGATGTACTCCTACCAGACAGCTATATTCACTTCATTCTTTTTCCTGGAGTTGGATTTGACAATTCGTGGTTGAGTGAGTGTGTGGCGTGGGCGCGTGGCCCTACAAGGCGAGCACGCCACCAGCAGACAGACAGGCCGAGCAGGAAAACGAAAGGGAGGCGTCGGATTATCATGATGCGCCCTCCCATTTGAAAAAAAAGGGGGCATCGGCTTGACCGGTTGCCCTGCACTGCATCATTCTTTATCATTTATTTTCTTGGTTGCTTCAGGTTGAGAGGCCCTTTTCAGCAGCTGGCCTGCAAATCATTTGCTGAAATGAAAACTCCCATCTCCGTTTGCATTGGCATGCAGCTGTCTGCCTTCAGGAAAAGGCGCTTTTTAAAACTTTTAATGTAACTAATGGTATAGTAGCATTATGCTAGTATAATAACCAGATTGCAGCACCAATTATAGGTGATATTTTGCTCAGGTGTCCGCGTCGTTAGTCCTAGTCTCGAAGCTTTGGGGATGCCACACGACGAATCCAAAGATTTCATTTATTCCCTCTTTGGAATATATATTTTGCCGAGATTTGCAAGTCACGCAGAACCATCAATCAGCTGCATATCTTTTTTCTCCTCACAGAACCAGTTTCTTGCTTCTATCCATTACCATTAGGTTCTCTTCGTGACCAAGTTTCGAAGTTTAAATTACCTACCATTTTGACTCTCCAAACCTGGGCAGAGGAAACCTTGAGCATGGAGTAGAGCAGTTGTTTTTTCTTGAAGCAGAGTAGTTGTTGGAGTCACCTAACCAGACACACGCACAAAACCTACCAGAAAAATACAAGCCTAGGCGACTGCAACTAGACCATCAGAACCTTCACCCCGTCCGTCCATGGCCGCAACCGCAATTGTTTAGCCGAGTCCCTCCCTCCCCGCTGCTGCGGCTGGGGCAGGGCGGCTAGGGTTCCACCCGTTCTTCAAACACGCGTGACAGCGACCCGTACTACCATCTCCCCCGGCCCCGTTTCTTTCTTTCTTTCTTTCTTTCTTTCTTTCTTTATCCCCCTTCTTCTCCTGGCGTCCCTCTTTGATTTATATATATGCCGTGCCTTTGCTGAGCAGAAAAGCAGAGGGATCAACACGCCTCCGGCAGGGGCATCCACGGGTCCTCCCGCCGCCACTTATATTTATCTAAGCGCATGCACATCACGTTCCTTCGCGGGCGATGCGTTGCATTTCCTCTGCCGTTGCGGGTCGATAGTTGATAGGGAGGCAGCTGAGGATTGATGCAGGTTTGCTTTTGCGTGCTCGATTGCCAGCCCCCGGCAACCCGAACCCCCCTAACCCCGAACCCTAACCCGAAACCCTAATCCGAACCCTAACCTCGCCGGAGTTGCTCGCCGGAGATGGAGAAGAAGTTGTTGATGGGGAGAAGGAAAAATTCGTGTGACAGCGGCTCGAGAAACACTCCAGTGAGCGTTAGCTTTATCCTTTCAGGATTGCCGCCCGTGACCGCCCTTGTTAAAGGCGGGAGCTTTCTTCTAGCGTTATCCGCCGAGAGAGGAGACAGAGATAGAGATTGAAATAGAGAGAGGTAATTGGAGGTCGTCCACTTGCTCGCTCGGGTAATTAATGCCCCTTTTGATTGAGTATTTGCCCTCTGATCAGTTCTTGGAAGGTGCTAATTCTGTGAGGTGCGACTTGCTTGCCTGTCGATCCAGGTGCGTGGCATAGCTAGGCGGTGCATAGCTAGGCGGCCATGGGTTCTTGCGTGTCGTCGACGAGGCAGCGGCGGCGGTCGAGGAAGCTGTCGGTGGCGGCGAGGAAGTTCCGGCGGAAGGTCTCCGCGGCGATCGCCGACGCGCCCATCATCCGCGGCGCCGGCGACGCGGCCTGCTGCCTCGCCCGCCACGGGGTCGTCCACGTCGAGGCGCCGGACTCCAACGTCACGCTGCACCTCACCAAGCTGCAGTGGCAGCACAGCCAGATGGACGCAGGAAGCGGTAAGAGCTACCCCCCCCTATCCTTCAATCAATCAATCCTTCTATTTCATCCGCTTGTTCTACAATTGATGGCGTCAGGTTTCTCACAACCCCGGAAATTTTGCAGTGATTTGTGAGGAAGCATGGTACGATTCTGTCAGCATCCTGGAATCGACGGACTCCGACGACGATCTCGACAACGATTTCGCTAGCGTCAGCGGAGGTAATGTAGCAATCAGGAGTCAGGGGAGTTCAGAGTTGGAAACTGAAAGTGTGCAGTTACTGTGGTTTCAGACTTTTCAGTACTTACGTTTTTCTCGCAATCCAGATCCTCTCCCTGATGTCACCGGCGGCGCAAATGCACAGCAGGCGTCCCCGTGCAAGGATGCGGCGTGCTTGTTGGACACCGTGCAGCTCCTCAGGAGCATTGCAAATGCAGAAGCATGCGAGGGTGATGAACCCCCTGAGAAGAGCGATGACTCGAATGCTGCTACTTGCAAAGCAGAGGAGTGTTGCAACAGTACACTGAGGGAACTGCAGAGCGCGGTATCATGCTCGCATCGGCCATTTCCGCCATCGATTCCGAGCAACAAGGTCCAGCCGATGCCGATCGTCAGTGTCAGCCCCCACCAACAACAGAAGAAGAAAACAGCCATGGTCAGGCTGTCATTCAGGAGGAGGTCATACGAGGGTGACGAAATGACTGAAATGAGTGAGTTGCTCAACATGAACAGTTAATGTCTTAGTCACGCCATTACAATGCCTTATTTGCTGACAGAAGCAAATCCAGGTGGTTCTGCAAATTATTTGTACCGTCCGAGGGCGGGTTTCACGGTGCCCTGCTCGACAGGCGAGAAAATGTCAGATGGTTGCTGGTCGGTTCTTGAGCCATCGACATTCAGGGTTCGAGGGGAGAGTTTCTTCAAGTAAGAAGCAGTGGCAATGTTGTAGACACAATTCTGACAGTACCATACATGCTTATGCCTGACCGAATCTGTAAAATTCATGCAGAGACAAGAGGAAGTCTCCAGCTCCAGACTGCTCCCCCTACACACCCATTGGAGTAGACATGTTTGCCTGCACAAGGAAGATTCACCACATTGCGCAGCACCTCTCGCTTCCTTCTCTGAAGACTCATGAGACCTTTCCTTCCCTCCTCATTGTCAACATTCAGGTAATTCAGTAGGAAACCAGGTGCTATCAGACTAGTTAATTACTACTGCTTTCTAACTACTGCCTGTTAATTGGTTAGTTCTGACTTCTGAGCCTGACAAGTTTAATTGTTTGGTGCAGTTGCCTACCTATCCTGCTTCAGTGTTCGGCGATAACGACGGCGACGGGATAAGCCTAGTTCTGTATTTCAAGCTATCTGACAGTTTCGACAAGGAAATCTCTCCTCAACTGCAGGACAGCATCAAGGTAGATTTTTCTTGCATTGACGAGCGCCTCCTTTTTTCAGTTTGCTCGGCAAAGTTTCTGACCGGTTACTTGGTAATGCAGAGGCTTATGAGTGAGGAAATGGAAAAGGTAAAGGGGTTCCCAGTAGACAGCACGGTGCCCTACACAGAGAGGCTGAAAATTCTTGCTGGTTTGGCAAACCCTGACGACTTGCAGCTCAGCGCAGCTGAGAGGAAGCTTGTGCAGACCTACAACCAGAAGCCTGTGCTATCTCGCCCACAACACAAATTTTACAAGGTAACTGACTGCATTGCCTTTACTAGTTTATTAACAAAGTGCTGAAATCTGTGCCCTCCCAATCTGACTGAAACACCAAATGTTCTTCGAATAATAATCTGTGTGTTTTCATTGATAATGTAGGGTCCAAATTACTTCGAGATTGATCTCGATGTGCATCGGTTCAGCTTCATATCGAGGAAAGGGCTCGAGACCTTCCGGGAGCGGCTCAAGCATGGTGTTCTTGATCTTGGCCTAACCATTCAGGTACTTCAATTTTCTTCTTCTCCTGGCTGAAAGAAGCAAGCCCTTGACTGAATGTCTGAAACTTAACAGTGGTCTGATCCTGGTTGCAGGCGCAGAAGGCCGAGGAGCTGCCGGAGCATGTCTTGTGCTGCATGAGGCTGAACAGGCTCGACTTCGCCGACAACGGGCAGATACCGTTGCTGATAACGGCAGCTGATGAGTAAATTTGTCATGTCGCTGCGAGGCACTAACTTTCTGGAAAAGCAAAAGAGATGTGTGTCGTTTGTAGATGTTCATGAGATGCTGTTGTATAGATCGGCAGATAGTTGTAGGAACTAACTCATGTTCGTGCAGTAAACTGCATGTAGATCTGTGTAAATACTTGTTCATCATTGCTCCAAAAGAAAAGGAAAAAAAGGCATTTGGAGCAATCTGCAGTCTGAAGATGTATATATATGTCTGCTTTTTCAGTTGATGCCCGCCAATGGTTCAGGTCAGTCGCATCAGTACAAAATGAGTTATTTCCTTCCATTTTTCACCTAATTTTTTCCCTCCATGAAAAACAAAAAAACAAATGAAATATATGATTGTAAATAAAAAAAGAAATAAACAAAGAAAACACAACAAATGTACAGATCACGCAGCACAACACATGTTCAGCCGGGAAATCCAACATGTATGTCAGCTCCTCCAAAACAGCTGGAACCTAATAAAATATGATCTGATCAACAATATAATTAGCCGGCAGCAGAAACACCTGCCCCAAAGAATCAATTGATCCAGCCTCTATTATTCACACCCAGCGAAAACCACACTCATCCACAAAAGCCACCCTTGAAACCAGCGAACGAACGAACGAACAGCCAACCTCGGACTGGCTATGCTAGCTCTCCCCTTTCAGCTGCCGATTGCCGCCGGCCTGCTGAAACGTCCCACTTCCCCCCGGCCGAAGGCGCCGGGTGACCTCCGCCGGCGCCGCCGCCGCCGCCTTCGGCGCCCCGGCCCGGCGGGTCGTGGTTGTGGCGGCCGGTGTACGTGGTGAGGACGCACCTGGGGTCGGTGGACGCCCTCTCGATCTGCTTGCGCACGTTGCAGCTGTCCGCGGTGCACTTGTAGTAGCTCCTGCAGGCGTACGTGCAGGTCATTCAGCACCATTGCAATGCACACATCACAAGAGAAAATGCGAAGGTGCAGGTACGGTGATCCAAGTGCAGATTTTACCTTGGCCGGGGGTTGCCTTTCACCACCTTCTGCCCGTACTTGCGCCACCGGTAGCCGTCGTCGAGGAGATCAACCTCGCTCGGTGTCTGGATGATGATCTTGGGCTTCTTCACCACCCTCTGCCCAGGCTCGCCATCGCCCCCCCTGACCAAAAACAACCGGCCGGCACCCTGTCACATCTCACATCGTCTGCGATTCTGCACGCGCGGCGCAACAGGCAACAGTAGGTAGGTAGGAGCATGCGGAGCATGACTCACATGGCAGGAGCCCCGTCGGCGTCATCCTCATGGAACGCGTCGTCGTCGTCGTCGCTCGGGCTTTCCACGTCGTCCTCGGCGGCGGCGAGGGCGTCGTTGCCGGCGCCGGCGTGGCCGCGCTCGTGGGGGCGCGGGTGGTTGTGGCGGCCCTTGTAGGTGATCTCGGTGATGAAGCCGTGGAAGGAGCGCTCCACGACCTTCTTGACGGGGCACCCGTCGCGGGTGCACTTGTAGTAGCTCCGGGGCGACTCGGCGTCCTTGAGCTGCTTCTGCCCGTACTTGCGCCAGCTGTACCCGTCCTTGGCCGGCTGCTCGATGGCCGGCGGCGGCGGATGCAGCGGCAGCGGCAGCGCGTGCGGCTCCGACGAGCTCCCGACGACGCCGAAGAGCGCGGCCGCGCGCATCTGCGGATGCATGTCCTGGTGGTGGTCGTATCTGGGGAAGAAGGCGGCGAAGTGTTGGGGCGGCAAGGAGGAGGGAGCAGCCTCCGCCGGTCGCGGAGGAGGCCATTGAGGCGGCGGGTCCGCGAGGAGGTACGGCGGGTAGGGATCCATCCTGCCGCCGAGCGGCGACGGGGCGAACGAGGCGGGTTGCTGGTAGGAAGGCGACGGCGCGTAGTTCACCTGCATCGAGTGGAAAGATGATCGAGGTCTTGTTGTGAACTTATTTGAGGTATTGCAGGTTTGGCAATTGCACTACATGTGATAATTGCACGGCTACGAACAGGATGATAGAATTCTTTCAAGTACCAGTCGGCACTTATTAGCACCTGGCATTGAGCCTTTAATTTGTTTGCATTGATCTCTACAAAGGATCCAATGCTAGAACGTGCAGAGCTGATAGTTTGACAACTGCAACCTGCTGTATTGCCGGCCAGCTGATTCCTTTAGAAAACCCCAAGGAATGATGGGCAAATCAATCCCTGGTAGCTAGAATGGAACGCTAAAGCATTGCTTTGTACTAGTATAAGTAACTAGAACGGTGAGCCGGTGAGGCATGCAAGCATAGAGTAAAGAGCATAAGAAATTGTGAATCAACTGTATCTGACAAATGACATGGTTTTGATCATCATCAGTGTTTTTTTACTAACATATATATAGCAGTAGAACCAACGGCTAATCAATGAACACATACCACAATAAAACGATCGAGCTCAAATTCAAGAGGAACCGACTGGCCGGTCTGGAATGATCGAGTACACCAAGCTGAGAATTTACTTACCATGGAGAACGATTGAGGCACCAGGTTAATGGCGGACGCCGTGTTCACCTCCTCGACGCCCCACGCCGCCGGCGGCGGCGGCTGGGACGAGCTGACACCACCGGCGCCGAGAAGCGCCATGAGGGACGACCCCTGATCAAAGTCACCACCAAACGCCGGCCCGGCCCCGCCGGCACCACCGCCTCCGCCGTCGAACACCCTCTCCTGCCCCTGAGCGGCGGAGGCGGCGAACGGCCGCTGGCGCATGGCGTCGCCGCGCCCGCGCCGGTCGTCCATTGCCGCGAGACCTTTCTTGCTTCTCTCGACAAGCCAAGGAAGACCGCGCGATGGCAATGACAGGGACGGCGGCCGACCAGCGACCACGGAGAAATAGGCGTCGCAGCAGCTAGCCTTGCAGGGCTGCGCCTAGTGCAAAGGCCCTGCGGCCGAAGCGACCATCTGCCTGAACTGTGTCTGAATTCTAAACTGGATTCGTCTTCGACCGCCCACCAACGGGACTCGTTTCAAAAAGCCTCTGTTGATCCATGCCACGGTTGATATTATCTCAAAAATTGCCAAATGGATCGCCAGGCTAGCTTTTGGTTTTAGCTGGTAAGATAGATCTGCATGCTGTCTACAACTAAGCTGCATTATTACGAGCGAGGATTTGCAGCTAATTGTGGAGGAGCATTACCAGTGGCATGGTTGCACACACGGCCTCAAACTACGTTGACCGAGGGCTTCCCATTGGTTCCAAGTATAGACTTTTCAGACTAGTTAGCTATTGGGGCCTTGGGATCAAAATATGTTTAAATTTGAAAAGCTTAAAAACTTTTGGAAGATTTGAATTGAACCTTAAACTTTCTGGTGCCAGTCCCCTTATTCGAAAACCACCTTAACTAGGGTGGTAGAAGACGATTTCCCATTCTTTGTCTTGCACGCACTTTAACCTATGAAACGCTTCCGCATTTTCTAAAACTCATCCTGATCCCTATTGTTTTTATAACGTTTCAGACTTTTTCAAGCTGTTATCAAAGTGTATTTATACAAACATTATGATCGGATAATATCTATTCTTTGACAAACAGCAGCTTTCTCCAGCTCATTAGTTCCCAATAAGCTCTTTTCACGCGGCTGTTGCTGCAACAGGTGGACAAGCAAGACCTATCTCTAAATGAATTATTTAGTCCTCCATCCAACTCTAGTTTTTCATAGAATTCTGGCAGTATGTCTCTGCTGGCTAGAATTAAGGAAAAATAAAACCGAAATGATATAAATGTAAAACAAAGTGCCCTGGGTTTATAGAATACTGATGTTTTCCTCCATCGAAGTAACTCGCTTTCCGGGTAAGTTTCTCTCATTCATAGGTTCATAGCTCTGAAACCATTGAATTGACCTACAGATGGTAGTACAAACAACACGGCTACAGAATTGACCTATGTTCGGCAATATAAAACTCTGAAGATGACGGTTCCACTTTTTACTAGGTCTATCGCACGTGTAGTGTCAGCATCCAGTTTCAAGAAATGTTTCACTGAAGTCCCTCAATTACTCAATATTTTGACTTCTTAAGTCTTGAAACAAAAATAAGGTCATTAATTGTCATAAGCAGTTAAGGTACAGATCAAGATCAAGTCATCAGCGAGCTACTACCAATGACCACAGAAACATTAAGCGAAAGGAGGCCAACTGGAAAAGGATGAAAAAAACACAACGGTAGAATTAGAGCAAAATAAGAATACCACTTGCTTCATAAATTTCTGTATTTTGAATAGATAAAGTTGCCTGACAATATATGCTCAATTATCATGCACTGAACAACACAATGCATACCTAGTTAGTGAAATTACTGGAGAACTTACAAAATAGTTGCAGCTGTAACTCATACTTTGGTCTCAAGAAAATAGGTCGACGAAACAGCCAAACCAGCTGAGTCATAAGTTCTCACAAGCCTCTGCCTCTTTCCCGGTGATTCCATCCAACAAAATTCCAAATGAAAAGAATCTGATTGGGAAACGGATTTGCTAATGTCTGACGGATATCCCATGTACATCCCACCAGGTAGCAATGTTATTTCATATCCTCCATCAAACTGAAGCAAGTTGTTATTTGCTGATCCTGTCCAGTTGACCGTTGTTGTCATGCCAGCTCCAATTTTAGTTGATAAAGTATCCTACGAACAAAAATAGTGAAACTCTTAATTACATTCTTTGAAGAAATTATACCACTACTGTAAATGGTCATTTTCCTACAAACATGTTTTGATTCAGAAAAAGTGGCACACAGCATAAGCCTTTACATCCAAAACTCTAGGGCAACAGTTGATTAGGTCCATTGTGCCAAAATATTAGTAGAAACTTTACATCCAAACAATAGGATTATGTTCAGGTTGCAACCAAAAACTCTGAAACATACCTGAATAAGTTGGCCATTGCAATCCTTTTTTAGAACAACAGCTGTATCTGCCTCGGCGAGTGTTGCTCCATACACCCCACTCCTCTTAGTCACGGAACGCCCCTCCCATCTTCCAAGCAGTGCATTTATCCTATCACTGCCAGCATTCTAGTGAAAAAGGAATTAAAAGTTGGGGTTAATTCAGCATGATCCATACGATAATTTGACATGAAGGTTTCAGTATTCTAATGACTAAACTCACCTTTGTACCAACTGGAGAATGTACAAGTAGTTGTGGGACTACAGATCCCTGCCTCTCATGAAAAACAAGAAGTGTGTCAAGCACTCCCTTTAGGTCCATTATGTGGAAAGCCCTCACTCGGCCATTTCCTTCAAGGGAGTAAAGACAATTTTCACATACAATAGATGGCTTACGACAAGGTATCTTCAAGTTTCTGGTGAAGGAAAAATAGCTACGTTAAATCCCACATAAGAGCTTCACAGCACAAGAAGCACATTTGTAGCTAGAAGTGTTTACTTGGGGGATTCTTCGCCAGTATCATCTTCTCCAAGCACACCAACCCGAAGGACAGTCTCCAGCATTCCAGCAGTCTGGTACCTCAGAGCAAATGCCTTCTCTTCAGGAAAGAATCCTATCTGTACACTAATACCGTTCATTAACAAAGCTCAGATGTACAGGATTTTACACTTACAAGAAAGACGAGAAGCACACAAATTCAAGTGCACCTGCTGATATTTGTCCACAGTGAACATATTGGTCTCTTTGATTTTGTACTCCACCCATTCAGGTTCAGAATCCTCTTCTTCTACAATTGATATTGCTGATGATGCTTGCTTAATATACAACCTAAAATCCCCATATGTAAATACATCGATTAGGGTCTCAGGGAGTCAGGGCAGATGCAACAAGTGAAAGCATTGAGATTGATCCTTTGTCACGCTGCTGGCATAAACTAGACATACAAACAAAAAGCTTAAAACCTGAATAAATAAATGAGTTCAGCTTTCTAATTGAAAAATAGTATGACAACTGAAAACATATGCAATTTAACATTGGATAATGATTATCACTGGGAGGAATATTACGATTGCAGGAGGCTGATGAGGTTGTCCTCCCCGTACGTGCTCACAGACAGCCGCGTGCTAATCCCCTGCAGAACCCTTCCGTGCGCGTCGAATTGCTACACACAACAGAAGCACAGGCACACAACACTCAGCCAAATCACCAATCGGGGAGCTGCAGAGAGAGGCTCGAAGATTAGAAGCAAAGCGGTGCAGGGCGGGGCGTACGTAGAACGAGCCGTCCCACTTGCCGACGTTGAGGTTGAAGAAGCGATGCAGGTTGTCAATGCTCATGGCCTCGTCCTCGTCCACCTCCGGTGGCCCCGCGACCGCCGCGCGAGCAGTGCGCAGCCGGCCGCGCCAGGAAGGGGCGAAGCGCGCGGCGGGGAGAAGGCGTCCGCGGTGCCTCTGAGGCTGTGGGAAGGCGGGGGCGGCGAAGTGGAAGCCCACGAGAGTTTCCGCCATGGCGAGTAGAGTGAGAGGGAATCAGAGAAGCGGGAGACGTGTGCTCTCTGTCAGAGTCTGCCTCCATGCCGAAGTGGTTATGAAGACGATAGCCTTTTGCTCCCGTAGTTTTGTGTATACGCCACTTCATCAGCAAAACGTATTTCTTAAATACTGATTGAGACTGCGTCTTTCCCTGAAGATGCGAATTTGTATAGGTCAACCTTTCTCCTTTCATTAGCCCATTAGGCATGCTATTTTCAGCTACAAGTGGGAAAGTATAAGTTGACCGAACTGTCTGCTAGTGATATTTCACCAGATTTTTTTTGTGAGACTTTGACAATAGTTTTTTTCTTAAGTTCGTCTTCATTTTTATTTTTATGTTTTGCTCTTCTATTCTTCTATTTTTGAAGCTGGACGGCAATGTGTCTTTCTATACTTACGTGTTGATTTTAGTAGATACCATAACATGATACCAATTACAGTGCACTAATGGCGCGCTAATTTAATCGAGGTGGTACAATTTCGAAATGCAGAATTAAAACAGAACGTGTATGACTCATTGCAAAACTATTATAGACATTAAATCCATTGTTCATTTGGCGTAAACTGAAAACAGAAAGCAAGAACATCTTTTGTTAGCAGCGTCGCCAACAGATTTCTATTCTCCCTTACCCCGACCCGAGCTCCCAAACGTCATCACACACCAATTGTCGAAAAGTTGAACCACTTCCACAAGTAAACTAGGAAAATGGCAACACAAACTTCCGAACAGTGTAAATGACCGAGACCGAGGTGTAGCGAAGCTACTTGGTTCAAAAAAACATTACAGACACTCAAGGTGACATCCAAATCACTGCATAAACCGCAAGGCAAAACGGCAGTCAAGAAGCATGTGGCAGTGCAGCTCTAGTTCTTGGGACCGATATCCAAACAACCAAACGCTTATATATCATCAACACACCACCTCCCAAGTAAATAGAGGACCAGATAAATAACCAACACACTGGCAATGCAGCTCTAGTTGTTGCGGCCGATATCCTTCAGAGCACAGATCTGCTCCTCACCCATGGCAGACATCACAGTAACAATCAGGTCCTTCCCCTCAGCAAATCCATCCTTAATCTGCAATTAGAAAGAGAATGAAGAATGTTTTGCCATAAAACTCAAGCAGACCACCACATATGATTGAGCTCTCTAACCTGCTTAAGCAGAGCCTCATCAGTAGGGAGCCTCAGATCATCCTTAGTGTCTCCACTTTCAGTCAGCAGGCTGACCTGCATTATGCGCAGGCGGATACTTAAGAAATTATTATTAACAGATTTCCAAGAAACTAGAAGAGTTGAAAGAAACATACAAATCCATCCTCAGATATGTCAATCAGCTGGTAGTCAGTGCGGTTGACATGGGGCACCTACAGGGTACAGAAACGAAGGTCAAACACATTTGCAAAAGCCAAGAACCAATGAAACAAATCAACACAGAAATGGTTCGCACATTGTACTTACATCACAGTTATGGGAGGAGGGCACAATATCCTCAAGCTTCTTTCCATTGAAAACGTCAATGGCCACAAAGTGGCATTTTGCGTGACCGTGCTTTCCTGTCTTGGAAGTGGAGACCTCAACAACCTGCAATAGAGGGAAATAGTATGACACTCAACAACACCATTTGTCCACAAGCATCAAACTATTAAACCTAGATTCTAGAGCACAACGAAATTTAAAGACTGAAATTCTCCATAAGGCTCATTCAAGGAATGCAAATGGGCTTTCATGGAGCAACTTTGATTCATAATTTCAAGATTCCATAATGAGACCAGTCAACACCACCCAATCATTACGCGAGAAGATAACAAGGAAACAAAAACAAAGTATGGTGATATAAACCGTGTGAGAAAAATGGCAATCATATGTTTTGAGACAAATACTATATAAATCCAACATAATCATATGATATACATGAACTTCACACAAAGGCAGAATAATGCACATAAAGACCTTCAATTTAGACAGGGGACAACATAAGAACATCGCAGTAGAAGCTGGATATCAATTAATATCTATTGTCACAATTAAAAGGCATGGAAATGCATAAATACACAAAGGTACCATCAACCGAACATCCACTACAACAGTACTACAAACCACAGACTATATATAGCACAAAAGTACGGAACGGTAACTTTTCGCGTTACAGCCTAGCAAGGCAGTTAGCGCAGGACATCGCTCTAACGGGGCATCGCATAAATCCACTGAATCTAACGAAACAAGCTGAGGCGAGAAGCAGGGGGATCTGTACCTTGCACGGGCGGGCCTTGATGACGATGTAGCCGTTCTTACGGATGGTACCGGCCTGCTGCGGGTAGGTCTTGGAGGCGCCGGCGTCGGCCTTCGACTCGAAATGGTGCTCCTCGGAGTCCGACATCTCCCAAGCCCGACCGAAGAACCTGCCACCAAAAACAAACACCCACAGATCAGAATCCCTTGGTTCCAAGCTCGCCAGATTAGATCGACGGGATTAGAGAGAGAGATGAGGAGGAGGAAGAGAGTGCTGCCGCTCACCGAGAAAGGCGCCACGCGAGGGTGGGAGGAGGAGGCGGTGCGTCGCAGCGATCCGGCTGACTAGGGTTCCGCACGGGCGCAGCACGCGACTCCTTTATGCGGCGCCGCTGGTGTCTGGGACGTAGCTGCTGCTCAGGCGGGCCGTGGGCTTGGCCGCCAACGCGGCCCAGTGCGGCCCGTTCAGACCTCTCTTTTGTCGCTAAGTGAATGGCGCTGCGTCCGCGCATCACCGTCGGATCGACAGGCCAGTGGCATCTGGCGGCACGTTTCTTGACTTGGACGCTTCATGGAGAAATATTTTTTCGCGGTACGGAGAAGCCGCCCAAAATCTTGTGTGAGATTGCGTGTCGAGACAGACACTCTCTGCTAGGGTAGAAGATAAGGGGAAGCGTGCGAGCTAGTAGTATCTTATCTGATTATGTACAAGAGTTTTTTTTTCTTTTGTGAAAGATCATGTACAATAATTGACTTGTGAGTTGCGATGGTAGCTATCAGCCAGAAAGTATGCACTGATCACAACTTCACGCGGTAATCTATGATTTTGTGAAGCTATAAGAGGAAATTTTTTAAATTATACAGTACAACGCATACGCTCACACACGCACGTGCACTCACCCCTGTGAATATAGATACGTAAACCCTACCTCTATGAGTACGTCCGAAGGACTGAGCACCCGGCAGATATGAAGATTTATGAAGTCATCATTGACGTCTCGTTGTCGACGGGAACGCCGCTTACCGCTTAACGCATAGCGCCGATAAATCCTGAGGAAATCCCAGAAAAAGGTGTGAGTATCAGGATTTGAACTGATGGGTAGCGTACCACTGAACCGTCCTATAAGAGGAATTTGTAGAGTGTGGATAATAGATACTTCATCCGATCTAAACATAGATTTGCTGCGTATGGAACCTTGCCCCACCGCGGGCCCGCGGCCGATCATACCTAAAGATAACAGTTAGCAGCACCGCGGCCCATCTGCTGGATGCCCACTGCACCGGAATGCGAAAAAGATTCCAGACGAAGGCAACGCCAAACCACATAAACTTCAATTTGTTCCACGTGAAAAAGCAATATTCCTTTCATGCCATGATGTTCCAACCATATATAGACTTCAGCGGAAAAAGAAAACCACAACTTTACCCGCAAAAAGAAAAAAAAAGAAAACCACAACTTTGCTTCGACCTCTTTCTCCAGCACAACCTTTTTCTCTAGGGTACACGAGCTTGTGGCAGGGAAATGGGGAAATGTGCATATCTATACAAAATAATGCTTAGCCATACAACAAATTACATGTGGCCAGTTGGTACATCTTGGTGAGCTTGGAGATGTGGCAGCATGATCAATACAACGGGGCATTTTAGTTTAGTTTGATTAGTTGTACAACAGTAGGGTAAGCCTCTACTTTTGGTTAGAAAAGGTCCTGCGCCAAATGAGACTACCGTCTGAAGTCCTCCAACGTTTCAATGAATATCTGATGCTTCTCCAATCTAGCAAATAAAAATGTGCAAGCGAAATGATTATCAGACACGCGCAGCACTTTCTTTGCAAAGTACAGATATCAAAATAGGTATGGCGATTCACCGCAAAAAAAAAGGTACGGTGAACCATGGAAGGGTACCAGTAATTTTGGAAACAATTGAGCTTTATTACCCTTTCACCCTCCAGGTACTACCACCGACCTCAATGGAGATCACCAGGTGCTTAAAGATTAGGGAGAGAGAAAACAGTAGCTAGGTATGCTCTCAGTTTTTTAGAATCTCCAATGCACAGTGTTCTCACATGTTGTGACAAAACAAGCACATAACAATTTTCTAGTGATAAGCACCTTTTCATGCAGTTAGTTGGATAAGGGATGTTGCTGCCTACAATGCAAGTGTGAGCATGGGGCGGGCAAAACTAAATGATTCGCTTCAATAGTATTTCTGTCTGTTTCAGTAGCCAAAGGTACATTTTATATTTTACAACATTCAAGATGAATTTCAAATTACTAACGATAAATTCAATAGGAGCTTAAAGTTTAGAAGCCACTCACATTTTATTGTCTTCATGATAGTAGTTTGGAGCAACTGCCAAAAGTTGCCCATTATGGTTATACGCTGTTGATGCCACACTGCCCGAATAGCTAGGAAGCTGCAATAGTAAAATACTGTTACTTATATCTCGTTAAACCAAAGAAGTCCAAGGCTTTGCCACCTGGAAATCGGTACAAATATGCAACAAACTATACACCATTTTCAATATACATAGCACTGCATTCTTCTCTTATTAACAAATAACTTCTTTTGAATCCTTGAACCAAATGATAATAATATATGTTGAAGGCATAAATAAATTAGTATGGGAAAGGGGAGATTGACACAAGATTTAGCAGGAGCGGATATTGGAAGACATCTCGCTCTAAGTGATCTTACGACTAACAGAACCTTCTTTGAAACTAAGCAATCAAATATCAATGTAACATTTTTAGAAAAACTTAGCATTACCTCAAGTACCTTCTTTTTTGATTGGGCATCCCAGGCAATAGCATGTCCTCCATCATCTCCAGTAACAAAAATTCTCTTGCTGCGGATCATAAAGACATAAACATACGCATTTAGCTCAATCTTGAGAAAATTGCAGACATTCTATGCACAAAACATACCAGGGATGAATTGTGATGCAATTTATTGGAACCAGATTGGATCTTCCATTTCTGGAATGTGGATAACATCGAAAAGCATATCTGCAAAAACACAAGTAGAATTACAAAGAACGATTTGTACTTTGTCCGTGGCTTATTTTGGCCCTGCTACCCAGAAAAATGTCCAATTTCGGTTCTGATTGGTCTATTGTAACAGATATGGATAGAAAACCATGGTGGAATTTAAATTAGATTTAGATCTAGATTTAGATTAAGTTACAAGGACAATATAACAGGTTATATGATAATAGTATTTTTTTTTCTCCAAAAAAGAATAGTATATTATCAGAAAATATTCTTAAAATTTATTGCAATTTATACATCATTTCTATTTAGACAAGAGATTAACTTGTTAATGCACAAATCTTAAATGCCTTATTTTTAATCATGTTTGGTTATGTACATTGTATATATAGAGTAATGATAAGGGACATAAACAACAAACTGAAACCTAAAGAGCAGAAGAAAGTAACAATACTAACCCCATATCCCCATCTGTTACACCATCAAGATAGTTCAATGCAACAACTCCATCGACAGAGCCAGCAACATAACCTAAGAAAAATGAATGGTTATAAAGGCTCGGCATATCTAGATATAATATCTTTGGCTAAATGAACAAAGCATATTAAAGAACATTGCATAGAGATAATTTGACAATAAACCAAAGGAATTAAATTCAACATTTCATTCTTATAGCATCCTACCTTACAATGGAATTTCACTTATAAGAAAAGCTCAACTTCTTTATGAAACTATAGACAAGATTTTGCTAAGCAACAATAATGTTTAATTTATGTTGATAAGCACGTATAGATTGAAAGTTATCATGAAGACAGAAGTATTCACATTCATACTAAATGTTTTAAAAAAAGACATACCATTCCACACCGAAGAATATTGAAGGCATCGGATGTGATACTCCAGAGGACAAAATTTCGCTTTAACTGGCCCATTTAGATTCCTCGTGTCATAAAAATAAACATTTCTCGCAACCGCAACTGATAGATACATGCCGCATATTGAAAGTGACGCCACATTTGAACCAAATGTTATAGTGCCGCTAGGGCTTGCACTTCTTATTTTTGCATCCCAAAACTGAACCTTGTTGTCAAGGCTGCCAGTCACAATCTGACCTGAAAAATAACAATGCAATAGTAATAGTAAATATATGCGACGGTCTTTGATGAAAAATTTAAAATATAATATAAAATGGTGCCTTATTAAACTTGGCACATAAATATGTAGATGCCAATTAGGGTTTAAACTGGTCAATAAGAAAAGGTTTGGGATGCTAAATACTATTAGGTTCAATTAACAAAAACCATGCATGTGCAGTTCTATGGAGTGATATTGGTGCTCCTTAGAAAACATCCAGTTCTCTTCCTTACCGGTGATATGATTGTATTCAATGCAAGCAACCACGTCTTCATGGAGCCCCACTGTGTCTCGAGAACTTGAGCGGAAGTCATACCTGAAAATATCAACTATAGCGTAAATGCGGGGGTATAGAGTTTCCAAATTGAACTGGTTAACATAAATAATGCGACTTTATTTGATAGTGTGCAACAACGGTGAAACAATAATCTTCTCTACTTCAATATAGTTGCAGTGCACACGTGGTAGTGCTAGTGGAGTAAGAACTAATACGGTTTGTCCTATAGATGGAACAATGGGAAAATCCAAAGATACAAACAAAGAGAGCTAAGTGGAACAATAATACCTTATTTTCTCTGTCATGGATTAGCAGAAAATGAAAAATTATTGCAATGAACCAACCGGAGGTCAACTTGCACACACATTTTGTATATGAAGACTTGTGCTTAATTCTTACTACTTCAAAACATAAATGACTTGTGCTACAATCAACTTGGATCAAGTCTGAAACTTGGATATCAGTATAGGAAGCACACTGCTACAATGACCTTGGATATAATCCACTAGCCACATGGCTTAGGATAGAAAATAGAAACGGATTGGAACCATTTTTAATTTTACCTTCTCACAGATCCATCAGAGCAGCAAGCGAACGCTGCCGACTCGTCTTCGAAGCAGCAGTCTAGAAGCGCCGCCTCCGACTCCGCCTTGAACCGCAGCGTGTTTGCGTCAGCGTCGTACAGCCGCAGACCCTGCGGAACAAACCCGACGCAAAATCCTATCAGGCACTGCTCCCCATCTCCACGGAAGCGATCTCCCCCAAATTTCAAATCGAGTTAAGCGCGCTCAAATTGGACTCCGCTATGAGCTGGACCGCTGACAATTTACTGAAAAATACAGCACCAACCTCCCCCCCCCCCCCCCCCCCCCCCAAAGAATTTCGAAATTGTTCGCATCTCCGTCAAACTCGACCGAACCAGGAGTGGCAAGGAGAGTATGCCTGAGCCGCAACGAACCGCGAGGCGGGGAGAGAGAGCGCTCACCGAATCCCATGAGGAGACGAGCAGATTGTTGGAGGTGGGAGAGAACCGGACCCGGGATGCGGCGCCTGAGGTGGCGCCGCCCACCAGGCTCCGCCTCGCCATCGACGGTTATCGGCGCGGCGCGGTCCTCGGCGGTGGTGTGAACTGGGAAGCGGAGCGCTCCCAAATTCGAACAGAAAACTGAGCTCCTGCTGCTGGCTGCTGCGTCGTAGTAGGCCGAAGGCATTTAAGCTTGGCCCAATGGGCTCTAGGCTCCGTTCGGACCGTTCTGAATTCTAGACCTGGAATGTTGATAAACACTGACAGTATGATGGTCTGTCTCTGACCACGTTTAGTTTCCAACTTTAACACGTTAAAGTTAGCATTTTACTATTAATATGTCACTGTAGCATTTTATTTATATTATAAATAATTATTCAAACATTGATTAATTAGGCTCAAAACGTTCGTCTCGCAAAATACAATAAAACTGTGCAATTAGTTTTTTTTATTTCATCTACATTTAGTACTCTATATATGTGACGGCATTTTGATGTGATGAGAATCTTGTTTTTATATATAGAATTTGGGGACAAAGTTGGAGAAAGGCCTCTGTTTGATAGGGATGAACTAATTCCATTTTTTTAGCATGAGAGATTAAAAAACGAATGATCTTGTTAACACCTTACTCGGACCGACGTGTCATGTAGATGGATCTATATATCATTCTCAATGATTTTTTTAATAACATCTTCACCTCCACCCGGCTGTTGTACTTCTCAACACGGTGCCTGCTCATTAGAGATGAAGCTCACCACTATACACGTCTGTGCCTGGCACACCGGCGGCCACGCCGCCCCCATCATAAACTTGTTCCATGTCGGCTCGTCCACACTAGCCTTCTCTACAACCTACGATCATAAGGTCGTTGGTTTCCTCTATGACACGGTCTTATGGACAACATAGTGATACAACATTGAAATGGGATGACTATGTCCGGATTTATCCTATATATCATTCTCAATGAAAATCTTTTTTAATAATATCTTCACCTCCACCCAGCTGTTATACTTCTCCACACGGTGCCCACCCATTAGAGTTGAAGCTCACCACTATACACGTCCGTGTCTGGCACATCGGCGGCCACGCCGCCCCCATCATAAACTCGCTCCATGTCGGCCCGTCCACACTAGCCTTCTCTACGACCTAGGACCATAAGGTTGTTGGTCTCCTCTATGACATGGCCTTTTACGACGACATAGTGATACAACATTGAAATAAGATACTATGTCCGGATTTATCCTATATATCATTCTCAATGAAAATCTTTTTTTAATAATATCTTCACCTCCACCAGCTGTTGTACTTCTCCACACGGTGCCCGCCCATTAGAGCTGAAGCTCACCACTATACACGTCCGTACCTGGCACACCAGCAGCCACGCCGCCCCCATCATAAACTCACTCCATATCGGCCCATCCACACTAGCCTTCTCTACGACCTACGACCATAAGGTCGTTGGTCTCCTCTATGACATGGCATTGTACGACGACATAGTGATACAACGCTAAAATGGGATGACTATATTCGGATTTATCCTAGATTTGAAGTGAATATTCATTTCTGGGATGACCCCGTCCTCCACAATCCTGCAACCAAACACATATAAGAAAAGGTTGCACCGTCTCTTGCCATCCCGTTCTCACAACCAGACCGATACTTAATAATACCCGGTTAAATCTAGAAAAATATGACGAGTCTAGAATTTAAATCTAAATAGACAAGTTCCACCGTAACAAATTTTATTAATCGATGAACGATCAGTTTGCAACCTATGCGTGTGTTTTTACCTAATTCCAGACCTGTGTTATTGTTGGTCGATGTCGACTCTCGAATGCATCATTTCTCGTAGGCAGGGCCTCAGGACGAGCCAATGATTTATTGAACAAAATTTCCGCCGTAACATGGGTGTGATGTTACATGCAACGTGTAAATTTTTTTTGTAACATCCAAAAATAACATATACAATATTAAACAATAATATTTCAGAAAGGAGACACTACCCGCACCCGGCAAGATCAAGTTTCAGCCGATCAAGACCAACTCGGCTCCTCTTGAGTCGTTTGCTGACCTACTTCCTCTACGGCTCAAGCAGAGACTACAATAGCCTCTTCAAATGCTGGTATAAGATCTATCCTACCGGTCATCCACACTAGCATACCAATATGTATTAGACTATGTCAGATCTTGTATTTATATGCTACTTATGCTAATTAGCAGATTCAACACGACAAGCCGAGACAACTTCGGCTACTGATAGTACGGCTGGCCTCCAAATTTGATCGATAATCTCAAGTGGATTCGACAAAAGAAAATGTGACAAACATTGGCAACGCTAATTTAATGGGAACAAAAACATTGGGACCCAGCATTGGCATACCCCGAAATTTCAGCCGGATGGTCCAATGTCGAATAAAATTCAAATGGCAAACCCGGATGCTGATGGCTTAATGCTGGCCAATTAAGCAGAGTATAAGCTAACAAAAGAACACAGACTCGGAACCTTCATACCCTTTGTTGCACATGCGATGAGCTATTCTTCAGAGATCAAGGTGGTTTACAGGCATTGCAGTTTCCTCACAATGAATTATACCGGACCTCATAACTTGGAACAGCTTAATACAATGCTGTCGCAGAAATGTCTTATCAACTAATTTACGGAATTTATTATAAGAACGTACACCATGTTTCGACCCAAAAGCATTAAAGTTGGGGATGAGGCCAATAGGCCGACAAAGTATGTACACTCATGACTGTGATCACCTTATACCAGTCCATCCATGAGTCTATAACGAATGGGTGCCGCCCAATACCTGAGAACGGTGTCCAATGCTTGCTGGCAAGACCTCTCTCAAGACGCAGCGGCGATGTTGTTGCCTGATGGACATCTTGTTCTGCGACACCGCCTTGTTGTTCTTCCCCATCCAATCATACCCCTCTCATCGGCTTCTAAGTCTCCAGTGCCAGCAGGTTTCGCGGGTGGGGGGATGACCTCAACCTCCTCCTCTTCTACAGTTACAGTTACTACAGTTTTCCGAGGCTTCCTACCTCTTGTCCGACCGCCATAGCGTCCTCGCCTAGTTAAACTTGACTCCCAGGATCCACCAGAAGCCTGGACCAACCCCTCAAGCAACTGAACATCCTCTATGATTTCAGGCCGGGAAAGTGATGAAAGGCCAGGCAAGATATCTTTCTGAAAGTCCCGCTTTTGTCGTCGCCTCCTTTGCTGGCCCCTTCTAGGCTTGGTAAGGAGGTGAGCAGTTGAAACTGCCTGTTCATCGGTTGTGATTGCAGGTTCCAGCGGCCTGCTCCAGTACTCATCCATCTTGGTCTCTTCCAGCTTCAGTGTCAAGGACTCAAATGAATCCGATTCATCATCACTGGAATCATTGGTGCAAGCTTGGAGTTCTACTTGTTCAGCAAGGTCATTGATGTTTGATACAGCGAGATCTGCAAACCACTGCAACATATCATCAGATGCCTCGGCAGCTGTTGGTATATCCATTGACAACGCAACAATGTTCTCAGCCGCGGCCATAGCGGCTGTAACAGATGTGTTGTCAATTTCCTGGTATGCATCAAGTTTACCAGGACGTGCACATTCTTGATCAAAAGTCCATGCAGCACCGTCTTCACAAGCTGGCATCTCTAAGTCAATCACAAATGCACGTTTAGGCTGGTTGGTCTGTAAAGGGGCCACCTGACATTCATGTGACACTACCGATTCCTCAGAATTTTCCTCATTTGGTACATCATCATTCAGATCAATGAAGACAGGGGCGCCACTTTTCTTGATGACTCCTTCAGCAGCCTGTCCATCTTTAGGCACATGCTTCTGGCATGAAAGAGGTAAACGTGCAGCATTCTCTTGGGCCTTATTACAAACAAGCAGAGTTCTAGCAATAATGTCTTCCGAAGGCCCATCCTTCTTAATTCCACAGCCTAGGGATGTTGATGCAGAATCTGACAAATTTCGAATAGTTTGGGCCGGTTCGTTCTGGTCTTTAGTATTTTTCAGCTCCATTGCAGTTCCAAATGAATGGCCAAACAACTTTCCTGGGTTTTCCAAAGCTGTAGGATCAGCACATGTAGCTTTATTTTTGAGCCAAGAGATCCCGAAAACTGATCCCCCGTCTTTAGCATGCTCAAAACTGCCAGCACATCTCCCATCTTGTTCTACAAAATCATCTTCCTGACAATCTGACAGTGTGTCGTTCAAATTAAAGTTCTTCATGCCCTTGCCATGGGACTGTCGACCTGAATGTTCAAACTTCTGGGAGTTCTTTTGGTCCAGGTCACTTGAAATTGCTACCTGATGTCTTGAGTGAGACACAGAAAATGAATCAATTGGAAAACCAGGGTAGCGGCCATCTAAATTATCCACATTTTTAAGCTTTTGAGTCGAAGTTCCAATGCTCTGCGTCACAGCACTAAGACTGGTGTACGAATTCACAGCTGACGATCCATTGAATCTTGGAATTAAAGCAGGATTATTGATAACGCTGCTCCTTGGGTCAGCTGTGCAAGAACCCATCGGGGAAACAATGGAAGGATGGTCTATTTGAGGAATAGAGATGGGGGTAGCAAATGTACCCATACTTGAATGATGTGGACGGTCAAGCGTAGCGAAATTATTGATAGCAGAAGGTTCCAGAGGACTTCGTGCAAACCATCCAACTGAACTGTTTTGACCTTGGTAAACAAATTGGTTATAATTGGCAGGCCTCCCATCGGCAGCTTTCAAGTATTTTGGGGGATCAGCATCACTATATCTGGGTGCTAAAAAATTTAGACCACTGACTTGTTTACCTGAAGGGTTGAAGAAAGAGACAGAACAATTATAAGACAGGACCAAGTCAACTGTAAATACAGTTCAGTAAAAGAATGTGCAAGCTATAAAAAACATTCAAAACAAATATCTAAGCTATCAGCATGACATTACCAAGCATCAATATGCCAGACAAGAAACAATCTAACATGCAGAAAAGGAAAGACACAAGCTGTGGTCCAGCCAAAGCAAGTTACACTGTGTCTTCTTTTCTTACCCTTCCTTAAGGGGAAGGCAAATTAATGTGTCAGAAAGAAAATAGGGACTAGAAGTTTCAACGAACGAAGTACTGGGACACAAATACATAGAACTACTCTGCAATATCATTGGGGAAACCAGTAAACCAAAGAAATGAGTATGTGTTCTAGTACAGATTGGAGCCATATAAAGACTAGAGAACAGCTTGCAACATAGTAGATTCTACATTTTACAGTACACATAAGGACACCATTGACACTGAAAAGATAAGGCCCGTGAAGGTGTTCATGGTGCAATCCAGTAGTTACAGCAAGGAAGATTTTTTTTTTAAAAAAAAGAAAGATGCCCAGAACCAAATAACCAAACTCGCATAGCTAAGGAAAATAGTAAAAAGATAAGATTTGCATGCTGCGCCATTTGTTAACCACATTACCAGAAACATGAACCAAATTTCCTCCAAAAATCCACAGGAAACACGATGAATATGGTAACTATGGTAGACATATATACTGGACTGAGACAAAAAGAACTCTGTGGAGAGGAATTATTTCTAAGATAAACAAAGGTATTCCTTATTGTTACCTTTATTGATTGATGGTTTGTCCTCGTGTCCTATTTTCGCACTTGCATCGAAGAAGTTTGAGCTTGTACCTTCGTCGGTGTGCTTGTCTTTGGAGTATTCTTTATTGAAACTGAAGTTAGTTGTGTTTGGTCTCAATATTGGTTGGTGCCACGAGTTCTCCAGGGTATGGGAGAGGCCTCTGGAAATTGATCCATTTGCTCTACCCATATAGACGCCAGTATTTGACTCATTCAGATCAGTAACATGCCGGCTTCCAAGATTATTTGTAGCACGCAAACCCGAGGTTGAACTATTATCACTGAACCTCCCCAAGCCTTCTGCACTAACTAATGTAAGGTCAGCATTGTTCTGGGGTTTTGTATCTGATGCCAAACCAAGGAAATCTATGGGCTTGTTGTCTGATGTGTTTTCATCATCTATATAATGATCAGCTGGAAGCTGAAGGTCAAAAGTTCTTTGTGTGCTTTTTGGAGCAGCATCACTTGACAGAAATCCATTTGGAGAGGATTGCACACTGCCTTCTCTAAGGAATTTCATGGAGGACTGGTTTGTATCATTATGCTCTGCAACATGAGCTTTTCTGTATGCTGTGGACACAGGAGGAACTGGCATCTGCCACATCATCTTTGCACCATTTGGTGGCACTTGTGATGGTGAATTTGTATGTGATGCAACAGCCAGCATTGGATATGAATATATCTCTTTGCTTTGATGTTGTTTCATCATATCTCTCTGTATTTTGTAAACCCGGTGCAGTTCATACACCTGGATAGTGAGTGGGTTGTGAGGCTTGACAGAAAAAAACAATTGATAAGAAAAAAATAATTATGATATGATGTGCTTTTATGCTTAGAATTTGGTGTAAACTCACCTGTTGTCTAAATACAGCTTCATGTTCAAGCATTTGGTGCTTGAGCATTTCTTTGTCAAAATCTGAATAACCATTTGTTGGTTTTGTTGTGAAGCCATTGCATAACTGGCCATTTGGTGTCCTCTCCTCAAAGTATGGAGACCACCTACCATTTGGTTCCATGTTGAGATCCCCTGTGGCATAATATCCAGGCATATAGCTTTCCCCTTCTACTTTTGCTCCCATTCTTGTTGCAAACTGTGCAAGAGACCAGTCAATCAAATGCTCAATTGTATATATAAAATACATTGCGGTAAAGATTCTCTAATATTGGCCTAAAATGTTGAAAAAAGACAGACATGAGAAATTGGCTTCTTACAAGAAAACACTAACCTCTTGTAAATTTAATTAAGGATGGTTATTAAGTGTATATGCAGGAAAAGACAAACTTTCAGTCAGCTGGATGTCACAACTTTATCGTGGCAGTTTGTACACTTCAGTTACAAGAGTGATGTCTAACTCTAGCTGCAATTCCAATGCCAATCTCAAGGGGTGTAAAGCATGAATGAACTCAAGTAATGAATCGAATACTACATGTTAGTTGTTAGTTCCGCTGGCATCGGCAACCCATAAAAAACAATGTAGACAATTATGTAGGCAGTTTTAAGATGCTCAGCTCGACATTGCTATCCAAAAAAGTACTGTACTAAGCAATGAAATATGAAATACTAGCAAGCGAGGCGAGAATCCAAAAGCCAGCACAAATGACCGACTACATTATATCAAACCAAGACAAACAGTTGCCAGATGAAGCTATTAAAGAGCTAGGGTTCCATTGAATATTTACCAAGTTAAGAAGCCTGCATTTATCGTGGTCCGATGCCCATTACTATTCCAGAATGTAGCCAAGTGGATTATGCGACCTTCCAAGCACAGCACACCAACAGGATGTTCGAGAGCCAACGCAACACACAGTATAGGCAATGCGTCTCTTCACTGTGTCGAGCTAAATGTATAGCTCAACCTGCTCAGCTTAATGAGCAGCCAATAGTAACTTCCTTAGCTAAATGCGTTCACGAGGAATTACCTGTCCATCAAACGCTGCAGTGAGTAATGTGAAAGATCTAAGAAACAAGATGCTCAATGTGTTAAGTCACACGCACACACAATGCGAGAATCAAAACTCACTATCCCTATTAATAAACAAGCAAGCATACATAGGATCAAAAGAAACAGCATCGAAGGCCCAAACAATGAAAAAGAATATGCAGGTACAGCTGTTTTGATGTCAACTCGCGAGACAAGAAAGAACTGAAGGAGAGAAGACAAGTCAACCCCCGACAGTTCAACGCGCCTGATAAATCCTACAAAGCAGTTCCCTCAAGCGACCTATCATTACCAAACGTGGAAACCGAAAGGCTGCGAAGACTAGATGCAATTATCATCTCCTTGCCGTCAATCCAACCGAAATTTGACAAGGGAACTAATTGCAACAGAAACCCAATTTCAAGAAAGGGAAAAAATCAGAACCTTGGACGGCTAAAAAAAAGGCAGAAAAGCTGCATCTCTTTCACAACAACCGAGCTATAACGCTATGCCGAACAAACCAGCGGAGTAAAATTTTCACCTCAACGACTCTTGGCGCTGCGCTGCAGCGGATTGAGCCTGACGACCCTCAGTATCCAGGGGACGAACAGCCTGGCGGGCGCCAGAACGCCCATGGCCCCGAGACGCCCAGCAGAAGCGCCCCTCACCTTCCCAAGCGCTTGCCCCCAAGTCGCCGGCCAAGGCGGGATTCTTGCGGGGGAAAAGAGCAAATTCCACGGGCAGGGAGCAATCGAGCTCGAGACGCGAAGGAATTGCGGCGGATCCGGGATGGGGGTCGGGGAAGGAATTGGATCTGATGGGCCAGGGGGCGGACTGGCGGAGGGAGGGGGAGGAGAGAGAGGAGGGGGAAGTGCGTACTGGTGGGTTCTTGTTCTTGTTTTGTCTGAACAAACGACTGCGTGGTTTTCTCTCTCCTTTTTTCCTCCTTTTGGGTTTTTGGATGGGTGTTGTTTGGTTATGTGCCCTGCCTCCCCTCTCTCTCTCTTGTTTCTCTCTCCTCTGTGTGGGGTGTGTTGCCTGCTGCTCCTCCCCCTTGCTCACTTTCTCTCTCCTCTGAGGAAGGGAATGGAACGACCTTCTTCTAAACTACGTGCAAGGACAGGCAGATTTGTTGACATCTGGTCTTTTTATTCTCTCTCCTCCTGCTGATCCTTCCTCCTCAGTCCTCCTCACCCACTTTTATCCCCATCTCTCCCTTTCTCTCTCTGCTCTCTCTCTCGTCAGAATAAACAATATATAAAATAGAGTAAACAGACACTTGTTTTTCCTCCCCACCTGCTGCTGTCTCCATCAGAATTTTTTCCCCGAAACTAACTATATTATCAGTCGTGATAATCATGGGCCGCTTCATTATTGAAATAGAGAATCAGCTTATCTCCCTGTGATGATTTGTATTTCCGTGTTTCCTTGGGTGGCCTTAGAAAGAGTTCGGGGGATTGTGACGCTTGAGAGAGAGAATCTGTGCACCCCCTTTGCTTGCTGATGGGGGAGAGAGAAAGAAGCAGCTTGATATAAAAAATCCATGCTACTTCAGAGGACAGCACCAAACTTCCTTTCCAAATCTTACAAAACCAGCCATCTTTACTCCTCGTGATACTTTTTTTTTTTGGCTCAGCTCACATCACATGACCCCTGCAGCGTCCGTACCCCGTTCTTCCGGTCGCTGAACCTTTCAAATCACCCGTATTAGATTAAACTCATTCAGATACGTACTGTATGTTCATAGTTTCTTGGTGTTTGTGAATTAATTAATTTTTGCACGGGTAATTACGTTCTGTTCGCTTAGCTTATCAGCAGTCAGCCAGTAGTATTCCAGCCAGTCGAACAGGGCCTTAGATGGGAAATTGATGGGTTCAACGCAAGTTGGATCGCAGAATTGACGAGCGCTCGCTTTCTCAGTTAATCTTTGTAACCACATGTTTAGTCGGTATCATGATGAATGAATACCTAAACACACAACCAACTCTTGCAAATCAGGGGGTCCGGATCTCCTGTTTAAGTCGGAGGGAAAATGACGGGTTGTTGGGACGGAGGTTGCAAATCCCACAACAAACGAAAAGGGTGCCCCCAAGAAGACGGCATGAGCTTCCAAGATCTTTGCAACGCTTGCATATGGTGCTACCAGATGTGGTTGATTGTGTAGTTTCACTTGATGGCATCCAGGCTTAACTCAACCGAATATGAGGTCATCAAGGCTCGAGTACCGTATCTACGTGTGGTCTCGCATGCACACTTGGCAAAAAAATATCTTGCTGGAGGTTGGGTTGATAAATAAACAATGCACATCAGCACATTGAAAGAAAAGACGGAGAAGATGGGAAGAAAAAAGAGAGTGAGAAAGGGGAGAGATAAGCACGGTAAAGTTGGGAAGAGAAAGCAATCAATCAGCTGCCTGTACTGTACTCCTATTCGCTGCTCCCCCCTCTCTTGCTCGATCCCCCACTCTTTTGCTCGATCCAATGGCTGCAGCCGCAGATGCCCCCAAAGGCCTGGACGCGGGGCCCACCCCGTCCCTGAGAGTGAGGCCCGGGGAAAAGTACCGCAGCTCGGCTGCTCGAGTGTGTCGAGTTTACTGTGGATGCTGATGCCCGGCCAGTGCGGCCACCGTATCCCGATACCTACCTGGGTCTGCCATGTGGGCCCCCCACGCGCGCACCCTTTTGCCAGGATCACGAGGACCAGCCGATGACAGCGTGTCTCCCGTAATGCTCCACGAGCAGGGGTGCACTGATCAGCTGACAGAATCCCCCACCAGTATTCTAGTGGAGTTAAGTACTACTACTCTACTGCAACTAATCAAGATACTCCCCGCTTAATCCTGACCGTCCCTACGGGCGACGGCGACCGACCGCATGTCGGGTTTTGGCGTGGCCGGCGTGGGGAATAGATTGGATTGGGTTTCATCCTCGGATTCCGCGAGCCGCCGGAGGGAGGAGGCGAGCAACGGAATCAAAATCCTCCGCCGTCTCCGTCCGCCTGTCTGCGCGTCGCCCTCCCCCTCCCCGTTCCCATGCCCGCCCCGGGCGTCCGGCCGGCGGGCCTCCACCGTAACGAGTTGACGACGGCGAGGTGGTAACCCAAACCCAGGGGCGCCGTCCCGATCCCCAAGGGATCCGGTTAGTTGGATGGGCGATCGTCTCGTCTCGTCTCGGTTGCGTCGCCCTAATGGCATGCAGCGAGCCGGTCCCCAGTGGACAATGGTACGTATGCTTCGAGCCCAAGGGACGTCACTCGCATTCATAGGGCTCACCAGGGAACTGCGAGAAGGAATTAAGACGGCGACACACACGAGTGCGCCTCGCTCACTCGCGTGGAGTACGTTTGTTTTAGGCCTTAATTAGATCGTTGGATCGGTAACATGGGTGATCGGAACGTGTGACCACACGGAAGGGAGCTTTTTGCAGGTTCAGTTTCAGGACTTCGTCGGTTACCAGGTACTGTATGCAGTTGGCATGGGTTTCGGTACGCGACGGGCTGCTCCTGTCTGTTTTAGCTTTGAGGCCACTTGGACTCTGTGCTTTCTGCTGCGTTGATTGCCACGTTTCTGAACTTCAGAGCCGTGATCCCTGGTACAGTACACAGTTTGATCACCTTTTTTTTATAACAACAGTTTGATCTCGTTCACCAGGAAGCCAAACTATACCTCCTTCCGAGTGACCAATTCTTGCACAGTGTAACACCCTCTGGCCACCGCACAATGGCTTTAATGTCCAATTTGCATCCTCAAAGTGTACCACCAATCCACCATATGTGGACAGCAAGTTCTCGAGCTTATAGTTTGTTACCATTTTCTTTGTGGTGGTGACTGCTTATCAAACGCAATATATACGGTCTCCTCCTAAATACGGTCGCATATGTCCGGACTCCGGAGGGAGCGGGATTGGCATCCTGGCCATTCATGTTTTTGTTTTTTTAGAAGGGGGCATTTAGCCCTCAAAAAAGAAAAAAAAAGAAAGGGGCCATTTAGTATTTTTCGCCTCAATAAATATTGCGTCAACACAGTCAACGAATCAATCGACAAGGTAGCGCGCACAGAGGCGGGGCCCACCAGCAGAGAGCACGCACGCGTAAACAGAGCAGCAGGGACATTTCATAGACAACAAGAAGGCGAGGAAACGGGAAAAAACACCCCCAAATTTCACTTCTGCACGGGGGGCGTCTCCAGCGAGTGCAGCAGCCTCCCTCAACTGTGCAAGCGACCATGCCTTGCCCTGTGGTAGGCACTCCTGCACCGCGCTGTGTTCGTCTCGTCCTGCCCTCCCCCTCTCGTACTACACGAACACACAGTAACCCAGGCCGCCTGGCGCGAAGAGGACGAGGAGCTCACGCACGCATTGATGATGGCCACCATCCCACCAGGATCCCCTCCTTCCCTGCTGCTCATCAGCATGGTCACACACAACAGGAGAAGAGGCTCTCGGGGGGCCCCGCTCGGCCCTCGGCTGGCCCCCGCCGGCCATTTGTCCCTGCGCGCGGGGCCCGCGGGCAGCGTCTCGTGCGTCCGTGTATGTACCTGCGCGCGTGTCGCAGGACAAGTCCGCGTCTACTGGCGTCTGGCTGCTGGACGGGCTCGGGGCTGGGTGGCTGGCTGGCAGCGGCCGCGCCACTTCCTTCCTGCCTGTGAAAGCAACCGACTCGTCTTGAGCCTGGCTTGGAGTTGGAGTTGGAGCTGGCCACTTGTTCGGGGGGTGGACATCAGATCTTGCTGCTGCACGCGCATCATGGGATGGGCGCCGGAGCCACAGCTGTTGCGTAGATCGTGCTCTTGTCCTCATGCTTCGGCGCCTGGGCAAGCTATAATATAAAGAGGAAGTATTGGTATTTCGTCGTGATACGAGCTGCGAGGTTCTTTTTTCCCCTTGTTCTACTGCTTTAGTTTTGTGATAACTCAGGTTAACAGTCCATCCGAATAAAATGATTTTGCAGAACGTGTTAGCGATCAAAATTGACCGATTGTTTCGAAGAACACTATCAAATTGTGAATTGAACCTCAGTTGAACAGATAAACGAAATACATATGTACAACGTCTTTTTTACGAACGTGCCTTAGCACGTATTTCATTAAAAAGAAAGCAGTTTATAAACAGAATTTGATTCAGGTCAAACATGAATTACCTACGCAAGCGCACAAAGGACTAACAAAAGAGAAAAACTTAAAAATGGCCAACAAACAACCGGCCGGGAAACCAACAGGAAAAGAGCGACATCGGCTCCATCCACACAAACCCAAAAACCTAGAAACGACTTCTCTCTTGAATATGTAAAGAGATAACCTCGTCACGAGTGCTAAAGGACACAAAGGTGGCAAAGCATCCACCTAGCACCACGAACACGGCGGCAAAGCATCCGCCCAAACCAACGACCAATCACAGGTCACACAACATCCACCCAATCAATACGACCACGGCGACAAAGCATCCGCCAAAGCGACGACGGCAAAGCATCCGCCAGAGTAGCAGGGGGCGGCAAAGCATCCGCCATAGTAGCACAGGGCGACAAAGCATCTATCAGACGACGAAGACGATGACCTAAGCGACCCAGACGAGGTGAACAAAATAAGCGAAGGCAGGCGCAGAAGCAGAACCTCCATGAGGACGACCGGCGATCTCCGCCAGGTGGAAAGGCATGGCAAGGCCCGCCAGGTGCGGCGAAGGTAGAACTCCCAAGACAGCGCCCCAAAAGGACGCCACAGACGCAATCATCGTCCGACCAAATGGTATGGGCTTTCACCCGGAAGTTCACCGAAGAGGTGGGAGGAGGGGGAAGCATGATGCCTTCTGCAAGGTAAATGACGCACCGAGGCGTCGCCATCATTTGGCTTTCACCATCGCCCATTTCCCAACCAAAACCCCACCACCGGCAGGACACCCCAGCAGAAGATGGCGCAACACCCGTGGGGTGGTGCAGCCAAGGAAGCGACAGTGTAAAGGGGTAGATCACGCACGGGGATGACCCATGGCGGCGAACCAGAGCACAAGGGGCCGACGAGGGGGGGGGGGGGCGACAGCCCGCGCGACATAGATCTGGGGCGACGGTGTGCTGACGGCCCACGACAGCTCGGATCCACGGAAGCCCGCAGCGGTGCGCAGCGGGCCAGCGGTGCGCGGGCCCCAGACGACCGTCGGCGGCCATAGCGGCGCGGGGAGGTCGCCGCGGGGAGGCCGTGGCCCGCCAACGCGCCCGACGAAAGGGCGGCGACGAGTTGACGGTGATGCAGGGCGACCAATCCAGCGGCGGTTCCGGCGTAGGGAAGGAGGCCGGATCCGGCCGTGGGAGGGGCCGGCGGGAGCTAGCCGCCGACGACGACCAAGGGCAGCCGGATCTAAGTTTGGAGCCGGAGAGGTGGGTGGAGGGCGCGACCAAGGAAGGGAAGGGAGAGGGAAAGTGAGAGGGGGTGTGAAGGCAGGGCCGCCGCCACGAGCCGACGACGGCGGGCCAACGCAACCCGGGGAGGACCCCGGCGGTGGTGGCGCGTCGCCCCTCGTGTTGCCTAGGGGCGACGCGAGGGGAGCTTAATTTTTTGTCTTAAAATTCCATATGTACATCATCTAATCTATAGTTTGGAGGAGAGAGAGAGCTGCGAGTTAGAGTATAAGAAGATCTTCAGTCGAGAAACCAGCCCCATTGCTATTCTCTTTGTATAACCGGAACTGTATTTTGGTGCGGGAGTTATAAAGCTTTCGACTTCTATCGAGGCAAGACATCCCACACTCTATATAAATATAAAGAAACATGATTAGTTCAGTTATTCAATTGATAGAAGATATTCAATTTTTATGCGAATTGATAAAAGATAGTTTCAGCCCTATGAACAAATCCAGCGAAAAATGGCGTACTATGGTAATTATAGTTTTTTCGCTGAGCTGTCGATGACATTGATTTCTTTGTCTAGACCTCTAGATGGTCGAGATGCTCGACAAAGTCCAAACCACTCAAAAACATACCCTAATTCTAGGTAGTATATAAATAAGTATTCTAGCGCCATGCACTGTTCAAGTAAGATACCTGAGTTTTACTTTTCTTTCTTCGGAAACTAGTAGCGATCCAACATTCAAGAGCTTCCCGGTTGACGCTGCCCGGCACTCTCGGATCCATCGTGGCTTACCGTCGTGTCCAGCACTGTCAGCTACTCGGCTCTGAGCCTCTGATCATGTGAATCATGCTCTGCGAACTGTTAAAGCCCGAGGGGACGCTCATTGGATGACATCGCGGAGCAGGTAATGGGAAGGTGTGTTCGTTCGTACGAGGGCAATTTGGCCAGGAGGCGCGAGCCGGCGAGTAGCCGAGTACGGAGCGGAGCACGGCGCGAGCGCAGGGATCCCTGGATCTGCCTCGCCTGATGTCAAATTTGACCTCTCAAATTTAGAAGTATGGTGTCGTAATCATTACGTCACTGTAACATTTCGTTTGTATGTGTGAAAAATTATCCAAAAATTAATTAATTAGACTCAAAATGTTCATCTCGTAGAGTACAACAAAACTATACAATTAGTTTTTAATTTTATCTATATTTAGTACTCCATACATGCTATGGCATTTTGATGTGATGAAAATATTCTTTTCGTATAGTGAAATTTGGGGTAGAATTTAGTATCCCGAGTCCTCTGCCTGCGCTGCGCACAGACAAACGGCCGCTGCGCACAAACAAACGGCCGCTCCCCTGCCCTGCCCGCCGCCGTTCCCGAAGGCGCCGGTACGCGACGGCGCGCGTGGGATCTCCTCCTGCGCCTGCGATTTGGTGTGGCCGTTGGCGAGGTTTCTTTGGCCGGCTCTCCGCGCGTCGACGTGGCTCACGTGACGCGCGCCCGCCGTCTGCGTCCGTCTCGTCTTTTTCTTTCGCTTCGCGGCCGCAACGCTGCGAATCCAGCGGGACGTGGAATCCCACGCCGAAAAGACAGGCAGAAAAATCAGTTCGGACTCGTGAAGCCGTGGCCATGTGACGGCCGTTGGGACGAACGGCGATATGGTGTCGCGGATCTTCTGCGGAGCGTCCGCGTCTGGTTTCCCCCTGTGGACGTGACGTCGCGTCGCGCCGGCGCTCCTGTTCCGTTCACCTTCTCCGTCTGACAGTTCAATCTGAATGTCGGTGTTGGAAAAAGCAGGCCAGTGATATCCACTGTCACGTCGAAGTTTACAAGCTACTTCGTCTCCTGTTATCACGACGAGCCGTGCCACCGAATTGATAGCAAGAAATATCATTGCAAAACCCGTGGTCATCGTGTAATATCCGAGTCAAACCCATGGTCATCGTACTAATATCCGAATCGAAAGCAATCTACTTTCAAGTTGTAGTACGATAGGGGGTGATTGGTTTCCTGATTAAGGCCCTAGCCAAGCTTCCATAATGCATCCTCATCTTATTTGGACGTCTGTACGGAGCTCTAAGCCAGGCTCCGGCTGGCCAAATGCGTGTACGACCTGCATTAGCTGGAAACGCGAGGAAGTTGCGTTTGCAGCTTGTGCAGCCTGCATAAGGCCCCAATGGACCAGATGCTGGTTCGGGTCACCTCCCGTGCGGACGAGCGGCGGGGGAGCAGGCGGCGAGCGAAAGCGGCAGCGCGAGTGGGCGTGTGGCGGCGGAGCAGGCGGTGAGCGAAAGCGGCAGCGCGAGTGGGTGTGCGGCGAGCGCAAGCGGCAGCGCGGTCGGGCGAGCAGCTCGCCGCCGGAGCGGCGCGGGCCAGCGGCGGCCCTGGCCACGAACGAACAGCGCAATGCTGCCGGACGGCTTGCGCCGGCTTTGCGTGTGTTCCCTCGCCGGCTTCGCGTGTGCTCCGAGCGGATTTTCATACCTTGCTTGTTTATTGGCCTTGGATTAGAAAGCTGCAAGTGCTCTGGATGCTTGGATTATGCTCGGCGAGGGAAAAAGGAGCAGGGAGCAGAGAAGATAGGGTCGCAGGTACTTCTGCCTCTCCATTGATCTCGCTGGCCGTTGCGTGGATGGAGGCCGAGCGCCACTCCTGGTGCACGCCGCATCCAGGGACTTGGCCGCCTCGCTCCGCGTGCGGCTCACCTAGGCGGAAGCCGGTGCCGCCGCGATGCAGGCCCGCATCGAGCAACTCAAGCCTGAGGCCACCGAGCGAGATGACGACGACGAGTGGGAGCCCGATTCGACCATTCTCGAGCTCGATTCATCCTTACCGAAGCTTGATTGGCCTATGCTCGAGCTTGATTCATCTTCGTCGGAGCTCGATTCGGACATGCTCATGGATGTAAGACGCCTTACACGGAGAGACCTCGATCTGGTTGAGCAAGAGGGCGGCGTCGGGGACCACGCCGGCCGTGCCGCCAAGGAGCGCGAACGCGGCGTCAGGGATCCCGCCGGCCTCGCCGCCGAGGAGATTAGACGGTGTTCTAAGTTGGCCTTGCCGCCATGGAACCGAGAGACAATAGAAAAGAGAAGGGAGAGAGGTCACGGTAACTTCACCAACGTTAGTACACGGTTATCTTATTCTGTTGTACAGCCAACCAATCATAAGCGATGTAAATCAGGCTATCTCAAAGCCACTCAACCAATCACGCAGCTATTGTATTGCATAAGCCTGTCTTGAGCTAGCCATGCACAACTTGTAGCCAGGCTTGAGTCAAGCCAAGTAACCAATCGCACCCATAGTATCTGGTGCGGAGATTATGCTTCGTTTCACTATGACGAGAGTGGCAGCCTCCAAAAAGAAGCGGGGATTTGGCAGTGCGCTAACCCCCTGTCCCCCCTGCAAGACATGGAAGAAGTGGAAGCCTAGAAAGCGAGGCCACGACCCAACCACAAAAGGTTTGTCGTCGCGAGGAAAGCGGCGCCAGTAGCCGGGTGAACTCGACCCCCACTTTCCCTTGCCGCTCTCGGCTTTTTACTATCCGGTAACAGTGGCGTGGCTCCATGGAGAAAGAAAGACACGAGCCCGCTGCGGTTTGCTTTGGCCCGGGAATGAGCATTTGGCTGAGTACATGAGGACCGAGGTGCTTTGCCTTTCCCGAACGCGTCCGAGAAGCACATGTCACCAGCACGCGTCGTCTCCTGATTGGGAGAAGGATTCTGGATCAGTGCCTTGGAATCGTGAGTAGACATGAAGTGCCTCATCACAAACTAATCAAACCGATGTAATTCTTTCTGATTAGTAAATAATACAAAAGAAAACACACGCTACAAGTTTCACTCAACCACCTAGCAATTCGAAACGAGCAAGCAAACAAACCTACGAGACCAGATCACCAGAATGATTCGTGTATAAACTACTACTGGTACTAGTATAAAACAGATGGGTCACACACTTTAGACTTATCAACTGCAAGTAGGCCACGATGAAGTGTATCTGTCTAATCTAATCCGCTGACGCTGTGGATCACGAGATCTGAGAGAGAAAAAGTAGACTTCACGTAGCTCCCCGGGGGCCACACCTGCCTGATTAGAACTGGCAAATTTAGGTTACGTATTAACACCACCTCTGCTACTGTCCCTGTCCGGGGCTGTCCCGGCCGCCCGGGCTGGGCCCCAAAACCTGACAGGGCTGGTGGCGCGCCGCTTCAGCCTCCGCGCTCGGGCCTCGGGGAGTCAAAGAACCGATTGATTCGGGGCAGGGCTGACAGGGTCGCAGTCTCGGACAGTCAAGTCCTGTGCTGTGCGGCTGTGCTGCCGCCTGCCACCCGCGCAGGCCAAAGCTGCCGCGCGCCAGCGTCCTGCCCTGCCCGATCTCACACACCAAATATTTTTGCAGTTTTGGTCGTACGCAGCTCGATATTCCCCGCTTCTTTATTACAGCGAAATAAAACCAAGCATGATTGATGAGAGAGAAGATTAGAGAGTATCGTAGCATACGAGTCCATATTTAGCTCGAAATTCAATCCAATGCAGAAACAGACTCCTACCCGACCCGTAGAACTTTGTGGAGTTCAGTTCAAACTCGTACTAGATCAAATGTCTACACGAGACTCTGCTCTCGCAATTCACAGCCACCCGTGCGTCGTCGATGCAATCGCAAGGAAGCACACGCGAATCCTGAACCCACACGTGTTTGTGCCCCAACCAAGAGCCGGCGTCCACTCCATCCAGCACCAGAAAAAGGGAGCCGGGGCGGGGCATCTAATCCGGCCGGTAGCGAGAAAGAAAGCCTTGCGACTTAAGATAGGCACCGCGGGCGCGCGGGGCCTTTCGGCCTTTCCCGGCATGGACCATCGCGTCTTGCCAGAACAGGCGCGAGCGGCGGATGGATCGTAATCTTTGGCGCCCCTTTAGCAGCGAGGTGTTCTCTCTTTCTCTCAACCCCCCCCCCCCCCCCCCCCCCCCCCCCCCCCCACACACACACACAGAGGCAGAGATAGAGGTCCCTGCTGCTTTCGCGGCTCCTGATCTTGATCCCGGGCGTGGCGTGGCGCGGGAGAAGCTACTACGGAGTATTTTTCTTTCATTTTGCTGCATGATACTGTGTGATGGCGATGTACTTTTTCCCCTGCATCCCACTTTTTTCATGGATCACTGTGGGCGACAACTGTTTACTGGGTGAGTCCTATGGGGCTCTGACCTACTGCTGGTGGGTTGTTGGTACTTGGTACGGAATGGAATCACAAGGACAGATCGCGCAGCATTTACTCTCATACTCTGTCTCGTTGTGAGCTTAGATTCGATGAGATTTGGGCCGAGCTCGATGAAGGCCCGCTTGATGGAACCTCATGAGGGAAAGCTGACAAAGTGGCCCGTTAGAGGTCCGGAATGTTTCCTAATTTCAGCCCATGGAAGGGCCAGCACTGAGCTCGCAAAAAAAGAGGAAAAATCACTCAGACTGACAAGACAAAAAGGGAAAAAAATGCTGCAAAAGTGTGAGGGAGATACGACACAGGAGACTGCATGCGCACTTTCATAAAAAAAAGGAGACTGCATGCGCATTATCTTCGAGTATTGAAAGAGATTTTGTATGCGGCCCCAATTCGACCTTAAACCTCGGGAAGCACTTCACGGTTGTTCGAACTCCGAAATCTGTACGATCACAAGCGTCATCTTATCGGTTTTCCAACTATCTAATGAGCCGTTGAGGGCAGTTCCAACATCATGTTTATGGGTAGTGTCCATGCTGCCATGTTAGCAAGACATTACCTTAGACACTACATTCTTCAACCCATGATTTCTTAGGATGGATCATTAACAAATTCATCATCTTTTCTCTCTACCAATCAGACTTGTTCTTTTTCTATCATGAAGACACTATCCTCTCCCAATGCAAACTTTGGCAGTGTCATATGCATAGGTTCTCGTGTCGACACTGGATCTTGCATGAGACCCAGTTTCTTCCTCTTTCCACTCCATCTTATTTAATACAGTGCCACACAAGCAAAAAGTTCTATGTGGCAGCCTAATTAATGCTATGAAAACCATCCTACATGGAGAGTTGGGACTGTTCTGATGGGGAACTTCAGTTACTGGTAGTGTTATCAAACGTAGTCAAACCTACTAAGCCCTTGTTTCGATATATAGGGATCTCTTTCAACTCGTATTTTGAGAATGATTGATGTAAAAATTAGTTCATCTTATACAACAATACCATATAAATTTGTGAGAAATAGGTAACCTAAAAGTCTAATCATGTATGAGTTGCTCAAGCTAACATTGCAGTCGAACTTGCTGGTATGAGTTGCTGTATAACTTTGTTAATTTGCTAGCTACTATTAGACCTGAATTCTCCGTTCTCTACAGTTGGTGAAGTTCAGGAGTTGTCAAAATTGTCCATGCTAGCGGTTTTGAACCTGTTCGGCTGATCTAGGCATCTAGCATTGGCTTATTTCGGCTTGTTTCGACTTATTTCTTCTCACACGGTGCTATTCATTCTTCCAGCCGAGCACTATTCGTTCTATCAGCCGAACATGCTATTTGTTGTGCTGGTTACTGAAGCCAGGTCACGCTTGTTCAGTTCTCATCGAAAGCAAAGGAAGAGACATCACAACAATTTGTAACGAATCTCATATATCTGGAGGGTAGTAAACTGGCTGAATTGAGATATGAATTACATTCCTAGGAAATTTAATCGTCTCAAAACTTTTGGATAGAGCACAAGTTGAATCGTCAAGGACCAGTGTGTTTGCGGATGTACAATGTTTGTATTCAAAACAGTGTTACTAGCAGGATGAACGGATGACCGGGTGTTCGCTACACCTTTCTGTCTCTGTTTGTTGGTTACTTGTGCGGAGGTCTGGTAGTCTGTTACGCAACGCGCCGCGCGTCCTTGCCGGGTGGCAACGTTGATCCTGCTGTATTGACTCGGGTAACACAAAATCTGTAGCGTACCAGTTCGATAAATGCAGTGCGCTCGTTACAAGCTGCTTCCGCGCTTCGTTCGACTTATCAGCCACCGGTTAGCGATATTTTTTCTTTCAAAATAAATCAGCATCCACTATCTGTCACTAGACAGCCAGCAGTATTTTTCTCTCAACGTAAGCCCGCATCAGCCACCTACCACCACGAATAACGGTGCCATCACGGATAATGGTGCCATCGAATTGACAGCAACAAAATATCATTTACAAAACTCGTGTGGTCATCATATACTAGTAACATCTGAAATGAAAGCAGCTACTTTCAAGTACTAGTATCCCGTGCACAGATTATGCTTCTTTTCCTTTCACAAGGGTGGTGGCAGCTTCCAGACAGAAGCTGGGAAGCCTAGAAACCGAGGCGACGACCCAACCAAAAGCCTTTGTCAATTGTCATCGCAAAGGAAAGCGGCGGGAGCAGCCGCGGGTGAATTCGATCCCCACTTTCCCTTGCCGCCTTCGGCTTTACCTTTACTGCCCGGTAACAGTGGCGTGGCGCCAAGGTACCCTGGAGAAAGACACTGGCCGCCGGCTCCGGAGGTGTAGCCTTTTCTCCCCGTGTCCTCTCTTTTACGAGCTCGTCAATCGTCACTGCTGCTGGTTGGTTGGCTTGGCTGGGTTGGAAAGGCTCCGGCAGATCTAGGGTTCGTGTTCACGTGGATACTGGCTCTGATGGGGGAATAGGATAGGAGAGGCAAAGGTAATGGCCGGTGCTCCTTTGCCCCGAGAATGAGGATTGGCTTACTTAGGACTGGGAAAAAGTATTTTCGCCGTCCCTTAATTATCATTGAAGTTTGGCTTTCGTCCCTCGTCTAAAAACCAGGTATCCAGTTTCCCTCATCTACGTAACCCATTCATTATTTGTCCCTCGCTGGTTTTGGTAGTGATTTTGGATGGACGTGGTAGTGGGCCCTACATGTCAGGGTGGGGTCCCACAAGCCAGTTGGATTTCTTCTCCAAGGACGTTCGCCGCAGGTCGACACCGACGCCTTGACCCTCCTCCTCCTCCGGCCTCTCTCCTCCGCGTCGGCTCGGTCCACTCTTCGCGACGACGGCGGCAGCAGACAGCCCCTACCTCCTCTTGGAGGACGCGGCGGCGGAGGAGCACGGCGAGCGCACGCTCTAGCTGCAGCGGCGGCGGAGGGGCACGGGCGAGCTCGCGGGCGTGCTCGAGCGGCGATGAAGGGCCACGGTGGCGCGAGGAGATCCAGGCGTCCGCGACGGTCGTGGCGGCGGCAGTGGTGCCGCTGGAGGTCACGGAGGCTGCGCAACCCGAGATCTTCTGGCGGTAAGGCTCCTCCCCGCGGACCATTAGGTGGCGGAGCTCCTACTCAAGCTGGACGACAGAGGGGGACCCCGCCTCCCGTGCCCCGCCGCACCGCGCTCCCCTCCAACCCTTCCCGCTCATCGCCGCTAGAGCTGCCGCTGCAGCACCCTTCTCCTACCAGAGCTCCTACCGCCGCTGCATACAGGAGGGCAGATGAGGCAGTGGATGGTGGCGGCGACGTAGTGGAGGGCAACAGTGAGCGCATTGAGGAGGCCCGGTGTAGACAGGAGCTTCTCTCGGGGGTGGCGACAGGAGGGTCGCGGCGCCCACGACGACCAACGGCGTACGTCCTTGGAGCAGAGGGGAAGAAGAAAGGGACCGCGACATGTGGGACCCACTCTGACATGTGGGGCGCACTCCCGCGTCATCCAAAACTTCTACCAAAACCAACGAGGGACCAAAAGTGAACGGGTTACATAGACGAGGAACGCTGGATACCCGGTTTTGTGGATGAGGGACGAAAGCCAAACTTCAAACGATAGTTGAGGGACAGTGAAAACACTTTTTCCTTAGGACTGAGAGGTGATTTGGACACCAGGGGCCCAGGACTCTGACCCGGCGCTGGTGTCGCAAGGACAGTCGGCCTAGCATTTGCTTTGTCTCGTCGTGGGCTTGGATCCGTTGAGAGTTGGGCCAGGCTCGATGAAGGCCCGTTGATGTGGAAGGGAAAGTCTATGAAACCTGGCATGTGGAGAATGAGTCCGAGCTGACAAACTAGCCCGCTAGGTCCGGAATGCTCCCTGATTGCAGCCCATTAGCCCATGCCAAGGCCCAGCGCGGAGGGGAGAGAGAGACTGCAATTGGAGAAGACAAAAAGGAGAAAACAAGGAACAAATGCTGCGAAAGGGTGACGGAGACAGCAGACTGCAGTGCATGATCGTTGTGATCTTTTGACCTCTCACTGCTCCCGAAGATCTTCTTCCCTTTTTTTTTCTTCTCTCTTTGATTTGAAAGAGGTTTTGTATGCGGCCCAATTTGACCTTAAACCGGTTTTCCAGCGATCTAATGAGTCGCTAACAGGGAACTTCAGTTCAAAACCAAATGGTAGTGTTATCGAACATATTCAAGCCTAATACGGACTCAGTATTTGGATACATAGTATCCCCTCCAATCTATATATGCTGAAAGGGATAGAGACAGAGGTTTAGTTCATTTTTTTTTCAAGGACCGATACAATTTGCAAACAAAACAGGTTATGTCCAAACAAGACCTACGCAAACCTGCATTCCAGCCGGCATTCGATCAAAGCAAAACGAAGGAATTGAAAACCCGTAAAAATTGCCACATAAATGTAAGCTCAGACATACATGGAAAATTTTGTTCTGATCCGCCTTTGCATATACCAACCTCTAAAAAAAATAAAGAGAAAACAGGACAACTCCAAGATGCTGCAAGCCGTCTGAACATGTAATCATGAGATCTCGTGGACAGCGACGGCGAATTGGCGCCCGCATGCGCTCGAGTTTGAACACCCCAATCCATCCATCCATTTTGCAAAAACGACGACGCGGACGGCGGCGGGGCACACGCGCCGCGCCACACGGCGGAGCTCCGCGACAGATCTGACGCGGACAGCGCCTCCGGTCTCCTGCTCTGCTCCACCGGCGCACGTACCCCGGCGCCGGCGGCGCCCACTCATCCATTGGGATTGGGCCCCAGCCGACCCCATGCCCCCACGCCGGGCACGGCGCCTCACGATCCACGGCGGACGGCCGCGATCGAACCGGCGCGGCGCACCGCCTCGCCGCACCCCATGTGCCCCGCTCCTTTAATTGGGCCGCACCCGGCGCCCCACCACAGCCAGGCCCCAGCTCACTCGCATCGCATCCCTCCCATCCCATCACGCTTTCTTTCACGCTCCCCTCTCGTCTCACAGCTCATCAGTTGAAGCAAAAGACAAGAACCACCCACGCTAACGCCGCCACCTCCCTCCGGTAGCTTGGCCCGGCCGCTTTCTCCTCTCCGGCCATTGCTTACCCATCAACGGGACGAGCAGAGGGGAAGGGACGATGATGGGGCGGATGAGGGTGGCGGCGGCGCTGCTGCTGGCGCTGGCGGCGTGCGCGGCGCTGCCGTCGAGGACGGCGGCGAACAAGATCAGCATCAACTGGAAGCCCAACGTGAACTACTCCGACTGGGTGACGCAGCACAGCCCCTTCTACAAGGACGACTGGCTCGGTACAGCCCGCGCACGCATTGCCTGCCTGCTCCTCCTCCTCTCCCTCCGCATCTCTTCTCAGATCTGAATCGACGCGCGGCTTCTCTCCTGAATCCGCTCGTTTTTTTTTCTCTTCACTCGCAGTGTTCTACTACACGGCGGGGCAGGCGGACGTGGTGCAGGTGGACGAGACCGGGTACAACAAATGCGACGCCACCAACGCCATCTACAACTACAGCAAGGGCCGCAGCTACGCGTTCCAGCTGAACGAGACCAAGACCTACTACTTCATCTGCAGCTACGGCTACTGCTACGGCGGAATGCGCCTCGCCATCAAGGCCCAGAAGCTGCCGCCGCCGTCCCCGCCGCAGTCCGCCAGGGACAGGTCCGGCGCCGTCGCCGCCTTCGCCAGGTCCCACGCCGCGGTCCTCTACGCCGCCGTCGCCGTGCTCGCCGCGCTCCTCAGGATGGTCTAGCTAGGAAAATGAATGTAGCCAGACAGCCCTCCGTTCGAGTTCGTTCGTTCAATCTGGTGATTTCTTCTCTTTTTTTTTCTAGTGTGCCTGGGCTCTGAAGAGGAGTCGTGGTAGTGGTGAGTGTCGTGTTGGGTTGATTAGTGGCGTGGATTTGCGGAAGCGATCGATTGAGCTGAGATTGATTTGTCAGACAAGTGTGAAGAACTCTAGCTGAATTAACAAACTTGGCATTGGACTTGCATCTTGACTCATGGAGGGAGGAAAGGATCCCCGTTCCCTTTTCTGATCCGTGCAATCCCGGTCGCCGCTTCACGGGCCTGATTCGGAACAAACGGCAGGACGTATTCGATAGCCCGAGCCCCTTTTTAATTTAAATTTAGGGGTTAAAGTTGGTATTCTGGATATTTATACCGTAGTATTTCTTTGTATTTATAAATAATTGTTTAAAAATTGATTAATTAGTCTCAAAATGTTTGTCTTGTGAAGTACAACAAAACTGTACAATTAGTTTTTATTTCATCTATATTTAATACACTATACATGTGTATTTTAATGTGATGAGAATATTTTTTTTATAAAATTTGGGGTCAAATTTTAGAACTAAACATGACCCGAGTGAATCTCACGTGGCCAGCAGCATCTCAATGGTCCGGGAACGTTCCGGTCCATTCTGGCGAACAACCCATGCGCCCCTGCACAACGTTTGTTGCCCAGGACCCGGGGGAGCTGGTGCCCGTAGTCTACCGAGCTCGCGTTCCGGCATGATCTTCCGCGCATTGTTTGCTGGGAACTGGAAACCACGGCTCCTTGTCCGGGAATTCCCCCTGTCCGTGGTCTGCTCGGCCGGCTCGTCCCCGTTTCGCGCGCGCATGGGTTGCTGCTGCCTGCTGCTTGATCCCAATTTCTAGGTCTCCGCCGTGCGGACGACGCAGGTTGTTGGGCGTCGTCGTGTGTCCCCGTCCCCGGTGCAGCTTCCGTGCGCGCGGAATTCCTGGAGCTCGTCTGCCGCTATGTTAACGAAGCGCGGGAGTCCATGTTTTTAGGCACCAGTTTTTTCAGTAATCGCGCTGCCGTTACTCGGCGCCATGAGCCATTAGTCAATTAGTAATTTAGTATAGCAGAAGCTGGATCCCTACCGCAGGTCCGTCGCGTGCTACAAAACGCTCGCCGGCTCGTGTACCGCACGGCCTCCAGGGTGACAGGATTAGGGCGCCCAGCCGTGGCAGACTGGCAGCGGCCGCGGCGAACCACGCGCAACATCACGTGGCCTTGATGGCGCGCAGGTGCGGATCTCCATTTACTACGGGCTTGCTTACCTGCGTCTCTTCCCCGGCAGGCGGGCCGTGAGTAGGGCGCGACTTTACGTAATCCCCGCCGCACTTCAGGAGGGAGCAAGAAGAAAATGGAAACAACGAAACGGGCAAACTGCAGGGATGGAGCTACCAACCGAAAGTACAAATCTAGCATTGCAAATTGGCATTGCGTCTCCCCGTTACATTTTCGGTTTCCGTTGCAGCAACGGGTGTGATTGAACCGCCACGAGCAATCTCGCATCCAGTATAGTAGCGCACCGACTGTTCTGGGATCCAAGCAAATAAGCTTTAGTTCCTGAAATGTATGTGTAAAAAATTGTTCAAAAATTGATTAATTAGCCTTAAAATGTTCGTCTCGTAGAGTACAACAAAATTGTGTAATTACCTTTTGATTTCATCTATATTTAATACTTCATACATGCTATAACATTTTAATGTGATGAAAATCTTCTTTTTACGTGGCTTGGCGGTTCAATTTTGGATCTGCCACGGGAAGGAACCGCACCTCTCGCTCTCGGGAATTCAGGACAGAGTAGTAGACGCTGCGCTGTGATCATCAACACACCAGAAGCCATGGACCACAAAAGTTGCTGGGGTCTGTTTGTGCATGCGTCGATGAAGTCTAATCATGCGGCATCAAGAAGAGCGCGCTCGGCTCTCTGCGATCATCACGGCACGGATGCTGAGCGCAACGTGAGACATCTATAGTTGGGAGACCATCGTTGTCGAAGTTGATACGCTACAACGCCAACAAAATCCTTCAGTTTAAACCACAGCTGAGTATACTGAGCGTCGATCAAACATGAACATCGGGTACACGTACACCAAAGAAGTGTGCAGTGAGCAATACAGAAGACTATGGGAACATGATGTTTGACAATACTGTATACTAACAATCTATTTATTCATCTGGTGTAAGCTAACAAGCGGTAACGATCGCAGTGTCACAGCTGTCCACATCCGTACAAGGTTTACAGTAAGGCAACATGCTGACACTCAAGTACTGTTCTATCATGGACTGATGGTACAAGGAAAATAAAGGCATATAACGACCAAAAAAGGGGAGAGGGGAGGCGTGCTGGTTACTAGCAACATGTTCGCAAGGTTAAGAAAACCAAAATCGCAACTTTGAGCAACAGAAAATCCCAGCTCATCGTCTGATTTTGGACAGAGCAACTACCTTACACCAGGAGCACACCTACATTAGAACTTCTGCTTAGTACACCTTTTCTATCCCACACACCTTCCATTACCTTTGAGCAGCACAGCGTCAACCTTCAAGCATTGCCTTGGCTGCATCAATAAGCGCAGGTCTCAAGCTGTTAGATGCTCGACCAAGGACAGTGTAGCCTTCCTTGTCCTCAACATCAACATCAGCACCATGTCTAATTAGCAGAAAAGCAACCTATAATAAGATTGTAACACAAGAATTAGTATCGCATGTATTCAGAAGGCCAACAATGAAATGTTTGGCCAGGGATCTATGTCACCAATGAACTAACTGGTAATCTGAAATAATTGGCAGTTTAAAACCAGTTGCAAAAGTCTAGGATCATCACCACATAAGCAGAAGCATAAAAAGGTCAATATTACTTGAACAGATTCATGCAAGAAAGCCATGAAAAGCTACCTCTTTGTGCTCTCATATAATGGCATGCACATTAACAAACAATGCATCATGTAAGCCATGCACATTGACAAGGAAGCCAGAAAAAAAAATACCCCTTGGTTCTCGCATATAACGGCATGCATCAGAGGTGTCTGTCCTGTCCTGTCAACTGCATCAACCTCGGCACCTTCCTCGATGAGAAATTCGCAAAGCTCAGCATTTCCAGTGCTAGCAGCTCTATGCAAGGACGTGCAGCCAAACTGACAAGATAGAAGTTGAAGGCTAAGTTTCAAAAAAGAATCTGAAGGTTACGTGTTTAGCAAAAGTTCAGTTGTTAGACTTGCAGTGTATAGGGAATCAGAGATGCATAATTAATGTAGTAGCATATGCGGTAACATTGATCAACATATTTCCAGAGTGTGCATCTATTATATTCTAAAAAGCCTTTAAATTTTGCCTGATGATTATATTTTTGGTCCAAATTGATTCTAGGTGACAAGAATTCTACTAAAATAAATGCTAACAAGAAACAATTGTTAACATTGCACTTTTTATCAGGATCAATCTTATGTCCAAACATCCGAAATTACTTCACCAAGGTTCACCTCTATTGGATTTGAGTCCTAACACCACTGACGCCACATGGATACATATCTCTTAAATTGTTAAAAATCCACATACCTTGTCTTTCTTGTTGACATTTGCACCATGTGATATTAGTTTTTCAGCTATGTTAAGCCTCCCTTTACTTGCAGCGTAATGAAGAGCAGTTCGACCACCATCAGTAGTCAGGTTAACATCAGCACCTGACAGTACAAATTTATGATTAGAAACGTTAGTAAAATATTAAATAGTCGAGCCTGCAGAAAATTTAAAATAAAATAGTGGAAGGGGAACACAAACTCGTTTTTAACTGAACAAAAAGAAAGGACACAGTATAATGCTTCTCAATGCTGCTACATAAATAGGAAAACTGGCACACAAATACATTTTCTGGTGTTCTGGAACAAGGTATAAACCTTTACTTGGCTTTTGTGAAAAATGGGAATTTTTCACGAAGCTCACTCAAGGAAATACGAACATTTAGCATTCATCTATACACTAGCACTGTTATGAAGTCTGAACAAGCATCTCAGATCAATAGACTGCGGGATATACAAATTACCACAGCATATGATTGGCAAAGTTTTAGTAAGAACCAATAAGAGGACATTCAGAAAAATAGCAGCGATATCAATGGATAGCCAAAAGAGAAAAAAACACCATAGTTCAGATCACTGACAAGCACCAAACATCAATCTGAATGTAACAGGCCTACACCAACTATGTGCCCCTAAGGCGTTAAGCACCATGTTGCTATAGTGACAAATAACTAACCACCACTACACCAGCAAATTAGCCATATCATTCCAAGGCACAAAAAAAAAACAGTGAGATACCATACCCTGTTCTAGTCATGCATTTCAGCTCTCATTTTGTTTGTTCAGGGATACAATGATACACAAATGACAAATTAGCACAATATGTGCAGAGTTATACATTCAATATATGCAGCACAATGTTTCTGAAGCTCTGAAAAAGGACCAAAACGAGGACATGGGCAACCAGCAGCGGATTTTACCCTAAAGCAATGTGCTTCAGTGATCACAACACACTGATATGAAATGTTATTGTCCTACAGCAACCATGAGCCTATTAAGCACAGTGCAACAACATGTCCATATCAATACATAAGAATTCATTAAGTTATATGCAAATCTGTCAGAAATGCACGCATTTGAACTAATTGCTGAACTTAGAAGAAATTGCACGAACAGACATTGTCATAAGAAAAAGTCAACTCGCCATGTACCAATTTTACCCCAACTAAGCTTAGAATTCTCTAGCGGAAATTGAACAATTCGTCCAAACCAACTGCCTGGCCTCGTACCTCGCTCAAGCAGGATGTCGAAGATCTGGGCGTTGCCAGTGCTGGCCGCCGAGTGGATCGGTGCCCACCCCTCCTCGTCCTTGGCGTTCAGGACGCTCGCCGCGGCGTCACCACCTGCCTCCGCGAGCGCGAGCACCACCTAAACCCACCGAAACACCGTCAAAACCCTAAACCCAACCTATCCGATTCTAGAAAGTGGAAGTCCTGTTTGCGTGCCTGGGGGTGGCCGGCGGCGGCGGCGACGTGGAGGAGGGATCGGCCGTCCTCGTTGCGGAGGGAGAGGTCCGTGGGGGCGAGGGAGGCGAACGCGGAGGCGTCGCCGGACTCCGCGGCGCTGAAGAGCTCCTTCTCCGATGGGCGCCTCTCGCCGCCGCCACCGGCGTCGACGTCCATCGCCGCGGCCATCAGGGGGTAGCGCGCTGGTCCGGGAGGGGAGGGGGTGGGGCCGGAGGCAAAAGGCAAGCGAAGCAGAGGCGGCAAGAGGAAGGGACTTCAAGTTGCGTTTCGAGTGGGGAGCGCTTTCCACACGACACGAGTAAGCGCCCCCTCTTCCAAGAAAGAAGACGGAGCTTTGGGCTTCGCGGCTCTGTGTTGTCGTGCCTAACTGGGCCGCTCTGTGGATTCTGACGATGGTAAGCCCGCCTACTGAATTGGGCTGAATAGCCACACTTCGCAGTTGAACTGGGCCATCCTAGGTCCGCATTGGGAGTCCGTCTATGCCCGTTTGGGAAGCTGGCCCGGTCTCCGACTCCTCCGATGGCCGCCGCCGCCCCTGCTACCGTCGCAGCTCGGTGCTCGGCTGCTCGCGGCTCACGATTCGTCGGATTAACTAGAAACACAGCTGGCGCGGCCTTGCCGCGCCCAAATTGGAGTGGACCACTTTTTTTTTCTTCTGCAAATTCCGAACGAGTAGTGCCAAAGATGAAACATAGAGTATCATATTATAAATCCAACTTGAGTGCAGATATGTTTTTCACACGGGTTTTGTAAAGGGTGATTTTATAGCTGAAACTTGGTTTCCAAAAACATTAAAGAATAGTACCTTTTGTGTCAGTTCATAAACAAAACGTGCAATGTGCACATTTCATTAAAGAAGAGAACAACATTACAATGACCTTTATGTCAACTTTAATTAGCCTCCCATTTTCTTGTGCAGGCGCACCCCTTTCACTCGTACTTGTTCCAGAATTTTTTTGAGCAATATTGGCAAAGCAGCAACCATGAACACTTTTTGCTGGACAAAAGTAATAAGTTAATAGATTAATACACCATTTTTTGAATTGAACAATCATTATCTATGTAGAAAGAAGAAAACTGATTTCTCATGACCATCTCAAACCTATGAGCAGATCATACAAATCGCTCGCAATGAATATTTCATAGAACACATACGAGCAATCAATCTATTGATAGATTATATTTGTTTTATTGATCTTAACATGACAACTCCCAAATTGTCGGACCAACTTTTGCTATTTCTTCTGCACATAGCCCACAACAACTTTCTTGTGTTAGTCTTGCACCATATAGCTGCAGATAGAGAGATGTTCAGAATAATTTCATTTAGCTGTATTTAAAGAAGCTGAAAAAAATGAAATGTGTATTTAACAGTATCTAAAAAAGTACTGCCTTCTTGAATAATTAAAGGAACTTAAATCAATCTCAAATGTGAATCAAAGATATCCAAATGTTGAAATCAGCACTTAAAAATATAAAAAGGTAGGAAGTTGGTAATTTATATATGTTTAAGGTCAACAAAACATTCCTGAATGAATCAGCTCACCTGACTTGTAATTTGTAACTGTGATGGCACTGTTTCAACACAAGTGTTGATCAGAGCATAAAATTAGATACGCCAGCCCAAGTTTCAAATAGAAACGGAAGCTTTTGTGGTTGATCTCAGATACTTAAGATGCAGACGCACACCTATTCGCAAACTATGATAGTTATAAGGAGAATAACTTTCTGGTGCTATCTGCTAACATTTAATTTCTCAAAGCTCCCAGGAAACTTAGCCGTATGCTCCAGTCCATGTGGTAGTTCTTGCTGCCCGAGAAATGGGATACCTACAACTTCAGCATTTCTCCCCCGTCTTTCTTCGTTCGGGTGTCAGGTGACTGCAGACAAATGACAGGCTCATCAGTTGCAGAGAACACACGGGAATTTCCATAAACAGTTAAACACCCAAGCTCAGCCGTCCTCGCATAATGTGGCATCTGCCATTTGGTGCAGGCATTCTCGCAAACACCTAGCATGCAGCGGCTGCGAACCTTCACACCGCACGGCTACCGCCACCCAAATCTCCACCGGAACAGGGGGTACAACCCAGCAGCAGCAGTCTGCGCGCGCGCATGAGACAGAGAACGAGAGGGGAGGGGGCTATGGTATGGACCTCGAGGGAGTGGAGGAAGTAGTCGCGGACAAGCGTGGACTGAAGAGGGAGACACAGGAGAAGCGTGCAGGTGCAGAGGGCGCCGCAGGAGCAACGTGCAGGGGCTCCTCCTCAATCCTCATCGGACACGGCGACGGCTGGTCGGCGGCGGAGTAGTGCAGGATTGGCGGCGCCCATGGTGCCTCGGTCAAATCAGGAGCTCCCAGTCTCTCAGAGGATGGGGATGGGGGAAGGGGAGCGCTCATGGTGCCTCGGCGGCGCTGACCATGGCAGCAGCGGCCGCCCTCTCCTGAACCTCCTCTCCGACCTCAGAGACCGGGCGCGGCGTGGCTGTGTGGCCTCGCAGGCGTGGAGAGGCCCTGGGCCTTGCCGGTGCTGCCGTGCTGCGCGCGGGCGGTGGCCGGCGGAGGCCATCTCATGCGCTCGAGGGGCAAATACACCGGCCCGCGAAGCCTCTGGATGGTTCGGGTCCGCGATGAAGTGGGCAAGACCCGAATAAGCCCGAATCAAACGGTCTATACTGAGAGTTGGGTAGATCCAATGGTTAACGGGTTAACGGGCGACGTGGCCCTATCCGCCGCCCGCGGTTTGGATCCAGGATTCGAGTCTAGAGATGAGTACCTTTCGATCTCTGGTTTGGAGAGGACGATGAACGGGCGGTCTTCATCGGCTTTAGGCTAACGCTGGTTCCGTCTTTTAGAAAAATACTGCTGACTAACTGATAACTGATAACTGATGCTGATTTGTGTAGAGAAAAAAATGCTGTTGATTGGCTGTTGATAAGCCAGGCGAATGGGGCCGCACTCCGTCCTGGCCGTGCCCGCGCACAAGGGGCGCGGCACCATCCCCGTGTCAGAGGTTACTGCCTAAGGAGCTCAGCTATGAAGGAGGGCAGGACGTTTTCTGTCGGAATTTCAGGTGATTCGTACATGAACAAACTGGTTTTCATTGATTTCGATACACAAAGTTTTGGCTTTTTGTGGAAGCAAGCATAAGAAATTTTGATTCTCGGAAAAAAGTAACAATCGTAACGAACTAAGAAAATATTTCCCCATTATTTATCTTCTTTATATCTTTATTATATGACGAACCCGAATCACTAATTCATGTACCAGAAGATGACAACGGTATACTAGTACAGTGCACAGTACATCCATGACGCGGCCGGCACAGCTAGGATGGTCCCTCCTGCTCACTCTAGGTGATCGTGCGGCCGGAGGGACATGAACATGGCCGCGTAGTGCCTGAGCCGCCGGTCCCCGTCGTCGGGACCGCCGGCCAGCGGCGGCGCCACCATCAGGGCCACGTCCATCTTCCTGGCCCTGTACCGGCGCCACGCGAGCTGGATGTTGACGGCTGCCCACGTCCGCCAGTTGGACGAGTAGTACCGCGCCGTGCGCTTGAGCTTCTCGTTGGCGAACTTGTACCGGAAGTGCTCGGTGATGAAGCGCAGGTCCGGCGCGTCGAGGCAGAACGCCTGCGCCGCCTCCACGCACTCGAACGTCGCCGACGACGCCGGGAGCCGGTCCACGAACGGCCGGCGCAGGCACCACGACAGCAGCTCGTCGCCCAGGAAGTTGCCCGCGCCCAGCATGCAGGTGGCCACCACGCCCTTGGTCAGCGGCTGCGTGCTCCGGAGCTTGCCCTGCAGGATGAACACCATGCGCTGCACCGGGTCGCCCTCCCGGATCACCTTCTCGCCGCTGGAGAACACCAGCGGCCGCAGCCGGTCGCAGATGTTGTCCAGGATTAGGTCATCCATGCCATGGAACAGTGGAACCTGACAAGGTCATCACCGATTCATGGAAAAGTTCAGGAACAGCAACTTGACTGACCAAAAGGTCTTCTTCAGAGAGACAGATAACTACCTGCTTAACCAGCTCGAGGCAGAGGTAGCGCTTGATGTCTCGCCTGAGTCCTTCAGGCAGGTCCTGGATCATCTCCATCTCCTCATCTCCCGTGACGGCCGCCCAGCGTTCGCGCTCATACTTGCGGACCCTTTGCCTCAGGCGGGATGGCAGTTGCCTCCGTCTCATCCACCATTCCATGTCCCGGAACCGAAGCTGCATCTTCCGCTTCCTTGCCAGGACGGCATGCAGAAATACCTGCAGATTCAGTCGGCTGTAGTTAGCAAAGTGGTGTGATAGCGTACAGCACTAAACATGAAACTGTTTTACCTGTATGTTTCCAATCAGCAACGTGAAGAGCATCAAGCCGCTGAGCACATTGATTATGCTGAATATCACCTCGAGACCATTGCTTGTTGGGGCGAGATCGTTACCGAAAGTACTGCCAAGCAATTCAAAGAATTGTACAGGTTTACCAACATAGTAGATTATTAGGAGAATGGTTTTGGTAAAGAGAACAACGTCCATGTTGGAGACAAGTGAAACTAAACCTCTCAAACTGATTACCTGAGAGTCATGAGGCCCCAAAATATGGGATAGAGTATTTTGACAGCAAGTGAATTGCTTGATATAACAGGAAGAGCCCCCAAATAGATTCCATAAGCAAAGGACCCATTTCCACTTAGACAGGTAGACATGTTTTGTTTGCCAAAGGAGGTCGTGTTCGTATCACATGCGAATCCATTAACGTTTGATGACCAAGGAGGGTGAAAACATATCTCCTCGGAACAAGCAAGCGATATTAGATCGCAACTGTTGTTTTTCTTGCATTCATCCTGAAGGCAGGAGGCAATACGCTGAATTGCAAGAACATACCAACAACCACCTGCGATCTGCAAATGGCAGAATGTTGATGAATAATCAACATTACCCAGATAATCCACTATGAATTAGGCTTGAGTCTAATACTGATTTTATATTAATTCTACCAGCCTACCAGGGATGGCTGTCCTTATTCTAGCGAACTAAAAAAGATTGCAAACATGAATTCTCATGTAGGCAAAGCCTGAATGTAGCGCTTTTACAATTTGAAGTCATTGCATATTTTTATCGGCGGACGACCAGTTTCTTATTCCATCACTTATGGTGATTTAGTATGTTGGGACAGTTTCCCTACTCAGAAAATTATGAATTTATGATCATTGACAGAGAGGGACAGTCCGCCTTTATATTACCTTCAAATTTTCTACACAAATCAACAAATCAGTACCAACTTTGGAAAAATCTAAGCTTAGGGAAAAAATGTGGCATCTACTGCTAAAAAATCAGTACCAAGGCTGTACTACTAATATATATGCAGCAAACATAGAGCAGCCTGGAAGCCTTTTTTAAAATAAATAAATAAATAAAATTCCCTAATTCACTAACTACCAGATACCAATGATTAACAGTCTCAATTGCACTCTATGATACTATGAGAGCGACTCAGGGATTTGACGTCCATGATTTATTCTATTCTTTCCAATTAATTACAGAGGAATGGAATACTCACATGAGAGGCAATGAAATAGGCAAAAAGATTTAGACAAAATCCCCACCATATTGTTCCAAAGATGTAACCAGTCACCTTCTGCATTTTCCTCATGATATGAATGCTGTGGTACACCTTGGGGAGGAATTGGAATATGAATATGAGCAGAAATATTGTCATGATGAGTTTAACTTGCTCTTCCCTTATTAACTTTGGTATAACCAGCCAGAAAATGACCTGCAGAATTTGATGGACCACCTTGTTGAGCAAAACAGAACTTACAAAGTAACGGAAAACACATAGTTCAATTCTTTATGTTTCTTTGTGAACCCTGACATAGACACAAAGTTCAAGAACATAATAAAAAAGAAACAGAAACTATTAAATCCTGCCTTTGAGATCCTTCTCAGAAACTGTTGACATGTTCTGATAACTGAAACCCCTCGATATACTGTAAATGCTACTGTTAAACATCCTAACTTTTCTAAAAAGGTGTTGTTCGACTGGTGCCTGTCCATTAGCAATTTTTCTGGCAGCATATTATTCAAAATATTATCTTTCCAGATAATCTGAGATGGCTCCCTTAATGTAGAAAACCATCAAAAAATAAATGCAGAGAAAGGAACCGGGTGGCTAAAAACTATTCTATAACAAAAAGAACATGTGGCCATGGCTGAGATCTATACAAACTAGGCATGTTGATTGGTCAATCAGTTAGACGAACAATATAATTTGAAATGGTTTTTGATGATAAACAACCCCATCAATAATCCAACCATTGACTTGGAAAGGATAGAATTAACACTTTGCATCCACAAACGGTCCAAATAAGCATGGCTCCACATAGACCATGAAGCCATGCCCCACGCAAAATTGACAGGTGCAATCATGCCAAACAAAAACTAGACCTCACTTGGAGAACATTCAAGATCATCTGAGTGACAAATAGTGATAAAATAGTAAAGAAAAGGAATCTGATGGCATGAACATAAATCAGACAAGTCTCCCTAACTCTAGGCCTGTAGCCACATGATGGTCCAGTCTGAAGTCTCAAGCAGTGGCAGATGCTCCTCTCTTCTCCTTGCAATCTGGTTGGCTGGTGGGTCATAGAAAACTGTAAACATGCTGCCAAAAGGCCGCGCTACCATCAGCTCCTACCACTGAACCATCGTTTTCTGTCCAGTTTTCTTCCATCAATGCTGGTTATCTCATTGTAACCATGGTCATTTTCAAATACTGCCATGATACTGTTTTCCTTTCCACATGGCATGATTGCATCCATGGTCGTCTTCAAATACTACCGCTGCCAATCATGGTCGCTAGGCCATTATCGATCCGTGAGCTCATCAAACTCTATTGTTCTACGGCTAAACTCCAACCTAATTCTCTATCCCAGCAATCACTGAGGGGTCATGATCTTTCAAGAAAACTGCAGCCCCCCGCCACCACACACATGCCTGCCAATGCCTGCCAGCATCGCACATTACCACGCATCGCTCTCCAGCAGCAGCATGCATTTTTTCACATCGGCTCACCACCGGACACTGTTGTACCTGCAATGTACCCGTGTGCCCTACTGCTGCAATTCCGACAGGGAAGCAAGGGCATTGTGCGCTGTCTCAGAACCAGACACGAGACATGTCCATAATTTGGGGGCGTTTGATCCCTCTGGCCCTCCTCACCTACACCGCTACAGCTACAGTGTTTGGTTTGTATGCTTGGAAATCTTTGTTTGTGATTTTGTTTTCCATGGTGAAAATGGTAGATGAGTTCGGGGAGTAGGTGACCTGTGGGATGGGGAGGATGACGAAGAGGTCGAACCAGAGGCCCTTGATTGAGCGGGCGTAGTGCGCGGCGATGGCGCGGGCGTCCCATACGAGCTTGCCGCAGCCGACGACGAGGGACTCGCGGGAGACGTAGGCGAGTCGGAACTGGAGCAGGACGTGCGCCAGGTGCGCGACGTCGGCGCAGGTCCGGAGCGCGGTGACCGCGGCGGCGAGGCCGGCGTCCATGTAGAGGCAGGGCTGGCCGGCGCGGCCGATGGAGAGCGCGTAGAAGAAGAGCGGGTCCACCGCCAGCGCCGCGGCCCGGCCCAGCAGGATCCACCGGTTCCACCGCTGCACGCGCTTGCTCCGCGGGTCCAGCACCGGCCCGAACAGCCACCGCGCCGCCGCGCCCGCGTGCTGCGCCGCCGACGCCGCCGGCGCAGGCCCCGCCGCCTGCTGCGCCTGGACCGGCACTAGCGAGGACCCCGCGTCGGCGTCCCAGCCCGGCGAGTGCACCTGGTCGCACGTCGTGGAGTGGAACGCCGGCACCCCGGGCTGCGTGCACGCGTAGCACTCCCCCGCCGGGGGCCCCGCCGCCGACCGGCCGCTCCCGCTGCTGCTTCCCCCGGCCTCCTCGTCTCGCACCGCGCCGGGGCTCCCCCTGACTCCATCGCACACTCGCTCGAGCAGCCTTGCCAGGAAACAAAAAACAAACGAAAAAAACTCAGCAGGATCGCAACCAAACACAAACACCCCAAGCCATTGCCGCGAACTTGACCAACTCGATTTGTTCAAAATGAAATGAAGCAGAGGGGGATAGAGCACGAACCTCGCGGGGAGGGAGCGGAGGAATGCGAGAGGCGGCATGTCGTCCCAACCACGGCGAGAACCATGAACCGATCAGGCCTTGCGGTCCAGTGCTCCGGTGAGCGGAGGAGCTAGCCTGCTGGCGCTCGGCGTGGGGGTGGGGGTGGGGCGTGTAAAGAGGAGAGAGCCGGAGGGTACAAGTGTGCCGGGGCCCAAGTACGTGTCGACGTGGCGCGTACGCACACCGTCCTTGTGCGCCGATGCGGAGCCTCCCCGGGGAGCGGCTACTGGCTAGGCTACACGCCTACACCTACCGGATCGAGTAGAGCAATTGTTCCTGGTGGGGCCCGCGCTGTTAGTACAGGTGAGCCGAGCACATCACCGAGCAAATGATTGATCGTGCTGGGAGTTTGATGACCCGAATTTGATCCGAACCTGATCCGAATTTGGCCGCGTTCCTTTTTTCGAACCAACAAAAACAAGATCGTCAATGAACCTGAAGCTCTTCCGCGGCTATTTCATCTCTCATATAAAACACAGTATTATTCATTGAAACGTCGTCGTTACCCAATTTATGAGAGAATGGCCCAGCAGTGACGAAGCGTCCAGAGATACATTGATTTAGGACACGTTCTGTGGCAGTATGGCAACAAGCAAGTCTAGAGCCGAGCCAGCTTCGTTGACGGGCTAATACGCGGGGTATCCGCGTTTGCCCTTGTGCGGTGGAGAGCGTAGCGGCTAACACTCTAACAGTAGCATGCATTGTACTGTAGTAACAAAGGGCTTGGATCCGTACGGCGGCGGTGCCACGGCTACCGAGTCGCAACGCATCCTTTTGGTCGTACGCGGCAGGATGAGGGCGGCGAGCGTGACGCCTTGCGTCGTGTGTCGCTTGGACCTTGTGGAGATGTGGTGTTGTGTACGGGACGTGTGCCCGCGGGTGCATGGGCTGGGTTCACGCGAGCGAGAGCGAAGTGGTGGTGAACTCGTGTGTTTCAGAAAAGGGTTGGGAACCCGTGTGAGTGAGCTAGTAAATCCCGTACAGGTGCATGTGGGCCTGGGCCTGGCCTGTTGGATTTGTATGCTCGTCGATACTACGTGGTTTGGGCTGCCAGTGGGGTCAGCTGGGAAGGCTGGCTGGGCCTGAAATGCTTGCCATTTGCGAAAGCTTTCCGTTCTTTCTTACTCGGGCGCCGTGCCGCTCTGCGTTTGCCTCGCACCTTTTGGTGGCACAAATTTGCTGACTTGTCGGCGGTCAGTGAAACAAGATCATCACAGTAGAGGTTCTCTTTTTTTGCGAGTAATAGTACGTGATAATTTAGCGCGACGAGGACATTCAGAACCACCAAAATGCCAGGCATTAAGCTCGCGCACATGCTCATGAGCTCATATCTCACGAGGCAGCAATCACCATTCACCAAGTAACGTTTATACGAGAGAGAAAAAGACTCCTGCTAACAAATTTAATGTTCTTAGATATTCCCTCCGCCTAGGTTTGATATACGTATTGGGAGAGAAAAGAAGTCCAAAATTGATACGTGTATTTTTATTGGAGTATGTTCCGCCTTGGACTGATTGGGCATGTCTGTTTGGTACTCATGTCTGTTTGGTACTAGTAGCCTATTCAATGTATGCATTTCCCAAGTCAATCAGCTTTTGCATGCTACGAGAGGTTAATTTTTTCTTGAACTCTGTGCTGCTCATTTATATGCATATTAAAGGTGGACGGAGGGAGTATATAGAATCCATGAGTATGAGATTAAGATTGAGTACGTGTTCCATATCGATCTCCACTTAACGAAAGGTTTGTCGACTCTAGCAGCACCCGACCATTCATGTAGATAGTTAAAAGGGCGTGTACATGAATTTTCAATCAAGATCTGAGGGACACAATTTGATAAATTTTTTCCAATATATTTTTCTATAGATATCTAGTCCTTGTTTAGTTCTCAACTTTGGGGGGTGCAAACTTGACATTTTGTCATAAATACGGCACTGTAACATTTCGTTTGTATTTGTGAATAATTGTCCAAACATTGATTAATTAAGCTCAAAATATTCGTCTCACAAAGTACTACAAAATTATACAATTAGTTTTTTATTTTATCTACATTTAGTACTCCATACATGTGCCGACGTTTTAATGTGATGGAAATCTTTTTTTTTCATAGTGAAATTTGAGGGTGGAATTTGAAAACTAAACAATGCCTTAAAAAAGTTCAAAAGAAAAAACAAACAAATCCAAAACTTATCTGTAGATAAACTAACATATACGTGCATGACAACGTGGGCACGAACATGCATGAATGAATCATGCAGGGGCCGATCGTGTGCAATAGTGCAATGTACTCCCATAAAAAGCCCACTTTTAGAGTTTGAATCTTGTCTTACGAAAGAGTGCTCTTTAGGTTTCGGACCATACAAAAGAATTTATTTATTAGTTGTAGCCCAATTCATGAGTCAAAAGATTTGTATAGACTAGATGATGAGTTAATTACCAACCTGCATAATTAAACAGAAGAAAAATAGCCAAATTCATCCTTGAACCATCGTACATGGCTCAATTTCATCCATCAACTATCAAAACGTCTAATTCAGTCCCTGAACTATCCAAATTGGCTCAACTTTGTCCTTTTGCTGACGTGGAGCGCCATGTTGACGGGCCACATCACCGCTCAGACAGCTTTGGGTGTAAATAAAAGTGCATCTAGGCACTTAATCTATTTTGGTGATTAATGACAATAGAAATTTGGATATAATGCTTTGAATGAGTTGTGCAGAAATAAAATGAAAGAAAAGAAAAGAAATGTGAAAAGAAGGTCCCCAATTCGATTTCTTATGGTGGTGGACTCGATCGAAGAATTTAATTTGATTTTCGGTTTGAATTTGAGTATAGGACTACCGTACTATCAAGGGGGACGTGTTCGACAAATTCTAGTTGTTTTAAGTGCTATGCTTGAGATGAAAATCCACTTGAGAGAGACACAAAGTCACATTCACATGTTGTCTGCTTGGTCGGAACTTAGGCCGGAAGATCCGACCGGAAGTTCCGGCTGGCTCGGTTTCGAGTTGTTTCCCGTCGGAAGATCCGATCCTAGCATCGGAACTTCCATCGGAAGATCCTACACTGTGTCGGATCTTCTGGGACTTAGCCAGATTTCAGCCTTTTCTGTGTGTCACATGCATGTTCCGACCCCTGGCCGGAAGATCCGACTGGAAGTTCCGGCCAGCTCGGTTTTGGTTTGTTCCGGGGCCGGAAGATCCGACGCCTGTCGGAAGATCCGACAGGGTGTTGGAAGATCCGACGCTTGGAATTGTTTTGAGGGCTCTCATGCTATGTTCTGTCATTTGCCGGAAGTTCCGGCCCTCATCGGAAGATCCGACACTACGTCGGAAGATCCGATGCCTGGAATTTTTCTGGGGTTTTCTAACACTAATCTGTCATTCTTCGGAAGATCCGACTCATGGTCGGAAGATCCGATACCCCTTCGCAGAACACATAACGGTCACTTTTTGAGGGGTTGATATATATACCCCCTCACCCCCCTTATTCATTGCGGCTGCCTCCACTGACCTAACTCGTGACAAGCACCCACTTGAGCATTTATTTCACTCCTCTACTCCTTCCCAAGCTTGATTCTTGCAAGGATTCATCTAGGGTTTGAGTGAGGGAGAAGATTGAAGGTGTGAAGCTTGTGCTAACTTTGAGCCCTCACTTGTTCATCTCTTGAAGCACTTGAAGTAATTTTGATTCGTCGATTCACATTTATTACTCTTGGAGCTTTGCTCCTAGACGGTTAGAGGTGCCGGTGAGCTCTCATTCCTTTGTGGTTGAGCCCTGGAAGTCTGTATTACCCCTCTCTTTGTGAGAGCCAATAGTAAGTGATTCAATCTTCCTTTGTGGTTGATTGAGGGAGACTTGGGGCTAGTGTGACAGCCCAGCTCTTTGTGAGCTTCTCAACGGAGACGTAGCTCCTTTGTGGAGTGAACTTCGGAAGTAAATCCATTGGCTCCTTGTGCTCATTTGTTTTATTGTTGGATTTACTTGATTTGATCCGATCTACTTGCTTGTTGTTATTCTATTGCATTGATCATATCTAGAAGGCTCTATACACTTATTGTCACACTTCCATTCAAGTAAAATCTTTAAAAAGTGTACAAGAACTCAAATTACGAAGTAAAGTTTTTATCCCGTCGGAAGATCCGAGACTGCGTCGGATCATCCGACGTCTGACAGTTTTCAGAGCAATTTTACAGAAATTTTTACAGGGCCTATTCACCCCCCCTCTAGGCCTAGTGTTGGTCCTTTCAGTAAACTAGCCTTTCTACCCTTCATAGGGATATAAACCCAGGCAGCTTCTTTGGATGCAAAATGTGAAGTCTCAGCATGACTATCAAATATTGAAAACCTGCAAATATTTCTCCTTGAAACACCATCACTGTCCTTATCATAGGATGCATCATGATCTGCATAAAAAGTATGCAATGCCATTTCCACCTTCATTGGCTTGAGCAATACTGTTAACATCACTTCCTCCAGGAACATCCAAAGAAATTGATGCGTCAAATGGAATATCTCCTCTCACAACTGACATAAACTGTTTGTATTTATTTCGTATCTCCCTTACTTCATCATCTTTATCACTTGTAAAATCCCGTGACATCAAAATCACTTCTTCTTCCTCTTCATTTTTACACCCAAAAGCTGACTGAGCGGTGATGGGGCTCGCCAACATGACGCTCCACGTCAGCGAAAGGACGAAGTTGAGCCGATTTGGATAGTTCAGGGACTGAATTGGATGTTTTGATAGTTGAGGGACGAAATTGAGCCATGCATGACAGTTCAAGGACGAATTCGACTATTTTACCTTAAACAGACATAGAAATCCATGCGCTCAACGCAGCTACCACAACCAATTACACATATTAGGGGTATATAAGACTTTTTCTATCCTCGTTATTGTGCCTGAGATTTTCTGAAGAGCACTTAAAAGAGCACTAGTGTCCATCACTCAAATAGATCCCCGCAAGTCTGAAGAAATCGTTTTACTTCAAAAAAAATTATGAAGAAATCGCTAGAGAACACGAGTACTACAACAAACTGAACAGCGTTTGTGTCGGCTCTTTTTTTTCGTTTGCTTACCTTGTTCTCCTTTCGCTCCTTTCGCTTGTCCTGACTCATGAGAATTGCACAAAATACTAGCTTCACATACAACATGAACATTACTTGTCCAGAAAACAAAGCGATAATAAAACTCCAAATACTCTAAAAAAAGGACCTTCGAAAGGAAAGAAAGCGTACAAGACAAGGTGCTCTCCGGGGAAATGAGCTTTCGGAGAAGAAACTCTCACGAAAGAGGGGGCCATTTCCAGCCGTTGAAAAATCAGGACAAATGGCTTTACAGAAACCGGGCGATTCTCAGCCGTTGAAACTTGGCAGAAGGATACAAACTGACCCAACGGCACATGAACCACGCGCCCCCACCGCCACCCCGGCCCTGACGTGGGCCCGCAGACCAGCGGCACAACACGTGCACTGCCCACACGGTCGCACGGAGCCACGCCACGGACACACCACGCACACTTGCAGCGGCACGGCAACGGAGGAGTCGGAGACGGAGAGGGAGAGATATTTTAAGCGCCCCCTCGATTTTCCTCCGCCTCGCGAACTAGTCATCTCTCATCGCATCGCCCGCATCGCCCAACACTTCCACTGACCACTGCACCCCGCAGCAATGGCGACGAACGCCTCGCCGCCGCTGCAGCTCGCCACCGCCTTCCGCCCGCTTGCCACCGCCGCTGGGGGCGGCGGGGGCGGGGGCCTCCTCGCGGGTGGTGGGGTCGCGGCGGGGCGCGGTCGAGGGCGGACGCAGCGGCGTGTCGCGGCGCGGAGCGTGGCGAGCGATCGGGACGTGCAGGGGCCCGTGTCGCCCGAGGAAGGTACGTGCCTGCGTTCCCCTGCTGGGTCTGACATCCCGGTTGATGGTTGGGTGGCAATGCGGTTCGAATTACTGTTGATTGTTGTGATTCGGCTGTGTGATCCTTGCGCGGCGAGCTAGTCTGCTGTGAATTTTCCAATGGTGGTGAATTGCTGATGCGGGCATGCTGGCTTGATTAGTGGGTTCTGTGTGCGAGCATTGCTAGATTAGTTGCAGTTCGTATTCTAGATCGCTAAATTTGTGAATAAACTTCAAAATGTCTTCTCGGAATTCGACTGGGGCTGTTCTGACGGTCCCTGCACCGAACTGTGGAACAACGTGTGCGTATATAATTACAAACTTGGATAATTTTCTGGTGGTGGATTGAGATCAAACTTTACTTTGTTTGTGCCATAATCCAATATACACCATCATATCCTAACTAGAAGAGTTGTATCCATATATTTAGGCTTTGTTCTGAAGGTACCTGAGAGGCTGAGACACTGGTGAGATTCTAGGAACAGTGAATCAGATAATTAAAAAAAAAGAGGACCAGTAATTCTGTGAGATTCTACTAACTGATGTGGCTGCAAATAAAACGTGGCACACCTTGTCCTTAAATTTCAATTACTTGTTGTAGGCGATGAAGTTATATATGTGCCATATGCAGTTGCTGTAAACTAAGTTCCACACAACTGCGACGTTTGATTGCCTTTTTGTTTAATTGGAGATGTTAATTACTTGGGATAAATTTCGAGGTTCTAAGTTATGGTCTTGCAATACAGGGCTTCCGAGTGTGCTAAACTCCATTGACTCATCTGCCATTGCATCAAACATCAAGCACCATGCAGAGTTCAAACCTTTGTTCTCTCCAGAGCACTTTTCGCCCCTGAAAGCTTACCATGCAACTGCTAAAAGTGTCCTTGATGCACTGCTGATAAACTGGAATGCAACATATGATTATTACAACAAAATGAATGTAAAGCAAGCATATTACCTGTCCATGGAGTTTTTACAGGTGTCATGATCTTCTTCCTACCTCATTATTATCTTTTGCTAACTGCATCCTGATGCTAATTGGTCATTCCTATAATGTATGTAGGGAAGAGCCCTCACAAATGCTATTGGCAACCTGGAGCTAACTGGTGAATATGCAGACGCGTTGAAACAACTTGGACAAAACCTAGAGGATGTTGCTAGCCAGGTAAGTTTTGTTTAAGATTTATTATAAGAGACTTGGTTCTTAGTCTGTATCTAAACATTGCCACACACTTTCATGGTTCCAAATACACCGACACATTTATGATCGATTCCTATTTTCTGTAACATAGCTTGTGTTCAACTGTTCTTCTGTAGCTTTCAAAACAAGTCAGTCTATAAAAAACTTTGCAATAAACCTCCACTTGACGCCTAAAGTGCTCTGTATTTAAAAATCTAAGTTTTGGATATGTTGCATTTGCTGCAAAACAGGAACCAGATGCTGCCCTTGGCAATGGTGGTTTGGGTCGCCTGGCTTCTTGTTTTTTGGATTCTTTGGCAACATTAAATTACCCAGCATGGGGATATGGACTCCGCTATAAATATGGCCTCTTTAAGCAGCTCATAACAAAGGATGGTCAAGAGGAGATTGCTGAGAATTGGCTAGAGGTACTGATATGGCTTCTTATCTTTGTACAATTTGATCTCGAAGTTGATTGTGTTGGTATATTGGTCAAAATGAGTAACTATCTAAAGATCTGCCTGTTAGTTTCTTATTGTGCCAATCATGACTGCACATTACATTTTCCAGATGGGATATCCTTGGGAGATAGTAAGAAATGATGTTTCCTATCCTGTGAAATTCTATGGTAAAGTGGTCGAAGGTACTGATGGTAGGAAGCACTGGATCGGAGGAGAAAATATCAAGGCTGTGGCTCATGATGTCCCAATTCCTGGCTACAAGACTAGAACTACTAATAATCTACGTCTTTGGTCAACAACAGTACCAGCACAAGATTTTGACTTGGGAGCTTTCAATGCTGGAGATCATACCAAGGCCTATGAAGCTCATCTAAATGCTGAAAAGGTGTAATTTGTATAAAACTTTCTTTTCGAGTAGTTAATTCTCAGCAAACCAAATTTTGACCTCTTAATTTGGCTTTAAAAATTGTTTAGCATGTCATTTGTTTTACATCTTGCTCTCTTTGGCGTCAAACTTCTGTTGTAACTAAATCATATTCTATGCATCTATCAGTATTGCTCAGTGCTCACCTGCATAAATCCAAAGGGGTTGACAAGATTCGGCTCTTGATATCCATAATCAATAATAGCATGTGTGTGTTTTGTTTATGTTTGGGTTAGTAGACTTGTCCTCACATCTTTGGTAACTTTTTTGTTATATTTTCCAGTTATAGTTTAGTGTTATGTTGTGCTATTTATCTATTATACACAGTTGTGGTTTGATATGACTTTGGACAGGAGTTAATTATGTCTGTTTTACTGGTTTTATCATCATGCCAGATATGCCACATACTGTATCCAGGGGATGAATCACCAGAGGGGAAAGTTCTCCGCTTGAAGCAGCAGTATACATTATGTTCAGCCTCACTGCAGGATATTGTTGCTCGTTTTGAGAGTAGAGCTGGTGATTCTCTGAACTGGGAGGACTTCCCCTCTAAAGTTGCAGTGCAGATGAATGACACTCATCCAACACTATGCATTCCCGAGTTAATGAGGATACTCATTGATTTTAAGGGATTAAGCTGGGATGAGGCATGGAGCATTACTGAAAGGTATCTGCATTGCCAAATCATCATATCCTGAAATTTAATTAAGATCTCAATATAATTTATGCTGTGATCTTCCTGTACTAATTAACCTCCTCATCTGTCTTCCAATCGGTGCTGACTTCCTAATCATTTCCAGAACCGTGGCATACACTAACCATACAGTGCTTCCTGAAGCTCTGGAGAAGTGGAGCTTGGATATAATGCAAAAACTTCTACCTCGACATGTTGAGATCATAGAAACAATTGATGAGCAGGTATTACATGTGCAGAAAATGCTTATGCAATTTATTTCTTGCTCTTTAGTTGGCTCACAATTGATTTTCTATCCTTGATTGAAACAGCTGATAAACAACATAGTCTCGAAATATGGAACTGCAGATACTGCACTATTAAAAGAGAAGCTGAAAGAAATGAGGATTCTGGATAATGTTGACCTTCCAGATTCTATTGCCCAACTATTTGTTAAACCCAAAGAGAAAAAGGAATCTCCTACTAAATCAAAGAAGAAATTACTTGTTAAATCTTTGGAGACTATTGCTGAGATTGAGGAGAAAACTGAGTTGGAAGAAGAGGAGGCAGAAGTTCTATCTGAGACAGAGGAGGAAAAGGTTGAATCTGAAGAAGTTGAAGTGACAGAAGAAGATTCTGAGGATGGGTTAGATCCATTTGTAAAATATGATCCTAAGTTACCAAGAGTTGTTCGAATGGCAAACCTCTGTGTCGTTGGTGGACATTCAGTAAATGGTGTAGCTGAAATTCACAGTGAAATCGTGAAACAGGATGTGTTCAACAGCTTTTATGAGGTATTAAAATGAGGATTTGAATCTTATCTCTCCATGTTCTTATATTAATTTGGACACATGCCATTACTCATCTGCTCATCTTTTGGGTTCTTCTTTGCAGATGTGGCCAACTAAATTCCAGAATAAAACAAATGGAGTGACTCCCAGGCGTTGGATCAGGTTTTGTAACCCTGAACTAAGTACAATAATTTCAAAGTGGATTGAGTCTGACGACTGGGTGCTTAATACCGATAAACTAGCTGACCTGAAGAAGGTATTTCCATCCAGTGGTCTATTTCCCTTTTCAATTTGCTAGTAATTTACAATATGCTCTAAGGTACTTTGTACTAACAGTATTTTATCCTGTAACAGTTTGCTGATAACGAAGATCTGCATTCGGAGTGGCGCGCTGCTAAAAGGGCTAACAAGATGAAGGTTGTCTCTCTTATAAGGGATAAGACAGGATATATTGTCAGCCCAGATGCAATGTTTGATGTGCAGGTATATTTCTGTAACAGAATATGAGGGCTGCCATATGGACTGGTAATGAAGTTCATTGTTGTAGTGGTTCAAGTCATTAGTTCAAGCCTGAACTCACAATGAAAAAAATAGCTAGATACTTTTGGCTTTGCTCATTCTTACCAGAAAACATATAGCATTTGTTGATTCACTTAGAATTGCTCATCTGGATTCCTTAGGTGAAAAGGATACATGAATATAAGCGACAATTGCTAAATATCCTGGGAATTGTCTACCGCTACAAGAAGATGAAAGAAATGAGTGCAGAAGAAAGAGTAAAGAGATTTGTTCCAAGGGTATGCATATTTGGTGGGAAAGCATTTGCAACATATATACAGGCAAAAAGGATCGTTAAATTTATTACAGATGTTGCAGCTACTGTGAACCATGATTCAGACATCGGAGATCTGTTGAAGGTAATTTCGTCTCTTCTCAGAACCACTTGCCATATTTAATCTCCATCTTCTGGTAATATCCATATAGCATTGACTAATTGTCTTGTTGCTACCAGAAAGTAACACCTATTATTATGTTTATGATGCTTAACCACTCTACTTCAAACAGACAATTAATTATCACAGTGTTGACAGTCAAAAGCTGAGGATTTTTGTTTTATTGTCCAGGTTGTATTTGTTCCGGATTATAATGTCAGTGTTGCTGAAGCGCTCATTCCTGCTAGTGAATTGTCCCAGCATATCAGGTAATAGTCTAGCTACCATTAAATTGTGCAAATAGATGCACATGATTTTTACCTAAATTGGTTTAGGTGAAAGTTTTCATGTGACTTTTCGTTTATTATATAGCATCACTATCTATTTCATTGGGGTGGAAACCATTATGCAATGCTGTCACTGTTTTTTTTATAATGGAGCGTGTTCTTTTCTTAACCTCATATATCCATTCAGTACTGCTGGAATGGAAGCTAGTGGGACCAGCAACATGAAGTTTGCAATGAACGGCTGCATTCTTATTGGAACTTTAGATGGTGCGAATGTGGAAATCAGGGAGGAGGTTGGAGAGGAAAACTTTTTCCTTTTCGGTGCAGAGGCACATGAAATTGTGGGTTTGCGGAAAGAGAGAGCTGAGGGAAAGGTACTGCACTTGTTTGTATACTGATGCCTTTTATCAAGCTAGTAAAGATCTCTCATCTAACAATGTGCGGTCCACATGGTGCAAATCAATCAAATTTATAACCTTACCACTTTCTTCTCCACTTGTAGTTTGTGCCTGACCCAAGATTTGAAGAGGTTAAGGCATTTGTCCGCAGTGGTGTCTTTGGTACTTACAACTATGATGAGTTGATGGGTTCTTTGGAAGGAAATGAAGGCTATGGACGGGCAGATTATTTCCTTGTTGGCAAGGATTTCCCCAGTTATATTGAATGCCAAGAAAAAGTTGACGAAGCTTACCGAGATCAGAAAGTAAGTTCTCCAACTAACACTGCTTATTTTCTTGGCTCCATGAGATGGCTATGCAAACTTCTAGTATTCTGATTATTTATATGTAGTGTTTCATATAGCATGACCATTATTTATATGTAGTGTTTCAATATAGCATGATCAAACTAAATCGTAGCAGCAATTTCCATTTCAAATTGCAACACTTTCCAACGTTGGAATAGCGAAGTGTGCTGTTGGAGAACATTGCTGCGAGTTAGTGTTCTATTGCTTAAACTGATCATAGATGAAGCTTTAATCTAATACTGGGACTATTGGTTTCAGAGATTTGTTTGTAATCATGTTTTACAATCGTCTGTTGAAACCTAGTCACCATGGCACTGATAAGGCCCTGATCCAACGATTTGTCGGGCGATAAGTCCGACTAATTGGGGTTTTACCTAGTTGCCTTAGTACCGACTAGGACGATTAATCGTGATCAGTCGGATGACTAGATAACGTCTTTGTATACACGATAAACTGAGTTCACTAGTAAACGAAATAATTAGAGATGTTGAAATTCTCATGTTAGTAACTTTTGTACTTTAGAATCTACAGAATTTTTTCTTGAAAAAAAAACATGGAAGGCAACTGCTCTGTCATTTTCTTTCTCCTGCATTCATTGTTGCTGGGTTTGGTTTCTGGAGTGAGGATTATCTTTTTTGGCATTGCCTTCTACTCGCCAACTCATGTATTCATTCATACTTATACTGGCAGTTATGGACAAGGATGTCTATCCTCAACACAGCTGGTTCATCCAAGTTCAGCAGCGATCGAACAATTCATGAGTATGCCAAGGATATCTGGGATATCAGGCCTGTCACCCTTCCCTAGAGTGGTTATCAGGCTACCAGGGGCTTCCGCCTCCATTTCCGGCAACCCTCAGGAACAAGGAGCAATTGGTCAAAGCATTTGCCTCAGCCTCTAGCGGGAATCGCTGCTCGCCTCAGTTTTGTGTAGACAAACGCAGGCAAGATGATCATATATCATAAATGATGGGACTATGCTAATGCATGAGAGTTCCATCTATTGTAATACTATTGGCAGTTGGTCAGTACCTTACCTAGCTAGAAGCTGCTGGGTTTTGCTGTGTATATTCCTTTGAATAATGCTGGGGCAGGAAGACCATCAATCATTTTGGCTCCCTGGTGATCTGGTGACGTGTAGTTCCCATTGCCTCATGGAGTATATATTCTATAATGGCATTTTCTTATGGAAAAGGGCGGGAAAGTACAGGCGACGCGAGTGCTAGGGTGACGTCTCCAGATTCTCCACCATTCATGGGCAGATGGTGGGATCATGTAGCGTGATCTCTTCATCGTGGCAAAGATCACGATCTCTAAGGTGAGAAGAAAGGGATATACGGGATGATTAGACATGATCAACGATAGAATTGACTTCACTTAAATAAATACCAGTACGTGGTACGTTAGAGCAGATAAGACGTGGAACAGGGGTGGGACATGAAAGCTATGGCCGTCCTCGCTTTGGGGACCAGATCACCGTGGTTTCATATTATCTATTATTATCATCTGTTACTAGCACTTTTACAGAGTAACGATGAAAGCTATTATCTGTTACTAGCACTTTTACAGAGTATTGATGAAAGGTATTCGTCCTGTTCGTTTGGCTTATCCAGATAAATCAGTCACCAGCCAGCAGTACTTTTCTCTTTTCTTTCAGAATAAATCAGCAGTGGCCACCAGCCAACGAACAGGGCCATTATAAATGTTCTTAACCCAAACAAGTTAATTGCAACAGTGGTACACTAGACCATATCGCAGTTTTTGTTTACTACTTCCTCGTCTCAAATTGAATTGTATTTTGTCTTTCTTATTTTATTGACATTTGTGTATCTAAATACATATAATAAAACTATGTATGAAAAAACGACCTATAATGAAACAGTACACGATTAGGCGAGAAAAAAAGGCCAAACATTGGTCAAATTTGAAACGAAGCATGGCTAGAATCAGTGGCTCCTCGCCGTGGTCCGGGCGCATAGTTGTACCTGAAAGAAATACACGAACAATTATTATAAAATTTTACACCTAAACATATCGGCATATATAAGTGAATTGATCGTAGATTAGTCGGTAAATTTTTTTATGGTGGAAGCTCGTCTAACTGAGTTCAAGTCCTCGACTCGACATGAGTGTCGTATTTTTCTAAATTAATTCCAGAAATTAACCGATGCTATATTTTTAATGATAGGTGAGGCACATCTATGGTAACATCATGAATCTCAAGATTGGATATACCGGTCCAGTCTTTTAGATGTGATCATAGGGACAAGGTCATATCTGTATTTATTTATAGGAGCGAGTATGTATTTATGTAAATTTCTGCGTTTGTACAGGTCTTTTTCGAAAAAAATATCAGCATATATAAATAGCAAACTGATCAGTTGCCATTACTATTTATACATTATTTCTCCTTTATGTCATTCAGCGTGTGGTCAAATTTCAATTTAAATGTACGACGTAAAATTTCAGATGAGTTTTTTAATGCATTTTTAGAGTGCAACCGTGAACCCTCGAAGCCACGGCCCACGGTAGCACACTAGCACTTAACCTGCTGGGAGCGGCGGTATTCTCAGGAAAGGATACACGTGGATTGCCGAATTACATTTTGTTTAGATGATTGCCGAATTACGTAGCCTGGTGATGTATACTATTTTTCTTTTTAAAATCCATGATCCCATCAGAAATTGGGTAAAATTCCTTGTGATGTATCTATCGTTTTTCTTTTAGAATCCATGATCCCCATCGGAAATTTCATTCTTTTTATATTACCAATCTGAATACGGATTCGAAGGAGTTGTTCTAAAACAGGAAAAAGGCAAATGATAGTATGTTATCTTTGAGCTCAACAAAAAACCGAGTTTTCTTTTCAGCAGCAGTTCAATGCATGTCCTCTCTCTCTCTCTCTCTCTCTCTCTCTAATGGAATTTGGTGTGTGAAGATAAAAGACGTGTTTACAGCTGAAAGCTCTCTGTGGGCCATAATGAACCTTTCAATTCACCCACAGTGTTTGGATGGGCCATGCATGGAGTACAGCTAGCTAATGGCGAATTATAAAATCAGTACTGTCATCTCCGTTGTTTGTTTGTGTCCAACCTCGTAAAGGACTTGGTCAAAGCATGGATACGCATCAGGTTAAGCATTCGAATCCCCCTTTCTACCTTAATAATCATCTAAAGTCAACCGTTTTATCTTCAAAAAATATGGCATTTCGATTGCTTATTTTCTGACCGTTTTATCTTCCAAAAACATGGCATTTCAATTGCTTATTTTCTGAGTAATAATAGGCACCTCTCAACCAATATTCTTATGTACATTTACGCCGTAGTATTCTCATGAAAAGTATTTGGAAGCGAACGATGTCGAGAGGCGTGTGCGTGCCATTTCTACGGAAACTCCAACACTGACAACGCAGTGTTCCATCGGAAGAGTTCTCTGAATATGCAATGCCATTTTTGCCCCTCACCTCACCCACTGAAAGCCGCGACCGAGACCGCGAGGAAGTTCCAAAAACACTAGCCTCCCCTAGGTTAGCCCCGGTTCCGACGCGTCTGCGCCGGACACCGATAAAAATCGCGACAGCGACGCCTCGTTAATAAATTACCACGCGCCCGATTGGAATAATGCACGGCCCCGGCACAGCTCAACGCGGCGGCGCCACACTAAAATCCCACCACTGCTAGCTGCTGCTGCACACTGCTAGCACAAGCAGAGCAAACCCTCACCTAGCTAGCAAGCCAACCAGCCAGTGACAAAGATTACTCGCGCTCGCGCCGCCGCAGCAGCTAACAGGCTAGAGAGCTAGGAGATCGAATCGGACCCGGATCGGCGGTGATGCCCATGGCCGGCGCCGCCGGCGACAACACGGAAGGGGTCGGCGGCGACTGGCCCTTCGCTGGCGCCGACGCCTTCGCGGAGTACTCGTCCGTCTTCGCGGAGCTCGGCTGGCCGGGCGGCCTGGCCGAGGGCGCCGGGGAGCTGCCGGTGCTGGATCTGCTGGCGGCTCCGCCTGCGGAGGAGATCGTGGCGCCAGCCAGGTCCGGGGACGCCGCCGCTTCGTCGAGCTCGAGCGGGGACGGCGACGGCGACGGCGCCGCGCCAGGGAGCGACGATCGGAAGCCGGCCGCCGAGACAGCGTAAGTGCACACGCGCGGTACGTAGCGGCACTAGTGCTTACGTAGCTAGCACCAGCCGACGGTTGGCTCGCCGGCGGCGAGCGGCGGCGCCGTGTGATTCCGGGGGGCACGAAAGCTCCGCGACACGTTTTTACGTGGACTGCGCGTCCGGCGGGACGGAGGGGCAATCTCGTCAATTACTGGCGTCGTGTCCACGGAGATCCGCGGGCCGCGCCGTCGGCTCTCGCGCCGCGATTTGCGTGCGCAGATTGTTCCAAGTTTCACGCGGTTTCATTTGTTTTTTCTCCTCTCCTCTCCTCTCCTCTCCTCCTTTTATGCTGCATTTCCGTATATTATTATTGATCGGTATTTCAGTATACTAATCACGTGTTCGTATGCATACGCGTAGCATTTTTTGTTCGCAATTTGTGTGCTTCTTGGGGTCAATAGATCCAGATAGTCTCAAATTTGCATGGGCCAAAATGATGGATATGCATGCTTCAAGAGGAGTTGATGGCAGCATTTCTTGAACCCTTTGAAATACATATATACATGTACTGATGTACATATACGGAGTACATCATTTCTTCTAATCAAAGGAAAAAAAACAAAGCACATGTATGCCATGTTCTTGCGGATGAACGAGAGATGGGATTTTTCTCCATGCTTTGCTCCCACTTTTCTCGCTGATCCGCATGTCAGCAATGTTGGCGGCGAGCGGCGCCCACTGGGGTGGGGTCGTGGTGTGGTCACGTCCGTCCTGCCATGATCGGCCGACCAATTTCCTTGTCTTACCTACCTTTGCCAAATTCAGTGCGCATTAAATCTTGCACTCCAGCCTACACGGCATTAACTGCTTGCAGGCATAGATGATCGATCGAAACTGGTGCTTCTGCTGATAGATCGATCTGCTCACTAGCTATGACGACGTGCCAGTACATGAGTTCCATGACTAGTTTCTGATTTTTGTAAAAAGAGTAACTACATTAAAGTTATTTTGAGTTTTTTTTCATGACAGGTGCCAGTCGTCTCAAATTTCACCCCAAATTCCACTATGCAAAAAGAAGATTACCATTCCATCAAAATGTCGGCACATACATGGAGTACTAAATGTAGATGAAATTAAAAACTAATCGCACAGTTTTAGTGTACTTTGCGGGACGAATATTTTAAGTCTAATTAATCAATGTTTGAACAATTATTTACAAATACAAACGAAATACTACAGTGATGTATTTATGACGCTTTCTAAAGTTTGGATGTCCAGACTTTGGAACTAAACAAGGCCTTTGTCGGATTTGCATATGCAGGATTACAAAGCCGGCGGCGGCGAAGAAGGGGCAGAAGCGGGCGCGGCAGCCGCGGTTCGCGTTCATGACCAAGAGCGAGATCGATCACCTAGAGGACGGCTATAGATGGAGGAAGTATGGCCAGAAAGCTGTCAAGAACAGCCCTTTCCCAAGGTGATCGCATTGCTTCATCCGTTTCCTACCTTACTAATTGCTATAGATCTCATTTTATGCATACGCAACCAGGTCAGTTAATCCCTTATTTTCAATGTTTTTCTCGCTCATTCAGTGATGAAACCTTCATATATGGTTGTAGTGCTATAATCTAGAGATGATAAATCAAACTTATATTGATATATACTCATATGAAGTATGAACTGTCAGCTTTAAAAAATCTAGCTTTTGTAAACTATTATTTAGTAATTAACAGGAGATATGAAGAATTTGACAAAAAAAATCTTGAGCAGGAGCTACTACAGATGCACCAATAGCAAATGCACCGTGAAGAAGCGCGTGGAGCGCTCCTCGGCCGACCCCTCCGTGGTCATCACCACCTACGAGGGCCAGCACTGCCACCACATTGCTTCGTTCCAGCGCGGCGGCGGCGGAGGCGCCACCGTGGCGCACATCCATAGCGCAGCGGCCGTCGCGCTCGCGGAGCAAATGCCGTCGTCGTCGTTCATCCCGGCGAGGCAGCTCTACAGCTTGCCGCCGTTGCACCCACAGAGCTCTCCGTCCTCGGAGACCGTCGCTAGCCCGGCATCCACATCTTTGCAGCATCTGAGCGGCGGCGGCGAGCTGCAGCGGACGAGCTACAGCGCAATGCACCATGGTGCAGTCGCCGTCCACGCCGTCATCAGTGCCTTCGGTCATCTCAGTTGAGAAGGCGGGGCTACTGGACGATATGGTGCCTCGTGGATTAAGACATGGATGATGTCAATATGCATGGTAAAGAAACTGAGCTAAATTAAATAAGATATCAAGTACCAATTTTGTTTGTAGTAGAGTAGTGGATGTTCATAGTCTCGTAGGCATATGGAATTTCGTCTATATATATACTTCAATTTCTTGTTGCATATCTCTATTGTATAGTCTAATTAGGCTGATATTTTATATAATTCGGTTCAAGTGGCATAATTTAGTTTGCAGTTATTGTGTGCATGATGCCTTCTACCTGTTATCCTCCAGTAACCTCTCTAACTTTGATAGAACCACAACCATTTCATGATTTATTTATTTGCATAAATAGATCGGAGTAGAATCTTCTTAATTCTCAATATATCTAATAAGATATAAATCTGCTTGTATGTACATTACCCATCATTAGAATTTATATTTATATATCCAACACTGCTAGTTTTTTGGTTTCCTGGTGGTTGCATAGCTATGTGCAGTTATATATAGCTGCCTAAATAACTACGTACCTAGTTCGTACGCATATTTGTATTGCATCTATACGTAGTACTGTAGTAGGAGCAATTGGCACTTCACCCGTACGTGGTGCAACCAATATCATGAATGTTTGTCTGCTAGTACACATGTGTCTGAGTGATGACTCGAGGGATTACAATTTTTCCAGAGACAACTATCGTGCATGAGCAGTAGAGTAGTTTGCAGACATGATACTGCAAGTTTTTTTTCTTAGGAAATGGTTGGATACAATTTTTTTATTCTATTCCATTTCCAACTTCTCTGTTTTGACTAGCTAGTTGTTTTTCATATTGCTCATCGTGGAGAACAAAATGCAGTACGTAAATAGATAAATGCCACATATCCCTTTCAGCATATATGCTTGGTTGCCATCATCTACAAAAATCCATCTAAACACGCATAGTATATCGGACGGATAGTGTATATGCGTTCATACTTGTGCACATCTGCGAGACCATTCCCTATCTTTTCTAATCCAGGATATAGAGTGACTTGACTCGACCAGCTGTGGAATCTGATCCAATTCAAGTTCAACACATTTTTTGCAGACTTAACTATCTGATGAAGTCATCTTTCAGCACTACCGGGCAGGACGGCAGATGAACCAGCTAGGGGTTTTCTATTTCCTGCAGCATTATTCATCAGTAGTTAATTCCATCTCTAATGACCAGCTAATCCATGTGGATTTGTAGAGAGGATGTATATTCAGCTTCAATTGTTGTAGACAGATCGATTATGGTGTTGTCATAGCTAATTTATTTGGAAGTGACCAGATTTAGTTTGCTGAAGATCAGTGTCGCTCCAATTATGGATGTACAGTATGCGTACTTTTCATGGCAGATTTTTTTATGCCCAATTAACTTAAACCAGATTATTATGCCTGGTAGCTGTCTACCTTACCTGTGTCTTCGCATACCTACTCCAGTGCCCTTTTACAACCTCCATTTTCTTTCATACTTCCTTTTACAACTTCCATTGGAATCGATGGAGAAATGCTCAGACCTCAACTTTCCCTGCAGAGAATCTAGCTGGATAAAGTTGCCGCACAAACTTTATATCCTCTTAACCAACCCTACTTGGAATTTAATTTGGCGTGGATGGAATGTTCCCTTCCACTCGACCATCTGCTTGCACTGACCACTGGTACTGGCACTGCTAGGTGTCCCCGGGTTCTTCACATGCAGGCTTGCAGTTGCCGGCCGGACCTACGAAAAGGAGGTGCATCCGCCGACCTCGCCGCATATCTTTTCTTTGCAAGCTGGAAGCCTGGAAGCTATGCCGGCCGGCACCTTTCACCTTCGCCTCGTTGGGTTCCTATCGGCGGCGACGCCGCAACGGTGACGTTAGGTAATTAATTATGCTTGGTTCCTTTCTTATCCTTTGCCTTGATTGACCGTGACCCGGCCGTGAGAGAGAGGAGGTGCGGTGGTTTTCGTTGGATCGGAGGTGCCCGCCGGCTGGCTTCGCCGCCGTGTGAACCGGAGTGCCGTCAGCCGTGTGGGTGTCGTACGTCGGGAACTGATCAACGCGTCGGTGGGAAAGTTCCGGGAAATAAAGGTACAGTAGCTAAGCAAACTACTCCGTAGCTAGCTGCTCCACCCTCTTGACGTCTCGGAGATTGACGCGCGCGGGCAAGGGCCCGGCCGGTGCCTTTCATGCACCACTTGCCTATGCTCGCTTGACCTTGACTGGTGCTAGTATTACTAGTAGTCTACAAAAGATATGTTCACACATCTGTTTGACGCGGCCGCTGACTCCAATAACAGACTACATACATATATATATGGTCTGGGGATATGTACCCCTTTTCACGATCAAGCTCTTTATATCTCCCAAATTTAAGCTCGATCGTATTGTACTCGTTGGCGCATATATATAAAAAATAAAAGCCTAGAGCATGAGCAACTTGTTATAATGTCACGTCTTGTACAGATCGGGCAGGAGTAACAGATGTACTTCCTCCGGCTCGGTACAAACGTCTGCACGCACCCGCAGGCCGGCCCGTCAGCACGCCTACTAACAGCCGGGCTGGCTGGGTACGAATGCTACAAGTCCCCAGCCGGCCTGGTTTTTGCGCCTCGTCATGGGCTGGCGCTTGCCCTCGCCGCTGGAAAAATACCGGCCCGCTTAGACGTGGGAGATCACGTGGGCCTTGGCTGATCCAGCTCGGCCCCAGAATATGCTATATGCATGTTAAAACACTAAAATAGACATTTTAATCTGCTTCCGCCTAGTTTAAGCAGCTGTTTTGTATTTTTTTAATTATATCGTACACGTACAGATTCTGAGTGTGTTTGACTTTTCAAAATGCAATCAACGGTGACGTTGTTCTGCTTTTTGAACGAGCAGAGAAATGAGGAGTCTAAATTCAACTCCCAAAATTTCACATGAATCATGGGAGAGGGGTCCGATGCCGTTGATACACAGCTTCTTTTCAAATACCGCTTGGTTTTGGGGCATGTTTGAAACTCATTTTCTTTTGGTTTAACAAGATATGGTCTGTAGAGTGTGTATAATTTCTACATTCAATAAGAACCGCACAATCGACATATATATAAATTTATTTTACTATATTTCCAATTGGCTTAGTGGAAAAGATCACAAGCCAAATTTGATACAACAGAAAGTTAATAGTTCATACTGATATACGCAACAAAATGAACAGAAAGTTGTTACTTCATACTGATATACGCAACAAAATGGTGACCGTAAGGATTTGCATGCACTTTTAAAGGACAGATTTGCACTATGGGCTAGGCACAACGTTAACAGCGCATGTTTATTTTTGCTACCGTCCTCGGCTATCGCTGGCGGAAACATAAAAGATAACGAGTAGGGTTTTGTTATTCTGCAAAACTAGAAATATATCGATTCTGTAGTAACTTTAGGAATACAATTGAACAATCAACAGGCTATAGCAGGTCCATGGGTACAAGGAAATTTCCTCAAGCAGTGAGCACAAGCGCTTGAGGATTTTACATCTACAGACGTCCTCCCACATGAAAACACGAAACACAGAACACAAGAAACACCGTCCAACTTTTATGCCTGACAGAAGAGAAAATCGTAGCGTATCCTGCAAAAACAAACTATAATAAAGAATGGTCAACCAGTTCCTCTTCCTTTCTCGAATCCAATCCCTGCAGGCAGCAGCTCTTTGGATGTGGAGAATTAAGCGACAGCGGGCATGTCCTTGAGCCAGGCGTCGAGCGGCTTGCCGATGGAGTAGACAATGAAGCCGATCTCCCTCAACTTCTCGGCGTCGACGATGTTGCGGCCATCGAATACGAAGGCCGGCTTCTGCATGTTGTCGAAGATCTTCTGGTAGTCCAGGGTCTTGAACTCGTCCCACTCGGTCAGGATGCACAGACCGTGGGCACCCTTGGTGGCCTCGTAGGCGTCCCAGACACAGCTGACCTGCTTCACGGCCGTGGGGCTTGTCGGCTGCAGGTGCATCGGGTGGTCCCAGTCGAATTTGTTCATGGCCAGGTCCCGCTGGATCTGGTCCTCGGTCACCTGGGGGTCGTAGATGCTGATCTGAGCCTTGTCGCCAAGCAGGCCCTTGCAGACGTCGATGGCAGGGGTCTCCCTGGTGTCACCGGTGTCCTTCTTGAAGGCAAAGCCGAGGACAGCAATCTTCTTGCCAGAGACAGTGTTGAACATGGATGACACCACACGGTTCACAAACCGGCTCTTCTGATAATCGTTGATCTTGATCACCTGCTTCCAGTAGTTGGCCACCTCAGGCAGGCCATTGCACTCGCAGATGTACACCAAGTTCAGGATGTCCTTCTGGAAGCAGGAGCCACCAAACCCAACACTGGCGTTCAAGAACTTGGGGCCAATCCTGGTGTCCTTGCCCACAGCATACGCCACCTCGGACACATTGGCACCGGTGGCCTCACAGAGCGCAGAGATGGCGTTCACAGAGGATATCCTCTGTGCCAAGAAAGCATTGGCAGCAAGCTTGGAGAGCTCAGCAGACCACAGGTTGGTGGTGAGGATCCTGTCCTCGGGAACCCAGTGAGCATACACATCCTTGAGGGCCTGGACAGCCTTCCTGCCCTCAGGGGTCTCCCGGCCACCGATGAGCACTCTGTCAGGCTTGAACAGGTCCTCAATAGCAGTGCCCTCGGCAAGGAACTCCGGGTTGGAGAGGATCTGGTAGTTAATGCCCTTGCTGTTGTGGGTCAAGATCTTCTCAATAGCCTCAGCAGTCTTGACAGGGACAGTGGACTTCTCAACAACAATCTTGTCAGACTTGGAGACATCAGCGATCATGCGGGCAGCACTCTCCCAGTAGGTGAGGTCAGCAGCCTTGCCAGCTCCAAGACCACGGGTCTTGGTGGGGGTGTTCACCGAAACAAAGATGATGTCAGCCTCAGCGACATGCTTCTCAACATCAGTGCTGAAGAAGAGGTTCCTGCCCCTGCACTGCTTCACAACATCATCAAGACCAGGCTCGTAGATTGGGAGGGTGTCACTGTTCCAGGCCTCAATGCGGGGCTTGGAGATGTCAACGACGACAACCTCAATGTCTGGGCACTTGAGGGCAATGACGGCCATGGTCGGGCCACCGACGTAGCCAGCACCGATGCAGCAGATCTTCACCATCTTGGCAGCTAGATCTGTGGCCTGTAATTGCAAAAGGGCTTCTTTAGTGATTGCAAAACAGAACACATAAGATCCTGACACGGATCATACATGACAAGCAAGTGTTTCAAGTTAACTGATGCGATCAGAATTCACAAGCAAAAGCACCAGATCCTAAAAATTATAAGAGACTGAAATAGGCGAGACTGAAATATCAGAGGCATACAGAATCAGATTCTATGAAGGTCATTCTAAGTTTCTAACTTTACTGATTACATTCAAAAAAGGAATTCTAATTTTACTGAACAAATAGAAGTTACCTAGGACTGCGTCTAAAAAGGTTTATTTTGTTTGGAAGCTTTAGGAAGTATCCAGATCTCCTTTTTGCTAAACAATTATAGCATATATCTGTCTCTCTGCTTATCAAAACTGACCTGTTTGGCACCCTTCTCAACCAAATACATCTGCAGTTAATGCTTTTTAAATTCTTTATTTACTAATTATGCCACCAAGCACCAAACCACCTGTGATCCCATGTACTATACCATACCATTTACTGAAAGAAAAAACAGTGCCTAAACAGAATGATGGACAGGAACCAGATCCATGACCACCAATCCATTCTGAATTTACTTCAAGAAATCGCTATGAACAACGAGGCCATGTTCAATCGCGATCAGCCAGAAAGATCTGAAACTCTGATCCGAAACGGGGGCAAAGGATACAGACTCCAGGGGGGGTAAATCCTATTCAGTTACTACACCGCAAAATCCTGATTCGGATCAGATCCAAACCACGAAACACTCAGATCTGACAACAGCACATCCATCAGAGAACGAACTAAGGAACAGCCGCTCACCCAGAACTAACTCGAGGAACAACCGCTCGCAGAACGAAATCACGACCTTCGCCCGGCACGATCAGGCGCCCGACTCAAGACAGAAAATCAAAGCAATCGCGCGGGATCGGGGTACGAGTCTCACCAGATCTCGATGAACCGCGGGGAGATCTCGCGGGAGGAGGTCGGGCACCCGCACCACCGACGAAGGGAGACGGCGATCTCGCTCTCTTCCCTTTGCGCGATGCGGGGGGCAGAGGAGAGACGCTCGCTGCCTACGAGTTGTGTGTGTGCAGAGAGGAGGCGAGGCCACAACTCCTTAAATACCCCGCCACGCAAACCCACCGTTTCAGATCTACCCCTCCCCTTCAAAAAATAACCGTGCCGTGTCGAGGGAAAAAAAAGTAACCGCGTCAAAGGCTGGTCAGAAACCGAGTAAATGAGGCGGTGGACGACGAGTGCTCATGCCCCTTGCAGTTGCAGTCTCGCTCATGCATGCCACCAAACTTGCATTAATCAAAAAGGCGCTCACATGAGTCCATGACACTCCACCTAACCACTTTCCTTCTATACCCTCAACCCCCTCACAGAAAAAAAGAGAGAAAAATTCTCCTACACCATCGAGCGCATAACAAAAGGTGCTGATAAAGTTTTTTTTTCAGTTGCTGATTGAGCAGTTTTGGTGTAACTGAAAGTCTCATAACCTCCCTCTCTTCTATGTTAATAGAAGAGACCCAGTCTGGGTCACGTTCAGTTCAAAAAAAAAAGTCTGATAGCCTGATTGCTCTCTGATCAGATCTGGCTCTATCTCTCGTTCGGTGCACAGGGCGAGATGGGTGCGTACATGTAGCCCATGAAGGGGAAGCAAGTCAAGGAACATGGCCTGCAGAATAACCTAAGAGTTGCCGTAATTTAATCCGCGGTCAACTACAATAGCAACCGAATAATTGAGCTCTGAACCATATAATATGCTACGAGTACTAACCAAGGATGCAAAAGCTACAGCATTAGTGACAGACGTAACAAATGCAGGCTGGATCAACCGAACCGAGGCAGTAGAAAATTTCAAAGCCTGGAGCCCTGGACGCGATCAAATCCAGGAAGATGATGCAGATGCTTCTCCCAACAATGCTCTCCACCAACCAAACGTGTGTTTCGTTTGCTGATTAAGAAACATTGGCTGGATCCAGTGTAGGGAAACTCCAGGGTTGATGGTATAAAAGTTAAAAGGAAAAAATAAAGGGGGAAAATTCCTGGAGAGGCTTTGTTTACGCAGACAGAGTGTAAGCAGGAAAAGGAAGAATTTTCTTAGTCTGTAGTCACTGTCATTTGATTAGTGCTAGTAGTAGACTGAAAACGACCTCATCTTTGTTTTCTCCTTAAGCCACCATTTAGGAAAAGGTGCTAGTGAAAAAGATCTTTAATTTCCACAGTTCCAAGTCACAGATTGGCACATGCTCAAGCTACCAAGTCAACAAATACTCTTGTTTCTCGCTCCCATGATTAAATCTTTAGGTACAAGTTGGTGCATATATCGTTAAATACCAATACACAACATCAGAACTAGAAATCTGTTTAGTCAAACTAATTGAAAATCTACTCCGGAGAAAAAAAACTAAATATTTTTCCCAAAAATCATTTTCATTCTATTAAACATCCACATCGCTTTCAACTTAGGACGTCATAAATGGGACAAGACAACAGGCCAAACAAATCACATTTTTTAGAACCCCGCCACCATCCACTACCAACATGGCAGCATCACCAATGACCACGCCAACAAAAGGTAACCTCTGCCTATGAGACATTTCAACGAACACCGGATCTGCATCCCATAGTTCACGCACGAATCCGCCGACAATGAGTGAAGCAGAGGTAAAGGAACTACCACCACGGCGTCGCCCCACCCGAATCGGTTGCAACAGCCGCGGAGGCAACCAACCAACCAAGTGGTGATTCGCCTTTGAGTGCCTCTCACGCGAGACCAAGAAACGCAATCAGGCCATGGCAGCCACCTACAGCCGCGCACGTCGACGGCACGAGGGAGCGACGAGGAGTACGGATCGGAGCAGAGTGGAAGAAGAAGTGAGATCTCTGCGATACCTTCGGTTGCTTGATCGATGTGATTGGGAGCGACTTCAACTTCTGCCGGCTTTGGCTTTTTTCTCCTCCAGATTTGATCTGGTTCAGTTCGAGCAGGAAGTAATTACTACGTAATTAGCCTAACGGAGAGAAGGAAGGACTAACTAGCACGTGTCACTTGTATTTTTTTTCTTTGTAGAGATTTGTTGTGTGCGGTTATTAAAATATGATAAAAAAGATATCCTGCAGTGGCAATGGCGTTTCATTCATGTCACTCAAGTGGTACGCGTGTGATTAAAAAAAAGAGGTACGCCGATGGTATAAATGGATCAATGAGTCAAAATATTGCAAAAGTAATGAATATTAGAATCGCGATTGAAGATTTCGAAATAGTCTAATACAAATATTAGATTAATACCATTACGTGCACGAAACATATATTATGGCACCTCTAAAAGACGAAACGGCGGTCATTTCGCGGGCAGTGGATAGAGCCACGTAACCCGTTAACCCATTAACCATCGGATCTGGCAGATAAGTCACGTCGGCCGTTCGATCCTCGGTTACGCGGGTCTCTCACCCGTTAAATCACTAGTCCGGGCTCGCGAATCTTCCTGAGGTCGCTGGCCCGTCCTCTTCTCTATCCCCGGCGTCCAACGTTGCAAGCACAAAGAAGGCTTCAATCTCCCTGTCGCCCCTCGCCTCCCTATTGGCCACTACTAGTAGGATAAAAACGATTATGGAAATTTTCGATTGACCGAGTTTCGTTTTCGAGAATTTTTCATTCCAGTGAAACGGAAACGGTACAGGTCGGAGATAGTACGGAAATGGGAAACTTTAGTCGGAAAACAATACGAAAACGATACTGGATTTATACCGCCGAACAACTCTATCAACCAAATTTAGTCAAAAAAATTTCGTTGGAATTCCAAATTCAGCCCACTTAAATCATTTAGTCCCAAAATGCACAGCTACCATTCTGCTTCGCCTAAAATTTTCTTTTTTTCTTTCTTAAATTAGTTCTTTTTGTTTGGTCGCAAATGAAAATGAATCCCCACCCTACATAACTCCATTGATTTTTATCTTTTGATGTACATGCATAAATGGTATATATATAAATATGTAATAATGTTGGTTGTTGAAATTGGCCTACAGAGTTTTCGATTTGAAGTATTGATTTCGACCGATATCGACATATTTTTGATCCGGCGTTTCCGTTTCCGATGTACTGGCTTTTTCGTTATCGCTATTGTGTCTGAACTTATCGTTTTCGATTTCGTTTCTGAGTAAAAAATATGGTTAGAAAATGATAATAAAAATATGGTTAGTAAAAAATATGTACCGCTCTGTCTAGCAGGCCGCGCGGCCGCCATCTGCCGCCGCCTGGATCTCCACCTCGCGTGGTCTCCAATTGAGGAGGATCGGCAATACGGTTGGTTGCGAAGGACGAGAGCGATCCCATGGGCGGAGAGCGGGCCGACGCTGCTGCAGTGATGAACCTATAGTGATGGCCCTTGTCAGCGACTGCGAGGCCGGCTCTCTTCCTCTGCGGCGCCGAGGCCGTGGCTCCTCGTCTTAGGCTGCCCGCACTGGGCTCCCCTAAACGTTCCTGAACATTTAGGGGAACGAATCCCTGCACCGGGGTCCCCTACCGCCTCCGCCAAATCCAGGGGAGGTAGGGGCGCCACTACACCGCCATGGTGGCACGGGCCCCGCGTGGCTCAATCGCTCGGGCGCGGGCAGGGGATACGGAGGCCGCTGGGAGAGGGTGTCGTCGTGGAAGTGCGTCAAGAAGGCCGTTGTGCCGCCGGAGGAGGAGAAGGCCGCCGCGCCGCCGCTCGCGCTTGTCGCCCTTCGCTCGCGCTCGCCGTCACACCCGCGAAGGGGATGACAGGGAGGGGGAGCACCGCCCCCGCGGGGTGGAGGATGTGGCGGGGGTGCCGCGGAGACCGGCTGGAGAGGCCGGGCCGCAATCCGCCGCCGCCTCGTGCTCGGCCGTGGTGGGGGAGGAGAGGGGCCGCGACTGTGAGGGACACCCGTGCGACGCTGCCTCCGCCACGCGCAGCGCCTCCGCCGCGCCCCACCGGGCGCGCCGATGCCGCACGCCGCGGCCGCCGAAGCTGGGAGCCCCGCGCCCGCGGCCGCCGCGCTGGCCGCCCGCCGAGCCGCGTGCACGGAGGGAGAGGGAGGGGGCGGTGGTTGGGGAGCTGTTAGGGAGGAGGGGTGGGGCGACGCGGGGACGGGAGGGGGGAGAGGCGGCGGCGCGGGTGGGGAGGGGAGTGGAGGAGGCGGCGGCGCGGAGGGAGAGGAGGGGGAGGAGGCGGCGGCGGCGCGAGTGGAGAGTGGAGGGGAGGGGGCAGCGGCGGCGCGGGTGGAGAGGGGAGGGGAGGGAGAGTGGTGGAGAGAGAGAGAGAGTGGGGAGGGAAGAAAATGAAAAAAAATCCTGAAACATGGGTTCCACATCCTGGTTGTTGGTATAGGGGAGAGTATAGAAGATAGATGGATGCGGAGGAATTTTGGATGGAGGAAACAATCTCGATGATCAGAATAAAATATTTCTTTTAGAGGAAAAAATAAGATAATATGAGTGCGGACAGCTTATACCCTGCCAGCAAGGATCTCCACGCTTCACATCGCCATCGAGACCTAGGTGAGGGGCACCCAAGATGAGTCCGATTCGCCTTGCCTCGGCTAATCCCCTTCCTGACAAAACGGGGATTACATCCAGAAGTTTGAGCAGAGATGCGTATGTATCCTGTGCAAGATTCTTTTATTTATGTATTAAATTCGTGTATTACTCTAATATGGAAGTACTTCCTCCAGTAAAATAATATAGATGTTTTTTTAGTCTTTAAGGTGCAACTTGATCGTATTTTTTATGAAATAATGATAATGATTAAGAAATTTGTGGGATTATGAAAGTGTTATTCAAGACAAATCTGCACGTGTGTTTCTTTATATTTCAAAACTAAATATTCTGAGAGCTATTGATTGATAAATTTTCAAAAGTGTGACATCATCCTAGTCAATCAAAATATGCCAAATGTTTATAACCGGAGGAAGTAGTACCTCCTTAGACGATTGCATATTTGCATAGTGTCCATTTGTACGTGGTACTTACATGTGCAAGCACCCGTTAAGCACTAGGGCATCATAGGAACAATGCTACAGGACATGAACATATGTGTCTGTTTTTTTTGATACTTTATGTGTCCGTTGATGTAAGCAAAAGGAACCTTTTGTGCTAAGTATGGAAGTGGCATCGTAAGCATTTGAATTAAAGATGGCCTTCAGAGGTACACAGTGATCAGCTATACAGAGGAGTGAAGGACCATGACATAGGGTGGCTCACTTTCAGCACATAGCCTTACGGTTAATATTGATATGGTCAATATAAAACCTAGAATTTTTTCCACGTCCAGTGCCGTATCTCTTTCTCTTACGCCTCAATGGTCGCAGTTGCGCAAGTTTTTTTTTTGATTTCCAGTTTCACTTACGGTTAATAGTGATTATTTATTCTTCTTTTCTGAGGATGGTGATCATTCCTTCAGCTATACAAGAAAATATATTGAGAGGATGACAATTACAAACGCAGATTTCAAGGGGCTATAGGTTAATTATTACTGGCGAATTAACGATCGATACTGCATCGAGCATTTCATATGCGTGGGAATCCAACGGTAACAGTGCTGCTGGTCCCGCGCCTCCTACGGTCCTACCAAATTAACTCCAACGATCACTGGAAGAAACTTCACGGTCACATCGTAAAAATAAAGACAGAACCCCACGCTAACAATGTGATTTTTAGACGATGCAACATTTACGCAGGTGGAGGTCAAGTGGTAGTGGACCAATGCAAGAGGATTTCACGTGTGCCACCGTGGGGAATGTCCCTTCCTGCAGATGGATCCAGTGGACCAGTGATGGACTAGCAAAGCTGGCCGGCTGCTGTTGAGAATAGCCGCGCCGGGTGCCGAGTCAAACGATCTTGTACGCATCAGGCTGCAAGGGGTCGGCACTAACCAGTTATCAAGCTGACAAGTGACAACGCCATTGCACGTTTGGTAACCAAGTGAGCCAACCTAAACACAGACCTGAAAACACCCACATTGCCCTAACAAGAGGCAAAGCGCCAAAGCGTTCAAACTAGTCAAATCCATTACAGATAACACCAAACTCTGACCGATGTTCCACCGAGGAACTGAATGCTTGTGCACACACACGAGTAATTTTCTCGAAGGAAAGGTGTGCACGCAAACCAGCCGCACCAAACTCTGACCCCACATTGGTAGTACAGTTCTAGTCTTTGAGGAATTGAGTCATTGTTTATATGTCAAATTTAACTCCCAAATTTTACCATGCAAAAAAAGATTTCTATCACATCAAAATGTCGATACATACATTGAGTACTAAATGTAGATAAAATCAAAAACTAATCGCATAATTTTGTTGTATTTTACGAGGCCAACATTTTAAGCCTAATTAATCAATGTTTAGACATTTTTTCACAAATACAAATGAAATGTTACAATACCGTATTTATGGTAAAGTTCTGAAAGTTTATTTTCCTAAACTTGGGAACCGAACAAGGCCTGAATGTTTGGCACTCCACGGTGCGGACTGAAGACGATTGGAATTCAGGCTCAGGCTGCCTAAAAATGGACCCCGAAGACAGCGACACGACCCGCCGTGACTGGAGCCGCGACGCACGGCTGGGAGCCACTTCGTCGAGATCGAACTGGGAGGTTCGCGTAGCCGTCGTGCGAATCCAGCAGGTCGTTTCGTTGGCCTCCGGCGCGTCCCGGGGCCTTCAGGCCGTACACGCGCTCGGCCCGGGGTTAGGCAGAGTTAGGAAGCGGTGCCGCCGATTCGTCTTGAAAAATCGGTTAGGCCCAGGGGGAGCGCGGCACGGGGCAGGGAGGGATGGCATGACGCATCAACCGACAGGTTGCTCGCTCGCTGTTCCGTGGCCTCTCTTTTTTTTTTCCGTCCCCAATGATGGCGAGCATGGCGTGTGGCCGCTTTGGGCACGTTACTATGTGCGAGCGAACATGCAGGGGGGGCTGGCTCGCCGCTCACCTACCCCGACAGCGACAGGGAAGGGAAGCATCGTCCTTGCTGCAACAGGGCTCTGAATATTTTTTGGGGTCCCTCTACCCCGTTCACCCGTTGCGTTGCAACACAGGCACAGCGAAGGAGCTGTTGAAATTGTTGTGGCAGGACACGATTTTCTTGTGCTGTTGCGCCGGTGCGCGGTGAAAGCGAGGCGCGGTACGGGCGGATAATTTTGTCGCTCTGGACCGTCTTTGGCCGTGACTCGGCAGTATAGGAGTACACTTGCGACCTTCAAAATTAACTCCTGTTGGGTAGAAAGATTTTCGATTCACATGACCCTGGGATGGGATGATGTACTGCCAGGAATCAACTGATTATCGGGCACCAGATCTGTCAAGGACAAGTTAGGCGAGCGATGTGTACGTATTTTCGCAAGATGTCTAGATCTAAATGAGAGGAATGTGAACACTATAGTACTATTATGACACGAACGTTTTCTTGTGCACGTGAGAAGCAAGAAAGTGAAACTAAAAGGGGAAGCAGCCTCGGAGGCCAGGGCCAGCTTCGCCTGCGCTGGGGCCGACCGCTCGAAGGTCGCAGGCTCGCAGCGGCTCCGGAGTCCGGACCCTGAAAACTCCAACCCACTGGTCGCCCGCGGCCAACCCACGATCACGTCACGTCCGAGCCCGACCCCTTTGACACGGGAGCGCGGTCGTGACGGCGACGACGGGAGCGCCTCGCGTGGCGTGTGGCGAGTGTAGCGACGCCGGGTGAGCTGGAGGAGCAGGACCAGGGGATTCCCACGCTGCGACTTTCCAACGTGGGCTTCGTCGGGCAGGCAGCCTGGCGAACCGGCTGCTGCTGGGGCTTGTCACTGTCCCACGCGTCTTCCCAATTCTTTACGCGTGCCGATGGACCCCCGCCTGCCGCGGGCGGGATGCCCGGCTCGGTTCACAGTCGCCACCGACTGGGCCGACCGACGGACGGGGCGGTGGTGCGCGCGCATCTCCACCTGCCCTGCCCCCGCGGCCCGCGCGGCGTCGCCACCACATGGCGCCGGAGTCTGGCACGTAGTACCGGCTGCGGTGCTGGTGGGCGGGTAGAGGGCTCGAGACCAGTGCTGTGCTGTTCGGTCCAGCGATTCGATTTGCCACGACATGGAGGTCTTTGAGAATGAGAGCATGTTGATGGGTTCGGATCTACTGTACTGTACTATAGCGACCACAAATGGAATTGGTTGCGGTTAGTGCCTGCCGAGTGCCGACTGCCGACTGCCGAGAGTCTCGAAGCACAAACATCAAAGACATTAGACATCCTCCTCCAGATCTCATCTCCCGTCGACTTCGGGCCCTGTTTAGATCCAAAGTTTAGGATGTCAAACTTTGGGTTCTGTAATCATTGCGTCACTATAGCATTTCGTTTGTATGTGTGAAAAATTGTCCAAAAATTAATTAATTAGACTCAAAATGTTCGTCTCGTAGAGTACAATAAAACTGTATAATTAGTTTTTGATTTCATCTACATTTAGCACTCCATACATGATATGACATTTTGATGTGATGGAAAATTTTTTTGCATAGTGAACTTTGGAGGTAGAATTCGAAATCAGACTGATTATTAGTATGCATTTTTTTAATCAGGAGCGTCAATGATTTGACCTAAATGGAACCAGGCCGAAATGGGTAGGGTGCTGGGGCCGAAAATCCACACAAGCCTAAACGTGGCCCAAACTTCCTCCTGATACCCTGGGCCGAACTGATGATATCGAACCAACCGGCCAACCAACCAACCAACCGGCCAACCAACCACCGGCCCGAGTCCCAACTTTGTCTGTGCGGCGGCCGCGCGGCTGCCGTGCTGCCGCATCCGCCATTGCTGTATCCACCATCCACCGTGATGCGCGGCAGGGCAGGGCGAGGCAGCCGGTGAGCACGAGAGAGGAAGGGGACAGAACAGCGGGGGCGAGCGAGCGAGGGAGTCGCGCCCCCGGCTTCGGAGGGGCGTCTCGGCGCCCGTTCTCCACCCCTCGACCGGCGTTCGGTAGTTTAACCCCACGCCGCCGCGGATCGAGAACGGTATGGAGCAAGGATCTCGTGAATCCCGTGACCTCCGTGGGATGGCGCTGCCGTGGCGGCGATGCCCCCGTGCCCGCCATTGGGGCTCGGCATTCTATCGAACGCCTCTCGTGCACCGGCAGCGAGCGCCTTTGCCAGGTATGCCGTGGCATGTCATTGCTGTTGCTGCACTTTGAGTATCCTATATTCCTAGTTTCATTAGTAATCTCGAGATTGGTTCGATCTGGGAAGTTTATGAAACTAAACTGCGAGGCATAAAAAATGTGGTTTCCGAAATTGTTTTTCCTTTTCAGTGTCAGTTTCAGTAACCAATAGCTGGTTCGTTCTCCATTTCTGAACACGGGCTTTTACATTGGGTGTCTAGCTCCAATATGACTGTTCCTTGTATAGTTACTCTTTCATGAGAAGGTTTACTCCCATGAATTGAATATGACACTTTGGTAGTTACTGCTTTATCCATGTGTTCTGTTTTTACTTTTGACGAAAGGACCTCACCTCCATCCATGTTAATTGACTACTGTATCAACAGCTCCACCATCCGTAGAGGTTCCGATGGGTACCACATACACAGGCTGTATGCATTTTATTAGAATGGCTCCCTCTGAATTAGAGAAGGGCACATACAGATTCTCACATAAGAAATGATTAAACACAGAACCCAAGTCTGCACTACTGCAACAATGTATTATAATTGTATGTGGAACTAAGTCTAAATTCTGAGGCATCATCCTTCTTGTAGCAATTTCACAAGTTTGAGCAAGTTCTCATGAGAGGATCCTCCATCTCTGATGCTTGCACATGCCTTTTTCTTCCACAGAACTGCCCTCACCTTGATATCCTTATCTCCCAGCAGTTGCACTACCTTGTCCTTGATCTCTTCCTTTGTGACAACCCCTTGCTCATTGGCACAAAGCTTCAGGCCTGTCTTCCACACATTGCACACGTAGCTCTGGTTGCAGAACTGGTCAGCAAAGTAGGGGCAGCACAGGAACGGGACACCATGGAGCACACCTTCCATCGTCGAGTTCCACCCGCAGTGTGTCATGAAACAAGCAACTGAAGGGTGTGAGAGTACCCTTTGCTGGGGAGCCCAATTAACGACCTGTCCCTTGCCACCGACACTCTGCTTAAATTGGTTGAACCACTCCTCTTCGATTTCTTTGGTGAAGTTTGGCCGGACTACCCATAGGAATGGCCTGCCAGTTAACACAAGTCCGTTGGCGAGTTCTTGGAATCTTGTCGCATCAAAGACAGTTGAGCTCCCGAATGCCACATATATTATGGAACCAGGGGCTTGCGTGTCAAGCCATGTGAGGCAGGTCAAATCTTCAGACCAGAAATTACCAGTCAGCTTTGACATCGGCGCTACCAATGGACCGATGAGCAATGCATTGGGGAGGAGAGCCAATGCTTCAGGCTCCACCTCTCTGAATGTGTTGCAGATGATGGCCTCAGCAAGTGCCATCAATTGGTTAGTATTAGTGACATTCCGTATGTTCACTCTGCGCCTTTCTGTGGTGCTGCCCAGGCTGACCCAGGGGATCTCAGTCGAGTCGATGGGTGGCATCAGTTGGATCATATCATGTATTTTCACGTTCCCTGCATCAAGCCAATACTCTTGTCACTGAGTCATAGATGCAAGGAGGAACATAACAGTATGGAATTTGCTATGCTCAAGGGGATTTGATTCTTACCACTTTCATCAATAACACCATCCTCAATTAGTTTTGGAAGTTTCATTCTTAGTGCAAACACAGATGCTGAGTAAGTTGAGAACAAAGCAATACGTACGCCCACTGTGTTGGTCAGTTTTAGTGCCCAGCTCATAGACACATCTGCTATCACCCATTTTATCTTCTTGATTTTGATAATCTCCTCAAGGGGGCTGAACATGGCAGCTTGTAAGCCACTAACCAACTTGCCAATGTCTGTATGATCATCAGCAGGGTCCATACCATCTGGAATGGAGAGCATGTTAATTCCTTCAGGGATCACTCCTTTGTTTTGCATGGACTTGAGGATGCAGTCGTGGTTGAACTCGGTATTTACAAAGTCAACCTTGAATCCATAGTCGACTAGCCTATGGGACAACTCCATTAGTGGAATGACATGACCTTGTGCAGGGAAGGGTAGCACCATGACATGGGGTTGAGTGGCCGCGGCAGCCGTGATGGTTGTTTCTGTCATGGCTACAAACTGTTTGCGGGGTCAGTGCTTGCTCCTCCTTGTGGATAGATGTAACCCAGATTGGTCCATCGGGTGTGCATATAAAGGGTGCCATATCATGGTTGTTGCATCAGACCATACATCAGCAAATTTGTAGCCTGTTGAATATATGTCTCACTTTTCCAAAGAGAAGGTTATCTACACAATCGTTGAGTCCAGAGTTGACCACTTTGTTTTCACTGTCTTGCTGGCCAAGGAAAATGGCCACGTATGCTAGGGGATGGAGACATTGCAAATAGGGTATGCTTGGTAGAATAGATGCATTTGCTTATATGCACGTGATTGAGATGCCTGCTGCTGATCTTCTTCTACCTATGGCAATCTGGCTTATCCATTAAAAACAATCGAATAACGGCTTTTCCATGACTTGGCCATTCACTAAAAAAGGTGCACTGGAAATTCCGATAGGTTCAAAGATATGGGCACTCTATAAAAAGGCAAGTACAATTTGTAAAATAATCCATCTAAAATGAGAGAATTTTAGAACATAAATTTTGTTGGCTCTTGGCCATACATTCAACCAACATATGTATGAAAGATTGAAATCCTATGTATCCAAAAGTTAATACAGTTAATGGATTATAAATTAATTTCATATCATCTTCTGTTTTTAGCTTCATCAACATTTTGATGTGTAGTGTTCATCTACCTGTGGAGAAAGCTCATGCTAATTTGTATAATGTGCAGAAAAGCCACAGAGCCAGATTGTCTTGGAAATTTCCGTTCAAAAAGATAGTCTTGGAAATAACTGAAATGCATGTTTTGTATACTGTGCAGAAAAGCCACAGAGCCAGATTATATTGGAAATTTCCTTTCAAAAAAGATAGTCTTGGAAATAACTGAAATGCCATGATCTGGTCTCATGCAGCATCTACATTATTTTCTTAAGCCTTCATCTGTTCAGTTGTGCAATTCCTCACCCAATTAGTTATTTGAGATATATTGTTACAGACTGACACTGTGTCATTAACATTTTTAGAAGGGAGCATCTTGCTGAGTGCTAATATATAGACTCTGGTGAACTCTGTAGTCCGTACTTGCTTCTAGTTGTAGGGCTCTACTAGCTCAGTTTTTGATGGCTCGGTCGAAACGGCAGACATTCAGTATTTAGCAATTGCTGCTTCTTTGGAACTTCCCTAGCCACTATTCCTTAAAATGCTGTCAGATGTCACCTTTAGTACATGGCCCATATCAGCGACCAAACACCACGACGGCAAAATGCATTATGCATTTGCTGTCCACTGACATCGACATAGTTTCTAATTTAGTAGTATCTCAGTACACTCTATGGCTGTCTATCCACCTTCGATTGCGACTTGCAACCAATGTGTATCCAATCCAATTATCTGACCTTTGAATGGTAAAGAAAATTCTGACGAGCTGATTATTATTTTCTGAGCAGGTTCACAAACTTGAGTGAGCAGATCCTGAGTAAAGGGTGCCATATCATGGTTGTTACATCGGACCATACATCAGCAAATTTGTAGCATGTTGAATATAGATCTCACTTTTCCAAAGAGAAGGTTATCTTCACTATCATTCAGTCCAGAGTTGACCACTTTGTTTTCTCTGTTTTGCCGGGCAAGCGAAATAGCCACATATACTAGGGGATGGAGACGTTGCAAATAGCATATGCCTGGTAGTCTAGATGTATTTGCTTACATGCACGTGACTGAGATGCCTGCTGCTGAGCTGTAGTACTACCTACTACCTCTGGTAGTCTGGCCTATCCATTTCGTGTGAAAAGGTTCACTGCAAATTTGGATAGTTTCAAAGATATTGGCACTCTATAAAAAGGCAAACACAATGTTTAAAATTATTCATCTGAAAATGAAAGGATCTTAGAACATATATTTTGTCGGCTCTTGGCCATTTCATTCGATCACACATGTCTGAAAGATTGTAATCCTATGTATCCAAAAGTTAATACATGTTATGGATTATAAATTAAATATCTTCTGTTTGTAAGCTTTATCGACATTTTGATGTGTTTTGTCCATATACCTGTGGAGAATGCTCATGCTAATTTGCATACTCTGCAGAAAAGTCAAAGAGCCAGAGTGTCTTGGAAATTTCCTCTTAAAAAGAAGTCTTGGAAATAACTTAAATGCCATGACCTGATCTCATGGAGCATCTGCATTATTTCAGTAAGGCCTTGTTTAGTTCCAAAAAGCAACTCTCAAATTCACTATGCAAAAAGAAGATTTTCCATCACATCAAAATGTCATAACATGCATGGAGTACTAAATGTAGATGAAATCAAAAACTAATTGCACGGTTTTGTTGTACTCTGCAAGACTAACATTTTGAGCCAAATAAATCAATTTTTGGACAATTTTTCGTATATACAAACGAAATGCTACGTAATGATTACGAAAAGACCCCAAACTCCCAAATTTGGTAATTTGGGAACTAAACAAGGCCTAAGCCTACATGCTGCATCTGTTCGGCTGTGCAATTCCCTACCCATTAGTTATTTGAGATATATTAACACACTGACACTGCATCATTAACATTTTTAGCATGGAACATCTCGCTGAGTGCTAATATATAGACTCTGGTGAACTCTGTACTCGCTTCTAGTTGTAGCGCTCTGCTAGCTCAGTTTTCTTATGTCTCGGTCGAAATGGTAGGTATTCAGTATTCCTATGCGTAGCAATTGCTTCTTCTTTGGAACTTCCCTAGCAACTTTGCCGATCTAGAGATTGTTAGAGAACTACTGGAAAAAGCAATTCCTTAAAATGCTGTCAGGTGTCACCTTTAGTACATGGCCCATAGCAGCGACCAAACACCACGAGGGCAAAATGCATTTGGCATTTGCTGTCCACTGACATCGACATAGTTTCTAATTTAGTAGTCTCTCAGTACACTCTATGGCTGTCTATCCACCTTCGATTGCGACTTGCAAACAATGTGTATCCAATCCAATTATCTGACCTCTGAATGGTAAAAAAAATTCTGACGAGCTAAATAAGATTATTATTCTCTCAGCAGGTTCACAAACTTGAGCAGATCCTGATGTGAGGACCCTCCTTCCGCGATGCTCGCGCATGCCCTGCTCTTCAAGGACAACGCCCTCGCCTTGATCCCATCGTCTCCGAGTACCTGGGCGACCTTATCTCTGATCTCCTCTTTGGTGACGACGCCCTTCTCGTCAGCACGAATCTTCAAGCCCGTGCCCCACACGTCGCAGATGTAGTTCTGGTTCAAGAACTGGTCGGCGAAGTATGGCCAGCACAGGAACGGGACGCCATGGCGCATCCCTTCCATCGTCGAGTTCCACCCACAGTGCGAGACGAAGCATGCCACCGAGGGGTGCGAGAGCACGCGCTGCTGCGGAGCCCAGCCGACGACCACCCCTTGCCTCCAACGCGGCATCTGAACTCCTCCAGCCAGCCTTCATCGACGCCGTTGGCGAAGTTCGGCCGGACCACCCACAGGAACGGCCGTCCGGTGAGCACCAGCCCGTCGGCGAGCTCTTGGAGACCTGCAGTGTCGAAGACCGTAAAGCTCCCGAATGCCACGTAGACCACCGAGCCGGGGGCCTGCTCGTCAAGCCAGGCGAGGGAGGTCAGGTCTTCAGGCCAGAAATGGCTGGCTGACGTCGTCTTCGAAGCCACAAGGGGGCCGATGGCCAGTGGCTCCTTGGGGAGGAGGGCCAGCGCGTCGGACTCGATCTCTTGGAACGTGTTGCAGACGATGGTGTCAGCGAGCGTGTATGGCGGGCTCTTGATCGCGCTCTGCAGGATGGCTCTTCGTGACTCGGGGTTCTTGCCAACGCCAGTCCAGGGGAGTTCGGCCGTGGCGATGGCCGGCATCTTGGGGCTCAGCTGGATCCTCTCATTCCTGTTGACACTCCCTGCATACAGAAAACAGCATGTCCAGCAACATGAATCGATGTGGAGAAGTCAGTGGAACTTAGAAATCACTCTGTTTGCTCTTACCACTTTCGTCGATGATGCCATCCTCTATCAGCTTGGGAACGTGCGCCCTCAGCACGAAGACGGCAGCCGAATATGTCAAGAACAGGGCGATGCGCACGCCGCCGACTTTGTCGGCCAGATCCAGCACCCAGCTCATGGAGACGTCGGCCACCACCCAACGGGACTTGTTGGCTCTGATAAGCTCCTCGACGCGGCCAAGCATCGCCGGCCGCAAGCTCTGGCCAAGCTGGATGATGTCGGTGCGGTCGCCGTCAGGGCCCAGGCCGTCCGGGAGGGAGATGAAGTGGATCCCGGCATGGGCAGCCGCTCCGGTCTCTCCTCCTGCCGCCGCCAGGGCCGCGAGGACGCGGGCTTGGTTGTAGTCCGTGTTCACGAAATCGACCTCGAAGCCGTGGTCGACGAGCCGGCGGGAGAGCTCCATGAGCGGCATGACATGGCCCTGCGCAGGGAAGGGCAGCACCATGACACGAGGCCGGGGGGCAGCAGCCGCGGCGGCCATGGAGGCTGGTGGTGAAGCTGCCGTGTGTATACGCGCTGCCGTGGTTTATACGGCTGCACTGAGTCCTTGATTGCACCTGCTTGATGGGCCTGCTGTCGGATGCTGACGGCTCCTGTGGATATAGAAAGAGATAGAGGCGCATAGCAGTAGCAGCCTATGGCCAATCCGCCCGGGCGACCGCACCGATGGAGCTGCGTGCCTGCGTCACAACGTACGTCAGCAAGAATTCATTCATTGGTACTCACCGGTACAGAAATCCAAATGGGCCGGGCCCACTGGCGGCCCGAAGCACGGCCCAAACACGGTCTGACCCGAAGGCAACCTGCCCGGTACTATGCATGAGGCAGTGCCTGGGCCACTGATTTGGCCTGCAGTGCCGGCCCAGACACGTCACGATTATTGGGTTGGCACGATGACGACCCAATTAACAGGCCAGTCCATTAAAGGTCCAAGTCAATCCCACGCTCTCCATATAAAATGCAGCTCCAAACCCTGCCCTCCACTCCTCCTCCATCCTCACGAGACGCTGTCTGCCCTCCTCAACGGCATGAGGCTGCGCTGGCCACCGCTTGCCACTGCAGGAGGGCCGCGCGCGCCACCCTTCGTGTGCCGGCCTCCGCTCTTCGCGCGCCGCTACCCTTTGTGTGCTGCCGGTCTTCGTGCGTGGGCCGCCGTCCTTTGCGCGCCGCCGCGAGAGGTCTACGCGCCGGCCTCCGCTTGCCGCTGCGGGAGGCCGCGGCTTGGGGTGCATCGCCGCGAGAGAGCTGCGCGCCGGCCTCCGCTCGCCCGCCGCCCGCCGCTGCGAGGGTGTCGCACCGTTCCCGCGGCGCCAGGCCCTGTACCGGCCGCGCCGACGTCCGTCGTGGCGCCCTGCACTAGCTGCGCGCCAACGCTGTGGGTGCCGGGGCCGCGCTGCCGTCATCATGGCACGCTGGCCGATCATAGCCCGATGGGCTAGTCGGGCCACCATGCCGGCATCCCATATTGTCGGGCCTGTGGGCTGGCAGGTCGGCACGACAACCTGGTCCGGTCCCGCACGAAAACCTATAAGGTCTGCATAGTGTCGGGCCAGATCGGGCTAGTGCTGGGCTAGGGCCGGGCCGCCCATTTGGATTTCTAGTCACCGGCTTGTCCTTGTCCAGCAATGACATCCTTTGTATTGTTGCCTAAAACCAAAGCGATGAGATAATGGTCCATCCACCTACATGTTTGCGTCCTTTATAATTTTCTAACGGCTCTGCGACAATTGCGTATCTAAGTAACTGACCTCTGAATTAGCACTAAAATTTCCAGATGCTAAACACTAATCTTCTCTTAGCAGATTCACCAACTTGAGCAGGTCCTTATGCAAGGACCCTCCGTCTGCGATACTGGCGCACGCCGCGCTCTTCAAGGACAGCGCCCTCGCTTTGATCTCCTCGTCACCGAGCAGCAGCGCCACCTTGTCCCTGATCTCCTCCTTGGTGACGATCCCCCGTTCGTCGGCTCGGATCCTCAAGCCGGCACCCCACAGGTCGCAGATGTAGCTCTGATTCAAGAACTGGTCGGCGAAGTAGGGCCAGCACAGGAACGGGACGCCGTGCCGCACGCCTTCCATGGTCGAGTTCCACCCGCAGTGCGACACGAAGCACGCCACCGAGGGGTGCGAGAGCACGCGCTGCTGGGGAGCCCAGCCGACGATGAGCCCGTTGCCGGCGACGCGGCGGCGGAACGCGTCGAGCCAGCCGTCGCCTTCATGGACGCCGTTGGCAAAGTTCGGCCGGAACACCCACAGGAACGGCCGTCCGGTGAGGACCAGCCCGTCGGCGAGCTCTTGCAGACGTTCTGCGTCGAACACCGCGAGGCTCCCGAACGCCACGTAGACGACGGAGCCGGGAGCCTGTGCGTCGAGCCAGGGGACGCAGGTATCGTCTTCGGCCCAGAAATGGCCAGCGCCGGTAGGGGTAGGAGGGCCAGTGCCCCGGACTCGATCTCCCGGAACGTGTTGCAGACAATGGTGTCGGCGAGCCTGAGTGTCGGGTTGTTCTCGATCACGTTCTGAATCATGGCTCTGCGTGACTCCGGGCTCTTTGCAAGGGTGAACCAGGGGAGCTCGGTGGCGTCGATGGCCGGCATCTCGGGGCTCAGCTGGATCCTCTCGTTCCTTTTCATAATCCCTGCAAACGTAAACCACATCTTTGTTCTTGGCAACTTGATTTTGTAAACTAAAGACGATTGAGGCACTTCAAATCGAATTGTTCTTGTAGGGATTTTTTGGTTTGCTCCTACCTGTTTCGTCGATGATGCCATCGTCTATCATCTTGGGAACATGCATCCTGAGCGCGAAGTTGGCGGCCGAGGAAGTGGAGAACAAGGCGACGCGCACACCCACCGTGTGGATCAGCTCCAGCACAAAGCTCATGAACACGTCGGCCACCACCCACCTTATCTTCTTGGACCTGATCGTCTCCTCCAGCCCACCGAGCATCGCCGCCGGCAAGCCTTGCAGCAGCTTGCCGATGTCCGTGCGGTCGCCGTCGGGGCCCATGCCGTCCGGGAAGGAGACGAGGTCGATCCCGCCGGCAGGGGCCGCCGCTCCTGCCTCTCCTCCTTCCGATGCCGCGAGGATGCGGGAGTGGTTGAAGTCCGTGTTGACGAAGACGACCTCGAAGCCGTGCTCCACGAGACGGTGAGACAGCTCCATGAGCGGCATGACGTGGCCTGTGCGGGGAAGGGAAGCACCATGACACGAGGCTGAGGAGGAGACGCAGCCATGGTTGCAGCTGCAGTAGCTTGCGTGTTTGCGACGGCGCGCTACAGGGTGTGCCCGGTGCGTATAGGGCTGTTGGCCGGTGCTGGGAATATGAAGGCGAACTCGTCGATGCATTGCAGATTTGCAGACGCGTCATGCCTTGCATCAGCGAGTGTATTAAGCCCTTTATATCCCAAATTCCACTCCAAAATTCGCTATGCAAAAAGAAGATTCCTATCACATCAAAATGTTATAGCATGTATGGAGTACTAAATGTAGATAAAATCAAAAATTAATTGCACAATTTTGTTGTACTCTACGAGACGAACATTTTGAGCCTAATTAATCAATTTTTGGACAATTTTTCACGCATACAAACAAAATGCTACAGTAGCGCACACACTCCAAAAACCAAAATTTGGCTCCCAATTTCAGGATATAAAACAAGGCCTAAATAATGCTACAGGTTTTGGCCAGTCGCTCGTATCTTTTACGCGGCGACAGCCCACAAAATAAGTCAAATGTTGAACTGGACGACAGATCGGCAGGGCAGATTGGAGGTACTATATACTAGAGTAGTACTCGTATTGAAGTGTAACGGCTAAATAGTACTACTAACTTGGCAAGTAGTGTACGGAGTAGCTTCTTAAATAACGATGCTGGCCACAGAAAGCAAATTTAATTAGCAAAACAAAGTAACATTTGAAATGTGATTGGTTAAAAAAGTACCAGCATCGCTGGGATTTCGATCGATTTAGGGCCTTCCCTCTCCTCCGTGGATCATTTTTCAAGAGGGTTCATGTCCGGGAGCGGCGTTGAAGAGGTCCCAACAATAGTGTCACGGCAACAGATTTTAATATTTTAAAGATGATATAAATAGTTTTGTACGAAAAAATCAATCTCCCTCTGTTCTAGATTATAGTTCACACTAAAAATTATTGTAACTTTGACCAAATTTACAGAAGAAAGTATCAATATCAACAATATCGAATTAGTTTGGTTTGATCTATCATGAATTATGTTTTGAAAGTAAATTTAGATGGTAATATATTCTAAAAAATTTATCAAAGTTAGTGACGTTTGACTTAGTAAAAAGATAAAGTGTAATATAATCTATATCAAAGGAGTAATATTTAATTTTTGTTGTATGTAACAAATATTGTAAACAAAATTAGTGATTAAAGTTGTATTTTGACCATTTGGATATCCAAAACAATGTGACCAAATGAAGCTCCATTTTAATGTTCAATAAAGCCATCCTGAGAAAACATCAACTCCGCCCGTAAAAAGAAACTCAGACCGTAAAATACAACTTTGACTTATTTATAGTATTACATTAACATGTCTCAAAATTATTTGACTAAAACACCTTTGTTTGGAAATCTACCTACACATCAATGTGCACACTGTAATTATTAATGATCAAAGCCTGGACATGTTGATTATAGGCAACCTCTACAACGCAAAAAAAATTACCCGTGGAACAAACTTAGATAATTATTTAGTTCATTTCTACACTTATGACTTGCCATACTTTTTCTAATATGTCAAAAACTCACACCTTCGTCCAAACATTACCTAAGGTGTGGCTAGAAAATTGTTGGCCACACCTTAAGCATAGTTGACAAAGGCATGTGACAATGTGCGGACGTCAATCAACCATATATTAAAATGGTATAATTGGGTTAACCAGCCGACACTTCTTCAAACCTATGGGAAGGGATGTACCAACATTCAAGTTAGCATTTTATAATTTCAAATGATAGGAGGTAATATGATGGAGAACACCAGCATTGCTCAAGATCTTGATCTATGTCACATCTTCCGCGTCCCGTCTCATCCCTCAATGTTTTCGAGGATTTGTTTCGATGATGAACATTTTGATCTATGTATGTGACGTTTTGACATCAATACGTAAAGTGTAATGTACCCTTTTATTTTGACATCTTGATCTAATTTTGTCCTTATTTTTAATATATAATCAGTAGGGGTGAGCCCTTCCTGTTCTTTAAAAAAAGGGAATTTCTAAACATGCTTAAAATTACCATACATGCTTCGAGTTGGGCTTTGATCGGTTTTCAAATTCGGTGCCAAACAGGCCCGCATCAACAAGATCAAGTCGCCGAAGCTGTTTCTGGAATTTAATAGTATGACGGCAAAATTTCAGCAAGCCCCTATGATCGCTTGGCTCCTGCTATCCTTCGAATCGCCGCGCTCATCCATCATCACCCGTTTCGCAGCTCAATTCGCTCGCCGATCCTTTCACGAGGTCCACAAATCGTTTCAGATTCCGGCGCGACGACCCGTCCTCACCGACGGCCCGCCGGGCGAGGTCCCGCAGCGCGAGCGCCCTCGCCTTCGTCCCCGCGTCGCCGAGCAGCTCCTCCACCTTGCCCCGCACCACGTCCCTCCCGACGAGCCCCGCCGTCCCGCCGTCGTCCGGCCTCGGCACCTTCAGCCCCGTCCTCCACACGTCGCAGACGTAGCTCTGGTTCAGGAACTGGTCGGTGAAGTACGGCCAGCACAGTAGCGGCACGCCGTTCGCCATGGTCTCTATCGTCGAGTTCCAGCCGCAGTGCGTCAGGAAGCAGGCGACCGAGGGGTGCGCCAGCACGCGCCGCTGCGGGCACCAGCCCACCACGCGCCCGCGAGGCGCGGCGCGGCGGCGGAGCCCGTCGATGAGCTCCTCGCCCGCCGACCCCAGCCTGACAGCCCACAGGAACGGCCGGGAGGTCAGCGCGAGCCCCTCGGCCAGCTCCACGAGCTGCGCGGCGTCGTAGGCGGCGAAGCTGCCGAACGCGACGTACACGACGGACCTGGCCGGCTGCGCGTTGAGCCACGCCGCGCAGGAGGCGTCCTCGGCCCAGAAGCTCCCGGCCGGCCTGCCGGAGGAGAGCGGGCCCACGGGGAGGACGCTGGGGAACAGCGCGAAGGCCCCGGGCTCGAGCTCCTGGATGGAGTTGCAGACGATGGCCTCGGCGAGGTGCGTGGCGGCGTTGTTCCGGAGGATGAGCTGGAAGATGACCGGCTGGCCTTCGGCGTCGCCGGCGCGGTTCCACGAGAACTCCGACGTGTCGATTGGCGGCATCGCCGGAGCAAGCTGGAACGTGCCGCGCCACCTCGGCCATCCGCCGTCGTCAAGAACGCCGTCGCGAATCATCTCAGGAATCTTGATCCTTGTCGCGAACATCGCCGCCGACGACGGGCAGAACCCGGCGGCCCGGAGGCCGAGCCTCTTCGCCACGGGAAAGGCCCACGCCATGTTCACGTCGGCGATCAACCAGCTGATCCGCTCTCGCCCCCGCGAATCGGCATTGATCCTGCCAACGAGCTTCTCCAGCTCGCCGGGCATGACCTTGGAGAACGAGTCGGTGAGACGGGCGAGGTCCTTCCGGTCTTCGCCGCAGCCCAGGCCGTCGGGTATGGACACCATGTCGATCCCATGGAGTTCGCTGTCCCTGGTCGCCAAAGCTCCAAGGACGAGGCCGTGGTTCAGCTCGGTGTTGACGAAGGTGACCTTGACGCCGTGGTCGAGGAGGCAGTGGGAGAGCTCCATCATGGGGATGACGTGGCCCTGCGCGGGGTAAGGGAGGACCAGGACGCGAGGTGCCGGTGCAGCCATGCGAGAAGGTGGGAAAGGAACTTGCCGTGTCGTGGTAGTGTGGTTTGAGCTTGAAAGATCAGTAAAGACAAGCAGCAAATGAACAAATGAGCAAGATTGATCAACAAAGACAGGTCAATGCAGTTTGTCCGCTCATGGATAAAGAAGAGAAAAAGGAGATATGCAGATCTTGGCTCTTGGGCTTTTCTGACACACGGTGGATAATGTGGATACAACTTGTTTAGTCCAATAATTTTCCGAAGGGCGAAGAGAAGCTAGTTGGGTAAGCAATAGCCAGATTTGTCTATAAATGGTTTAAACCACTAATTTACAGTTTCACACCGTCACCGATAGACACACATATCATCTGACACGATCAGCAACACGCGGCCTATGAGATATCCAGACAACACATTTCAGGATGCGGCCGTAATGCGCGCGGCCGTTAGACATGCGTAGGCCGAAATATCAATTCAGCCACCAAGAAAATGGAAAGCTTGTTCCATCGAGCAAACTCTCTCATTCCTTGAGGAGCTCCACGAACTTCTTCATGTTCTGATGCGAGGATCCGCCCTCAGCGATGCTCCTCCACGCCGCGTCCCTGAGCGCCCCTACCCTCTTCTTGATCCCGTCGTCTCCGAGGACTCGCTCCACTTTGCTGCTCAGCTCCTCCTTGGCCACGACGCCGTCCACGCCCGGCGCCACCGGCAAGCCGACCCCCCACACGTCGCAGATGTAGCCCTCGTTCTGGAACTGGTCCGTGAAGTATGGCCAGCACAGGAACGGCACCCCGTTCCGCACCCCCTCCAGCGTCGAGTTCCACCCGCAGTGCGACACGAAGCACGCCACCGCACGGTGAGCCAGCACCTGCCGCAATGTCGAATATATGGAAGCGACCCGTTACACGTCACATCCTCTGACACGTACCGCAAGCAGAGAGCGTGGAGAACATACCTGCTGCTGGGGGCACCAGCTCACGATCTTGCACGAGCCGCCGGCACGGCGCCGGAACCCGTCGAGCCACGCCTTGCTCAGGCCGGCGGCGAAGTCGGGCCGCACCACCCACAGGAACGGGCGGCCGGTGAGCTCCAGCCCCAGCGCGAGCTCCTCGAACTGGCGCGGGTTGAAGACGGTGAAGCTGCCGAACGCCACGTACACGACGGAGCGGTCGGGCTGCGCGTCGAGCCACTCGAGGCACCCGGTGTCCTCTGGCAGGAACTGCCCCACCGGCTTCTTGAACTCCAGGTCAGCGAACAGGGGGCCGATGGGCAGGATGTCGGGGTACAGCTCGAACGCGCCCGGCTCGGCGTCTCGGAACGAGTTGCAGATGGTGACCTCGGCGAGGTCTTTCGCCCCAGTGTTCTGTAGGACTAGCTGGAAGATGGCCGGTTGGCCCTCCGGGGCGCCGGCGTTGTTCCACGACAGATGCGACGTGTGCAGCGGCGGCATCCCGGGGGCGATCAGCAGTGTCTCCTGTCGCTTTGGCCAGCCTGCACGCGCTCAAGAATAACAAATCAGAATTCAGTTACTAGCCAATATAATTGCCGGCTTCAACATCAATTATATACCTGTGTTGACAATTCTACGGATGTGAGCACGAGCAGGAGTGACATCAGACCAAAGGATAAAAATAGAAAGTACGAGACATCTCTATTATTCGGCACCTTTCTCGTCGATGACGCCGTCCTTTATCCACTGAGGAACTCTGAACATTGTGTCAAGGAACGCTACCGACCCGGCCCAGAAGCAGGCGACCCTGATGCCGAGCTTCTTGGCGACCTCGAACGCCCACCCACCCATGGCCTCGTCGGCGATGAGCCAACTGATCTTTGTCCCCCCGGACGCCTCGACCCTCCTGACGAGCTTCTCCAGGTACCCCGGCATGTGCCGCGAGAGTGCGACCACGAGCTTGCCGAGGTCCTTGCGGTCGTCACCATCTGCCAGCCCGTCCGGGATACTGGCACACCCGGAAAATATATGCAACACCATGAATGCAACAAAAATTTATTTTGATTAAAAATAATTATTTAATGTGATATTTAAATTGATAAAAGGCTAGAAACTCCAATTAAATTCTAGAAAATTTATTTAGGCCTTAATAAATCCTAGAAAAATTTAAAGGGTTGCTATAATTTAAATGTGATGAATTTTAAGGTGTTACAAACCTACCCCCTTAAAGAGAATCTCGTCCTCGAGATTCGGACGGATTAGAGAAAATCTGAGGAAACTCTGCCATTAACTCATCTTCTCTTTCCCAAGTTGCCTCACTTTCCGCGTGATGACTCCACTGAACTTTACACATCTTAATCACTTTACTCCGAGTAACTCTTTCAACAGTTTCCAAAATCTTAGCTGGGTACTCCTTATAAGTCAAATCATCTTACACATCCAACTCATCCAATGGTAATTCTTCCTCAGGAACTCGAAGACACTTTTTCAACTGAGAGATATGGAACACGTCATGCACATCTGACAGTCTGGCTGGCAACTCCAATTGATAAGCAACCTCACCTTTTCTATCAACAATCTTGAAAGGTCCAATGAAACGAGGAGATAATTTACCTTTCACCTTAAACCTTCTCAAGCCTCGAATAGGAGATACTTTCAGATACACATAATCACCTACTTCGAAGGTTAATTCTCGTCTCCTTGTGTCTGCATAGCTCTTCTGCCTGGACTGAGCCGTTCTTAAATTCTCTCTGATAATCTGAACCTGTCTTTCTGCTTCCTGCAATATCTCTGGACCAAACAACTGACTCTCACCAGTTTCACTCCAATACAACGGTGTTCTGCACTTTCTACCATAAAGAGCTTCGAAGGGGGCCATCTTTAGACTTGCCAGGTAACTGTTGTTATACGAGAACTCTGCATATGGAAGACTCTTGTCCCAACTGCCTCCATGCTTCAGAGCACAAGCTCTCAACATATCCTCCAAAATCTGATTAGTCCTCTCTGTCTGACCATCTGTCTGAGGATGATATGCAGAACTGAAATTCAACTTTGTATCCATAGACTCATGCAACTTCTGCCAGAATCTAGATGTAAAATGAGTACCTCTATCAGACACTATCTTTTTAGGTACACCATGGAGACAAACAATTCTGGACATGTATAACTCTGCTAACTTAGCGCTGGTATATGTAGTGTGAACGGGTATAAAGTGAGCTACCTTAGTTAATCTGTCCACAATAACCCATATAGAGTCATATCCTCCTCGAGTGCGAGGTAATCCAACAATGAAATCCATACTGATTTCTTCCCACTTCCATTCAGGTACCTTGAGTGGTTGAAGCAAACCGGCTGGTCTCTGGTGTTCAGCCTTAACTCTCTGACAAACATCGCACAATGCCACATGGGCAGCCACATCCCTTTTTAGTCCATACCACCAATACCTTTGCTTCAGATCCTGGTACATCTTGGTGCTTCCAGGATGAATAGAATATGCGGAATCATGAGCTTCCCTCAATATCTGCTCTCTGAGAGACTCGATATCCGGTACACATATCCTCTTTCTAAACCAAATTGTACCTTGATCATCTTCGGTGAAGTCGGGAGCTTTCCCTGCTAACATGGTTTCCTTGATTTCCTTTATCTTCTCATCCGTAAGCTGACCCTTCCGAATTTCCTGCTCTAGTGTAGACTCAACTTCTATTGTCACACCTTCTGTCTGATTCAGGAATCCCAAGTTCAGCTTTTCCATCTCTGCAAGCAACTCAGATGGTAACTGGCGACCAAACATTGCATTTACTTGTGACTTCCTACTCAACGCATCAGCAACCAAATTAGCCTTGCCAGGATGATAGTTGATTCCTAGATCGTAATCCTTGATCAACTCCAACCATCTTCTCTGCCTCAAATTCAGATCCTTCTAAGTAAATATGTACTTCAGGCTTTTGTGATCAGTATACAGCTCACATCTGTTACCTAGAATATAGTGCCTCCAGATCTTCAAGGCATGGACAACAGCTGCAAGCTCCAGATCATGAGTAGGATAGTTCAGCTCGTGCTTTCTCAACTGCCTGGATGCATAGGCTATAACTCTGCCTTCCTGCATGAGCACACACCCAAGTCCTCTACGAGAAGCATCACAATATATATCAAAGTTCTTGTGAATATCTGGCATAGCAAGCACTGGGGCTGTAGTCAACTTCCTTCTCAACTCTTCAAAACTGGCCTGACACTCTTCTGACCAAACAAACTCCTTGCCCTTCTCTAATAGTGAAGTAAGAGGTTTCGCTATTTTAGAAAAGCCTTCAATGAATCTCCTATAATATCCAGCCAATCCCAGAAAGCTTCTGATCTCAGAGACTGTGGTAGGAGGTTCCCATTCCAACACATCCTTGACTTTACTTGGATCCACTGCGATACCTCCATCAGTAACAACATGACCAAGAAAGGACACTTGATTCAACCAAAACTCACATTTACTAAACTTGGCATACAACTGGTTCTCTCTAAGAGTCTGCAACACTAACCTCAAATGTTCTTCGTGCTCTTCCTCATTCTTAGAGTAAACCAGAATATCATCAATAAACACCACCACAAATTTATCCAAGTACTCCATGAACACCTTATTCATTAGGTACATAAAGTAGGCGGGTGCATTTGTCAATCCAAACGACATTACAGTATACTCATACAACCCATATCTGGTGGTGAATGCTGTTTTAGGAATGTCGGAACGCCTGATCCTCAACTGATGGTAGCCAGATCTCAAGTCAATCTTGGAGAAAACCTTAGCTCCTCTCAACTGATCAAATAAGTCTTCAATTCTGGGCAATGGATACTTATTCTTGATGGTTACCTCATTCAATGAACGATAATCCACACACATCCTCAGAGTACCATCCTTTTTACCCACAAAAATTACAGGTGCTCCCCAAGGTGAAGAACTAGGACGAATGTACCCTTTATCCAACAATTCCTTAAGTGGTTTCTTAAGTTCTTGTAGTTCATTAACAGCCATTCTACAGGGTCTTTTAGAAATAGGAGCAGTACCAGGTAAAAGCTCAATAATAAACTCAATGTCTCGGTCGGGTGGCATACCTGGCAAATTATCTGGGAAGACATCCGGAAACTCACAAACAACTCTGATATCCTCCAAAGGAACACCGCTGGCCTGATTCACTGAGTAAGTTGAAGCTGAGGGTTGAGTGGCTCCGAATTCAATCTTCTCTCCCTGAGGACTAGTTAACAACACCGACCTCTTGGCACACTGAATCACCGCATTGAAAGCAGCTAACCATCCCATTCCAAGTATGACATCAATTCCCTCAGAGTTCAGGACTATCAAATCAGCAGGAAAGTCTACCCCAACTATTTTCAGATTAACTCGGGGACAGATAAAATTGGCTTTCATGTTTCCACCGGGAGAGCTAACTAGCATGGAATTTTTCATAGGGACCATAGATATATTATACTTAGCTACGTACTGAGCAGTAATAAAAGAATGAGATGCTCCAGAGTCGAATAAAACTGATGCAGGGGCTGAGTTGACGAGGAACATACCAAGTACCACATCCTGGGCCTCCTGCGCGGACTCTGCAGCAACATGGTTCACTTTGCCCTGCATCTGATTCTGCTGGCCCTTGTTGCTCTGGGGCGTCGGGTTCACATTCATGTTCTGCTGCTGAGGGGTATTCTGCCTAGGTGCACTGCCACTCTGGTGCTGTGGGGTCTGAGCATTCCTCTTAGGACAGTTGTGGGCAAAGTGGCTGGGATCTCCACAAATGTAGCAGGTACGGGGAGTAGGAGCACTGCCTGGTGCAGGGGTCTTCACTGGAGTCTGAGCCGGGGGTGGTCTGACGGTTCTGCTGAAATGCTGGCCGCTGAGGTGGAGGTGCTGACCGCTGACCCTGACTCTGCACAAAGTTACTCCCTTGCCCACCAAAACGAACGGGCATGTTCTGCTGAGGCGGCTGGAGACGAGGGCGGGTGTTACTGCTTGATTGTCCTGAGGCCATGAACTTCCTCTCCTGCTCTCCCAACTCACGACGCTTGCTCTCCAAGCCAATAGCCTTATCCAGCAGCTTCTAAAATGTTGGGAAGGTATGAGACATGAGTTGATATTGGAGCGGCGGAATCAATCCTTCCAGAAATCGCTCCTGCTTCTGCTCATCATCCTTCACCTCATCTGGGGCGTAACGGGACAACTGAATGAACTTATCCCGGTACTCACTGACGGTCATCCCACCTTGCTTGAGTGAGAGGAACTCCTTCTTCTTCAGCTTCATGACACCAGCAGGAATATGGTAGCTCCTGAAGTTGGTTCTAAACTCCTGCCAGGTGATAGCATCAGGGGTGGCATGAGCAGCAAGATAAGCATCCCACCAATCTAAAGCTGATCCTTCCAAGCGACCTGAGGCATACAGGACCTTCTCCCTGTCATTGCACTGAGCCATATCCAGCTTCTTCTCAACAGTCTTCAGCCAATCATCAGCATCAAGTGGATCTGCAGAGTGGGAGTAGGTAGGAGGTTTGTGACTCATGAACTCCCGGTGCTTGTCCCTCTGCTGGTTGTTGTTGTTGTTGTTCTGTGCTTGCATGGCTGCCAAGGTATTAGCCATGCCCTGGAGAATCTGAGTCTGGTTGGCGAGGATCTGATCCATTGCTGAAAATGCTTGATTCGGCGGAGGATTTGGATTGGGGTTGGCACGTCCTTGACGATTCACCGGTGGTTGATCCACTCCACTTCCAGACCTGGTGTTTACCATCTGGTGGTTAGAACATGAGGTTCAGAGGGTGGTAAAAAGATATAACTCAAATCATGAACAGATAAGAGTTAGTGTAGAACTAGTTGCCAATGACGGGCAAATCAAAATCCTGAAACAGATTCTATTCATCCTAATTAAACAGTTGTAACTCTCATTCTGTGTATCCAAAAATCATGATCTTTTGTCTGAACGTAGACCATCAAATTCTGAAACTAACCCAACTTGAATCACCTCCATCGGAGTTTTGTAGCTCGAGGTATAAAATAAACAAGACGGCTGTGTCAGGACCACGGGACAGATTCTGGTTATTCTAATAAAACCTTTATATCTCTCTGCCAGAACCTCCAAAAATCACGAAAAATTCCCAGAACCTAGGTATCAAGTCATTAATCCAACCCAACTGGATTTATGTCAAACGGAGTTCCGAAGCTCCAGAAACAATTCGGACAGTACCAGGATATCATGCAACAGCGAGAACAAATTGTCGCATAACATGATTTATATGAGGGGTACAATTATATGGATAAAGTGATAGTTAAGGGCTAAGATCAGAGACCAAGATAACCCAAAACTAACTAAATTTATTTATTTAATAATTACTCAATTGTGGTCATCACTCCACAATTAAGTTCAATCATTACAAAGATCCAAATCACACACTTAGCACAAAAGCAAACATCTCTACCATACTTTTTAAACCAAACTAAATCACATGTTACGCACGAGTCTCAACAATTCTAAACGTACTGAACTAACAAAATAAAGGGTATCCTATCTTAATAGGTATGGGTGAAGCAACTAGACGATCCACCGAGCACTTTTCTAGCGAGGCGGTGAATGACCCAACAATCCTTCTATATCTTCATCCAAGGGCGGAAGTGCTTCTCCCTTGAGCTCAGCTATAAGCCTTTTGTTCTTCCTTCGTTCAGCAGCGAGTTCCTCACGCACTTCTTGTAGCTCCCTTGTAGTGTCATCGGCGTGCACGTCGAGCATCTGGGTGAACTCCACTTGGACGTTGAGTGTAGAGTTCACACCTGGCGGGTGTGGTACAACCCCAGTTGGAGTGCCTTGCTGCCTTCGAGGAAGATATGCCCAAGCAGTGTGACGTACTTCAGCAGCCTCCTCATGACAAAGCACAGAAAGTGCCCTCCTGGCTGCATCCTGGATTCCAGCTTCGAAAGTTGATCTCATGGCGATTGCGTGATGCACTGCAGCCTCTTTGGTTCCTCCAAACTCATAATCAGGCTCTCTGATGTATACAGCGACTTCCCAGTCCTCTGGGTGATCTGGATGTGTCCTCCTTCTTCCACAATATTCTATCTCCACTGGGTAGTTCAGACGCTCGAAGAGCATTCGAAGCATCATAGGGAACCCACTGTTGCCTCCGTCGTGGTGATGAATAGTCACTACCCACATGTCAGGCGGCGGAGAGGGTCCTTCACTTCCTTCAGATCCAGCTGGAACATTCCCTCCTGAGTTGACTTCTTCGTCCATTACTTCCATCTCTTCAGGTTCCGGTTCCTCCTCTTGCACCGAATGCGATGAAAAAGAGGAAAGAGTGCTTGCCAATCTACGAGCACCTTGCCTTGTCAACACCATCTATGGTTTAAGCAAGAAAGGGGTGAGAACAGTTCTAAAGACATCAGAACCAGGTGAGATGGTGAGAAAGATAGACCAGAAAACAAGTCAAGGAGAAGACAATTGTCAATGACCCGGAATAATAGCAAATTAAACCAAGAATAGATAGAGCAAAATTAGTTAAGCAAATAATCCTTAGAGAATGACCATTGCTATCTAGGCTTGCGTCCTACAGTCAACATAGCTCTGATACCACCTCTGTCACACCCGGTTTTAAAGGCAAAACCAGGTGCATCTCATATGTGCGCCAGGATCAGTTTACACACATATGGTAGACGTCACAAGTGAATATCCATAACCATGCATAACGAAAGAGTATTATAGTGCGATCATTACAATATCAGAGTTGACTCAAATGTCATAGCGGAAGACTTAAATAAACGTTTATCTAACGAAGCAAAAGTGACTCCAACTCCACAGGCATTGACTGGGGGAGACTCGCCTAGAACTCCTCAAAATCAGTAGTGAAATCCTCAAAATTCTCCCAATCTGAGCAGCATTCCGGGTGTAGTTGATGCAATAAAAGAAAGAAAGAAAACAAGCATGAGCACATAACGTACTCAGCAAATGTAATATGACATACAAGGCTGAGGCAAAAAGGTTGGCTGACCATACTGCAGTAAGCAGTTTTAGTTGGTCAAGTTTTATTAAGCAACTATTTACTAGCAAATGAAAGTATATACCACCCACAAATTAATGAATGTCATATTCCCAACATATTCATATAACCACGATTTAGATCATGTTCAAGTATGATTATCATGTAAGGGTCCAGACCGCTCTTGACCGTGAGCACGGCTGTTATAACAGTTTTACACTCTGCAGAGGTTGTACACTTTCACCATAAGCCGTGATTCCCATTGCCGAAGCATTGTACCCTTCCCACACCACGTTGACCGAATACTGGGTTTCACTATGAGACCTTTACAAAAGCACCCTAATAAATGATAGCCCGCTAAGGTTTCCGGTTCAGAAGTAAAGCATAACCCTCCCTAATGAGGTCTGTCTCTTACCAAAGCCCACAGCTCAAGAGGACCGAGCTATACCCCGTCAACCGCCACCCCCCATGCCCCTTTCGGGTAAAGCTTCCATAAACCAGAGCACCTAATTAGTCAGTCAAAGCCAGAGCCACATGGCACTCATGGTTGTACTGTTTTCCTGGGTGGTTCTCCATGTTCCAATTAAAAAGATATGATCTTGCCATTTAATTAATTCAAAGAGTATTTGGAACATAGAGTAGGGGTTCATTTAACCAATCCCAGTTGAGCAAACTAAGCATCATCTACCATCAAAATTAATTAAGTAACCCAGTTTCAAGGACAGGGGAATATAGTGGCTAGGCAAATCCTTAAATAGGAACCCATCAAATTAAGACACATGCATGGGTGGTGAAATTAATAATTATTAGGACATTTGCATGACATAATACACTTGCCTTCTTCCCAACTCGGTTGCTGCTCAAATCCTTCTCCAACAGTTGGTTCTTTAGAGAAATCCTCGAACTGGTCGTTTCCTAATCGCATCACACATTTACATGCAAGGAAACAATACAATAAATAAGAAACAATACACCAAACAATTCCAACAGAAGAAAACAACAGCACCAAACTAATCTACATGACACAACGAACGCGTGAACGCGAGAATCACTAAAATCGGAGTTAAAACGCAAAAGATAAGGCTTTTCTAAGGTTCAGGGACTTGCTGGCAAAGTTTTAAAAGTTCCAGGGGCTTAACTGCGAAAAACCAGGGGCTAAAACATAATTTTGTATAAAAACTCGAGGGCTTACGGGTAAAAATACCAAACTTGGACCTCGGGCATAATTTTAAATCTTGCAGGGACTTAAACAGAAGAAAAAGGACCTAAACGTAATTATTTTTGAACTAGGGTGGACTGCGGGTTGATTTTCAAAAACTACAGGGGCTCTTTAGCAAAATCGCCACGCTTACCGTTACGCTCGGGTTTGACTCGAACGCTAGGGCTGACGTGGACCGTTGGATCACGATCGGACGGCCTAAAACGGATCGGCCGAGGGGGGGGGGGGGGGGGTTGCCGGCGACGGCCGGGACGGCGGCGCCGCCCGTTTCCGCGGCGGACCTTCGCCGGAGTGCGATCGATCTACCGCTACAGAGCACGAAAAACGACGGGACTTGGTCCTACGGACTCGCGAGCTCACGACGAGTCCATCTAGGGGGTTCTTGACGACAGCCACGCGACGGAGACGGCCGGCGACGAGCTATGGCGGCGGAGCTCTCGGGTGAACGCGCGAACGCGGTACTAGGGCTGCTATTCGCGACTAGAGGCAGACAGGAAGGACGGGAAGGCGACGGCGAGCTTACCAGAGGCAAACTCGACGAGATTTGGCCCGCGACGGAGACGAACGAAGGCGGGCGGCGACCGGCGATGATGGCGGCTCGAACTCGGCGGCGGCGGGCGCTAGGGTTTGCGGCTCCGACTTGATGGGAGGACAGCAGAGGTGGCGGCCGAGTTAAATAGGTCGGGGAGGGGCTCGGGCAGGCGTGCGGCGGCGGGACTCGACACGGAGGCGGCGGCGGTGTCGGGTCGGACTCGGACGGGGAATCCCGCTCGGGGACGACGATGCTGACAGGTGGGGTCCACCTGTCGGCGAGAGGGAGAGAAAGAGCGGCGGGGGAGAAGGAGAATGGGCCGGTGCTGGGCCTAAAGAGGAACGGGCCGAGGGAACAGAAGGGAAATCGGCCCAGGGAGAAAGGAAAAGAACGCGGGGAGGAAAAGCGAGCTGGAGAAAAAGTCCAGGGGGCAAACTTGGACCGGGCCAAGAGTTGAAGGGGCGAAAACGAACTCGGCTAATTTAAACTTTTCTAAAACTCAAACAAAAGCAAATCAAATTCGAATTTAAACAGAATTTAAATTCCAACTTGATTTACTAGCAAGCAAAAATATATGCAACAGCATGAATGCAACAAAAACTTATTTTGACTAAAAATAATTATTTAATGTGATATTTAAATTGATAAAAGGCTAGAAACTCCAATTAAATTCTAGAAAATTTATTTAGGCCTTAATAAATCCTAGAAAAATTCAAAGGGTTGCTATAATTTAAATGTGATGAATTTTAGGGTGTTACAGATACCCACCAGGTGGATACCGTCGAGCGACGGCCGGCCGGCGGCACCATCGGCCGCAGGCATGGCGTCGAGCACGAGCTCGTGGATGGCCTCGGTGTTGACGAAGGTGACCTCGACGCCGTGCTCGACGAGACGGTGGGAGAGCTGCATCAGCGGGATGACGTGGCCCTGCGCAGGGAAGGGCAGGGCCAGGACGTGAGGACCCGCCGCCATGGCGCGAGGTCGGAACTCGGAAGCTAAGCCAAAGACGTGGCTCAACAGCTGAATGCCTTCGCGCGTCTGAGCCCTGGCCCCTGGGGTGGTTCTTGTGGTTACTGGTTGGTCCTCTGTCCTCGTTGCCATGGGCCTCTTCCAGTCTCTCTGCCTTGGATCACGGCAATCTGGGGTCCGTGGCTAGAAGATCAGCGATTCAGCGAGCTGTATGGATGTACGGCAGATCTCCGTCCGCTGCACCTCAGCCGGAGAATTCAGCACTACTCGCGAAAGGTGCCGCGTCCCAACAAAAATTCACTAGCGGCCAGCCACTATACCATTTCCGGTGCACATTCACTCGCGTCCCAACAAAAACTCACAATCGAGTGCAGTGCTGCCAAAAGTGGAGGTGGATGATGCTGAATTGCTGAGGTTGACAGTGAGTATAGCGAAGACGAGAGCAAGAGGGTGATTCACGAGCTACCGGGACGTTTCATAGGTTCTGTTGGTCAGTAACTAAAGTGACGCAGCGAGGTCAATAATCTGTAGAGAAGAGTATATTAATAAACTATATTAAGTTTGACCAGCTTACAGGGAAGAATATTGATATTTATAGCACCAAATAGATATATAATGATAAAATAATTCATGATGAATCTAATGATACTTATTTACTATTTTAAATATTGATAGCTTTTAAATAAATTTGGTAAAGTTCAGGATGGCTTAATCTAGGACAAATATAAAAATGCGTTTGTTTTGGGGCAGATTCTAAATTTTCCAAAGCTGGTCTAGAAGTATCGGCTCTGCACTGTCGACTAGTTGCAACAGAGAGGTTAAGGCCCCTTTGGAACAAAGAAAAAGTATAAGAATTTTAGATGATTTAGATCCTATAGGAATTTTTCCTATGATGCCCTTTGGAACAAAGGATTGAATTCCTACCAATCCTACGAAATTCCTATGGAATGGCTTGTTCCATAGCAATTTTGGAGGAATTCTACCAAGAGATTGGACCTCATGGAAAGTTTTCTTTGTGTCACTCTCTCCTCCGATTCCTTTGTTTTTCTTGTGCTCCATCCAAACAACCATTCCTACAATTTTCCTGTGTTTCTCCATTCCATAGGATTTGATTTGAGATACGATGCCATTCAATTCCTACGTTTTTTCTATTCCTATATTTTGAAAATCCTACGTTCCAAACAGGGCCTAATAATGTACCTCTTGATCGAGTGACCCTTTACCCGCATCATTTGGGACCATATATATTGACGTCTGTTCCCTTTGCACTGAGTTATGACCGATCAACTGGCACTCAAAGTAATTTGTAATGGAGTGGTTATTGGATCTTAAGTAGACATGACCATGGTAAAATGTATGGTGTCATCCAGATCTGTAAACTCCCAAAAATATACTTTTATAAACTCATCATGTGTATCATAACTAGTTCAAAAACGTGAAAAGTTGAGGAATTCTCCTTATTCTCACATTAGATCTCTTACTGTCCCATGGCATTCTGAGAGTTTAGGGAACCGGATGACACGTTGGGACAAACTTCGGGACATGAAAATAAATTTAGAAAGTTTAGGGACCTAGATGGTATACTAAGACAAGTTCGGTCCAAAACTTTTAAGAGTTTGGAGATCTAAATAACATTGCATGATAAATTCAGAGATCGCCAATATATTTTACTCCAACCGGAGCGTGAACGAGATTGATGGGGGTGGTCCAAGAAATCCATGACAAAGCAAGGATGTGGAGTAGATCTGGTGGACTTTTTATTTGAACAAAAGTATGGATTATTTTTATTTAGATTGCTTTGAACCTAGTACGATGAGGATCTTTCTATGGGTACGGGTATTATGTTGACCCTTTCATTATGGCAGGAGTCTACAAATCTATACTCCCTCCGTCCCGTGAAGAATGCAATTCTAGTTTTTCTCAGACAGATTAATGACATTGGAAAATGATCATGCTATCCTTAGTAACCGTCTCAATCCTACTAAATTTGACATAGAGGTTGTTAGTGCATGCGGATAATTATCTATTTTAAGAAATAAATAGTTGGTTACAGCTAGAATTACATTCTTTTGTGGGATTTTTTTTTAATCTCAGGATTACACTCTTCACGGGACGGAGGGAGTACCTTAGTATTAGTGACATGATATATATACTCGATCTCATAGGATTCCACCATTATTGAGGAGGGAGACCTAATTAATGTTTAGGCGAAAGACATGGAACAATGCAAGAATACTTTAGGTTAATTTTGATGTAAAGGTGATTGATTTTATCTTTCTTTGTCCAGTATGTTATACGATAACCAATACTCCCTCCGTTTAAATTTATAATGGGTCACCTAACTTGGCACGGTCTTCTAAATACTTTAATAATTCAATTAAGCTATCTTATATTATTGATCATTATGAATTTATAATCATTGGATATTGGATAGTACATTTGATTACAAATTCAACTATATCGAGTTCGCATTATAAAAGTTCAAAACTATTGGCTAAATTATTGATCAAATATTGCACAGTTTGAATCTTGATTTCCATGCACGTCTTACAAAGAAAAATGGAGAGAGTATGTACTAAGCTCCAAAGATATTCAAGAAATGATAATATTTCATATGGCCCGAGGCTCTAAGCTACACTTTGGCAATTTGCATGCTACGAGTGTATACTCACCACTATAAATATATACGCGGACACTTTATTCTATCCTAAGAGCTAGCAAATTTTTGGATTGATGAAATCACCGCAACTTTACATGTTTAGCCGAGTTTACATGTTTCTTTCTACGCTTTAAAAAAAACTCGACCCTGGGGAATGACCTTCCCCGAGGCATTGATGACATGTTTCTTTCTACGCTTTAAAAAAAACTCGACCATGGGGAATGACCTCCCCCGAGGCATTGACTGGAAAGATAGAAGTTTCACTCTTCCGCAGGGTCGAGAAAAGACCACGAACCCCGGCTACCCAGGACATGCCACTGACTAGCACAACGAGTGGCCTTTTTTGTTTTTTCATAAATTTGTGAGAGGTCTAGCTTCCTTGGGGAAAATCCCCGGTGAGTCACGTAAATTTTGTCCCACTCAGGGATGGAACCCGCGAGCGGCCGCTCCCCCACCCGGGAGTCCGACCAACCGACCAACCGAGCTACTGCTCGGTCCTCCTTTCTACGCTTTACATGTTTCTTTCTTCACGCATTACTCGAGAGACCATCTGCCATCACTTCAGTGAAAAACTGATACCACAACACATAAAAATTTGTTTGGTTCTGTACTTCCGCGTCGTAATTTTTGCTGAATGTGAGACAAGAAATCATTCAAGAGACTACATAGTGAAAGGCTGAAACCATAGAACTGCATTGACATGAAAACGGCAGTTAATTGTATGTTGGTGACTGGAATGATCGTAGAACGCACCACATGGCAGAGCAAAACACAGGTTATTCACGAAGGAGTTCAACGAACCTACTGAAATTCTCATGCGAGGAGCCGCCCTCGCGGAGGCTCCTGCACGCAGCATCCCTCAGCACCCGTGCCCTCTCTGCCATCCCCTCGTCGCCGATGACCTTTTCCACTTTGCCGCTCACCTCCTCCTTTGTCACGATACCATCTTCGCCGGGCGACACCGCCAGGCCGGTCCTCCATATGTCGCAGATGTAGCTCCGGTTCGCGAACTGGTCGACGAAGTATGGCCAGCACAGGAACGGCACGCCGTTCCTCACCCCTTCCATGGCCGAGTTCCACCCGCAGTGCGACACGAAGCACGCCACAGCACGGTGCGCAAGAACCTGAACGTTGAGAGTTGAGACGATCATGAGTACATACGCGGGGTGCGGGGAGAAGAGATGAGCATTGCGACGATTTGGTCACCTGCTGCTGGGGGCACCAGCTGACCACCATGCCCTTGCCGGCAACGCGATCCACGAACTCGTCGAACCACGCCTTGCTCAGGTCACCGGTCGTGAAGTCCGGGCGCACCACCCATAGGAACGGGCGGCCGGTGCGCTCCAGCCCATCGGCGAGTTCCTTGAACTGGCGGTGGTCGAAGATGGCGTAGCTGCCGAACGCGACGTACACGACGGAGCCGCCGGGCTGCGCGTCGAGCCACCGCAGGCACCCCGTGTCCTCGGGCAGGAGCTGCCCCACGGGCTTCCGGAGCCCCTCGTCGGCGAACAGGGGCCCGATGGGCAGGACGCCCGGGAGCAGCTCGAACGCCGTGGCCTCGGCGTCGCGGAACGAGTTGCACACGGTGATCTCGGCGTGGCGCCGCGCCTCCTGGGTGTTCCGGGACACCAGACGGTAGCTGACCTCCTGTCCTTCCAGGGCGCCGTCGATGCTCCACGGCATGTGCGACGGGAACAGCGGCGGAATCCCCGGGGCGAGCTCGAACGCACCGTGCCGCTTCGGGAAGCCTGCGTTTGTTATGCACAGATCGTTGTTCAGCTCTCACTGAAACAGAATTCATACACTGTAATTGCACACATGGTTCAAAATTGATTTTCTCCTTGGTAAAGGTCCCTGTATGAAATCAAAACTCCGACACGCCTATTCTTGTGATGGGACCCTCTTGTGATCTACTTCGTACTATCGTACGAGGATTCCGCCCCAACGTACTGCATAGTGTTATGCTACGCCTAATCAAAAATCTATCAAGGATTAATCAAAAAGCCATACCTTTGTCGTCGAAGAAGCCGTCCTCTATCAGCTGGGGGACCTTGAGCAGCGTCTCGAGGCACGCCGCGGAGGCCGGGAAGACGGCGGCCACCCGTACGCCGAGCTTCCTGGCGGGCTCGAAGCACACCCCCATGTTCACGTCGCCGACGAGCCACTTCACCTTCGTCTCCCTGATGAGCCGCTCCACGTAGTCCGGCACGCACCGCGAGATCCCGTCCACGAACCTGCACAGGTCCCTGCGGTCGTCGCCGCCGGCCATCCCGTCCGGGACCGAGACCAGGCGGATCCCGTCCAGACGCGCGCTGCCACCGGCGGCGGCCGGCGGGCGCAGGGCGGCGAGCACGAGGTCGTGGATGGGCTCGGTGTTGACGAAGGTGACCTGGAAGCCGCGGTCGACGAGGCGGTGCGAGAGCTCCATGAGCGGGGTGACGTGGCCCTGCCCGGGGAACGGCAGCACCATGACGTGAGGCGGCGCGTCCATGGGCTAGCTGGGCGCCTGTGCGTGCGTGGCTCAGCTCGCTCCTGCGCGGCGGCGATGAGCTCTGCGGCTCTGCCTGCGGCCGTGCAGTCGTCGGTGAGGGCTGACTGGTGAGTGGTGAGGAGTGTAGCGTGACAACTGACACGTGACAGCACCTGCGGGCAAGTGCCAAGTGGGGCTTTGTGATGCGTGAAGAGTAAATAATACAACGTCTCCTTTTCGATTTCTTCAATGTTTATATTTGAAAATCGTTGTGGTTGTCGACACTCGATAGGGCGGTGAAACGATATTATGTCTTGTCCGCACGCGAATAATTAGGCTGTTTTTGTTTGGAGGGAAGGCCGCCGTTTTCGAGCTTGGTAGACTCTGAGAAATGTGCTACGGGCCGGGCAGGGACGAGCACAGCGACAGCCGTGCTGGGCTTAGACCGGCCGAAATCAATGCCATGGTTCGGCCCACCGGGCCCGTGCCATCAGCGGTGCCATCGCATCCCAGAACTCTTCTCGACTACACTTTTTTTTTTTGAGATCATCTTCTCGACAACGCTACGGTGATCACATTGCGCGAGACTGCTAGCTACTGTTGTCGCTGACAGGAACCTGAAAGGAAAAGATGTTATTCACCCGGGCATTCGGTGGCGTTTCCCCCAGCCGCCCGATCCGCACGCAGCACGCCGTCGCGTAGCGGCGCATGTGTTCTCGGCGACTGGACCGGATCGGAGCTCCAATCCGACTCGAAACCCACCGCGTGCCGAGAGAGATGCGGCCGCAAATACGTACTATACGGATCGGACGGTGCCCCCGGGTGTGTCCAGGACCTACTCCGATACGTAACCAAGCATCATGCTTGTCAATTCATAAACTAGCAAGGTAGCCCGCGCAAATTTGCGCGGGTAGCTATCAAGTTTACTTTTCTTTATTATTTATTAATCTTTTTTTCTGTTTCTTTGTATCAATTTTTTGACATTAATTGTAATTATATTTTAGTATTTTGAATTAAAGACAATCTTTATTTTATATTTGTATTGGTTATATATATTTTATTTTATACTACCTCCGTATCACAATTAGATGACGTTTAGGACAGCGACACGGTCTCCAAAATACAACTTTGACTCATATTTTCTATAGAAAATAATTATTAGAAAGTTATATATGTATACTTTTATGAAAGTAATTTTCAAGACAAATCTATTGATATGATTTTCACATTTCTAAACTCAATAGTTTAAAAGTTATTCATGATTTATATTCCCAAGGTTTGACCCAAACCTTGTCCAAAACGTCATCTAATTGTGCTACGGAGGGAGTATGTCATAGTGTCGTAGCAGATTTGAGGTTTTATTTTTGCATTTATTTTTTTAAAATTTATGTTTAGCAAAGATAATGCTATGCATGTATATTTTTATTTATGTGGTGGAGGTTTGGTACCGTTTTTTAATTTTGGTTTAGTTAGGTATTGTTATTTTAATCAGCCAATTTTGTTTATTTTTCTTTATGATATTATCTACGTAAGTTTTTTTGGCCCACAGTCCACTTAATTTTATATTTTGTAGGCCCATTGTTTTTTGTAGTACTTTTCTGGCCCACTAATCAATTCCCTAGACATGCAGGCAGGTCCGCATTTATCTGATAGAGGGTACCGCTTTGACTTCGTATTTTATTGCGTCTGGAGTCTTATCCTTTGTTCACCGAAATGTCCCGCATCTGAATCTTGCGACGGCACTGCAATAGCATTGGTTAGAGGTAAGTGCTTGTAGCTAGCATTTTTCAGATTCTAGCGGATTGTTTGATTGTTTCGTGGGAGCCAGGTTTTTTTTATTTTGGTTGCCTGCGACGGCCAGCGGATGCAGCGGCGGCGGACTGTCGCAACCAATTTGAAAATTTCTATCCGGTAATTTTTACATATACCGTTATATTAGAGTTGGATTTCATATATGTTTTGATATTTGTGAAGATATTCTTGCACAAAGGTTATTTTTTAACTCACTGCATATCAGAACATGTAAATATGTAAGGCTGTAACACTGTAATTAGAAGATTTCTCTGTACACAATGTTTTTGGCTTTATCGTCTCCTGGAGATTCTGAGTCATGGATCCGCACTTGTAGTCCTTTTCTGCTTGTTACCCTTGATAGTGCGACGTACAATTGACCATGGCAGAACACCTGCTTTGGCAAATATATTCCGACCTTGTTAAGAGTCTGACCCTGGCTCTTATTGATTGTCATTGTGAAGCATACGGACATGGGATATTGCCTTCTTTTCATAACGAACGGCCACTTTGAGTCATTTGGTGACATGATTATGCGTGGTATGTATACCTTTTGTCCGACGTGTGTTCCGGTAATTATTTTTGCCTCGATGTATTTGTTCCCAAGTTGAGTGATTGTCATTCTCGTACCATTGCATAAACCTGCTGACTGGTTGATGTTCCGTAGCAGCATCACCGGTAGGCCGACTTTTAGCTTAAGCTCGTGGTTTGGGATTCCGGGGAACTTCAAGCTGTTTAGGAATTCTGTAGGGTACATATCTTCCATGTTGGTACTGTTTGTAGATGCTTTACACACGGTGTCAGAGCTATGGTAAGTGACTTCGTCTCCTTCAATTTGGCTCATTATGTAGTCATTTATCTCCTCGACTGTTTCATTCCTTGGGCATAGTATTGCTCTTTCTTCTAGGTATTTTGGTTCTTGGTAGCGGGACAACAGCTCTGGGTACGTGTTTGTAACGATGGTTTCTTTTGGGTCATCTCCTTTGGGTAGCATCAGGTCTTTTGGTATGTTGATCCACTCGTCTCCTTCATCCGATGTTGTTTTTCCGTCTCCTATATCTAGTATCCAATCAGCGAATTCTTTCAATTCCTTCTGTTCCGCTGTGTCGATGGACGTACAGTTGAGCCGCATGTTTTTTTCCAGCGTGTATATTTCAAAGTGTTTCCAGAGATAAGAGCGCTTGATCGATGCGTTAACTATGTGTTCTCTCCTTCCCTTTGGTACCACGGGAAGTATTTGACGAAAGTCTCCTCCAAGCACAACGGTCATCCCACCGAATGGTTTCATGTCGCTGTTTTCGTTTTTAAATCTCAGTATGTCCCTCAGGGTTTTGTCTAGTGCCTCGAAGCAATTCCTGTTTGCCATTGGAGCTTCGTCCCATAGAATAAGCGAGGTCCTTTTCAGCAGTTCGGCGAGATGGGTTCCTTGCTTGATTTCACACGTTGATTCATCATTTATGTTAATTGGAATTTTAAATCTGGAGTGTGCAGTTCTTCCGCCTTGAAGTAGTAGTGCGGCTATAGCACACGATGCGACGACAAGCACTATTTTTCCTTCGGATCTTAGCTTTGTAGTGATTGCTCTCCATAGGTATGTTTTGCCTGTTCCTCCATAGCCATTGATAAATATTTGTTTTCCTAGCTGTTTATCGACTGAATCCAATATCGCGTCGTATGCTTTTTTCTGCTCGCAGTTTAGATTGTTCAGGATTTTCAGATGTTCGTCCCTCTGTTTGTCCTTGTCGTAGTTTAGCTCTTCGTTTATCAACCTGTTTCCAAGTTCCTCTAGATCATCAGTGTTTGGCAATTGTATTTCTGGATAGTCTTTCAGTGTACGTCCTGCTTGTCGCATCATCTTCTCTATTTCTATCAGAGCGTATGATTTTTTCTGAGTATCTGTAAGCTGTAGTGTTGGGAAGTTTAGTACTATTCTTCGTTTGTGCTGGATGTCTTCCGAGAGAGCTTCCCATGTTGAATCCCATAGCAGTTTTGGTTGTGTTACTTCACAGTGTGTCATTATAGTTGTGAACAGCTGCCGTAGTTGTGTTCCAGACGCCCAGTTTGCTGCCTCGTTTATGCATTCAATCCATTCGTTGTCGTCATCTAGAAATCCCATCGCCTGGCATGCTGATTTAAATGTTGGATGTACCACTCCATCTACTGTCCTTATTTCAGCGTACGATGTGCATCCTTTGACTGTGTTTAGTAGCATCCTTAGATAATATCTTTCTCCACTTGTTGGATGAGCATAGTATATTCTTCCAATTGCATATCCTTGCTGTCTTTTTTTCCATTTTTTTTCCTTTTGTTTCCATACCCATTTTGTAGGGAAATCTGTGTATGTTAATTCTCTTGCTTCTTCATTGTTTTTGTTTGCCTTCATCCATTCTGTAAACTTAGTTTCCTTGATTCCCTTTCTCCTGACTATCTTTCTTATATCTGTCGAGTCTGGGAAAATTACTTGCTGCTCATTCTCAAGATGGAAATTTAGCCTCTCCACCGGTGGATCTCGATAGTTCAGTTGAAACTGAAACAGCCTCCAGCATGCTTCTGTTGTTGATATGTACCTCATCTCGAGGTATCTTTTTATCTCGTCAGTTTCGTTGTCTGTTTCATTCTTACGCTTGACTAATCCTAGAACATAGTCGACTCCTTTGTGGATGTATTTGAATAGGTATTTGATAGACCTAGACCTGTTGCACCACTCCATGTTTATGTGAGCTTGGAATTTGACCAGGAGATCTCTGTTGTAAGGCACAACCGATCTGTTGTCTAGCTTAACAGTTCCTTTTTTAACCTCTCTCCCATTGTCTCGCCTTCTGTACACAGGAAATCCATCTTCATCAATTGTCGTTTCCAAGTTAAAATTTTTTGGAAAGTGCTTGGTGCATTTGTTGTCCATCATGCAAGGAGATTTTATATTTGCCTCTCCGCACGGACCGTGCATCATGTAATTCTCAACAGCTGCATATGCTTCCGGGTCGTTCTCTTTGTCTGGGATCTCGGCCCATATTAATTTGTCAATTTGAGATGGATCATGGCAGTTGTTCTTGTCTTTCAGAAATATCAGCATGTGTGCATGAGGTAGGCCTCTTTTCTGGAATTCTATTGTGTAGAGGACTGCGTGAGAAATAGTGTCGTTAGTTTGTCAATGTCTAGTATTTTTACGATGATTCGACAAACTAAAATTACATTGTACTTACCTGATGTAGTTTCTCCAAATCTTTTTCCCTCTACTATATCTCGAAGCAGCTCCCTTAGTTTTATCATGAATACTCTGTCGACGATATCTGGTCGTTCTGATGGTTTTTGTTTGCTTCCTGTTTCATCCAGCATGCTTTGGATCTCAGGCCACTTTGAGTTGCACGTGAATGTAATAAAGAGGTTTGGGTATCCTGCCCAACGACAGATGGCCATTGCATCTTGGAAGTTCTGCATCTTGTTTCGTATACATCTTGTGAAAGTCGAAGGTAGCAATGTCCTTTTTCCGACCAGCTCGGTTCTAGTGTCCCCTCGCTCGATTGCATCCTGCAGGCCGCTGTATAGTTCTGTTCGTAATTTTCCTTGATTATTTCTTATCCAGTTCAGTTTGTTCTGTTCTATGCATGTGTAAACATCGACCCAGAATTGCAGGGATAGGTGTCCTGACATCAGCAGCGACATCGATTGGTTAGGTCGATGGTGGAGGTAGTATGCGTAGTATTCTAGCATGGTTACATAGTTTCTTTTGTATGTAACTCCGTCTTTCTGTTGGTATGGTATTTCAAGTGTGAATCCATCCTCTCCGTAAGGGAAGAGCAGCGGGTACTGCATTGGCATGAGTTTTGGATGGATTTCTGATATCCTCTTGGGACCCATATCTTTGTACTCGATAATGATGTCGCGTCCTTGTGTTTCATCAGTTGGATCTCTGATGACCAATGCTGCAACCTCATCTGCTCCTGGCAAGCCGTGAGTTCCGTTTCTGTTTCGATCTCCTATCAGCTTAAGAGAGTAATCGTGGTAGTCTAGATTTTTGAATCTTTCTCTTGCCATTCGAAATGACTTAGCCAGTACATTTTTATCGTCTAGCATGCTCTGAAGGCCAGAAACAATTTTAGGATCCAGTGTTTTTTTCCGTCAGTGCATCTTGCAGCGCTTATCCTGTTTTGCACTTCATTTTCAGTGTCGTAGATGTATAGTTGAGCCCAACGTGGCTTGTTTCCTTCTTCGGGTAGAAGAGTTCCAATACGGTGATAGTTCTGCCCATGCATGCGGAAGACATATGGTCCATGTCCGTTGTTTATTTCTCTGTCCACAATGCCTCCGGTCGATGTGAATGAGAACATTGAGTTGTAAGATCTGATGTTTTCTCTGAAGTTTTTTGAATCTTCTCCTTCACCTTTCTCAAGGTTATCTAGGTAAGGCGGAGGTTTTTTTCGTGGGGGTAGTCTTATTTTTCCTTCTTTGCAGCACAATCCAAAAGAAGGCCTCTTAGTTCCTACTTTTGGTCTTAGTCTTTCCTCATACCATAACAGAGCATTGCAGTGTTGGCATCTGAATGTTGGTTTTCCAAAGTTCCATATCTCACTATCTTCCTTTGCAGGAATATTGCTGCTGTTTGAATCTTGGCTATTTGCCTCCTGATTTATGTTACTATGATCTACTCTTGCACGCTTTGCGTCCTTTTTTTGTTGAATAATTTCTTTTCTCTTCATCCTTGACAGTCTTTTTTTTATTTTTTCTTGTTTCCTCTGCTGACACAGCTTTTTTCTTTTTTCTCTGCAGATCAAGCTGTTCTTTTCTTCTCTTTCTATTGAGCGATGCATTTTCTTTTCGTTGGTTTGCCATCGGTCCTCTGACTGAGATCTGTAAGCAAATTTATTATGAGAATTTGTTTCTTAATTTAATTAGGATGATAATCTTATATCTGTACGATTTTATTTTCATGTAAAAAGAACAGAAAGAGGTGGACATGTACCAGTTCTGGTTGTTGTAGGAGATTGAATGATTCTTGCCAAAGTTGGAGAGAGATTGATGTATGTAAATTCTGTCAAAGATCTATAAAGGACTTTTCTGTGATTGTTTGAATAGAAATTCTTTATATGAGTATCGAACATGGTTAGGAAGGATAAAGTAATTGTAAGAAGAAAGTAAGGACAACTTAGCCAAAAGGAATTGGAATGGGAGCAAATTGTGTATGTTTTGTTCTAGTCAGGAAACTATTCAGCATCTCTTTTTTGAGTGCCATATGGCTAGATTTCTCTGGAGAATGGTTCATATTACTTTTAACTTAAGACCACCTATTAGCTTTGCTCATATGTTCAGTGATTGGTTAATAGGTTTGTCAAAAAATTTAAAGAACCAGCTGTTAGTCGGTGCCTCGGCATTATGTTGGGCATTATGGCTCAGTAGGAACGATATGGTTTTTGATAGATCTCCAATGAAAACTTATCTGCAGGTACTGGTTTTGGCTGCGGTTCTGGGCGCAGTTACAATGGCGTGATGATGATAGAGATGCAATAAAAGATGCGTGCCAGACGTTGGAGGTTTTGGCCATGCGTCTCTTCGCTTACCATGGATGGAGATTTAGCAATAGGATTGCGTTGTAAATCTCTTGCCGAACTGTATGGTGTGGCTCTTTCTTTTGTTTCATAGTTTTGGCAGACGGAAGTGTTGCCGGTGTGTTTGAGGCCGTAGCCTTTTGAGGTCAAGGCCGGATTATATAATCCATTATCTAAAAGAAGAAAGTAAGGACATAGAATTAGAAGATATACCTTTATTCGTCGATTTTTTTTCCCCAAAGCACCGGCAGTTGTTTCGTTCAATGATGTGTATCGCGTTTGTTGAGTTTAGTATTTTGATTGCGTACACGGTGATCTGAAGTTTTATAGCTGTTTCTTAAAAAAAATAATTTATCCGATTCGATTACAGGTTTTGTTTATTTCCAAATTTAGTTTTTTGGATACGTGTTGCAATCCAATTTAGTATGGGCCCAATTTTAGTTATGGGCCCTAATTTTTTCCCCGTTGAGCATTTACTAATACTATTGCTTGTATATTTTTTTTTCCATTAAGCGGCGCTCCTCTTTTCCGCCAGCGGCTGCCCCTCCCGATTCCGCTCTTGCCGCCGTCGCCTCGTCGCGCCGCACGTGTTCGGCCTCCGGCTGGCTTCACCGCCGCGAGCACCCACGCCCAGGCACGGCCGCAAGCACGATGCGCCGAAAGCACCCCGCCGCCGCCGCCGCCGGAGTCGCCAATGTGGTTGTTCCACAGCTTGCCGCGAGGCTGGGCATCACCAGGCTCTTCCCCATCAGGTGCCTCCACTCCTCTAGGGTTCTAATCGGAAGCTGCAGTGTGTCAGGTTTTGCTCATTTTGGTCTGTTTTTGAGTGGTAATGGTACTCGCGTGCTTTTGAACTTCCGTATTGTTAGGATTCTGGGGTGTGGATTTAATTTACGTGCTACAGAAATGCTAGCTTTAACTGAATTCCATGGAATTGTTCTATGGAACGGAGAAAATACATTTATTAGTTTGGTAATATCAGGGTTGTATGATAGGATAATATGATATGAACTGAGCTTCTGATATTGTATTATTCTGTTGCATCCATTTGCAGATTTGGTGATGATGAAAATCAAATCACTGGGCCATTTTAAAACCTAGCTACTAAAACTATTCTGTAGATCAATACCGTACAGCACATGCACACGCAAGCGCGTCCGCCGTCGTCGTTGTTTCTGCTCGCTGCTATCTCTTCATGCTTTCCTCTTTTATAGCTGCGCCGCCACGATCTCTTCCATCGCGCCGGTGCCTAGTAGCGAGCAGCGAAGCTCCTCCATCTTGATCTACAGCTGTCGTACACCGGAAGTTTAGGTAACATGGGATCTTCACTCCCTATACATCTTTTGGTCGTTTCTTTCGTTTGTATTGCTAGCCTGAAATTGAGTTATTTGCATGTCTTGCATTTCGTTGTAGATATGGCTATTGCAAGCGGAGGCTCACGTTCACCATCCCCTGCCCCTAGTGCCCAAGTTACACATTTAAATATATTTGTACTACATGTAACGATCTTTTAGTTGTATTATTTATGGATATCTATTTTGTTGGCGTATTAAATTTCTGCGACTATTATCAATGCTATTCAGATTTTCGTTATTGTTGCCCATTTGAGTTCCTTGGCCATAGATATTGTTCATAGGAAAAAGCTCAATACTAATGAAAATGCCAATTTCTATATATCTCAGAGTGAGTTGCAGACTCATGTTGTACAAACTCCACTCTGTTGTAGATCTCGGTTATTTTCTTGTCTCTTTTCCCTTTCAATTATGCATTTATTTTTTTTATTGACATTATTTTACTCATTGTAATGACTGGTTATTTATTGATGCCGTATACACTTTAAACTTTTTGAGGGAGAAACTTTAGTAGTGGAAAATGTCGAAATATTTTCAGGGGAAGTTGAAGTAGAAAAAATCCAGACCCATAAGATAACATTTAAGATTCTATGAAGTACATATTATGATTACAACTATAATAACTTGATATATTTTGTTCTTCTCCTTTGGCGATGGTTGTTACATGAGATGAACTGTCATCTTCTCTTAACCAAGCCTTCACACCTGCACAGAATAAAAATAATGAGTTCAATTGAACATTGTATATAATGTTATTTTAATTATGTAATTTTTTTATCATACCTATAATCTGTGTATTTTGCAGGAGTCTTTATTTTTCTTGCAGACTTATAAAGATTATGAGCCTGTTTTCCATTCACAGGTACGTTGTTTAGTTCAACATTGTTTATGACTCTGTCATTTTCTTCGGCTTGTATATTGATACTTTTTTTCCTGCCTTTTGAAATTACTGTACTTGGAATATTGTCATTTTGACAACTGGTTTTGTCAATTACTTCTTTGCTGATAGTGTTGATGTCGCAGTTGGTCTCAGCATTTTTCTCAACCTGCAAATTAATTAAAAAGTAAATAAAATTTGTAAAATTGTAGTGGTATATTTAATCAAAACATCAATTTTCCATAATGCTTATTATTACCTGATTGACTGAATTTTGAGTGTGTACCACAATTGCCCTATCATTTCTTCTTTTCTGAGTAGGTTTTTTTACCTTTTCTTTATACTGTATTGAATCACCTCGTCTCTTCTTCATTTTTGATAATTGTTTTTCAGCATCTATGATTATTTTGTCAGAAGATTTTTTGTTGGCTTCAATGTCATCCACTTTTGGTTCTTCAAGTACAACCATATTGGTTATGTGGTCAGCCTCATCCTCTTCTATGTTTACGTTGACCTGGTATTCCAATTTAAATAAATGTCATTTGCATATATATATATATTTAACAAAGACAGAAGAATATGGTTGTTATTATATCATTACCTGAGTATCTGAAACTTCTGTGCTGTCACAATTGGTGTTTTCAATTACTTCTTTGCTGATGGTGGTGATGTTGCAGTTGCTCTCAGCAGTTTTCTCAACCTGCAAATTTAAAAAAAATTTAGATAAAATTTGAAAATATATTCAGAACTTGAGTTTAGAATTTTGCTTATTAGTACCTGATTGGCTGTATTTTCATTGTGCACCACAATTGACATTTCCTTTCTTCTTTTATGACGATGTTTTGTTTCCTTTTTTTTTTGACAATCTTGAATCACCTCTCCTCTTCTTCATTTTTGATAATTCATTTTCATCATGTTTTTTATTGGCTTCGATGTCATCAACTTTTTGTTCTTCAGGTACATCCATATTGGTTATCTCGGCATCTTCATCTTCTATGTTTATGGTAACCTGTTATAACATTTAAAATAATTGATATTAATATAGTTACATATTGAATCAAGACATAAAAAGATGGTTGTGATTATATCATTACCTGAGTATTTGAAACATCTGTGTTGTTGGTGATTCTTCTCTTTTTTTGTTTCGACCTTTTCGAATTTTTGTTGCCAATTTTTTCTGAATCTCTTGTTTTGACAAAATACCTTTTTTCCAGCCTTGCTGCTGTCTTCATGGCTCGTTCTATTGCATGTTTCTTCTTGGCAAGACCACTATCTGTTTCTTTTGGAAGATGTACTCTCTTTTTTGATTTGGTTCCAGATTCCTTATCATTCCTTTTGTAATTTTCTGCATGATCTTCGTCTGAGTCATCTTCCAGGATCAAAGCTCTTCGTTTTTTTTATTTGTAAGATTGATATTCCTCCTTGTTGAATCTTTTACTATAGACCCACTTGGAAAATTGTTGACTTCATCATTGTCTTTTAAGGCTTCAACATTTGTAACCGAACCTCGTAATTCTTCTATAGTTGAATCATCGTTGTTTTCCTAAATACAACATAAGGATATAATTAAAATAATTAAAAAAAATTACACCATTATAATTTACCAAAAAGGAATACAAATTTTACCTCATAAGACAAATTATTGTCCTTATATACAGTGGCTTCCTTATTTTCCTTATCATGAGTTAGTACCTCTGTTGTCTTGTCGATTCTTGAATTTTTAAGGAGGTGATCCTGTCAGTTAAAATATTAAATTGATTAACATAGTATGAAAGACATAAATAATTCAAATATCTAGCGAAAGAGAAAACTGTTTTTACCTCTGCTTTATCATCCAAGTGCTTGACCTCAAGATTATCATCTGGCACAAATGTTCTTTTAACTAAATAGTATTCCTTTCCTTGAGTCAAGTTTTGTTCACTCAGTTTGAATCGAAAGATAAGTTTTTTTCCACATAGTTGTTGTATAGTCTTAGGAATCTCTTCAGATTTTCCATTTAGTGAATCTAGCAGGTTCGTGATGGTAGTGTTGAGCATTCTTTGTGCTTCGTCATCAAATATACTGCAAGTAGTAGTTGCTGTGTGGTCACTGATTTGTAGCTGAATCCAAAATCTGCAATATCAACGTTGTTATCATAGTTACATGAAAAAGAAATCTGTTTCTGAAATTATTTTTAGTAAAAGTTTACCTAGGAGTAGTCACTTCCGGACATTTATTGCACTTACTGCAATGATATTTGTTGGATATCTTAGTACACAATTTGTTGCATTCATTGCATGACATGTACCACCATAAATCATTGTCTATCCGGTCGATTATAGCACTTGATGTAAAAATAAAATCCTACAATGAAAAATGTTATAGAAAATTGAAAGATAGTAGAGGTTTAGTGCTCAGTAAGATAATCTAAAAAAAATTGATGATTTACCTGATCTGTTGGGTTGTCATGCCTCATTTGTTTAATATCCTGTAAGGTTCTCCTATTATAAAACATTTGATCCTCTATTGTACCTTGTGTACTTCTGTCCATTTCCATTAATATTGGTACATTTTCATCATATGGAACACTAACAAAAAAATATGTTATTATGATAAAACAATAAGGTACGCATAACAATTAGCAAATAAAAGTGTTTCATAATTCTTACCTGGCAATAAATTTCCATGTTTCAGGTATATCTAAATCTTTATATAATTTTGTGCCATTTGTTGTCTTCAAAGATAGCATGCCTAGTTTGTCATTATATAAATATGTTAGATTAAAAAATTCGTAATACATGGTTATGGTGCCATGAATATACTAAACTTACCTTGCAAACCTTCAACCATTGTTGATGTAACTATTAAAACAGTGTGCTTTCCAATAATATCTTCACTCAAATCGTGTGCTAATTTTCCCCATAATGTTATTTTAACTTTATGATCCCTGAAATATTTAATGTGGTATCAATCAGTAATTAGCCTAGAGTAATAAAAAGTCTAGCATGGATATTTAATGTGCTATCATTCGAAAAGAATCAATTAATATTAAATAATCATACCTTGATATGAGAAGTTCAATCTCGCGAATATCCCTCTGACGTGGATTAGATGTGTTTTTCATTATTGTCCTAGATTCAATTGGTTTGATTTTTGTCAATAATCCCATCACATCTGCAATTTAGTAAATAATGTATTAATTTTTTTAATTTTCTTCAATATGCATAAATTGAAATATTTAAATAAAAAGACTTAAAAAAGTAATTACAACACACTTACCTGAACATTGTTTGTCTATATTTTTCCTTGCAAGTAGTGTATCTTTGGAGGCAAACTCAAAGTAATATTCTTGAAACTTATCTGATTGCTCTTCAACTTCTTTGACATTTGTATTATAAATGAAAATAATTTTCAGAGTATTCTTTACTGGACGATACCTGGAATCTTCTTGGACTTTGAAATTGCTTAACTCATATATTGAACCCTCACTGATCTTTGGTTTGTAATTGTTGATTAAAATTTTCCAAATAATAGCATGAATAGTCTCGCCCTGTTAAAATATAATAAACAAATTTTAATGTAATCAGTAATTAAACATGAAACTGGAAACAAATAATAGGAAAATAATCAATGTTAAAAGTATAATGTGAAAAACATACCTGCTCATCAATAAGAATCATATCTAAGCTCATAACTTCATCGGTTGCAAAATTAGTTGATTCCCATATTCTTATTACTTTGACTTTAATGTTCCATGCTTGACCGTTCGTCGTCAGTTGCCTCAGTTTTTTGTATGCCATAATGATACTTCCTTTAAGAAATAATTTACCATTCACATCTAAATATTTCCATTAAAATTAGTGTTGAATCTAACATGAAAGTGAAGTTATCTGACAAACCTGGGATGGGATATGATAAAATCCTGTAACAGCACGTGTCTGTGTGCAGCCCGAGAACTTCTGATTCAATCGACGATTAGATGGCTAATTGTTGGATGGATCTTGCTGATTGAAGACGTGGCTGTTTGCTGCCCCACAACTTCTGATTCAATCGATGATTAGATGGCTAATTGTTGGATGGATCTCACCGACTGGAAAAGTTGCAACGCCAAATTGATGATCTCGCTGACCGAAAAAGTTGCAACGCCAAATTGATTGTACAATTGCATCTACGCTATATTTATATATTGAGCATGAGTGTATTGGTGTCCGAACACGTATTGGATGTTATCTACAAATTTACATGTATTGGATGTGACCTTTCCTTTTTTTTAAGTTGGACCTTCCTAGAAAAGGACACGTTTGAAGACAGGACAGAAAAAGGAAACAACAAATGAATCGGTCACGAAACGGACAACTACTGGCGACAAAAAGGACACGGTCATGAAACTTAATTTATTATTTAATTTCAAGTCTGATGTAAGAAAAAAATATATACCGTTAGATCTATATAAAATCCAACGGTTAGATCTTTTCTTTTTTAGATTATGTGGTAAATATGCACCGTTAGATCTTCATAAAATCCAACGGTCCATATCCTTCTCTTTTTTAGATTAACGTGGGAATTTCTTGGTCCTCTCGGCGAACGTGGTGACTCCTTTTAACACTATTGTACTAATATAATAGATATGAGCATGTACTGATCATCAACCCGGTAAAGACAGAACAATACACACAAGTCGTAGGTAGGTATGGGCGGCGGCGACTTGCGAGTTGCGAGATCCACGACGAAAGCAGAGACGACGGCGGCGGCGGCAATGGATAAGGAGGCGATCAGGAAGTCGACGGTGGCGGAGCTCAAGGCGCTGGGCGCGACCAACGAGTCCATCTCGAGGTTCCTCGTCAAGTGCCTGGAGGAGGCCGCCAAGCTGCAGCAGAACGGCAGGATGAGTCCCGAGGAGGAGCCGCGAGCGTGCGCCGAGTGGAAGGCGGCGATGGATCGTCTCCTCGACGCCTACCCCGTGATCCCGAGCCCATAGACGACGCGCGCCGGATTCGTGGACAATAGCTGATTCCGCTGATTAAAATTCCATCCATCGGATCACACTGGAGAAGGCTAACGATTTAGCCAGCGGCTGTAGAAATGTTTACAGCGTATCTCTCAGTTTTGTACAGCGATTTAGCTCTTCATCATTAATATATGACCCACTTATCTTTCTCATACAATTTATCAGTTCTTATGTTCAAACCGATGTAAACTTACAGCCCACGTCCTCTCTCTCATCTTCTCTCTCCTCCACCCACCATTTAGCCTAATAATTGCTTTTAGGGTTTTTTTTTGTTGTTTCTGCTAACTATGGCTATGCTATGTTTTATTAGGAGAAGCTATGCTATGTTATGGATTCTGAATAGTAGTTCTTTGAGCATATGTTTTTGAAATAACTATCTTTTCTAAAAATAAAATAGAGGATTATGAATAGTAGTTATTTGAGTGTAATGTTTTGAAATTAATAATACAGCTTCCATTGATCTATCCATTGTTAAATTACTACTGTCGATTGATGGGTGGAAAATCCAACGTCTGATAGACTGATGCCATCTTGCCTAGCCATTATGTAACATAATTTTCTTCAGTACATATCTCTCTGGCTGATTTTTCTAAATAAAAAATTCATGTTTTTTGAAGAGAAAATGACATGGAGGTATCATGTCCAACAAGGTCAATGTCCCAGCGCTGGCTGAGAAGGAGAACCGGAAAGATGAATGCTTTGTGCAATTGTGCCAGGAGACGATGTGTAGTGAGACATCTCTGGTCCTATAGCCGGATGTTTAAGACGATTAGTGACATGGCATGTATCCGTTCCATCGATTCCGTTTTTTCACGTGGGCTGTGTTAGTTCCCAACTTTCTAAACTTTCACATTGACGTTCCATTAAAACATTAAATATAGTAAACGACGCATGCATGAAGCATTAAATATAGGTAAATAAAAAAACTAATTGTATAATTTTGATGTACACGACGAGATGAATCCCCGTTCCAGATGCCCTCTAAGGTCGAGTTCCACCCGCAGTGCGACACAAAGCAGGCGACTGCAAGGTGCGCCAGGACCTGTCAAGATGAAACAGAGCATCAGTCGTGACCGTCACACACTGTCGCCCAGTTAACTAACAAGCAGGGTAATAGCTCCAGTGACCTGCTGCTGGGAGCACCAGCTGACGATCATCCCCGTGCCGGCGACGCGTTTCTTGAACTCGTCGAGCCACGCCATGCTTAGGCCGGTGGTGAAGTCTGGCCGCACCACCCACAAGAATGGGCGGCCGGTGAGCACCAGCCCCTCGGTGAGCTCCTCGAACTGGCACGAGTCGAAGACGGCCATGCTGCCCAACGCCACGTACACGACGGAGCGTTCGGCCTGCGCGTCGAGCCACTTGATGCAGCTCTCGTCTTCCGGCAGGAAGCTCCCCACGGGCTTCCGCAGCTCCGGATCGGCGAACAGCGGGCCGATGGATAGGATGTCGGGATACAGCTTGAGCGCCCCGGTCTCGGCCTCATGGAACGAGTTGCAGATGACCACCTCGGCGAGGCTGTTGAACTCCTTGAACCGTGTGACCGCCTCGAACAGGGCCGGGTGTCCTAGCTGCACGCCCATCCTGTCCATCCACGGCATCTCCGACGTCTGGAGCGGCGGCATCACCGGGGCGAGCTGGAACGTCTCGTCTCGCTCCGGCCAGCCTGCGCCACGAGCATGCATGCATGGGTTGTTCCCGTGGTTTAAGAATAGAACGGATTGTCAAATTCCATGTCCGTTTAAGTACTCTGTAAGCTTTGTTTAAGAGAGACAAGCTTGCAACTTTTAGTTAGTACACGTACCCTCGTTGATGAGTCCTTCCTCTACTAACTTGGGAACGTTGAGTAGGATTGCTAGGCAGGCTGCCGACGCCGGGAAGAAGGAGGCGACCCTGACGCCGAGCTTCTTGGCGACCTCGAAGCACACGCCCAGGTTCAGGTCGCCGACGAGCCAATTCACTTTGGGCCTCCCGGCAGCCTCCATTTCGGTGACGAGCCGCTCCAGGTGCCCCGGCATGTGCCGGTAGCAGGAGTCGATGAGCTTGCCAAGGTCCTTGCGGTCATCGTCGTTGGTGAGCCCGTCCGGGATGGACGCCATGTGGATGCCGCCGAGCGCCGCCGCGCCGCCCGGCGGCAGCGCACAGAGCACCCGCGCATGGTCAGGCTCGGTGTTGACGAAGGTAACTTCAAAGCCGTGGTCGACCAGCCGGTGGGAGAGCTCCATGAGTGGGGTGATGTGGCCTTGCGCAGGGAACGGCACCATGAGGACGTGAGCCTTGGCCATGGCGCGCTCGCTCGCTTGCTCTCGTTTCAAAGCACAGGAACAGAGAGGCCTTGAAAATAGGGCCTGCGCGATCGCACGGGCCGCACTCGTATGGGTCTGGGTCCGGTCCTAAACTCAAGTTACGAGTCATCGTATAAACAGTAAAACAGATTCGTACATACTATTTGCAGTGAACCGGCAGTGGTGCATCCCATCATTTGCAGCTTTAACAGCTCCAAAAACAAATTAATTATTGAGCCCTTGTTTAGTTCCCAAAATTGGGGGCAAACTTTGGCCTTTTGAAATGCGTGCGTCACTGTAGCATTTCGTTTGTATGTGTGAAAAATTGTCTAAAATTGATTAATTAGGCTCAAAATGTTCGTCTCGTAGAGTACAACAAAACCGTGTAATTAGTTTTTGATTTCATCTACATTTAGTACTCCATGCATGCTATGACATTTTGATGTGATGGGAATCTTCTTTTTACATAGTAAACTTTGGGGGTAAAATTTAGGATCTAAACAAGGCCTGAGTTTGAAAAAATCGGTAGTGAAGCCTTCGGTACTACTGCGTATCAGGGCACAAGCAATGTATAGACCTGACCCTGTGTCTTCAGCAGGGCCCACAAATGATGTGATATCTACTGTTTTAGGGTCACAATGTTTAGAACCGGGTTCGGATCTATGCACAATGTAGCTTTATACTGTTAGCAGTTGCAGTATGAAAGAAATAAATTTTTAATTGAATAGAACTCGGTTCCATGTGAAGGACCTGAATCTTTATAGACACAAGGACACAATGTAAAGGACCTATTTTTATGGAAGCATTGAATGTATGGAACCACGTAAGATGCCCCCATTGCGGACGCCCTCACTATCAGTACTGAAGGACCAAACAACGCTGCTGGTTGGACTCAACCATCAAAGATGTAACGACGGTTGGTGTCCAATTGGCAATTGCTAGTGTTGAACCCTTTTACTACCGGCTCCAACAGTACTGATACTTGTATCATCGTCGATTGCCTACTGCCAGATCCAACAGATGCCGGTTCAGTAGTGATTGCCATTCAACTCTTCTTGTTTCAAGTTTCAACCAGAGCAAAAAAAAAAAGATAAAAAGAAAAAAAACACCCTAAAATATCGGTGCCCGTACTAACACATCCACTAGTCTTATCGCTGGCTATTGTAGCCCACATCATAATAAGTGCTGGAGCAGCCCACACACGCAAGGATCACTGCACCCCAATCAGTGGCGTAGCTAGGATTTTATATAAGATATACCATATTTATTATATATATATAATTTGGTATAATCCGTATATAAATATGTAATTTGTAAATAATATTAAATGATATCTAAGGCATTGTAAAAAATACTCTTTCAACACTTATCTTTACGATGAGTATAAGCAATTAAATTTGAGAAAAAAATTTTTATTGAAGATGTGCTAAATTTTAGGGTATGCCAAGGCATACCTGGCATACCCTTTGGCTACGCCACTGACCCCAATCACTTGAGTAGGCCCGCAGGGGAGAGGGAGCCTCCAAGCTCTTCTTTTAGGCACGCGTGTAGTGCGCTAAATATTTTTCGCCAGCTACAGGATGGAGACATTATCAACATTGATGTTACTGTCTACTTAAATGAGGGTAGCCCCCCCCCCCCCTACTGAATATAAATATTGATTACGGAAAGAATAAAAACAGAATCAGATCAAGAGGAAGATGTTACAAGAAAGCTATTCTAATGTGGTCGATATGGTCATTGCTGATTCTTGGTTTGTAAAGTGACATGGAGTGTTGATCCATACATTTGTGGACATGTTGATGAATCTACTAAACAACCTGTAAAGGTTTGATTCTGCTATTCCCTCTTCTAAGCAGTTCGAGCACACATAGAAGAAAAATATTTTGCCTTGTTTGTTCTTGCGCCCCCATAGAATGTTTGAGTGCGTAGCGCGCTAAAGATATTGACCATTTGCCATTTCTTGACTGTTCTATCCTGATATCAATTTCTTTGCAATACTGGGGCTGATGCTAATTTATTTTTTGGGTACAGACGTGTTTAATTCTCCAATCATTCCTTTCATGATATAAATTAGCATCAGACGGCCCAAATGCATAGAAGAAAAATATCTTCCGAATGATTGGAGAATTAAACACACAATCAGACGGCCCAAAACACTCGGCCTTTCATGAGCAACAAGAGAGAAGAGCAGGACCTGAGACGCACATGCTTTAGTTACTATAGTGAGAGGTCGGCCCATTAGCATGTTGCCCTGTTTTTCTTTTATATTCCTTGTCTATTCCCATTTTAAAAATCCATGTCTGTTCTCTGAGATTTTTTTTGTCATATGCATTTGGCCTCATAAAATACAATAATAGTTTCTCTTGCATGCCACCAAATACAAAGAAAGAAATATGCATGCTACGGTTGGCCTACGCCTAGATGTGGTGGATCCAAACATGACCAACTATCCAATTCGCTGATCCAACCTAGCTAATTTCAGCTAATCAGCTAATCAATTAGCTGTGTGAATCCAAACAGAACTTTAATTGGTTCAGCTAGGTTTATTGATGACTTAGACACTCTCAATCGTATCACATGTTTCAACAACAACCGATTAATCAGATTAATGACTGATTACCTACTCGATTTTTTTTGTCCATATACAAATAAATGAGTCCATATTTCCAAACAATTTAGTCTATGAAAAAAAAATAATTTAACACCACAAACAAATAGATATATACCACGAACACTAGTCTACTAAATAAATAAAATATCTTCACACGCGAACAAATAGTTCTATAAAAAGAACAAATGCATCCATGTTGTAAACAAATTCTCCTTACAAGTCAAAATTTCAATATAAAAAGCGGACCAATAATTTAGTCTACAAAGTGAAAAATATTTTAAGATCGCGAGCAAACTAGTCTACAAAGTGAAAAATAGATCAACACGCCAATAATTATTCTTCATGGAGAATAAACGCACGCACATCTTGAACAATTATATTTACAAAAAACAATTTAGTCAAACTGAATAAAAATTATCATCGCGGACAAATTTGTCCATAAAAATGAACATAATAACTCCACATGTCAACAAATAAATTAACATGAAGAACAAACATGTCAGCATTACAAACAAAATATTTTACATGTCAGCCTTATGAACAAAAATATACATAAAAGTTATAATATATAATTTTATAAATTATAAAAATATAATGCGGCGAAAAGTAAAACTTTCCTAAACAAAAAGAAAAGTTCGAGGTGGTTGTGGGAGAAATCCGTGAGGTGACCCACGAGTCTCCACGCACATGTTGCATGACGTCGATTCCATTAAGTGGCACTTACCAAATAAGGACTGCATCGTTTTCATTCACGTGGATCTTAGCAGGTTTACAAACTAGTTGAAGTTCTGGCACGACGATCCACTTCCTCTGATGCACCGGCGCGAAGCATCCATGAAGAGCCGCACCTTCTCCTCGATGTCGCCGTCGCCGAGGACCTGCTCCACCTTTGCTCTTCAGCTCCTCCTTCGTCACGATGCCGCCTGAGCCAGGTGACATCGCTACGCCGGTCCTCCAAACGTTGGTGAATGGTGATGTGTGAGCAACACGGGAGATAGAACGGAATCGAAGGCAGAGCAAGATCAGAGAAGAACAGAGCAGCGAGGAGAGGGAGCAGAGGTCGGCTTCTTGCCGGGGAAGAAAGGCAATGTTTGTTACAGATTTGTTCATCGATACCCTCTCACCCTCACACTTCTTAGTTTATAACCATTACATGGGCCTCCTGCCCAGTAAGTGCATGCAAGCACTAATTGAGCCACTCGCTCCCTGAGACTCGCGGGTTGGGCTTCGTGGGCCGTGAAGACTTCCTTGGCCCATTAGTGATGTTGTTGCCGCTGCTAACATCCCCCGGGTCTTCAGGCACTGCTTGCCCCCAAGCAGGTGCATCAGGGAAAGATTGCTTGATAGCCTCCAGGTCTTCCCATGTTGCCATCGACTCAGGCCAACTGGACCACTTGATCAAAGCTTGTTGGACTGGCCGCACACCCCGAGTAATCCAACGACACTGCAACACCAATTCTGGGAATCTGGGTAGATCAACATCACAAGGCAGGGAAGATGATACCTGAACATCTGTAGAAACCAATTTCTTCAGTTGAGAAACATGAAAGACCGGATGGATTGATGAAGTTGCAGGCAACTGCAATTTGTAGGCCACAGGTCCAATTCGCTCAATAACTTGAAATGGGCCAAAATATTTAAATGCCAGCTTCTGATTTGCCCGCGGCACCAATGATGATTGGACATATGGCTGCAACTTAAGGAACACTTGATCACCCACCTCAAATGATCTCTCTGAACGATTCTTGTCAGCCTGTCTTTTCATGCGAAGACGAGAACAGGAGAGATGTTGTTTGATCAAATTCTGCATGACTTGCCTCTGCTGCAACCAGTCAGACAGGTCAGGCACATTCACAGAAGTTTCAGCAGAAATGCCAAAGTGTCGAGGAGAGTAACCATACAACGCTTCAAATGGTGCACGGTTTATAGCTGAGTGATGACAACTGTTGTACCAATATTCGGCCAATGGGAGCCACTGTAACCACTTGGTAGGACAGGCATTAACGAAGCATCTGAGAAATGTTTCCATAGTTTGATTCAGTCTTTCAGTCTGGCCATCGGACTGAGGATGGTAAGAAGTACTCATCTGCAACTTCACATCTGCTAACCTGAATAGCTCTTGCCAAAGTGTACTGAGGAAGATTTTGTCTCAATCAGACACTATAACAGATGGCATCCCATGGAGACGATAAACCTGGCTAATAAATGTCTTGGCAACTGTAAGGGCGGTGAAAGGGTGACGCAAAGCAATGAAATGTCCATACTTGGTAAAGTAATCAATCACCACTAGCACACAGTTAGCCATCCCAGAAGTTGGAAGACCCTCAGCAAAGTCCATTGAGATTACCTGCCAGGCTTGTGAAGGCACAGGAAGTGGCTGAAGTAACCCAGGAAGCCTAGACCTGTCGGGCTTGGCCTGCTGACACACCAGACAGGAAGTGACATACTGATGAACAGATGTTTTCATACCACGCCAAGAAAATAATTTCTTCATTCTCATGTAGGTGACAGGTACCCCAGAATGGCCACCAAGGGCACTATCATGGCAGGCAGTAATGAGTTTTTGTTGCAGGGCAGGGTTGTTGCCAATCCAAATTCTGTCCTTATACCTCAACACACCAGCCAATAATGTAAAGTGTGGCACTGCAGAAGAATCCAACAATAGCTTGGTAATGATAGACAAAGAATGCTCATCCTACTGATACCCAGACACCACTGCTTGAAGGCACTGAGGAACCACATATGACACTGCTGCACAAGAGGACTGATGGGAAGACTTCCTAGACAGAGCATCTGCCACTCTGTTGTCAGATCCTTTCTTATACACAACCTTGTATTGCATACCAATTAATTTAGAGAACACTTTCTGCTGCCAGTGGGTATGAAGTCTCTGTTCAGTTAACTGAGATAGACTCTTTTGGTCAGAAAATATGATGAATTCAGCATATTGCAAATAAGAGCGCCAATGTTGGACTGCCATAAGAATGGCCATGTACTCTTTCTCATAGGTAGAGAGACCCATTGATTTAGGACCCAAAGCCTTACTGATAAAGGCTAAAGGATGACCCTCCTGCATCAACACAGCTCCAATGCCAGACCCACAAGCATCAGTTTCAAGAGTAAATGTTTTAGAGAAATCTGGCAATGCCAGTACTGGGGCCTGACACAATGCAGATTTAAGAGCTTCGAAGGATTTTTGATGGTCCAAAGTCCAAACAAATACAGTGTGCTTCTTGAGCAACTCAGTTAATGGCTTACTAATCAGTCCAAAATGCCTGACAAACTTCCTGTAATAGCCTGCCAAACCAAGAAAACTACGGAGTTCTTTGGCATTAGAGGGCTGAGGCCAATGCTTGACAGCCTCAATCTTGGATGGATCAGTCCCAACACCTTTCTCACTAATCACATGGCCCAGATAGTTAATTTGACGCTGAGCAAAAGCACATTTGGACAGTTTTATCTTCCACTGATCCTTCTGTAGGAGCTCGAACACCAGCCTAATGTGTTGGACATGCTCATCATAAGAAGAACTATAAATGAGAATATCATCGAAGAACACCAGTACGAATTTGCGAAGATAAGGGGCCAAAGTTGAGTTCATGGCGCCTTGAAATGTGCCAGGAGCACCAGTCAACCCAAATGCCATGACCTTGAATTCATACTGTCCACAGTGAGTTTGAAAAGCTGTTTTGAATTCCTCACCAGGCTTGAGTCTAATGTGGTGAAAGCCGGCTCTTAAATCCAAACTTGTAAACCAACTAGCCTTAGCTAATTCATCCAAAAACTCATCTATCACAGGCACATGGTATTTGCACTTGATTGTGATTGCATTGAGATGTCTGTAATCAACACAGAACCTCCAAGTATGGTCCTTCTTCCTGACCAACAACACAGAGGAGGAAAAATGACTATTGCTCTGCTGAATTAAGCCATTACTCAACATCTCCTTAATCTGAGCTTCAATCTCATCTTTCAAGGCAGGTGCATATCTATAAGGCCTAACATTGACTGGAGCTGCACCAGGGATTAAAGGAATAGTATGATCACAAGCTCTAGATGGGGGCAACTCCTTGGGAACCTCAAACAACACAACAAAGTCTTCAATTAGCTGCTGCACTTCAGGTGGAAAAGACACTTGCACAGTCTGAATATCTGAAACATCCACTTGAATAGCACAAACTTGAACCACAGTACCATCAGGCACTTGGGGCCCTCGACCAGACAGCACTACAGTATCAGATTGGTAAGAAAAGGACAACCACTTTTGCCCCCAATGAACCTTCATGGGATTGTGTTGTTCTAACCAGTCAAGTCCTAAAATCATATCATAGGCAGGCATAGGAAATATTTTCAGATCAGAGCAGAATTCACAACCCTGTGTAGACCAAGTGGCTTGAGGTATATGAGTCTGACACAACAATCTTTGACCATTAGCTACCTGAACTGCAATAGGGGTCTGTAATTGCACCACTCCTATCAGCTGATTGGCCACACTATCACTAATAAATGTATGGGAGCTACCAGAGTCTACCAAAATCTTTACTGCATGACCCTGCACTTCACCTTGAAAGGACATAGTTCTAGGAGCTGGCAGTCCAGACATAGCAGCTACAGATAAAGTCATGAACAACTGAGGAGAATCTTGAACAACATCTTCAGACTGCAATTCTTCATCTTCAGTAAACAAGTCCAGTACTTCCTGTACTGCATGAAGGTGTACAACATCAGCACACTTGTGATCTCTAGACCATTTCTCTGCACAAAATTGACAAAGTCCTTTAGCACGGCGAAATGCTCTCAATGCCTTCCACTTTTCATCAGCTGTTACCTCACTGACACGTTTGTCCTCAGTTGAAGAGGCCTTAACAGTCTTGGAAGGAGGTGCAGGCAGGGGCAAAGCACTTCTGTAAGGCAAACGAGCAGCATAAGAATAGTCCAGCCGCTTGGAGTCCTTCCTCTTGGACGAATCTAGCACATCTTCCTGCAACTGCGCCAACACATATGCAATATCTAATGAAGACGGCCGCTGCAACAGCACTGCAGTTCTACAATCCTCACGCAGACCGTCAATAAATAGCATAGTAAAATGTAATGGGTCAGGGTTGGACTCATAAGCAAGCAGCTGATCAATCAGAGAAGCAAATTTGTTAATGTAGTCAGACACAACACCTTGCTGCTTGATGTTCATTAGCTGCCTGACCAAGAGCTCATGCTGATCACGCCCAAAACGATCAAGAAGCAAAGAACTAAATTCAGCCCAAGAACTAGTCAACACTTTAGAAGCCACAGACTGGAACCACCATGTAGCTGAATTAGTGAAATGCATAGTAGCCACTTTAACCCATTTGTCCTTCTCCAATGGAAACAGATCAAAATAATTCTCGCATTGGGTTAGCCACCATTTTGGGTTATCACCATCAAACAGAGGGAAGTTCAACTTGGGTACTTTGCTAGATCTATCATGCATTCTTCCACCAGGATTAAAGGCAAATTGCTGAGAATTGGGTTGGTTATACGCACCCTTGTCTGGAGAATGTAGCATGGTTGTAACTGTACCATAACCATCCTCCCGTGAGAAATTTTCATACCGTTGACTCTGAGGCTTGTCGGCGAAGTGTGAAGCAGATTGGCGCTCGATCGCCGGGGGAGAGGACTCAATCAGAGGAGGCGGTCGGTGGAGGACTGCGCGCTCCCAGTGCTTGGTAAGCTTGCCCACCTCCAATTTCACATCGTCGAGCTTGCCGACGACCTCTGGCCTCCACTCGTCGAAGGCGACAGCGGCGCGCTCCAGCGCCTCCACTCGAACATCGGTGGCGACAGTGAGATCTGCGACTTGGCGCTCCCACCTGTCGTTGGTTGAGGAGAAGCGCGTCTCCCAAGTCTCTTCAGATTCGGCGAGCCGGGAGTCCACCTTCGATTCGTGCACAGAGAAGCGAGTATCCAACTTGCTCTCCAGCGAATCGAGTCGTGAGTTCAGCTTCACCATCTCCTCGAGCACGAGCTTGATTTCCGGATTCATGGTGCCTTGACGCTTCTGCAATCGGGTGAAATGGTCGTGGGGTGGCTGGGAATCCAGAGTCAAACACCCACGAACTCGATCTGGCGATTTCCCAACTACTTCCTAAGCGGCGCGGTGGATCTAGTGGTCGACGGCGCCGGAACTGGCTAACCGGCGATTTGCGGTGGCCGCCGCCGACTGGGAGTCGGTGGGCGGGGCGTGGACGACGAGATCGGAGTGATGCTCGCCGACGCAGTGGAACGTCAACGAGACGCGAACCACAAGGGAAATCAGTAGAACCAGAAAATGAAGAAAAATCAGTGGAAATTCACCCGAGAATCGGTGTCTCTGATACCAATTGTGAGCAACACGGGAGATAGAACGGAATCGAAGGCAGAGCAAGATCAGAGAAGAACAGAGCAGCGAGGAGAGGGAGCAGAGGTCGGCTTCTTGCCGGGGAAGAAAGGCGATGTTTGTTACAGATTTGTTCATCGATACCCTCTCACCCTCACACTTCTTAGTTTATAACCATTACATGGGCCTCCTGCCCAGTAAGTGCATGCAAGCACTAATTGAGCCACTCGCTCCCTGAGACTCGCGGGTTGGGCTTCGTGGGCCGTGAAGACTTCCTTGGCCGATTAGTGATGTTGTTGCCGCTGCTAACATGATGTAGCTTTCGTCCAGGTGTTGGTCGCAGAAGTAGGGCCAACACAGGAACGGCACGCCATTCCTCACCCCCTCCATGGTCGAGTTCCAGCCGCAGTGGGACACGAAGCACGCCACCGCACGGTGCGCCCGGGCCTGTCAGTCAGAATGAAACAGATCGATCGAGTAGCCTATCACACACTGCACCGTCGCCGAACTAATTTGTACTACTATATATCTAGCATGCAGCTCCAGTGACCTGTTGCTGGGAGCACCAGCTGACGATCATGCCCGTGCCGGCGACATGTTGCTGGAACTCGGCGATCCACGCCTTGTTCAGGCCGACGGTGAAGTCCGGCCGCACCACCCACAGGAACGGTCGGCCGGTGAGCTCCAGCCCCAGCTCGAACTCCTCGAACTGGCGCCCGTCGAAGATGGCCATGCTGCCGAAGGCCACGTACACGACGGAGCGGTCGGCCTGCGCGTCGAGCCACTTGATGCACCTCTCGTCCTCCGGCACGGGCAGGAAGTGGCCCACGGGTTTCTTCAACTCCAGGTCGGCCAACAGGGGGCCAACGGGCAGGAAGGATGTCCGGGTACAGCTCGAACGCGGCCGGCTCGGCGTCGCGGAACGAGTTGCATCAGACAACCACCTCGGCGAGGTTGCTGAACTTGCCGAGCAGCTCGAACAAGGCCGGGTGCCCTACCGGCGTGCCCATCCTCCTGTCCATCCACGGCATCAGCGACGTCTGGAGCGGCGACATCCCAGGGGCAAGCTGGAACGTCTCGTCTCGCTCCGGCAAAGCCTACAGCACGAGTTCGGTTGTTCCCGTTGTCAAGTGTGTGCATGTATACTTAACAAAAGCACGAGATAAATAATTGTACGAGACCTGCTTGCAACTTTTAGCACGTACGACATACCCTGGTCATTAATGAGTCCTTCCTCTACCAACTTGGGGGCGTTGAGCGAGATTGCTAAGCTGGCTGCCGACGCCGGCCAGAACGAGACGACCCTGATGCTGAGCTTCTCGGCGACCTCGAAGCACATGCCCATTTTCATGTCGCCGACGTGACGAGCCACTCCACCTTGGGCCTCCCGGACGCCTCCATCTCGGTGACGAGCCGCTCCAGGTGCCCCAGCATGTGCTGGTTGCAGGAGTCAATGAGCTTGCCAATGTCCTTGCGGTCATCGTCGTTGGTCAGCCCGTCAGGGATGGACGCCATGTGGGCGGCGCCACTGCCGGCAGCGCACCGACGACCAGTGCGTGGTGCGCTTCAGTGTTGACGAACGTGACCTCGAAGCTGTGGTCGACCAAGTGGTGGGAGAGCTCCATGAGGCCTCGTTCGTTTAATCCCAAAATGAAAGGGGTTGGAGGGGATTAAGTGGGATTTGTTCCCCAACAAGTCACTTAGGGATCCCATCCTTTTGATCCCCTCCATTCCCTTCCAGAGGGATTAACCGAACAGCCCCTGAGCGGGATGACGTGGCCCTGCGCCGGGAATGGCAGCACGAGGGCGTGAACCTTGGCCATGGCGTTTGCACGGGCAGATGTGTGTTTGCAGACGTACTGCGCACCGTCTCGGTCTATATACAACCGCACGTCTAGATGGCACCAGGGTCGTAGTAGTTGGTGGCGTTGATAGCAAGAATACAGTGGAAGTTGCTTACCATATATATGCTCCACACGATGGCTACAGTAACAGAACAACCAAGTTTGGAAGTTGAAACACAGGGAGTACTGTCTTGTGAGCAGTGAAGACGAAGCAACGCTATTAATTGGAGTCACCAACGGCAAATTAAAGATGCGATACTCATGAATGTTGGTTGACGAACTTTTTACTAAGAGCAGAGTATAATAATAAGTTTATAACCAAGCTATTTTTGCTGACGTTGTAGATAGAAAATAGAGTTTGGCTCTCATATAAGCAACAAGCGGAGCACGGACTCCTATGTAGAGGCAGGGCTAGATGAGCGGATGTGAGAATAAATAGGAAAGATAAAGTAATAAATGGTAAAAAAGTAGAGTCATAGTAATGTGTAGACATGTAATAGACTTGTGTTGTATAACTTAGCTCTTGTATCTTGACTAATAGCCAAACACTTGTCTCTACTATTAACCTTCCTCTAACGGGTTCTATTCTATCCAAGTGTCAATATGGATGCTGATTAGACTATTCTCAGGCCAGTCTCAATGAAGTTTTATAAAGAGTTTTATAGCATTAATTCGCTGATGTAGTGGGATTATTACGAGGAGAGAGAGAATAGAGAGTTTAATGGAACGTGAGATGAGTTTCATTCCTATGAAACCTATCTGACATGGTTATTTCTAATCTTGATAACTGTGCACAAGGTCAGTCTCAGTGCATTGTGTAATTTAATGCCACTTGTGCCAACGAAAGCGTTTTGGCCACGTGAGCGGCGCAACAATGCAGCGGCAATGACTGCCAAGTCGACAAGAACGTCCCAGTCTCGTTGGCCTGTGGGTTGTAGATGATGGCTTAACTCCCCAGGCCATTGACGTTGCAATGGTATGGTGTGGCATCGACAATGCTGGAGGCGATGATGCAACTGTGTGATGGTGTGTTGGTAGTGTCGGAGACGGCTTGCACGGGTGTCCCCTAGTGGCGCCGCAGTGGTGTAGCCGGTGGCAACCAAACGAGGGCACCCGATCACGTTGTGGTGGCGTGGTTGTGGCGTTGGAGCGTCCGTTGCGTCGCTGGTCTCCTTAGGGCTTCTTATGGCATTGTAGGTGTTAGCCGCTTGCTGAATAAGCAATGGTGGTGCTCGTGTAGTTCTCGATGACTACGGTATGGGCTATATGGCAATGACCACTCTTGGAGAATGACCAGTTGTTGTTTGGTGGCGCTTTCCTCATGAATGGATGGCGCGGCTCCGGGGCACTTTTATTATCGTCCCCTATGAGTTAGGCAATATCTGGTTGGTCGCGATCCTTGTTGACTGGCACCATGGCGAGTGGCCATGCATATCTGTGGCCTACTCGTTGTGGTTGCGACAACCAGTTGGAGGTGACTCTTTGGCAGTGGCCAAGGCTTTCCGTGGGGGTTTGGGCGATGGCTTGGTTGTCTGTGACCCTTTCAGGCCAGCGTCATGGTGGCTGGTTACACATACCTGCGATCCTTGCACCGTAGCAGTGACAACTTTCTAGAGGCGGCTCTCGCAGCATGTGGGGTTCGGGGCCTTGGGCGAAAGCCCGCTCGACTTTGTGCTAGAAAAAAGTCCAAATTACACCCTCAAGTATCGATAAAGTCCGAATAACCCCTCAAAGTATATTTTGATCCATTTTACACCCCAACTATCTCAATCGGTCTAGTTTACCTCTTTAGTAAGATTTCTCTTTTTTGTTTCTCCATGCATACATGTTATTTTGAGTTAAAATTTTGTGGTATAATAGAGCAAATCATAAATTATATTTAAAAATATATTATACTTTTTTGTCATTATTTGGAATGGCTATGATATGTAATAATAAATTAACTATATCAAACAAAAAATTATGAGAAATAATGATGAAAAATTCGCATTAATATTTTTGAAAATACTATATATGGGTCTCTATCATCCCACAAAAATTTAACTTAAAATACCACTTGTATATGGAGAAATAAAAAAGACAAATCTTATAAAAATGGGTAGATTGGACCGATTGAGATTGTTACGGGTGTAAAATGAACCAAACATACTTTAGGGTTATCTGGACTTTGTTCGTAAGTAATTTAGACTTTTTCCCTCATGATGACAATGGTGACGTCTTTGGAGCCACATTCCTTCTTGGAGGTATTGTTGTTTGGCTCCTAACTCTTGGAGGCATCTATGGCGTCGTTTCCTACTCGGAGGGTTCGCATAGGAGACCTCGTACCTGACGGCTTTGTCGTGGCTCCCGAGGTTGGTGTTGGAAGTTTGAATGGCGGTTGTTGTTTGTTTTATGCTTGTCCATGTCTATTGGTGGTTGGTGGCGACCTGCAGGGGGCGATGCCAAGCCGAATACGGTCTGTTTGGACCGGCACAAAGAAATTTGCTCACACATGAGTTGCTCCATTAGCTATAGCTGAAGATGTCCGCTGCGGTTGTTTTCGGTGGAGTGGGAAGCAACGGTTGGCTCAGACTGCTATGAGATGGGAAGGTGCATGGCTATGTCCGCCGGAGGGACCGCGCATAAGCTTGAGCGCGTCGTGGTGGTCGTCGATCTGGTGGAGTCTTATCAACGCACGATGGACATGTAAATATTGGATATTTATTCCCGTGGATCTGAAAATAATTTGTTGATCGACCATGCACAGACAGAACATTAACAACACACATCACGGCACATGTATACGCATGCAAACAAGCTAGCGCATATCTCCTGCAAATAAAGGACTCCTTATTTTGATGGTCGAGGGATCAGTCGTGTCTCGTGTCCTCATCCACGCAGCAGCTTGACAAAGTTTTTGAAGTTCTCGTTCGAGGATCCGCCTTCACCGACGCACCGGCGAGCCGCGTCCTTGAACAGCCGCGCCCTCTCCCTGATCTCCGCGTCGCTGACGACCTGCTTCACCTTGCTCCTCAGCTCCTCCTTGGTTACGATCCCGTCGGCGTTAGGCGACACCGCCAAGCCGGTCCTCCACACGTTGGTGATGTAGTTTCGGTCCAGGTACTGGTCGCAGAAGTATGGCCAGCACACGAACGGCACGCCGTTCCTAACACCCTCCGTCGTCGAGTTCCACCCGCAGTGTGACACGAAGCACGCCACCGCGCGGTGTGCCAGGACCTGTGTGAAATGAAACATACGTAGTACAGATTACAGAACAGTCGGATCCGTCACGTACATACTCTGTCCCCCAAGTTAATTTACCACATTAGCATCTACAAGTACAATCCAGTAACCTGCTGCTGGGAGCACCAGCTGACGATCATGCCCGTGCCGGCGACGCGTTGCTGGAACTCGTCGAGCCACTCCTTGCTCAGGCCGACGGTGAAGTCCGGCCTTACCACCCACAGGAACGGCCGGCCGGTGAGCTCCAGCCCCAGCGCAAGCTCCTCGAACTGGTGCGGGTTGAAGATGGCCAGGCTGCCGAAGGCCACGTACACGACGGATCCGTCGGGCTGCGCGTCGAGCCATTTGACACACCGCTCGTCCTCCGGCAGTAACTGCCCGACGGGCCTCCGGAACTCCCTGTCGGAGAACAGCGGGCCAATGGGCAGGACGTTGGGGAAGAGCTTGAACACGCCGGCCTCGGCCTCGAGGAAAGAGTTGCACACCACCATTTCGGCGAGGGAGGTGAGCCTGTCGCTCCGGCTGAACATCTCGAACAGGATGGGCTGCCCCTCAGGCCCGCCGACGGTGTTCCACGGCAGCTGCGAGGTGTGGAGCGGCGGAATCCCGGGGGCGAGTTGGAACGTCTCATCCCGCTCTGGCCAACCTGCCACAACCACAAGCGTGCCACACTAGTAGATGTGGGAATGCATTCCGTACGTATCCGAATTCATATAGAGAGTCCATCGAGTAAATTAATAAGTCGATCATATTTGTAACTTTGAAACAAAGTGACTAATGTTCGACACAAATGAAAGATATTTAATTTATTAGACCTTGTTTGGATATACTTATCCCCTACCAGTCATATGTATTGGAAGGGATTGGGGTGAAAGTTTATTATTAGCTTGTTTTCCACTTTAATTATAATCTATATGGATCGGGAGGGAATGAGTTTATCCAAACAACAGCCTTCCTCAGAAGTCACGTGCCAAATGACATAATCAGTCTATGTTAACAGCACCAGTCAAACAAAACCTACAACATATAATAGCTTACTTTTGCAATATTACACACGTCCTTTCGTGTTGGCTAATGATTGGAAGAAAAGAGTCACAGTATCAGAGAAGCAAATGCCCCGGAAGAATTACTTAACAATAAGGAATTTACACTTTCCGTACTAACCTTTGTCGCTGAGGATTCCTTCCTCCGTCAACTTGGGAATCTTGAGACTAACAGCTAAGCACGCCGCCGACGCCGGCCAGAATGCGGCCACCCGGATTCCGAACTTTTTGGCGACGTCGGAGGACCACCACATGCACACGTCGGAGACGAGCCAATTCACCTTGGGCCTCCCGGCCGCCTCCATTCCGGCGATGAGCCGCTCCAGGTGCCCCGGCATGTTCCTGGTGTAGGTCCCTACGAGCTTGCAGACGTCCTTGCGGTCGTCGTCGACGGCCACCCCATCTGGGATGGACGCGAGGTGGATGCCGGCCAGCGCCGCCGTGCCGCCCGCCGGCTGCAGCGCGTCGACAACCAGCGCGTGATACTCTTCGGTGTTGACGAACGTGATCTCGAAGCCGTGGTCGACCAAGCGGTGAGAGAGCTCCATGAGAGGGGTGACGTGGCCCTGGGCCGGGAGCGGCAGCATGAGGACGTGAGCCTTGGCCATGGCGCTCGATCTCTCTTTCGTCTCCCTCTCGGCTGCACAGGAGCTGTGCGTGTCGAGTTGGCAAATCACTGTACGGCGGTATGCTCAATAGCAACAAGCAGAGGGCGCCAATTAAGATGGCACTAGACCACTAGCTACGTGGGCCCAATAAATAATTCGGCGATCTCATCGCTGGGGTTGTTTCTGTATATTTTTGCAAATGAGTGATGGTTATGGTGCGTGCTGCGACAATGGTAGCAGGAGGCGCCCCGTTTAATATGCAGTAATGATGCACGTGATACGTAAACAACCCCCCCCCCCCCCCCCCCCCCCCCCACACACACACACACACACAACCACCACCACCACCAAGCTGAACGGAGCGTCAGGCATGAACATTGCATAGGTATTCTATCGTGTGTTGAATGTTCCAACACACCGAGCTTAAAGCGGCTGATATGATCGATATCGCTTACATAAACATGTGTAAAGTAAAATTAGAATCGTTGATACTATGTCGCTGCATCATGCACATGCCATAATATATTTGATAGAAATAAAACTAGTCTGGTACTTTTTTCTACAAGAAATACATTAAGACGAGACTTTGACGTACTAGCATTTATTTTGATAACAATAAGTAGTTTTCACTATGATGAATCGAACAACATCAATTTTGTATGAAACTAATGTGTATTGATTGATCAATTATTGGTCACTGTGTGCCAAAACCAAATACTCCAGTTGTGCATTATTGTGCCGTTGGTGGGTATCCAGCAATAAACCTTTTGGACTTAGTCCAGATGGGAAGTTAGTGCTGCATGGGGAGCATAGTTTATAATATGTATGGAGTCATGCCAATTTTTCAAGTTCTTTTTCGAATATCAATATAGACGTAGGCACTGTACTTACGTGTATGAATAAACATGCGCATACCTTACGCTATCAGCATCTTTTAAGTTGAATTAGGCCTATATCAACCTTTGCTAGCTGTGTGCACCCATGTATGGCAAAGTACGTTGAATGCTCCATCATACATTCATACGAATTGCCTCGATGTTCAATATGCTAATGTGATATTTTTTTATAAAGAGAGAGAATGTGGAGTTTTCTGGGATGTGAGAGTAGTTTTATCCCCATAAAACCCATCTAGCTCGGTAATTGTACAATAAAATTGTGCATTGAGACTGACAGAATGGACATGCTTAGAGTTTAGGCAACACGAAAGAATTCGTTGGTGAAGTTTTCAAAACCATGCCTTTAAATTCTCGATTGATTGATTTGTACTCAAAGTAGCAAAAGAAGCTACTATATATACGTGCAAGCCCAAGCCACTTCAAGTACAGAATATTTAGGTTCTCACTAGTGTTAAACTTAAATTTTCAAAATATTGAATTAGAGAATCATAATCCCTAGATTAGGTTTCCGAAAATGTTGTCGCAAAAATTTATAGTAGTTGGCGGCATATGAAGAGAAAGAAAGGTTAAAAACATGTTAGTATGTGAAATAAAAAATAAATTAAAACAAAAAAGGGTAATGGAAAAAAATAAAAGATATGTTTTTTTATGAAGACCAATACAAACTCAGATGTTCACATGCACGTACACTCACCCTTATGAATACACATACGCTAACCCTACCGTTATGAGCACCTCTGAGAGACTGGACCGACAGATCCAATTTTGAAATTCACGAAGTCACCATAGGCGGCATGCTGTCGACGGGGACATACAATAGCGCTGGTTAATTCATGTAATAAATTCAGAAAAAAACGACACATGTGCTGAGTCGATGACTCGAATCCAAGTGGACAGGTTCTACCACAAGAACCTTACCAGCTGATATATGATCAATTCGCAATAAAAATATATGTGAAAAAAAGATGGAAATATATGTGGACATGAACTAGGCCCTACGCAAATTCGAAGCCCGAGAAGAAACCTGCAAGGTAGGCCATATGAGAGAGCAACAACAAGAAATAACACCAATCAATGGAACATTGAGAGAGCCATATGATATATTTGTATTCATATGGTATGGCAGCTTTGAATAAAGTGAGAAAATACAGTGCATTGAGAGTAGCTTTATACCTTGTGCCACATTTCTTAATATAAGTATGATGCAACCCTCAAATTAAAGGGTTATTTTTTGACCCATTATCATGTACACGTTAATCACTTGACATGCACATGAGGGGTAGAGGGAGCCTTCAATCAGATGTCACCAACTCGTGATCTTACCCTCTGTATCTTAATCAATCCTCAGCTTATTGGTCTTTTGTTCAATTGGATAGGCTTTCGTATATGTTTGATTCAAAGTTTCTGACTCGATTTGTCCATCGATATCTTAAGCTGCCATGCCACCGTGTCTGCTGATGTATCTTCTCTATTTTACCTGTTCACCTTATTTATTTAGATATAAATAAATTAAAGTTACGGTTTCAGCCTCAAAACTATTACAAATAGTAGAAGTATAAAGGTGTACACCAATGCCAAGAGTTTAGATGAAATAAAGAAAGCAACTCAAAAACCAATTCGTAAATTAAGAAACCATTCATTTGGCCGGAAGAAACGCAAGGCCACTGCCGTCTCCAAGGAGCGGCACGTTGACAGCAAGTGTTTCTGGTCACATTCACTTCATTGCAATTTGGCTTAAAACCAAAGCTAGTATGTTTTCGTGAATAATATCAATATTTTTTGTGGAATAAATAATAATTGGTCAGTTTTTGTCAAACATGACTTCATTCCTAATCAACCATATATACAGGGGCGGCTCTCTTGTAAACTGTGATCGTGTGGTCTGATTGACTCCCCTTTGATTTTAGATCACGCTCCACCACTGCATATATAGTGCCCAACTGAGTGCTACACGTCAGTAAAAATAGATTTGGCTTATGTCCTCCCTATTTAGCTCAATGATCAAACATATCATTTATGTTTTTGGTGAGGAACTACCGGTTGTCATATGCACAGCAGTAGCACCCCATAGAATCTTGGCATAACGAGAGGGAAAGAAGAGATGGTTGATGTATTCTAAAGGACTAAACAAGCTACGGCGGTATTTGTCCCCATTTCAATTTATTCGAGAGAGGTTAACATTTTATTAAAATAACACCTTTTCTTTAGGAGATTAAAATAATACCTTTAGGTGCCACATGAAAAAAAAAACTACGAATGTGTCGAGAATCGAAAGGACGCTAAAAACGTTGAAAGCAACGGCTGGCATTGGGAGTAGACTTGAAGAAAGTGAGAAAAGACTCTGCATTATTGAGAGTAGCCTTATACACCTGCTACATATCTTAAGTAGGGTGTAACCCTCAAACGGGCTTTTTTTAATCCACTATCCTGCACGCGAAACTCTCGATAAGGACACATGAGGGGAGACGGAGCTTTCAATCAGACGTCACCACCAACACGTGATTATTTTACCATCTTTAATTAATCATCACTTGTTGTTTTTTGGTTGGAAAAACTTTCTTGTATATTATTAGGCTTAAGATTTGTGACTCGATTGGTCCATAGAAATACAAGCTGCCTTGCCGCGCTGACTGCTGATGAAAAACAAAACGACGAATATATGTCGAGAAAATCAAAAGCATGCTGAAAACGACGAAAGCGATGACTGGCTCATGCTGGTATGCGCATGCAGGTGCAGGGGTGCAGACGTGCAGCGCGTGGGGGTGGTCTGCTTGTGGAGTGGTGGAGTCGTCGTGTCAATGCATGAACATGCAAAATAGTTGGATGATGACTAATTGTCGATGAGTGGTACACTCACTGATGGATCTGAAATCAATTTGTTAACTGACCATGGACAAACAGGCCGGATAACAACAACAAAAACATCACCGCACATATGTATTCAAACAAGCACATCCGCAAAGGATTCCTGCTTTCAGCGTAGAGGGAGTCGTGTGTCTCGTGGCCTCATCCACGTAGCAGTTTGACAAACTTTTTGAAGTTCTCATACGAGGATCCCCATTCGCTGAGGCACCGGCGAGCTGCGTCCTTGAACACCCGCGCCCTCTCCTTGATCTCGGCCTCGCCGACAACCCGCTCCACCTTGCTCCTCACCTCCTCCTTCGTTACGATCCCATACACGTTGGGCGACACTGCCAGCCCTGTCCTCCACACGTTGGTGATGTAGCTCTGGTCTATGTACATGTACTGGTCGGCAAAGTAGGGCCAGCACAGAAACGGCACCCCATTCCTCACCCCTTCCAAGGTCGAGTTCCTACCGCAGTGCGACAAGAAACAGGCCAACGTGTGGTGCCGTACGTCTATCTGTTACGGAGTACTACTCTGTCGCCCATCATTTCACCCCCAAATTCTACTATGTAAAAAAGATTTCCATCACATCAAAATATGACACATACATAGAATACTAAATGTAGATAAAATTAAAAATTAATTATACGATTTTATTGTACTTTATGAGACGAACATTTTGAGCCTAGTTAATCAATGTTTAGACAATTATTCACAAATACAAACGAAATGCTACAGTGTTAAATTTATGACAATTTCCGAACTAAACAAGAGTCGAGTGGCGTGGGTTCAATGCAAGGTACGGTGCGTTAACTGCTGCTGGGAGCACCAGCTGACCGATCATGCCTCGGCCGGCGATGCGCTGGTGGAACTCGTGGAGCCACTCAGCCACGTCTTGCTGAGCCCGGGGGTGAAGTCTGGCCGGACGACCCACAGGAACGGCCGGCCAGTGAGCTCCAGCCCCTCGGCCAGCTCCACGAACTGGCGCCGGTCGAAGATGGCCAGGCTGCCGAACGCCACGTACACGACGGACCCGTCCGGCTGCGCGTCGAGCCACCGGAGGCACCGCCCGTCCTCCGGCAGGAACTGCCCGGGGGGCTTCCGTTCGGAGGACACAGCGGGCCGATGGGCAGGACGTTGGGAAAGAGCTTGAACGCGCCGGCCTCGGCATCGTGGAAAGAGTTGCACACCACCATCTCGGCGAGGGTGTTGCTCCGGTTGAGCAGCTCGAAGAAGGTGGCCGGCCACTCTGGCGCGCCGACGGTGTTCCACGGCAGCTGCGACGTGAGGAGCGGCGGAATCCCGGGGGCGAGTTGGAACATGGAGCTCCATGAGCGGGGTGACGTGGCCCTGGGCCGGGAGCGGCAGAACGAGGACGTGAGCCTTGGCCATGGCGCTCTCCCTCTCGTTTGCACAAGAGCGGCGCGTCAGTTAAGATAGCACCAGCTAGGTGGGCAGACGAAGCAAATAATTCAGCGACGGCATTGCTGGCTTGTTTCTTATGTTTGCAAATGAGATGCTCACTGTTTGTATGGTGTGGCAATGCTAGGAATATTGAGGCATAGAGCTTTCTCGTGATACACGCGATATATACCATGCATATCGCGGTGAATTAAAAGTGTAGAGCTGAAAGGAGATTCAGTCATGAACATTACAAAGGTACTTCATCGTGTTGAATGTTCATACATATGGAACTTAGAGCAACTCGGACTGAAATCTCTATCTAATAATAAATAACTAGCAATGTGGCCCGCGCAAATTTGCGCGGGTAGCTAGTTTTTATACTAATATTTAGATTTTTTTAACTTAAATATAAATTTATTTAAATATCCGTTGATCCACTATCAATACGATTCGTCCAAGTGTGCCCAAACTAATGTATCATTTTTATCATCATGTATGTGGCACATGGTATGAATTAATGATGTAAGCTTATATTTACTAATTGTATTTGACATTGATTCTTTGATCAACTTATAATTTTCTTATTTATTTAATTTAAAATTTAACTATTTATTTACTCTAATCAATGGATTTTAAGGGTTAATATAGATTTTTAGATCTTAAAAAAACCAACAGTGTGTATTATTTTTATTTCAATTAATATGATACTAATACTATGTTATTAAGATTAACTCCACCAATATCTCTCAAACAAGACTATCTAAATACTAAATGGATGCTACCTCTATTTTTAAGGGCCACAAAAATGCTACAACTCCAGCAATAGCTCTTATAAATATAGTGCTGTCTATAGACCCCGAGAATAGATGGTGGATTTGGAAGCCTCCCGAATATGGGGGTGTCAAGTAGAGGGCCTAGTGGAGTGTAACTTTTTTCTAGACCCTCTAAACTTGGGATAGGAGCTTGTTGGGTCTGCTAGAGTGCAACTTTTTTTGGACCCTCTAAACTTGTGACAGGGCTTGTTGGGTTTGTTGGAGTGTAACTTTTTTCTAGATCCTCTAAACTTGTGATAGGGGCTTGTTGGGTCTGTTGAGTTGCTCTAAGATAATAGATTGTGTGACCTAATATTGAGGCAGTCATCATGGGTAAGTGAATAAAGTAATTTATATAACTTTACGTACACAAAATGCAACTTAGTGACATGAGATACTCCATTCCTCAACGGATATACGAACTACCTCGACAAACTTACAATATTGTAACACGGAACGATTGGATTAAAGTAGAAACCTTCCACAAAACATAATGGTGTTTGGGTCGACTCCCTTCACGAATCGGCAGTATAATTGGTAGCCTAGCTTGCTGCACAAATCAATAATCAGAATAGCATAGCATGAAGGAAAGCTTAAGGAGGGAGGAAATAAAATATATAGGGTAATGAATAAAATGTTATCCGAGAAAATATTATGAGAAAAATACTGCTATTTTGCTAGTTAAATTCGAGCACCTCTCATCAGGTACACGTGCAGATCGATGTGTTGTCCTCCACTTATTGTTGAACGTTGTCTCCTGCCCTCTTATATAGAGGAACATGGTAGGCCATATAGGGCTTTAGGTTGTCCGCACTTGTCGTACTCTATTCTTATCCTCTAAAAGAAACATTCCTGCCTTGTCATTGAGATTCTTCCCTCTATAACAACTTTTTCTGCACTCATTATCCTCTATATCATATATTCTATATCAACTACCAACACGTGAACCCACCCATCTCCTTTTCTCCTTGTCTTTCACCGACGCCACCAATCCCCCCGCTCTATCTATCTTCCTCTATCTCCCCCTCTCTCCAGTGGCGGTGGCGGCGAGGGGTGCCGGTCTCCCAGCTGACAGCCTTTCGCCCCGCCGGCCTCCGGCGGCGTGCGGAGCGGCCGGACCCCGAACTCTGAAGGTGTGCGGGTGGCTTCCGCGGGGGCGGACGGTCGCACGGCGATGGCGAGGACTCCCGCGGCAGCCACAGACAGTCGCGCGGCGGCAGTGGAGGCCTCCCACGGCGGCCGCAGACGGCCCCGCTGCGACGGTGGAAGCCTCCTACGGCGGGCACGGGCAACTGCGCGGAGGCGGTGGCAAAGGGCTCCCGCGGCGGCCGTGGAGGGGTGGTGGTGGTGGCGGCGGCGAGGGGTGTTGGTCTCCCCGGTCTGCAGCCTCCAGCCCTGCCGGCGGGGAGCGGCCAGACCCTGATCTACGAAGGTGCGCGGGCGGCTCCTGCGGCGGCCGTGGATGGCTCCCGCGGCGGCGACGGTGGTGGACGGCCTCCCGGTGGCGGACGGTCGCGCTGCGACGGCGAGGACTCCCGCGGCAACCACGGACGGCTGCGCGGCGGCGGTGGAGGGCTCCTGCGGCGACCGCGGACGGCTGTGCGGCAACGGTGGAGTCCTTCTACAGCGGCCACGGACGGCTGCGCGGCGGCCGTGGCGAAGGGCTCCCGCGGAGGCCGCGGACGGCCGCGCACTGACCGCGGAGGAGTGACAGCGGATTGAATAATATAGACCGTTAGATCTTCATCAAATTCGACAATATATTTTTCTATTTTTTGGATTAATGGAATAATATAGACCATTAGATCTTCATAAAATCCGACGGCTTATATTTTTCTCTTGTTTAGATTAATGGAATAATATGGACCATTAGATCTTCATAAAATCCGATGGCATATATTTTTCTCGTTTTGGATTAACGAAATAATATAGGCCGTTGGATCTTCATAAAATCCGACGGTCCATGCTCTTCTTTTTTTAGATTAACGTGGGAATTTTTTGGCCCTCTCGGCGAACGTGGTGGCTCCTTTTAACACTATTGTATTAATATAATAGATGACAACGATTGATTCAGCGAAATATTATAATTTTGTTATAATTAAGTAGTACATATCTTCTTGTTGGATCTATGCCCATAATTTCGTACAACAGTTGCAGTTTTGTATGCATTCTTGATCTTTTGCTCATTTTGATGACTGAACAAGCAGAACAAACACCGACACATCGATGTGTTGCTTATCTGATATTATAGCACAAGCATGAGAAGATAAACTATGCTATAGAGCAACCCGGCCGTCCTCAACTCCTCATTCACTTAGCAGGTTCACAAACTTGTTGAAGTTTTCGTACGAGGATCCCCCTTCGCTAACGCACTGGCGAGCCGCGTCCCTGAACAGCCGCGCCCTCTCCTTGGCCTTGACATCGCGGATGACTTGCTCCACCTTGCTCCTCAGCTCCTCCTTGGTTACGATCCCATCCGGGTTGGGGGACACCGCAAGCCCCGTCCTCCACATGTTGGTGATGTAGTTCCGGTCGAGGTACTGGTCACAGAAGTATGGCCAGCACAAGAACGGCACCCCGTTTCTCACCCCCTCCATAGTCGAGTTCCATCCGCAGTGCGACACGAAGCACGCCACCGCGCGGTGTGCCAGGACCTATATCAGATGAAACAGAGCAATCTGTCACACACCACTCTGTTGCCGGTCACAAACTACTATGCGGCCAAGTTAACTATTCCCTCTATTCTAATTTCTAAATTATTATTTATTTTTGTTATCATGTGTGAGTGTATGTCTTATTCAAAAATTTAGTCTAAATACAAAAAATTATACTTAAAATATCTTTAATAATAAAGTAAACTAAAAATAATACTTGTGTGAGTGTTTAAATAAAAAATAATTCGGAATGGAGGTAGTATGACCTGCTGTTGGGAGCACCAGTCGACGATCTTCCCCCTGCCGGCGACACGTCGCTGGAACTCGGCAAGCCACGCCTTGCTCAGGCCGACGGTGAAGTCGGGCCTCACCACCCACAGGAACGGGCGGCCGGTGAGCTCCAGCCCCCCGGCCAGCTCCTCGAACTGCCGCGGGTCGAAGATGGCCATGCTGCCGAAGGCCACGTAAACGACTGTCACACCCGGTTTTCAAAGGAAAACCAAGTACGTCTCATATGTGCGCCAGGATCATGTTTACACACATATGATAGACAAAAGAGTGTAACATCGAAACACAGTGTTCTAAATTACAAGAGATTTATTATAATATTCATATTACACTCTCGGGAGACACGAAGGTCTTTATCGCAGAACAAGCGATAGCTAAACGAAGCGTCTTCAGCTTCCATCTTCCACAGGCATCTTGACTGGGGGAAACGCAAGCCTTAGAACTCATCTTAGTCGCTGTAGTATTCTTCTCCATTTCCTTCTTCTGATTCAGCAATGGCAAGTGTGAGTACACCTAACTAGGTACTCAGCAAGCGGGGTGAAAATGCAAGGCCACAAGGAAAGGCTAAGGTTCACAGCAGTGAGCTTTTTAGAGTTGATCAAGTTTTATTAGCAATTCCTATTTACTAGATGTAAGTTTATACCATCCCACTTAAGCATTTAAAAAGAACATCCATTTCCAAAACCCACGAGTAAAACCACGATTTATATTCCATCTTTGAGTTTAATTATCATGTGAGGGTCCAAGCCGCTCTTGACCGTGAGCACGGCTGATATATCAGTTTTACACTCTGCAGAGGTTGTACACTTTCACCATAGCTCGTGTTCCCCATGTTGCCCGGGTTTGCAAGGCCCTTAAACACTTCCGAGGTGAGTGGCTAGGGGTCCACTACGAAGCCTTTACAAAGATATGCAAAAGTCCAACAAACCCGCAAGAGTTACAGCTAGGGCGGACCACAACCCTCCCTAGTGGTCAGCACCTTAGCAAAGGCTGCTACCCCAAGAGGACCGAGTTGTACCCCTGCAACCCCAGACCCCCTCTGCTCCTTTCGGATAAGGCCATCAGTACAATCGCACATCTAATTAATTGGCTAAGGTCAGAGCCCATTTTGACACCATGGTTGCACTGTTTTCTTGGGTGGTTCTCCATGTTCCGATTAAGTAAAAGTTCTCTTGCATTAACCGACATTTATTATTAAAGATATCGTGATCAACAATTTTATAAAGATTCATTTTAACCATTCCCAAGGTATTGCAACACTAAGCATGAACTAACCCAAAAAAATATTATTTAAAACAGGGGTTGGTACAAGGGAGCATGGTAAAAGACTAGATAAATCCTTAAAAAGGTATTCCCATCATATTAATGCAATAATAGTAAATTTTAGTTTGACATGCAGTTGTATAGGACAAAAAGAATATGCGGGGAGGGCCACTTGCCTTGGTCTACAAAAAGATCTTCTTCTTCTTCGTAGAACTGTTCTTGATCCGCGTCGACGGGCGACTCGGTTGCAACTGGCACGAGGTCTACGATCAACACAAAAAAAACAATAAGAAAATAGTACATCAAACATTCTTAACAGACTAAAACAAGCATCTAAAACTAATAAGCTCGAAAAGACGAACGCTTGGACACCAAGAACGCTAAAAACGGAGCTAGGACGGAAAAGATACGGCCAAAACAAGTTTTAGGGACTTGCTGACAAGAAAACTAAATTTCCAGGGGCTAAACTGAAGAAAACCAGGGGCTAAAACATAAATACGCATTAAACCCGAGGGCTAATGTGCAAAAGAACAGGGGCTGGACTTCGGGTGTGATTTGTGGAAAAGACAGGGGCTTAAATGATAAAAACAGGACCTAATTGTAAAGGTTTTCACTGGTGGAAGGACCGGCTTGTGATATATAATGAACTGGGGGTTCTTTTTGCAAATCGGCCTTGGTTGACCGTTACCTGCTGGTTTGACTCGGGTTGCGTTGAATATGGGCCGTTGATCTCGCGATGGACGGCAGACAGGAGAGGGGCCGGTCGGGCGGCGGCGGGAACGCCGGCGAGCGGCGGCGCCGGGCCGGAAACACGCCGGCGATGCTCGAACTCGAGCTACGAGGCTCGGTTTTGGGCGCGGATAGGTGCTACGGCTTCGGAAAGGGATGGCGAACATGATGGGGGTGCTCTCGTCGTGGATTGCGCAGTGAGGGTGGCGATTCGTCGGCGGACAGAGGCGGGCGGCGGTGAACTCGCCGGAGTTCACCCGAACCAGAGTTCGGAGTCGCGGATTCGAGCGCGAATGGGTTCTGTGCGTGAGTGGCGAGATGGTGAACATGATCAGGGGGTTCTCGTTGATCAATTTGCTTCGGTGGTGGTGCTCTACGACGAATGGCGGCGGCGGAGCGCCGGTGAGAGCCGGCGGTGTGCTAGGAGTGCGAAACAGAGAGCGAGAAGAGGGTGGAGAGCATCGTTACCTCGATGCGATGCGTTCGGTGCAGTCGGACGGGGTGAAGCAGCGCCGGAGCGACGGATTGACGACGCGGCGGCGCTCGGGCGGCGGCGGCGGCGGAACAGGGGAGGGGCGTCGGGAGGAAGGGGAAGAGGGAGGGGCTGACGAGCGGGGCCCGCCTGCCAGTGACGCGAGGGAGAGAGGCGAAACTCGGGCCGCAGCTGGGCCGAAAGTGGCGAGCAGGCCGCGCGGGGAAGGGAGAAAAAGAGGGGGGAGAAAGGAGTGGGCCGCGAGGGAAGCTGGGCCGCGCGCGCTAACGATCCGAAGGAAAGAGAGAGGGAGAGATGGGCTGGGCCGGGAGAGAAAGAGAGATTGGGAGAAAGTTTAGGGAGCGCTTCTGGACTTTTTCATGATTTTGAAATTCACACACAAATCAAACAAAATACATGCAAACCAAATATGATGCACATGCACTTATTGCTCCAAAATTATTTAAATGATGTTTAAATATTTTTAGGTTCAAATTAATTTAAAAATTTAATTAAGTCTTTAGAAAAATAAATTAAACCAAGTTGCTATGATTTCTTTGTGATGGAATTTTAGGGTGTTACAAATCCTACCCCCCTTAAAGAGAATCTCGTCCCGAGATTCAGGAAGATTCGGAGAACAGTTGAGGGAACTCTTCCATAAGTTCTTCTTCTCTTTCCCAAGTGGCCTCATTTTCTGAGTGATTGCTCCATTGAACTTTACACATTTTTATTACCTTGCTTCGTGTGACCCTCTGTGACTTGTCTAGGATTTTGATAGGATACTCCTTATAAGTCAAGTCATCCTTTACTTCTAAATCCTCCAGTGGTAAGTGCTCCACTCTAATTTCATTTGAGCACTTCTTCAGTTGTGATACATGGAACACATCATGAACTCCTGATAATCGGGCCGGTAATTCCAACCTATATGCCACTTCTCCTTTTCTTTCCAATATTTTAAATGGTCCGATAAAACGAGGTGATAGCTTCCCTCTGACATTAAATCTTCGCAATCCTCTGATAGGTGATACTCTGAGATAAGCATAATCTCCTTCCTCGAATACCACTTCTCTTCTCTTAGGGTCAGCGTAACTCTTTTGGCGTGACTGTGCGGTTTTAAGATTCTCCCGAATTATCTCGACTTGTCTTTCCGCTTCCTTTATAATTTCTGGTCCGAAGAGTTGACTTTCACCCGTTTGATTCCAGTACAAGGGTGTTCTGCATTTTCTTCCGTACAAGGCTTCAAACGGTGCCATTTTGAGACTAGATTGATAACTGTTGTTGTAAGCAAACTCCGCATATGGTAAACTTTTGTCCCAACTACCTCCATGCTTTAAAGCACAAGCCCTTAACATATCTTCCAATATCTGATTTGTCCTTTCAGTTTGACCATCAGTCTGTGGGTGGTATGCTGAGCTGAAATTCAATTTCGTATCCATTGACTCATGTAGCTTCTTCCAAAAACGCGATGTAAACTGAGTGCCTCGATCTGACACTATCTTTTTGGGAACTCCATGCAAACATACTATTCGTGACATGTACAACTCTGCTAGTCTGGCTCCTGAGTAAGTGGTTTTAACTGGTATAAAATGGGCAACTTTGGTTAACCTGTCCACGATAACCCATATGGAATCATAACCATCGCGTGTACGAGGTAAACCTACAATGAAATCCATACCAATTTCTTCCCATTTCCACTCAGGTACTTTCAGTGGTTGCAGCAAACCGGCTGGTCTCTGATGTTCTGCTTTTACTCTTTGACATATGTCACACAAGGCGACATGAGCTGCGACATCTCTTTTCATTCCGTACCACCAGTATTTCTGTTTTAGATCTTGGTACATTTTGGTGCTACCAGGGTGAATAGAGTATGCCGAGTCATGAGCTTCTTTCAGTATAGTCTCACGTAGGCGATCGTCTTCTGGCACACATATCCTGTTTCTGAACCATATGGTTCCCTGATCATCTTTCTTGAAATCGGGAACTTTTCCTGAATCAATCAACTTTTCGTATTCCTTGATCTTTTCATCCATCAACTGCCCTTTTCTGATTTCCTGTTCAAGTGTTGATTCGACCTCCAAGGTCATAGATTCACTCTGGGCTACGATTCCTAAGTTGAGCCGTGCCATTTCCCAACATAACTCTTGCGGTTTCAACTGAGCTATAAGCATGTTTGCCTGACTCTTCCGACTCAAAGCATCTGCCACAACATTAGCTTTACCGGGGTGATACTGAATCTCCAAATCGTAATCCTTGATTAATTCCAGCCATCTGCGTTGTCTAAGATTGATATCCTTCTGAGTGAAGATATACTTCAAGCTCTTATGGTCGGTAAAGATCTGACACTTGTTACCAATCATGTAATGTCTCCAGATTTTCAGCGCGTGTACAACGGCGGCCAATTCTAGATCATGTGTTGGATAATTCTGTTCATGTTTCCTCAGTTGTCTGGAAGCATAAGCCACTACTTTTCCTTCTTGCATTAAAACACATCCAAGGCCTTGACGCGAGGCATCACAATATACGTCAAACCCTTTGTGAATGTCTGGCATTATCAGCACAGGGGCAGTAGTCAACCTTTTCTTCAATTCTTCAAAACTAGCTTGGCATTTATCATTCCATTTGAATTCTTTTCCTTTCTCTAGTAAAGTTGTAAGCGGTTTCACGATTTTCGAGAAGCCTTCAATAAACCTGCGATAGTAACCTGCCAATCCGAGAAAACTCCTGATCTCAGACACATTCTTCGGAGGGCTCCAGTTCAACACATCCTGAACTTTACTCGGATCCACTGCTATTCCTCCGTCAGTGATAACATGACCAAGAAATGAAACTTCCTTTAACCAAAAGTCACACTTGCTGAACTTAGCATACAACTGATGTTCTCGAAGTCTCTGTAATACAAGTCTTAAATGCTCCTCGTGTTCTTCCTCGTTCTGAGAGAATATCAGAATGTCGTCAATGAACACTACTACAAACTTGTCCAAATAATCCATGAACACCTTGTTCATCAAATACATGAAGTATGCCGGGGCATTTGTCAATCCGAATGACATGACAGTAAACTCATACAACCCATATCTTGACGTGAAAGCTGTCTTGGGAATGTCCTCCGGACGAATTCTCAATTGGTGATATCCCGATCGCAGATCTATCTTAGAAAACACTTTTGCACCTCTCATCTGATCAAACAGATCCTCGATCCTAGGCAAGGGATATTTGTTTTTGATTGTGACCTCATTAAGGGATCGATAGTCTACACACATCCTTCTAGAGCCATCTTTCTTGTCTACGAAGAGAGTGGGGGCTCCCCATGGTGACGAACTAGGACGGATAAACCCTTTACTTAACAATTCTTCTATTTGTTTCTTAAGTTCTGCCAAGTCTTTGACATCCATTCTATATGGCCTTTTAGATATAGGAGCAGTACCAGGTAAAAGTTCAATGCTGAATTCAATATCTCGGTCAGGTGGCATACCTGGTAAATCATCTGGAAATACATCCGGATATTCGTTCATGATTTTGATATCTTCCAGAGTCGTGCCTTCCATAGAATTTACTGTTCCGCCTTCTGTCGATGAGGGAGTTGCCACATACTCAATTCTGTCTCCATTAGGGCTGGTTAAGAGAACTGACTTCTTTCGGCACTGAATAGATCCATCCCACTGGTGTAACCAATCCATTCCCAGAATTATATCTATTCCCCAGGATTTTAGAACTACCAGGTCAGCTGGGAAATCTACTCCCATGATGTTAAGGGTCACTTGTGGGCATAATAAACTGGCTTGCATTTCTCCGCCGGGAGTACTAACTAATAATTGCTTTTTCATAGCCCTCATGTTCATGCCATGTTTTGCCACAAATTGTTCAGTAATAAATGAATGCGTTGCTCCAGAATCGAATAAAATTGTTGCAGGTATGGAATTGACAAAGAACGTACCAAGTACAACTCCTGGAGCTTCTTGGGCTTGTTCGGTGGTCACATGGTTCACCCTTCCACGAACAAAATTCCGCTGAGCCCTGTTGCCTTGTGCACTTGAGCTTCCTGGGCGCGCTTGTGACGTTGGTTTCTCAGTCCTCTGTTCGTTGCCTCTCTGTGGAGTATGCATTCCACGCTGAGGACAACTGTTAGCATAGTGTCCCAATTCTCCACATTTGAAGCATCCATTTGGCTGTACTGGAGCATTGTTTCTCACAGGAGCGCCTGTGGCATTGTTTGGGCGGGGAGTGGCTGAGTTGTTGATTGTCCGATTCTGCTGAGGATTCGGAGTACGGGGTGATTGCCGATTGAAGCGCTGTGGCTGCTGAAATGAACGTTGCAACTGCATGTTTTGTGGATAACTTCTATTCTGTCCACCAGAGTGGAAGTAGGAACCCTGAGAGGAATTGTAGCGGGGGTGAGTGTTACTGCTAGACTGTCCCTGGAACTTCCGTTTGTGTTCACCAATTTCCTTGCGCTTGCTTTCCAGGCCAATAGCTTTATTCAGAAGGGTCTGAAAATCTGGGAAGATGTGACTCTGCAACTGATAATTGAGCGGCCCTATAAGACCATCCAGAAATCGTTCCTGTCTCTTGGCATCAGTATTGACCTCTTCAGGTGCATAGCGAGATAACTGGGTGAATTTGTCCAGGTACTCGCTGACTGACATGTTGCCTTGCTTCAGTGCGAGGAACTCCTTCTGTTTTAACTTCATAACTCCAGAGGGAATGTGGTAAGCTCTGAAGCTATCCCTGAACTCCTGCCAGGTGATGTTCTGTGGTGCGGCATGTGCAGCAGTGTATGCGTCCCACCAGTCAGCCGCTGGCCCTTCAAGTCTGCCTGCAGCATATAGCACCATTTCACGATCGGTGCACTGAGTCATTTCCAGCTTCCTGGCGACAACCTTTAGCCAGTCATCAGCATCCAAGGGATCTGATGAGTGTGAGTAGGTGGGCGGACGGTGGCTCATGAATTCCTTATGCTTGTCCCTGGGCGGTGGTGGTGCTGGTGCTGGTTGCGGTGGCTGGTTTTGCTGGGCTTGTAAGTTCTGCACTGTTGCAGCGAGAGTCTGCAGCAGCTGAGTCTGAGCAGCCAGAAACTGTTGCATAGCTGGATCCATTGGTGGGTTTGGTGGGGGAGGTGGTGCTTGATTCCTCTGACTTGCAATATGAGCGCGTATCACTGGTGGAATATCTTGTCCTCCTCCTGACCTGGTGTTTACCATCTGAGTGTTAGGGAAAAGTATCTCAGATAAGCACTGAACAGATAAAGACGAGTAAAGTAAAGGCATAAGGGGGCTAAGATTTAATTAATTAAACTAATTATTTCATTAATGCAGTTGTGGCCATCACTCCACAAAAGCATCCAGTCATCACAAAGATCCAATTCAAGCATGTTTTCAATCATCAACCATTACATCGCATCGTCCTCGCAGGAACGGAATTATTAACCAAAAGAAAAAGGGTAGACATCTAGAACTCCTAGCCAAGACTAGTGGTAGCTCCTGGGGTGCCGTAACGAAGCTTCTTGCGCGGAGGAGAAGACGTGGTGCAGTGCTGTACCATCTCCTCAGGGGGTGCCTGTCCTGCAAGCTGAGCCTCGAGCTGTGCGATCTTGGCCTGAGCGTCCTGGAGCTTCCCGTGCAGTCCCTCGATCTCGGAGGTGGCTCCCTCCAAGTCGGTGTTGAGTGCAGCTGTGACTCGAGCAAGGATGTCCACACGGTCGTCTCCGGTCTGAGAAGCGGGTACCACTGTGTCCTCAGTGCCAACCGGTCGGCTGGGTACGTGGCGGAAGTCGGAGTAGTACAGCTGGTCGCGGAAACGGTAGCTGTAGGAGTAGAGTGCTCTCCTGGCGGCGTCGTTGATGGCGGCGTCCTCGGTGGAGAAGGGAACACAGCTGTAGTGCGTCGAACGGATCCTCCATCCGGAAGCCTCTGGCTGAGGTACCCGGATGTGTACCTGAGCTGTGTAGTAGTCCTCCAGGCCGGGCTCCTCGAAGTGCTCGACCACGTAATGAGGCTTTAGAGTGAACTCTAAAAACCCCAGTAGCTCCTCCAGCAGTCTGCAGAACTGCCCTGTACCACCCAGCGAAGCGTGAAGGTGGTACTCCGGACCACGCTGGCGGGGCTCCTCTGGATCCTCCTCGTCGTTGTTGTCGTTCTCCTGGTCGTCCACCTCCATGTCGGGGTCATCCTCGTCACTGGGCTCCTCCTCGTCGCTGTCGTCCCCAGAGTCGTCTGGGTCACCTCCAGCAGCGTCCGGTGCAGCGTCGCCGGCAGCAGGAGCAGCTGGTGGAATCACCATGTCTCCGTCGGCGTCCACCTCGAGCACAGTGCCGTCGTAGAGCTGAGGTGGCTCCTCCTCCTGTGCCTCTGCCTGTGCCTCAGGCAGTACCTGAACCGGGACCTCCTCAGCGGGTGCCTCCACGGGGTGCTGGGGAACTGACGGTCCAGCAGGGCGTGAACCTCCGGTGACAGCACGAGCGGTCTGAAACTCACGAACCATCTGACAAGGAAAAGAAAACTGACTCAGTATAGAATAAATCAAAATGATGAGATCTTTTTAACAAAAAGAAATAATATAAATTAGATTTTTATGCGAAAATAGGGGAATTTTGAAAGATGACATGGCTTTCTAGATGTTGAGTCCTTAATTTCCGACCAGTTCTAACTTAAGGCTGCGTCCTACAGTCAACACTGCTCTGATACCAATCCTGTCACACCCGGTTTTCAAAGGAAAACCAAGTGCGTCTCATATGTGCGCCAGGATCATGTTTACACACATATTATAGACAAAAGAGTGTAACATCGAAACACAGTGTTCTAAATTACAAGAGATTTATTATAATATTCATATTACACTCTCGGGAGACACGAAGGTCTTTATCGCAGAACAAGCGATAGCTAAACGAAGCGTCTTCAGCTTCCATCTTCCACAGGCATCTTGACTAGGGGAAACGCAAGCCTTAGAACTCATCGTAGTCGCTGTAGTATTCTTCTCCATTTCCTTCTTCTGATTCAGCAATGGCAAGTGTGAGTACACCTAACTAGGTACTCAGCAAGCGGGGTGAAAATGCAAGGCCACAAGGAAAGGCTAAGGTTCACAGCAGTGAGCTTTTTAGAGTTGATCAAGTTTTATTAGCAATTCCTATTTACTAGATGTAAGTTTATACCATCCCACTTAAGCATTTAAAAAGAACATCCATTTCCAAAACCCACGAGTAAAACCACGATTTATATTCCATCTTTGAGTTTAATTATCATGTGAGGGTCCAAGCCGCTCTTGACCGTGAGCACGGCTGATATATCAGTTTTACACTCTGCAGAGGTTGTACACTTTCACCATAGCTCGTGTTCCCCATGTTGCCCGGGTTTGCAAGGCCCTTAAACACTTCCGAAGTGAGTGGCTAGGGGTCCACTACGAAGCCTTTACAAAGATATGCAAAAGTCCAACAAACCCGCAAGAGTTACAGCTAGGGCGGACTACAACCCTCCCTAGTGGTCAGCACCTTAGCAAAGGCTGCTACCCCAAGAGGACCGAGTTGTACCCCTGCAACCCCAGACCCCCTCTGCTCCTTTCGGATAAGGCCATCAGTACAATCGCACATCTAATTAATTGGCTAAGGTCAGAGCCCATTTTGACACCATGGTTGCACTGTTTTCTTGGGTGGTTCTCCATGTTCCGATTAAGTAAAAGTTCTCTTGCATTAACCGACATTTATTATTAAAGATATCGTGATCAACAATTTTATAAAGATTCATTTTAACCATTCCCAAGGTATTGCAACACTAAGCATGAACTAACCCAAAAAAAATATTATTTAAAACAGGGGTTGGTACAAGGGAGCATGGTAAAAGACTAGATAAATCCTTAAAAAGGTATTCCCATCATATTAATGCAATAATAGTAAATTTTAGTTTGACATGCAGTTGTATAGGACAAAAAGAATATGCGGGGAGGGCCACTTGCCTTGGTCTACAAAAAGATCTTCTTCTTCTTCGTAGAACTGTTCTTGATCCGCGTCGACGGGCGACTCGGTTGCAACTGGCACGAGGTCTACGATCAACACAAAAAAAATAAGAAAACAGTACATCAAACATTCTTAACAGACTAAAACAAGCATCTAAAACTAATAAGCTCGAAAAGAGGAACGCTTGGACACCAAGAACGCTAAAAACTGAGCTAGGACGGAAAAGATACGGCCAAAACAAGTTTTAGGGACTTGCTGGCAAGAAAACTAAATTTCCAGGGGCTAAACTGAAGAAAACCAGGGGCTAAAACATAAATACGCATTAAACCCGAGGGCTAATGTGCAAAAGAACAGGGGCTGGACTTCGGGTGTGATTTGTGGAAAAGACAGGGGCTTAAATGATAAAAACAGGACCTAATTGTAAAGGTTTTCACTGGTGGAAGGACCGGCTTGTGATATATAATGAACTGGGGGTTCTTTTTGCAAATCGGCCTTGGTTGACCGTTACCTGCTGGTTTGACTCGGGTTGCGTTGAATATGGGCCGTTGATCTCGCGATGGACGGCAGACAGGAGAGGGGCCGGTCGGGCGGCGGCGGGAACGCCGGCGAGCGGCGGCGCCGGGCCGGAAACACGCCGGCGATGCTCGAACTCGAGCTACGAGGCTCGGTTTTGGGCGCGGATAGGTGCTACGGCTTCGGAAAGGGATGGCGAACATGATGGGGGTGCTCTCGTCGTGGATTGCGCAGTGAGGGTGGCGATTCGTCGGCGGACAGAGGCGGGCGGCGGTGAACTCGCCGGAGTTCACCCGAACCAGAGTTCGGAGTCGCGGATTCGAGCGCGAATGGGTTCTGTGCGTGAGTGGCGAGATGGTGAACATGATCAGGGGGTTCTCGTTGATCAATTTGCTTCGGTGGTGGTGCTCTACGACGAATGGCGGCGGCGGAGCGCCGGTGAGAGCCGGCGGTGTGCTAGGAGTGCGAAACAGAGAGCGAGAAGAGGGTGGAGAGCATCGTTACCTCGATGCGATGCGTTCGGTGCAGTCGGACGGGGTGAAGCAGCGCCGGAGCGACGGATTGACGACGCGGCGGCGCTCGGGCGGCGGCGGCGGCGGAACAGGGGAGGGGCGTCGGGAGGAAGGGGAAGAGGGAGGGGCTGACGAGCGGGGCCCGCCTGCCAGTGACGCGAGGGAGAGAGGCGAAACTCGGGCCGCAGCTGGGCCGAAAGTGGCGAGCAGGCCGCGCGGGGAAGGGAGAAAAAGAGGGGGGAGAAAGGAGTGGGCCGCGAGGGAAGCTGGGCCGCGCGCGCTAACGATCCGAAGGAAAGAGAGAGGGAGAGATGGGCTGGGCCGGGAGAGAAAGAGAGATTGGGAGAAAGTTTAGGGAGCGCTTCTGGACTTTTTCATGATTTTGAAATTCACACACAAATCAAACAAAATACATGCAAACCAAATATGATGCACATGCACTTATTGCTCCAAAATTATTTAAATGATGTTTAAATATTTTTAGGTTCAAATTAATTTAAAAATTTAATTAAGTCTTTAGAAAAATAAATTAAACCAAGTTGCTATGATTTCTTTGTGATGGAATTTTAGGGTGTTACAACGACGGAGCGTTCGAGCTGCGCGTCGAGCCACTTGATGCACCTCTCGTCCTCCGGCAGGAACTGCCCGGGGGGCTTCCGTTCGGAGGACAGCGGGCCGATGGGCAGGATGTTGGGGAAGAGCTTGAACGCGCCGGGCTCGGCCTCGTGGAAAGAGTTGCACACCAACATCTCGGCGAGGGCGCTAAGCCTGTCGGTGCGGCTGAACAGCTCGAAGATGACGGGCTGCCCCTCAGGCGGGCTGACGGTGTTCCACGGTAGGTGCGACGTGTGGAGCGGCGGAATCCCGGGTGCGAGCTGGAAGGTCTCATCCCGCTCTGGCCAACCTGCCGAGAGCCCACAAACACAAGTGTGCCACTAGGAGAGCTGAGATGTGGGAATGCATTCAAACAGGGCACAGTCTAATTTACAAATCAAGTAAATTAAGTCAACTGTATTTCTAACCTTAAAATAAAGTGGGCCGTGTCCAACACAAATGTTTTTAGTGAAGTCCAAACTTATCCAATTGCTGGAGATATTTAAATTCTTACTCTAAACTAAAATAAATTATTTTTAATATTACGCGACCAACCCGTGTTGATTAATAAATCATAGATTTGAGGAAAAGATACACCTTCCTACTAACCATTGTCTCTGAGGAGCCCTTCCTCCGTCAACCCGGGGATCTTGAGACTAACAGCTAAGCACGCCGCCGACGCCGGCCAGAATGCGGCCACCCGAATCCCGAACCTTTTAGCGACGTCGAAGGACCACCACAAGCACACGTCGGAGACGAGCCACTTCACCTTGGGCCTCCCGGCCGCCTCCATTCCGGCAATGAGCCGCTCCAGGTGCCCCGGCATGTGCCGGGTGTAGGCTTCGATGACCCTGCCGCCGTTGCTGATGGCCTTGCGGTCCTCGTCGCCGGCCACCCCGTCCGGGATGGACGCGAGGTGGATTCCGGCCATCGCCGCCGTGCCGCCCGCCGGCTGCAGCGCGCCGACAACCAGCGCGTGATACGCTTCAATGTTGACGAACGTGACCTCGAAGCCGTGGTCTACCAAGCGGTAGGAGAGCTCCATAAGCGGCGTGACGTGGCCCTGCGCCGGGAACGGCAGCACGAGGACGTGAGCCTTGGCCATGGTGCTCTCTCTCGTCTATCTCCCTCTCGTTTGCGCAAGAGCAGCGGCGAGTTGGCAATCACTCACGTGAATGCCAGTGTGTTCGAGGACAGCAGCGCGCGCATCAATTAAGATGACACCAGCTACGTGGGCCTAAGCAATAATATTCAGCGACCTCATTGCCGGCGATGAGATGCTCACTGTCTGTATGGTGCGGCAATGGTAGCAGTACGGAGCTTTCACATGATACACGTGATACGTCGACAAAACTACCCCATGCCGGTGAATTATAGGTGTAAACCTGAATGGGGATTCGGGCATGAACATTGCAAAAGGTATTTTGTCATGTTGAATGTTCATACATATCGAGCTTATATGGTTGATAGCATACGAAGAGAAGGAAGGTTACAAAGAGAAGGTATTCGAAACTTAAAAAAAATTAAACAAGAAGGAAAATGGAAAAAAAATATGAGCTCTTTTACGGTACCTTATATCACTGATTTAAAGGACTAATATATAAATATCTGACGGTTAAGAATAATTATATACTAGTGTAACACTGGTCAGTGGTATATGCAACATATGGTGAGTAGTATAACAATATAAGGGTATTATTGGAAAAATCTAACTGGCACCACTGTAATTTAGACATTTTTTTTTCATTCGATCATGCGTTTCGGGCCGGCAGTTAAGACGCTGAAGTGGCATGGATCTTGAATCGGCGATGCGCGGCTGTCAAGAACGAGAAAAATGATGCTTAGTTAATATATTTAGATATAAATTATTATATTACCTATTCTCTATATCATATACCACTAATCAGTGGTATAAGGTACCGTAAACGAGCTCAAAAAATATATGGGCAATGAAGATGAAAATCAAAGGTAAAAGGAAAAAAAGACAGGAACTAGGCCCAACGCAAATTTGAAGCCCAAGAAAAAATCTGTACGTGACATGCAAGATGGGCTCGGGATTTGCAACGGGGGGCTAAATCCTGAGGTGGTGGATCAAACGGCTGCTTTTGTTTACTAAAATCCCGCAGAAAAATGAGGTTGCATAGGAATATAGACATGAAAGTCCATAATTGATTCTGTCACACCCGGATTTTCACAAAACCCGAATGCTGCCATATGTGTGTCCAGGAAGTCCACAGAACACATACAACGAATAAATATGATAAACAGAGTACAAATGCTCGAAATAAAATAATTTACATCAGAGTATAACAATAATATTTATTACAGCGGAAGTCTATAACTCTCAACTAAAGCGGAGCCGCAGTCCACAGGGACTCTGACTGGAAGAGCGCAACTCAGAAGTACGACAGGTCCTCAGGGAACTCAGCAGCAGTCTCCTGATCAGCCCAATCTGTTTACTCATCCGGGATTTTGTTGAATAATGACAAGTGTAAGTAAACAAATACTTAGCAAGTATAGCACGGGTATGAAGGCTCAAAATAGGCTAGACACGGCTTAACTTCTTTGGCATTTTTAGTTGGTTCATTTTAGCATTAACCAAGTTACTACAAGTGAAAAAACCCGGTTGTAACCCGATTAAATAAGTATAAGTGGCAATAATCATAAGTGAACATCATCTTCTAATCAAAAAGGATCCAGGCCGCTCGTGACCTTGAGCAAGGCTATCATGATAGATTTTTACACTCTGCAGAGGTTTCGCCCTTTACCCACCAGTCGCGTAAAAGTTCAAAGAAACTTTGCACCCAACCACGCACATCAACACTTCTGAGGTGTGACTGCATAGGGACGCTACGAGGTTTTTCACAAGACACCCTAACAAAACAGTAGCCACTATGGTACAACACAGGCAGCATGATCCAAGGCACCGAGATTGACCGACTCTCAGGGCGCAGCGATAAGCGGGTCAATGGCGTCCAGAGCGCGGGCACACATACCAACAAGTAAAAGAGCGCGACGTGCGGAGTTCCCATACCACAGGGACTCCTGACACGGGACTGTGCCTGACAAGACATAGCCGACAGTACCCCCGTCCTCGGTGGATCAAACCATACTCTCACGAGTGCTTCCCATAGCGTCGTCGGCCCCGTCGTCAACTACTGTCAAACTAGAGCCGTACAAGTTACTTGACCAAGACCAGAGCCATAATAGTTCTAGCGGTGGCGACAGGCTCCTGGGTTGCCGCTTTAAGAACCGGACCTTACGGAGAGACACTAGAGTAAAGCACACAACACATGCTCTAGCTCCCTAAACCAAGTTGCTAAAAAGCAAATTTTATCATTAATGTTGAAGTGAACCATTAAGTCAAAGTTTACAGTTAAATAATGGTGACAGTAGATGCGCATAGCCAAAATCTACCCATATGCATAAACCCAAGGTAATCAAAGGAACAGGGTAAACAAACTAGGTACAACCTTAATAGGACATCAATTTAGACACATGCATATGAAAGTAAATGTATGTAAAAGGTGGTGTTTAGGTAGTAAGGATTGTCCGTGCTATAACTTGCCTTCCTCGAAGTGCTGCTGCTGCTGCGAGTCCTGCTCCGAAAAGTCCTCACCGAGCTCGAACTCCAAAGCTAACGGCTCACCGACTGGACACGAAGCACCATACAAGCATACACGCATTCCAATACATGCAAACAAATAATATTCTATTAGAACAATACACCAAACAGTAGAAACAGTACATAAAAAGGTTTTAGAAATATTCTACGCCTCACTACGAACACACGAGCGTGAAAATTACACTAATCGGAGCTAAAACGAAAAAGATATGGCTTTTCTAAGATCTAGGGACCCGCTGGTAATTTTTAAAAGTTTCCAGGGCTTATTTTTAAAGAAAACAGGGACCTAAACATAATTTTGTATAAAAATAGAAGGACCTACGCGTAAAAGAGCAGGGGCTGGAGCGCGGGTTCTAATATTTAAAAAGTCAGGGGGTTTTCGTTAAAGACACGACCTACTGGTAATTTCTTTTGAAAGGAGGTGGACTGCGGGTTGATTCGGGAAAACTTGGAGGGCTCTTTAGCAAATCTGCCAAGGCTGACCGTTACGCCCAAGTTTGACTCGGGCTCGGGTTGGACGCGGGCCGTTGGATTAAGATCCAACGACTCAGATCCGAAGGGGGGGGAAACGACCGGCGACAGGGGAGGACTGCGGCGCCGCCCGCGGGGTGCGGCGGAGCTCGCCGGAGCAGGGCGATTCTCGGGCTACGGGGCACCATTTGCCACACGGTTTGCACCAGCGGCACCAGAGGACCTAGGTGAATGCGACAGGGGTGCTCAAGTCGAGGGCTAGGCTACGCCGGCGTCCAACGACGGTGGACAGCGGCGGGGACACTCCGGCGAGGCAGTGCGCGCGAACCAGAGCGAGGGAGGAGGTGGGGAGTAGCTCGGGGAGTTGCTTACCACGACGTAGTGCTGCTGCCGTGGTTCAATTGGACGGAGCTTGCCCCCAGTCGCTGATCGTCGGCATCGGCGGAGCTCCGAGGGGGGTGGCGGCGGCGCTCGGCGTGGGGAGGAGCGGGGTGTTTGGGAGCTCGAGGGGAGGGTTTGTGGGGGTTCAAGGGCGTCGGGGGCTCCTTTTATAGTGCTCGGGGGGGACCCTCGGCGTGAGAGCCACGCCAATTGGCGGCGGCGTCTGCGCCCGAGCTTCCCCAAAGGGGAAGATCGCCTTCCATGCGAGAGGGGGGCCTTCCTTGCGGGCGCTGCGCAAAGATGGAAGGGGGGCGCGGGGAAGCTTCCACGAAGCTCGGCGGGGATCCTCGGAGCGCGGTGTGGGCCAAGAGCTAGGCGTGGGCGCTGGTGTTGTGCCGAGTTCGGCTCGGGCGCGGCGAAAGAAAGGTGATGACAAGGCGTCCCCACCTGTCAGTGAGAGGGGAGGGAAGAAAAGGCGCGCGGTGCTGGGCTGGCTCGGGGGGGTGCAGCTGGGCCGGCTCGCCAAGTGGCCTAGGAGCGAGGGGGGGCGCAGCAGGCTGGGAAGGAGGAGCCGGGCCGGTCGGGCTGCTGGAGCGCGAGTGGGCCGACGCGAAGGGCTGGGCCGAGCCAGGGGAAAGGTAGAGGGGGATGGCAAGCAAGCCGGGGAAGAAGTCTAGGGAGCAAAAGCGAACTCTCACCTAAACAACTTTTCTAGGGCTTCAAACAAGGTGATTCAAATTTGAATTTAAATAAATTTAAACTCTCGTTTGAATCACAAGCAATACAAAAATAAATGCAACAGCATGAATGCAACAAAAATATTTCTATCATTTATATTTGATTTTAATATTCATAAATAATTTATTTAACCTATATTAATTATGAACAAAATTAAATAAAAGCCAATCGATTACTAAATTTTTTTAAATAGGCCATTTTTGGGTGTTACAAATTCATAATATATCTGTTGTGTTATAAAGGTTGATACTCTTCTTTAAAATGTGATTAAATTTGAGATAATTTGACTGAAAAGCATGTTCTGATTGAATAGAATCAGTAGCAACAAACAGTTTTTACCGAAAGCACGTTGGAGGTACGAGATATTTAAAAAGGACTGAACCGTTGGGTAGATCGCCTCACGGCTTTTCATTAAGAAGAATGAAACCTTCTCTCGGTTTAGAAAAAACCCTAAACCTGACTTTATCGACGAGGGGATTTTCTTTTAAAACAGACTCATAAATTCGCTCTCGAGAATTCAAATCCAAGTCTACTGAATGCAACTCAAGCTCTCTAACCATTGGCTAGAGACTTGTGTGAATTGGTCCAGCCACTATGTGCCCGTCCACATGAGCCCCTCGGGGTGTTTTTCTTGTCTTTTATAGATGAAATCGAGAAGCTCCTGTTTTTCTAGAAAAGAATCAAAAGTCAAACATCTAACTGAGCTAGAAACGACAGCAAACGTAACATGCTACCATTGAAACGACACCATCGAGTGCTAGCCCGGCCTGTCAATGAAACTGGACGTACAAACATAACGCAGGCTGGCACTGTCTAGTGGTTTCTTGTTGTTGATTTTTCTTTTGGTTGGATTACCCTCGATTGATGGCCCTCTCTTCCGCCTCCGGTAGTTTTTTAGCTGTATTTCTTTCCGTTGTCTTAGTGGATGGGGTTTAGTTATTTTTTACTGTTTTTCATGCTTTTTTTTTCTTCTAATAAAAATTACGACAAATCTCTTACTGTTCCGTTAAAAAAAACTATACGTACACGCGCCATCGGGATTAGTTGTTTGACAAATAATAAAGGAGGCGATCATGAATTCAACGATGGCAGATCGGAGCTGCGGGCGCTGGAGCGCGAATATAACAACGAGTCCATCGCGAGGCTCGAGGCTCTTAGCCGCCGTGTGTTGTGTGTTCCTGCTCTTCGCTGTAGGGCCGATGCATGGTGGAGTCCAGTACACTGTACACCGTGCGTGATGGCCGAATCCTTACCACCGAATATCATAATCCTACGACTCCGTCTACTCTGTATTTTTAAGTTGGAGTCGTCGGTCCAATCATGAATCATATCGTTTTCTTTGCAGTTCATCAGGCATCAATATATGCAGGGGCTACACTGATTATTAGCCGGATCTCGGATAGTGCAAATGGGCATTGAGTTAAGTAGTTCACACATCGCGATGGATGTATATTATATTATATGCCCCATAATTTCATACAGCAGTGGAGGCTCTAGCCAATGATGCATGGATATTAGACATCGACCCACATGCAATCTCATCGCCAAATCAACTAAGGCTGTGTTTGGATCCTAGGGACTAAAGTTTAGTCCATCAAATAAGTGACAATTAGTAGCACTAAATATAAATTAATTATAAAACTAATTACATAAGTCATATCTACTCCACGAGACGAACCTAACAAGACTAATTAACCTACAATTAGCTCATAATTAACAAATTATTACTGTAGCATTATATTGTCTAATCATGGACTAATTAGGCTTAATAGATTCGTATCGTAAATTAGTCCTGGCTTATGTAATGCATTTTGTAATTAATCTATATTTAATACTTCTAATTAGCATTCTTGCATTCGATGTGACGGGACTAAGAATTTTAGTCCCGGAACCAAACACCCCCTAACTGAGTTCACCCATCTATGGGACAAGGTGCATGGCCTACAACTGAACGACGGTGTCCCCGACACAATCAAATGGAAATTAACAAAACACGGCGACTATACCACGACATCGGCTTACGAGGCACAATTTTTAGGGTCAATACCGTCACATTTGGAACACTTGATTTGGCGAGCCTGGCCCCGCCGAAGTGCAAATTCTTTGCATTGCTAGCCTACCAAAACCGCTTATGGACAGCAGACAGATTAATCAAGCATGGCTGGCCCAACCAAAGGATATGTATGTTGTGCCATTTTCATGATGAGACCCTGCTCCACTTACTGACACAATGTCGTTACAGTCTCCGAGTGTGGGACACGTGATTCGAATGGATGGCTATACACGTACCGACACAAGCGGACTGGACAAGCTTTACATCTGTTAGCGACTGGTGGACAAACATAGGCTCCATGAACGGAGCCCCACAGAAAAGTCTGTGGTCTTTAATCACGCATCCCTTAGCAGGTTCACAAGCTTGTTGAAGTTCTCGTACGAGGACCCCCCTTCGTTGTTGCACCGGCGCGCCGCGTCCCGGAACAGCCGCGCCCTCTCCTTGATCTCGCCGTCGGCGACGACCTTCTCCACCTTGCTCCTCACCTCCTCCTTGGCTACGATCCCGTCCGCGTTGGGGGACACCGCAAGCCCGGTCCTCCACATGTTGGTAATGTAGCTCCGGTTCAGATACTGGTCGCAGAAGTAGGGCCAGCACAGGAACGGCACCCCGTTCCTCACCCCCTCCATCGTCGAGTTCCACCCGCAGTGCGTCACGAAGCACGCCACCGCGCGGTGCGCCAGGACCTGTCACCAACAGAACGAAACATGTACGTGGTGCCATACGTGATGAGGACATCACATGCTCGGATATGACCATACGCCATGATGTGTGTTCAATGTCATTTTCAGAAATATATAGCTGGATCAAAAAGAGTGTTAAACATACATGGAAGGCATAGAGGACCAAAGAAGTTGATTGGGGTCCAATTCTAAGTATTTTCACATTTTCCATCAGGCTACCACGTCACAATGGTCCAAGGAAGGAAAGAGACCAAATCCAACACGTTTTGGAAAGTCTGGATTCAAACTGCAGAAAAACATCAACTTGTGATGGACACCACGGTCGCATACAGACTTGGATTGGGGCGTTCAAGTACTTCACGGAAAGCTTATCAAGTCTACTTTCCAACGGATCCAACCGGACGTCCATATCTCTTCGGAGTCGTCCAGAATCGTCTATTTGCTCCGAGATGTTTTCTGCCCATGATGCTGCGCCATCTTATTTTGGCCCGATGGGCCGTGTATCATGTAAAGTCCATTATGGACGCGTCCTAGGGTTGGAGGGTTGGAGCACGACCCCAGCACCCCTGTGGTCGTCCTCCCTTATTTTATAAACCTTATCCGCCGCCAAGAATACTCGGGTTTTGTTTAGATCAAGTTTAGCCATTGCTACTTGCTTGTAAGCGTGCGTGCTGGTCCAGCCGCCCGTCTTCGAGTCTTCGGAACCCCACCTTTGTGATTTCAGATTGGTTATCATCTCCAAATTTGCAATTCAGTTGCTTGTTGTACTTGTTCTTGCTTGTTCTTCGATTGCTTGCAGGAATTACCCTAGTGGTTTGGTTGATCGTGCTCCACAAGATCACGGCGACCGCTGGAGTTGGTGTATCGGTTGCTAAGGCGCAGTCTTTGGAAGGCTGTAGTCGGGCCGTCAACGTCATCTCCTCCAATCGAGTTATGCCCCATGCCTCTCATCGAAAGATCGGGCATAAACCCCAGCGGGTTTGCATCAATACGTCTATCATCTATTACTACTCTGTCGCCCAACAATAATAGCAAGTGGCGTGCGTTCAATGCAAGGTGCGATGCGTGACCTGCTGCTGGGAGCACCAGCTGACGATCATGCCTTTGCTGGCGACGCGCTGGTGGAACTCGTGGAGCCACGCCTTGCTGAGCCTGGGGGTGAAGTCCGGCCGGACGACCCACAGGAACGGCCGGCCGGTGAGCTCCAGCCCCTCGGCGAGCTCCTCGAACTGGCGCGGATCGAAGATGGCCATGCTGCCGAAAGCCACGTACACGACGGATCCGTCGGGCTGCGCGTCGAGCCACTTGACGCACCGCTCGTCCTCCGGCAGGATTCTGTTGGGGTAACGGATCTTTAAGAACCGCACCTCCGGAATGATCAAACAGGAGCTGGCACAAGAGCAGGAAGAAAGGTTCTCTCTGAACGAATCTAAGGTTATCCTCAGATAGAGCAATGTAAGGCGCAAGCGCACAGGACCTTTGGCATATTCAGAGGTTTGGAAGGGCAAGACAAATGAAGGCCAATGACCGTCGACCCATGTAAGCATGCTATGGTCGTCTGGAGCGAAGGTCAGCAGGCAACGCTTAGAGTGCTTTCAAGAGGGAGGTCACCTTCGATCGTCATCACGAGGCCTCGGCGATGAAGCGAGCGATCAGGCAAACAAGAAAGGTCGCGAAGCTCGGAGTCCGAAGGTGTTGCGAAGCCAATCACCTTAGCGGTCACCCTTTAGTTAGAAGAGGAAGTAAAAGGGCATACGACATTGTATAGGAAATCACCCTTTTCACCCGTTCCCAAAAATTGTAAGGTGTGAATAGAATAGCCTGCAAGTGGGGCAAGGCGAGAGGGTATTGTTGTAAAGTTACGATCTTGTAATCCCCTATAAAAGCAGGGCCTAGCCCTCCTTTTGGGGGGAACCTTTTGGAAGGAATGGAGAGAAACGAATGATACTTTTCACTGCTGGTTTGTATTGCTGTTGAGAGAATACATACCAACAGTTGGCGCCCACCGTTTGTGTGTGCACGGAAAGCATACTCACATGGCACCTAAGATCAAAAATTTATCCGAGATAAGCAAAGATGTTCCGACAGAAGAGGCTGAGTTGGAGGTCCCAGAGTCTCTTCAAATCGGAGATCTAGATACCTCTGTGATAGTAGACAAATCAAAGGTTTCCAAGTCTGACGAAGCTGCAAAAAAGAAAAGAACCGAAGCCGAAACTTCAAGAGCCAAAAAGTTGAAAACGGTAGCTTCGACTCAACCTTCTCAAACAAACCAAGTGCAAGGCGAAGAACAAGAATTAGAGGCCACCAAGCAAGAATTGGCAAGATTGCAGAAGGAGAAGGAAAAGATGCTAGTAGAAACTCAAGCCACACAGCGTGCAAGCACACTCAAGCAAGAGTTAATTTCAGCAAAAGCAAGATTGTCTAGGCTTCAAGCAGAAATGCAAGAAATGGCTCAGAAGCATAATGAGTTAGACACTTTGGATCAGCATTGGAGCAATCACGAACAGCCACTCTTTGGTACTCCAACGGGCATTCGAACTTTAGTTTCTCAGAGAACCATGATCACCCCAAGAGCAATCGATACTTCAGATCCTTTAGCACCCAGCCTTCAGTTAACAGCTTGGCCTCTAACTCACCGCGGAGCTCCGGTTCCAAAGTTCAATGGCACCGGTGATGCTAGACAGTTCTTAATGGCATCCGAAGCATTGATAGCTCTAGCAGGAGGGGATGACACGGTCTTAGCCAAATCTTTTGTGATAGCATGCGAAGGAGCAGCCTTGAATTGGTACTCACTCCTAAAACCATTGTCGATCCAGTCTTGGCAAGAGTTAAGGGAAAAATTCATGGAAAACTTCAAGGGCATCAGCAGAAACTCGCTGACTAGTAGTGATCTTTTCAGTTGCGTTGAAGGGGAAAAAGAGCCTCTCCAGACATATTTTCATAGATTCGTGTAGTTAAGAGCTCAGACTCCCAAGGTACTCAACGAGGTGGCCATCAAAACTTGTCTCAAAGGACTAAAAATCGGACCTTGCGCCAATCATTTCGCCCTAGATCCACCGAGCTGTATGAGTGAACTTTACATTGCTTTTGAGAAGTGGTGCAGAGCAGACAAAGGCTATCGCCGAAGAGCCGAGGAGGTCAAAAGGCTCCGTCAAGGACATAACAGCAATCCAACACAGCGTTGGGAGAGTCAGGGCTTCAATCATAAAAGAGGGCCTGCCCCATTTTAGCAAACCATATATCAAGTCGAAGCTTTTCAGTCAGAAAACCAAAATTATATCCAACCAGCACAACCTTCGTTTGAAGAAAACTCAAACTCGGGATCAAATGAGAGAGAAAATAACACAGCCTGCGGCGGAAGAGGTACAAGGGGCAGAGGCCGAGGCCGCGGAAGGCAATCTCAAGATAGAAGATTCTATTGTGTATTTCATGGAGAGAACTCAGAGCATGGAACCAAGTATTGCCCAGAAAGCAAAAAGGTTCTGGAAAGAATGGCAGCAGAGAAAGCACAAGCTGGGCAACACCTTCGCCAGTCAGTCAAAGTGTCAATTGTAACTCTAGCAGCAACTGGGCAGCTCAGTTGGCTCACAAACACCAGGGTTACCCACACCAAGCTTCGTTCGTTCAATCAGCTAGTACAAATCCACCAACATTCGCTTTCAATCATCAAGTGACTCCTACCTTTGAAGGTTATCAAACACCTTCGGCCCCGGCCCTGAACAACGCTGCTTACGAAGAAGCCCAAGAATTACATCAACCAAAAGCTGAAGGAAGATAGGACCAAACCAACAGTTGGAATGATCATGCCAATTTCAGGAGGTTCATCCATGCAACTCGAGAATAAGAGGCAAAGACAAGATTATTTCAGAAGCGTGAACAACATTTCAGTCGAAGGACCAATCCTAAGATCAAAGTGGTCGCATATCCCCATTACCTTCACAGAAAAAGATCTCAAATTAACAAATTACCCTGACAACGACGCTCTGGTAATCGAGGCCAACATCACAAGATGGATGATAGGGAGAATACTCGTAGACACCGGAAGTTCGGCTGACATCATCTTTGCTAACACCTTCGCAGAAATGAAAATGGACCGAAGCTCCTTGCAACCGGCAGACAACCCTCTTTGTGGCTTCGGCGGAAAAAGAGTGCCCGTTTTAGGAAAAATAGAGCTCCCAGTTTCATTCGGGGATCTGAACAACGCCAGAACGGAGTACGTTACCTTTGACGTAGTGGACATCTATTTTCCATATTTCGCTATCTTCGGAAGAGGTTTCCTGAACAAGTTTGAAGCAGTCGTGCATCAACCTTATCTGTGTGTAAAAATGCCGGCGTTGAAAGGGGTAATCACAATATTTGGTAACCAACAAATGGCAAGGAACATAGAAAAAGGAGAAACTCCAGGGCATCGCAATGTCCATACTCTCAACAAGACTCCAGAGCATGCTTCGATTCAGCAAAACCCCAAATCAAAGATAGATAAGGAGAAGATTCTGGTCAAGCCAGACCAAGAAACCAAAAGGGTTCTGTTAGATGAAACGGTCCTCGATAGGCATGTAATCATAGGAGCGGATTTGGAAAGGAACGAAGAGGAGAAGCTGGTCAAATTTCTTTGCGCCAACAAAGATGTGTTCGCTTGGTCGTCTAAAGACCTTCAGGGGATTAGCAGATCCATCATCGAACATAGTCTCAACATCAGCAAAGCCGTAAGGCCCAGGAAGCAAAAGCTTCGGAAAATGTCAGATGACAAGGTACTAGCAGTCAAAGCAGAGGTACAGAGGTTGCTCGAAGCTCACGTCATCAGAGAAGTCAAATACCCAACTTGGCTGGCAAACGTCGTACCAGTAAAAAAGAAGAACGGGAAATGGAGAATGTGCGTCGATTTCACAGAGTTAAACAAGTTCTGCCCAAAAGATGATTTTCCTTTGCCTAGAATCGACAGAGTAGTGGACGAAGCTGCCAACAGCGAAATGATGTCTCTCTTAGATTGTTTTTCGGGTTATCACCAAATTTGGATGAAGAAAGAAGATGAAGAATGCACAAGTTTCATAACACCCATGGGAACGTATTGTTTCGTAAGAATGCCGGAAGGACTAAAAAATGCAGGTCCAACCTTCTCCAGAATGTCATCGGTAGTATTCAAGGACCAAATCCCTAGAAATCTGCTAGAATATGTCGATGACATTGTCGTCAAAAGCAGGTTAAGATCAGACCATATTGCGGATCTCGCAGAGACCTTCGCCAACTTGAGAGAAGCACGACTCAAGTTGAACCTGGAGAAGTGCGTTTTCGATGTGAGAAAAGGCAAGATACTAGGATGTCTGGTATCCGTCAAAGGCATTGAGGCAAATAAAGACAAGGTGAAGGCCATCATAAACATGGAAGAGCCAAGGACAAGGAATGATGTTCAAAAGTTAACAGGAAGAATAGCAGCCTTGAACAGATTCGTTGCAAAATCTGCCAAGAGGAGCCTCCCATTCTTTAAAGCTCTGCGTTCCACAAACAAGTTCGCTTGGGGGCCAGAACAAAGGAAAGCTTTCCAAGAACTCAAGAATTACTTGCATCAAGTAACTACAATGTTGTCTCCCGAACCCGGAGCCACTTTGCTATTGTACATTTCCGCAACCCAATTAGCAGTAAGCGCAACACTAATTCAAGAAAAAGAAATCCAAGGCATCAAGACACAATCCCCGGTATACTTTGTCTCAGAAGCGTTAACGGATTCCAAAAAATCATATTCAGAGTTGGAGAAAATTGCATATGCAGTTGTAATGAGCTCAAGGAAGTTAAGGCATTACTTCGGCGCACACCAAATAGTGGTCCTTTCATATCAACCGCTCAAGGAAATCTTCAACAACAAAGAAGCTCCCAGCCGCATCAGAAAGTGGGCGGCTGAAATGTCAAGCTTGCCCGTAACCTTCGAGAAGCGAAGCGCAATCAAGTCTCAAGTCTTGGCGGACTTCATAGCCGATTGGACCTCTCCAAATTGCGATCAGATGCCAGTCGCAGATCCCGAATGGTTCATCACATGCGATGGAGCTTGGGGAAGAGATGGAGCAGGGGCAGCAGCAATTGTAACATCCCCAAACGGGGCCAAGCTCAGATACGCAGTAAGGCTGGACTTCTGTAAAGAACAAGATAAAAGCACAAATAATATAGCAGAATACGAAGCGTTGCTGCTAGGCCTTCGAAAAGCCAGAGCATTGGGAGCAAGAATTTGCACAATCAAAACAGATTCACAAGTGATCACTGATCAAGTAGAAAAGATCTGCGAAGCTAGAAACCCGGAGCTAATTAAATACTTAGAAGCAATAAGGAAAATGGAGAAGCAACTCAAGGGCTACATAGTAGAGTTTTGGCCTAGAGGCAAAAACGGCGAAGCTGACGCATTAGCCAAGGCGGCAGCCAGAGCAGAGAAATTACCTCCGGATGTGTTTTTCGAAACCCTAAGAACACCTTCGGTCAGAAACCCAGCTTGCATAGTGTCCTGGATAGCCGCAATTCAAAGTGAAGATTGGAGAGCTGCAATAATGGCATTCCTGAGAGGCACCTGTGAACCCGATACGGTCACAGAAACGAAAAGAGTGGAACAAAGATGCCGAAGCTATCAGATCATAGAAGAGAATCTCTACAAGCTGGGAGTCACAACTCCACTACTAAAATGCATAACAACTGAGGAGGGCATGGAGTTACTCAAAGAAGTTCATAACGGTTGCTGTGGATCCCACATTGGACCAAGGGCTTTAGCAGGAAAGACACTGAGGCAAGGGTTTTACTGGCCCACGATCCTAAGGGACGCCTAGCAAATTGTTAAAATTTGTGAAGCTTGCCAGAAGTTCGCGAAACAGCAAAGAGCCCCAGGAGCTCCATCTCAGTTAATCCCACCCACTTGGCCTTTACTAAGATGGGGAGTGGACATAGTAGGACCACTACCGACAGCGCAGGGAAATTACAAATTTGCAGTAGTGGCAGTCGAGTACTTTACAAAATGGATCGAAGCTAAGCCCCTGGTCCATATCACTTCCGAATCAGTCAAGAAGTTCTTCTGGAAAAACATAGTGTGCCGCTTTGGGGTACCTAGGGAAATCACAGTAGACAATGGCAGGCAATTCAACAACGAAGTATTCAAAGATTTTTGCCACTCCATTGGCACAAAAGTAAAATTCGCCTCGGTCTATCACCCTCAATCTAACAGAGCGGTCGAAAGAGCCAACGATATCATATTCGAAGGTGTCAAGAAGCGCTTAGTCGAGCAAAAAAAGAGCAAGTGGGTGGAAGAGTTGCCCAAAGTAATATGGTCGCACAATACCACCAAGTCCAGAGCAACACAGTTCACCCCTTTCAAGCTTTTATTCGGCGAAGAGGCCATGAGTCCAGAAGAGCTAAAGTTCAAAAGCTCCAGAACAAGCCTAAAGCAAGAAGAACAAAGTGAAGGTAACAAGTTAAAGGCAGCAGAAAACTTGACAAAGTATCAGCAGGAAACCCAGAAGTGGAGAGACAAAAAGGTTATACGAAAGGACGTCGCAGTCGGGGATTTGGTGCTAAAGTTAAAGGCCGGAAAGCTCCAGGCCAACTGGGAAGGACCTTACCTGGTTACTAGGAGCAACAAGCCAGGTTCGTTCTATCTATCCGACGAAGAAGGAAAGGAGTTGCCGCACTCTTGGAATGTGGACAGCTTGAGAAGGTTTTATGTGTAAAATATAGTAGTGGAATAAGTTAGGTTTGTTTTTAGAATTTTCTTTTCATTTTCAACTTCAGGGTCTCGTACTCTTTTCCTCACAGGGGAAACCCCATTCCGGGGGTGAGGTTTTTAACGAGGCGGGCCCTTTGTAACTGTGTTAAGGATATAAAGTTATTTCTCCCCAAACATAGCCGAAAAAGCAACCTTCGAGAAGGCAGCAGATTCGGCAGCACGAAGAAAGCTCAAGCGAAGAATGACAGGGCAAAATCACTTGGCTTTCATCGCACTCAAGTTAACTAACCGGGCGAAAAACAAAAACTTTAGCTTCAATGCACGAATTTTTCTTTCACCTCGCTAAGAAAGGGGAGGTGACGCTTCTCGAAGCTCAAAAAGAGCTCGTAAAGGAAAAAGCCCTACAAAAAATGCTAGAGACTCATTTAAGATAGCTCGAAGCTAAACCGGGATAATTAACCGGGTGAAAAAAAAACTTTAGCTTTGACGCTCGAATTTTTCCTTCACCTCGCTAAGAAAGGGGAGGTGACGCTTCTCGAAGCTCAAAAAGAGCTCGTAAAGGAAAAAGCCCTACAAAAAATGCTAGAGGCTCATTTAAGATAGCTCGAAGCTAAACCGGGATAATTAACCGGGTGAAAAACAAAAACTTTAGCTTCGACGCTCGAATTTTTCCTTCACCTCGCTAAGAAAGGGGAGGTGACACTTCTCGAAGCTCAAAAAGAGCTCGTAAAGGAAAAAACCCTGCAAAAAATGCTAGAGGCTCATTTAAGATAGCTCGAAGCTAAACCGGGATAATTAACCGGGCGAAAAACAAAAACTTTAGCTTCGACGCACGAATTTTTCCTTCACCTCGCTAAGAAAGGGGAGGTGACGCTTCTCGAAGCTCAAAAAGAGCTTGCAAAGGAAAAAGCCCTGCAAAAAATGCTAGAGGCTCATTTAAGATAGCTCAAAGCTAAACCGGGATAATTAACCGGGCGAAAAAACAAAAACTTTAGCTTCGATGCACGAATTTTTCCTTCACCTCGCAAAGAAAGGGGAGGTGACGCTTCTCGAAACTCAGAAAGAGCTCGCAAAGGAAAAAGCCCTACAAAAAGTTAGAGACTCAAAGCTAAACCGGGATAATTAACCGGACGAAAAACAAAAACTTTAGCTTCGATGCACGAGTTTTTCCTTGATACAAGTTTTTCCTTTCACCTCGTCAAGGAGAAGCGACGTTTCCCAAAGCTCAAAAAGAGCTAGCAAAAGACAACCTTCGGTGTACGCATTCGTGTTCGCATCCGAATCTCCATTATGTTATACGGTCAAGCAAGACAAGTTACAAAAACGAAATCTCAAAAAGATACTTCAAGCACATAAAGACGTTGAGATGCATAACGGCGAAGGTTATACATATAGGGAAAATTAGAGAGGTCGTCGCGGCTTTCTCGTTCATCACAGAGAAGGCCAAGAGCCGGAAGGCGCTTAGAGGCAGCCGGGTCACCCAAGAAGCTTCGATCCACAAGAAAGGCATTATCCGCAAAGTACCGGCAACAATAGTCCCAGAACTTCGAAAAACTAGCCCCGGGAAACCGTTCAAGATAGGCAACCCACATGCAGTCGGATACACACAAATAGTCATTCCGCAGAGTACGAGGCACAACCAACTGCGCATGTCCTTTAGGAACCTGCGCAGTCAAAATTCTTTACATCATCAAATCACAAGTTCAAGCCTATTACAGCAGTCAAAATTTGTTACAAGGTCAAATCAAGGCCGAGCAGCGGCCCCCAGCACCTTCGGAATAGAAGTGGTCCCCGCAGCACTACATTCGGCAGCCGAGGGCACGGCAGCAGAACCTTGCTCTTGGCGGGCTTGTAGCATCTTGAACTGTGTAGGCACAAAGGGGTTAGTAAAGAACGCGATAATAAAAGTGACCAAGCGTCGGGAAAGCACGTACCTTCATCAAGCGATCGGCAGCATACTGGCGCGCAGCATCACGACCGTATACTTTCCAAAAGTCACGCATAAAGATCTGCTGAACAGCTTGTACCATGCGCAAGGAGGCTTCAGGAGTGAGGGCCGAGCCAAATTGATACTGCTTGCCGAAGGTTTTAAGATGATCGCAACCTTCCTTCTCCAGCATTGCAAGAACATTACCACAACTGAATGTCGCCCCGTAGTCGCCTACGACTTCCATCACGTTGGGTAAGGATTTAAACTCTGCATCAAGCCAGTCAAAGAATCGCGCCTCACTTCCACCTTTGGGGAAAGGCAGAGGCTCAGCTCCGAAGCGGTGAAGGGTGGCTTGATAGGATGGATAAACTCGAAGCCCCCGTTCAGCGACCAAGTCGCGTGAGCGATCCATCGCACCTTTCACAATCCTCAGCTCTTCCTGCAATTGGGAGCAGTTTTTGTCCTTTAAGGAGGTCACAAGTTCAGCGTCACTGCTAGTTTGATCACGAAGCAATTGGAGCTCTTTCTCAAGCTCCTGATTGCGAGCCCGAAGATCCTGAGCTTCTTGAGCCTGAATCGAGGCAACGGTAAGCCATCTGTGAAGGTCCTGATGCACTTCTTCGAGTTCTTTCTTAGACTGTCGGACTTCTTGCAATTGTTTCTTGAGACTCTCTTGTTCCTCCTTCATGCGATCATAAGTGTCCATGACACTCTTCATTTGCATGGTGCGAGCAACAAGCTTGCGATCAATAATGCGAGCCCCCGCCATAACCTAGGGAAAGAAGAAGCCAGTTAATCAAAATGTCATAAATCAACGACAAAAGTATAAGCTGATTCGAATACCTTAGCATGATGGGCAACAACTTGGCAAGCTTCCTCAGCACATAATTTCTCCATTTCACCTTCGTATTCTATCAAGCGAGAGTACACATCGGGGTTACTCTCTTCCATAACAGACCACATGTAAGCAGTAAAATCAGCAAGGTGGTTCAGATCGTCTGAGGAACAACCTGAGGGAGCAGGGCTGTGAGGGTCCGGAGCCACCCTCGAAGAAGCACCGGCACCGGGCACCTGTTCACGGGCAGCAACAGCACCTCCGGTGTCAGCAATCACACCATGAGCAGCTGAAGCCTCCGCTTTCTCCGAAGGCGGAGGAACTCCGGCATCAGAATTATCACCTGTGGAAAGCAGGGCAAATTCAGACCCAGAGCCACTTTCGCCAGGAGACAGGGGCCCGCCACGGTAAGGGCAGGGTCCATTAAAGCTAAAAGAAGAATCTCCCCAGGTACAAGTAATATCAACTTCATGGGAAGAACCTTCGAACAGTCCCACATTGGTAAAAAAATAGAGAAGGTAATAGCGGAGGTAATGGCACGGGATCAGGCAGCGGTATAGACTCGCCTGTCGGCGCGACAACGGAGCGTTGAGCCCCTGAAATCCCAACAGGGCATGCGCAGCAAGCTCATCAGCTTGTTTGTTAGCACTAGGGCTTCCGGCATGAGAAGAAAACAAATCTTCCATATTCGCATCAACCAAATCCAAGGGGTCCACCATAGGCACATCACGAGGAGGACCTTCGGGAGCATGCAAATCGAAGTTCGGTCAAGATTGCACATGAAGATCCCCCAAATCAAGATCACCAAGCACCTCCTCCATAACTGTCTTCCCACTGCACGCAGGGGGCTGCTCAACAGCTTGGTTAAGTGCGTCAGCAGAGCTCGCCCCTCGCGCAGGACAAGTTGGAAGAATCATCGGAGGAACGGAGGCAACATGATTTTTCATCTTCGAAGCCGGGGCGCCCTTGACACTCGGAGGAGCGGCTGCGGAGGAACTGCCACCAAGATTGGGCGTGGCATCCGGCTTCAATACAACTCTAACACGCTTGGTTCGGGGGTCGACGGCCGCATCTCGATCACGTTTGTCCCCGGCCTTTACCTTTTTGGTAACCTTCTTCTTCGAAGCACCAATAGGTTCGGTTCCCAGCTGGATAATGGCTTGGCTGCGCCTCGAAGGTTTCGCGGGTTTCACACGAGGAGAATATTTTATGCCAGCAACTTCAAAAACATGGTTCAATCGGCCACTGTGATGAAGAATTCGTTCGGCGGCTTCGAACTCGTCAAGGGTATAGTAGCCCAAGATATCGTTAACTCGCCGCTCAATCTCCGCAACATACGTAACATCCGATTGATCCGAAGGCTTGGCGACTTCGAAAACCGGGAAGTGGAAATGTCCGACGGTTCCAACTTCGACGGTCTTAAAGCTAAGCGGCCTCCAGCCAGGAGATAAAGCCAAAATACCAGCGGCAAGGCATTCTTCGTACAGATCATGACCAGTGCAGAGCCGCACTATCAACTTGAAGACATTGATGTTGGCTTCGAAGTTCCGAGTTCGAGTGAAGGGTGGAGAATGAAGAACGTTCAACATATCGGGCTTGCTATGAAGGCCATAATGACTCTGCACCCCACTTTTGGTAACTTGCTCCGGACCTCCGGGAATGCTAGCATAGAACCAGTACCGATGCCAATCTGAGTCCCACTTGTTCTTTTGGGCTGGCACTAGCTCTATTTTCTCAAAGTTCTTCTTCGCCCGATGAGGTCGGAAAGTTAGGCAGCCAAACTGAGCATTGTAAACCTCCGCATCGCCTCCGAAGCTAATCTTCTTAGCCTGGTGATGGAGTTCATACAGTCGGCAGAAAGCGTCAACATCAGGCTCCACACCTTGGCTTCGGATAGCATAGAAATACTTGAAAAGTTGGGTGATTCCGTTCGGGGTTAGTTGGTGCAGCTTTACTTGATAACGATCGAGAATAGCACCAACCAGATCGTCGCACGGGAGGCGGAGCCCAGCAACAAAAAAATCCCGAAAAACGACAACTTCATGAGCGAGGGGAGTCGGGTATTCCTCTGATCCAGGGGCCCGGCCTTGGCCTTTTTGAATGTAAGACTTATCTTCATAAAAGCCAATAAGAGTGGCAGAAACGAGGGACTGCCCAAATCGGGTGGTTTTCTGAAGTGGAAGTTTACCTCCCACAAGTTCGCTGGGGTCTGCAACCACCTTCGACAAGTCTTCACCAGAGTCTTCAGCGCTGTCTTCGCCAGATTCCTCGCCGCCGTCACTGCCCACAAGCCCAGAACCTTTAGCGGCAGTGGTCCCAGCATCTTCAGAAGAAGCAACGATCGGCGGGGGTCCCACCGGTGGAACACTCCCTCCGACGACCGGCACATCAGCGGTAGGAGCTTCGTCTATGGCAACCAGAGTGGTGTCGCGGGCAGTTTGCTTAATGCGAGCCATCCTAAGGTAAGAGCAAAGGGGGTTCACAAGTTAAAACAAGCAAAAGTTAAACAATCACAAAAGCAAAGCCAAGACCAAGTCAAACCCTAGAAGACGAAGAGGTGGCACGGAATCCAGAGCGGCGAAGTCCGAGAAACGCGTCGATTGCTCAAATCGAAAGTCGAAGCTGCAGCCCAATCAAAAGCTGGCACAATTTACGAGGTAGCAAGAAATTGACTAACAGGGGGTCGCTGTCACACGGTAGAAAGATTAAATCTTTCTACCGTGTACGTCCCTTTTATAGGCATGGGGGGACACCTTCGGAACAACGGTCAAATATGGGTCGTAACAACATTCCGGAGGTGACGACCGTAAGCAGCACAAACAATGGAACGATTGCAACGGCCCAGGACATCGAAGGACCGAACAATCGAGAGGCTTCTAATGGGGTAACGGATCTTTAAGAACCGCACCTCCGGAATGATCAAATAGGAGCTGGCACAAGAGCAGGAAGAAAGGTTCTCTCTGAACGAATCGAAGGTTATCCTCAGACAGAGCAATGTAAGGCGCAAGCGCACAGGACCTTCGGCATATTCAGAGGTTTGGAAGGGCAAGACAAATGAAGGCCAATGATTGTTGACCCATGTAAGCATGCTATGGTCGTCTGGAGCGAAGGTCAGCAGGCAACGCTTAGAGTGCTTTCAAGAGGGAGGTCACCTTCGATCGTCATCACGAGGCCTCGGCGATGAAGCGAGCGATCAGGCAAACAAGAAAGGTCGCGAAGCTCGGAGTCCGAAGGTGTTGCGAAGCCAATCACCTTAGCGGTCACCCTTTAGTTAGAAGAGGAAGTAAAAGGGCATACGGTATTGTATAGGAAATTACCCTTTTCACCCGTTCCCAAAAATTGTAAGGTGTGAATAGAATAGCCTGCAAGTGGGGCAAGGCGAGAGGGTATTGTTGTAAAGTTACGATCTTGTAATCCCCTATAAAAGCAGGGCCTAGCCCTCCTTTTGGGGGGAACCTTTTGGAAGGAATGGAGAGAAACGAATGATACTTTTCACTGCTGGTTTGTATTGCTGTTGAGAGAATACATACCAACAGCTAGCCTACCAAACCGCTTATGGACAGCAGACAGATTAATCAATCGTGGCTGGCCCAACCAAAGGATATGTATGTTGTGCCATTTTCATGATGAGACCCTGCTCCACTTACTGACACAATGTTGTTACAGTCTCCGAGTCTGGGACAAGTGCTTCGAATGGATGGCTATACACGTACCGACACAAGCGGACTGGACAAGCTTTACATCTGTTAGCGACTGGTGGACAAACATAGGCTCCATGAACGGAGCCCCACAGAAAAGTCTGCGGTCTTTAATCACGCATCCCTCACGGCTTTTCATTAAGAAGAATGAAACCTTCTCTCGGTTTAGAAAAAATCCTAAACCTGACTTTATCGACCAGGGGATTTTCTTTTAAAAAAGACTCATAAATTCGCTCTCGAGAATTCAAATCCAAGTCTACTGAATGCAACTCAAGCTCTCTAACCATTGGCTAGAGACTTGTGTGAATTGGTCCAGCCACCATGTGCCCGTCCACATGAGCCCCTCGGGGTGTTTTTCTTGTCTTTTATAGATGAAATCGAGAAGCTCCTGTTTTTCTAGAAAAGAATCAAAAGTCAAACATCTAACTGAGCTAGAAACGACAGCAAACGTAACATGCTACCATTGAAACGACACCATCGAGTGCTAGCCCGGCCTGTCAATGAAACTGGACGTACAAACATAACGCAGGCTGGCACTGTCTAGTGGTTTCTTGTTGTTGATTTTTCTTTTGGTTGGATTACCCTCGATTGATGGCCCTCTCTTCCGCCTCCGGTAGTTTTTTAGCTGTATTTCTTTCCGTTGTCTTAGTGGATGGGGTTTAGTTATTTTTTACTGTTTTTCATGCTTTTTTTTTTCTTCTAATAAAAATTACGACAAATCTCTTACTGTTCCGTTAAAAAAAACTATACGTACACGCGCCATCGGGATTAGTTGTTTGACAAATAATAAAGGAGGCGATCATGAATTCAACGATGGCAGATCGGAGCTGCGGGCGCTGGAGCGCGAATATAACAACGAGTCCATCGCGAGGCTCGAGGCTCTTAGCCGCCGTGTGTTGTGTGTTCCTGCTCTTCGCTGTAGGGCCGATGCATGGTGGAGTCCAGTACACTGTACACAGTGCGTGATGGCCGAATCCTTACCACCGAATATCATAATCCTACGACTCCGTCTACTCTGTATTTTTAAGTTGGAGTCGTCGGTCCAATCATGAATCATATCGTTTTCTTTGCAGTTCATCAGGCATCAATATATGCAGGGGCTACACTGATTATTAGCCGGATCTCGGATAGTGCAAATGGGCATTGAGTTAAGTAGTTCACACATCGCGATGGATGTATATTATATTATATGCCCCATAATTTCATACAGCAGTGGAGGCTCTAGCCAATGATGCATGGATATTAGACATCGACCCACGTGCAATCTCATCGCCAAATCAACTAACTGAGTTCACCATCTATGGGACAAGGTGCATGGCCTACAACTGAACGACGGTGTCCCCGACACAATCAAATGGAAATTAACAAAACACGGCGACTATGCCACGACATCGGCTTACGAGGCACAATTTTTAGGGTCAATACCGTCACATTTGGAACACTTGATTTGGCGAGCCTGGCCCCGCCGAAGTGCAAATTCTTTGCATTGCTAGCCTACCAAAACCGCTTATGGACAGCAGACAGATTAATCAAGCATGGCTGGCCCAACCAAAGGATATGTATGTTGTGCCATTTTCATGATGAGACCCTGCTCCACTTACTGACACAATGCCGTTACAGTCTCCGAGTCTGGGACAAGTGATTCGAATGGATGGCTATACACGTACCGACACAAGCGGACTGGACAAGCTTTACATCTGTTAGCGACTGGTGGACAAACATAGGCTCCATGAACGGAGCCCCACAGAAAAGTCTGTGGTCTTTAATCACGCATCCCTTAGCAGGTTCACAAGCTTGTTGAAGTTCTCGTACGAGGACCCCCCTTCGTTGTTGCACCGGCGCGCCGCGTCCCGGAACAGCCGCGCCCTCTCCTTGATCTCGCCGTCGGCGACGACCTTCTCCACCTTGCTCCTCACCTCCTCCTTGGCTACGATCCCGTCCGCGTTGGGGGACACCGCAAGCCCGGTCCTCCACATGTTGGTAATGTAGCTCCGGTTCAGATACTGGTCGCAGAAGTAGGGCCAGCACAGGAACGGCACCCCGTTCCTCACCCCCTCCATCGTCGAGTTCCACCCGCAGTGCGTCACGAAGCACGCCACCGCGCGGTGCGCCAGGACCTGTCACCAACAGAACGAAACATGTACGTGGTGCCGTACGTCTATCATCTATTACTACTCTGTCGCCCAACAATAATAGCAAGTGGCGTGAGTTCAATGCAAGGTGCGGTGCGTGACCTGCTGCTGGGAGCACCAGCTGACGATCATGCCTTTGCCGGCGACGCGCTGGTGGAACTCGTGGAGCCACGCCTTGCTGAGCCCGGGGGTGAAGTCCGGCCGGACGACCCACAGGAACGGCCGGCCGGTGAGCTCCAGCCCCTCGGCGAGCTCCTCGAACTGGCGCGGATCGAAGATGGCCATGCTGCCGAAGGCCACGTACACGACGGACCCGTCGGGCTGCGCGTCGAGCCACTTGACGCACCGCTCGTCCTCCGGCAGGAAGTTCCCGACAGGCTTCCGGAAATCCCCGTCGGCGAACAGCGGACCGATGGGGAGGATGCCGGGGAAGAGCTTGAACGCGCCGGCCTCGGCCTCGTGGAAGGAGTTGTTCACCGTCATCTCGGCGAGGGCGTTGAGCTTGTTGTTCCGGGTGATCAGGTCGAAGATAATGTGCTGCCCCTCAGGAGCGCCGGCGTTGTTCCACGACAGATGCGACGTGTGCAGCGGAGGCATCCCCGGGGCGAGCTGGAACGTCTCCTGCCGCCGTGGCAAGCCTGCAGAACGCGATCGAACACGTACGGTATGCCGGCACGTTAGGATTTCTTTTCTAGCATTTTTTTTCTTTTGGTTGAACGAAGGGAAGGCTGCACGTTAGGATTCAGTCAAAATGGGCGTGCCACGAATTGTCGAGGCCAAATCCACTCAAGTTGCCAAGTTGCGTTAGTTGAAATTGGCTTCTCTGCATGTTGCCAATGGCAAGTTGAGTGGATTTGACTGCTGTTAACTGGCTAGAGAGGTCGTCAATAAAGAAAACGCAAACTGAGACTAGCTTCATCCGTCCACGGTTGGTGCGCGTTAACTACTGACAACTGGTAAAAGCAGGTTTAGGTAGATGAATCGGACGAGAACAGGGGCAGGAATATCGATCAGTTACTATACCCTTCTCGTCGATGAGTCCGTCCTCGATCAGCTTGGGGATCTTGAGCATGAAGGCCAGGCACGCCGTGGCCGCCGGCCAGAAGGACACGACCCGGATGCCGAACTTCTTGGCGACCTCGAAGGACCAGCCCATGTTGACGTCGGCGACGAGCCACTTGGCCCTGGGCCGCCCGGCGGCCTCCAGGCCGGCGATGAGCCTCTCCAGGTGGCCCGGCATGTGGCGCGTGTAGGCGTCCACGAGCTTGTTCAAGTCCTTGCGGTCCTCGTCGCCGGCCAGCCCGTCCGGGATGGACGCCAGGTGGATGCCGCCGGCCAGCAGCGCCGCCTCGCCGCCGCCGGACGACGCCCGCAGCGCCGCCACCACCAGCGCGTGGTCCACCTCGGTGTTGACGAAGGTGACCTCGAACCCGTGGTCCACCAGGCGGTGGGAGAGCTCCATCATCGGCGTGACGTGGCCCTGGCAAGGCATCGGCAGCACTAGGACGTGAACCTTGGCCATGGCTTAACTTGGTGGTTAGCTAGCTAGACTTCCTATAGGTTCGTCGTCGTGTCTCTCCCTCTGTGGCTGTGCGAGGAGGTGGCGACCTGGCTGCCCTGGCAATCACTACAAGAACAGTTGCGTATGGGTCGATCGATCACTTCTTTATATATAAGCGCAGCCGGACGGAGGAGAAGATAATAAGCTACGAAAAAGATCACAATTTTTTCTGGCTCACCAGCCAACACCTGCACGGCTGCACTGCACCGTCCTCGCGTGCTACATAGCTAGGAGACAAATATATATGACGAGGACCCCACAGTTCACGTCGCAACAAATAAGAGAGTACGTGATGCCAAACAGTCCCGGTGCTGGTGAAATGGAGATCGGTGGCGAGGAGCCTTGACACACACCACATATCTGAATCAGCTTTGTACAGTAAGGGTCAGGAAAAATCCATGGAGCGTATGCTGTGCCGTGTTGATGAAAGTTTGGAATTGTGCTATGTGAAGCCCGCACTGAAACTGAAACATTTTCAACGTCATAGTGCTTCCCGGATTTTCGCGCGCGGGAGTTCGTCAGTTCGAAAAAAAAGGCTACTGAGGTTTCCCTTTCATTTTTCCACGTCATTCCCAACTGAAGTTAGCAGCCAGAAGATCAGATCATCTTGTCTAGTAAACTATGATGAACTTTGACACGCCTGTATCAGAGTGAAAGCGATGGGCATCTGCTGCAACGAACGAAATCAAATCGAACGGGTCACAGAATATGCACACAGAGCTAGCGCATGCAGGTGCAGTGGCGATCCGGCGACCAATAGGGTAAAGCCACTGCTAGCTGCCTCGCTCACCGGCTGCCTGCGCGGTTGCGCCGCCCTCTAGTAATTTCCAGTTTTTTTTGGATAATTTAGTTAGCAGTTGCAGTCAACAACTCAACAGGGCAAATTGAACCGGAGTTTGAGCCGCCACTGGACAACTGATCGACAGGCAATACTTACCCACCGATGAATCGCTTCGCCCCGTTCGTTTGGGCTTACCGGCAACCAGTCATCAGTATTTTTCTTTCAGAATAAATTAGCCACCAACCATCAGTCAGCCATACTTTTCTCTGCACGTCTGAGTCACCCGGTAGTGGTAATCAACGTCATGTGCTTAATTACCAATTCCACGTGACTGAGAAATGGAGAACAAAACAATATTTCCTCGATCGCACCCTCAGGAGAAGCCATTCAATCTGCCAAACATTTTCCAATAAACTTTTCTTCACCGTTAAAATATGTTTTACCTCACTAGTCATAGTAAAGGCATTTTAATAGAAGCCAAAGCCTTGCCAAACATGTCGCAAATGTATGCAACTAAATTTAAGAAAAATAGTTTAGATTGATTATGTGGATATATTGTATTTGTTGTGAAAAATATTTTCACACTATATTGATTTTTTCAAAGACCCACAATAGTAATTTTCCAATATTTTATTATTACCATTTTCATGTAAAAATAGTAGTAATCAAAAGTATATCTTGGAGACCCATTAGATATCCAATACGTCATACTCACTCTATCCCAAAACATAAAGCATGGTCAAATTGATGTTTTATTTAATACTAATGTTTGACTTTTAATATCTTTTATATTATAATGTTTGCAGCAACAAAATCATAGTTATGTAAAGTATCTTTAAACACAAACCCAATAATATTAATTTTGTTAGACAAAATTTTTATTATACAAGATCAAGTAAAGATTAAAATATAAAGCTTGAATTTTGATTTGCGTATACGTCTTATATTGTGGGACCGAGGAACCCTATGTGCAGGGGCCAGGGGCGGAGCCGCAGGGGCCCTCCTACCCCGTGCAGTCCATAAAGCCCCCTATAATTTCTAGCCATAGATAAATGGGAGAAAGAAGAAAGGAGGAGGAAGAAGGCGAAGATGGAGGAAATCAGCCCCCTAGATTGCATCCTCCGCCGCGTCCTGTTCGCTTGGCTTATCAGCAGTCAGCCAGAAGTATTTTTCTCTCTGCACAGACCAGCCACCAACCGGCCAGCAGTATTTTTCTCTCAGCACAAACCAGCACCGGCCACCAGCCAGTCGAACTAACGCACAAAGACAAATATGGCAGCATTTTCAATGTTACTGTAGCGCTCCTCATCCGGTGGATACCATGCCATTTTTTATGATATGATGATACCACTCCTCGGCTTGTGGATTTCTGTTTGGTCCGTCACTAAAGAATAAGTAAAGAAGTTGGACCAAGATAGGGCTCCACTATTTGCGTGTCAATGTCGCCGAATACGTACGAAGGTACCAGTACGGTGCTCTGATTTTGATATTATAACCATAACACGGCCCTAAAAGTTCTACCGAACGAGCAAAGAAGAGGCTGGTTTAAGACCAGCGCGACAGGGCAAGACCTCAACCTCAACGCACGCCGCTACGTTGATCTATCTCTACCACGCGTCCATATACAGGACACTTTCTTCAGTCATCTGGTCGAAGAAAATCTTCTGCCGGCATCGCTGTCTCGCAGCTCCATACAACACAACACAAGAAGCAACGAAAGCGCGATCCCTTCCGGCAACTGGATCCTTTAGGTACCATACAGGATATACAGCCAAAAAGAAGTAAGACCAGTTTGTCGTGGTCTTTGGGAATCAAATTATCAAAGGCGTTGTTGCTCTCCGACGCACACGCATCCTCCACTCAAAAACACCCGTGCAGTTCCAACTGAGTTGATCTGTGCGATCTGCGATGTGCCCACACCAGATGAACACGCGCCACAAACATTCAGCGCGCGGATAAGCAGCCGACAGTACCTCCTGCAGGCTTGTTTGGGTCTTGCTTAAGGGGCGATATCTGGTGGTCATGAGTATCTGGCCGGAGAAGAACAACTTATTCGAATGGCCAATTCCGTGGATCTTTTATGCAAGCGACTCACCCAAGCAGCCGAGGGGAGATCATGCAAAAACAAGGCCTTTGTTTTGCTTTTTAATAAAAGGAGCAGAGTGCGGGCAAGACCGGATCCACGTGAAGTATAACAAAAAAAAACGTAAAATATAACAAAAAAAGGGAAATGCCATGTTCGGCTGGCCGGTGGCAGGTGCTGGTTTATGCTGAGAGAAAAATACTGCTGGTTGGCTGGTTTGTGCAGAGAGAAAAATACTGGTTGGCTGGCTGCTGATAAGCCAAACGAACGGGACGAGCACGAATGACAACGAAGATAAATCAGAAGTAAAATATCCAGCACGCATGGCAAAGAAAGTTATTACATAAAAAAAAGAGTAACAAACCAACTCCCTGTTCGTCTGGTTGGTCCTGATTTATTCTGAGAGAAAAATATTGCTGGCTGATGGTTGATTTGTTCTGAGAGAAAAGTACCGCTGGCTGGTGGCTGAGAAGTCAAACGAACAGGGCGCAAGAGTAAAAAGAAAGAAAAGAAGGGGAGGGGTAACGAAGGAAACCAAAATCAAAGTCCAAGAAGCATTGATCAAACATATCGGGAAAGCAGCAAAACCCTTTTGAGCACATAGTTGACGCGTTGATAATAGAAAATCTACAAGAAAAATAATATACGGGAGAAGTACTGCACAAATAGATTATTAAGCATCTTGCATGTACTGGTCCATTAATTGATGTAGTACAAATGACGTGTGCCCAAATTGAACATACACAAATGTCAGCACTGACCATAAGGCATATTAAGCCACAAAAAGGACTAGATCCTATGGAGGATGAAGAGCATGGTGTGCATCCCACAGATCAGCGCTTTGTACTGCCTGGACGTGGGGGGCCAAAGTAGTTTGTCACCAGACCCATAACCGCGAACCTGAAAATGTTAAAGGTTTTGGTGAACTTCTCTAGTTGTAAATACAATTACAGATTTATCAGAAAGCACAAAACTATCTATGAACATATGAGGAAATTAAGGACCAAAAGCAGAAAACTGTTGCGACCTAATCATACTCTATTCCATTCAGGATATCTGTATTCATTTTCATGATATCTATCCAATTCCAAATGCTTATAAAACATCAAGTCTATAAAATAGCTGATGAAGTCACAAATACCCCTATAGAGAACAACATGCTACAATCACCTCACATCATCAAGGCGATTTTCATGATATCTATCCAACTCCACCATGCTTACATAACATCAAGTCCAAAATATAGCTGATAAAGTCCCAAATATCCCTATGGGGAACAACACCCTACAATCACCTCACATCATCAAAGCAACAGTAGAAAGTGGAAATATAACAATAACTACACTCCCGCTTTCTAAAGAGGATAGATCTTTTTGAAACACACTTCCCAAGAGGATGGTAAAATATTATGGAACACTTTATAGTTGTGTAACTATATAACTTCTCGCTTTGCTAACACAGCATTATATACACACAATATGTTTGGCAATGAAATTAGATTATGGGAATATGGGTTCATTCATGCCATTTTGTAGATGAGCAGGTGGGAAACTCAATATGAAAACAGATTTCTGCTGAGACAAATATTGAAAGCAGAACAGTAACAGAGTATTTGAAAGCAAAATCCTAACTACACAAGCAAACTAGCTAAGTCATGCCGAAACAACCTACAATTTAGAACTGAGGTAGTACTTTCTCATGTCAAAGGTAATACTATTCCCCAGGACTGTTTCATTTATATTTTAATTTTACAAATACACTACAACAGAAGCTGGTGATCAAATTGTTTTGGCTCTCTAATGTTTGGACCTCAAGTGGTACCACTGGCGGAGCCAGGTGTCGGCCAACGTGGACCACAGCCCCCCTGATCCATGCAGATTTCTAGGCATCTGTATATGAGTATACAAGACCATGAGAGATAAAGTGCAGAGTTGTAGCAGCTAGCAAGTCACGCCATGCCTGTTTGACTCCTGCAAGCTCACATGACCACGTAAGACTCCTTGCAATAGGCACAGCAAGCAGCACAATCCACTAAAAACTCAAAAGTCTTCATTTCTACAACTGTATTCCCTGTTGTTATTCATCAATGCTCGAGCTCAGCTGCTAGTCTGCTATATATCTCTATTCCTTTTTGTGCCAATGTGGCTCTGCACTAGCTGACTACCACTCCCTCTGGCCGGCATGTGCACGGAGCCAGATCTGTAAATTAAAAGTTTAAGGACCAACACCTCTGAACTAGTTTGAGAACCGCTGGCACACTTTACTCTTTGTAAAATCACAATGGCTGAAAACATATCATTGTAATATCATCAACTACGGAAAAGCTTAGAGTTTGCAATAATATGCCTGCAAAACACCCTAACCAATTCCTACCAAGTGGCATAATATAGGCAGAAATGCTAGTCGTACTTAACAACAGGCCATGGAACACATCAAAGCAGCATTAACAAACAGCCCACAAATCAAGGATCTCATAGGGCAATAACTAAGTAGGGAAGAACTGGATAAACCATTGTTTGGTTGCACAATTCAAGCACAAGCTACATATCAAAATAAACAGCAGATTTGAGTGTACAAGTACTATCCTGAATTGCTATATATGTTGATAAGCTTACAATATGAAGAGACAGTCAGGGTCAATTGGGACACTGAGGTAGCATTGTCGTTACCGGACTCTCTAGATCTTAACTGGATAGCTCTTTTAGAAGCCAAACTCATAGTTCAATGTATAAACCCAAGTCTGTTAAGAAAACTCACATGAAAGCCATGGAGAGCTGCTTCAGGTCATTCTCGAAGTTCTTCATGTTTGCCAACGACTGCGCGCAGAAGATGATCGCGATCCACGAGCACACCTTGTACTGCAAACAGAGCCCGATCAGATTTCACAGGCGGCCAAGACGACCCGAAACTATATCGCAGCGAGCAACCGAGTAAGCTAAGCGCAACATCACCACCATCCATCCATCGCAAACAAGGGGACAAATTACTCACACCGAAGCATGCAGATCTAGGCATCCAGCACTAACTTGCCCAGATCTACAGAGCACTAGGAAATCAAACTCAGATCAGAGAGGGTGCTAAGGGGCGTGGCGGGGAGGTGGTCACGTACGCGGAGCATGACGCCGACGACGCCGAAGACCACGGCGAGGAAGCCCGCGTAGTCGATGGGCAGGTCCTGCGGCGACAGCTTGGGCGGCGCGTACGGCTTCGCCGTCGATGGCTGCCGCGGATCGTTGCCCCCCGCGGCCGCCCCTCCCCCCGACGACGACCCCTCCTTCATCTCTCTCCTCTGGAGATCCAAAGCAAAAAAAATCGAACAACAAAGCAGAGGTGTGAAACTGAAAGAGAGATCGAAAGTAGATTTATACGTGGGCCCTTACGGGCCGGGCCCGGTACGGCCCAGTTGGCGGCCCCCGCCGCCTGGTCGCCGACCGCTGAAAGAAAAGTCAAAGCGCACGAGTCGGCAGCCTCAGCAGGCAGTTTCCCCGTTCCCACTGCGCCCCCCCTTTCTTCTCACTGCTACTCTCCCTGGCTGCTCCGCTCCCAGCTCCAAAACCCTAACCCCACGAGGCAGCCCCGCAGCTGGAAGCGGGTCCAGGAGCTCGCCGCGGAGCCGCTGCTACACTCCGTCTCGCCGGTTGCTGGTAAGGCCTCGCTTCAGCTCGCCGCGCACGCTTTGTTACTTCTGTCGGTGGCTTGTTTAGCTGTTCTACAGGAGTACAGGTTGATTGGTTGCTTAGCTAGCCGTTCTAGTTGTTAATTAGCTTGAGCTTGGAGGTGGCTGGCTGTAGATACTCCAGTGTGAATGCCCATGCCCTCGGGCGTTCTAGAGCTCTGGGGTTAGGTTTACGTTGGTGAATTACCCCCCTCAATTATCGTCTGGGGGGGTTCAGGTCATCGCATCGAGCCGAACAGTATGTAAGTGAAGCTGGTCATTCACCTTCAGAGTTCAGAAAAACAATCAGGCATCAGCCTCGTGTCTATGGAGTAAGGATGGCCGGCCTCGACGCCACGGCATCAGCCTGCCAAGTCCATCTGCCGCATTTGCTCCAGAAGAGGCAAAATGTATGCTCCATGCTGCTAGAACTGGAACCGGATAAATGAATAATCACAGAAATTCAGAATGGAAAATAAAAGACAAATGGTGGTTTCGGATCTGATTCTTCTGAATTCTAGTTCAACATCACAACTGACTCTTTAGAATGAACAGAGTCCACAGTGCTACTTCATTTACATTACATCCACATTGCAATATTATGCAGCCTTCAACATTCCAAACCACCATGTCCACCAGAACTGATCAGATACTCACATAACGAAAATAATAAGAACAAATTCACGGCATGCGCCAAGTTCATGAAGAGGGAAGCTAGAGACAAGACAACTGCTCTGAAACTACCAGCCAGGATCTCTGCACTTGTGTTTCCAGCTAGTATTTCAGTAGCAGTTCATGTAAGATAAATGTTTAGACAAGCCAAATCCTCCTAAAACCATTCCTCAAATATTCACTATGCACGGAGCAATCAAGTGGTGGACATTGGAGAAGAGAAGATAATCTAGCAGGGTTTTTGGATACTGTCCGAGGAAGGCCTGCACACATCTATTTTGAAAACAAAACAAATGACATCGACATCCAAAAATAATAAACACAGTCTCAACTGAGAAACTGCACAAGCATGAGTATTGAAATCAGATAGCTGTTTGCCCAACTTTTGAACTGCCGTTCCAAAATATTGATACTTGTATCTTTTAATCAGTATCATTCCATGTATCGCAAACATTTTACTAATTCCTAGTGTAATTCTTACCACCTAGACCGGCAGTTAAAACCCTCCATTCCAACAGCATTAAAATCGCATTTCCACAGGTTCTCAAATCCAAAAGATCTTTCAAGTGAAAGATGTCACACCAGACCAGCCACTGGTCCCAATTTTTCTCAACTTAACTGCCAATCCTGCACAATTCAAATTACCAGGTCCACATGTAGTTCATGATGCTAAAAATGTTCAACCTAACTTCTTTTTCCAAACCACAAGTCAATAGTTCCCAGGGAAAGGAAACAGAAGACATGGTAGCTAAACACCGCTTCAAAATTGGAGGTTTGTTAATTAAACAATATTAAAATTTGTACTGTTGTCCAGTTTGATGACTTCAGCAGGGGTGAATGATGGCAGCGTATGGCATAAACACTTAGTATTCTCAACCCCTTGTCTTCCCAAACAATTCAATTTCAGAAACAGAATAGTAAGTTTAATTAGTGAGAAACAGAGCGACTTCACATGATGGACGGCATATAACTGTCAACTGACAATTTTGGCAAGTTTTTCTGCAACTATAGTGCGTCTCTGACAAAAATCTCAGCTCCAGTTAGAAGACTCAGCTAGTGTAGTGGTGTACCGTGTACACTAAAATTCCTAGGGATTGTATCACCTCCATCTATCACATGCTCACAACTCAAAATCAGGCTTTAGTTTGCATACTAGCCAATGTCAGGGCGTATATTCTCAAATCAAGGCAGCAACTAACTCTAATTAAGTGAAACACAAACACACCAGAGATCGAATGATATAACCAATATGAATTCAATGGAACTAAACCATGACAATGGACACCAACAGAATTGAGTACTTGGTTCCCACTACAATAACCCCAATAATTACACAATACAAATTTATATTGCCCAATGGAAGGAGTATACCGGTAATTTGCTTAAAAAAGAATACATATATAGCCATATTCAATCATCAGTTCATTATTCCCCTTACAAAAAGTACCTCATCCCCAGGCCAAAAATACTACAATCATAATACCTTGAACTGAATCCCGCTGCAGATATCTCCCAATTCCAGTGGGAATCGAATTCAAATATACTTACTCCTCAAAACTCACATATGAGATCTAGTAAATGAATTGTATTACTCAGTGGGATGAGTATACCTAAACGAATCCGTATATAGCTGTGTTCATTCATCATTATTCCCCTAACAAAAATTGCCTGATCCCCGGCTCACAATACTACAACCACATCAGCTTAGAATCAAATGGAATCACGCTGCAGGTATTCCCCAGCTCCAATGTGAAATCAAATTCAAATCTACCTATGTCTGACGCCTCACACTCAAGATCCAGTAATTCTTAAATCAGAAGGGCAGACAAAACCTTACGAGCTTGCCTTTGCTCCCTCCGCCGCAGCCGCTACTCTGAAGGTGAATGACCAGCTTCACTTACATACTGTTGGGCTCGATGCGATGACCTGAACCCCCCCAGACGATAATTGAGGGGGATGGCACGTTCATTCCTTTATAATTTCTAGCCGGAGCTCGCGGTTCTTGTTTCCTACGTGATGTTTGCCGTTTTATTTTCTTAGTAGAGGCACGTGAGGTGTTTTTTTGTTGGTGATAAGATGTGAAATGAGTAATTGTCGTCTTTGGTGCAGGTTTTGTTGAGTTGCTTAATTCTAACTGGTTTGTGTAAATGTTTCAATCCAATCATCTGCAGATGCTGACCAAAGCATGAGCACCACTCCTGTTTCAAGTTTCAGGGGCCCAGCCTATTTGCAATTTCAGTCACCATCTAGCAATTGTGCTGAAATTTTAGCAAATGTGGATGGATCCAATGCAAGAGATTTGTCAGTTGATCCAAGCACATTTTGTTTTCCACAAGATGCTAATCAGGAATTTTATAATCGAGCTTTACAGAACAGTTATTCAGTTTCAAGGCAGGGTTTTGAGGCCCAAGGTTTTCTAGCTCCAGAGTTTGGTCTGAATAATGATTCTGCTGCACTGGGAGGATATCAACAATTCAACCACTTTTCGGGGCCTCATCAGCCTGAAGAGTATGAAGGAATGCAGATGCAAAATATCAATGCAAATATCTCCCACCGGCATAGACCTTCTAATGCATCCTGTCTTGATCATACAGAAGAAATAACTTCATTTGACAATGATGACAGAGCTATCTCATTTGGAAGTAGTTGTAGCACGGGAATTGCGAGTTGTCCATATAGTACTCCTTTGCAAAGCAATAACCGCATTTCGGAGACACGGGATGGGACTTGGGATGCTCTTATGCAAATGCGAGAGGCTTTGGAACCGTCTAACAGTGACAATGGACTCAATGAAGAGTGCAGTGACTTGACTTTTAATCATGCAGAACTTTCAGGTGGAAATACCACAGAGCATCAGGTTGTTTGGGACAATGGCTCTCTGACAAGCCCATCTTTCACCTCAAATTTCTTGCCCTTCCCAGGTGATTCTGAGACCACCCTCACAAATACGTCCACTGTCTGTAACTTTCAGAGCTTTGCTAATCTCCAACATAATATGAATAACAATGAGCAAAACAGATCATCTTTTGAGCTCGAACTGCCCCATCAGAAAGGGCCCACTGAAAGCCATATTTATGAAAGCCGATGTGAAATGTATTCTGCTGAATGGGGAACAAATCCTGGTCATGTAGAATCTTCTGATTTTATGCCAAGCGCCGAGTGCAGACAAAATGATATGTCACATCAACTGTCAAGTTCGTTTGTAAACAGTGCAGATGGATCTGTGGATAATAGCTCAAAAAAGTCACACCTCCTGTATGAATGTGAAGAGCAAATGGAAATTGATTCGCTTCTAAATTCATTTGGTGTATCAACTGATTCCTTTTCACAAACATATGGAATGTTCCAGCAAAGGTAAACTGAGGCGCCGCATATTATTGCTGATTAAAGCTTTGATTTCATTTTCTTGTTGAAATTAGAAATCTGCAACTGTCTTTTCACAGGTTTGGAATTGTACATTTTAATATAAAACCTAAACTCTTTCTATGTGTAGATACGATAGTTGGTTTTGTGATGCTCTATTACTAATACTGATTCTTCACAGTAACAGCAAGATGGTGTCTCTAACACTTACAACTGTGATTATTTCTGTAGATAGATTTTTGGTGTGTAACAAACATGTACCGGCCATCACTTCGTTTGTGATGGCTCTTTCCATTTCCAGTTAGATGCGTCATAATAGCTTACTCTACAAGAAGAGCATAGTTGCAAATAGTCCACATTATCTTTATGGAGTGAAATATTCTATCTGCTCTTAAGTATCACTGCACAACTTGGTATTTTTATAATGCAATCTGATTGAATGTGTTAAAATGCAGTGAAAATTTGATTGAATTTGGTACAAGTACAAATGTCAAATTAGAGGAAAGTGGTTCTGTCGCATGCTTTAGCAATACTGCCCCATATATGCAAACTGGGCCCCTGGAGTCAGCTATATCTGATGGAACTTCTTATCCTGAACAGTGTCAATCTACTTCTCAGACGTATGGTTTGTTTTATGACTCAGCATCACAGTGGCAAAATATTCCAAGTTCCGGATTGACTTTACTGGGTTGTGGCAAAAGTATTAGTGAGCCCAGTTCAGCAATTAATCTTGGGGAAGATGGTAAAGGTTATCTGCTGCCTGCAAGTGACAATGCTTTAGTACACCAACAGCAGAGTGTTGCTCCTGATACTGCATTGGAAATGATCGACATTGTTGCTAATTCCTATCTAGAGTTCCCTACTAGCTTGGATGGCCAGTCTTGTCCAATAAGGGCTTCCACACATCATGATGAAGAAATGGCAGCCACAGCTGTACAGACAGCACAACTGGACATGTTTGTAAATTGTCCCTTTGGAGTACATACTCCAAGCCATGCTGGACATTCAGACATGCAACCACCCATTACACAGTCTACTCGTGTTCAAGGGCCTGCCCTTAGTTTGTCCAAGGACCCCAACTTATCATGTACTGAAGGAACAGGGCTTAAGAAGGTTGAGCTGGCAGCGACATACCATACCACCCAGAATCACCTGGGGCTTAACAATTCTGAATGCCATGGCATCCTCCACTCCAAGTCCTTTCAACAAAGCGTTCCTGAGAATATTAAAATGGGCATATACCATTGTGATGATTATAGCCAGATTGTTGGTCCTCAGCAGAGTACCATTCTCTCAGCAAGCAAACCTTCACACTCAAATGTTTTGCCCGTTGGCAAGTTCGATGGCAAGGTGGTTTCGCAGCAGAAAAAGCGGAAAAGGGCAACAGAAATCCTTTTACCATGGCATACACAAGTCATGACCGGGTGTGGGAGCATGCATCATAGAAGGTGCTGATTTTCAATAGAACTTGCCCTTTCTTCTGTGGACAATATATTTGAGCCTTTTAGTTTGACTTGCTTTGTTTCTTTTGTTAAAAAAAATGTTTATGCTACTCCTTTTGGCTTGACATACATTTTGGATGGGGCTGATGCTTGTTTTGCTATTTTGCACTGTAGAACATCAGAGTTGGATTGGGCTCGAGCTACCAAAAGATTAGTCGAGAAGGTTATACACTTCTCTATGTTGTACAGCACACTTTTCTATAGTGCAAATAAATTTTCCCTGGTCTGACATGCTTATCGTGCATAGCAGGTAGATGGTGGGAACACAAGTACAATGGAAAGCAGCAGCTTTGGGACTCAAGCTCGGAAAAGACTTATTTTGACGACTAGCCTGATTCAGTACATTCTTCCTGTTGTGCCAGCTAGAGTTCTTGCGACAAACGTTGCTAGTTCTGGTGAAAGCACTGTTTACCACCTTTCAAAACTGGTACTAGGCGACGCATGCGACACTGTTCTATCTTTTGTGAAGGATGACATGTAAGCATTGCTTTCTTTCTGTTGACTGTGTTTCCAGTTGGAAAAAATATAATCTATTCTCCAAGGTTTTAGTATCTTCAGAATGTTTTTTTTAGAAGTATCTTCAGAGTTAGGAGTTACATAAAACTAAAGAAGTGATTACTTGATGTAGTCTTAAGGTGATATAACTATGTCATAGCCAGAGTTTTGGCACTAAAGTCATCTTTTTGTGGTGTTCGACCAGGCTACTGAACCAGACCAGCACTTCTGGAAAGGAAGGCTCTAAAGTCCTATTGAAAGTTCTGGAAACCTTCGAGTCGAGGTTTGGCGACCTGGAAAGTTCCTTGTCAGGGTATGTACTAACATTTCAACTATAACTGGCAGATTTTAGTATTTGAATTTCTTCCAGTTCATAATTCCATTTGTTACCCCAAACACCGCAATAATAATGATGCTCCTATACTCATGATTTGCTATTCTTATGTGTTTGCCTGTGTATCTCAGCGCTGAGAAGGCGACCACGTTAAACGATTTGGCATCTGAGCTACAGGACTTGGAGCGGTGGCATATTCTACATCATCTTGCAAGGTGCTACGGATACGCTAAAAAGCGTGGGGTTGATACCTCTAATTCTTGGCTTGACCCCTGTGCAACAACTGTCAAGAAACATGATGGAGCCACTGCAGTACCAGTAAACTCGTTGAGTAGCATCAAGTGTCGCTTACTGAACTAGAGCTCGGTTCAGTGACTACTAACAAGTCTTCCCTGTTTTGCCCAGTTTTCAGCAGCTGCACACCGCCACAGTGATGGGCTGCGTAGGAATATAGAATCATAGAATGTACTGCCATCCATGTCGCTTTAGGGGAAAAAATAGACAACTTGTGGGTTGAAACGTAGTAACGTGGTGATGTAACTTATCCCCGGTCTGTGATGAGATGTAGGAGCACGGTGATGTCATTTTGCAAATGTAGCTATCATATGCTTGGTAAAGAGGCTAATATTACTCCTTGGGCATATAGTTTGTAACTTGCAGATGTCGCTGTTCGTTCTCGGTTTCTTTGTTAGAGATGCTCGTGGAGTATTGTGAAACATTTAGATACTGTGCCGATTTGGGGCCACCTTCCATTGCGGGTATTTGGACGGTCCCTGACTCCCTGTGTGGTGCAGATGTGGCCATGTGGGGAGCTTCTCTCTGGGGCTCACCTTTGGAGTGGAAAGGCGCCAAACAAAACTGTTTCAATTCATGTCCAAAAAAAAACTGTTTCGATTAAGGAGTATGTTTGGATCCTGGGTTATAGTGGGTTGATTGTAAATGCTAAATGTCTACAATGCTTTTGGTTGTTTCGGCATTTTCCTTTTGCATGTTTGGGGCAGGGGTAGGGTATATCGTCCTTTACCGACTCATAATAATCTGCAAATAGCTGGGTTGGACAGGACAATAGGATTATGGGTCAGGATTCTTGATATCCATACTGAATAGTGAATGTTCTTGCTGGATCTACTAAAGATTGTTGAGGTCCTTTTTTCTGAAACTGTATCGTGCTATATGCTCCGTAGTTAAAAGGTTGTTGAGGGCCCATAGCAGTAATATAGCGCTCCGTATCTACTACTGCTTAATAAAACCAAACCAAAGAGGAGAAAAAAACATCGTGTACTTTTTTTCACGATCCGTGGCTCGCACCCATCCTCCGGCGTCCCGACCATTTTTTTCCTTCCTCGTGGAACCGGCCGTCCCACTCCTTTTTTTTTTGCTTTTTTCTTCCTCGTGGAACCAGCCATCCCACTCCTTTTTTTCCTCCACAAACTGCCCCCCGGCCGCGTTGCCCCCGCGCCGACTCCCCTCCCCACGTCGGATCCGCCAACGACCGCGCGTCTCCCCCTCCCCTACGCCGACCCCTCTTCCCCGCGCCTCCCCCTCCCCACGTCGATCCCTCTCCCCCGCGCCGACTCCCCTCCCCACGTCGGATCTTCAACGTTGACGACGATCACAGTTCAGATCGGATCGAGAGGAAGAACCGTGGGAACCCTAGGCGACCGGAGGACAATCGACGGCGGCGCGGATCTCACTGCGGCCCTTCAGGTATAATGCACCGTCGTCCTATCATCCTTCCTCGCCGGCCGTGGCCACGCCCCACCTCGCCTCCTCAACAGTACGGGCTGCAACAACAGCACATTGTCTTGTGAATTTAAAAATGTGTAGGACCCGTTGTGAATTCTCGTAATATAAAATCCAGACAACTGATGAATTCAATGATGGTAGTGTCATCAACGTCGTGACCAGCTATTCATTAAAAATGGAACAACAACACCGCAAACTGATCCAGAGAGGAAATATCCTGATCTTGTTACTGTTTTTTTAAATAAAATTTGGATGTTCATTTCTGTTTTTTAAAATTCGGTGATTATATTGCCGTAGCTTGTGTACCTCCAGCAGTTAATCAATTTGAATATCCAATCTTACATATTGGATTTACTAGGGTGTGGGGCATGCTAGCGTGCATGTGCTGGCCTTCAGCATGAAATCTTCATGCGTTTTGCTGTATTGTAGATCCTGATGCGGGACCGACAGGCGGAGGAGACACTGCACAAGTGTTCTTCGTTTCGTGTCATCCAGGTGGGTATCAGATCAGTTATGATCTTCTATACACTACTCACATGAAACACTGAGAGAAAACCTAAATAGGATCATGAGATCGTGTGAGGAATGAGAAACAGGGAGCACAACGAACTGAGAGAAGCTCCTATTATAGTCCTGTGAAATAGTTTTGATGTTATCTGTATAAAATACTGTTCAAGTATATTTACTATATGTTCAACAATATAATTACTTGTCATTGATCTCTATTGATATGAATGTTAATCTATTTCATTGTTTGCCTTATTTAAATATTTATATATTATTTGTTATAAATATTTTGTTGCTCGTAGCAACGCACGGGCAGCTAATAGTGGAATAAAAGAAAACTTTTCGTTATCGGGCCGTCCAAAAACGTCACAGTAAGCCCATCTGAGAGCCCACCACAAGCCACAACGTTTCCCTTCCCCTGGCTTAAACCCTAGCTCGGTAACCACCGCCTCCGCCGCTCACAAACGCGACCCTCCGCCGCCTAGCCGAGCCCTCTCTCCTCTCTCCTATCCTTCCCTCCCACCGGCGGCAGGAGAAGAGAAACCGGCGGCGAGATGGTGAAGAAGAGCAAGAAGAGCAAGAGCAAGCGCGTCACGCTACGCCAGAAGCACAAAGTCCTGCGCAAGGTGAAAGAGCATCACCGCAAAAAGCGCAAGGAGGCCAAGAAGGAGGGCAAGGCCGGCAACCGGAAGAAGGTTGAGAAGGATCCGGGGATCCCCAACGAGTGGCCATTCAAGGAGCAGGAGCTCAAGGCGCTAGAGGCGCGCCGCGCGCAGGCGCTGCAGGAGCTCGAGCTCAAGAAGGAGGCGCGCAAGGAGAGGGTATGTCACCTATGTCCCCTTCCCGACATGATTCTTTCTCCCCCATCTGGTGTTGCTATTGGTGGTCCTCTGCTGTTAGTGTCAGGAGCCAAAGCTATTTCATGTTTGTTAGTTGATTTACATTGTGTATAACAAACTAAATCTTCATTAGAAGATACTTCCCTACATTCGTAGTTAGTGCGAAACATGAAAATCATGGACAATCAATTTCGTTTAGACCGTGACAAAAAATATTCATATGCCTGTATGTATTGTTGGCAAATAATTCTTGCTGTTCAGTTTTTGGGGCTAAATGAGGTGTGGATTTGAGGCACAGATGGAAACGGGTTCTGGGTCTAATATTAGGTAGATGTCCTGTAAGCATTTGTGGTGCTACCTTGACAAAGTTGGGTCTGATTCTTGCCGTCAGTTACAACAAAAAATGCTTGTTGAAACTGATATCGCTCTTACTATACACGTGTATTTGTTTGTGAAACTTCGCCATCAGTTGAGAGCTGAACTGAATGCATGTCCAAGTCTAGTATTGATACCATGCAGCATGATAAGATGTATTCTGTGCTGATGATGTTAAATTTGTTTCATAGTATTTGTGATATCTGTATAGCTTTCTGACAGGTGGTACCTCTGTATTTTTCAAATGGGTTGTAGGGGCTAGTTCTTGCAGCCCTACGGGGCTGCTAGCATGGATATGTTCTTGTGGTCATGTGGGAGATAGTTTTCTTTTTACTACATACACTTATTGAAATTACAGCATAGGTGAAGTTTCTCTTGAACAACTTTGAACACATGATCATTTCCATGTCAATTTTACTGTGGCTTACATTGCTTTTCAAGCACCCAACTTGTACTTAACAGAATAGACCGGTTATTGTTTTCTTCTACTTGATGAGGAGAGTTTAAAAATTGTTCTGAAAGGCAAAGTGAACAAGGTTCTAGGAAGGGAAAAGCCATTGCACCTTCTCTAAAAAGAGATAGTTTTCTTTTTACTACATACACTTATTGAAATTACAGCATAGGTGAAGTTTGTCTTGAACAACTTTGAACACATGATCATTTCCATGTCAATTTTACTGTGGCTTACATTGTTTTTCAAGCACCCAACTTGTACTTAACAGAATAGACCGGTTTTTGTTTTCTTCTACTTGATGAGGAGAGTTTAAAATTTGTTCTGAAAGGCAAAGTGAACAAGGTTCTAGGAAGGGAAAAGCCATTGCACCTTCTCTAAAAAGAGATCTCTGGTAGACTCAAGAAACTTCCCAAAAATATGAATGGAGCTTTCAGATTGACCAGAAAGTAGAAACAACACAAATGAGACCTTGACATAGCATCCAACCAGCACCTATTTCACAGAATGAATGAAAGTTAGCAAAGTGTAGTCAGTACTCGGTAGTATGGCAATTGGTATGATAGTGAGTCTGTGGAATGATACTTCATGTTTTTTAAACACCTTGCATTCACTCTGTGGATCATGGACTACATACTGGACTTGGTAGATGAACTGTGTATCATTTCTTGCTTGAAGTTTCATTTATGTTCTCTATTTAGTTAAATGGATGCGCCGATTTTCTTGTTCCTTGTGGTGGTGGTGTAACGATACATAAATGTACCTTCTGTTTTCAGGCTCGGAAGAGGAAGCTTGGATTGCTTGAGGATGAGGACATTGCTAAATTGGCTTCTGCAGCTTCTACACAGGGCAGTGAATTTGCAGAGAAAGATGCAACAAAGGAGAATGCTCCTTCGGAAATGGCAAAGAGCCATGGTATGGTAAATCTATGATTGGTGGTATAATTGGTTAATGCATGCAGTTACATTACTGAATAAAGATGCTTAATGTTGTCAGATCATTCAGAGAGGTCATTCTACAAGGAGCTAGTTAAAGTTATTGAGGCTTCCGATGTGATTCTGGAGGTTCTTGATGCAAGGGATCCATTGGGGACCCGTTGCATTGATATGGAAAGGATGGTTAGGAAGGCTGATCCAAGTAAACGAATTGTGCTGCTTCTCAACAAGATAGGTACAATAAAAAACATTTTATTGAGTTTGACTCTAGAAATTGCTCTTATGATTTTTTGACTTTTGCATATCAATTTTAATTTGTCGATGCTAGACCTCGTTCCCAAGGAGGCAGTAGAGAAGTGGCTTACATATCTAAGAGAGGAAATGCCAACAGTTGCATTCAAGTGTAATACCCAAGAGCAGAGGACCAAGCTCGGATGGAAATCTTCAAAACTTGATAAAGCGAGCAACATCCCACAAAGCAGTGATTGTCTCGGTGCTGAGAATCTGATAAAATTACTCAAGAATTATTCCAGAAGCCATGAGGTAAATGGTCCCAATGCTTTTAGAGAATTGTATGCATATTAGCTTTGGTCACCTGTAATGAACGTCGTATGCTTATTCATCAGCATCCTATGTGCTTTACCACCTGACTTCTTTCATATTGGATCTTCACTTTTTTCTTGTTTATCTACCATACCCTACTTTGTGTGAACCATATTGTCATTTATGGCAACAGTTACAATCCATTTGATTCTCAAGTGCGAGAGTTACAAATCCAGACTTAGTGACTTCGTGTTCGTAGTTGTTTGATCAGTACAGTTTGATTAGTAGTCGTATCTGATAGTTTCAGTTCCTAGATCCTTGTGCTTTAGTATTGCCAATTTTGCAGTGCTCTTGTCACATTTATAGTTTTCTTTCCTGTTTTGCTTGTTTGGCCATTTTAGAAGTTTTGTTGTGGGTGTGCTTGCAGCTCAAACTGGCAATTACAGTGGGTATTGTTGGGCTTCCTAATGTTGGCAAGAGCAGCCTGATCAACAGCTTGAAGAGGTCCCGAGTTGTTAATGTTGGTTCGACGCCAGGGGTTACTAGATCAATGCAAGAGGTTCAATTAGACAAGAAGGTGAAGTTGCTGGATTGTCCTGGTGTAGTTATGCTCAAATCTTCCAACAGTGGTGTGTCTGTAGCCCTTCGCAACTGCAAAAGAGTTGAGAAAATGGAAGATCCAATCAGTCCTGGTAAGTAAAAATTTGCATTTTTCTCATTTTGTTAGCCCTTCTGACTTGTTTCGTTTATTCTTGTATAGTCTTGTTCTTATTTTATCATATCATTCCATTTACAATATTCTAGTACATAATGTGGCTGGAAGTGCAACATTATCTGACATTCCAATGTCTTTTTCTGTTTTGTAATTGCTTTTAGTGAAGGAGATCCTAAGTATTTGCCCACACGAGAAGTTGCTGTCTCTGTACAGGGTGCCAAGCTTTAGTTCAGTTGATGAATTCCTTCAAAAAGTTGCCACTCTTCGGGGCAAATTGAAAAAGGGCGGTATAGTGGATGTTGAAGCTGCGGCAAGAATGGTGCTTCATGACTGGAATGAAGGTATGGTTGACAATTCCTGTCATTAAATTTTTTAGTTCTTTTTTATCTTCATTAGTGATGTGACCCTCTTGTTTCTAGGTAAAATACCATATTATACACTGCCACCTAAAAGAGATGCTGGGGAAGACTCAGATGCAGTGATTATTTCAGAAGGTGGGAAAGAATTTAATATTGATGAAATTTACAAAGCTGAGTCTTCATACATTGGTGGTCTGAAGTCTATTACGGATTTCCATCATATTGAGATTCCACCGAATGCCCCACCTGGTATTGATGAAGAGATGCTTGAGGTAATATCTTTTATCATGGTGTTTTCCCCTGAATTCAGCTGATAATTTTAATATGGAAATCAGTGTAGATTGTTAGACATTAGTCTTACTGTTTCCTCTTAGTTATACACTTCTGTTCCTTGTGATGACCAGTTTCTTTGTATGGGTTTGTATCTGGTTGGTAGTGTGGTCCCAGCTCTATATGCTTGCGCTAGGTGGTTTCAATCATTCTTTTTGGTCTGGAGTAGTTGTATTCATCTATGGGTGACACTTGCAGGCAGTGTAGTCATTAACTGTCATCATGTTAAAAGGTAGTGCATATTCTTCTGGTGAAAAAAAAAACTCCTAGGATTTTCCACAGGTCTTGTACCATATAATTCATGACAGTATGCTTCATTGCATAAAAATCTTTAAATGCATGAGGGACAATGCTTGCTTTTCTTATTATATATATGATCTCTTGTCTTCACTAACTAGGATGGCAAGAAGCCGAGTGAGCCTGTTGAGGAAAGCCGTGAGGAGTCGATGTCTGAAGTAAATGACCGTGAAGGAAGTAAGACGACCAGTGCAAGCACGCAGCATGACAAACTGTACAGTGCTGAGGGCATACTCGATCCTCGCAAGAGGAAAGCAGAGAAAAAACGACGCAAAGCGAACAAGTTCAGTGCTCTGAGTGACATGGATGCGGACTATGATTTCAAGGTTGATTATCAGATGCAGGATGCCTCAGCAGATGGTGAGGACAATGAGAGCAGCAAAGCACCTGCTGATGGCAAAGATGAAGCCAATGATAATGACCCGATGACCGGTGTCGATGATGCGTAAAATGATTCAACACCTTCCATGCGTATGAATCGGTGACTTGTATGGTGATGTTGAGTGCCAAAAAATGAGCAAGTGGGATGGTTGCAAAATTAACCCACGAAAGTTTTGTGGTCATTTAGTTTCAAGTATAAGATTATGTTAACTATTATACATTTATATGAGCAGGCTTGTATTTTACCAGTCCTATTATTTTATTGATATTCACTATTTTCATGCGCACTAGTTTCGCAGCTGGGTTTGGGCGCTGTTCGCTCCTCCAAAAGTGATACTTTAAATTTCCCAACTCCGTTATGACTTCTCTAAAAGCCATAACATGTGCTAAAATAAATAAATAATATATAATACTATAGCCTCTAGCTGCCGCTTTTGCTTGCTGATCTCGTCATCTATGGCTTGTTTGGTGCTCCATGGTTAGGCGTGGCCGAAAGGGCACACCAAAGATTGGCGCTGATCTAGCAGCGATGGAGGAGACCGACCATGACCACTGGAGGGAGGCAAAGGCAAAGCTCTCAGATCTCATAACGGGGAATGCTATAAATCAATGTGCCACTACTATAAGTTATCACGTCACTGGTATCTATTTTTTTTCCTTGTGTGAGAACATTTTTCTTAGTTTAAGAAGAGGATAAAATATTCTAAAAATAGAGAGAGAAAAATGCTCTTGGAGGTTGTGGCATCGCGGCTCTCAGTAGCGCATGAGATTTATACCATCACTCCCTCCCGGGTCCCGGCGCTTAACGAGATAAGGCCAAACGAGTAAAACATCAGCTAACCTTTTTTTTTTAAAGCTGTTCGAAATGTCAGATATGAATGACTGGAGCTAGTTTATTTTCATATTTAGCATTGCAACTTTGATATCGGATTCATCAAAACGAAAAGGATTTTATTGTACTTTTAGACGAGGATGGGAAATTAGTTTTCTCTCTCTTTTTTTGAGAAAGAGAATGGGAAATTAGTATATGTTTGTTTTTTGAGATCTGGGCCGGGCCTTGGCCTTGTGGAGGTTTTGAACATCTAGGCCCGTTCCGGCGTATGGATGGGTGGGATGGATTTCTATGTGACCCCCGTGTCAGCCCGCAACTTTTGCCTACGCCGCCGTCCCCTCTTCCTCCTCTTGCCTTTTGACCACCCTGCGAAATCTTACCGATTCGGCAACCGGCAATCTCTCACCTCCGTGCGGCAGCCGACCACCCAACCCAACCCGGCCTTGCCTTTCCCCTTCCGCCGCCTCCGCACGCTCCAGATCCCACCGGACCCCCGACCCGACCCGACCCGAGCCCATGGCCTTCTCGCGCCTCCTCCCCTCCCGCAGCCGCCGCCTCTCCGCCCTCCTCCACACCCCGGGCCCCATCCCCACCCCGCGGGCCGCCGCCGGCGGCGGCACCCCCACCTCTACCCCGCTCGCCCCCTTCCTCCGCTCCTTCGCCTCCGCCACGCGGCGGTCGGGGCCCTCCTCCCGCCCCCGCACCGTGGACATCGGGGCGCGCGCGCGGCAGCTCCAGACCCGCCGCCTCTGGTCCTACGGGCTCGCCTTCGCCTGCGCGGGCGGGTTCGTGGTGGCCGTGCTCGCCACGTTCCAGGACCAGCTCGTCTTCTACGTCACGCCCACCGACGCGCTCGCCAAGTTCACCTCCGACCCCTCCAAGTCCCGCGTCCGCCTCGGCGGGCTCGTCCTCGAGGGCTCCGTCGCGCACCCCTCGCCGTCCTCCCCCGAGATCGAGTTCGTCGTCACCGACCTCATCACCGACGTGCTCGTCCGGTACGACGGCGCCCTGCCCGACCTCTTCCGCGAGGGCCACTCCGTCGTCGTCGAGGGGTTCCTCAAGCCCTTCACCGACGACCTCCGCCGCGACGACGGGAGGAAGGTGGCCGACAAGGCGCGCGAGTGCGCGTGCTTCTTGCGCGGCACCGAGGTGCTCGCCAAGCACGACGAGAAGTACATGCCCAAGGAGGTCGCCGAGGCGCTCGAGCGGAACAAGAAGCAGCTCGAGGCCGACGCTGAGGCAGCCGCCGCTGAGGGGGCGACGGTAGCGGCTGCGGCGGAGGGAGCAAAGGCAAGCTCGTAAGGTTTTGTCTGCCCTTCTGATTTAAGAATTACTGGATCTTGAGTGTGAGGCGTCAGGCATAGGTAGATTTGAATTTGATTTCACATTGGAGCTGGGGAATACCTGCAGCGTGATTCCATTTGATTCTAAGCTGATGTGGTTGTAGTATTGTGAGCCGGGGATCAGGCAATTTTTGTTAGGGGAATAATGATGAATGGACACAGCTATATACGGATTCGTTTAGGTATACTCATCCCACTGAGTAATACAATTCATTTACTAGAACTCATATGTGAGTTTTGAGGAGTAAGTATATCTGAATTCGATTCCCACTGGAATTGGGAGATATCTGCAGCGGGATTCAGTTCAAGGTATTATGATTGTAGTATTTTTGGCCTGGGGATGAGGTACTTTTTGTAAGGGGAATAATGAACTGATGATTGAATATGGCTATATATGTATTCTCTTTAAGCAAATTACCGGTATACTCCTTCCATTGGGCAATATAAATTTGTATTGTGTAATTATTGGGGTTATTGTAGTGGGAACCAAGTACCCAATTCTGTTGGTGTCCATTGTCATGGTTTAGTTCCATTGAATTCATATTGGTTATATCATTCGATCTCTGGTGTGTTTGTGTTTCACTTAATTAGAGTTAGTTGCTGCCTTGATTTGAGAATATACGCCCTGACATTGGCTAGTATGCAAACTAAAGCCTGATTTTGAGTTGTGAGCATGTGATAGATGGAGGTGATACAATCCCTAGGATTTGTAGTGTACACGGTACACCACTACACTAGCTGAGTCTTCTAACTGGAGCTGAGATTTTTGTCAGAGACGCACTATAGTTGCAGAAAAACTTGTCAAAATTGTCAGTTGACAGTTATATGCCGTCCATCATGTGAAGTCGCTCTGTTTCTCACTAATTAAACTTACTATTCTGTTTCTGAAATTGAATTGTTTGGGAAGACAAGGGGTTGAGAATACTAAGTGTTTATGCCATACGCTGCCATCATTCACCCCTGCTGAAGTCATCAAACTGGACAACAGTACAGATTTTAATATTGTTTAATTAACAAACCTCCAATTTTGAAGCGGTGTTTAGCTACCATGTCTTCTGTTTCCTTTCCCTGGGAACTATTGACTTGTGGTTTGGAAAAAGAAGTTAGGTTGAACATTTTTAGCATCATGAACTACATGTGGACCTGGTAATTTGAATTGTGCAGGATTGGCAGTTACGTTGAGAAAAATTGGGACCAGTGGCTGGTCTGGTATGACATCTTTCACTTGAAAGATCTTTTGGATTTGAGAACCTGTGGAAATGCGATTTTAATGCTGTTGAAATGGAGGGTTTTAACTGCCGGTCTAGGTGGTAAGAATTACACTAGGAATTAGGAAAATGTTTGCGATACATGGAATGATACTGATTAAAAGATACAAGTATCAATATTTTGGAACGGCAGTTCAAAAGTTGGGCAAACAGCTATCTGATTTCAATACTCATGCTTGTGCAGTTTCTCAGTTGAGACTGTGTTTATTATTTTTGGATGTCGATGTCATTTGTTTTGTTTTCAAAATAGATGTGTGCAGGCCTTCCTCGGACAGTATCAAAAACCCTGCTAGATTATCTTCTCTTCTCCAATGTCCACCACTTGATTCCTCCGTGCATAGTGAATATTTGAGGAATGGTTTTAGGAGGATTTGGCTTGTCTAAACATTTATCTTACATGAACTGCTACTGAAATACTAGCTGGAAACACAAGTGCAGAGATCCTGGCTGGTAGTTTCAGAGCAGTTGTCTCTAGCTTCCCTCTTCATGAACTTGGCGCATGCCGTGAATTTGTTCTTATTATTTTCGTTATGTGAGTACCTGATCAGTTCTGGTGGACATGGTGGTTTGAAATGTTGAAGGCTGCATAATATTGCAATGTGGATGTAATGTAAATGAAGTAGCACTGTGGACTCTGTTCATTCTAAAGAGTCAGTTGTGATGTTGAAAAAGAATTCAGAAGAATCAGATCCGAAATCACCATTTGTCTTTTATTTTCCATTATGAATTTCTGTGATTATTCATTTATCCGGTTCCAGTTCTAGCAGCATGGAGCATACATTTTGCCTCTTCTGGAGCAAATGCGGCAGATGGACTTGGCAGGCTGATGCCGTGGCGTCGAGGCCGGTCATCCTTACTCCATAGACACGAGGCTGATGCCTGATTGTTTTTCTGAACTCTGAAGGTGAATGACCAGCTTCACTTACATACTGTTGGGCTCGATGCGATGACCTGAACCCCCCCAGACGATAATTGAGGGGGATGGCACGTTCATTCCTTTATAATTTCTAGCCGGGGTTCACGGTTCTTGTTTCCTACGTGATGTTTGCCGTTTTATTTTCTTAGTAGAGGCACGTGAGGTGTTTTTTTGTTTGTGATAAGATGTGAAATGAGTAATTGTCGTCTTTGGTGCAGGTTTTGTTGAGTTGCTTAATTCTAACTGGTTTGTGTAAATGTTTCAATCCAATCATCTGCAGATGCTGACCAAAGCATGAGCACCACTCCTGTTTCAAGTTTCAGGGGCCCAGCCTATTTGCAATTCCAGTCACCATCTAGCAATTGTGCTGAAATTTTAGCAAATGTGGATGGATCCAATGCAAGAGATTTGTCAGTTGATCCAAGCACATTTTGTTTTCCACAAGATGCTAATCAGGAATTTTATAATCGAGCTTTACAGAACAGTTATTCAGTTTCAAGGCAGGGCTTTGAGGCCCAAGGTTTTCTAGCTCCAGAGTTTGGTCTGAATAATGATTCTGCTGCACTGGGAGGATATCAACAATTCAACCACTTTTCGGGGCCTCATCAGCCTGAAGAGTATGAAGGAATGCAGATGCAAAATATCAATGCAAATATCTCCCACCGGCATAGACCTTCTAATGCATCCTGTCTTGATCATACAGAAGAAATAACTTCATTTGACAATGATGACAGAGCTATCTCATTTGGAAGTAGTTGTAGCACGGGAATTGCGAGTTGTCCATATAGTACTCCTTTGCAAAGCAATAACCGCATGTCGGAGACACGGGATGGGACTTGGGATGCTCTTATGCAAATGCGAGAGGCTTTGGAACCGTCTAACAGTGACAATGGACTCAATGAAGAGTGCAGTGACTTGACTTTTAATCATGCAGAACTTTCAGGTGGAAATACCACAGAGCATCAGGTTGTTTGGGACAATGGCTCTCTGACAAGCCCATCTTTCACCTCAAATTTCTTGCCCTTCCCAGGTGATTCTGAGACCACCCTCACAAATACCTCCACTGTCTGTAACTTTCAGAGCTTTGCTAATCTCCAACATAATATGAATAACAATGAGCAAAACAGATCATCTTTTGAGCTCGAACTGCCCCATCAGAAAGGGCCCACTGAAAGCCATATTTATGAAAGCCGATGTGAAATGTATTCTGCTGAATGGGGAACAAATCCTGGTCATGTAGAATCTTCTGATTTTATGCCAAGCGCCGAGTGCAGACAAAATGATATGTCACATCAACTGTCAAGTTCGTTTGTAAACAGTGCAGATGGATCTGTGAATAATAGCTCAAAAAAGTCACACCTCCTGTATGAATGTGAAGAGCAAATGGAAATTGATTCGCTTCTAAATTCATTTGGTGTATCAACTGATTCCTTTTCACAAACATATGGAATGTTCCAGCAAAGGTAAACTGAGGCGCCGCATATTATTGCTGATTAAAGCTTTGATTTCATTTTCTTGTTGAAATTAGAAATCTGCAACTGTCTTTTCACAGGTTTGGAATTGTACATTTTAATATAAAACCTAAACTCTTTCTATGTGTAGATACGATAGTTGGTTTTGTGATGCTCTATTACTAATACTGATTCTTCACAGTAACAGCAAGATGGTGTCTCTAACACTTACAACTGTGATTATTTCTGTAGATAGATTTTTGGTGTGTAACAAACATGTACCGGCCATCACTTCGTTTGTGATGGCTCTTTCCATTTCCAGTTAGATGCGTCATAATAGCTTACTCTACAAGAAGAGCATAGTTGCAAATAGTCCACATTATCTTTATGGAGTGAAATATTCTATCTGCTCTTAAGTATCACTGCACAACTTGGTATTTTTATAATGCAATCTGATTGAATGTGTTAAAATGCAGTGAAAATTTGATTGAATTTGGTACAAGTACAAATGTCAAATTAGAGGAAAGTGGTTCTGTCGCATGCTTTAGCAATACTGCCCCATATATGCAAACTGGGCCCCTGGAGTCAGCTATATCTGATGGAACTTCTTATCCTGAACAGTGTCAATCTACTTCTCAGACGTATGGTTTGTTTTATGACTCAGCATCACAGTGGCAAAATATTCCAAGTTCCGGATTGACTTTACTGGGTTGTGGCAAAAGTATTAGTGAGCCCAGTTCAGCAATTAATCTTGGGGAAGATGGTAAAGGTTATCTGCTGCCTGCAAGTGACAATGCTTTAGTACACCAACAGCAGAGTGTTGCTCCTGATACTGCATTGGAAATGATCGACATTGTTGCTAATTCCTATCTAGAGTTCCCTACTAGCTTGGATGGCCAGTCTTGTCCAATAAGGGAATGCTATAAATCAATGTGCCACTACTATAAGTTATCACGTCACTGGTATCTATTTTTTTCCTTGTGTGAGAACATTTTTCTTAGTTTAAGAAGAGGATAAAATATTCTAACAATAGAGAAAAAAAATGCTATTGGAGGTTGTGGCATCGCGGCTCTCAGTAGCGCATGAGATTTATACCATCACTCCCTCCCGGGTCCCGGCGCTTAACGAGATAAGGCCAAACGAGTAAAACATCAGCTAACCCTTTTTTTGGAAAGCTGTTCGAAATGTCAGATATGAATGACTGGATCTAGTTTATTTTCATATTTAGCATTACAACTTTGATATCGGATTCATCAAAACGAAAAGGATTTTATTGTACTTTTAGACGAGGATGGGAAATTAGTTTTTTCTCTCTCTTTTTGAGAAAGAGAATGGGAAATTAGTATGTGTTTGTTTTTTGAGATCTGGGCCGGGCCTTGGCCTTGGCCTTGTGGAGGTTTTGAACATCTAGGCCCGTTCCGGCGTATGGATGGGTGGGACGACGGATTTCTATGGGACCCCCGTGTCAGCCCGCAACTTTTGCCTACGCCGCCGTCCCCTCTTCTTCTTCTTGCCTTTTGACCACCCTGCGAAATCTTACCGATTCGGCAACCGGCAATCTCTCATCTCCGTGCGGCTCCAACTCCCGAATCGGAATCCCCCCACCGATCCAAACCCTAGCGCGCGCCCACCTCCCCTCTCCTATCTCCGGCGAGCGGGCGGACGGCCGACGGAGATGCGGTCGCTGCTCGAGGAGGGCGGGATGGCGCTGGCGGTGACGCCGGAGGCCAACGCGTCGTCGGGCGGCGCTGCGGGGCCGCTGTGGTGGGTATCGGAGTGCCATGGGGCGTGGTACAGCCTGTCGGTGATGCTGCCGTCGCTGGCCTTCGTGGGGTTCCTGGCGTGGCAGGCGCGCCGGAGCTTCCGCAGGCTCAGCTACGGCCGCTCCCACGTGGTCGTGGTCGCGTACTACGCGCTCCTCTGGGCTGTCGCCGTACTCAACCTCCTCTGGTGCTTCCTGCAGGTCCGGATTACTTGCCTCAGCTGCTTATCTCTAAGTCCCTGATTGCCTTGTCTTGAAACTCTCTGGACCCCTTTGATTAAGTTGTTGATTTGGGCATTCGATATGTTGAGGGAATGCCTTCCATGAAAAAATTAGTATGTTGTGCGTGTTGTTGAAATAGTGACCAGTGAAAAACAGATTCCTTCTTGAAAAGTAGGGGCAATTGGAAGCTAACGAGACATGAACTTGGTGAAAACCAGCTGCTAGAATCCTATACCAAGTCTTGAAAAGTAGGGGCAAGTGGAAGCTAACGAGACATGAGTTTGTTGGTGAAAATCAGCTGTTAGAATCCTATACTAACCAAAGTGATGATCGTGAAACTTTTGAGTTGCGTTTTCAGTTTTGAATGGTGAGCAGTAACGTTTGTATGTTTCATTAGTGTATGATTGCTGAGTAGAATAAATGGGTAACGAGTGGAAGGTGAACTTCCGATGAGCTGTAGCCGAATGGTCTTTTGATGTTTCCACTTGGTAATGGAACAACTGAAGACTGGGTTGTGATAAAATCCTATGGGTAGGGCTAGGATGGGTGCTGGGAGCTGGTCAGGGAATCAAAACAATGAACCAGTAAGGAAGTAACAACCTTTTATGGGTTTCCAAAAAGGAAGGAGCAAAGCTTCTGGTGTTCAGTTGATAGCTGGTTATGATGAACATTAGCAAGCTCTGTTGGGCTAAGGAAAAATAAAATCCCTGGCGGCTAGGTGTTGATGTTCAAATCGAAATCCCTAGACTTTTACATTGGTCTGGTTAGTAGGTTTAGGTTTCAGGTGCACGTCGTGGTGCTGTTACTTTTATGTGGATTAATTCATATTGAATTGATAGGGTGCTGCTGTACAGAAGCGAACTAATGAATAATCCAGCCCTTATGATTTCAAATTTTCATCTGTATTGCATTTCTTTACATTGTATATTGACTGCTCTATTATATAAGTAAGAAACCTATTTTTGTTCCCTCAAATGGCAGGCATGGCAATGTATTCCTGACAGGGCATTCTCTTGGAATGTACTGTCACTGTTTACAAAATCAGGAATGTTATTCTTGGAAGTCAGTCTCATAGCATTTCTACTTCAAGGAAATGATGCCGGTGGTTTTGAGTCTTTGGCACGAACCTTTGTTATCTCTGGAGTTGTAGTTGCTGCTGATGTATTGCTCAAGGTATGATGTATTCCAAAATTCAAGCATAGTGAACAGGAACTAGCTTTTCTAACAAGTGCTGGTGGGTGATATGTTTCTTTTCTTAGTTATTGCGGTTCATTTTCGGGGTCTAGCCAGAAAATTTTGCAATGCTATGTTGTATTTGCTTTCTTAGCAATATAGCCAAGTTAATTCACTGATGTAACCGTCCACAATGTTCCTTTATTATAGAATATAACATGTTACATATTTCCACTGTTCCATAATGGATTGTCCATTGCAAGTCGGTACATATTTTAAGTTGGTATAATAAATCTTGCTTGCTCATTTCATGCCACTGCAAAAGGATTTTTTGGCTGCTCAATGAAAGACAAAGCCCATGACTTAACCTAACCTGACGCACCTTGCCTTTTTTTCCAATGTTTAAATTATGCTGCCAGTGGAAAGTTGGTTAATAGTACTTTACGTAACTGATTTTTGTCCTTATTCAGACTATATACGTTTTTGGCTTTGGTGTTCCTTTGTTCATTGATGTTGATCAAGGAACTGGTGGGAAATGGGGCCTATGGATTCTCCACAAACTGGTTCTTACTGGAGTCTATGGCCTCATTGTTTTCATGCATCACTCGAGATGGAGAGACAGGCTACCTGGTAAGTGATTGCTGTTCTCAGTAGTATCTTGTATATTTCAAAACTCTTTTGTTTGCTGTTTCATGACCATAATTTCATGGTTGCTTACTGCAGCAAAACCAGCATACTACAACTATGTATGTGCAATGTTGCTGCTGAATGGCGTATCACTGTTTGGCTGTTTCCTTGTTGCAACTGGAGCTGGATTTGGTTTATGGTACATAAAATCAACACTATTTTCAATGTTTATAGTACATCTTCAAGATCAATATTTGTTGATGATCTCCCTTTTTGTTTGTAGGTTATATAACCTCACAACTGTATGCTATCATTCTCTTTATCTCCCTCTGCTATACGTGACTTTCTTAGCAGACTTCTTCCAGGTATCTTTTTGCCTATGATCTGTTACTCAATTTTTCTTGTAGTGCTTCTTCCTGTGCTTGTTTGCGTATAATATCATGTGCCTTATTGTGGTGAATTTTTTCTCTTTGCTGATTTATTTGTGTAGGAGGAAGATATGCTCTTAGAGAATGTCTACTATTCTGAAATGAAAGACGCTGGGTTCTTTGATGCTGACTGGGATTAATCTGCGGGTACCACGCCGTATGACTATTCCCATGTGAAACTGCACGCTGTAATTTTTTCAATCTCTGTACTCTCAGCGTATGACAGAAAATGTATGTAGCTAACCGTAGTAATGAATGAAGATATGTAAATCTTACTGCTGCATACTTCCAACTACGAGTCATCTCGCCGTTGGTTGAGATTATTACCCAACAATGGCTAGAAATTCACGTCTATGGTAGAAAGCCACGGAGTGAACCGTCAGAAATTGCATTTTTGCAGCCTCGTTTATAAATGTCAGAGGCTCAGAGCGTATCGCATATAGGATTCTACCAAGAGTAGATCAGTTGTTATATGTGGTAGTGGTCTATGTTATACAGCACCCTTCTTTTTTTCTGAATCAAAATGCCATTCTCACACTGCAATACATTGCTTTTCTCGGTGCCAAGTAGGTACTGTTTTTTTTAATAGCCAAGTATGTACTGTAAAATTTGGTATTCGTAGCCTTTGCTTTCTTGGCCTGCGTTCTACTCCTGGCTACTGGATAGAGCGTCAGTATAGCAGTATCGGGAGTGATGCATTGCATAGGTTGGTGTTGTGATGGTGACGGTATTATTTACGCCTTGAAGACAAGGGTTTCCATGGTCCATACGACCATACCATTGTCCATACAGTGAAACCGGACAAAGCCACAAAGGTGCTCTGCGTCCTGACGGCGACAGCGCCTCAACGGGTAGAAGCAGCAAAGGCCCCAAAATCGTCAGCGCAAGATGCAAATATCAGCATGGCAGTAAATTATGCGTTCGCGTTTTTCTGCGCGGTAAACTGTCATTGTGGGGACGCAACATTGCAATAAGCTAGCAACCGAGAAGACCGCCGAGTATCTCGTCGGTTAGCTTACGGATAGACAGCGTCTCCTCCTGGCTGGCATGAGCAAAATTTATCGACCAATTGCTTGTACAGCTGCGTACCTTTTAACGGCACAGTGAAGTGTAGTGGACCAAGTGGTACTACTCTAATGCATCTCCTTGCTGCGTGCCTGTCCACTGAAGATGAACCGATGATGCATTGAAATGTGCACGGCTTATGGAAGTATAGAATTCCAAATGGTCAGCCCGGCCCTAGCCCAACCTAGCCGGCCCGACGCGACGCGACTCGGCATTATGCAGGCCCTATAGATTTTCGTGTCATGCCGGGCCGGGTTGCCGTGCCGACTTGTCAGCCCAGGCCCGACACGACGGTCTGATTTTCATGTCGGGTCGACACGGTGGTCCGACTGGCCCATCGGGCTATGGCCGGCCCAACGTGCCTTAGATCCCTCGCGCCGGTAGTGGACGTAGCCCCAAGCCGCAACCTCCGACGGCGGCGGCGCGAATCACGCAGCCCCAAGCGGCGGTGGCGCCCCTCGGCGGCAAGCAGCGCGCGTCACCCTCGCGCAAGCACCCGAAGGGCGGCGCACCCCCAACCGCGGCCTCCCGCGGCAGCGAGCGGAGGCCGACGCTCGCGGTGGCGGCGCGTGGCCCTCTCGGCGACGGCCTCCGCTCTCGACACGGGCCCGATCCGCTAGCCCATGGCCCGATCCATCGTGCCTAGGGCCGGGCTTTTTCGGTCCGGGCTTCGAGTCGCCCATCGTGTTCCGTCCATTTGAATAGGAAGTAGTGTGTATCCAAAACATTCCATGGGTCCATTGACCATTGGGCCCCCGAGCCCCACGAATCCATGGATGCCAGATTGCCAAGGCAGCAGAACCCTGGGGGGTTTGGGACCTCGGGTCCTCGTCAAACCAGAGGTAGGATTGGAACCCCGCGGAGGCCAACACAAAACAGAACGGTGTGCGTGTGCTCGGTACACCGTACAGTGTCCTCACTCCTCACACACCTACAAGTACGTTACTAGTCACATTTACTGCAGCCCTGGTGGGACCCCGCGCGCAGGGGCACAGCTCTGGCCAGCGTGCCCATGCCACCCACCCGGCACTGCCCATGCGTTTTTGACCGTTCATGAAAAGCCACACTGCCTTCTGGCGCTAGCGCTGGGCCGTGCAGGGCTGCAGCCTGCAGGCAGCAGCGTTGGAGTTGGAGTAGTGCCTCCCCGATGCTACGGGACACGCCAGTGCCACACTGCCACTGGGCATTGCCCAGGCTGTGCAGCCTGCGTGTGCTCGTGAAAAACGTAGGCCCAACCCAACCCTTCTGGTCTCCGTTGTGCAAGGCGAAACAGCGTAGCTAGCGAAACCCCTGCCTGTCGTTGCATTTAAACCCCCCCTCTCGTCGCTTCAGGGAGATAGAGTTGCCGAAGGAACGCCGCGTTGTAGAGGAGGGGGAGCCCGAGGCTGTTGTTCGCCGCCGTCACCCAACCTCACGGCCACAGCAGCGAGCTCCATCTCCATGGCGGACGCGGCTCGCCTCTTCCTGCTCGTGGCGGTGGCCGCCGCGCTCGCCGGCCGCTCAGGTGCGTCGCGGCTCCCCCCCTCTCCCTCGTTCCTGCGCCGATTCTCTTGGCACGGCATGGATTTGTTTCTTGGGAATCTTTGTGAAATTTCTTCTTTTCTTGCCCTGTGGCGATTTGGATTCGAAGACGGCGCGTGGTGCGTGTGCCGCACGGACCTGGGGGACAGCGCGCTGCAGAAGACGCTGGACTACGCCTGCGGCGGCGGCGCCGACTGCAAGCCCATCCTGCAGAACGGGCCCTGCTTCGTCCCGGACAACGTCAAGGCGCACTGCTCCTACGCCGTCAACAGCTTCTACCAGCGCAACAACCAGAACGCGCAGGCATGCGTCTTCTCCGGCACCGCCTTGCTCACCAGCACCGACCCCAGTAAGGAATCGACCACCGGCTTCTTACTTGTTTGTGAACAATCCCTTCGCTAAAAGTTCAGATGAAATGTCTTCTGTTTGGTTTGCGAGAGATTCGAGTTATTGGTTTAGATTCCTAAACCCTGTGTTTCTTGGCTGCAGGCGGCAATGGGTGCACTTACCCTGCAACCCCAAGGTAATCCCTGCTCGGCATTGCTAATTTTCGCATTCCTTTCTCTCTTTTCTTGGCACGAGCACAACCCAAGTATTGAATTTATTACTTTACCTTTACCCAAGTATAGTATTTCCCATCTACTGAACCGATTGAGAGAAGATAGGGATTAGTCAGGAAAAAAAACCGCGTCTTTCTGAAACAATCTCAAGTACATTGCCAGTTTTGCTTGGCCCTCTTGAGGAAGTCTTAATCCCTAAGCCTGGGTCCTAGTACAAGGTGCCATGGCGGATTTGGTCCCTTTGGCTTTGTGGTACCACCATCCGGTGGGCGGCCGTGTGTTGTTCTTGAGTTGGAAATCCTGGACGGCCGTGTGTTGTTCTTGAGTTGGAAATCCTGGAATAAAGGCGGTTTGCGCGTGGGAGGGCTTCCGTTACTTTTCTTTCTTTCTTTTCCCACATTTGGCTGCATCGATGAACAACTGTGTATTCATGGAGTCTTTTTAGGGGAATCCTGTACCCTTCTGGCTTCTGGTTCTGGTTCCGTCTCCCAGCTACAGCTAGATGAGCCAGCCTCTCTCTGTCGCTTTTGCTTGTGCGTTTGTTTGTGTGTAGGTTCTCGCATCATTCCAGGCTCCTTTTCCAAGTAGGGGAGTAGTCATATTCATAAGAACCTGGAATGCTTTCAGATCTTTAGATGTGTGGTTTCTTCAAGTGGATGCCAAGGTTTTCACCAGTCTTTTGAATTTCATGCCTTGCTGGTCTGGTCCCGTTCTCTGCTGATGAACCCTGGCATTCAGCTGGTTTTCGGCTGCTACTGAAACCTGATGTAATGCCTGCAATAAATTGCTAACATTGGGCATTCGATCCAAAGAAGGACAAACACCACATTTGGAATATAATCACTGACATCACTGGCCTGATGTAGTATCCCAGAGATAGAAGAGCAAGCATTAACACTAGAGACTGTATCTACCCATATGGCCATGTCATCTGCTTATGCTTCTGTTTTCTAGACCTTGTATGCTATCCAATTCTCCGATAGTACGAATTAAACTATGCTAACTCATACACTGAAACTGACTGTCCATGTTCATCTGTGTTGTGCAGCGCCGCTGCGATGGGCAGCTCGCCCGGCGTGGACAGCCCCCCGACGATGGGCCCGTCAGCCCTCAACGACAGCAGCGGCGCAGGTGTCCTCCCGGTGGCTGTTGGAGCCGCCGCCCGTCTGGTGATTCTAGCCACCTGCTCGCTCTTGGCTCTCTACTTCAGCGTGTGATCACGGCGCCGAGACGAGACGCCCCCCCTACGCCGCACTGTTTGGTTGGGAGTCTTGTTTGTTCAACTTTTTTCTTCTAGTGGCAGGCAGAGGGAACCTCTTTGATGGCAGGTGGAAGAACAGCTAGGCTTGGATGACTTGGGTTGTCGCTGCTGCGATTTCCATTTATTTTTCTCTGCTGTAAATCTTAGATTCTAGGAGGGAATGTCGTGTTGACTTGTGTGGACATGGATGTTTAATCGGGTGTTTAGGGTTCATGTGTTGATTGTTGTTGCCTGATCTGTGTTTTGATCTGTTTGTTGGTGATTGGCTGAGGAAGCGGGTGTAACTCGTGTTTCTGACGGTAGCGCATCTCTTGGAGAGCTCTTGAAGAGCTGAGCGGATCGGTCAACAATTGATTTCCTTGGCTTCATATCCTAGCTTACATCATATCCTATTCCCCATGTGCGATAAAATTATCTTCTCCTGGACTGGAATAAACAGAAATATTCAGCTAAAAACACGATGGCGGTGGGCAAAAAATTGCGGGACGACGGTGGTGAGATGAAGTTGCCAGGGTTCATCACCCCAGCAGACGGTCCAAGCACTCAGCTGATCCAAGTGAGAAGAAGGAAGTTGCCAACTTATGAGCCCAACAGGCCAGTGCAGCCCAGTTTCCTGAAATGCTCTTATAGGCCGGCCCACAGGTTCAGTTGGGCCTTCCCCTCGCTTCACCACCCCAGCTGCCCAGCCCGGGGGCATTCGCTCCAGAAACTGGCAGCTCCTTTTACAGTGAGACCTGGTACTGCGTGCTTTGATTGGAAACACACGAACACCACCATTTTGTCTCCCACCCCACCCAGATTCGCCCGAGGAAGCAGTCATCGTGGCAGTCAAAATCCCACCAGAAACGTATCCTCACAAGAAAAGGCACGAGCAGGGTTTCTCAACTCTTGACCACGAGCTGCAAAAAGTGTAGACCCACCTGAACGAATTCTTAACCACAGGTAGTCGAGTAGCTCTTGCCAAGTGGTCGAGTGGATGGGGTTATGATGGACTTTAGGGTTTCCTCCGTTTTCCCTCCGCAGAGAAGTCACCGGTGGGAAACAGAAGGGGATTTCTTCATTTCCAGGTAGCACTTGTAACCTACCCGCAAGTGGCTGCTTTTCTGTGAGCTTTTTCATCTGGTTGTTGCTGCGGAAAATGACCTTGGAGCTTTACACCGGCTGATTCACACTGATTTACAGCATAAAAAGACTTCACCCATGCTCACATGCTTCAGTAGTGGAGTAATTAATTGCCGGCCAGCACAGGATAACAAGGTTGGGTCCTGTTTAGTTCTCAAATTTCACCCCAAATTCTACTGTGCAAGAAAATATTTTCATCACATCAAAATATAGCGATACATGTATGGAGTATTAAATGTAGATAAAATCAAAAATTAATTGTACAGTTTTGTTGTATTTTGCGAGACGAACATTTTAAGCCTAATTAATCAATATTTAGACAATTATTCATAAATATAAATAAAATAATACAGTGTCGCATTTATGTCACTTTTTAAACTTTGGCGTTTTAAAGTTTAGAATGCCAAAGTTTCGAAAGTGACTGGTGTTTGTCCTGCTAGACGCCTCGGTCGAGTCAGCACGCAGTCGGCTGGTCCTCCCCGTACGTGGACACGACGTCGCGCCGACGTCACGTCACGTGTCCCGCCCGCTCGCCTCGCCAGCCGGCGAAGCTCTGGGTCAGCCGTCACGCAAGTGGGGTGCTGACAGGTGGGTCGGCCTAGGGCAGTTATAGTGAGTGAGGTGGGTAGTTGGGAGCTCGTGTTGCACACTCTCGCACACCTGGCACCGGGGTGCCCTCGCCGCTCGGCTGGCTGGCGGCCGCAGCCAATAATAAGCAGCAGAACAGAGAACAGAGGCACCGTCTCGTTCTTTGATTAGTCTCTAAATCCTTTTCTTTGTTGATTAAAAAAATCCTTTTCTTTCTTATTTCCCCCACAATAGATGATGGCTACCCTTGCAATCCAGCGAGTTATGCATCAACGCTACCGATGCAATCATAAAAGCGTATGCTAGTACGTGTCTTTGAAAAACAATATCACGATAATTTAGAGGAAGCATCGAAACGAGAAGTACCCGGTACATCTACATTTGGATATGTGAAGCGTCAGTGGTACATACCCAGCAACTTTGGGACTTTTGCTTTAGACAATGCTTCAGGCTTTTTTTTAATACCTTCTGCAGTTAGCCACGCCGTAGCTGCGGCGGTTGTTTCATTCACTAAATATTTGGTGCAAAAAACCGCAGCGTCTATATTTATGTAGTAAGCCAAAGACGCGGCATGTTCTTAGCAATGAACCATAAGTGGCCTAAAAATCTTTGGCGAGTTGTATTTATGAAAGGCGATATGAGTACAATATTCTCTTGGATTTACTACGCGAAAGAAGCATTAGTGTTCAACTCGAGTGTACCAAGAATTGTTTAATGGATAATTGTGCCAATATAAACATAAGACACCAAATATATTAAAATCTATAACATTGATGCATTATCAATAAATAATTTACGGTGGATTCATTCAATAAAACTAACTTAATGCTATATATTTTGGTTTATTTTTATGTGGTTTTGATCAAAGTAAAAAAACTTAGAGCACAACTAAAACATCTTACGATTTGCAACAGGAATGACATTTTTTTTTGCGACCCAGGAGTGGCAAATTAAGCGTAGACAAAATTGCCCTTCCCTTTCACTTGATCTTTCCATTTCCATTTATTTTGCATCCAAAAAGGTTTTCAACTTTTCCTTACATAAATCAGGGGGAGGTAGTACAAAGTAATGAACAACTGGAGCAAGCAGGAAAACAAGTATAAAAAAAGCAAGCAGAAAAACGGGAAAACGTGCCCATAATAGTGGAATGTGCAAGGAAAGGGGAAGGAGGCAGGCACCATCAGCATCCATCACTCCATCGTTATGAAAGGGTGGGGCCATGATTGGTGCTCTGCTCCTGGACTGGGCACCACCACACGTCCGACCAAGTCACCCTCCAAGTCTTCCCTGGCTGGGCCCATTCGTCAGTAGATAGATGGCTCGATGGGCGTTACATCATTTAAAGGCCAGGCTGCGCGAGATAATGCATACTCACACTGATTTCATATTATAAGTCGTTTTGGATAAGGTTTGAGTCAAATATTGAGAATATAAATTATGAATAACATTTAAGTCGTTGAGTTTGGAAATATGAAAATCATATAAATAGATTGGTATTGAAAATTACTTTCATAAATTAATATATATATATATATATATCATTTCAAGAAATGTTTTTATAGAAAAGAGAAGTCAAAGTTGTGATTTGGTGACCGTGTCGCTGTCCTAAACGACTTCTAATAGTGAACCGGAGGAAGCACGTAAACATAAAGAAAGAAAGAAATGCTGCGCTCATGGGCCTATCTTCAAATTAAAGATTTTAATTGGTTGGATTTTTATTTTTTTTCATCGAGATTTGTCTAATATATTGTAAATTTTCAAGGAAGTAGCAGGTGATATAGCTTTGCTGTGGTACGGCGGGTCTTTCCAAGAATGGTGCAGCTCTGGGGCTCTGGGCCTTGAGGATCTAGGGTAAGCCGATATGTTTCTGTTCATGGTTTAATAAACTTCCATTTTGTTCAGAAATGAAATAAAGATCTGTATGGGAAAACAATATAGTTTTTGCTAGGTGATATGAAATGTAATTTGTTGCTGATTTTGATAATGCATCTCTGAGCCCAGAGGATCTAGGGGCGATAATGCCTTTTATTTTAATGAATAGGAGGGGTTGCCCCTACTGAAGTATTGATTATATATATTAAAATTAGCATAAAGATATAACATACAAAAGTCTCTCGAGAAACAAAGAAAGAAAAATGCTAATATCTTTGGGTACATGATTTAACGAATTTCCATCATGTGTTAGGAATCAATGGAATGAAGATTTACAAAAGAGAAAACACAAATCTTTGATAATCTAAGGGTCGTTGTTATATTTGTGTCCATGATTTAATGATTTTTAATTCTGTTTACAAAAGAAATGAATTGAAGATCTAGATGAGAGAATAATATATCTTTGGTAGGTGTCAAGAGATGTAATTTTTGTGGATGCACATCCAGCTGGCCGTTGATTTCTTTGCATCCACGGTTTAATGAATTTCGTTTTGTCGAATGAAGATGTGCACAAGAGTACCACATCTTCTACAGGTGATAAGAAATGTAACTACTGCCGGCTTGGATGTTGCAGACCCAAGGCTTGAGGATCCACGGTCCGCTGATATATTTATGTCAAAGGTTTAGTGAATTTTTATTCTCTTTAGAAATGAAATGAAAAAAATGAAGATCCGCGAGAGAGAATGATATATCCGCTGATGTAGTTGTTGTAAATTTTAGATAACTATTTGGATTCTTTGCTTTCTTTTTTCTTGAAGGTGTATATGCATTACTTAGATATTCTGTTATGTATACAATTTGTCTTTAGGTAATGTATTGTACACTTTTTGAGCATTACCATGTGTCCCTAACCTTAAAACTTGATAGCCATATTCCCACCATGTTGCTGTATTTTTTGGCTGGATAGGCTTCATCATAGGTAACATAACCAACCGAGGTAGCTAGTGGCTTATATTCTTTCACGTGTCTATATTGCTCGTGATAACGTTCTCCCTAGTTATTGAGACCTCGCTCTCTTATGATCTTAATCAACAATTGATCTTAACCAACAATTCAACCGTGTTCTCACACCGTTCAACATTCCTTTTGTGTTTATAACATGTCACACCACTAGGTTTGCTATAACTAGTCGGCTCATCAACAACGTTACCACCGTTCTCTCTTCCCGAGACAAAATTCAAACAATAAATTTTGAGATTGCATATAATTTGTAAAGATAAAGAGGACCGACAAGACCATACTAGAGAACTATGTATCATTATCACATTATTTTTGGAGGATATGCAACATAGATGATTTGTGCATACTCGAGATTGAAAACAAAATGTGCTAGTGGTAGAGACTATATCTTTGCTAATTCTACCGATATAGCCAACATCTTACAAGAGAGCTGCATAAGTTAAACTCTCTCCTGTTACAAATAACTGACGGTATACTTGAAAATGGTATGAACACACTTGATTTGTCTCGAAATATCATTTTATAGAAGTATATTTTCCATCTGTTTCGTAATTATTTTGTAGCAAAAAATACCAGTCAAAATCGTATTTTTAAGAGCTATCGATGTCCAAAACACTTCATATTTGTAACTGGAAGGAGTATCAGCATTTGGGAATAATAAATTCTGAAACATACACTGGGCTTATGATCAAGCCTTCAAGTAAAACGAAGTACCAGTAGTACGTCGACGAGGTACTTCCGTACTACAAATGAGTATCAAGCAATTCTATTGCCACCATTCTCCCTTTTTAATCTCTTTTTCACCAATGGAAACATGAGCACGAGACGCGGAAGAGTCAACGGCCCCAAAGCATGGGCCAGGAGAGGCAGGGCGAGGCAACCCCCATCAACAAACAAAACCAGTCTTTCCAAGGGTAAAATCGTCATGCCAATCACCTCTGAAAAGCTTTAAAAAATCAAGCCAGAAATAAAAAAGAATTATCGCTGGACCTGGACGACGAGTAGGGGACGGTGGCCGAGAAGAAGAAAGAGCAGCGAAGGAAGCAACAGAACGAAGACCAAGCACCAACCAAGAGAGAGAAGCAGCAGCCGCGGAGAAGAGGAGAGAAGCCAGCTAGAGAGATCATCAGAGGGGAAGAAATTTGCAGGCAAAAAAACTAGCCGTCTCCCCTTGGGAATCTAGGTAATTACTTTCCGGTCCTTCTCCCCCATGTAAGTCTCCCCTCCCCGTCGCCTGCACCAACCGGAACCGACGACGCCTCCTCCTGCGGTTCAGGTCCATTCCCGGGTCGTCGCCGTCGGCTATCTAGATGGTGGCCGCTCGCCGGAGCACGGCCTCCACCGCCGCGCTCCTGCTGCTCCTGCTCGCGGCCGCGGTCTCCGTCTCTTCTTCCGCCGAGTTGCACCCCGGCCAGGAGCAGGACAGATCGGCGCTGCTCCAGCTCAAGAGCGCCTTCCCATCCGTGGAGCTGCTCCGGCAGTGGTCCCTGGCCTCCAGTGGCCCCGACCACTGCACCTGGCCGGGGGTCACCTGCGACGGGAGGTCCCGGGTCGTTGTTCTGGAGGTACCCTCCTCTTCGCGGCGCTCCGGACCCGGCCGTGAGCTCGCTGGCGAGCTGCCCGCGGCGATTGGGCTCCTCACCGAGCTGAAAGAGGTATCTTTTCCGTTCCACGGCCTCCACGGCGAGATCCCCGGTGAGATCTGGGGTTTGCAGAAGCTCGAGGTGGTCAACCTTGCGGGGAACTCTCTCCGGGGCGCCCTTCCGGCCGTCTTCCCGCCGCTGCTGAGGGTCCTCACCCTTGCTTCCAACCTGCTTCACGGTGAGATCCCCTCCTCCCTTTCCACCTGCAAAGAGTTGGAAAGGTTGGATCTTTCAGGCAACCGCTTCACTGGATCAGTGCCCGGAGCTCTTGGTGGCCTGCCCAAGCTTAAGGGGCTTGACTTGTCCGGAAACCTTCTTGCCGGGAGCATCCCCTCTGGTCTGGGCAATTGCGTGCAGCTCCTCTCATTGCGACTGTTCTCCAATTTGTTGAATGGTTCTATTCCAGCAGAGCTTGGTAGATTGAGCAAGCTGCGGGTTTTAGATGTCTCGGGTAACAGATTGAGCGGCACCGTACCCCAGGAGCTGGGTAATTGCTCAGATTTATCAGTTCTCATATTGTCTAGCCACTTCAATTCAGCGAATTCGCATGAGTTCAATCTGTTTGAAGGAAGGATTCCAGAGAGTGTGACAGCTTTGCCAAGGCTCAGGGTGCTATGGGCGCCGAGGGCTGGGCTGCAAGGAACTGTGCCGAACAACTGGGGAAGGTGTCATAGTTTGGAAATGGTTAATCTTGGGGAGAATTTACTTTCTGGCTCGATCCCAAGGAAACTAGGGCTGTGCAGTAACCTAAAGTTTCTCAACCTTAGCTCGAATAGATTTTCTGGTTCACTGGATAAGGGTTTCTGTCCGCATTGTATGGCTGTGTTCGATGTCAGTGGAAATGAACTGTCAGGATCAATTCCAGCATGTGTGAATAGAGTCTGTGCATCTCGGATAGTGCCAGATGGAATGACATCCAGTTATTCTTCACTCATGTCCAAAACTCTAGCAGAACTGCCATTGAGTTTCTGCAACTCTGGAGAGTGTTCTGTTGTGTACCATAATTTTGCAAAGAACAATCTTGAAGGTCATCTTACATCCTTACCTTTCAGTGCGGACAGGTTTGGAAATGACACACTGTATGTGTTTGTTGTTGATCACAATAAATTCAGTGGATCACTGGATACAATTCTGTTGGAGAAGTGTAGCAACTTGAAGGGGCTGATTGTAAGTTTCCGAGACAACAAGATATCTGGTCAGCTCACAGCAGAGTTTAGCACAAAATGCAGTGCTATCAGAGCTTTGGATTTAGCTGGCAATCAAATATCCGGAGAGATGCCTGCTAATGTTGGTTTGTTGGGAGCTCTTGTCAAGCTGGACCTGAGCAGAAATTTTCTGGAGGGTCAAATACCTGTCAGTTTCAAAGACTTCAAGAGCTTGAAATTTCTCTCGTTAGCTGGGAACAACCTCAGTGGTAGAATACCGCCCTGTTTGAGTCAGTTGAGATCACTGAAGGTTTTAGATCTCTCATCTAATTCTTTTGCTGGGAAGATCCCAAGTAACCTTGTGGCACTAAGAGATCTCAGTGTACTTCTACTCGACAATAATAGGCTCTCTGGAAACATTCCTGATCTTACCTCTTCTCCATCACTGTCCATATTCAATGTTTCATTCAATGACTTGTCTGGGCCACTGCCTTCGAAAATTCACTCACTGACATGCGACAGTATTCGTGGAAATCCATCCCTCCAACCTTGTGGATTGTCAGCACTCTCCAATCCATTAGTGAATGTCCGAGCACTAAGTGAGACAGACACTAATCCACCAGCTGACAATACAACCCCTGATGGCAGTGGCGGTGGCGGCGGATTCAGCAAAATAGAGATTGCCTCAATAACTTCAGCATCAGCAATTGTTGCAGTTCTCCTGGCTCTGATCATACTTTATATTTACACACGAAAATGTGCATCAAGACCGTCAAGACGTTCTCTCAGGAGAAGGGAAGTCACTGTTTTTGTTGATATTGGTGCTCCTTTGACATATGAGACTGTTTTACGCGCCAGCGGCAGCTTCAATGCAAGTAATTGCATTGGTAGCGGTGGCTTCGGAGCAACGTACAAAGCTGAGGTCGCACCGGGAAAATTGGTGGCAATAAAAAGGCTTGCTATTGGAAGATTCCAAGGTATTCAGCAGTTCCAAGCAGAGGTCAAAACACTTGGGAGGTGTCGCCATCCCAATCTTGTAACACTCATAGGATACCATCTCGGCGATTCAGAGATGTTTCTAATATATAATTTTCTGCCTGGTGGCAATTTGGAAAGGTTCATACAAGAAAGGACAAAGAGGCCAATTGACTGGAGAATGCTTCACAAAATTGCCCTAGATGTTGCACGTGCACTTGCGTATCTTCATGACAATTGTGTCCCACGCATCCTACACAGGGATGTCAAACCAAGCAACATCTTGCTTGACAATGATTACACTGCATACCTTTCTGATTTTGGATTAGCAAGGCTGCTTGGAAATTCAGAAACACATGCAACCACTGGTGTGGCAGGTACTTTTGGATATGTTGCTCCAGAGTATGCGATGACATGCCGCGTTTCTGATAAGGCAGACGTGTATAGCTATGGAGTTGTACTTCTTGAACTCATTTCGGACAAGAAGGCACTGGATCCTTCTTTCTCTCCATACGGGAATGGATTCAACATAGTTGCCTGGGCTTGCATGCTTCTACAGAAGGGTCGAGCTCGTGAGTTCTTCATAGAAGGGCTGTGGGATGTGGCCCCGCATGATGACCTTGTTGAGGTTCTACACCTGGGTATCAAGTGTACAGTCGATTCTCTTTCTTCTAGGCCGACAATGAAGCAAGTTGTTCGACGGCTAAAGGAACTCAGACCACCATCTTACCAGTAGCAAAGCAGGGATTGGCTTGCTTCTGCAAATTAAGAGCAAGGTAAATAAACTAATGTTCCTATCCGTTTGCTTTGTTGAGCTCAACCAATTAGTAGTTTATTCGGTTGTGATTGATGTACTGATAGTGTAATCCGTTATCTGAAAAGAATGTTAGATCATTCTGTTTCCCATGATTGTGCTTCGTGGACATTAACAAATCAAGTGTCCATGAATCTTCTCATATGATAACTGTGTTCATTTCCCATCGCCACCCAATTACGTTGTCTTGTGGATTCTGTTTTCAATCAGAAGTATGCCATGTTCTGATCGATATCAACAGTACAAGAAGTTAGGCTAGCAGTTGGTAAAATTAAAGGCCCAGTTCCATAGTATCTGTAGTCAATTCCTTCTTGTCAACCTGATATGTCAAAACAGCTGTTTGCTTGAGAACTGAATGATAGCACTGTTGATAAGAGTCATATAGCCTCCAGTTTAGAGGATGCCAGCCCACCTGGACTCGGACTGAATGATAGCACTGTTGATAAGTTGCCTGGTCAGCTAGGGCTCGGTAGTCCCCTCTAAGACAAAAGCTGGAGGATGTTTTCTCCCTGTTGTTGACCTTTTTATTTTTAATTTCAGCTGCTCGTTTCATTATGTGGCTACTCACAATATAGTGCTTTCCTGGATGCCGAACCATAAGCACCATATAGTGACTCTTGTAGACGAACATAAGCTGTACTTGATTGTAACTCGCCAATAAAATGCAATTTTATTGTTACCCATGCTCTTTCTTACGCATTTTTTTGTCGATAAATTGCTTTAGATGTTCTGAATGCGCATTTATAAGGTTTTAACATGTGCTGTGTTTGTGTATCTAAACATCAAAATTTGAAATGTTCTGTTTTTCGGTATGTAGGCTGTTGGGTGACTGCAACTGCCAGTAATGTTCCCAACAAACTGGTGGCAAGCAAAGCAATTCAAATGTCATCTCTCAAGGGGCCCTCAAACATGTCATTCATGGTATTTTAACCCTTATTGATTATGTGGCATTGGATTGCTGTATGGAACACTAACATCGCTTAAAGCTTCAATGCCACTGCAAGCGAGAGGAAGTTCAACCATGCCTGTCAAACCTGTAAGCAGCCTATTTTTTTATCTTCTCCGGCACTACCTGCCACACTATTGTTTATTTTAGAAAATTCCATTCAAATATCATCCCCTAAACTGAGGACACCTGCTGTTGTCTCTTCATCCCTGTGCAGGACGAGGCATTACTTAACAGGATGCATTTGTATGCCTTCACGAACAATTAAATCGGCACAACGTGCCTTGAGTCAGTGGAACAACATATCTATCAAAGCAGAACCATTCATTTATCTGGCACTTCTGGTCTTCTGGGCAATCTGTCAGTAGAAAAACATTAGCCGCTGACTTGGAGGGCATGTTAGAGGACTGGATACCACACACACACACACACACACACACACACACACACACACACACACACATATCTATAAAAGAAAAGCGACAACTGTCAATTCACTGATTAGCTAATTTAGCCTTTATAATTGTACATAATACCTGTCATTCTGGTTCACATTATGCATCTGTCTGTCATTGTGCCCCTGCTGATAATAACAGAAGGAATTCTTTGCTTTGGTGAATCATTGATGGAAACAAGTGTGGAGGCTAGACGATAGGCACAACACACTGGAACATGTTCAATTGTTGATGCAAACTGGAAGTTGGAGGCGAGTGTGGAGAAAAAATTAGTACACGACTCCGCTGGGGAAAAAAACCAAAATCTCTGGTTCCGTAGACCAGCGCCTTATCCATTGGGCCACGGAGTCATTGATGTTATGATATGAACTATTCTTTAATTATCTAGTATATAACTCCCTGCAATCTTCAGTCTAGCAATTCATGATCCATGTAGAACAATAGATGAGGAAATTATGGCTCGAATAGGCACGGCATTTTTAGGGCTACCACGTGAGAAGGGTGCGGTAGGATTCAAATTTACACTTTCTTTGCAGTATATGCCTTACAGACCGGCAACTTATCAGAACCATCCATGTAAATTCTCCATTCGTCGAAGAGTGCATTTCTGAGATTAAGAAAAATCCCACGAAATAATGCAATTCAATAACAACTTTAATATCTAAATTACTAAGTTTAAGACAGGGTGATTAGAACAAGAATATGTGAAGTAGATTTATTATGCTTGGAACACGTTATTTGCCCACCAGACCAAACACGTTATTTCACCAGCAGGCTAAAATACGATAATCTGCAATCAGATGTGCTGCTGCTCTATCCCTAGCACGTTAAAATAATACGATCCACTACAAATCATAAGAGCAGGTACGAACACAACACCTCCTCGTACCAATGGGCGGAAAAATTGGCGTTCCTCGTACCAATGGGCGGAAAAATCGGCGTTCCTCGTACCAATGGGCGGAAAAATCGGCGATCACGCTTAAGCCTTCGAAGCAGTGAAAACCAGATACGAGTCTAAAGCAGCCCTCGGCTACTAGAATCTCTTACAAATCTCAAATATACCAATACAAAGAACTGAGACCGATATATTAAGAGGCAACACGCATGTAGCTAGAAGAACGAATAAGACAATCTGAGCACAACATCAGGAGATGCTCCAATACCACACATTTGATAAACGAAACAGTTCATTCACCGTCTAGAAAATGTTTCAAATAACAGTCGCAGAAGCTGATGGATAACTCGGTTTACCACTTAAGATTATACTGTCACAAACTTTTACCAAACTACTTCAAACAAGGGGCCAGATGTTCCACAAAACTGATGACGCACGAAAGCACAGCTTCTCAGTACTTGATCGGTGCAAGAATCTCCAGCTGAGATCCCAGCTTCTCCTCAGCGGACTTCTCAGCCTTGACACGGAGCTTAGCCAGTTGCTTCCTCCTCTCATAGGCAACCTTGGCCTTCTCCTTCCTCTTCTCCTCAAGCTCCTGATTATAGTTAAACAAGGGAATGAGACATCATTTAGCAAGTAAATTTACAAAATTGCTCACAAGAACTTGAGCCCAATCACAAGAGCTATAAGCAAACCAGATAAAAAATAACAGTACAAAAAACAATGACATAAAAAACAGCTAGAAATAACAGATCCAATACAATTAATGCATATCACATAATGGCCTCAGAGATCTTGGTGGCTAGGATCATCAAATGGGTGCAACCCATCAAGAGTAGCAAATATTTTGATCACATCACTGGCTCATCACAATACTAAACCAGGCATTGATTTACATGGGTCAGAATGATACTCTCTAAAGAATATGTACTAAATGAAAGTGACCAGGGAAATACAAAATGATAAGGGTGATCACATAACCTTGCCAAGAATGGCACGAAAAAAACATATTCTGAAATGGCATGATTTTGTCAGAAGTAGCTGGCTGTTAAAATCATATTGAAGAATCAATGGGAATCCGATTGATTTTCATCATCATCCAGAATCATGAACATTTCAGGACAACATCAATTTAAAAATATCCACAACTATTCAAGGACTAAATAATTCAGTACCTTATATAAAATTCTAGATGAAGACATGCTAAACTTGTAACACAGGAATTGGCAACAACTATATACAATGCTAGATGTAAGAGCTTACGGTTCAAATCTAAAGTCAATTTCAAGTAGAATCATGATGCTAACAGGCTCGAAAGGATCCATAACCAAACACAACCAGATACGAAGCAGAATAGGAATTCTTACCCTGATGGTGTCGTGGTAGTTCCATCCGACCTCCTTGGAGAGCTCGCCGAGGAGGCAATACTTGTGCCCAGGCTGCAGCCTCAGAACCCTACAAAACACAGCGAGAACTTATCATCAGACAAGGACCACAAGACAAAAAATCAATCAGTGATCTATACATAATCTCCACATAACTAAGGAAAAGCACACATACTTGAGCGCGTCGGGGATGACCATGCGCTTGGTCCTGTCGTACGGCGGCGGGACGCCCTCGTACGTCTTCAGCCTCGCGAGCGCAGCCTCTCCCCTCTTGGTCTTGTGCGGAATCATACTGCAAAAACACAAGCAGAGAACCTCACCAACCACATCGTAAAATGGGCACAGCAAAGCAGCGGCGCGATGGATCCAGGATTTGCTAACGTACCCGCGGATGGTGCGCCACAGGATCTTGGCGGGGGCGCGGAAGTGGATGGGGCCGTGGGACGGCTTGGTGTTCATCCTCTTGCGGAGGAAGCGGAGGTACTTCATCTTCTGGCGGACGAGGCCGCCGGACATGCAGATCTCCTCGCAGCGGACCACCACGACCTTCTGGCCATTGAGCAGCTCCTTGGCGATGATCGAGGACAGGCGGCCAAGCATGTGGTGGCGCGCGTCCACCACGATGCGCTTCGCGCACACGCCGGAGCCGGACACCATCGCGGCCTTACCTGAGAGCCGGCGGCGGCGCGCTAGGGTTTGGAGTGGCTGGTGGAGGCGGATGGAGTGGAGGCGGGGCGCTAGGGTTTCTCATTTATAGAGGTCGACGACTAGGGTTCGGTGTTGGGCCGGGCCGAGACGGGACCTCTGTTTAGCTTTGAAGGCCCAATACACGTTTCTAAAGGGCTGTCGTGGTGGACGACTTTCCCCCTTCTTTCGACACTACACAAATAGAAATGTGTAGAGGCGAATTAAAAAAATAGAGAAATGTCTCGAAAATCCTAGTATAAAAAAAATTCGAAAACGAAAAAACAATTCTAAAAAATAAATAAAATGTACTAGGTTTGCCGAATAAAAATCGTTTACGAACCAAAATCTGAGCCCGAGTGAAATGCTAGGCTGTGAAGAATACAAGGCGCCAAGGCAGGATCGATGAGGCGCTTGCACTAGAGCTCTATGACGTAGAACACTTGCAGCATGTTGTCCTCCTCTGTGACCTGTTCTGCCTGCACGAAGAAAGGTGAAATGCAGGCGTTAGGGCTCCGCTATTTGAAAAGCATTATGTCGCATTTGATGTTGTGTATCTAGAGATCATAGGTCCATACATGAAGGACAGCACGATGAAGTTGGCCGAGGGAGAGGAGCTGGCCGACATCGCTGCCGAAGATTGATCTGCGAGCAAGGCGAGCTTGAGGAGCTTCTTAACCCTAGAGGTCTGCTTAGAGGTCTTTCTGTGGAAGAATCCCATGGTTGATGTACTTGATCGGTTCTTGCCTGCTGTTTTACAGTCTTTTTCTGAATGCATAGGAATGAGGATTGAAGAAGCTGGCTTGCTCTGAAGCATACAATGGAGAGGGATATAGATTTTTATAGGATCGTGCTAGTAGTCTTGACAAGTCTAACTTTAGTGTCGCTGCTGTTAGTTTAGTTTAAATGAACGCATTTTGCATTCGGAAGAACAAGGCCCTATTGCAGCCTGCAACACATGCCTAAAGAAGAGCAACAATCTAGACATGCTCAAAGTTGCTCTTGGCAAAGCAAAGAAAACGTGCACAAGATGTATGGGTGACAAACTAACAAAACAAGTGGAAAATGGAACAATGACAAATTGATAAACCATGCGAAAACAGTTATCTTCAAGAACGTGGCAGTTTTAAAATAAAAAAAGGAATTATAGCTAAGCTCAATTGCACTGTTGCTTGTATCATTTGTTAGGCATTTGTGTTTCTAGCTTTAATTTTTTCCATTCAATGGCCATCACGGAAAAATTTGGGTGCACGGTCAATATGAAAACTAGCAGCAAGCTTTACCATTTGTGTCTCGCACAGCTCTAGCTCTAATAAGCTTATTATTTCTAACTAGAGACTCGTTTTGCTCCATTCATGTTTGTCAATTGTACTAACACTTTGTATCATTTGTTATATATTTGCTTTTCTAGCTTTAATTTTTCCATTCAATGGTCATCACAGAAAAATTCGTGTGAACGGTCAATATGAATACTAGAAGTAAGCTTTATCGTTTGTGTCTCGCACAGCTCTAGCTCTAATAATGTTATTATTCCTAATCAAGACTTGTTTTGCTCGATTCATGTTTAAACATCAAAAGACACTCTATAAAAAAAGAGAGAAGTTTTCACAAAAAGTAAAACATCTATTCTGTAGACTTAATCATTGTTTACAGACAATAGAATTTGGTTCAAAATTATCAACCTATATGCTGCCAGGAAAGATAGGCTAAAGTAATTTTCTATATATGCATCTAAATTAACCGCATATATATACCATTATGAAAAATAACTACATTAATCCCACCTCCCTGAGTCTATATTAAATTACTCACACATGCCATTATGCAAATGATGAAGTAGTACCATAGATTTGCACCTAAATTACCACATCCACCATCATTAAGAATAAGGAAAAATCCCCCAAAACTCCTCATATATCACTTGGATTTTTATACTCCATGCCATGTGGCATTTTTGTTGCAAATGGTATGTTTTTTCTTCAATTTTCCTTAAAACTATCTACAAAAACTGCTAGATGTGCATTTAATCATTTAGTTCTATATCATTATGAAGAATTATGAAGTAGCCTTTCTAATAAGTATGTGTTGTATACTGTTTTGAAAAAATAACCCAAAATAAACTTACGCATGCTTAAAACTTTCAGACGCACTTTTTCCATTAGTAATATGAAAATTCTATCTCAAATCAACAAGGTATACAAAAGGTAAGGTTTCAACTAAAATCTTGTACAATAGACATGGTGGTGCGATGTAAAAGGGGTAAAATATGAACGGGGATATATATAGAGCAATTGCTTATCGAAATCAGTCACAACAAAAAACACTTAGAGTACATATATGAGTATTTTGTTATTAGAAAAAGAAAAGGAAAGAAAGAGGATTCTTGTTCTCAAAATTTATACACAAAACTTCTACCATTTACCCCTTCCACCACTTTATATTTGCCTCCTCCTTTAATTTCCTGCAGTCCTCCTATGATTTATTTTCTTGCTCCCAGTAATTTACCCTCCTTTATTCAATCGATGGTGAAGTTAAACAATGTTGGAATGGTACTTAGAATCTGGGACCACCGGGGTAGCTGTGATGGATAGAACTGCTCAGGTCTTTATCTGCTGGCCGTACATGGACAAACATATCCACTTCACGTTTGATAAACCCAGTTAAAGTCCCGTGTAATTTAGAACAAAGAAATTTGCAGCTCAAGAATGCTTATAAACTCATTTTGTACAGATATCACTCACAAGTTCACAATCCAATGCTGCACGTCTCTCTTCTATATACAAAGGCTGCTTATACACAAAGGTTTCAACAACCTAGCTATGTACATCCTCGATCATTTCATGCACAATTCATCCAATTGAAGAGCTGCACAAACAAATAGTCTGAAAATTCTTCCCGTGTGTGCTGAAATTGTCACCTTCAGTTTCAGCCGCCCATTGTTTGATCCGTCAGAGTTGAAAGTGTCAAATGCAGCCCCTCGCTGCTCTCGGTATTCCAAACTCCAAGGCCAAAGAACTCGTCCTTTGTAGGGAGATTACGGCCATAGACCCGTAGTCTGATTCTGAACTTTCATCCATACTTCCTTGTCACTGTCACATTTCTCAGGTCAACCCTTCCCCTAACAGTATGGGCTGTTGCCAATGCCGGCCTGCTCGATTGCTTCCTGGAGTTCGGAGAAGTCCACAAGCATATTGTTTTCAGCGGCGATCTCCTTGGTCACCTTCTTCTTCAGCTCCATGTTTGTTTTGTCGCCGGACAACTTCCACACCAGCTGCAACGGAAACACAAACCAACCCTGTAAACCTCAGGGGCGGATCTACGTTGGTTTATCGGGGTCAGCTGACCCCGATGACTTTGCGAGAACCTCTTATACCTGTATTTTTTGACCAGCTATGACCCCGATAAAAAATACTCCGGTGGCAGCATACCTTGATGATTTGTTGAGTGCTGACCCCGATGGTAATTTATCCTAGATCCGCCCCTGGTAAACCTCAAGCCCTTTGCAGCTCCAAATCAACGAGATGTTTCATATACTTATTCGATCATGTTTACTTACCATGGGATCGACAATGCCAGTTCCCTCCTTCGCAATCGCAGCGAAGTCGCTGCCGAACTTGTCTTCTAGGATGCTGCGTGCGAGCAGCAGCTCCGGCAGATCGCCGCACCACCTGGCTGCAAACGTGATACCGGCGGCTGCCTCCCTTATCTCCTCGCTGCACTCCCTGCACACCAAGCGCGCACAATAGTCACGCAGCTGAAAAACATGTGAGAAACAATAGAGCCAAACAGGATAGGGATCCAGGCCAAATGCTTCATGCTAAGTATTACTGCGTACTTACTGTGGTTTGTCTAACTGCTTGGAATGCTCAATGAGTTGCTTGCAGTGGAGCTCAATGATGTCGAACGCCTGCAGCATGTTGTCTTCTTCTATGACCTGCTCGGCCTGCACAGAGGAATCAAAGATGCACTGCAACCGTCAGTGCTCTGGCATTGGAAAAGCATGACGCCACATTTGATGTTTGTTTGGAGATCATAGGTACGTACGCGAAGGAGAGCACGTTGGAGGTGTCCGAGGGAGAGGAGCTGGCCGACATCGCTGCGGCAGATTGACCTGCGCGCAAGGCGGGGGCGGCGGGCAATGGCGAGCCGCGACAAGGCGAGCTTCAGAAGCTTCTTGAGCCTGGAGGTCTGCTTGGAGGTCTTGCCGTGGAAGAATCCCATGGCTGATTGGTTCTGAGTGTTCCTGTTGGTCTTTTGCTTGATGGAGAGGAATGGGGAGAAGCTGACTTGCTTTGTGGATTGATCTGAAGTCTCTGCATTGGGGGGATAAATATTCTATAGGGCCATACTAGTAGACCTGGGTGGTCTAATTTTAGCGTTTCTGCTGTCAGCTCAGTCTAAAATGAGCTCGTTTTGCACTTGCAAGTTCAGAGCTTTGTTGCAACACGTGCCTGGACGATGGTAATAAGCTAAACGTGCACAAAGTTACTGCATGTATAAATCAAACAAAACGTGCAAAAGATTTACCAAGCAAGTTTGGGGTGGTATAATGATTACTTCGCACGCACTAGGTGGTGTAGGTCGCAACCAAACTCGATTACAGCGAAAAACCGAGCAGTGACATGGAAATAATGTACCATAGCCAATTTTGCAAAATATAATGTCCTGCCAGTACGGATTCAGCTCATTGAAAGTATAAAATTTGGCAGAGTACCCCATGGATGAACAAGCAACTAATTCTGCATCATTGACAGTTGAGCTATTGGGAATGGAATACAGTTGAATAAACGGAAGAGATTGCAAACAATTCGAGACTGTGAACACAGTCACACCATTCATTCATTTGGTACCCTTCATTCACAGTGCCTACAGTTAAACTGATATTACAAAAACTTTGTAACCCTCAGTACAGGGATACAGGCAAACTGGCACTCCTCGAAGAAGATCACAATATACAAGTTACAAGCTTAAGAGCGATCCCTGACCATGGAGAACCAATGGACTCCCAGGAATAAGGGAGTTCAAGCACAGCATGCCAAGGGGGCACAGCCTTTATTGACAATCTGAGCGTAGAAGTTCCAATGCGGATCACTCTCGGTGATGAAGGGTTGACCGAATGGATTATTATGAACAAAACACTCAACATCATCTGCAGCAGCTAGGTTCTGCAGATACACACGAAGATCTCCACCAGGACCTGCTTATTAGGAAATGAAATTTAAAGCATGAATAAATTGTAGTCAGACAGAGGTAGAGCATCAATAATTATGAGCACATACCCAGTGAATTGTCGTTCCAGTTCAGATAACTGTAGGAGCGAGGAAAGATTGCAGTATGTGGCTACACAAGATAGACATAAAAAGATCGTGTGAGATATGCAATGTAAGTAAATGTATTGAAGATTGGTGCGTAGAAGAGGCTGGACAAATACAGGATTGCGCAGAGCTTTGTAAGGAGAGTCATCCACAAGTAATGTATTTGAAGCTGAATAGTCCCCCTCTTCCCATGGAAGATCAGGTTCTTCCTTATTCCACAGTTTCCTCAGTTCCTTCAGCACTAACGGCTTGTGCCTGTTCTCCAGTGTTTTGTGTCCAGTAAATGTGCATTTAGACATGTCCTGCACATATTAAGGCCATAAAAAATTAGGAGCAAGCAAAGCAAAACTCAGAATGAGAACAAGCATGTGTTAAGTAGACTTACCCAACAAAATAGCAGGCGCGGTTTGAAATCTCTCATAATGATATTAACGACCGAATCGACATTTTCTCTGGAGAAATTAGAATCCCACAATTAGTAAGCAGAACAAAAAAGGAAAGCCAAAATGGAGAGAGTTCAGAAGGGATAATACTTTTTTCTTGAGGACCATACACCTAGCTCGAAATTCATGGCACAAAAGTTGAGAAAATCGTCACAGTAAGGCCTTCGGAAGACTGATAAAAAGGTATCATCATATATTAACATCTCTGTCTCATTCTAAATCAGCATTGTCGCAAATAATAATCATAGGCGATAATGCTAGAAATTTCACCTAATTTTCGTCGAACCCTGGCATCAGCCATGTGAGCATTGTGGAAGTCCTCATTGATATCCGCAAGCAAACCGTTAAGATCTAAGATGAGAAGCTTTTTCTTTGGAAACCCTAAGGATTGTCTTGGTGAAAAGATAAGTTTGAGTTTTTCCATGTATGTCTCAGCCAAACTGAAAGTGCTCAGGTAGTCAGCATTGTGATCATTTGATGAATATGGTACTTCTTGCCCTTGCATTCCATTTCTCTCCATACTTGTGCAGTCCAAATTACTCCTTCCCAGCTCACACCTCTTTTCAAAGGTGCTGTCCAAATTACTCGTTCCCAGTTCAAAACTCTTTTCAATGGTGCTGTCCAAAGTACTCGTTCCCAGTTCACAACTCTTTTCAGTGGTGCTGTCCAAGTTTATGCCATACAGTTCTGATCTCTTTGCATTATCCACTGGAGCTAAGTTAGTCATAGGAATCTTATTCTGATTTTGATTCTCCCTCTGCCCCTTTGGTTCAAGACATGAAGTATTGTTCTCAGAAATGGCAGTCATCAAATCGGAATTATCAGCAGCAGTTGGCAATGGAGAATCCTTTGAAGTAGTTCTTTTGCAACGATTATGCCTTTTCCCACCTCTTTTTTTCCTTCTCTTCTTTTCCTCTAAATTGCTGGAGTTGAGAGAAGACCCATTTTCATTTTCCTTATATTCTTCTGATTTCTGCAAAGAGCTACAGCCATGGCATACTTCTTCTAGTTTCCCTGACAAATCAATACCCTCCATCGCTGGGAAGTTTGAGTCTTTATTGTGATAATCCATGTCACCGTCGTCAGTTCCTTGTGCAGTGCAGTTATCAATAGGGAATGTTACATCAGATCTCTTAAATGATTTGCTCCTTGAGGCTTCAACTGCTCCAACAGAATGCTCATGGCGGGAAAGACAAGAGAAGGGAGCACCATCTGCGGCAGAAACTTTTAGCACCTCATTTCCAGCCTGAAAATCTCTCTTTCTTGTTTCATTCGAGTTGATTATCGTCTTGGTTGTAGTCTGCAGGACACTCTCGCCTGAATGTGCTGGCACTGCTTCCAAATGACAAATTGCTTGCAGGGCAGAACCTCCTTGAGTTGAAATGGTATCTGCCAAACAATTAGCCATGTCATGAACGTCTCCTTAGACATCAGTGTCATGAGAGATTATAATAACCTCTTCGAGTTGTAAGCAAAGTCTAACTTCTCACACCAAAATTAAACTCAAGTGGTACAAAAAAGGACAAAACGATATGCTTGTCCATCTTTTTATGGTAAAAATGGTTGAAAGCCTAAGTTGCACCCTTCACAAATGCTGACCAGCTATCTAAGATGAATTGAAGTGATCATGTAGTAAGCGTGCATAAACAATTTCGAAACATTTGGGAGCATAAAACCTACCAAGCAGCAATACAAGTATACAAATACAACAGTCCACACGAGTTTGCCTACGGGCAAATACCACATTGATGCATTGGAGTGTTGGAAAATGTACGTAGAAGGGCACAAATCCAACACAAGTACACAAGTAAATGCTCGTCTTAACTGAGGATTTTATTTTCTGCCGAGGCACCACCATCAACTCGCAACGGAATTATTACACTCCACTACAAACAACGCTTGCCTTCGACATGACAACCGCGAGCGGTGAAGTTTTTTGGCTCGGCAATACACAACGCGGTCACGGAACAACGAAGCTACCCTACCCATGGCGCGGTGCGGCACGTCACGTCACGCGAAGCAAAGGCAGTGGCGGTATACCTGAAACGGGGGTTTCCGCCTTCTCCGACGCCGCCGCTGCCTCATCCGCCGCCGCGGCCGCGCCAGCACTCCGATCACGCCGCCTCCGCGGCCTCCGCCGGTTCCTGCTGCGCCTCGACGGCGTGGCGGCGCCGTCCGCAGTCACCGGGGCCGCAGCCGCAGCCGCCGCGCGTGCCCCCTCCACGGCCAGCACGTCCGCACCGCTCCCCGGTGCCGCGGCTGCAGCGGCGCCCCCTCTCCCCCGGCCGCCCCGCCGCCGCCGCCGCCGCCTCGCCGGCGGCTGGTCCGTCCGGATCTAGCTCCCGGGCGCAGACCCAGAGGAGAGGAGAGAGGATTACGAGAGAGGCGGCGTCTGTCTGGGCACAACTGCACACAGGTCAGAACTCGGAAGGCACGGCAGGCATGACGCGTTGAAGAAGTTCTCGTGCTCTTGTGCGAGTGGACGGTCGGACGGACCAGGCGTGCGTAGCGTAGTAGTACGAGCAGCGAAGCCGGCAGGGGTTTTTTGGTCCGGTCCCTGACGTGTTCGAGATGCGACGGTTAACCGTGCGCTATTCCCTTCCTTTCTCGAGATATGTGTGCCGTCGTGCCGACGGTGTGACCGGAAGCCAGCGAACGTGAGAGCCACTGTTTCTCTCTTGGGGCGTAAGTTTGGGTAATTTTGTTTTACAGATAATATGGAAGCACAAGCTATGGCCGGGGGAGAAATTGCTGTAGATGTCGGTTTCGTGCTTGCTAGGAGTGAAGTAGGAGACGACCTCGCACCTAGTCGATAGATTGCCAACAAAAAACTGGAAATGATTTGCATGAATGAGAAAAATCCAATCTAATCGCGGTTAGTCATCGACATGTTGGCAATGAAAACCGACAAATAATTTCCATAAATAAGAAAAATCCAATAGCAAGATGTTACAGTTAGCTAACGGAAACCGACAAATCGTTTCCACAAACAAGAAAAATCCAATAGCAACATAATATAGCTATATGTTGTCAACGGAAACGGACAGATAATTATACAAACCAGAAAATTTAGTAACAACACAAACAAGAAAAGATGACAACAACATAACATGTAACTCAATTTCCTCCCTTAGTTGTCGCAAGACGGATATCCACGTACTCGCTCCGTCCTATGAAGAATGTCATTCTAAGATTTTAAAAAAATCCTATAAAAAATGTAATTGTCTCGTTTCTAAAAAATAGTAATCTGCATGCAACAACAACATCGATGACTAAATTGGTAGAATTGTCACGGTTATAAAGGGTAGCATGATCTTTTACCAACCATACAAATCTGTCTAACAAATATCAGAATTGCATTCTTTACGAGAAGAGGGAGTATGTTATAGCATTCACCGAATCTTTTTTACTACTTTTTTTTGGACATCCTACCGTATCAGATTGATGATTTTTCTCTAAGTATTTTTTTTGAAATTTATAGAAGATGGTGAGGTTATCTTTCCCCCAAAGATCCATAAAGTGCAGCAACAAGAAATAAGCAGAGCATTAGCACAATTGCACAAACCTAAACCATACGAGTAGGAGTTCCCGTTACTCCTACAACAACTGTAGCATCGTGTGACATCTGAATCATTTTCGCGTGAATCGCAGTGGCATACATCAGGATCAGGGTTACATATACGAAGTACTGTATAATTTAGTGGGGTTCGAATCAACTGTTGCCTGACTAACTGGAGTGGGGCAGGGCACCTAACAGTGCAAAGGGCTATCGCCCATTGCTGCTGGGTTCACCTTCTATTTCGGCCGTCTCACTGATGCTGCTGGTGGCCTCAAACTTCGGCCCTTGCAGCTGCCTCTTCACCAAGGCCGTGTAGATGCCGTCGCGGGCGAGGAGCTCGTCATGCGTGCCCCTCTCTACAATTTGGCCGTCGGAGATGACGGCGACAGTGTCGGCACTCTTGACCGTCGAGAGCCGGTGAGCTATAACAAGAACAGTTCTCCCTTTCATCAACGAATCCATTGCATCCTGTGACAAGTAGGTAAAGAACTTTTCTGTTAGATACCAGAGGCATTGCAGAATAAATTTGTTGTTTGAAAAAAACTTGCTGGCAACTGGCATAAGTAGTTCAAGAGATGAGAATTTGTGCTTACCTGGACAAGATATTCGCTCTCGGCATCCAGGGCACTTGTAGCCTCATCCAGGAGAAGCACTCGTGGGTTCATAAGCAAAGCTCTTGCGATTGCAATCCTCTGCTTCTGCCCGCCGGATAACCTGATCCCTCGCTCGCCAACTACAGTCTTGTATTGGTCTGGAAAGCTGCATATGAAGTTGTGTGCGTTTGCCATTTTCTGCACCAGAAAGATAGTTGATAAGGATGTACAATCCTGCAGTCATGCACTAATGTTTCTGAATGCAGATACTTACAGCTGCGCTCTCAACATCAGCAAAGTTAGTTTTACCCTCTAATCCATAAGCGATGTTCTCTTCGATGGTGCAGTTAAAGAGTGTAGGCTCCTGACTGACTATGCTTACCTGAAATCAGTCAGTAAACATTGGGAAAAATAAGGACCTTCTCTGAACTCAGTATCCATATTAATCAAGTGCTGTAGTTGTACTTGCCACAAAAATAATCTCAGGGTATTCATCACAGTGCTCACATAATACAGAACTTTTTCAAGGGCTTTCATTTAATTCTGACAAGTCTCAATTTGCTTGTTATCATAATTAATGTTTGCAGTTTTTCCTAATTTATAGTCTGAAAACCATGAAAGAAATATTGAGTTTTTATAAAATAATTAGACACATTAAGTGTGGAATTTTGGATATTAAAATAGCCCATGTGGTGATTAAATGTTGACTGAAAATAGAAACCTATAGATTCTCTTAACCTCACAGTTAAAGTAGCTACAGATTTAGATGGGTTGCTTGCTTGTTTTTAACGCCCAACATTGCATGGTACAGACAATAGAAACTAAGTGCCTGTTACAAGTTGAACTTTGAACAGCTGCTGACTAGCATATAGACAGTTCTACAATATTCTATCATCAGTAATCAGTATTGTGAACCTCTCAACATTATCCTGGCTTGATAACATTATATGACTTGAAATAATCATTCCCACATGACAAATTGTTGCATGACATACCTTGTTGTGAAGATACTGATGTGAAATTTCTACTAATGGTACTCCGTTAAGCAAGATCCTTCCTTTCAGAGGGTCATAAAACCGTTCAATCAAATTTGCTATTGTTGTCTGCAAAAATTAATAGTGTAAATGAGGCTGCAGTTTGAAAACACTTTCTACTTTAAGACAAAGCGTGTCATATAACTAGCACGTGAGAAAAAAAAATCTTACTTTGCCACCACCACTTGGCCCTACAAGTGCAACCTTTGAACCTGGCGCTAACTTCAGTGTTATTCCCTGCAATATTGTTGGCAGCAAGCATAAGCTTAACTACCATGCTCGCCATGATATCGATAAAGCTCATAAATGACTGTATACTTTACACAGTACTATGAAATATGCTTCACATTGGATCTCCTTTAGCTAATACTTTACACTTAAGCCAATGATGAAATTCCCATGTATGCCAAAGTCCCATATGAATCAATCAAAGATCAATGTTTTTTTAAGAAAGAAAAAAAACTAAGTTCGGCTTTTGTTAACGTTGTAATGTGAAGTAATGCATGCCACTGCATTTTTTTCTTTTTGGAGTGAGAAGGGCTGGAGCTCTGCCTACAATCCTAATTAAAGTAGATAGACTAATAGAACAGTAAAAAGGCAGGTCACTCGCCGGCACCAGCTGGGCTCACAAAAGAGCATTCACCTGCTCACCTGGGATCACAGAGGAACGAATCACAACAAAACAAAATGAGAGAAAACACAATGAAAAGGATTGTTATTCCTTTTCGAAAAGAGAGCCCACTAATCAGTTAATCCCGGAAAAGCCCACAAGAATATGGATGATAACTGACACAAGTTTTGCTCCTAGTTTCTCTTTACTAGGTGCACTGTTTATACACATGGAAAGAAAATGTCAAATCTGGTAAATGGACATGTAAATTGCACAGTATTCTGTAAAGTACCTTAAGAATCATATGAGTAGGGCGAGAAGGATATGAGAACCAGACATCATCAAGCTCAACTTCCCCATCTTCTTCACTAAAAAATGGAATTCAATAATTAAAGGTACTGCATACTCATATTGAATAAGTAGAACCATTCTATGAAATTTATAGATAAAGAAACTAACTTTATTGGACATTTGTCCCCAGAGTTTGGCATTGAGGAAACACGGTCCAAAAGCTGAAAAACTCTACGACTTGCACCAGAAGCTTTCATTACAGTTGTGTATAATCCTGACAAGGCAGATACTGACGAACCAACTGTATACACACAAGGAGTTGAGCACAAATATCAATAAACCATAAACGACACATGTAAAACCAAATGTGCCACCCTGTGTACATAACGATTATCGGATATTTTTAAATTTACAGTGAGCATGATACTAAGTTCACTATAAGTACTGTTAACACTGAAAAGTACCTGTAAGGCTATACAAGATGAATGACGTGAGAGAACCAGTTGTCATGTAACCATTGATGGTTAAGTTGGCCCCATAAATGACAACAATAACCACTGACAGGGTTGATGCTGCATTAAGCCCTCCAGAAAACAAGCCAACAACTTTCTACAAAAAAGAAGAAGGATCGAATCAGACATTTAAATTATGGAATGTGGTGCTATTTTACATGAATGGTAGGGCACTCACAGCTTGCTTGAGACCAAGTTTAAGCGTCTCCTCTACTTTTTCACCATAGCGTGAAATCTCGTGAGGTTCCTGAGCAAAGGATCTTACTGTGCGAATGGCACCAAAGGATTCCTGAATGGTAGTAGAGATTTATCAAGGCATAATACAAAGAAAAAGCGAATCTATTATATGCTTGCAATTAGAAGTCAAAACACCAATGTGATTGTTTTTTTGTGACAGTACCCAAACAAAGGGTTAAAAAAAAACTCCCCACATGCCCATTAACAAACAACAGGCCACAGGATGCTCTGGTATACGAACCTCAGCTATGGATGAAGCTACAGCAGCAGCAGCTTGTGTTTGATGTGAAAGCTCCCGAAGAAATCGTCCAAATTTACGCACAGCAACTGATATAACCGGGACAATTACGAGTGCCAGCACTGTGTGGATAGTAATGAATGATATTTCCTTGATCAAATACAGTGGGTTTACACAAAACTAAAGAAAATGCTCAAAGAATGTTGATGCTTTGATGGCATCACACGTCCCGCCATAATTGCTTCATGAAGTTCAGCTAAGCATATATAAAGCATCTGTGCATCATAAGCTTCCCAAAGCAGAACAAAATGCCAATTTGTTCTGAATAGAGTACAAAAATATTACTTACATGTTAACTTCCATGAAGTTGAAAACATAAAACCAAGACCAATAGCTGTAGTAGTGATATTGCGCAGTGCCTCTGATAAGTTGGTTGTAGCAGCATTCTTTATTATCTGTGTATCTTCAGAAAGCCTGCTTAAGAGCTCTCCTGTCCTAGTCACATCAAAAAATGCTATTTCCTGTGGTGGCATAAGATGAGTCTAGAGAACATGAACGTTGCAGTGTGCATAAGTACTAGATTTTGGATAGAACAAATTTGCTTGCCTGGTTTATGAGATGACTGAACAAGTCCTTCCTAAGTCGAGCGACTACTCTCTCACTAGCGGAATTGAATAGCCATGCCCGAAGAGCCGTGCAAACTGAACTGAAACAGGTAGGAGATGGTTTTCAGTGATTCAAGGTAGCTCAGTATATTACACAAGCATAACTCTATTTTCTAAATGAGAATGCATTTAGCACAAATGGTTCAATTAGTGTAAAGTAAAGATTGCAGCATAACTCGATCCACTAAAAATAAAGTGAACAAACAGAAGTTCATAAAGTTGAAGTACAGAGCATTTCTGGTGATTTCCAAACTCAAGTTTTTGAAGAAAGAAAGATACCCGACTACAACGATTATCACAATGTACACAATTGTGCCCTTCACATCCTCCAGGGCTTGAGCCTTATCTTCTGGGCGCCGAACATCTCTTGACACAATGTCAATTATTTTGCCACCATATTTCGGCTGCAGGACACCACAAGATGATCCATCCATTACAACATGAAAAAAATTGTTTGATCACCACGTCGTTTAAGAATGAAAATAGCAGTTGCCCTGAAAGTGGTTGTATTCTACTCATCCCCGAACACCAATTCATACTAATAGCAGTTTGAAAAGAAGCCTCTAAATATCTACATAGTTGACTTGTAATTCAATCAAGACTTGAGGTACTAGCTGAATTTAAATCACCATACATGCTAACTGCTAATAGAGGAACAATAACTCTGCATTCTACATTTCTACACGCGGTGCTCAGCCTTCATGAAGACAGGAAAGGCTTAACAATGAAATTCAGCAGATCCTTATTTCAAAAAGAACGAAAAAACTATTAGCAGAAATATTTTTTTATAACAAGTGGCGGGTACCTACAACGAGAATGTTGCTGAGGGAGGCTACGAGCAGTGCCATGGTGGCGAGGACAAGCTTCCCGGCGTCATGCTTGGCCTGCAGACCCGAGCGCACGCGTTCAGCACGACACGATTAACATCACCACATGAGACAGAAAAAAAAAATCGAAGACGGCAGGGCTCACTCACCAACTTGATGACTCTACCGAACCCGACGTTCGCTGGCTGAGATAATTCCAATTTTGACGATGAACAACAAAACAAAGAAACAGGGGAGGATTAATTGGCTGGTTTGCGCGGAAGGGAGGGAAGGGATTGCAGGGCGGGGCAGAGCGCCGAACCTGGACGTTGCTGCCCTCCTCCAGGTCGGAGAGCACCCTCGACGTCTCCTGCACGCACCACACAATCGCCGAAACGCGCAATCAGAAACAAAATTCGAACAGGAATAAAGCCGCGGCTGCGAGAGAGGAGCGAGGTCTCGGTGCACGCACCCCGTTGGCGTTGCCGAGGAGTGGGACGCGGTTGGCCTTGGGCGCCGTCTTGATGCGCATGTTCTTCCCCATCGCCGCCGCCGCCGCCGCCCCCTCGGCCCGCGCGCGGAAGGGAGGCAGCCAACGAAACGAGGGGAGTTTGTGTGTGTGTGTGTGTGAGCCTGTGGGAGACGACGCGAGACGAGACGAGCCGACTCAGATGAGCGGACCTGCTTTTGTTGTTGCGTAGCCGCGTCGCGGGGCGGTTGCTGCTGCCTGCTGGTGATCACATGGCACGGGGGGAGGGAGGGAGGGAGAGGCAGCGCACGTACGGCCAAGGCCAACGAGAACGAGCCGGGGGGCGGACGCGACTGAGACAGGCGCTAGCTACTAGTACTACTACTGCTACCGCCCTGTGGTAGTCTAGTGCTGCGTGCGCGATCCGGCGTGTCACCCACTCCAAGAGGCCCCCAACCAAGTGCGTGTCCACCTGGAAATTCAGGCTCAAGGATTGATTGATTAGTTGGTTGGTTAATTGGGGGATCTGCGGCTTGATCATTGACGTGAAGAAGACCCTGCACAGGAATCTCCCTCTATGCTTTTTTTAAATAATTAATTAAATAACGGAGGACAGATAGGCGCACGTCACATTAGCTTTACACTCCGATAGATTGATTACCCTGTCAGCATACAGTTATCTATCCAATTTCTATCTTCAGGGATACCTAATTAGGAGTAGTATTGTACGGCTATAAGTGCACGTTAACCACTCAGTCTCACATCACTTCTCTTCCCTTAGTTTTGGGTGATTGGTGATTGGCATCTGCGCTCGGTATCGGTTGCGAAGTGTGATCAGTCGCTGCCACTGTGGTTTAGTGGGATGCAGCATCAGATCCCAGGTTGTCACATCTGGAGTGGCTTTCAGCCGAGTCCGCCCGATTTCGATGTTTTCGGGCAAAAACCAACCGGCATGTGCTGGTTTTCGGAGTACCAGCTTGTGCTAGTAGTAATTTTGTGTACGTGGAACGTGCTTGGCTCACAAAAACGGGGAGTACTTGGCCAGTCTAGATGGATGGAACGTGTTTGGCTCACAAGAACGTGGGGTACTTGGCAAGTGATTGGATGGTAGTCAGTATACAGGCTGAATATTTTTCGATGCTCCCGGCCCCAACTGGGGCAGGGTGTAAGCGTCCATCGACAAGAACCAGGCCGTTCATGTGTGCGGCTACAAGAACTGCCGCTTGGGACGACGAGAAGCATGCTGTAAAGTGACCAAGCATAAGGAAAAACAGGGAAGGCAGCAAAAATCAAGCCTTCCAATATTTCGAAGAGTCAACATAACGGATGAAGTGTACGGACTCAGAATCTTGTCCGTCTGACCGCCACTAACCATCGAACACAGAACTTCTATTTATTCTACGTATCAATTATTTCTATTTATTTGGATTTGGATGGATGAGACTTGCCCTGTCTAACCATTACAAAACTAAAGTAACTATGGGCACCGCAAAACTTGATTAGCCAAAATCGATGCACAATCTCTACATACACAGCCCACTGAAACACCTAGAGGCTATTAACACGCGACAAAAACTTCCATTTACCAGAAGAGAACTCAGCTTCCAGTGCGTCCACAAAATTCAACGGCAGCGGCAGGCGCCATCTGCCTCACCCGCGACTTGCATCCTGCTTTCGATCCTGGTTACCATTACCACCCCGAGCAGGGTCATTGTCCACCATGTCAAGTCATATTCACCCTTGCTCCCTGCCGTGCCAGCGCCCAGCGCTTCAGAATCCCCAAGGTTACAGCCTTTACTCATGCATGTCTACAGCCTCAGTATGGTTCGAAGTGTATCACAAAGATTTTGTATCGTCTGCTGCTCTTGTGTTGCTTGTGAATCTTGTAGAGGCATGTCCTCGTAGCAGCTACAGAAAACAATTATGAATTTATTCAGTCATATTGCAGGAAAAAATAATAGCAGAACATAGTCCAAATAAACTCACGTCTTATGGTAAGCTAGAGCTTGGGCCAGGTTCATCAATGTGGGGCATGTAGTTAATCTGTGGTGCACACCGGGAGGAAGAGGAACCTAATGCAACCAAATCCAGTGTTAGAGACAGTATCCCTTTCCAAACGTTTAAAAAAGAAAAGTCTGCAGCATACTTCGCTTTGCCCTTTGCGTCCTTTCTTTGCTTGCCCATCACCACTGAACAGCTCCCTAACTGCCTCCAAGGCATCATTTGTACTTGAACCAGCCAGGCCATTTCCTGCTTTATTTTCTGACACTAGAGCTAGCGGTGAAATGTCAATCGCCTTAAGGAATGGTATAGGCACAGTGTTGCCAGCAGCATAAATTGACCACAGCTACCAAAAAAAAAACATAGGGACATACATTGGAAAAATTAGATACGGAGTTCACAGGGGAAGGTAGGCAATTATAAATCTGAAATACTTTAGACCGATTCAGTTATATGAGTAGTTTATGTGTGACCACATCGCATATACCTTATCCTGAACAGAAAATGCTTTACGGCTTGGGCTGCTATTTAACTTAGTTGTTGTGTTGGCAAAACCCGGTGATGAGCCAATTTGACTGTCATGGCGTCGCATGGTCCCTTCTGTACCCATATGCTTCTTCACAGTTCCAGTTGAAGTTGGAATTGCTTTTGGTTCCGCCATGTCAAGACGGTCATCTAGATCCCGATCTTTATTGGCATCACTATCAGTTGCATTCTCCGCCCTATCAAAATATCATGCATAAGATTTATGATGGGGTAAAGAATAAGTTTCCATCATGCTGCTTTCTATGACTGGAAATATACATAAGCTAAATTTCTTTATCATACCAAAACTTTGAAATGAGTTCAGCTCTCTTTGGATCATGTGTGAAAGAATTGATGCTACCAAGGCCTGGAATGAACTCTGTTCTTGGAAAAATGGGTGATTCTGCCACTTCGTCGCCATCTTCAGAATGAACTATCATAGTACCGAAATCACCTATAAGGGAAATAATTAAACGACGGTTTCAAGGGTAATAGCACAAGACAAGAATATATGAAACTGCACTATAGTTCTAAGCATCCCATTTAAGGAACACAATAACCTATCCACCAAGATTTCCAGAGAGGCTCCTAAGTAGCTATGACTTAGGAGCAAATAATAGAAAGATGTGTTCAACTGACATCACAGTTGCTCAACAAAAGATTCACAAGAAAACAAAAATTCATGCTCATGTCAATTTAGGAACCAATCATTAGCATCTCTAGTGTGCAAATGGAACAGTTGAAGAAAAGAATCATGCAGAGGAAATATTCTTGAGATAACAACAAATCCTGATTATTTTAAGAAATCGATGTATAAGCAATATAAAGAACAAGAGTGATGTTTATCATTACCTGCCTGACCATCATTATATGTTGTGTGTTTCATTTGTTGCTGAGAGTTTGCAGGAACAGTTTCTCCATATTCTTCATTTATTCGAACAGTTGCATCTAGCATTGTCTGCAGATAACAAAGTCAATTCTATAGCCTGAGTGAATACCATAATAACCAATAAAATGCAGATACAACTAATAGTGAAAGGGAGTGAGGCATACGTCATCAGGATCAGACAGCTGGTTTTGTGCAGCAAGTGTGGCTCTAATCTTCTTCGCATCCTTGATCTTTGCCAACATTTTTGAAGCTCCAGTGTTACACTTCTCAATAAATTTGTGCTGTAGAGGGTATTTTGAAAAAAAATACAACAATATGTAAATATATAAATAAGAGATAACGAAAATGCACCACAAAAGTCATCCCTGAGCATGAATTAAGTACCTTCAGCATCTCACTTGCAGCAGGCCGAAGTCTTGGATCTTTTGTTAGACACTTCGCAATAAAATCATGGAAGAGAAGAGACCTGATAGGTAGGATAACAAGAACTTAGGCCAACTGATGGTCAAAACTATTGTCTTATGTTTAATCTTTTGAATTTTGATGCTTTTTTTAATAGAGGAAACAACTTAAAGATCACTATGATAAATGTAGCTGTCTGAGAAAAATGGTAAAATATTTTGGAAAATATTATTTTATGCCCTAAATAGGATGTGAGTCCCAAATATGGAGTCCCATATCTGTCAACTGGACAGGTGTTTTCAAAGTCTATAAAGGCTAAGGAGGACAGAATCTGCCAGCTCTTGAACCAAGGACTAAACAAAGGAGTTCTTGAATGATAATAAAGACAACTGCCTAGAACTTCCATCAAACTGTACCTAGACAGCAACTATCTCATATAATTCAGCTGCCGGTCATAAAAAAAAGGTTCAGAAATGTATAAGCCCATCCAAATAGGAAGGAGATGGCATAATAATTCAATTAATAGAAAGGCAGCACATATTTATGCTAATAAGTTTTCTCACTTTCTATACTATGTCTTCAAGCTATAATATGGCCCAAATACACACATACATAAAGAGTAACATATGATGGGCAAATGGTTCTGACAGACAACTGATTAAAGCATCAATTCGCAATCCCAGGAAGATCTTGTTTTGATGAGTGTCCCTCTAATTTCACCAGCTGCTTATGTTTATATTGATTTCAGTGAAGATCAAAAGAAATCTGGGCCAAATCCCTATTTCTAGGCACTTAATAATTTGATTTTGTAAAATATTAGATGTGGTGTTCAAATAAGTGAAATAGATTATTAGAAACAACTTACCACTTCTCCTTATCCTCCAGCATTGGTGCAGGTTCACTAGATATCATGAAGATAACCTGAGATAAGGGAGGGAAAGAGACGATTAGTCGATGCTAAATGAAGATGGAACTAATTGGCAAGCAATTAGCTAGACAAGGTAAAGAAACATATGCAAAGTAAAGAGATAAGAATTAAGAAGTACAGTACACCAAAGGTAAAACAGCTTTAATTCTGTTATAGCTACATTAACGGCAGATACTAACAGGCATCAATAAGCATTGCACGTACTCTCATTGGATGCACAGTGGATCTTGGTGGCATGCCCTACAGTTAGAGATACAAACAAAAGATCAAAACATTAGCATGTCATGGAATAAAAAAGAAAAGTGTTCAGTTACAAAAGAAAGAAGCAAAGAACAATATCTACCTCTGCCATCTCAATTGCAGATACACCTAATGCCCAAACATCTACCTGGGGCCAAAAGACAAGAACATAAAGTTACCTTTGTACGAAAGATTGCTAAGACAAACTAAAGAAATAATCCAGTAGTCAATTTTCTCAGTATAGTGAACGGTATATTGATCTTGTGGAGGCTTAGTTATTAGGTAGTAACTAGTAAGTTTTTGTCACTTGAGAAACCATCATGAGGGGAAGAAAAGAAAACATTTCCATGTTTGTGCAATGTCCTATAATATTCATTCACTGGATGCACTAAGTACCTATGCCCTTGCAGTTACACATAAATTTCATCTGCCATATGAAAAGACGTCTTCACACCCAAGGGAATAAAAAATTTAAATAATTCCTACTGACTGAAAAATCCAATTATCCAACCATAAATTTTACAGCCGCCAAGTCCTAAATTAAAATGCCAAAATCCATTAATACTGCTAAAATGAACAATTTTGTAGCTCTATACTGTAGAGGGGATGAGATGAAACCTTTCCATCATAACGACTTTCTTGAATGACCTCAGGCGCCATCCAATGTGGAGTGCCAATGAACTGAAAGTATAAACATGAAGAATTGAGTTATGGAAATTAGTATGCCGCTAAAACTTTTATTCTTTCCAAAAAAAAGGGCACTGATTTTTTTGGGGGGCAAATTTCATTCAAGAGTTCAAGACTAGGTTTAGTGAGTGATGTAGTCAGACTGTTATGCAACAATAGAATTATTTGCTGTAAACTTTGGGACAGTTTTATTCATGCATTTTGGTTGAAGTATGTCTGTGCGCCAACAACAGAGACATCCAGGACACAATGTATGTATGGTGAGTTTTGTGTTGTGTAGCCATGAGGGATCCAGTCCCAGTGCATGGCTGCATGCCAATCTGACTAATCAGTATGTGTATTTTAGAAGTGTAGTAGTGTCAGCTTCTGCATGCTTGCAGAAAAAAAATGAATATAATTTAGAATGGACACTAACTGTTGTGGGTGCGCTATGTAACAAAAATCGGATGTAGAATGAATCATTATGGGTTCCTCCAGCATAGGTATGGCCATGGTTGGCAATTAGAGAAGTGCAGCAGCCTAGCAGGGCTAGAATAGAAAATAAAAGCGTTGGGAGCAGTTGAGAAGGAGAGTGCATTGATTTCTTTCTTGTTAGATTTTAATAAATTATATAGCCAACTGTTTTATAGCACTAAATGAAAGAACCCTTCTAGGGCTATAACTTGGACCTTCACTTGTACTCAATCCTGACTCAATTAACTCCCCACCCAAACTGATTTGGATTCCCTCTCTGTCAACTATTCGGATGGAGAGAACAACCCATAAAAAAATAGGAGACAAAAAATTAGACCAGTGCCATCCCTGAGGTTTTTTTTTCCCTCCAACGGCCATCCCAGAGGTATAATATGGAAAGTACCATCCATAGTGACGATGACATGTTGGGCTGCATGCCACATGTCAATAAGACAGTAACACACTAGATAGTATTTCCCAACTTGGCAATCTTTCCAGTGGCACTGAGTTTCCATAGATTGTTGGCTGGATATGCTACAGCCACAGTAACCATCCACTATCTCCCGTAGCTCCAGCAACTTGTCAGCGTGAAATGGATGAATATGCTTTCGCAATAGTAGACCGTACAGAAACAGAGCCTTGCAGATGAGTTGGATGCGAGGGGCGGGTTATAATCAAACCTTTTTTCCAATCTTAACACAATTACACACTACTCTCCTTCATGTTATAGGAAAAAAAATGTAGAGTGGTGACCGTGGGTGAATTCAAGAGGTGGAGTAAGCAAGCTCATAAAAGGTTGTTTGGAGCATAGAGGTGGTCAGAATAAGAAAGGGAAGAAAACCAGTGGAGGAGTATTGGTGCAGGAACCACTTGGTTGGGTTCAACAAGTATTTGCTTCGAAGAACTGAAGAAGTGCCAACAACTGAGGAAGTACAAACTAGATACTTTCCATTCTTTAACCTAATAGAACCTAAAGCAATTGCATGAAGTTCAACACAAATAGTTCGGACTTTGGACATCTGAGTGATCTTTTTCCAATACAAACTTGTTTCCAAGTTTTCCATCAAAGTACCATCATATTAGAGAACTATGCATAAGCACAAATGGGGGCTCTTAAGCTAAAATTTCATGTCACTCCACTTTCCGTTACATTGATGTAATGCTTCTAGAACTTTCGATTTGAAGTAGCAAATAAATACAGTGAAGAATACCGTGTTGCGCTTTGACATGGTTCTCGTCAGTTGGGCAGCTACACCAAAATCGCCTGCTCGAAACATCGTGGTACACCATGCCGAATTCACAAGTCAGGACACGCAGAAATATCAAGCAGTAATAAATGAAATTAAGAAATAACTGAAAACAAGTGCACGTACCCAACTTCACCTCGCCTTGTTCAGTTAGAAGAATGTTGCCACCTTTAATGTCTCTATGAACTTTAAAAATCGAGTGCAAGTAAGCAAGACCCTGTAGAAGAAAATATCCAGGAAAAATTAAATATCTGAAGGCATTTAACTACCCCATATATAATATTTTAAACTGGTGACTGAGTATGTTGCGGTATAAGTAGCAGATCTCATAGTTATCCGATACAATACTTTAACTCCACATGCAACGTGTTAGAAGAACAATACCTTAAGTGCTTCTCTACATATGTAAGCTATCTGGGATTCATCAAGAGGCTCCTCTGTGATGCCTATCAAGTCAGCAACACTTCCACCACCACAGTACTCCATAATTATCTACAAGTATAGAATCACATTTATATCAAGCTTGTTTCATGAGTTGACATGCAAGCAAGTATCACAAAGATGGATATTATCAGGTTATTTGATGATACCCATAGGTATTCCTCTCCTTGATAACTTCCAAAGTAGCGGACGACATTTGGATGGCTGCATTGCTGCAGCATCTCAATTTCACCCCGTATGTCTTCATATCCTTCTTCCTGAAGACCAAAGATAGATACTTAAACTTTGGAAACATGCAAGTGCACAGACAACAGACAGCTTCATGTTTGTGAGGGTCTCTCACGATTTAAGCCCATGCAAACTAAATGCCCGCAACAAAGCAATATGAATGACAAATATGTCTCTCGCAGCCTTTAGAATCTACACAGAACTATGTAACAGAAACTGACCCCTTCTGTTAAGGAGATGATCTTGACAGCCACAAGCTCCTGCATTCTGAGATCCCTTGCTTTGTACACTGCACCATATGAACCTTTCCCTGAATTCCACAATGATTTTTTGCATTATGCAAACAGTTCGAAGCTTCAGGAATTCTACAAACAGAGATATAGAAGAAATGAAATACTAATTCCAAAGCAAGAGTCGCACCGAGCTCATGGAGCAGCTCGTACTTGGTAGAAGGATCCTCCCTCGTAACGCTATCTGGCACTGAGCTCACCGATGGCTTCCGCCTTGAATGTTGCTGCTGTTGCTGCTGCATCAGAGGTGACGGCTGCCGGAGCTCCTCCGACTGCTCCACCGCTGGACTCCAGAAAGAGGACCCGAACCCCCCGCCGCCGCCAGTGGCAGCCTCATGGGGACTTGAGCCCCCGCTGGTGTGGCGAATGAAGGTGCCAGAGAACGACTCACGGGGGCTCGGCGGGCTCCCTGTCCGGCGGATGAATGTGCCGGATACGGACTCACAGGGGCTCGACGGGCTGCCCGTCCGGCGGATGAATGTACCGGAGATGGACTCGCGAGGGCTGGAAGAGCCACCCGAGCGACGGATGAATGTGCCGGTGGCGGACTCGTGTGGGCTGGAAGAGGCAACCCCTGAGCGGGCGGTGGAGTGGACAACGAAGGTGGAGTAGGGGTCCTCTTCGGCGGCGCGGGGGCTGGAGCGCCGCAGATCCAGGAACGGGGATCGGGCGGAGGCCGGGGCGCCGCGCTTGACGACGACGGTTGCGGAGAGGGAGGCGTCGTCGAGGTCGGAGGAGTAGGGGTCTTCGTCGTCGTCGAAGGAGGCACCGCCGAAGTCCTTGGGGAGGCGCTGGAGGAGCGGTGGCAGCGAGGAGGGGTCCTCGTCGTCGTCATCCTCCGCCATCGCGGCGGGCCTCCCGCCACCGCGGGCGTCGTCGTCTTCGTCATCGCCGTGGACGACGAAAGTAGAGTAGACGTCGGGCTTCCTGGCGCGCGACCACGGCGAGCGCGGGGAGAAGGCCATGGCGTGCCACGCGAGGTGGGAGGAGGACGGGGAAGGTGCTCGTCGGAAATGGCAAATGGGGAAGTTTTTAAGTTGGAGCCAGTTCACTCGAATCTGGCAATATGGATCGGGCTCATATGGGCCATCCCGTCTTAGGCCCACAGGACAGAGAGAATTCGGCTAAATTCTTTCCCACGGCCGACAGAGAAGTTGTCGCCAAAAAAAAGTGAAATAGAGATATTTTCTTCTCTCAAAAGTAACTAACGAGAGAAATGTGTACAACTGGTATTGGCAATCGTAATCGAGAAAAACATTCCTCAAACCACAATTTTAAAAAACATTCCATGCAGAGCCAACTAAAGTTTGCTAGTACAGTAAATAAATGTATTTCTTGTGCCAATTTCTCCCATATACGACCGCTCGAGTTACATGAGAAAATTTATCCTGAAATAGTAATGCTACAAACTCTTAATTAGAATGGCTGAATCTACAAGCCTACACAGTTTGTTTCCAAAATCTGATGGATCTATCGTTTCCGCAAGTAACAAACACTGGCTCTACTGGGGAGTGATCGAGCCATCTAGGAGCACCGGTGGTGCCAGAGGGCAATCTTGCAACCTTTTCAGCCGTAAGTGCATCCCAGACAACAACCTGAAGACCAAGCATTATCATAGTTAGGCTCTAGTTGTCCTGTTGAAAGACAAACATGAACACTGTTCCCCAATTGGCATTTACCTCGTTGTTTTGCTCATCAACTGATAGCACGAACTCCTCAGTTTCATTGAAGACAGCCTAAACAGAAAACCAGTTATTATCGTAGTCAGAGGTATGCCAATAGCCTTAGCTGCAAGTTCAAACCAGTCTATTTCGCATTCAAGAAAAATTACAATCTTCTGTTTGGAATTTAAGAACATTTTTTTCTAAGCTCTGGGACAACAAAAACATATAGAACAAATGGGTAAATTCCAAAAAAAAGGATAACCTTACAGAAGCATACATACTACTAACCTGACAACGGAATTGTCTGCGAACAGCTCCTGCATATTGCTTCACAAGTCGTCCAGTGCCAACTTCCCACAGCTTTACAGAAGAATCCTTCCCACAAGACAGGAGGTACCTGAAAGAATATTGTAAAGATCATTACAGATAGCTAAGATAGAGTGTACAAACATGATAATGAAGAGGTTCACTTTCACAGTTTTTCCCCCCTCAATCTTATATGCAGGTGCATTCAGACTAAACAACGGTATGGACACGAGGTATTTGAGTTTAAGTTCTCAAAAGAACTTTATAGGCAGGTATTTGAGTTTAAGTTCTCAAAAGAACTTTATAGGCACTTAGGCAGGTTCTTAATGTATTGCTGAAACATTAGGACAAAGTAGTAAAACTTGCTAATCACTCTTTAGATTGTCAAACAGATAGACCTGTCTGAAACACAGGAGTTCTGATGACATGTTCAAATCCTTCAAAATCCTACAACACTCTTGCGTCCCAAATGCAGCTTAGGTTGTTAATATCTTGAGCCAAACTTACAACATATACCTTTATCTCTGTTCTCTAAATTGAGTCAAACTTGCAACATATAGCTTTCTCTTTGTTCTCTAAATTGAGTCAAACTTACAACATATACCTTTCTCTTTGTTCTCTAAACTGAGTCAAACTTACAGCATATACCTTTCTCTTTGCTATCTAAACTGAATCAAACTTAAAACATATACCTTTCTCTTTTTTCTCTAAACCAAACAACAACCCAGCCTTATATTGAGAGAAGAGCATCTTCCAACAGCTCACTTACCTCTCATCTTTGGTGAAAACTGCACTAGTAGCTTCTGCAGATCCATGTGCTCCAATAATTGGACGAACACATTCAGCAGATACCCCATCCCAGATGCGCAGAGAACCATCTTTAGAAGCAGTCACATACAAGCTCCCAGTACAAGAGTAGCGTACCTGCCACCAACATTGGTAAGTACGACTAGCAGAGTAAAATCAAACCTCTAATGGAAAAATAACTAATGTGGTCTAATGCTTGTGAACCAGAATAGGTAAAAAAAAGACTACCTGGTTAATGGGAGAACTAGAATCCCGTGGATTTGCTGATAAATAGCACGTGAAACTGTTTACATCATACAGATGGGCAACTGGGTGATCAGTTCCTGCAAATATTTTTTTTTGTCAGCACCTGTTGCTTCCAGGATTTGCATACTTAACGTATGCAAATGAATTTTCCAACAAAAAGCAGGTATATTTGATTTTCCAAACAGCAGCTCTAAATGGTATACTTGCATTATTTTCAAAATGCCCGAGAAGTAGAAACTACTTGATACAGGAACAGAATTCAAATCCTTGAACTAGAATATCTAAAGATTGTGGAAACAACTAAATTACTTTACTAAATACTAACTAAAAACATATTAAATGGTTATTTCTTCAAACTATGTTAAACAGTTAAAATTTCAAAATCATGCAGAAGAATCAGTGTATAACAGCACAATTACAGGTAAATTTCAAATTGAGTGAAAGGATTGTATTACCTGCTAAAAGGTAATCCCCACAGGGATGAAAACATACAGATCTAACATTATGAGTATCCTGTCCAGGTATTAACAAATGAGCCTTGATATATGCAATGAAAACACCATTTTACATAATACAGTGATAGGTTGGGTTACTTTTACTACCTGAATAACTCTAAATGCTTTCCTTGCATTGGTTTTTGAGAAATCAAAGAATCTGTTGGGAAAATTTCAGGTACAGGGGGATAGCAAAGTGATCAATTAATACCATGAAAAACACTCAAATAATTGAAAGGGTGCTTAATCCCAGTATGAGACCTCAAATAGACAATTTAACAGCGGAGGATAGACATCAAAGATAATCATACTTTATTGTATTGTCTTTTGAAGCTGATATCAGTATTGGACTCTCAGGATGAAAATCTAGATCATTGATGGGCTGCAAGAAATCAAATGTTTACCAGCTGACAGAGAGCACAGTGGAAATTGAGCAATGAAAAATAAAGGAAGCCACTAATGACAAATAGAGCACATGAACTTATTTTTTCATTACAATATTGAATACCCTGTCAATGCTCCACACAGCTGGGTTAGAAAATATTTTAATTATAAACCACAGGAGCCCTAACCAGAAGCAATCTTGTAGAAATGTTCAAAAGAGTCTTACACCCTTGATCAGTAAATATACAGCATATATGAACACAAGACATGCTCACCTGCATGTGATCATAAAATGTACGTATCACAGGACGGGCAGAGCCATCCTTGGAGTCCCCTACCATCGTCTGCTTAATTTTAGCAACCTGCAAGAGAGAACAATAGTGAGTTGCAAGTACAAAGCAGTGGAAACCCAGATAGCACTCGGAGTGGCAATTCAAGCTCACCACAAAGAACTTAATCGATGTGTCGGCACTCCCAGTTGCAAAATACTTGCCATCAGGACTAAATTTTGCACACCGGGCAATGTTCTAAAGAAAATGTAAGCTAATGAACATCAGCAAAATCAATTGTCAACTCATTAGTAGAATCTCAATCTGAACACATAATCATGTTACTGCCGCATGTGCAAATTGTGCAATACTAGTAGCAGTAAATGTTCAGATAAAATGGAGATTGAAACAAAAGGAGTGGTGTGACATACGCACCTTATGGTCAGAGACGTGCCTCGCCTCGTGCTTGGGGAAGCTCTTGGACGAACCCCTGACATCCTGCACACTACATAGCACCGCCGTCAACACTCACCACTCACTAATCACTATTCAGCACCAAAGCGAAACACCCAATCACTAGGCAACACCACGGGCGAGCAATACCTGAAATCCACGGCACTGGAGCCGAGGGCCGGCATCACCCCACCAAATCCGACGGAGTCGAACGCGGATGCGGCTCCTCCTCCTCGCTCCGCCGCGAGGCCCTGCGTACCGATAGCGAGGGTTTAGACCGGCGGGACAAAATCCTAGGCAGGAGAGGGGAGGGTGGGGGGACCTTGGCGACGAGGCGGAGAAGGTGGTTGGCAGGGACGGAGTCGGCGGCGGAGAGGGGAATCATGGTGGCGGCAGCGACGGCCGCTGCTGCCTGCCCGAGGTTCTGGCCGCGGAGGTGGGCCACGATGAGGGCGTTCACCTGCCGCAGCAGCTTCGCCTCCTGCACCGCCTCGTCCATTGCTTCCTTCTCGTTGCTTCGATTCCCCTCCCTCCCCACTCCCGGAATCCGGATGCCTTCTTGCGCGGCGGATTCGTTTTGTACTACGATCTGTGACCGGACATGGACTGAAGCTGGAGAGGACTGAAGCTGGACATGTCCTTTGTTCGAGTGTTCACGAAATGCTACCACACGTGTCTCTTACATGTACACATGGGATATTAGGAAATTGCGTATCTTCATCATGGCGAATCCCGAACAAAAACCGTCAATATCGTTGGGGGGTTTTTTTTGCGAGAAAAAATATATCGTTGGATTTGGGGGGTACAAATATGAATAAATTGCATAGTGCAGATTCCTTAAATTTGCAGAGAGTACGTTAGTTCATCCGTCACAATCCATTTCCCAAAATCAGTCATGGATTGTCGTACAAAACAAATCATGAATGCTAATTGCTAGCCATGAACAGACAGTAACCAGAGGTGGAAATGATATCACACCCACAAAAAAATCAGGAAAATAAGGATAGTTTGAGCGCCAAATTAAACGCACAATGTCCATGGCACCAAACGGTATCAACCCACAATGAACCCCTAGACGATTATTGTCTGTCAGTAACGATTCAGTGAACATAATAATGATTTCCACAGTGATTCAGTGAACATAATAATATGATTTCCAGTTTTCCACAGTGATTCAGCGAACTTGGGCACAACAAAGTTTCCACATTTTTTCATCTCAAGGGCAGATCAGAAGGACAATTGAAACCGCATGTATATATTGGAGAATAAAATGGTCAAAACGAGAATATGCTGCAAAAATATTGCTCCATGTCATTACAGCTGGTCTCAACCATCCAGCCTCGCTATAATAAGCCTTGAAGTTTTAAAGAATGATAGGTGTGTACATCTGATCTCGTTTATCTCCATCTAAAATAATCTTCCTAATCCATATATTCAACAAAAGAGGGCAAAAAAATAAGGCCCCCTGCATTTTTAAAAAATACTGCCCAGAGAACCAAAGTTTGTAAGGACTATCGTCTGGCATCAAATGAAGTCTTCAACACCATCAAACATCCATGCTTAATGCTTTCACCTATGTCAGCAAGAACTGGAGCTTGGGGTGGGTGTCATGTTGTTGACGTACAGCATTATTTCACTTTTGTAATACAAAACTTCCAGGATTGTGGGAATTGCATTCGGGGTTAAGGTGACTTGAAGTCAGACCTCTTCAACTTTTGTACATAAGCGCTCTGTGAGGAAACAAAAGTAAATTACAGTAAGAACAACAAAATACTTCTAGTTCGGGTCACAAACTTACCAAAATTAAATGTATATTAGTCCTCTAAATAAATAAACAACTTATATGAAATATATCTTTGATTGCACAACTTAGATGAAAGAGATCTTGTTTACTACAAGTACAGTTACTCACTAAACACTGAAATGCAATCCATTCAGTAGAAATAAGAAAACATAATCAGTGGTTTTTATTCATGGCATGCTAATGATGTTTCATACAAAGGACTACTTGGTTTCTTTTACAGAGGTTAAATCCACACTAGACGATTGATGCACAAGGAAAGCAACTGATAGTATTTGCTACTTGCATGTGCCAATGGTTTAGCATGCAGCCAGTTACAGGAAATAATGTGCGCTCCTTGGCATTGACCCAAGTAAGTTTTCATGTAAGGTAACAGCTTCATTCAGAAAAAGTTCCACGCTCTAATTTTAGTCGAGATTTCCATTGAACATAAGATTTATGTACAAGAGCAATGGACTGGAGATGCCAATTAACCTGAATTGCGCCATATAAACTAAATTCTAAATGCGAGCAATTTGTATATGAAAAAACTAACTTGCGTGAGCTGTAGTAATATATGCCACCAAATATGCTTGTGATATCATTTGATTCAGTGATTTCAAACCAGAAGCATAAGTATACATTTGACAAGGGGAGACGATACATACTCAGGTATTCGTAGCATACTATCATTGAGGTACCCCAAGCTGATGAGCTGAAAAATCTTGGACCTAACCCTCTGTACAAACCTTTCCATCCATCTTCAGCGATCAATCTTTTAACTACTTGCCCAGCTTTTGGCTTGTTCTCATTATCCATAACCTAAAAGATGAGAAACAAAACTTGATGAAATCATTTGTAAATAAGGATAACTCACAGGATATACAGCAAAGATCTCAAAATAGCACAAATGTAAAAAATGTGACAACAATATAGAGAGAAACACTATGCAGCATCATCACTACAAACTTAACAAATTTAATATATGAATAGATGAGAGAGAGAGATTGAACATAAATATAGGATTGTGAGAACTTTCAGGTTTGATAGTTGCATTATCGCTACAAATGTAACATGTGATATTTTGAGATATGTGAATCATGTTGTTAAAATGCTTGCCATATCCCTGGTGTGCTCTTAGTCAGTTCGAAAGTGCTAACTTTTGTCACTTGCAATAAGCAGTGAGGTCATAGATAGATCAAGTTTCCCAATGAGGGTTTCATTTTGGCCTTATTACAGACCTATGACAAATTGATCAAGGTATGACAGCAGAAAATAAACTGATGTAAACATAGAAGTAGATATGCTTTAATATTGGCAGCATTTCAGTCTAGCACCTCAATACCAGACCATTGGGGAATATAACAGTATCAAAATCATGTAGGTATACTTCGCAAAAATCATGTAGGTATTCAAGTCTGACACAAAACATATATACATGCCCCTAAACTTAGTGGCATTGTATTGATATGGAATCAAACTATAGACATATGAGAAGCATAGTCAAGAATCATTAGTTGCAAGGGTAAGACTGACAAAATAATTCACCATTCAAATCAAGTTACAAGGTTAAGAAGTAAACAGAATGTCATACAGTACCTGCAGCCTGGTCTTGATTGTATCTATGGGAGTTGTAACAAAAGAGGTCACTGCACCAGCAATAACTCCCCCTGATGCTTGAACACCAACTATTTTCATTTGGCTAGGAGCCTCTTCTTTATTTTGCCAATGGCCAAGAGCACTGTTCAGACATGTAAAAAGAGCATAAGAGTGATTTATTTCAGATAAGTTAACAAGACAAGAAATCTAATCTTTTATCCATCAACCACAAAGAAATAAACTAACAAAATGTACTGATTCCAGTACACTTACATACGCACTCTTAACGAAAGTTACAGCATACTAACAGATGTTGTTTCCATTAAGTTTGCAGATGGCAGGCTATAAGTGGATTTGTGTCCTTTACTTGTCAAATTGCTTGAGGATGGTAATTAAGCTCTCTGAGCTGCTAATGAATGGAACAATCTAAGTACTTTATTTGCACTTTCCTTTTGGTCAGTTTATCAAACTTATCCTGGTGACCTCTTTAGCTATGGAGCAAATGTGAATTGATCGCCAGAAGAAATCTAACCAGGACACAACAGCATGCATTAAGATGCGTTCTTTTTTTCTAAGAATATATATATCAGCACAATAGACCAAGCATCAGAAAGCAAAAGTGCAATTATAAATGCAGTTTGGGCATCAAGAGGCGCAGTTCAGAAAGATTGTGGGCAGACAAAAAATAGTAATTCAAATGATCATGATGTAGAAATGTTCTGCTGGCCTTTTTTCTCCCTTAAACATAATAGAATGCAGAATACTGAGAGGAACACAGTGATGAGCCAATCAGATTATTCCAAACCTCCAAATTATGCGCTGGCTCGATCCATAACTTGCCCACCATACAGCACTAGATGGTGCGTAGGTCATAACAGACAGTCCAAATCCTCTGTACAACCCCCTAATCCCATCAGCCTGTATGACCTTTCGAGCAACATCTATTCCACCTTTATACCTGGCGTGACCAGAATATCCTTGAACCATCAATTTCTGACTTATCTGAAACATTCCAATGCACAATAAGCATAATATTTTAGTGTGACAACAGCAACAAATTGTAAGCTCATTTTTTCTCTAAAGGATATGTAAAGGGCAAACAATAAGCATACCACATCAATTGGAACAAAAATAGCCTGTGAACACGTAGATGCAGACAGACCAGCAAGGCCATTGGCAAAGGCGGCTTGCACTGGCTCTGACAGCTTGAAGGGCTCAACAAGCTTGAGCGAGGCTGCTTTGGTTGTCTCAAGCGCTGTGAGGAAGATGATCCGAGTTGGGACAGCCCCGATGATAACAGTAGGAAAACCCCGGTACAGCCCTGGCAGGCCGTCCACCTTGAGGATGTTCTTGAAGGTGGCCAGTGCGTTCCTCCTCATGGCGTCCCCAGAGGCGACCTGCATCCGGGTCTTGACCACCGAGACCGGGTACAGCGCCACGGTGACGCCGCTGAACATGCCAGCGCCCACCACATAGAGCTTGGTCTTGTCGAGGCTGCAACATTTCAGCACAACGATTTAAGAACAGAACAAGCATCAGAAACAAAACAACCTACCAAAAACCCGGAATCAGCTACGACTCCCCCGAATTGCGCCTCATCCAGGAGCAGGACCAACCGTGTCAAATCCACAGACCACAATTCCTAATCCCAACGCCCATCCCGAATAGGGCGGAGGACACAGTTCAACGATCGGAGCTAAAATCTCCAGGACCGGAAGAAACGGGGGGATCGGCACGGAATGGAAACCTAAGGAATCACAGGACGGTTGCTTACTTGTCCCAGTTGATCTCCGTCTGCTGGAGCGACGGGATCTTGGCGGCCCTGGTTGTCGTATCCATGGCCGCGCTCAAATCCTCCCGCTTCCTCTACTAATCCGCGACTCCCGAGGTGAGAACCGAAGGGGGCGCCGCCTCGCCGCGGCTGGGGGCTTGGACTCGACTCGGAGACGGCAAGAATGGCGGGCGGGCTGCTGTGGCTGGCTTCCTCCTGTTTCCCCTTTTATGCTTTCGTGCTCTTTTTGTCCACAACAACTCGCCAAGAATGGGGGACAGAGCATGTGTTCCTCGCCCGCTTCCGCTTTGTTGGAGTTGGACGGCGTCGCCCGGGATGGGGGGCTCTTCTTTCTTTCTTGGGCCCAAAGGCAAAATATGAGAAATAACCGCGTGATCGTTGTTGGGCTAGGGTGCCAGGCCCGTTCGCTTCTTAGTTTATGCGAGTGGCCTCATTGCGCTAAAAAAAAATGCGAGTGGATGTCGCCATGTGGTCTTTGAACTCGCTTATACGGAATACGATACAAATTGCTCCTGGTTGGCACCAGCTGATTGATGAGCTCCTATCAGACGAAAAGTAATAATAACCCCCAAAAAATGGGGTAACGAATCCGCAAAATTGCGGGTTTTGATAGAGTTAAGTCTGCTGACAAAAATATTGCCGGGAACAACCAAATAAAGGCTTACCCCAAAATCCTACAATGTGTGCACTCAACGCTTTTGCACTTTGGCTATAGATCGAAGAAAAAATATTTGGATTGGTCACATGGGATATAAGAACATTGGATTTATCATAAAAATGCTTTTGTATTACCGTATTTATTATTATTATTTTCATACAAAAATTAGTGTTTAAGAGTGTGCATTAGATATTATCCAAAAAGTCATACATTTACATACAGATAGAGTAAGTTAGCAACCATTCCCAACGAGTCTTTCCACTCTATTAATTCTGGTTCTCCAAAAGTTTTTCTAAATGATAAGTCTACTTAATCATCTTTTAGCACCTCATAAACAGTTGCCTTTTGTTGATAACAAATTCTAGAATAGAATTTTCATAGAACATTCTTCCATCCATACATTCTCCCAGAATCAAGCTTTCTTCACATTACCTATAATGTATTTCAACACTCTCAAACAACTCTCTTTGCATTCTTGTAAACCTTTCCAAAACTGAGAACCCTCTCCGGATGTAGAACTGAAGAAGCCTCTATCCCATAAGTATTTTCCCCCCTTAATAGGTTGCAGCACAATGTCTCATCACCTCTCTCCAGTTTAAAAATCCATTTAGATAATAAGCATACATTCATTGTTTTAATATCAATAAAACCAAGGCCACCTCCCTCCTTTGGACAGGCGAACATTTCTCATCTTGTCGTGTGGCATTTTTTTCTTCAACCCTGCTCCATGCCGAAAAAAAAGGCCCTGGAACTATCCATTTTGTGATTAATTTCTCCTTGAAGCAGATAAACCCCTATGATATATGTAGGGATAGAGCTTAAACAGGACTTAGATAAGATCATCTTCTCCCCATATGAAAGGTTACAGCTCTGCTAAGATGGTAATCTTTTTTCCAACTTTTGATATACATAAGCTAGATCAGCTATTTTGATATGTGTGTCACTGATAATTATGCCAAGATATTTTATAGGGAGTATTCCACAATTACTGTACAAAAATATCAGTCATCCTCTTTTTCTTGTTTGTCCACACCTAGAACAAACAGCTCACTCTTCTGGTAATTAATATTAAGCCTCCAACATCTTCTCAAAACAGTAAAACATAATATTTGTATTAGCAAATTTTTATCCTCTTATTCTAGAAATATTATAGTGTCATGAGCATAATAAAGATGACTAAGCCCCCTTGTAGAACGTAGACCTTTGATGCTGCCTGAATCTTTAGGCTTTATTAACATCGTTGCTAGGTGTCACTCACTAGATTAAACAATAAAGGTGATAGTGGATCCCCTAACGTAAACCCATGTACTTCCTCTATATTGGTATTAGACGACTTTTAGGATAACGACACGATCTCTAAAACGTAACTTTGACTTCTCATTTTTTACAAAAATATTAATTAAAAATAATATATGTATACTTTTATAAAAATATTTTTTAAGATAAATCTATTTATATGATTTTTATATTTCCAAACTCAACGACTTAAAAGTTATTAATGATTTATATTTTTAGTGTTTGACGAAAATGTTATCAAAAACGTTATCTAATACCAATATGGAGGGAGTATGTTTTGAAATATAGACCAGGCACCCCCTATATCTACCGCCCATATATATATATATATATATATATATATATATATATATATATATATATATATATATATATATATATATATCAGCTGCATGTTGCATAGCTGGGCATTCACGACGGCCGAAAAACATGTATCCTCGCAGCGCGCATACATGGTGGTGGTCGGAAGAGAAGACCTTCAAGTCGGCGTCGCGCTAGCCCTTGGCGGTGAGTCCTGTCACGGGTGTAGACAGCCTAGCTCGTCCACGCTCCCCTCGCTCTCGCCGTGCGGAACCAGCACGATCCGCCGGGGCAGGGGCGGCGGCGGAGGGACCACCACCAGCTGCTGCGTATCTCTGTAGGGTGCCGCCCGGAGGGCAGCGAGCTCCTGCACCTGCTGCTTATATATTGGGATGGTGCTGAGCGCGGCGGCGCGGGACGCCCAGCGTGTCCTCTCCTCGCAGCCGCGGGGGCGCCACGGAGGGCGGGCGGCAACGCCGGCTGGCACTTGCTGGGTGCCGTGTGCCGCCGCCGTCCTCGAGCAGCCGTCGCTGTGCCGCTGTGCCACCGGACCTCCGTCCGGCCTCCGCCCGCCATGTGGCTCAGTGGCTCCCGAGATAGAAGACGACGACCGAGTCCAGACTGCGAACCGTGCCGAATCCGGGCCGCCGATGTCTGATCGGACGGCTCTCAGCCTCTCAGGGACTCAAGGGGCGGTCGGTAAATGAAATGAAATACCGTCCACCCCCGACCTGGTAGCGCCTCCTCTGGTCGGTGCCCCGCCTTCGCCGGAGCGCCGCCGCGTTCCGACCGCTACCCGCCTCCGTTCCCTTGTTCCCAGCGGTCGGTCGGCGCCCATGAATGGTGATCACGCTTGCGGCCGCCGGCCAAGGACCAGATTCCCTGGCAACCAACTCGGGCTCGATCTGCCTGTGAGGCTCTGACCAAAGGCAAGGCTTGCCATTGGCTGGCCTCCAGCAAAGCAACGACCGCGCCACGACGCCGCCGATGAGGCCTCGCCGGCACCGTTCTGGACAACCATCAATCAACTCGTGTGCTGCAGGTTGCAGCCCCGCCGGAACGTGTCAGGATGAACCAGATGGGCGTGTCCGGCTGCTGGATGTCGGCAACGGCGCAGACAGGATGATCCTGGCGGAGCTCGCCGGGAAGAAGCTGTGCGCCGTGCACTTGCCTGTGAGCACGGAGACGGTGACCGTGTGTGGCAACAAGAACGGCGCCGGAGCATGGGCAACGCAGCTTGTGATGCGCTTGCACGATGGCCGGAGCCATTTTGACGGGAGCCAGAGCTCTACCAAAGGGGGCTTGAACTTGAAAAACCGTTGGCACTATGGTTCAGAACGATCTGAATTGTTTCTGCTAGCTGCTCATTCTTCAGTATGCACGAATAATGGCCTGTGGTCTGTGGATATAAGATACCGATGAATATGGTTCATCTGTTTTAGACTTTACCATGAGTTTCGTCCAAACAAAATCTTCATCAAGTGCAGGGAGAGGGAACAAGCACCCCCATAGAATTTTAGTTTTCACATAGGAACCTCTCTCTAATTTTAGTTATTTGAGTCATCCGTTCAATCCATCTAGCAGGGAAGAGTTCTTTCAACACATCCATCATAAAATCCCAAAGCACTTTACCATATGCCTTGTCAAAATCAAGCTTGAGTATCACTCATGTTTGCTTCCTCACTCTGATTTCATGAAGTGCTTCATGCAAAATTATTACCCTCTCTAGAATATATCGTCCTCGAATAAAAGCGATCTGAGTTTCACTTATGATTTTATCAGCAGCAGAGGTGAGTCTCATTGTCAATGTCTTATTCAATGTTTAGCACACAAATGGGTATGCATTGTTGGATACTAGTTGCTTCCTTGAGTTTGGGAATCAGTGTGATAAGTTCATAATTCACTTTTGGCAATGTTTATTTCTGTTTTTTTTCGAGAACTTGCCTTGGCAAGATGTTTGGTTCCTCTCTATGGAACTTCCGGAACATCTCAAAGATTGGTTCCTTAAACTGTTCTTAGAATTCTCTGTAAAAGTTCACTGGCAAACCATCTGGCACACTGGCGAGAACTAGGATCCCTGTCTTTCAAAGCACTCTCAATCTCATTCATGGTTAAAGGTTGAATTGTTGCCTTGTGGTTCACTACCAAAAAGGTCTTTGTAATATTTCCTTATCAATATGTTCCCTAAGACTTTCTTCCCCTCTAATTTCTTGCTGTCCCTCTACAACTACAAGAGTAAATATAGTACACTTCTTCCTCCTATCACTAATAACCACACCATGAAAGTATACATTATTAGCATCTCCTTTCAATAACCATTTAATCCCCCCCCCCTCTTTTTTGCCATGTAATTTCATCAAATGTGAATACTCCCTCCATATTGTTATTAGATGAAATTTTGGACAAGATTTCAGTCAAACATTGGGAATATAAATCATGAATAGCTTTTAAATCATTGAGTTTGGAAATATAAAAACCATGTGAATAGATGTGTCTTAAAAATGTTTTTATAAAAGTATATATATTATTTTTTAATAAATATTTTTGTAAAAATAAGGAGTCAAAGTTACGTTTTGGAGACCGTGTCGTTGTCCTAAACGACATCTAATAACAATATGGAGGGAGTATACTCTCCAAAAATGTCTCAATAAATTCTCTCCTCTGATGTTCTACGTCTAATTTAATAAATTTATCTTTAAGCCTAGCATTGTCCTTCTTCAAACCACTGTTAAAATTAACGCTTCAGCTTTTCCAAAGTTGCCTGATTGATTTCTTAATTGTTTTCCAATACTCTTGAACCTCCGGTCCCCTCTCTTGCTGGCCATTTACCACACACCATTTCTCTGAACCCCCGCTGAGTAAGCTATTCAGACTCAGATCTAAAAAAATAATGATGTTCTATCCTTTCATCCTCCGTGGTTATGATCTGAACCCACTTTAGCATTATTTCAAAGCGTTTTGTCAACATCTTGCGAACAATCGCCCTCAAAAAAGAGAATCTCTTCCTGGTCAACATGCTGATACTCCACGCTCCCCAAGAGGCCAGCCCATGTGGGCGTGGCATACAGCACCAGGCCACCAGCCCCCGCCCCGGCCGATCTACGGCGTTTTGTTCGTGGACCGGGAGTCGTCGTCGTCGTGAAGCTTCAAATTGGGCGGGCGCATCGCTGGCGATCAGAGCCTCTGTCGTCCTGCGCGGTGGTTTCTTTAAACGAACTTGATCTCTCACGGCCACGGGTCATCAGTCATCATCCTCTGTCTGTCATTATTTAATTTAAACGAACTCCCAGAGGCTGAAGATTACCATAATACGATCGTTAGGCTGTGGCCGGTGACTGAAAAGAGCTTCGGTTGGGAATCGCCATGCCCATGCCCATGCACTGGTCGATTTGCGAAAACTCCAGTCAATAGCCCGTGACCGGCAATTATGGGTGCTTCTGTGAGGTCAACTCGAAGGCGTTGACTGATGTGCTATAAACTGAACCCATCTCCCCCTGTCCTATACCACATTCGCCGGCTACCCCCGTGGCCAAGGCCGAGTTCGCAGCTGTATCTCGAGCGAGATCGCCGGATAGACATCTATCGCTCGGGAAGGAGGCCGCAAAGGAAGAATGGCGACCGCCGGCAGACGCAGACCAGCCACTTATTGCTGCGCCGCCGCGCTGCTCGCCGCCGCCCTGTTGCTCTCCGCACCGGACACCACAGGTTGGGCTCGTTCGTTATATTCTCCACTCTTCCTCCTCCTCACTCCTGTGCTACTTGAACAGCTTTTGGGCAGTGTTCTGGATTGGTCAGAAAACAAACCTGTAACTATTTAAGGGTTTGTTCAACATAGTTTAGATGACGAATATTGAGGGAAAATACTACTTGGAGATAGACCAATCTACAGTACCATTCAAGATCCAAGCTGGCTACATTTTATATGCTAGTACATTGCTACTAAATGTTAAGATGGCTTCAAATTTCGGGATATATCTTTGACGGGGACCCTTTTTGTTTGCTTTTGCAGAGGCTTATGATTCCCTGGATCCAAATGGCAACATCACTATAAAATGGGATGTTATGCAATGGACTCCTGATGGATATGTTGTAAGTAGCATTCCCACACCAACAGTAGCTGTATCTCTTTCATCTTCAGGTTCAACCTAGTAATAGGCTTATCTTTTCTACTGAACTAATTTGATTTACAAACAAGAAAAATAGCATATCTAGTTCATCATTTCCAGTAAAATGTCTCGTGCAGGCTGTTGTCACCATGTACAACTACCAAAAATTCCGGCACATCGGGGCACCTGGGTGGCAGCTGGGGTGGACATGGGCAAAGAAGGAGGTCATATGGTCGATGGTTGGGGCACAGACCACCGAACAGGGTGACTGCTCACGTTTCAAGGGCAACACTCCCCACAGCTGCAAGAAAGATCCCACGATCGTTGATCTACTTCCAGGCACTCCATACAACATGCAGGTTGCCAATTGCTGCAAAGCAGGAGTTATAAGTACGTTTGATCAGGACCCGGAAAATGCTGCTTCCTCCTTCCAGCTCAGTGTAGGCCTTGCTGGGACTACCACTAAGACTGTTAAGGTGCCAAAGAGCTTCACTCTTAGGACTCCTGGTCCCGGCTACACCTGTGGGCGTGTTATTGTGGTCAAGCCTTCTATGTTTTTCACCGCGGATGGACGCAGGGCAACCCGGGCTCTAAGTAAGTTGTCCATCTGTTGAACTTTATATTTTGCTTGCCATCAGATGCCTGTATGCTTTGTGAGAATTAGCTTACAAGCTAAAACAGTTGTGTTATTCAGCACATTCCTATTTCTTTTGAAAAAATATATTTCTATTTCTTAAACATGATTCCTAAACATGAGGTTACATTATTACTTGTCAGATCAGAGAAAATGAATTTAATTTACTTTGTATTACCTGTCAGAATATCTTAATCCTCATATTACATTATGTATTACACATTGTATGGGAGATCAGAATAGGGCGTTGCTTGTTTATTTGTTAGCAAAGAAAGGTAGTACCTTGCACAGGAACGTCGATGGTGGTTTGGCTTTGACATGTTCCTAGCTGTGTTGTCCAGCTAGTAGCAGGCTAGCAGCCGATGGCAAACAATCCCTGGTTTAATATAATTTCTTCGTCTAGAAATAGACGATAATTTCAGTTAGTTTTGTTCTGCGGCAAGTACGTACTGTGTTTTAACTCGAGAGAATCATTGGAAAGGTTCCACACGATGTCGGTTTGTCTAAATTCCATTGCAGGGAGTATAACTAGCTCGATGAATTTTAACAAATAAAGACATTGTTCTTTATATGTGCAGTGACATGGAAGGTGACTTGCACGTATTCCCAATTTCTTGCCCAGAAGACTCCATCCTGCTGTGTGTCGCTATCATCGTTTTACAACGACACAACTGTGGAGTGCCCAACATGCTCTTGTGGCTGCCAAAACCCAGATCGTTCAAACTGTGTGAAGTGAGCTGACTTACTATTAATACTCTTCCTCTTAAGATCATCGCATTCTTTTATTCACAAAGGTTCTAATAAGTTTGTTGCATTTTACAGTAAGGATTCACCTCATCTACGATCCACAATTGATGGCCCTGGCAAATGGACTGGGCAGCCTCTTGTCGAGTGCACTTCCCACATGTGCCCGGTAAGAATCAACTGGCACGTGAAGCAGAACTACAAGGACTACTGGAGAGTGAAGATCACTGTCACAAACTTCAACTTCCGTATGAATTACACAGAGTGGAACTTAGTCGCTCAGAATCCAAACCTAGATAACATCACTCAGATGTTCGGCCTCAACTACGAACCACTGACCCCATATGGTGGTGGAATAAGTCAGTAAACTTGTTGCCGCTTATGAAAATATTAAAAAAATGAATCTTCTACCTTCCCTCTCTCTCTCTCTAATGCAATTTTCTTTTGTTCAATTTCAGATGACACAGCAATGCTATGGGGTGTAAACCCCTACAATGATGTGCTGATGCAAGCCAGCAAACTTGGGAGTGGGAGTGTGCAAGGAGAACTGCTTCTCCGGAAGGACTCACATACTTTCGCCTTCGAAAAGGGATGGGCCTTCCCACGCCGAGTGTACTTTAATGGTGACAACTGTGTCATGCCATCCCCCGAAAACTACCCATCCTTGCCGAGTGAACCATCCGAGTGATTATGGCTGATTGCCATTTCCGCAGAATAAATGTTACGGGGGCAGGGTTGAAGTGCCACTTTTTGGTAACCATAGATGATAGGATTGATAGATCGTTTGTATTTGGGCGATGAAAGGCTACTGCTGCTGCCGAAACCCGGCAGCTACGGGAGTTTATGATTTACTTTGTGACTTGAATAATTTATAGTTTGTGATTCTGATCATTTAAATTTTAGACTTCCTTAGTTATTTTGGGGCAGGGCTTTCTTTCTTCGGCCCAAAGGTAAGCAAACCTCGCGATCGTTCTTGGGCTCTTTGTTGACAAGCACGCAGGCGGTTTGGGGCGAATGGCCCATGTGGTCTTTGTCGTCGTCCTTCTCGTCTAGTAGTCGACCGCTGTACTCGTTTCCTTTGGCTGCATGATGCTGAAACGCCGGTTAGGGATCACTGGTTAGCTCCTCAGAGAAAGGTAGCGACGTGCGGTTATCAAACTTATAGGCTTTTCGTAATGTTAATGCTAATGCTACTGCTAATATTGGGGGAAACACCTAAATGAAAACTTACGTCTTCTGCACTCAAGTACTCAATAGGTCCGTATTTATTGAAGCCCTGATGAAATGCGCCTTGCGAATTCATCATCATGCTGTGTGAATGCACGTCACAATTTGGGGTGGAATCAAGGCCTTGGTTAGTTCCTAAATTTCACCTCTAAATTCCACTATATAAAAATAAGATTCACATTACATCAAAATGTCAGCGCATGCATGTAATACTAAATTTAGATGAATACTAATTACACAGTTTTATTATACTTTACGAGACGAACATTTTGAGCCTAATTAATCAATATTTGAACAATTATTCATAAATACAAACGAAATACTACAGTGTCAAACTCTAAAGTTTGGCCACCCAAACTTTGGAACTAAACAAGAGCTTGGAACTAAACAAGGCCCTGATGTTTCTTCGTGTACGTGTCCTCCCACTTTTTCTCGAGGCTGACACATTTTGCCATTCGCGTTGGGCCTGGCCTTAGATGGCTTAATATTAGGATAACATCTAACACGGTTTTATTAAATCTATCCTCGTTAGGTTGACTAAACATTCATCTATCTATCATGAATGATTTAATTTCGTTAAGATTTACAGTAGTTTAGTTTACTTTTCTGCTCGTAGATATGAACAGGACAAATACTCTAACCATGAACAAAACCATATCCGGCACCATTTCCAATCTTTTGACTTCGGCCTTGTTTAGTTTCCAAAGTTTGCCCCCAAATTCACTATGTAAAAAAAAATTTTCATCACATCAAAATACCGACACATGCATTAAGTACTAAATGTAGATGAAATCAAAAACTAATTGCACAGTTTTGATGTACTTTACGAGACGAACATTTTGAGCCTAATTAATCAATATTTGGATAATTATTTACAAATACAAACGAAATGCTACAGTGACGCTACAGTAACAAAATACTAACTTTGATCTCCCCAAATTGGCAATAAACAAGGCCTTCTTTTTCTAACATCTATCAACAAGACATCAATCACTAGCGCGCTCGAGAGAACTCAACCTATATACGTACACCGACGCGTCTGCACACGTGCTTGCAGTGATGGTCTTTAATTGCTCAGATAAAATTGCTCCAAAGAAAAAGAAAAGGGAAGTTGCACTGCCTTGGACGAAATTGATTCTGCTTTGTAAGAAAAAGAATGTCCACGAAAAATTGTATCGCGAACTCATTCTCTTGTCCAAATCATCGAGCCTTTATTACACAGCAACAACTACGGAAGTTATTCGGCGTGTTTCTTTCTCTCTTTCTGGTGGTACGTGAACATCACTGACGCTAAATTTAATTAATTAATTTGCACTTAGAAACAGAGTAATTGAACTGTTGATTGCTGAACCTTTGCGGGAAAACAATTTTAGTGCTGGCTACTGCTCGGAGATAGTATCTATTTTCAGTCTCTGGCACGAGCCCTTCAATCATGATCTAATCTTCTCTCGCAACTACAATTATTATAAACTAATCACCTCCCTGCAGCTCGCCATGCACGGCTCTCCCGATATATTCAGCCATGCAGTATGCAGAGCCGCAGACGTTTTGCACAGCCTAGCTAGGCTGTCCACCGGCATTTCCTCCACTCGCTGCCATGCGGGTCCCACCTTGTATCAGCTCCCCCAGCTACTAGCTCCACTCATTCCATGCTTCAGTTAGGAAAGAAGGGATCCCAGGAAAGAAATATACGAGTACAACACATGGAGGTTGTTAGGGTCGGGCTATAGACTACAGCTGGAGATCTTGATGCCGATACCGATTAATTAACAAGAAAATAAATAAAAACCAGTTGTTAAATAATCTCGCATGGTCGCCACGGGTTGTTGGTACGTCCAGGTTGCAGCACCTACCGCCGCGATGGCGATGGGGTCTACAGCGTTAGTTGGTGCACCGGGCGCACGCGCTCGGATCGTCTTGGCCTGTGCGATTTGCGTGGTGCACCGCTGGTGATTAGTGGCGCTGCTCTCTCTCTCTCTCTCTCTCTCTCTCTCTCTCTCTCTCTCTCTCTCTTTCTGTTTTTTTTTCTTTTTCGCCCCCCACCGACAGAAAGAGGGAGGAGGGGCTCTGCCGCGCCCGCGTTTCTTTATTCCCTGCAGTGTCGGCTCGCATGTGTGCGTTTAGCCTCACCTCATGGGTCATCGCGCTCTGTCATTACTTAAACGCACTCGTAAAGCTCGGACCTGGATCCAGTGCAGTGGAAACCTCCACTGCAACTTAAGCAGTACCAATCATCTAACCATCCAGCAAGGATTCAACGTCCATGATGAAAACCAAGGGCAATCCACCTTTAGTCCTTTACTAAGTAAAGCTACTACGCTTGCAATTTGAACATGGTGTTTGTGAACATTATAAGAAAAAAACATTTCAGTTTTTGCATAAAAAAGGAAAAACATTTCAGCAATAATTTTATTCTTCATACATTTTTTCTAAATTACGATATTAAAGTCTGTCTAAATTGGAATGTTTCATTTTTACCGTTGCAAGAAAAAAACGCATACCAAATATTACTAGTATAAATACCGATGCTAATGCTACATATATATTTTATAATACAAATAAAACAATGTGAAAACGATTATATTGTGGTAATCAATCTACCAATGAGATTGTTTTATGATCTATACATAAAGAAACAGTAAAATCATTATATAAAAATTACATAGCTAATTGCACTAACTAAATGTCACAAAGAAATATTTTCTAAATTGATAGACATTACATATTCTCTCATTATAACCCCATGTACTCCGGAATAGCAAAGTCAGCAGAAATGTTGCCGTAAAAAAGGATACATGAGAGTTTCCAAAAAATATTATACTTCACCATCAATATAGTCATTTACTCACTAAACTGTGCCTTTACTATGGTCTAGTTGGGATGGGGAACCCACAATCTAGATACTCTGTTCCTAGCATTTGTCTTACACAAGTGGTTACTGGCTGCAAACAATATAAAGAGAAAAGGGAGGGAAAAGGAAGTTCTCATCCAAGACGTTGCTTGCCCTTTAAATGGTTCAGATGGACCTACTGCTTAAGTTGCAGTGGAGGTTACCACTGCACTGGATCCAGGTCCGTAAAGCTCGGCACTGATTGATTGTTCCGGTTTTGCCCTTGGGGGCTGGGACTGGCAGCTGTATGGTGACTGATCAGGGCGGAGCCAGACGATTTTGCCATCTATGTCAGCTCTTTTACATACTTGACACCATAAACAAATAGTGCACAACAGTAACTTTCTATTATTTTTTTTACAAAATTATCGATGTCAGCTGATATCGATAAAGAAGCCCAGCTCCGCCGGTGACAAACACACTGCTCACGATGGTGATACTCTATGCCCAGTCACTGCTAAGCTTCAGAGGATTTGCCATGACAATATTATAATTAATATAGTGTCCGCTAAATCTAACAATTTGAACCCATTCCCGCTCCCCAAAGCATGATATATGAATTTTCGTTTTAGAGTACAACGAACAACGGGAATTCTTCTTTTCCATGTTCGCTTGGCTTATCAACAGCGAGATAGCAGTATTTTTCTCTCTGTATAAATTAGTATCAGCCATCAGTCAGCAATATTTTTTTTCTCAGCATAAACCAGCATCAGTCATCTGCCACTAGCCAGCCGAACAGGTTGGCAAAATTCCTGAAAGCAGGTAGATTTTCAGTTTTCACTTACCGTTAATCACCTATCTGCCCCGCCGTCCCTGTCCCGAAGCGAAACATCACCAACAGCTGTGTATCACCAGGGGCATTCCGGTAAATGCACGACGGAGGTTGAGGTGTCACATCTACTCTCTCCCGGCAAGAAAACGTCCCCGATATAACATCACCAACAGCTGCGCGGAAGGAAGCAGCCGCTGCGGAGCAGAGCGTGTCGTGCTGCCGTCGCAGTAAAAACAGGGGAGGAGAGGGAGACGCGGCCGCACATCAGCACATGCTTTAAGTCCCACTCCCCAGCGCACCCAGATCTCCGCCCTCCTCCCATTCCTCCCACATTCCCCGGCGTGCCCATCCGCGGCCGCAATCGCCGCCGCCGTCCGGAGCGAGATCGGCGGGTAGACCGTCGCGGCTCCTGTATCTGTCGGTGGGAGACCCCCGCGTGTCGGTGAGGCGGGTGGCTGGAGGAAGGATGGCGGCGGGCGGCAGATCCGTCGCGTGCTGCGCCGCCGTGCTGCTCGCGGCCGCGCTGCTCCTCTCCGCGCCGACTACCACAGGTTCGGCACCTTCGGCTCCTCTTCCTGCTCCTCTGCTCTCTCTGCGTGTGTCGTCCTGCTTGTGCCGCGAATGCGCGAGCTGGTTAGATCCGGCGCCCGATCGCCGTTGCTTCTGCGGCGACTGAGCTCGGAGAGCTCCTATGATGCTTCGGCTGAGTGGTTCCGATGCACTCTGACAAATGCGGCCCCGTTTGGTTGGTGTGGTCAGTGTCGGTGGCTCCTATGATGCTTCCGCTGAGTAATTTTGATCCCACTGTGCTTCAATTCAGCTCGATCCTCGAGCTTGGCCCAATTATGGTTCGAAATTAAGTAGGCTTAGCTTCCCGCAACCGGGAGGGTAGCGCGCATGGAGGTGGAGCTGCCGTCTAACCAATTAACCAGTGCCACTGTCTGCTGAATCTTGTTATGAGCTGTTCCATACTGAGCATCTTGATGATAGATCTGTTCAAGAAGTGAACAAATTAGTCAAGATCTTAGTTAATTACAGTTCACTCTAAACCGGATCCAGTGGCAAACTTAGGTGTTTGGATCTTCTAAATTGAATTAGATGTAGCATAGACTTCATCTATTGTGCCTATTGATTGTTCATGCTTCTATAATTGGGATCTGTATTTAATGTGGACCATTCGTTTGCTCTCTGCAGAAGCTTATGATTCATTGGATCCAAATGGCAACATCACTATAAAATGGGATATTATGCAATGGACTCCTGATGGATATGTCGTAAGTAGCACGCTCACTCCAACAGTTGTATCTCTTTCATCTTCAACCTTGTAGGCCCTGATCCATCTATTGAATAATCCGGTTTGACCTGTACAGTATAAGTTATGTAACATGGCCAAAGGTTGAATAGAAACATACATCACAGATACAAGAAAAGCATCTAAAATTTATGTCAGCAGGACGTTATGCATATCTGATTCATGATTTCCCATAAAATCTCTCCTGCAGGCTGTTGTCACTATGTTCAACTATCAGCAATTCCGGCATATTGGGGCACCTGGGTGGCAGCTTGGGTGGACATGGGCAAAGAAGGAGGTCATATGGTCGATGGTTGGGGCACAGACTACCGAACAGGGTGATTGCTCGAAATTCAAGGGCAACACTCCCCACTGCTGCAAGAAAGATCCCACGATTGTTGATTTACTTCCAGGCACTCCATACAACATGCAGATTGCCAATTGCTGCAAAGCAGGAGTCATAAATACATTTAACCAGGACCCAGCAAATGCTGCTTCCTCCTTTCAGATTAGTGTAGGTCTTGCTGGGACTACCAATAAGACTGTTAAGGTGCCAAAGAACTTCACTCTTAAGACTCCAGGTCCTGGGTACACATGTGGGCGTGCCATTGTTGGCAGGCCGACGAAGTTTTTCACCGCGGATGGGCGCAGAGCAACCCAAGCTCTAAGTAAGTTGCCCATCTATTGAGATTTACATTTTACTTGCTATAAGTTGCTCGTGTACTTTGTGGAATAAGGTACAGCTAAATCATTGTATTATCCAGCGTGTTCTTATTCCTTCATCAGGATTTCAAATTGTCAGGTTACAATGGTACATTACTTGTCAGATTAGTAAAAAAAGTAGAAGCATTTTAACAAGAGGGATTTGTTCTCAAAGTAGTGCTTATTGGTATTTGTGTACAATAAGTTACTACTAGGCCTAATAAAATGCATTCTATTTTTTTTTGTTCTTTGCAAAATAATATAGTAGAATTGCGGATAATAGTAGGAAATGTCCCATACAAGTTGCTATTTTGTCTAAATTTTATAGTAGATGATTTATTTCACTTGATTGTTATTAACAAAGACACTCTCTATCTGCAGTGACATGGAATGTGACTTGCACATATTCCCAATTTCTTGCTCAGAAGACTCCATCCTGCTGTGTATCTATGTCATCATTTTACAATGACACAATTGTGAACTGCCCAACATGCTCTTGTGGCTGCCAAAATCCAAGTGGGTCAAACTGTGTGAAGTGAGTTTACCTACTTTTTACTCTTAATACACTTCATATTAGGGTTCTATTTTTTCCTTTGTAAAGGTTCTGATGAGTTTGGTTGCATTTCACAGTGAGGATTCACCTAATCTGCAATCTGCAATTGATGGCCCTGGGAAATGGACTGGCCAGCCTCTTGTACAATGCACTTCCCACATGTGCCCAATAAGAATCCACTGGCATGTGAAGCTCAACTACAAGGAATACTGGAGAGTGAAAATCACTATCACAAACTTCAACTTCCGCATGAATTACACGCAGTGGAACTTGGTCGTTCAGCATCCAAACTTTGATAATATCACTCAGCTGTTCAGCTTCAACTACAAACCACTTACCCCATATGGTGGTGGAATAAGTAAGTAATTGTCTTCCTTTCAAAAAGGAAATCAAAATGACCAGCCTCCCTTGCTCCCCTAATGTAGTTTGTTTGTCCCATTTCAGATGATACAGCAATGTTCTGGGGTGTAAAATTCTACAATGATTTGCTGATGCAAGCTGGTAAACTTGGGAATGTGCAATCAGAACTACTACTACGCAAGGACTCCAAGGATTTCACCTTTGAAAAGGGATGGGCCTTCCCACGCCGAGTGTACTTCAATGGTGATAATTGTGTCATGCCATCTCCTGAAAATTATCCGTGGTTGCCCAATGCAAGCCTTCTAACAAAACCATTGACACTCCCACTATTAGTATTCTGGGCTGTGTTGGCTACACTGTTGGCTTATGCATGATGAGTGGGATCAAGAGATTTAGCGAGCTTCAAGTTGATGTCAGATTCCATGAGGTGCACTGCAACAGGTCATTTGTTCATTCTATTCCATGTTTGCACAGAAGAGATGACACAGCGCTGAGAAAAGTTTATATGTGTGTGTTTTTGTAAGTTAAAGGGCCTAAATGTATTTCTTGTCTGGTATATACTGGCCCCACAGCACTTTGGTGAACTTAGTTACAACAAATTAGGTAATTACAGTTGCACCTTCTGTATTTTATAGCAAACCCAGAATTTTTCATTGAATTATATGACTGCTCTTCTTGTAGTAAATGCACGGGTTTCCTGATGATGCTTTGTAAGATTATTGAACAGAAAGATGATGGTTGTGATCACTGAATTGTAGCGTCTTTATTCATTTTGCTGCTCGCTGAGCTTCTTGAGCTAAATAGCTAACGGCTAACGATGTTCATTTTCACTGAACCAAAAGAACATCAAGAAAAGAGGGAAAGAATCAATGCAGCACTTATAGCGCTTGTTTATTTGCAACAGAAACTGCAAACTTCAATCATGTATTTGCGCACATGTTGATTTGCAGCATCGATTAAGATGATCTATGACTACGAATCGTATAATGGCCTAGCAATAAAAAGATGCAAATCCTAGCTGGCTCGAGAACCCTAAGAGCCTACTGCGGTGTTGCTGTGCCTTGTCACATAACAAATGCTTAGCCTCTAAAAAAAATGCTTAGGAAGCAGCTCCTGAGAAGAACAGCAAAATGCAGGTTTGCAGGATGATTTACTTTAAAAAAAAGAAGATTGGTGTTGCTCCCCTAAGAAGAATAGCAAAAAAATGATTTGCACAGATTCGTATTGCTGCTGCCTAGTTGGAGAATGGCCTGACAAATGCCTTATAATTTGATCTGTTTACTTGTGTGAAGTACACGGCATGTATCCTTTGAACGAAACTAGATCACAGCTTTTCTACCTCTGAAGTTAAAATCTCGGCAACGAAAGTACACAACTGCAGATTCAGTAATTGGTCAAGGTGGAGCAAAGAACAATATTCAAAATTATAACAGAACCACAACAATGAAAAGCACAACATTACTGCAAAATACATCGCAACATCGTATGAAGAACAGGATGATTCGCTGAAACAACTTACTTCAGGTTTGAAGAAAAATACCTGGCCTTCTATGATGAAAACCAAGCTTTTGGCTTGTGCCAGTCTCATGTCTGGTGCTCCCAAGTCTCAGAGATCAGAGGAGGGCATATGGCACCCATGGCCTGGTATATATTCATGAGAGACCATAGATGCAGTGCAGTAGAAGGATGGGCTGATGGTTCGGCCGTAGCTTTTGGTTTGTTGGCTAGTTGCGGTTCAAAGCAAACCCCAGCTTGAAGCTCATCATCCTCACCTTCCACATGTTTGCTACACCTTTAAGCAATGCCGTCTAAGAGCACCGTTCCAGTTTACTCAGGATATATGAGAATTCTACTACAAATCTTAACGGTGATGGTGAAACAATTGCGATGAAAGAGAAGAGGGACCTACTAAAGCTACCTGATAACATTTTGAAATGTACCGCACAACTATCTGTACCTTATTGAGATTTAGACAGTTTATGTAAAGGAAATAAAATGAAAGGAATAATTGGGCCGATGTGATGCCCGCTGTCGATATTTAACGAACAGGAGAGAAACCTTTTGATTAAACCTCCTGCAATTCAGTTTCACACCTTTTGAATAATGTGAAACGATACATAACACAAAAGGCATTCGATGGTTCAGCTAAAAAGTAAGATTGAATGTGGAACCATGACATTCAAAAGCAGAATGGGTGGCATGGAACAAATTTGTGCCAGCACTCATGATGGTTGGATCCAACTTTCAAGACAAATCCATCAATTGATATCAATGAAATAGCCATCAATTGGGCAAATGTTTGACTTAAAGTGTCTAAGAATCGAATATCATAGTGTGTTTTGGTCCTGGACAGCAGTACATATATCTGACCATGCACCAGGGTAAAATGGGTTGATCCTTCTCAAAAGGTTTTATCTGCTCAACACAGTGACCTTTATTTCCTTCGCGCATATAATATGGCAACAACAATCGAAATCCCAACTGCAGCTGCCGGAATTGCCCAGTACTGCACCGCACGATCCACCAGCTTGCTGGCAAATCCCGTATCCTGCTCCTTCCTGAAAACCTCCATCTCAGGAATATCAGGAGTCGGGTCCAACTCACCAATGAAGTAATCTTGCATTAGCTCCTTGGCACTCTTGCTGTGCCCCGCATCGTCAAATTCTTCCTTAGCATCCTTACCTTCAGAGAGATTGACACCGAGTCAAACAAACCCATACAGGAAACATTAATACCCTCATGAGCAAGGACAAGAATAGGGAATCAGGGGTCAGGGCAGCAATACCAGTTGCTTCGAGCAGAACATCAGCACCCCCGGGATGGTCTTCCAAATACTTGGTCACATCATAAATCTGCATTGCATTAATCAGCAGACGATGAGTTCACGTAGCAGAAAGATCAGTGCAGCACATCTCAATTCTAATTGACCTCAAGCTTCAATAGACCCAGTTTGTGCTGGCAACTAGCGAGGAACAGACGGAATAAATTCACAGGCTATCTAATGCTGTGACAGCACAATCAACCTGCCAAATTAGTTTACCGCCCTCCCAATCTCCCAAACCTCACATGCCCTTCCAAACTCCCAAATCTGAGCCTAGACAACGGTGCACCACAGGCCGCGCACGGAAGCAAAGGCCTCCCAGGCATTCCATCGAACACGTCGCGAGCAACGTCGCATCGAACTCGAACAGTACGCGCTCACCTTTCCCCACGCGCGTTCACATCTCTACCTACCAAACATACTTACCTGCCTACCTACACCGTACGTACAGCAGCAAGCAAAAGGAGGCGGAAGAGGGTGCGGAACGGCGGCGCTACCTACCTTGCCGTCGACGACGACCCAGCAGTCCTCGGGGGTGTTGTGGAGGGCGGCCTCCTTCATGCTATACAGCTTCGTCAGCGTCGGCATCTCGTCCCCTTGCGGCTCCCTTCTCTATCAATCTAATCGAATCGGCGACGGCAAGGAGGCGGCGATTAGATTATATGAGGGGGCAGCGACCGCCGCGCCTTGCCGTGGAAGAAGAGAGGGATACCAGTAGTCGCAGGCTACGCCGCTAAGGTTCTTGACTCGTTGGGAGTTGGGAATCGGGATCCACGGCTACGCGCCTGTGCTAACTTGCTGCGGAAGAAGAACAAATTGGAGGCGGGGGTTGGGGGTAGTTGCCGTCCGCTTTGGTCTCGTAGGCCGCTAGGGTTATGTGCTTAGATGCACGGCCCAGTGCGAATCTGGCCCACGGGTTGACAGTAAGTCGAGAGCTTGTAGAGAGCGTGTTGAAGCCCAAACCCAAAGACATCGAGATTCCTTTGGTTTGATTTTTTTTCTTTGAAACTCCTACTGATTCGCACGTCAGCATGATAACTTGGCATGAGTAAGATTACGAAGAAGAATAACTTTTTTAGCTACTCCAATCATCTCAAATTACTATTTATCGTTGATTTTTGCTTGCAACTTTTGACTAATCTAATTCAAAAAAATATATATTTATCACTTACTTTTTTGTGATTTACTTTATCATGAAATATATCTTAAGTATGACTTATATCTTCAATATATTTGCACTAAATTTTTAATAAGATGAATGAAAAACTTCGTGTAGCTCATCATTTATTGGCAAAAATCAAAATAAAATGTTAAAAGTCAACCGTATTTAGGAATTTAGGAAAGATGAAATAAGAAAAAAAATTATCACAGTCGTGGCATGTGCATAGCAGATGAAGAATAAAGCTGCATCCAGTTTTTTCATTATCACACATTTCTCCCCTTTATGCGTACGTGATACTTTGATTAACTAATTTGGTTATTACACGCCACAATTTAACTGCCCTATAAAACTATGCTCCGTGGAGAGTTTCATCTCACGGCTTACAAATATGTCACGTCATGTAAAAAAGTTTGGGTTATGAATGAAATAAGAACTCCGAGACACATTTTGATTTCACGTTTTTTCTAGAGTAGCCATTGTATTTAGGGCATGTTTAGATCCGTGTCCTAACACAAGAAGTTGCTAAATTTAGAACTGATCCAAACTAGTAGGATTAAACTTCTTTACGAGCTCTAGCATTAAATTTGGTACTAAAAGGGACTAAAGTGGTCTTCTTTTCACCCCTACCCTCGTTACTCCCCTGACCCCCTAGCCCTGGTCACTCTCTCTCCCCACCCGAGGGGTAGAATGATCTTTGGTCACTCTCACTACGGGAAATAGGCTAAATGCCGAGTGCCTGGGAAACTCGGCAAAGTCAGATATACACTCGGCAAACAGGATGTCGGCAAAGCTCTGTTTGTCGAGTGTCTTTTGTCGGGCACTCGGCGAAGACTTTGCCGAGTGCCAAACACAATACTCGGCAAACATTTTTTTTGAAAAAAAAACTGGACGCAGCGCTGTTCGGCCACTACGCCTCGCCTACCGCCCGGTTGCCTGGCCGCAGGCCGCCTGGTCCCCGCCCGTCCGCCTGATCGCCTGCCCCCCCCCCCCCTCGCCGACTGCCGGTCGCATGCTCCTGGCCACCTGCGCCTGAGCGAGAGGGAGAGAAGAGAGAGGGAGGGGATAAGAAAGAATGCGTATTTTATTTGTATGAGTGAGGGAGAGATGCATGTGCTCCAATTTGGATCAATGAGAGATCTCCATTTTGAAGTTATGGATTGATGACGTGGCAACGTGTGTTTTCCTTTTGTGCTTGTATCAAAATTTAGATGGCTAAACAATTTCAAATGAAAACATTGTAAACTACAAACTATTATATCTCTTTGAGAGCAACAACTTTGATATAGAACATATTTACATCTGAGGTAATTTAAAATTTTTAAAAATTCAAGATTTCAAATTAGATACATTATAAGGATATTTTAAAGTATTAAACAATCTCAAATTAAAATGTTGTCAACTACAAAGTTTTATATTTCATGGATATGTACAAATTTGATATATAATTTATTAACATTCGAGATCATTTGAAAATTTAGAATTTTAAATTTCAAATTAGATAACTTATAATAATATTTTGAGTTATTAAACAATCTCAAATACAAAAGTTGTCAACTACAAAGTTTTATATTTCATCGAGGTGCACAACTTTCATATAAAGTTTTTTCATATCAGATCATATAAAAAAGTTTATATTCAAAAAATACATTCACTATCTCTCTCACATACAATCACATATATACTTCTTGTGAGTTGTTTTGATTTTGTAAATATCGTTATGACAAAATGTGAGAAATCTTCTCAACTTTTTATCACGGCCTCTATGTGTGATACCATCACATCAAGACAAATCTCATAATTTTAGACTTAATTTTCTTTTTTTAGAATTTAAAAATCATTCGGATACATGTTAGTGATCATATTTATTGACATAAGAGGTTTGAAATTTCTTTTTATTTCATAGGTATGGACTCAAACATGGCTAAATAACATGGATACAATTTTTTTACTCATTTTATTCTATTATTTGAATCACTTACAATTCAAATTTGACTTTATCCAAAAATTGCTTGTAATGTAATGTAATGTAATTAATTAATTATTTTAAATAAATACAAAAATACACTAAATTTTAACATGGAGTAACACATGTTGTACGTGGATAGTAGAAAAAATTTTGAGGCTAAAAAAGAAAAAAACTTAATTCTTTGCCGAGTGTCAAATATAATATACTCGGTAAAGAGATTCTTTGCCGAGTTTATTTTTTTGGCACTCAAAAAACAAGCTCTTTGCCGAGCGTATTTTGTTTGCCGAGTGATTTTTTGTACTCGATAAAGAGGTTGTTTGCCGAGTGCCCGAAAAAATACACTCGGTAAATTAAGGTTTTCCCGTAGTGTCTATTAATGCTTTTTAATCTATTTTAGCACTAGGAATCAAACTATGGTGCTAAACTTTACGACCTTCGTTTTAGATTTTTTCTTTCAGTACTAATGCACATCATTTAAAATGTCGGCATGACATCTTATTTAATAAGAATATAACCATCATTGAAATTAACCTAAGTAATTGCTCGAGATGAAGAGAAAGGGAATCTGGATGTATGATTTAGGTCAGTCTCAGCGCACAGTTTCACTACACGGTTACCTAGACTAAAACTAGATAATCATGTCAGCTCTCACATGCCATAAAACTCTCACTTCTCATCAGCAAATTTAACGCCATGAAACTCTCATGAAACCCCAACTGGGATTGGCCTTATGTCGTTCCTTGTCCCGCGGAGTTCATACTCTTGGGCATGAGGTTTCTTCACATATTGGCTCTCCGCACTCATATTACTCTGTTGCTTCACCGAAAAAAATATTTTATTCTGATCATCGAGATTCCTTTCTTTATCCTAATCCTCCCGTACCTATCTTTCCTCTATATCTTTACTCTATGCCAACTGCCAGGACATGCGACTCATATTTTAGTTTTTTTTTCTATTTTTCCCTTCCGCTCTCTCTCCCACCCCATCCCCCTGTCCCGCCGCCCATTCTCCCAGCTCTCTCTGTCTCCCCACCGCCCGCCTCCTCTCCGCCGAGGCTGCGCTTCCTCCCCTCTCCTCGTCGCCGCCACCCCCTCTCCTCTCTCCACCGCCGCCGCCCCCTCCCCTCTCCCCCGCCGCCGCCCAACGCCTTCCCCCTCCCCTACGCGCGGCGGGGCGGCTTCAGCGGTGGGGCGGGCAGGAGAGGGGCGGCGGGGAGGCTTCGGCTTGCGGTGGGGTGGCTTCGGCAGCGGGACGGACAGCGCACCGGGCGAGCGGCCACCAGCGCATGGTGGGCAGCGGTGCCGTGGGCGGCGGCGGCGCGGGGGCTCACGCCACGTCGGCGCATAGCGTTGCCTTGCTATCGCGTTAGATTTGGCGGAGCCGAGGACCTCCGCTTGCTTAGCGATGCCCTTCCAGGGGCCCGGAGCAGCTGCTGGTTGTGGTGGAGGAGTGTTTACCGGCCCCGGGTGCGGGTAGGGGCGGTCAACAATTCCCAATAACGCTTCCTGTCTTTGAACGTCGCTTTATGACTGCTTATCTCCTGGACCTTGTACGGAGGCCGTACGCACAGAAAACCACAGAGAGAAAAATTTAAAAAGAGGCGAGCCGGCCACTGGCAACTGGCAAGCAGCGGCCAGCGCGGAAGCGTTGCTCGTGGGTCACTGCCCTGTTCGGAGTCGGAGGCAATTCCGATGCATCCTCCTGCCACGGCGCCACGTTTCGAGCTCGCGATGGCGCCGCACACGGCGCGGCCGCGGAAGTCACAGGGCCAGGCCAGGGCCGGGGGGAGCAAATAAACGGAGAGCGCCGCAAGGACGCACGGCCGCGCCGCGAGCGGACGGCGAGCTGAGGCCGCTGCGCTACGCTGTCGCGCGCTGCAGCGGCCGGCTGGCCGGCCGGCCTAACAGCACGGCGGCACGGCCGCCGCGCGGAAGGACCGACGGATGGATGGATGGGAGAGACTGTAAAGCATAGGGGTCGCGTACGGTGGCGCGACGACGGACGGACGGCGAGGTTCGATTGATGGACTGCGACGCGCGGACGCCGACGAGCGACGACGCGGCCGTGCTCTTTGATCGGACCTACGGCCGAAATGGGCACGCGAGGGCGAGGCCGGCAGCGCCGAGGCGCCCGGCGGCGATAATGTGCAAAAACGTGCAGCTCGTCGATATGTCTGTCGTCTTTACTGGGGCTCCACTACTACTGTAGTCTGTAGGCGCGTACATATGCATGACGTCCTATTGATCTTTTTCTTTTTAGTTTCTGATCGACTTTCTATTTCCGTGGGTTTTCTTTTTGCAGGGTGTAGTGTTACTATCGGTGCACTCTCACACGTTCCATTTAATTCTCTGTTGCACTTACGCTGATGCATCCGTTCACTTAATTTAATACTAGTACGTGCACAGTTAAACCTACCTAACGACGGCCAGAAAAAGAACAGTACGTCGTCTAGCTCAAGTGACAAAAGGGCCACTTGATAAGTGTGCAATAATTTCCAATGGTGTAAATTCAGTGAAATAATAGTCCACCTCAAGAATTAATTAAGGTGTAAAATACCGTACTTTTGGTCGACATCGTTTTAGGATTTGTATGAGAATCATATTTTTCAAGGAGAACATGAATGCACACACTCTGAATTTATTTGACAAGCAAGCCCTAGTGCTGTTTAATTAGGTTTCCGAAAAGAAATATATACTGAAGCTCTACGTAGCCGGATATCATATCATATGCGCTTCTGAGTGCTATCACCTGAAACATTGTCATCCATACAAACAATATTCTCGCGCATGTAGCTGATATGCTGATGCGATAGTGCAGTGGGTGTCTCATATCGCATGTCTGAAAAAAAGAATATGATATGCTGAGTGGATATAGGTCGCACAAAAGGGAAAAGACCATAAAGTCCAATAAGAGATAAGAGTGCACGGATATATAGCCGAATCGATTTATGTTCACAGATATGTGTGGCTAGCTTGCTCTATATATAGCTCAATGCACGTGCGAGCACTTGTGTTCTCTCAACTTTAAAGTTGTGACTCAATTAACCATGCTATTAAAAGAAAGGAAAAAATGTTTATTTCTGTACGTGCAGAATTCAAATATCATCGATATCAGCCGATACGTACCGGAGACGAATGAGCTCACCGGCATTAGGGTTCGGAGCTTCTAGGATCCCATGCATGGCCGCTAGATCTAATTAATTAAAGGGGTTCATTTCAAAGTCACTGGATCGGCAATAATGGTCGACGATGACAGTGAGAGATGGGATGGCGGATGATAGTGGTTGGACAAATGGTGTTGGCAGTGCCGAGCCAATGTGATTTTGGTTAGATGGAGGGTGTCAATGGAGGCACAGAGAAGGAAGAGAGGATAGAGAAAAGGAAAGCAGTGCAAACGAAAAGCTTTTTACGTGCATATGAATGTGTTTGGTTTATCAGCCACCAGTAAGCAGTACTTTTCTCTCGTAACAAATCATCCATTAGTCACTAGTACTTTCTCTCTCAAAACAAATCAGCACCAGTCACCAACCACCCGCCAAACAAACATGGCATAAGTCCTAAAAATAATTTGGGCACGAAACGCATATTTCGGCACACAAATATCATCAGTCAACGACCATAGAGTACGTGACACTTATGTTTTTTTTGTCCATATCCATTTGTTGCAAATCAATCATTAAATTTTTGGCACCCTGAATAATTCGTTCATCCCATTTTCTTTCCACGTCATGTCAAATTATATCTAATTCCGGACTTCCCTTGCAACCCCCTAGTTCTCAAAATCATCACTCAACCAATTATCAGGGGTCTGCCCTGCGGGCCCAGCTGCCACTGTAGCATCGACGATATACAGTGCCGGTACCGGCTAGCTGGCGCCTGGGCCAGTCGTGCCCCTGCCCTGTGGAGCAGTTGCCCTCACTGTGCGCTCTCCTCCCTGACATGGATCCCATCCCTGACGGCGAGGCGAGAGGGCGAAGGACGCCGGCCACGTGATGCCGGACGGCCCGTCGGCGCCGATGGGCCGATCGGTGACCCCGCGACGCGACGCGCACTGTGCCGCTCCTATACTATGCGTAATGGCGTTGCGTAGCGCGCGTTCGATCAGCAAGTCAGCCGCGTCCAATCCGTCCGGCAATCCCCGCCCGGCAGCGCGCGCGCGTACGGGCGCGTACGAGGCGGTGGCCGCGAGCTAGCACGCCTGTCAGATCGGCGCGGGCGGAGCCGCGCTTGCCTCGCCCGTGCCGACCACCGGGCGCCGGTCGGGTCGGTGGGTGGCGGTGGTGGCTGGGTAAAAAGCGTCGTGCGGCCCGTGCACCAGTGGTCTAACGACGGCTTCCTCATCTCGTGACTGTGCGCGCGCGTGATGTGATGAGCGCGCTGCTGGTCTGAAACTGAAAGGCCTGTGCGCGCTGGCTGGCCGTGCCCGAGCTAGGGGAGGAGGCCGCCAGGCCAGGGCGGAGGAGCGAGTAGCCTGCCCTGCCGCGTTGCGTGAGCGCAGGCGATGGCAGCGCTGGGCGTAGCTTTCCATTCGGGCATTTCGCGCACCACCACCGCGGGCTCGACACGTTGTGATTCGGGCACTGGTGCACGGCAGCGACCCGGATCTCGGCCTCAGATTCGCCGCCCTCCCCGCCCTCGGTCGTCGCTGCCCCTCTCGCGCCGCGGCTCGATCTCCACGGAACAAAAGATTCTTCTCCGCCTCCCCTCTCTCCCCGGTCTCCCTCGTTCGTCTCCCTCCGTCGCGGCGGCCGATCGAGAGGGGGCCAGACCATGGGGCGCGGGAAGGTGGTGCTGCAGCGGATCGAGAACAAGATCAGCCGGCAGGTGACGTTCGCCAAGCGCCGGAACGGCCTGCTCAAGAAGGCCTACGAGCTCTCCATCCTCTGCGACGCCGAGGTCGCCCTCGTCCTCTTCTCCCACGCCGGCCGCCTCTACCAGTTCTCGTCCTCCTCCAAGTAATCACGCTAAAAACCCTCTTGTCCTACCTCAATCCCCCTTTTCCTTTTAATACATCTAGCACCCGCCTCCGATCCCTAACAAATTTTGCCGGTACAAAAGTTCATACATAATTCGATCTGAAATCTTCTTGTTAGTCGTTGCTTGAACTCATGTGGGTGGTGCTCTCTTCGATGATTTCCTCATTTCTTTTTGCTGTTCTATTGGGCAACTCGTACAGTGATATAGTACGTCATGTACTTAGCGAGTTGCATAGGGCACATTCAAAGATCCAAGCTAATTGCTAGCTATTTTAGCTCCACTGATAGCTGATTTTTGCCGTGTAAAGTTGTTCGTAGGGCTTCATTACCATACATATATGATCACATGATGTTTAACCCATTATTTTTTGTTGAAATGATCGGTATGTCATCTAGAGAGTTAAAAAAACATATTTCATAGTGCAATCCACAAGAATCCAAGTTAAAAACATATAACATCACTGGATGTTTCTACCCTTTCATAACCAGCATAGAGGTTTCTTTTTTTAGATGAGCGAAGAGGATCTTTCTAGAAAAAAACTATGGGATAGCCCAGGGCTGTGACCTGCAATGCTAAACTGAGAGAAGCTTATACAATTCTTTAAGGAATTGATTAGTAAACCTTGTTCAACTGATCAACTCCAGGAGTGTATGGACGAGTGTTCACCTATGCTTTAACTTAAAACCGCTGAACGAAATTCTTGGTTGCATGGAAGCTCCTAGAGCCTCCAATCAACTGAAGAGACAGAAGCAATTTTTTTGACCTAGCAAGACATAATGAAGAGTAAAATAATGTTTTCCCGTTGCTCTAGGAGCAGCTATATAGCTATCATGGTTCTAGATCACTTTATGATTTCATACATATGTTTCTCTCTCCATATATATAAATATATATGGCTGTATCACCTATTCCTCATGTTTCCTATGACAGTCTGCTCAAGACTTTGGAGAGATACCAGAGGTACATCTATGCTTCAGCTGATGCTGCAGTGCCATCTAGTGATGAGATGCAGGTGCGAGCACTGTTCATTTTACTAGTATTGCAAGATTTTATTGTAGACAATGCTATTTTTATATCATCTCTCTCAGAACAACCCTCTTTTGCTGACATTTTACAAGTTTCAAATACATACTATTGAGTTAACGTTTTTTTTCCAATAAATGTAGTCAATTGTTGCTGATTATTTGTTTCTGGTTGGTTCATATGTTGTGAAAATCCACTTGATTACCAACTTGCACATTTCACATTTTTATTTCAACATTATGAAGATTTTCTTATGAAAATGGTGTCAATATAAAACAAGTACAACTGAAAAAATCATTAGTTCTTAACTTGTACAGAAACTGGTTTTAGCTATCCACGTTTTGTTCCAATCCTTAGGCCATTCTCAGTGGAAGTTTTATGGACACGATTACCTAGAGTGACACATCATCTAAACATGTTTGAAACTATGATGAAACGCCTCTCTCTCAATGCATAGTTTCATCTATTGTTGTTCCCTAGGTTACATGCAAGACACAAACTGTCTAGGTAACTGTGTATGCAGGGTTTCATCTCCATGAAACTCATTTCACCTCTCTCTTCATTAATGCACTGCCACATCATCAAAAATACCTACGTGGCACTCTATTTATTGCCCATGAAACCTTCACTGAGACTGGCCTTAGGAGGACACCAAGTCAAATCAGGTTGTAGTAGAAAACTGCATTTCCTGGTATCATGTTGGTATACAAGGGGAGTAGTGCACTGATGATATATAACTGTATATCTTACTGAGACTTATGTAGGATAGAGTCTAAACTCCACAACAAAGTCATATCAATTTCTGTAATCTCTAGACAGTTGGATGATCTACGCTGATGCCAATTTTTGAACATTAATGAGTTCTACGTACTGATGCTAAATCTGTATCATTTGAATTTGCTAGGTTGGCAGTAATAGAACTATAATGTCCTCAGTCCAACAGGAAGGATAATGGAAAAATAGTAACAAACTGCAATATCTGCAACATAACCAAAGTAAACAACGATTAGATATTATCATTGATCATCCAGTATAATGAGTTTTTTTTAATAAAAGAATCTATATTCCAAATACTCCATGTTATGGAATAAGGTGTAGGGCCTCTGAGCGCATGCATGCAGCCACACCCAATGAGCATTGCCTGAGCGCTTAATTCCATGTTATGGAAGGTAGTATTAATTTGTGCTTGAGCGTGTGATCCAGCTCATTATAAGAAAATACAGGAAATGTTTCTTGACATATGTTGTCCATGTTAAGCTAGTAAATTGCATAGCGGTCGGCTTGGCTATTAGTTAGAAATCGACGAAAGCATCCATTAAATGCATAGCCAATAACATGCTGTTTAATTTGGAACGGCTGCCTATAAGCAGGAAGAAATTTATTATATTTGGAACAGCTGCATTTAAGCAGGAAGAAATTTATTATATCAAGGATTTAAATAAAAATATGGAATACTCTATCCTATCAATTGACCTCCAAAAGAATTTATCCAACTTAACATAGATGGCGTGCTGCCCATAATCCCCACTGTTGCATGATGCTATGCTCATACAGTCATACTTGTACTTGTTTTTCTTATAAGGTACCAGTACTATACATTTCTATGTACAGCAATTTTACTGTATGCATGTAACCAAGAACATGGTGGTAGATCCCCTACGATCAGAGATACAAGTCCATCTAAGTTTTTCCTAAGCCAAACTTAGTTTTTTAATCTTTAACTATGAATATTTAAAACTGTATATAGATTAACAACATAAGCTAAGGATAACTAGATTCCTTAAGAAAAGTACTTTCATAATATATAACTCTTACCATTTATGGTAATATATTTGATAACTCTGACCACTCTAAAATATTTTAGAGTAAAAAATACTTATCACAAACTATTGAATTGCTCATATTTTTTCCTATCATTTAGGTGGTGTTAAGAAGCGTGTTGGAAAGCATTGCTTTGGCTAGATTAGTTAAAATAAACTAGAAGGAATTTTAAATAATATGCATTTTTATTATTTCTTCTAGATAGTCAAGTAGCTAGGGACTAATATAGAGTTTTGGGACTGCTTGATCCAATATCTCATTTCTCATAAATGCAGAACAACTATCAAGAATATTTGAAGTTGAAGACAAGAGTTGAGGTTTTACAACACTCACAAAGGTGATATTCCCATATATGTTCATTCCTGTTCTTCCTTTTTACTATTCTACTCAAATATTTGCTATTCTTTTGGTAAAGAAAGTAATGGTGAATGCAATGCAGGAATCTTCTGGGTGAAGATCTGGCTCCACTTAGCACAAGTGAACTTGACCAGCTTGAGAGTCAAGTAGACAAGACCTTGAAGCAAATAAGATCAAGAAAGGTAAAATAAGTACAAAGGCATTCAGGATAATTATGCCCATTGTGTTTGTATAAAATAAAATTCTGTTAAACATGCGTTTTTTTAATTCATGCCATGGCTTTCTTACCTTATATCTGAACCAACCCATGATATATAATGTAAATGGACTTGCATTGATTATCCATTCGATTTATTAATAGATGAATCTCACTTGAGAAAACAAAAGGGTGAACCGATGTTGATCTGTGCTACTTGCCTTGTAGTTTTTAATAATGTAGAAACAAGGTTGAGGTTGTATACATTGCAAGAAACATTTAGTGGAATATTACCTTGATTTCGGAGTCTCAACACCACTTCAATTCAACACTATTGTTATTTAGTGCTCACAAGGATTTCCATTTTTTTGTTCATCTGTAAATTACTTTGTGTAAACTTTGAATGGTGCAGCAAGTGACTATTTATGTATTAACTCTTCTATTCATGCCTTTATCTGCGTTTGGCAGACTCAGGTGCTACTTGATGAACTCTGCGACTTGAAGAGAAAGGTGAGTGCTCTTTGCTCGGCATTTACATCTCCACAATCCACATTCATATCATGTTCCTGGACTGTGAGTAGCTCTGCTTCAGTACTGAAAATCCAATCATCCCATGTGGCTGAACATTCGGTCCTCATCTCTTGCAGGAACACATGCTGCAAGATGCCAACAGGGTCCTGAAAAGGAAGGTAAGCGACAGTGCAAATGTAAACCTCCCTATCCCTAGAAAGCTCTACATTTGTAGCATGGGACCGCATGATTCACTGGACCACTCCCACTCCGAAGAACAAGTTGTTCTTGTCTGAGGAGACGTTGAGTGCGAGTGGTTGGAAAGCCGACGCACGAGTTGGTATGTCGGTAGGCCCCCTTGGTGTCAGTAATAGCATATATAAAATGGGACCTCAGCCCCATCATCTAGCTCTGCATTGGCACTGACGATGATGCCCTGAACAAGTGAACTTGCAGTTCAAACTGCATTTTCCGTGCCTAGGCAAACATTCTTCCTCTCTGTTGCCTCTTTGCCAGATTGTTTCATTTAGGATGGCTCTTGTTTCAGCTGGTCGAGGTGGAGGCAGAGGCGGCTCCATCCCCGCAGCCGCAGCTGCAGTGGCAGCAGGACGGCAGCGGCGACGCCATGCTATCGGATGGCCCTCCACAGCCAGAGCACTTCTTCCTGGCCCTGGAGAGCAACCCGTCTCTGCAGCCAACGTACGGAGTATTTGTATTCCCCCTCATCACTGTCTTTTCTTGAACAAGTTGGTCTTTTTTTTTGAAACGACAAGTTCGTCTTTCTGAACACAGTCCTGAATCCTGCACTTCCATTTGTGCAGATTCCATACCATGGACATGAACCAACATCCGGTGCCGGCACCGGGCGACTGCTACCTTCCTGCATGGATGGCATAGCAACTTATAGCAAGTGCGCTGCTTTATTGCAATTGGCCTGACAAGTGCCCGTGTCCTCCAGAGTTTCCTACGAGTTCCGTTCCTGCTTTTGCTCGCCTATTTGCTCCGCTAGCAATGCTTGCCGAACTGTTCAAGTGACAAAAAAAATGGCCCTGTATAGGTTGCTGTCTTTATCTTTCGTTGAACACTGCTCAGCTGTTTGATTGACCACTTCACTAAGTGGTGATGCACGCTGAAAGAAAAAATGTTGAACTGCCTATGTTTTGGATTCTACATCGATTTACAATAAGAATTGACATGTTTGAGTTGGACTGCTAGACTGCCAATCTGTTTCAAAATATTAGTCGATCTTTATTGGCAATATGAGGTGGGTGCGTGTGGATATGATAACATTTCATCATTTTCGCCTCACTTTATCTTCTTTCTCTCGAAACTTAAACGATCAAAATAGCACTAGATATTGTTTCCAGAGTCCTTTTAAAATTAAGAAAGCTTGCTTCAAAGGATTATGTATCAGTGCCGGAGTCCCGGAGCCGGGCATGATAGACATATTTGACTTTAATATTATTGGATACTACTATGCACATTCGTTCTAAGAGACGGGAATTTGGCAGCGCGACACCACACTGCTGCAACGAGGAACACCCTTTTCTACTTCGTTCAATTGTTCTTTAGTAGCTCATCCAATGCAAATGTACGTTCGCACACAACGAATTTTACATAGCGCTCACTGCTCTCAATAGTCTGCCTATTCAGAGCGATTGTGCGAAATTGTTTTCTTATTTCCATGAGAGCACGGAGTTTTACTTTTGTCTAAATAGCATATATCCAAACACATTGCTCAGTATAACACCTGAGAAAGCACTGTCTATCTAAGAGCATCTCCAAGAGACTCTGTATTGTGTTAGCTAGATATAGAGATTATAGCCCCTTTGTAAAAATAGAAAGTCATCTAGTTCAATGGGGTAATCCAACATATTCTGTAAAGATGGCTAGTGAGGTAGGCTAGCTAAAAATAGCTAGCGAATGAGGTGAGATGGAGAGCCACTAAATTTGGAGGGTCATTTACATAGTCTGTTAGAAACGTTTTTTCTCTAACAATAGCTAAATTTAACTTTAGAAAATGATTTGGCTAGTCTCTTGAAGATGCTCTAAATGTACCTTCAGGAAAAAAAACTATCTAAATGTACATTCTGAAAGTCTCCATGCACTTTGCCTCCTAAATTCCTGTGAAAAAACCGGGAATAAAAGATGTTTCACTGAACACCCAAGTCCCAAAATTTCTTATCGGAAGAAAGTTTTAAAAAATGCAGCAGGAATTATGATAATGATTTGCAATTGAAGGACTTGCAGTGGACACGATGATCAAACTTTGCATTATTTTGCATTAATTACAAGCCCTTATGCGGTGGTGGACAAACTTCGTGTCAACATAGTAATTTGTCGTCTCCTTTCATGACATGAGCTTCCTGGTTCCTGCTATCATCATCCTTATTGTAAATTATCTCTCAAGGTGCAGATAATGCTTTAAGTTATCCCACCAGTAAGTAAACTACTTCCGTTGTCTGTAGATAATTAATATGCAATCCAAGAGGATAGAATTGTTCTACCTTTTAGGCAAGGACATGGTGATCGTGAAAGTTATCACCGCCGGTCCTATAGCACCAATGGTGGTTGTCTGGTTGACACCAATGGTATCTTTTGCCATGCTTTTCATGTGTGCTTGTGGACTCTTTGGTAGTCAGCACATCAGCATAAAGTGTTTGCGATAGAAAGGTAAAATTCATGGATGATAAGTGTCGGCATGCATTCTTCTCCGAGATACTCCCTCCACATTGATATTAGATGATATTTTGGACAATATTTTAGTCAAACATTGGGAATATAAATCATGAATAACTTTTAAGTCGTTGAGTTTAAAAATGTGAAAACCATATGAATAGATTTGTTTTAAAAATATTTTAATAAAAATATACATATATTATTTTTAATAAATATTTTTATAAAAATAAGAAGTCAAAGTTACGTTTTGTAGACCGTGTCGTTGTCATAAACGTCATCTAATAACAGTATGGAGGGAGTATATCTCATCGCGTATGATGCGTGGGGTGTGGGCATAGTGTCAAGTGTGAGGTCGATGGTGGGACCCACTACATTCCTCTGTGTACTGATCCCGTACGGTACGTGGCCCAAAGTGACGTCTCCTCGTTGCGCGCTAGGCGTGTGCGGAGAAAGTGAACTCGTTAGTCGTTACAATGAATCACGCAAAGATTTGGCGTTGAAAGTGTTTCATGGTTTCGAGTTGAAAGTTAAAAAAATGATTTAGAATAAACTAAAACGTCTTGTATTTTAAAACACAGAGGAAGTAACTCTTTTATATATGTCTTTGTTTGTCTTTAGCCCGCTGAAAATAAGATACGATGGCCAAGGTGTTGGAAATTGACCCATCTAATATCTCATGGTGACGGGATCTTACTAGAAACAAGTTAGCAATATAGAATATCTGATGTTGTTTCAAGCCACGATGTACACGATTTTCACGGGAACCTGAATCAGATAGTTCTCAGTAAAAATCTCATTATATAGTTTTGATCCACAGCGAAGTCCCTAACATCACTAAACAACTCTGGAAACTAAAGGCTCTATTCATGATTAATTGTTCTTATGATATATTCATAAGGATGTTACGTTAACAAAAGATAATTTATCAAACACAATAGGCAGGGAAGTAATCAATGCTGCTTCTATCACAAGGATAAGTGTGACGAACCGGATTCTCACCGACGAGAACCCGACTCCCTGTACCCTTGAGATAGTCCCAGGAATAGCAGCTATCTCGTACATAACTCATCTCAGTCGAATATCACATCCATACAACGACAAAAGATTCATTACATGACTCATATAAAGACAAAGCGTCTGGTACAAGCCCTCTGGGCTAAAACGACAATAAGAAACATCTACGCAGCGGTAGCTAGAACAACTGGGACCACTCCTCCACAGGCATCCTTGAGCGCAGCGCACACCCTTCAGTCGTACCACCCGTCCTGGTTGAACTCGTGGTCGGGGTCTTCACCTGAGAACCCAAAGTCTGTCCCCAAGGAGATGGGACAGGTCCACGTCACCAACCATAATATGATGCAAGCTTTAAAGTGGCCTAATCTATGGTATAGAAATATCAAGGTTTGAGTCAGGGTTTCCCTATGCAAGCAGCAGCAATAACCCCAATATCATCTCATCACCAACTCCTGCTCACACTCACACATCCACTCCCAAAAACCAACCGTCATCCTCACATTTCCCATCGGGCTCGTCCTGCCACGGCAGGTTCCCGCAAATCATTATTCACCAACACCTTTCACTCACTAGTCGACTCGGTGAGCTCCCTCCCCACCTCGTCTCAACAGCCTCAGCTGGACCAATCTCTCATAACCCAAATCAAGGATGAGGCAAGAAAGCAGTTTCCCATGCTAGCCGGGGCTTCTCAGAAATGGGTCGTCCGTAACCGTGGACACGGCTATACGTATAGTTTACACTCTGCAGAGGTGGCACTCCAGGAATCCATCCGGGCTGCAAGGCTAGTCCGCAACCAACCTGAGACACAGCCCACAGCAAAGACCCTAAACAGTAACGGCGCCAATCCTGTCTCCCTGGGCTCGGGAAACATCCGATCTAACATCTGCCCCAGGGTCGTGAAACCTTCCCACCGGGGCCAGTCGGGGGCCGTGGTAAATCAGGGAGATTACGCCGCAACGAATCCCCCCTACACATATCAAACTCGATTCTCCTACAGTCTCGGCGCCGCACTAGAGTAGGCTTGCTGGAACCCTCCCCATACTGGGTAGATGGTGAGCACGGTATTTCCCAAGTCCAAAGTGGGGGCACGACTCGGTCCTTAATTGTTCGGTAAAGCGAGTATCTGCATCACAAGCGATCCGCCGCAACGGTCCGCAATCGGCACCCATAACAGGTATTGCCGCCCAAACTCCTCAGGTACTCACCGAGTACCAAATCCCCAAGTAACCAGTAACCATGTACCCGCAACAGGTACCCCATAGGGACTGCCCGAGTGCAGCCCCTCAGCACCTCGATCAACGATCGAGTTGTTATTTACTCGCTTACACCGCCTAGCTGCACTACTCCTCCCAAACCACCCACAACTAACGCCAAGAGGATCAATCACAACCAACCCAACACATGCATAGCATAGCATATTTATAAAGCGAGTAGTAGGTAGCAAGGTAACAGGATAATAACAAAGGCAGTGCAGGTTTATCATGCGAGTAAAGTAAAGCGCTAGCATACTAGTTTGCATGTCTAATAGGTATTTCAGAGATGGTCGGGCGTGAACCTGGGCAAAGGTCTTTGTCCTCGTCGAAGCAGTTGTTGTAGTAGTCCGGCTCCTCCTGACTCTCCGGAGCTCCTAGGGGCGCGGAAAGAAAATAAGACGCGGCTACTAGCAAAGAAACACTAAGACAGCGACGAAAGAAGACTCAAATAACACCAAACTCTATACTAACGCGTAGATCATGATTTTAGAAAAATATAGAAACTGGTTTCATATTTTTCTGAGCTACGGTTGATTTATTATTAATTTTCGAAGTTTAAATCATTTTCTGAAAATAATAAATAATTTCCGAAAAAGAAAACAGACAAATAATTAGCCTGCTGACGTCAGCATGACGTCATGATGACGTCAGCAGTGGGGTCCGCCTAAGATGACGTCAGCAGTGGGCCCTGCTGACGTCAGCGTTGACCGGTCAACGGTCAACGGGGTCAACGGTCAACGGTCAGCGGGTCAACTCTGGTCAGTGGGCCCCATGTGTCAGTGACTCGCAGAGTATGACAGGTGGGTCCCATACGTCAGCGCTGTTAAAAAGAAAAGAAAAAGAATAAACGCTGGCTGGGCTGGAACTGGGCCGAAAGCGATTGGGCCGGAAGAGTTCAAGGGGGTTAAACAGACTTAATCGCGAACAATCGGCCCACGAAGGGCTGGCTGTTGGATCTGGCCTGGTGGACTGAGTCCACGGTGCACCGTGAGGGTGGTCCACGTGAGCCGGGTGCACGGGATCGATTTGTGGCCGACTCAGGATCTTCTGTGGGTGCGCGAGTGTGATGCTGGTGTGGTCCACGGTGTGGCTTCGCCACGGCGCGACGCGGCGCGCGCGCGACGCGCTCTGGAGCACGCCGGCGGCGACGGTCGACGGCGGATCTGGTCGGAGACGGCTCGGCTCGGGTCTAGAACGGCCGGAACGGCTGCGCTAGGGCTCGGCGGTCACGGACAGGGTGAAAAAGGGCTAGGATTGGGTTCGGATTGGGCCTCACCGACGCGAGCGGCGGCGACACGGCCATGAACGCCGGCGAGCACGACGGCGGCTCGGGTTTTGGCTCAACTGCACTCGATTCGGGTTCGGCTTGCACGCTCGTGGCCTCCAGCGACTGCTGGGGCACGGCTAGGTGCGCACGCGCGGGCTCGTGGTCGCCCACGGCCGCGCGTGGCCTCGGCGTTCGCGCGCACGGCGAGCAGAGCTCGGCCGCGGCGGGCCTCGGCTGCGGGTTAAGGGCGACGGCGGTCTGCAGGTGCGACAGCGGCGATGGGATCCTGCAGAAGATGATGGCCACGACACGAAGGTCGGGTCCCAGGGGGCTTGCACGACTGCGGCGGCGGAACTCGCCGGAGACAGAGAAGAAGGGGGGAATTCGTCGGCAGCTCACCCAGGGTCTCGTCGTCGTACGCTGCAGCTCGGGGTAGACTCGTCATGGCTCGGCGATGCTCGCGCGCTCCCTCTCGTCCCTGGTCCGGCTCCCCTTCGACGGCTCCACGAGCGGCGGCGGCGACTTCGGCGGCGGCGCTGCGGGGACGGAGCCTCGGCTTCTCTTCTTTCCCTCTTCTCCTCCTCGGACCCTCCTCTGGTTCTCCTCCTCCCTCTCCCCCACTCGAATTGGATCAAGGGAACCCCAATGGGGCGGCGCGGCTTGGAGAAGAAGACGGCCGGCGGCGGGTTAAATAGGCGATAGGCGCTAGGGTTTCCCGGGGTTCGACGGACGGATGGGGAGCTCGAGCGCTCGCGGACACGCGGCGCAATCGCGTCGGGCCGCACGGAGCTCGGGCAGTTGGGAGTCACGGGCGCGCGGCCGCGGAAGAGAGAGAGCGGCGCGCGGGAGGTGGAAGATGACGCGGGGAGAAGAAGGCTGACAGGCGGGGCCCGCCTGTCAGTGGGAAGAGGAAACGCGGCGGGGACGCGGTGAAGGGGCTGGGCCGTGCTGGGCCGAAAGGCCGAGCAGGCCGGCTGGGTTGCTGGCTCGAGAAAGAAGTTTAGGGTGGAAAGATGGACTTGAGCTTCAGGAAAACGGCCCACGAACAGGAATAGGATTTGGAAATTAGTTTAGTCAATTAGAGTTTGAATTCAAATCTAGAATTTGAATTCAAACCAACCAAAAATCCAAATAAATCCAAATAAATCCAAATCACTCTATTTCGTCCTTAACACTTCAAATTGATTTTTAAATTTGAATTTAAATTGCCTAAGAATTTAGGGAGCAAATAGAAGACACTCTTATATGTTGGTTAGCATGCACACAATTTCACCAAATTTTTTTTTAAATTCGAATTTTTGCACTCAACAAAACCTATACGAATTTTGGGTTGTTACAGTCTCCCCCCCTCACAAGAATCTCGTCCTCGAGATTTGTGATTACCTATGGTTTAAACAAGTGGGGGTATTTCTCTTTCAGCACTGACTCTTTCTCCCAAGTGGCTTCCCTTTCCGAGTGATTGCTCCACTGTACTTTACAAAACGGAATAGCTGTGCTTCTGGTCTCTTTGACTGCTCGGTCTAGTATTCTCTCTGGGTACTCCAGATACTCCAAGGTGTCTTGTAGGTCTAGTGCTTCTGTTTTGATCTCATGTTCTGGTACTCTCAGACACTTTCTCAGCTGAGATACATGGAACACTGGGTGTACTCCCGCTAGTTCCTCTGGTAGTTCTAGCTTGTAGGCTAGCTTTCCTACTCTCTCCAGTATCTGGTATGGTCCAACAAAACGGGGTGCTAGCTTTCCTTTCACTTGGAATCTCTTATGCCCTCTGAGGGGTGACACTTTCAGGTAGACGAAGTCTCCTACTTCGAACTCCAGATCTCGTCTCCTTTTATCTGCATAGCTCTTTTGTCTGCTCTGAGCTGCCTTCAGGTGCTCTCGGATCTTGGCCACATTTTCTTCTGCCTCTACAATCATGTCAGGCCCAAAGAATGTTCGTTCTCCCACCTCTGACCACATTAGAGGTGTTCTGCATTTTCTGCCATAAAGTGCCTCAAAGGGTGACATCTGTAGGCTGGCCTGGTAACTGTTGTTATAGGAGAATTCTGCATAAGATAGACTCTTCTCCCAGTCTGTGCTGTATGCTAGAACACAAGCCCTTAACAAATCTTCAAGATCCTGGTTCACTCTTTCGGTCTGCCCATCTGTCTGAGGGTGGTAAGCTGTGCTATACTCCAAGGTTGTCCCGATGGCTTGATGTAGGCTTTGCCAGAATTGAGCTGTGAATTGGGGTCCTCTGTCCGACACAATGCTTTTTGGTGCCCCATGCAGCTTTAGAATGTTGTCTATGTATAACTCTGCTAGTTTGCTTACTGAGTGTGTGCTTTTGACTGGTATGAAGTGAGCTACTTTCGTTAATCGATCAACTATGACCCATATGGCATCATTTCCTTTCTGAGTGCGAGGTAGGCCAACTACGAAGTCCATGCTGATATCTTCCCACTTCCACATCGGGATTTCCAGTGGTTTCAGTAATCCTGCTGGTCTTTGATGTTCTGCTTTGATTCTTCGACAAGAGTCGCACTTGGCTACATACTCTGCTATGTCCTCTCTCATTTTCTTCCACCAGAACTTATCCTTCAGATCCTGATACATCTTAGTGCATCCTGGGTGTATCGAGTACTTGGACTCGTGAGCTTCTGAGAGAATTGTTCTCCTGATTTCCTCGTCCTGTGGTACACAAATACGGTCTTTCAGCCATACTGTCCCTGCTTCGTCAATCCGGAAGTCAGGTGCTACTCCTCGTTGAATATCCTCTCTTACTTCTTGGATTTCTGAACACTTTCCTTGAGCTTCTTTGATTCGGTCTTCTAGATTGTACTTCACCCTCATTTCCTGGGGTTTTCCTTCTTCTACTAGCTCGAGTTTCAACATGTACAATTCCTTTGCTAGTTCTGGCTGACTTCCTTCTATCATCAAGTTGTTGCAATAACTCTTTCGGCTCAAGGCATCTGCCACGACATTAGCTTTGCCAGGATGGTAGTGTATCTCCAAATCATAATCTTTGATCAGTTCTAACCATCTTCTTTGCCTCATGTTCAGTTCAGATTGGGTGAAGAAGTACTTCAAACTTTTGTGATCTGTGTAGATATCGCACTTGTTACCAATCAGATAGTGCCTCCAGATCTTCAATGCATGTACTACTGCTGCCAGTTCCAAGTCGTGCGTGGGGTAGTTTTCCTCATGTTTCCTCAGCTGCCTCGATGCATAGGCAACAACCTTGCCCTCTTGCATTAGAACACATCCCAAACCTTGTCTTGAAGCATCGCAGTAGACTACGAAATCTTTGCGAATATCTGGCAGGGTCAACACTGGAGTTGTAGTGAGTTTGTGCTTGAGTTCTTGGAAACTCCTTTCACATTTGTCCGTCCACTCGAATGGGACATTGTTCTTGAGTAGTTCGGTCATTGGCTTGACAATCTTGGAAAAGTTCTCAATGAATCTTCTATAGTACCCTGCCAATCCTAGAAAGCTCCGGATATCCGTGACACTCTTCGGCTGTTTCCATTCTGCTACTGCCTCAATCTTTTCTGGGTCGACTGCTACGCCCTCAGCTGTCAACACGTGACCCAAAAAGGCTACTTTCTCTAACCAAAATTCACACTTGCTGAACTTTCCGTAGAGTTGATGCTGCCTCAGCCTCTCTAGTACAATCCTCAGATGCTTCTCATGTTCTTCGGCCGTTTCTGAGTACACTAGTATGTCGTCAATGAACACGACTACAAACTTGTCTAGTTCCTCCATGAATACCTTGTTCATCATGTTCATGAAGTAAGCAGGTGCGTTGGTCAAACCAAAGGACACAACGGTGAACTCGTACTGCCCGTACCGAGTCACAAAAGCTGTCTTGGGAATGTCACCTTCTCTAATCTTCATCTGGTGGTATCCCGATCTCAGATCAATCTTACTGAAGTATTTGGCTTTCTTCAACTGATCTAGCAAATCATCAATTCGAGGTAATGGGTACTTGTTCCTGATCGTCACCGCGTTCAGGGATCGATAGTCTACGCACATGCGCATTGATCCATCTTTCTTCTTCACAAACAACACTGGCGATCCCCATGGGGATGTACTTGGTCGAATAACACCGCTTTCAAGCATCTCTTTCAGCTGCTTTTTGAGTTCCTCCAGTTCCTCCACTGACATTCTGTACGGTCTCTTGGCAATAGGCCCTGTGCCTGGTTGTAGTTCGATTATGAATTCTACGTCTCGGTCTGGTGGTAATCCTGGTAGTTCTTCGGGAAACACATCAGGATATTCACACACAACAGGTACTTCTTCGATCGTCTGTTTCTCGATGGAGTATACCAACTTTCTCAGAATACATGTTCTGGATCTCTTCCCTGTTCTTCTTTGTGGCTCTGCTGTTACTTTGACTCCGCTAGGGTGTGTCAACTCAACTATTCTGGGTGAGCAACTGATTATTCCTTTGTGCTCTGTAAGCCAATCCATGCCTAGTATTACGTCAATTCCATCCGATTCCAGGACTGTCAAGTTTCCTTCGAATTCCTGGTCTCCTATCATCAGTCTAACTGCGGGGCACTCTAAAGTGCACCTAAGCTCTCCTAAGGGAGAAGTAGTGACTATAGGTCTAGCTTTAGGTATTGTCGAGGGTGACTGCTCTCTTACAAACTTTGTCGAGATATAAGATCCAGTTGCTCCAGAGTCAAACAATATCAAAGCTGGAATGCCGTTTACTAAAAACTCACCGAGCACAACGTCGGGAGCGTCCTCGGCTTCTTCCTCTGTCAAGTGGTTGAGGCGTCCTCTCTGCGCTGTTGCTGGCTGTCTGTCCTGTCCTCCAGGTGCCGGCGCCTTGGCTGGGGTTTGTTTGTTCCTCTTCTCCGGACAGTCAAAGGACTTGTGACCGGGCTTTCCACAAGCAAAACAGACCACTGTGGTTCCTCCACCAATTCTGGGTGTGTTGTTCGGCTTCCAGTTGGGGTTTCCCTGACTTGAGTAGCTGTTGTTTCTGTTACCAAAGCTGTTATAGTTGTTACCTCTGCTGCCAAAACTGTTGCTGTTACTGCCTCGGTTACCCTGGCAGCTGTTTCTGTTGAACCCTGAGCTTCCTTGGCTGTTGCTCTGCTGAAAGCTTCTCCTGAGCATGTTGCTTTGGCCACTCCTCGGCCTCTGACTTAGTCTGTGGTTGTGCAATTGTTCAGCCTTCCTTTTCTTCTCTCGCCATGTATCTTCAAGTCCCACTCTTTCCTTCTCAACTGCGATAGCCCTGTCAATCAGCTCTCTAAGTGACCTGTGTGAACTCGCTGCGAGTGCTGTCCTCAGACCTCTGTGTAAACCACGCTGGAACCGAAACTGCTTCTTTTTCTCAGTGTTGACGTCTTCAGGAGCGTACCTTGACATCTTAGCAAAGTGTCGAGCGTACTCAGCTACAGACAAACTTCCTTGGGTCATTGTCCTGAATTCCATTGCTTTATGCACCATGACTTGTTCTGGTATGTGGTATTCCTTGAAAGCTTCACAAAACTCTAGCCAGGTGATCTGAGCTGGGTTTGCGTGAGAGTCACAGTAGCTCTCCCACCACGCTTTCACTGCTCCTTCAAGTTGGTGCGCCGCAAGGGCCACACATTCCTCTTCAGTGTAGTCTGTCAGGTCCAGCTTCGTCTCGATGGTACGCAACCAGTCGTGTGCATCGAGTGGTTCGTCCGAGTAGTCGAAGGTGGGTGCTTTCAGCCTGATGAACCTTTCGATCTTCCTTTGTAGGTCTTCCTCACGGTGTCCCTGACGGTTCTGGTTCTGGTTTCCCTGCATCTGCTGCATAGCTTGCATCATCTGTGTGTTGGCCTGTGCCATCTGTTGCATCAGCTGTGTCTGAGTAGTCATTACTTCTGCCAAGTTAGGTGGTGGCGGTGGTTGCTGGTTGTTCTGCTGGTTCTGCTGAGGTTCCACTGCTGGTTCTTGCATTTCCACTTCCTGTTCTTCTCCTAGTGCGTTGTTCTCGGGCTGGAGCACGCCTGCTGCGCGTCCACGACCCCTGCCTCTAACTGCAACTGCTGCTCTTCCGCGACCACGACCTCTGACACGTCCTCTGCCTCTATCAGCCATTGCTGCCTCTTCTTGCTCAGCTTCCTCAAAACGTGCAAGCAGTCGGTTGGATCTTCGGATCGACATCTTGCTGTATATTTCAATAAGCAGATTTAGTGGCGGTCGGTAATGGTTAGGTTAGCGTAACTAGAGTAGGAGCTGCACACATGAAATCGACTCAACACTAAAGTACACTCAAGATGAACAACAATAAAACTGCAAGAACAACCAAAAAGATCGATCAATCATTACAGCATTACACCCTAGACATGTGTACTATCCCGAGGTCAGCTCCTGAAACCTTGAGGATTAGTACATCTAAGCGAATGCTACATCGTGGCTGAGCCAAAAGGTGGTCATGATCTACTAAGTCTAAACATCTACTCAAAAAGATAGATACAACTCTCATCATCTGCTGACATCTGCTGATACTGCCTACTACATCTGTCTCATACTGCTGAAAGTGCTTGTGAGGCGCGCTGCCAACCTCACAGCCTCAGTCTCTGTCTGCTGCTTGATCACTGCCTGTTGTCTTGGTGGGTGTCTGTGAGGCGCGCTGCCAACCTCACTATGTCCATCTCAGGTTCTGTCAACTGCTTCTCTAAGTGTGCCAGTTCTTGTCTCAGCCTTGTCATCTCTGGAGTAAAGGTTCGAGCCTCAGGTGGTGGTATCGGCTCAACTCGGCTCGGTGAAACTCTGTAGTTCTCTGTTCTGGGTTCAACTCTGCGTTCTTCTGGTAGTCCTTGGTTCACTGCGATCATTTCTGCTACCCTCTTCCTGTCTGATCTTACCCAACTACTAAGGGTCATTCGAGCTTCATCCTTTGCCATAATCTGTTGAAGACTCAGGTACTTCATCAGCTGGTAGTTTCGTCCACTCTTCTCTTTGTAGCTATCCACTTCCTCCTGGAGTTCTGAGTTGTGACTGTCCAACCAGTATACTTCTTCCTTTAGACCTTCTATCTCTTCTTCCTTGGCTGCCAGTTCTTTGTCTTTTTCTGTGAGTTGATCTTCCAGGCGGACATCTCGAGCATGGTGAGTCGCTCGGATCAGTCCTGCCAACTGCCTGTTGTTTCGAGCTTCGTAGTTCAACATTCTGACTTCCCTTGTTTTAGCTCTGAGTTGCTCCTCAAGTAAGGCGATCCTGTTGTCCTTCTCCATCAGCTGGAGGTCTTGCTTCCATACCTTTTCTTTCAGCTTGGCAACTTTCTCTTCTAGGCCAATGTTCAAGTATTCCTGCTCAATCATGCACTGAACTGAGGTCCGCAGGGTCACGTTCCGCTCTCGGTCTGCTGCGTGAGCCTGCAAGCTGACTGCGTCTCTGTCTGTCGGATCTTCAAGAGCTCGCGGTAGGTACCGGAAACGAGTGTGGCTGAGCTGACTCTGGTACACGAGTGTGGCAAGTCGGAGTATCCTCATTGCTATAGTCTGCACTGCCCGACTGAAAGTGCTCTCGCTGGTAGCTGCTCGTAGCATCAGTGACCTTGGTCGTCCAGGGATATTGGGTACAACCATCTGCAACCGGGTGTGTACTCCCTCACCAGGTCCATAAGTCCAGCCCTCGTAGAAGACGTTGTCCACATCTATCCCCACTGTACGCAGCACCTCCCTCAGTAGCACTGCCAAACCTCCACAGTCTGCTCCTGTGGTCCTGATCTCTCGTCGTTCATCTGCTGATCTTCCTTCCATCTGCCAGACAGTTAGTGGGTTGTTAGTAAGTTAGCAAGTTAGTAAGGTAAGGTAAGGGTAAAAGTTTTGTAAATAGTTGAGATGTACTTATATATAGTTTTCAAATAGTCCAAGGGGTTTCATATAAAGTAGAGGACTCAGTTAGAGCTTCTGTCCTAAGTTTCCGTTCTATGGGTTACGCGCTACGGTCAAGTATGGCTCTGATACCAACTGTGACGAACCGGATTCTCACCGACGAGAACCCGACTCCCTGTACCCTTGAGATAGTCCCAGGAATAGCAGCTATCTCGTACATAACTCATCTCAGTCGAATATCACATCCATACAACGACAAAAGATTCATTACATGACTCATATAAAGACAAAGCGTCTGGTACAAGCCCTCTGGGCTAAAACGACAATAAGAAACATCTACGCAGCGGTAGCTAGAACAACTGGGACCACTCCTCCACAGGCATCCTTGAGCGCAGCGCACACCCTTCAGTCGTACCACCCGTCCTGGTTGAACTCGTGGTCGGGGTCTTCACCTGAGAACCCAAAGTCTGTCCCCAAGGAGATGGGACAGGTCCACGTCACCAACCATAATATGATGCAAGCTTTAAAGTGGCCTAATCTATGGTATAGAAATATCAAGGTTTGAGTCAGGGTTTCCCTATGCAAGCAGCAGCAATAACCCCAATATCATCTCATCACCAACTCCTGCTCACACTCACACATCCACTCCCAAAAACCAACCGTCATCCTCACATTTCCCATCGGGCTCGTCCTGCCACGGCAGGTTCCCGCAAATCATTATTCACCAACACCTTTCACTCACTAGTCGACTCGGTGAGCTCCCTCCCCACCTCGTCTCAACAGCCTCAGCTGGACCAATCTCTCATAACCCAAATCAAGGATGAGGCAAGAAAGCAGTTTCCCATGCTAGCCGGGGCTTCTCAGAAATGGGTCGTCCGTAACCGTGGACACGGCTATACGTATAGTTTACACTCTGCAGAGGTGGCACTCCAGGAATCCATCCGGGCTGCAAGGCTAGTCCGCAACCAACCTGAGACACAGCCCACAGCAAAGACCCTAAACAGTAACGGCGCCAATCCTGTCTCCCTGGGCTCGGGAAACATCCGATCTAACATCTGCCCCAGGGTCGTGAAACCTTCCCACCGGGGCCAGTCGGGGGCCGTGGTAAATCAGGGAGATTACGCCGCAACGAATCCCCCCTACACATATCAAACTCGATTCTCCTACAGTCTCGGCGCCGCACTAGAGTAGGCTTGCTGGAACCCTCCCCATACTGGGTAGATGGTGAGCACGGTATTTCCCAAGTCCAAAGTGGGGGCACGACTCGGTCCTTAATTGTTCGGTAAAGCGAGTATCTGCATCACAAGCGATCCGCCGCAACGGTCCGCAATCGGCACCCATAACAGGTATTGCCGCCCAAACTCCTCAGGTACTCACCGAGTACCAAATCCCCAAGTAACCAGTAACCATGTACCCGCAACAGGTACCCCATAGGGACTGCCCGAGTGCAGCCCCTCAGCACCTCGATCAACGATCGAGTTGTTATTTACTCGCTTACACCGCCTAGCTGCACTACTCCTCCCAAACCACCCACAACTAACGCCAAGAGGATCAATCACAACCAACCCAACACATGCATAGCATAGCATATTTATAAAGCGAGTAGTAGGTAGCAAGGTAACAGGATAATAACAAAGGCAGTGCAGGTTTATCATGCGAGTAAAGTAAAGCGCTAGCATACTAGTTTGCATGTCTAATAGGTATTTCAGAGATGGTCGGGCGTGAACCTGGGCAAAGGTCTTCGTCCTCGTCGAAGCAGTTGTTGTAGTAGTCCGGCTCCTCCTGACTCTCCGGAGCTCCTAGGGGCGCGGAAAGAAAATAAGACGCGGCTACTAGTAAAGAAACACTAAGACAGCGACGAAAGAAGACTCAAATAACACCAAACTCTATACTAACGCGTAGATCATGATTTTAGAAAAATATAGAAACTGGTTTGATATTTTTCTGAGCTACGGTTGATTTATTATTAATTTTCGAAGTTTAAATCATTTTCTGAAAATAATAAATAATTTCCGAAAAAGAAAACAGACAAATAATTAGCCTGCTGACGTCAGCATGACGTCATGATGACGTCAGCAGTGGGGTCCGCCTAAGATGACGTCAGCAGTGGGCCCTGCTGACGTCAGCGTTGACCGGTCAACGGTCAACGGGGTCAACGGTCAACGGTCAGCGGGTCAACTCTGGTCAGTGGGCCCCATGTGTCAGTGACTCGCAGAGTATGACAGGTGGGTCCCATACGTCAGCGCTGTTAAAAAGAAAAGAAAAAGAATAAACGCTGGCTGGGCTGGAACTGGGCCGAAAGCGATTGGGCCGGAAGAGTTCAAGGGGGTTAAACAGACTTAATCGTGAACAATCGGCCCACGAAGGGTTGGCTGTTGGATCTGGCCTGGTGGACTGAGTCCACGGTGCACCGTGAGGGTGGTCCACGTGAGCCGGGTGCACGGGATCGATTTGTGGCCGACTCAGGATCTTCTGTGGGTGCGCGAGTGTGATGCTGGTGTGGTCCACGGTGTGGCTTCGCCACGACGCGACGCGGCGCGCGCGCGACGCGCTCTGGAGCACGCCGGCGGCGACGGTCGACGGCGGATCTGGTCGGAGACGGCTCGGCTCGGGTCTAGAACGGCCGGAACGACTGCGCTAGGGCTCGGCGGTCACGGACAGGGTGAAAAAGGGCTAGGATTGGGTTCGGATTGGGCCTCACCGACGCGAGCGGCGGCGACACGGCCATGAACGCCGGCGAGCACGACGGCGGCTCGGGTTTTGGCTCAACTGCACTCGATTCGGGTTCGGCTTGCACGCTCGTGGCCTCCAGCGACTGCTGGGGCACGGCTAGGTGCGCACGCGCGGGCTCGTGGTCGCCCACGGCCGCGCGTGGCCTCGGCGTTCGCGCGCACGGCGAGCAGAGCTCGGCCGCGGCGGGCCTCGGCTGCGGGTTAAGGGCGACGGCGGTCTGCAGGTGCGACAGCGGCGATGGGATCCTGCAGAAGATGATGGCCACGACACGAAGGTCGGGTCCCAGGGGGCTTGCACGACTGCGGCGGCGGAACTCGCCGGAGACAGAGAAGAAGGGGGGAATTCGTCGGCAGCTCACCCAGGGTCTCGTCGTCGTACGCTGCAGCTCGGGGTAGACTCGTCGTGGCTCGGCGATGCTCGCGCGCTCCCTCTCGTCCCTGGTCCGGCTCCCCTTCGACGGCTCCACGAGCGGCGGCGGCGACTTCGGCGGCGGCGCTGCGGGGACAGAGCCTCGGCTTCTCTTCTTTCCCTCTTCTCCTCCTCGGACCCTCCTCTGGTTCTCCTCCTCCCTCTCCCCCACTCGAATTGGATCAAGGGAACCCCAATGGGGCGGCGCGGCTTGGAGAAGAAGACGGCCGGCGGCGGGTTAAATAGGCGATAGGCGCTAGGGTTTCCCGGGGTTCGACGGACGGATGGGGAGCTCGAGCGCTCGCGGACACGCGGCGCAATCGCGTCGGGCCGCACGGAGCTCGGGCAGTTGGGAGTCACGGGCGCGCGGCCGCGGAAGAGAGAGAGCGGCGCGCGGGAGGTGGAAGATGACGCGGGGAGAAGAAGGCTGACAGGCGGGGCCCGCCTGTCAGTGGGAAGAGGAAACGCGGCGGGGACGCGGTGAAGGGGCTGGGCCGTGCTGGGCCGAAAGGCCGAGCAGGCCGGCTGGGTTGCTGGCTCGAGAAAGAAGTTTAGGGTGGAAAGATGGACTTGAGCTTCAGGAAAACGGCCCACGAACAGGAATAGGATTTGGAAATTAGTTTAGTCAATTAGAGTTTGAATTCAAATCTAGAATTTGAATTCAAACCAACCAAAAATCCAAATAAATCCAAATAAATCCAAATCACTCTATTTCATCCTTAACACTTCAAATTGATTTTTAAATTTGAATTTAAATTGCCTAAGAATTTAGGGAGCAAATAGAAGACACTCTTATATGTTGGTTAGCATGCACACAATTTCACCAAAAATTTTTTAAATTCAAATTTTTGCACTCAACAAAACCTATACGAATTTTGGGTTGTTACAATAAGAATATTCAACATTTAGCCTTTTGAATGCCGGTTTGCTCATATGGTCCGAACGATTATTCGTGTGACTTTTGGTCTTTGGCAGACCCGTTGTATGGCAAATATATTTGGTACAGGCTATCTGGGATTAGAAATGACTCAAGACCTTTGCTGTTGTTGGGAGCAGTGGCTACTTGTTGGTCTCTATGATTTTGTAATAATGTACTGATTTTTTAAAACAAGCATAACTCTTTTTGCATATCATCTTCTTAATTTCACGCTAGTTCCGCACATGAGTTACCCTTCATAAGCCCGCTACATAGGATTTGATTGTAGCAGGATCTCGTGCTTGGCGCAAGTGGCCAAATTGTTTTTTTTACCTGAACATATGGATGATGATCTAGTGTTCGGATTGATAGTCATTAGAGTGTATATTTTCCTCTTTTATTTTTTTGTGTGAGTCTATGCACAAACTTGGCAAAGGCCGGGGATTTTCAAGTTCGGTTGTATTATTTTAATATAATATTTTTAAAATTTAATAAATCTTACTTTTTCAACAAAACTCAAGTACCATTTGACAAAATATGTGACGCCAAGGAGAAATTAATATATCTTTTTTGTCAAATAATATCAACGCAACAATGGTGCCATGTCCCTTTGTTTCTTTGCTTAATAAAATCACCGCAATAATATTGGCATGTTTGGCCTTGTTTAGTTTTCAACTTTGGCATGTCAAAGTTAAGAATTTGTCATTCATGCGTCACTGTAGTATTTCGTTTGTATTTGTGAATAATTATACAAACATTGATTAATTAGACTCAAAATGTTCGTCTCGCAAAGTACAACAAAATAGTGCAATTAGTTTTTGATTTCATTTACATTTATTACTCCATGCATGTGCTGACATTTTGATGTGATGAAAATTTTCTTTTTGTATAGTAAAATTTAGGGGCAAATTTGGGTGGCCACCAATAGCGTTCGGTTGGTGACTGAACCTGTGAAAGAGAAAAAAACGAAATATCTGCAATTGTCTGGCGACCGATTTCAAGAGCTGGCCTGATGGAGGTGCCTGGCAGGGGTGGACCCACGTTGAAGCTAGCGAGAGCCCAGCTCTCAGGATTAGCCGTCCAGCCGTCTAGGCGCGCGCGCGCACACACACAGATTTATCCTGGGCTTCAACTAAGCAGCCGGCAGCCCCTACATAATGCTACAAGATGCAAAGAAAAGGAAGGTTCAGCTGAATGCTTCCTAGAAAGCTTTTGCATTTGGCCGCATCACACTCCCACGAACAAGTTGTTCAGCTGTTGTCATCCGAGGAGATGCTGAGCGTGACTGATTGGAAAGTCAAATATCCATGGACGTATAGGGCGGTAGGCCCCCCTGGTGGCAGTAGTAGCGTGTATAAAAAATGGGCCTTCAGCTAGCTCCGCGCCTCTGCTTTTGTAGGTCACTGTAATATGAGTTCACTTGGGCCTTTTTCAAGCACAGTTGGGCTACAATCAGACAAGACATCACACACGTGGTTAGCTACTTCTATAGTCTGCATGGTCAGCATTTCTCACACTTAAACTCGGCATATACTGTACTCATTCCAAAGAAAGCTGATGCAAAGATAGTCAGTGATTATAGACCAATAAGCCTTACCCACTCCATTGCCAAGATTTTTTCTAAACTGCTAGCTACTAGACTGGGAAAGGAGCTTAACAATATTGTATCTAGAGCACAGAGTGCTTTCATCAGAAGGCGTAGCATCCAAGATAACTTTTTATACACTCAAAACTTAATTAGAGCACTACATCGATGCAAACAGTCTGGCCTGTTCCTCAAGCTGGACATCACAAAAGCCTTCGACACTGTACGGTGGGATTTTCTTTTGGAGGTTTTACAACAGTTTAGGTTTGGGCACAGGTGGAGAGGTTGGGTATCTATTTTGCTTACAACTTGTTCAACGGCTGTTTTGATGAATGGGTCGAGGGGAAAATGGTACAAGCACTACACTGGTCTTCGCCAAGGAGATCCACTCTCTCCCATGCTGTTCATCCTGACTATGGAACCTCTCCAGCGGCTTTTTGAAATTGCAATAGCAAACCATCTACTTTCCCCTATCAAAAATAAGACAGCCAGACTGCGTGCAAGTTATTATGCTGATGATGCGGCAATTTTTATGAACCCAATAAAAGAGGACGTACATGCTGTGGCTGATATACTTCGTCTATTTGGGCAAGTATCGGGGCTGATCACAAATCAAAGTAAGTCTGTTGTCTATCCAATTAAATGTGAAGGATTGGACTTGCAGCAAATTATGGAGGGGTTTCCTTGCTCGGTCCAACATTTCCCATGCACATATCTAGGGCTACCTCTGCTCCTTAGACAGTTGAGACGGGTTGACATCCAACCAGTGATTGATAAAATGGCTAACAGATTGCCCACCTGGAAAGGAAAATTCCTTAACAAGGCAGGGAGATTGAAGATACATAATCCAGTGTTGTCATCTATGACCACATACTTTTTGACCATGTTTGCTCCAAAGAAATGGGCACCGAAGAAAATGAACAAAATACGAAGGGTTTTCTTTGGAAGGGCACTTATGATGCTCGAGGAGGCTACTGCTTGGTCAATTGGATAAAGGTACGGAGACCCAAGGAGCTCGGTGGATTGGGCGTTCTAGACTTGGAGCGTTTTAGTAGGGCCCTGAGATTGCGATGGTTATGGTATGAGTGGAAGGACCCTGATAGACCATGGGTGGGATCAGACGTACCTGTCAATGAAACAGATAGGCAACTGTTTAGGGCATGCACGGTGGTGCAAGTAGGAAATGGAAGAACAGCAAAATTCTGGGAAGCATCATGGCTGGAAAGGGAGGGCTCCGCGAGATATTGCTCCAAACTTATATAAATTGGCCTGGCGCAAGAAGCAGTCTGTAGCGGAAGATCTGGCAGGTGATAATTGGACCAGAGGGCTCTGGAAAATGACAAATGATGAAGAGCTGGCTGAACTCATTGAATTGTGGATGTTGATCCAAAATGTGCAACCGACAGATAACGAGGATGAGATTGTTTGGAAATGGACTGCAGATGGGGCATATACCTCCAAGTCGGCGTACAACATTCAATTCCAAGGGTCCTTCCGCTCCTTAAATTGCACGGCTATCTGGAAAGCCAAAATTGAGGGAAAACACAGATTCTTTGCTTGGCTTCTTTTACATAGGAAAATCCTAACGGCAGATAAACTTCAGGCTAGGAACTGGCCATGTAACCCGGTATGCGCGCTCTGTGATCAGATTGAGGAAATGACAGAGCACCTAGTCTACAACGCGTCTTTGCTCAGGAAGTTTGGCACCGGGTTAGCTTCTGGTCCGCGGGGCTAGTTACAGTACCTTCTACAGGGGTCTCCCTCGAGCAATGGTGGAATGCGGCGATGAAAAGAGCCAATCAAGACAACAAACGAAAGGTAGCTGCTTTAATGATCTACACGGCCTGGAATCTATGGAAGGAGCGTAATAGGAAAATTTTTTAGCGCAAGACGGTGACGCTGGCCAAAGTTTCGGTGATAATTCAGGAGGAGATGAAGCTAAGAGCTCTAGCGTGTGGCGAGCAGGCAGTGCTGCCTGGAGGCGCCTAGCTTTCTTGATGTTATTTTCTCATGAGTGTTTTTGAGTTTTCACAATTCTCTGTAATATTAAACATATACGAACTTTGTATGCTCTCTCCTCTTATATGATATAGCAGGGCTCCTGCTTTCCTTTCAAAAAATAAAATAAAATATGAGTTCACAGCTGCAGCCTCTGCTTGCGGCATCCCAGTGGGGGAATTGAGGGAAAGATGTCACTTCACCATAAATGCGTCACTGTAGCATTTCGTTTGTATTTGTGAAAGATTGTCCAAAAATTGATTAATTGGGCTCAAAATATTCGTCTCGTCGAGGACAACAAAACTGTGCAATTAGTTTTTTATTTCATCTGCATTTAGTACTCCATGCATGTGCCGATATTTTGATGTGACGAAATTGTTTTTTGTAGAGTGAACTTTAGGGTTGCTTTTTGGCAACTAAACAAGCCTCATTTTGCTATTTTTCCGGATCTCTCATCGTAGCTGCCGTGGCAGGCCGGCGGCGATGCCATGTCGTCGGATCGGATGACTCTCCGCAGCCAGAGCACTTCCTAGTGCAACAACCTACACCGGACAACCCGTCTCTGCTACCTGCGTAATTCCAGCGTCTCTCATCTGAAACAAGCTCTTGCTTCTGTGTCCTGAATCCCTGTTTTCCTAGTTTGCATCGCTTTGCAAGGAGTAAGTGCCAACAGTACCATAGTTATTACTCACCGTTCAAAAATATTGGTCGTTCTGGTTTTGTTTAAATCTATAAATACCTGAAAGTGCATCTAGGCATTTAATCTATTTTGGTGATTAATGGCAATAGAAATTTGGATATGATGCTTTGCATGAGTTGTGCAGGAATAAAATGAAATAAAAAGAAGATAATACTAAAGGAAGGACCCCAACACTTATTCATATGGTGGAGGACTCAATTGGTGGATTTAAATTTAATTTTCCGTTTGAAATTGAGTATAGGACCACCGTACTATCAAGGGGGACGTAGTTGATAAATTCTAGATGCTAAAAGTGCTTTACTTGAGATGACAAACTCTTAAGAGACACACAAAAATACTTCACAAACACCTTTTCTGCTCGGCCGGAACTTGGGCCGGAAGATCCGACCGGAAGTTCCGGGCGGCTCGGTCTTGAATTTTCCCTGGCCGGAAGATCCGGCCGTGGCTTCGGAAGATGCATGACTTAGCCATTTTTCGAGCTCACGAGTGTCCTGTTGCAAGTTCCGACCCTAGGCCGGAAGATCCGACCGGAAGTTCCGGCCGGCTCTGTCTTGGTTTTCTCCGGGCCGGAAGTTCCGGGGTCCCCCGGAAGATCCGACATACAGTCGGAAGATCCGGCCCCTGGAACTTTTCTGGAGTTTTCCTAACACGTATCTGTTGTTTGTCGGAAGATCCGACTAAGTGTCGGAAGATCCGGTACCCCTTCGCAGAGCACATAACGGTCATATTTTGGGGGGTTGGTATAAATACCCCACATCCCCCCTCATTCATGTGTGCTGGACACACGACCTAACACAAGACAAGAGCATTCACTCTCCTCCTCAAATCCCCTCCCAAGCTTGATTCTTGCCAAGATTCACCTAGGGTTTGAGTGAGAGAGAAGACTAGAAGTGAGAACTCCCCTTGTTCATCTTGTGAAGCACTTCGAGCAACTTGAGTTCATTGATACACGTTTGTTACTCTTGGAGCTTGCTCCTAGACGGTTAGAGGTGCCGGTGAACTCCCATTCTCTTGTGGTTTGAGTCCCGGAAGTTTGTATTACCCTCTCTCTTCGTGGGAGCACATAGTAAGTAACTCAATCCTCCTTTGTGGTTGATTGGGAGAGACTTGGGGTTAGTGTGACAGCCCGGCTCTTTGTGAGCATCTCAACGAAGACGTAGCTCCTTTGTGGAGTGAACTTCGGTAGAAAACCCTTTGTCTCCACATTTGCTCTTGTTCTTATTGTTTCCATAACTTGATTTGTCCCGATCTACTTATTTGTGGCTATACTCTGTTATTGATCATATATAGAAGGTTCCTTACTTCATTTGTGAGCTTTGTATTCAAGTGGAATTGTCAAAAGGTCATTAGATTTCAAATCTCGAAGAACACTTGAATTGCCTGTCGGAAGATCCGGCTTTTCCTCGGATCTTCCGGTATTCTGTCCCAGTCGGAAGATCCTGTACAGTGTCGGATCTTTCTGGCCGGAAGATCCGAGACTGTGTCGGATCATCCGACTTTCTGACAGTTTTCGGAGGATTTTGCAGGAATTTTTAAACAGGCCTATTCACCCCCCCTCTAGGCCTAGTGTTGGTCCTTTCAATACCAAATAAATATAATATCAAGACATTTTTCAGATGTATTTAATAACGTACATAAATTTAATATTGTAGATGTTGATGTATTTTTTCGATAAATTTGGTCAAAATAAAAAATGTTTGATGTATTTATGACAAGACTAAAACGAGCTAAGTTTTAGAACAGATGGGGGTACTACTAACGTCATCGTCGTCTTCATCGTGCTCTCTGACCTCGTCGCCACCTTTGTCTCCAGTGAGCACCCCCGCCCCACCCTCCTCCTTTGTCTCCGGTGGCTCTACCACCATTGACCTTCGCTATGCTAACCCGGCTTCAGCGCGGCATCGCCGTGATGCCCCCGCCCCGACACCGTCTACCGGTTGTCCCCCGCCGCCCCAGCCGGTAGCGCCATCGCCGCCCTCAATCCGCCACTGCCGTCGGGCTGGCCGCCTCCCCGGCCATCCCTCTAAGCTTGCCGGCCAAGGGGCCCTCCCCCCGACAACTCCTAACCATAATCGTGTGATTTGTTACTTTCTTCAATTCTTCTTTTCTTTCCTTTTCTAGGTGATTTGTGGTTCCTGCCACCTGGACTCTTCCTAATCGGGAGGCTCTCTCGATGTAAGCCTAAAATAAAAGGCTCCCATTCTAGATTTTGGCCTATAGAAAATAATCGAGTCTTGGTCAAAGCATCGAATACTACCCAAAATTTCATATCAGAAGAATGCTTTTAAAAAAAACTCTGGCGAGTATGCTCATTGATAACAATTTGTAAGGTGGGACGAGCAACGGACACACGTGACCGGTGATCTTAATTAACGACTTATTAGAAGGTGCTGCATAATTTGCACTGTACACATCAGATTTTCATGGTTTCTGACGCATCTTTTGTCGAATGGCAAACGGCTATTAGCCTTCTTATAATTTTCTTAGCTGATGTTTTTTGGCCAACTTAGGCAATCCCCAATAGTTATTTATTAAGTGGCCAACATTTTTTTGTTAGGTAACACTGGTAGAGATTCTTAGTTACAAATTTGTTCTCTTTCTTGAAAATATTAAAATTAGACTATAAAACTATTGGCCACTTGGTAAAAAAATTGTGAAGAATAATAAAGCCAACCATTTGAAAAAAAGGACACTCACCTAATATCATAGTGTATTGCTTGCATTCTTATATGTTTGTAATATATGAGCCCCACGGTTATGTAGTGGACAAACTTTTTGTCAACATAGTGATTTGTCGTCTCCTTTCACGACATAAGCTTTCCTATGAGCGTAGTAAATTACCCTACCTCTCGTGGTGCAGATAATGCTTTCTATTATCCCACCACCAGTAGACTACTTCCATTGTCTGCAGATAATATAATGCAACTGAAGAGGATATAATCGTTCTATATCTTTTCTGCGAGACCATGCATGATCGTGAAAGGCTGAAAGCTGTCGCCGTCGGACATATAGCACCTCGTCATGTTTGCTTGCCTTATCAGCACCAGCTAACCGTATTTTTCTCTCAACACAAATCAGCACCAGCCACCTGTCACTAGCGAGTCAGCAGTATTTTCTCTCGGCTCAAATTAGCACCAGCCACCGGCCAAGCGAACAGGGCGTTGGTTATCATCGAAACTGGATTCAATTTCTTTCCCCTGGGCAGGTGAGGAGCTTCCCAAGGAGTTTCAGACCCGCGTCGTCCCAGGGCGACTCAGGCGGCGCCGCCCCAGCTCCCACTCACTCCCGCACCTTCCCCTCGTCATCCTTACCGCCGCCGTAGCTCGCCGGCGGAAGCCCGTCCAACCGCGATGAGGGCGGCGGCGGGCGCTTTCTCCCCGTTTGCCCTTCCCACCTCCCATCGCCTCCCCCTTTTCCCGTTGCAACTGCCAGCAATGGTCGCCGTCCGGCAGCCCACGCTGCTCCCATCCGTGCCCCGCCCAAATCTAGTGGCCTTCCGCAGCCGCTGGCCATGCCCCCGCCTGGATCCGGCGGCCTCCGCAGCTGCCGGCCACGGAACGCCCCGATCCGGCTGCCCACGCCCCCCTCCCCCGTCGTGCCCTGCCCAGATCCGGCGGCCTTCGCAGCTGTCGGCCACGCAATGCCGGGATCCGGGGGCCACGCAACGCCCGGATCCGAGGTGAGTGGCGCGCGCTACTGGTGGTAGATGGCGCTGGTGTGCTCCTGCTATGGATGGGCGTGTTCTCCAGTCGTGGATGGCATCGCCATGTCTCTGGTGGGGCTTTGGTGGACTACAAGCTGCTCAACCTTGCCGCCGGCAGAACTGGATGGATTGGTATGGTCAAGCAGTGAAGGGGTCTGGAGAGTGCTTGGCGAAATCCATGCCCTGTCCGTACAAACGATGGCAACGTGACCACTCTCCACCCCTACAAGGGCTCCCTCCGGGTGAAAACCCAGCTCTGGTTTACCAGACCGGTGGCGACGGTGTTGAAGACGTCGCATCCTACCTATAGGAGTCACCGTGGAGGCCCTCCCCACCGGTTCAACACCATCCCCATTTACAAGGTTCTTCGCTAATCCTCCCTCGATGGATGCACAAGCTGCTTGTTGGAGAGCGTTTGATGTCAGGACCTTTGCTCCATCGGCCTCTAAGATCCTTGATTGTGTTGTCTCATCAAATGCTGGGTTGTGAGACCATGATCCCCTCTCTTGGATCTCCTCGTGCTCCAGTCGTCGGCCCTCCCTCTTTGGGGCTTCCTTCCCCCGAATACGTTGATGGGCGTCAACTAGATCCTGGATGTGCTCATAGACGATGCATATCACGACTGTCGTCTATCGTACTTGACTCCAAGCTTTACAGTCGCCTGTGGATTGGAGCTGCCGGAGTTCAACCACTTGGTGATGACAATATCTAGTAATCAACGACATGCCTCCACCGTGGGAGTGGCGTGGCCTTGTAGTTTTGTATTTTCTTCATGTTCGTGTGTGTTTGCATGTGGATGTATGTATGCTGATGGTGTTTGCATTCTCTCATCCCCTGTTTTCTCCATTTCTCAAACTCTAAGATGTAATGGCTTTGGCCTGCTACGGGCCCTGAAATGAAATTCAAGTGGGGAATCGCCCCCCCTCCCGCGGTGACCCTCAAGAAAAAATGTTGGTTATCATCCAATGGTATCTTCTGCCAAGCATTTTGTATGCTGATGGGCTCTTTGGTATTCAACAATTCAGTATAAAGCATTCAAGATATAAAAAAAGGTGAAATTCATGCAGAATAAGTCGGCACACATTGTTCTCCTGCATATCCATATATACCTCTCAAGAGTACCACTATAGCATATCTGGTTAGACCAGTTTGACCTACATATTCTTCCTAGAAAATTTGGTCCCATGCGTCAATGACTCAAAAAAGTGTGGCAAAATTGTCTTAGACTCGTCAAGTTATAGCAAATATTCTGAGCGCCTAATTTAATCAGGTTTAATAAGATTTTGTAGCGATGGTGTCAACCTTAGTACGTGGCGTCACGGGAGTATAACATTCACCTTGCAGGACCTCTGTGAAAACCAGATCATCTTGTTTTGTCGGGTTTTGACTATGAACTTCCTCAGAATGGACTACTTTGCTAGGGCAAGCACACCTGATTATCCTGTCATCCTTTGGCTAGTTACAATGCCTATAATTACCATAGAGATATAGGAAGACAATTAATCTAGATTTAGAAAAGTTAGGTAAAAGAAAAATATATAAGATAGACCCCCTTAACAGGTTGTGACCCTTCATATATATAGGTTGAATCACTTATATGAATCATAACTCTTAATTCAGAATACCCAAAACTAGATCCTCTGTTTCAGAAATAGGACCCTACAGTTTTTCTGCATGTGAGCACCTACTACTGATCACCATAACTTTCGAATTCAAACTCCAAATAAGACGATCCATATATTTGTTTGGGTTTTCTTGACGAGCACTTTGTTGTGGTAAACTTGAATATGCAATTCTTCATGGCTATCAACAAAATCAAGCCAAATTGTTTGGACATGATGCTCATTGCACACTAAACATAAATAATACATAATTATGCCCAAACACTAAACTTATAGAGCAATGAGTGTTAGCTGTTAGTTTGGCAATTCCGATCATCAACGTATGCCTATTCTTTTCTTGTATTGTTTGCGTCCAAAAAAATTATTATGACTAAAATTGTCTTGGAATGACAATCAATAACGACTAAAATAATCCATCGGCTATATCAATTCTAAGGGCGATACTTATGCTATTCGCCATAACAAGTGACCATAGCTTAAGATGTGTTTGGTTTTATTTGCTTGGGTACGTGAAAGGACCAACACTAGGCCTAGAGGGGGGGTGAATAGGCCTGTTTAAAAATTCCTGCAAAAAAACTCCGAAAACTGTCAGAAAGTCGGATGATCCGACACAGTCTCGGATCTTCCGGCCAGGAAGATCCGACACTGTACAGGATCTTCCGACTGGGACAGAATACCGGAAGATCCGATGATAAGCCGGATCTTCCGACAGGCAATTCAAGTGTACTTCGAGATTTGAAAACTAATGACCTTTTGACAATTCCACTTGAATACAAAGCTCACAAATGATGTAAGGAACCTTCTATATATGATCAATATCAGAGTATAGCCACAAATAAGTAGATCGGGACAAATCAAGATATAGAAACAATATGAACAAGAATAAAAGTGGAGACAAAGGATTTTCTACCAAAGTTCACTCCACAAAGGAGCTGCGTCTCCGTTGAGATGCTCACAAAGAGCCGGGCTGTCACACTAACCCCAAGTCTCTCTCAATCAACCACAAAGGAGGATTGAGTTACTTACTATGTGCTCCCACGAAGAGAGAGTAATACAAACTTCTGGGACTCAAACCACAAGAGAATGGGAGTTCACCGGCACCTCTAACCGTCTAGGAGCAAGCTCCAAGAGTAACAAACGAGAATCGATGAATCCAAGTGCTTCAAGTGCTTGAGAGATGAACTAGTGAAGGGCTCAAGTTTGCACAAGTCTCACACCTCAAATCTTCTCTCTCACTCAAACCCTAGGTGAATCTTGGAAGAATCAAGCCTTGGAAGGGAGTAGAGAGATGGAGTGAATGCTCAAGAGAGAGTTTGTCTCGAGTTAGGTCAGTGTGGGCAGCCCCTTAGAATGAAAGGGGGTGAGGGGTATATATACCAACCCCCCAAAAAATGACCGTTATGTGCACTGCGAAGGGGTATCGGATCTTCCGACACTTGGTCGGATCTTCCGATAAGTAACAGATATGTGTGAGGAAAACTCCAGAAAAGTTCCAGGGGCCGGATCTTCCGACTGTAGGTCGGATCTTCCGGGGGACCCCGGAACTTCCGGCCCGGAGAAAGCCAAGACAGAGCCGGCCGGAACTTCCGGTCGGATCTTCCGGCCTCGGGTCGGAACTTGCAACAGGACACTCGTGAGCTCGAAAAACAGCTAAGTCTTGTAACTTCTGAAGCAACGGCCGGAACTTCCGGCCAGGAAAAACGCAAGACCGAGCCGCCCGGAACTTCCGGTCGGATCTTCCGGCCTAAGTTCCGGCCGAGCAGAAAAGGTGTTTGTGAAGTGTTTTTGTGACTCTCAAGAGTTTGTCATCTCAATCAAAGCACTTTTAGCAACTAGAATTTATCAACTACGTCCCCCTTGATAGTACGGTGGTCCTATACTCAATTTCAAACGGAAAATTAAATTTAAATCCACCAATTGAGTCCTCCACCATATGAATGAGCGTTGGGGTCCTTCCTTTAGTATTGTCTTCCTTTTATTTCATTCTATTCCTGCACAACTCATGCAAAGCATCATATCCAAATTTCTATTGTCATTAATCACCAAAATAGATTAAATGCCTAGATGCACTTTCAATCTCCCCCTTTTTGGTGATTGATGACAACACAAATTTGAGTTCACAAGATGGGAATAAAATTCATGTTTTGCATCCAATGTTTTTGGAGAGGCTCCCCCTAAATATGTGCATGTTCAACTTAAATAGCCTCAAATGCTTGTGCACATATTTTGCAAGAGTCTCTCAAAATAAGATTGCATAAAAGTGCTTGGTGTGATGAAATAAACGTGATGCATATGACAAGATATACACATCAATAAAGTGAGAAATAACATCACATCATTCATAAGCAACTCACAATAAAATAGATAACGAGATCCACATCACACTAGCAATAACCAAATTAAGTCTTACAAATAAAAGTCTCACTTGGCACACCATACATAACACAAATTCAAGTTCTCACAAGTTCACAAGCTAGAACATGAATAAAAGATAGATAGGTGATGAGGTGATGAGTTTCCAATGGCCACATTCACTCCCCCTTTGTCATCAAGGACCAAAAAGGGAGCTACTCGTCCTCGTCGTCGTCGTCATCATCACCACCCTCGTCATCGTCATCATCATCGTCGTCCTCATCGTCATCATCAGCGGCTGCGACTGCTTTGCCCTTGCGACGATCCTCATCCGTCTCTGGCTCACTATGGTATTCCTCCTCCTCCTCAGTTTCTTCCTCTTCTACTTCTTCTTCTTCTTCCACTATCTCCTCCTCACCTTGCCCTTGGTGTTGAGAGGCACCAAAGACATACTCCTGTGAATAGTCCTCCCAAGGATTTGCAAAGGTAGGTGGAGGAGTGACTTCCCTGAGTTGATGAACAGGAGAATGTGGCATGTTTAACTTTTCAAGAAGCTCTTTGTGACACTTATCCACCATGTATCTATCATACTCGGCGCGTTGCTCACGCTCATGAGACCTCTTGACTTGATATTTGCACATGTTGAAGCAAGAAAACATGCCTTGGAGCAGAAAATCAATCTTACTCTTCTTGCCTTTGGGAGTAAAGGAGGGGCCACTGGATGGAGGAGCTTGTGATGGAGGAGCTTGGGAAGATGAAGCACCTTGAGAGGATGGAGTTGGAGCACCCTGATATGCTTTGGCCTTGATCTTTAGGAGCTGTGTAATCTTGCCCGGAGGAGATTTGTATGGGAGATGAAGCTTGTCAGTCAAGATGTTGATCCCAGTCACATACTTGATCATATGGAAAATGTAAGGAGCATAGTGACAGCCACTAGAAGCATCATGAGAGCAGTAGATAATTTCATTCCAAATAAAGTTGAACACTTTGAACTTGGGTTTCCCGGGGGCCATTTGAAAGAGTAAATTCTTTGCCCTCTTTGAGATGTTGTCGGCATCTCCTGCTCTAGGATACAGAGTCCCTCGAAAGAGTTGATTCAACAACTTGTAGAACGGAGAGAGACCCTTGTATTTCCCATAAACCACCTCTCCATAAGCATGATCATACATGAATGCCAACTTGGTGTCATCTAGTATTCTCCCAAGGTGAAGATCAACCTTGCTACGATCATTGCTAGTATGAGCATAAGCAGTCTCCTCAGCAAGATCAAACAAACCAGCAAAGTTATGCAATGAGATGGAAAGACGTTTCCCACACAAAGTCCAATGCATCTCATACCTTTCCTCGTCAACCCATAAAGTAGCATAGAACTGGGCAATGACTTCTTCATTGTATGGACACTCAAATGCCATCAACTTGTCCACATCCATTTCCACACATCGCTTGTATACATCATCAACAACAGGCTTGAGCGGTGGTGGGAAGCTCTTCAAATATTTCCAATCGACCCAATACATTGGAGTACAAATCCGGGTCATCTTCAGAATCACAGACTCATACCAATCTGCCTGGTGTGGAAGCCAAAACCGAGGATCACCCTTGAAGAGTTTGTATCGGATGCTCCTTGGATCCTCATGTTCACTGAACCTTAGAGGCTTCATGCTATTTTTGGCTAACTTGAAATTAACCAAGGCATTGTCCTGAGAGTGACGGAAAGGAATGGCAGTGCTTATGAAATTATGAGCGAGAAAGGATATGTCAATGTCATCATTATACTGTGTCCCTGGTCCTTCTCCCTGGTTAGCTCTCTTGACTCTGGGACGAGGAGGAATCTGTCGCCCTTGCACACTTGACTGAGCTCTACCTCGAACAGAGCGAGAAGTTGTCTGTTTCTCTGTGCGCTTCCCCTTGCCAACTTCTCTAATCCCCCCTTCAGAGTTGGTGTCCGACTCAGAGGACGAACCACTAGGTGGGTGAAAGGAGCTTTTGGTGCGACCGGTACTTGGGCGTGCCGTCAAAAAAGTGCTCTTCTTCTGTGTGACCTTCTCTTTAACCATCTGACAAGATATGCAAGGATAAATTTAGAGAAAGGATCAAAGATTGGTAACTGAGTTGATAGGACAGAACTCGACTTGGTCGGATCTTCCGGCACTGAGTCGGAAGATCCGGGGTCCGGATCTTCCGGCCCATAGTCGGATGATCCGACAGAGTCGGGCCAAACCCTAAAAACTTAGGAACCGAAGATTTAGCCCATCAAACGACACGAGATCATAGGGAAGCATTCTAGGCATGTATATGAGATGATTCACTAAGGGAAAACCACTAGAACTTCCTACATTGAGAGATCGGGCGAAGGGGATTTTGAATCAATACCGTTGAGATTTCCCGCGAAAACCCCGGAAGATCCGATGGAGATTGAGTCTTGGAGAGTTGGGGAATCAAAAGCTGTCACTTGACGAAGAAATCCACGGTCCAATCTTCAAATCGCCGAATGGGGTGGAGTTTGGAAGAGAGGAGGCGTTGGTGGAGGAAGAAAGAAGGATGGGAGGAGTAACGGTTCGTTCCAGATATATATATTCGCGCACAGGCCGGAAGATCCGACCGAGACAGAATCAGAGAGATCAGCACCGGAAGTTCCGAGAGCTCCCAGGTCCGGATGATCCGACATAGTGTCGGAAGATCCGACCGGGTCGGAAGATCCGAAAATTTTTCAGAGAGGATGATTTGAGACAGATCCGCCCGGAACTTCCAGGGGTAAGTTCCGGTCCAGACGAGATGTGTCACAAAGATGATTTTCCACGACGAGATTTGACTGAAGATTTAGAGAGAACTAGCTTATGAGCATGTAAGAAACTTGTCCCAAAATTGATCAGCAACAAACAATCAACACATAACCATGATCAACTTGGAACAAGAAAAGATCCAATGAACATAAGATCAAAATTTTGAAAAACTCACACAATAAAAAATAGAATAAAATCAGTTTTCTTCTAGTCTAGGCATCAATCAATTGTGTATGCAACAAGTCAAGCCAAGTTACGAGAATCCAAGATATTTAGCTCACTCCTCAAGGAACAAAACCTTTGCTCATCAAGAGGTTTGGTGAAGATATCGGCCAATTGTTTTTCGGTTTCAACATGGCATAGGGCGATATCTCCTTTGGCTTCATGGTCTCTAAGGAAGTGATGTCTAATGTCTATGTGCTTGGTTCTTGAGTGTTGAACGGGGTTGTTTGCTAGTTTTATGGCACTCTCATTGTCACATAAGAGTGGGATATTTTTGAACTCACAACCAAAGTCACTCAAGGTTTGCCTCATCCAAAGTAGTTGAGCACAACAAGCACCGGCTGCAACATACTCGGCCTCGGCGGTGGATAGCGCAACGGAATTTTGTTTCTTAGAGCTCCATGACACCAAAGACCTACCAAGAAATTGGCAAGTCCCCGTTGTACTCTTCCGATCTACTTTGCAACCGGCATAATCCGAATCGGAGTAGCCAAGTAGATCAAAAGTGGAGCCCTTGGGATACCACAAGCCAAGGTTTGGAGTATGCACTAAATATCTAAAAATTCTCTTAACAGCTATTAGATGACATTCCTTAGGATTGGCTTGAAATCTTGCACACATGCACACACTAAGCATAATATCCGGCCTAGATGCACAAAGGTAAAGCAAGGAACCAATCATGGAGCGATATACCTTTTGATCGACGGACTTGCCTTCTTCATTTAGATCAAGATGGCCATTCACAGGCATAGGGGTCTTGATGGGCTTAGCATTGGCCATGTCAAACTTCTTTAGCATATCACTTGTATATTTGGTTTGACATATGAACGTGCCATGTTTCAATTGCTTGATTTGAAATCCGAGAAAGAACTTCAATTCCCCCATCATTGACATCTCAAATCTCTTGGTCATTATCCTACTATATTCTTCACAAAATTTTTCATTAGTAGAACCAAAGATTATATCATCAACATAAATTTGACAAACAAATAAATCTTTGTCTATTTTCCTAGTGAAGAGAGTAGAATCGGCTTTGCCCATTACAAAGTCATTCTTGAGTAGAAAATCCTTAAGGCATTCATACCATGCTCTAGGTGCTTGCTTAAGCCCATAGAGCGCCTTATGGAGTTTGTAGACGTAGTCGGGGTGCTTGGAGTCTTCAAATCCCGGTGGTTGCTCCACATATACTAGCTCCCCAAGGGGCCCATTCAAAAATGCACTCTTCACATCCATTTGATACAACTTGAAGTTGTGATGAGATGCATAGGCCAAAAGGATACGAATTGACTCAAGCCTTGCCACCGGAGCATATGTCTCACCAAAATCAAGCTCTTCAATTTGAGTGAAGCCTTGAGCAACCAACCTAGCCTTGTTTCTTGTGACAATGCCATTTTCATCTTGTTTGTTCCGGAAAACCCACTTGGTGCCAATCACATTTTGCTTGGGTCTTGGGACCAACTCCCATACTTCATTTCTTGTGAAGTTGTTCAACTCTTCTTGCATTGCAATAACCCAATCCGCATCTCCAAGAGCTTCTTCTACCTTGAGAGGTTCCAAAGAGGAGACAAACGAGTAAAATCCACAAAAATTTGCTAAACGTGAACGAGTGGTTACCCCTCTTTGGATGCTCCCTAGAATGTTGTCAATGGGATGATCCCGTTGAACACTTTGGTGAACTCTTGGATGTGAGAATGTTGATTGACGTTGGATGGGTCCATCCTCATCTTCTTCATGATGTGACTCAACATCTTGAGCATCTTCACCTTGAGCTCCCCCTTGATCATTGCCATGGTCATGATCGTCACCATGATCTTGGACTTGATCTTGTGATGAGCTTGGTGGTTCAACTCTTGTTGATGGTGATGGATCGATGTTGAACATGATTTCCGGATCTTGGTCTTGTTCTTCATCTTCATTTGGAAACTCTTGTGGCTTCACTTCCCCTAAACTCAAGTTCTTGATGGCTTGACTTGGCGGGACTTCATCTACAAGGTCATTTACAACTTGCTCTACTTGAGAGCCGTTTGATTCATCAAATTTTACGTCTACCGTGATCTCAACAGAACCGGTGGTTTTGTTGAAAACACGGTAGGCGTGTTCGTTAGTACCATAACCAAGTAGAAAGCCTTCATCAACCTTAGGTGCAAACTTTGAGCTTTTGGCTTTCTTGTTAAGAATGTAACATTTGCAACCAAAGACTCGAAAGTAGTGCACCTTTGGTTTGTTACCGGTTAGTATCTCGTATGGAGTCTTGTTCAAATATTTTTGAAGATAGAGACGGTTAGTGGCATGGCAAGCCGTGCTAACCGCCTCGGCCCAAAAGTTATCCGGGGTCTTGTACTCATCAAGCATGGTCCGTGCCATTTCAATTAAAGTCCGGTTCTTCCTCTCAACAATGCCATTTTGTTGGGGTGTGTATGGCGCGGAGAGCTCATGCTTGATTCCTTCTTCATCAAGAAATTCTTCAACATTGGTGTTCTTGAACTCCGTCCCATTGTCACTTCTTATATGCTTGATCTTCAACTCAAACTCATTTTGAGCTCTCCTAATGAATCTCTTGATGATTGTTTGAGCTTCACTCTTGTCTTGCAAAAAGAAAACCCATGTGAAGCGAGAAAAGTCATCTACAATGACAAGTCCATACTTGTTCCTGCCAATGCTAACATAAGCAACCGGTCCAAATAAATCCATATGAAGTAACTTGAGTGGTCTTGAGCTAGTCAAAATGTTCTTGGGTGGATGTGGAGTGCCAACTTGCTTCCCGGCTTGACAAGCACTACATAATCTATCTTTCTCAAAAACAACATTTGTTAGTCCTAGGATGTGTTCATCTTTTTGAAGTTTGGCCAAGTTCCTCATCCCAACATGAGCTAGCCGGCGATGCCAAAGCCAACCCAAGCTAGATTTTGCCACTAAACAAGTCTTCGGTTCCACTTTACTAGTTGTGAAATCAACTAAGTATAGTTTTCCCTTGAGTCGACCCGTAAAAGCAATAGAGGAATCCTCCCTTCTTAGGATACTCACACCCTCGTTAGTAAAGAGACAATTGTAACCCTTCTCACAAGGTTGTGAGACGGACAACAAGTTGTATCCCAAAGAATCAACAAGATAAAAATTTGAAAGAGATGAGTCATGTGAGATAGCTATTTCACCTTGACCTATGACATCACCATGATTGTTGTCACCAAATGTGATCTTCTCAACGGGTGAGTCATACTCTTGTAACTTTGCAAACATATTCCTTTCTCCGGTCATATGATTTGAGCATCCACTATCCAACAACCACGAAGGTCCACCGGAGGAATATGCCTACAAAACAAGTTTAAGCCTTGGACTTAGGTACCCAAAAGTGGTTGGGTCCTTGAGTGTTAGCTTTTGATATTTTAGGCACCCACACACTTCTCATCATCTTCCTAGTATGAGCACATATATACTTTACCACCATCTTCCCATTTTGGTCCCAAGTGACCATATAGTCAATGGAGTAGTTTGGCGATGGCTTGTGCTCAATAATCTTTTCTTCCTTCTTGGTCTTGATCTTGACATCTTGACTAGATGCTTTTGCTATTGGCAAGGGCTCCATGGACCTTACCGACCCATGAGCCGCATCCATTAGTTCACCTAGATTGGTTCCCTTGGTGAACAATGTCACATCACGACCTCTTTCCTTCTTTGTCCCATTGGCCTTTCCACCTCGAGTGTGACGAACCGGATTCTCACCAGCGAGAACCCGACTCCCTGTACCCTTGAGATAGTCCCAGGAATAGCAGCTATCTCGTACAGAACTCATCTCAGTTAAATATCACATCCATACAACGATAAAAGATCCATTACATGACTCATATAAAGACAAAGCGCCAGGTACGAGCCCTCTGGGCTAAAACGACAATAAGAAACATCTACGCAGCGGTAGCTAGAACAACAGGGACCACTCCTCCACAGGCATCCTTGAGCGTAGCGCACACCCTTCAGTCGTACCACCCGTCCTGGTTGAACTCGCGGCCGGGGTCTTCACCTGAGCACCCAAAGTCTGTCCCCAAGGAAATGGGACAGGTCCACGTCACCAACCATAATATGATGCAAGCTTTAAAGGTGGCCTATTCTAAGGATATAGAAATAATCAAGGTTTAAGCCAGGGTTTTCTTATGCAAGCAGCAGCAATAACCCAAATTCATCTCATCACCAACTCCTGCTCACACACACATCCATCCGCTCCCCAAAACCAACCATCAGCCTCACATTTCCCCATCGGGCTCGTCCTGCCACGGCAGGTTCCCGCAGTTCATTATCCACCAACACCTTTCACTCACCAGTCGACTCGGTGAGCTCCCTCCCCACCTCGTCTCAACAGCCTCAGCTGGACCAATCTCTCATAACCCGAATCAAGGATGAGGTAAGAAAGCAGATTCCCATGCTAGCCGGGGCTTCTCAGAAATGGGTCGTCCGTAACCGTGGACACGGCTATACGTATAGTTTACACTCTGCAGAGGTGGCACTCCAGGAATCCATCCGGGCTGCAAGGCTAGTCCGCAACCAACCTGAGACGCAGCCCACAGCAAAGACCCTAAACAGTAGCGGCGCCAATCCTGTCTCCCTGGGCTCGGGAAACATCCGATCTAACATCTGCCCCAGGGTCGTGAAACCTTCCCACCGGGGCCAGTCGGGGGCCGTGGTAAATCAGGGAGATTACGCCGCAACGAATCCCCCCTACACATATCAAACTCGATTCTCCTACAGTCTCGGCGCCGCACTAGAGTAGGCTTGCTGGAACCCTCCCCATACTGGGTAGATGGTGAGCACGGTAATTCCCAAGTCCAAAGTGGGGGCACGACTCGGTCCTTAATTGTTCGGTAAAGCGAGTATCTGCATCACAAGCGATCCGCCGCAACGGTCCGCAATCGGCACCCATAACAGGTATTACCGCCCAAACTCCTCAGGTACTCACCGAGTACCAACCCCAAGTAACCAGTAACCATGTACCCGCAACAGGTACCCCATAGGGACTGCCCGAGTGCAGCCCCTCAGCACCTCGATCAACGATCGAGTTGTTATTACTCGCTTACACCGCCTAGCTGCACTACTCCTCCCAAACCACCCACAACTCACGCCAAGAGGATCAATCACAACCATCCCAACACATGCATAGCATAGCATATTTATAAAGTGAGTAGTAGGTAGCAAGGTAACAGGATAATAACAAAGGCAGTGCAGGTTTATCATGCGAGTAAAGTAAAGCGCTAGCATACTAGTTTGCATGTCTAATAGGTATTTCAGAGATGGTCGGGCGTGAACCTGGGCAAAGGTCTCCGTCCTCGTCACAGCAGTTGTTGTAGTAGTCCGGCTCCTCCTGACTCTCCAGAGCTCCTAGGGTTGAGCGGTAATAAAATAAGACGCGACTACTAGCAAAGAAACACTAAGACAGCGACGAAAGAAGACCCAAATAACACCAAACTCTACACTAACGCGTAGGTCATGATTTTAGAAAAATATAGAAACTGGTTTCATATTTTTCTGAGCTACGGTTGATTTATTATTAATTTTTGAAGTTTAAATCTTTTTCTGAAAATATTAAATAATTTCCGAAAAAGAAAACAGACAAATAATTAGCCTGCTGACGTCAGCATGACGTCATGCTGACGTCAGCAGTGGGGTCCGCCTAGGATGACGTCAGCAGTGGGCCCTGCTGACGTCAGCGTTGACCGGTCAACGGTCAACGGGGGTCAACGGTCAGCGGTCAACTCTGGTCAGTGGGCCCCAGCTGTCAGTGACTCACAGAGTATGACAAGTGGGCCCCATATGTCAGCGCTGTTAAAAAGAAAAAGAATAAACGATGGCTGGGCTGGAATTGGGCCGAAAGCGATTGGGCCGGAAGAGTTCAAGGGGGTTAAACGGACTTAACTTGCGAGATTCGGCCCACGAAGGGGTGGCTGCTGGATCTGGCCTGGTGGACTGGGTCTACGGTGCACCGTGAGTGTGGTCTACGTGAGCCGGGTGCATGGGATCTAGGTGTGGCCGAACTGGGATCTTCTGTGCATAGCCGTGTGTGATGCTGGTGTGGTCTTGCGTGTGGCATGGCCACGGCGCGACGCGACGCGCGCGCGACGCGCTCTGGAGCACGCCGGCGGCGACGGTCCGCGGCGGAACTGGCCGGAGAAGGTTCAGCTGGGTTCAAGATCGGCTGGGAAAGCTCGGCTAGGTTTCGGGGGTTCGATTTGGTAGGTTAAAGGCGAACGATTGGGTGGCTAGGGGTGCTCCCGACGCGAACGGCGGCGGCTCGGCCATGAACGCCGGCGAGCACGACGGCGGCTCGGGTTTAAGGCGAAACGAGGCACGATTCGGGTTCGGCTGCGCGCTCGTGGCCTCCAGCGACTGCTGGGGTACGGCTAGGTGCGCACGCGCGGGCTCGTGGTCGCCCACGGCCGCGTGTGGCCTCGGCGTTCGCGCGCGGGACGAGCAGAGCTCGGCCGCGGCGGCCTCGGCTGCGGGGAACATGCGACGGCGGGTTGCAAAGGGTTTAGCGGCATTGGGTTCCTGCAGAAGAAGGTGCACAGCTCGAAGGCTGGCTCACAGAGGCTTGGCTTGGCACGGTGAGCACGAGCGGCGGCGCTCCGCCGGAAACAGAGAAGAAGGGGGCGAACGCGGTTAGCTCACCTAGGGTCTCGTCGAGGTACGCTGCAGCTCGGGGAAGACTCGACGCAGTCCGGCGGTGCTCGTGCGCTTCCTCTCGTCCCTGGTCCGGCTCGGGGTCGACGGCTCCACGAGCGGCGGCGCTCCGGTTCTCGGCGGCGACGCGGGGAAGACGACTGGCTTCTCCTCTTCTTGCTCCGACTGCTCCACACCCTTCCCTACCTCTCTCCTACTCCTCCCCTCCCACGAATTGGATCGGAAGGAACCCCAAAGGGGTGGCGCGGCTTGGGGAAGAAGACGGCCGGCGGCGGGTTTTATAGGCGCTAGGGCTAGGGTTCTAGGTCTCGAGCGGCTGGATTGGGATGGCCAGGCGGCTGCGGACACGCGGCGCGCATCGGACGGGCCGCACAGGGGCCGGGTGGTTGGGTCACGGGCGCTCGGCCGCGAGAGAGAGAGAGCGCGGCGCGGGGAGGACGATGACGCGAGGGAGACGAAGATGGCTGACAGGCGGGGCCCAGCGGTCAGCGAGAGAAGGCGGCGACGCGGCGGGGACGCGGCGGGGAGTTGGCTGGGCCGCAGCTGGGCCGAAAGGCCGAGCAGGCCGAAAGGCCGAGCAGGCCGGCTTGGGTTGCTGGCTCGAGAAAGAAGTTAAAGGGCGAAAGATGGACTTGGCTTAGGGAATTCGGCCCACGAACAGTTAGATGGGTTGACAATTAGTTTGGCCAATTAGAGTTTGAATTCAAATCTAGAATTTGAATTCAAACCAACCAAAAATCCAAATAAATCCAAATAAATCCAAATCACACTAATTCATCCTTAGCACTTCAAATTGATTTTAAATTTGAAATTAAATTGCCTAAGAATTTAGGGAGCAAATAGAAGACACTCTTATATGTTTGTTAGCATGCACACAATTTCACCAAAAATTTTTTAAATTCGAATTTTTGCACTCAACAAAACCTATACGAATTTTAGGGTTGTTACAGTCTTCCCCCCTCACAAGAATCTCATCCTCGAGATTTGTGATTACCTATGGTTTAAACAAGTGGGGGTATTTCTCCTTCAGCACTGACTCCTTTTCCCAAGTGGCTTCCCTTTCTGAGTGATTGCTCCACTGTACCTTGCAAAACGGGATAGCTGTGCTTCTGGTCTCTTTGACTGCTCTGTCTAGTATCCTCTCTGGGTACTCCAGGTACTCCAAGGTGTCTTGTAGGTCTAATGCCTCTGTTTTGATCTCATGTTCTGGTACTCTCAGACACTTTCTCAGCTGAGATACATGGAACACTGGGTATACTCCCGCTAGTTCCTCTGGTAGGTCTAGCTTGTAGGCTAACTTTCCTACTCTCTCCAGTATCTGGTATGGTCCAACAAAACGGGGTGCTAGTTTTCCTTTCACTTGGAATCTCTTATGCCCTCTGAGGGGTGACACTTTCAGGTAGACGAAGTCTCCTACTTCGAACTCCAGATCTCGTCTCCTTTTATCTGCATAGCTCTTTTGTCTGCTCTGAGCTGCCTTCAGGTGCTCTCGGATCTTGGCCACATTTTCTTCTGCCTCTACAATCATGTCAGGTCCAAAGAATGTTCGTTCTCCCACCTCTGACCACATTAGAGGTGTTCTGCATTTTCTGCCATAAAGTGCCTCAAAGGGTGACATCTGTAGGCTGGCCTGGTAACTGTTGTTATAGGAGAATTCTGCATAAGATAGACTCTTCTCCCAGTCTGTGCTGTAAGCTAGAACACATGCCCTCAACAAATCTTCAAGAACCTGGTTCACTCTTTCGGTTTGCCCATCTGTCTGAGGGTGGTAAGCTGTGCTATACTCCAAGGTCGTTCCGATGGCTTGATGTAGGCTTTGCCAGAATTGAGCTGTGAATTGGGGTCCTCTGTCTGACACAATACTTTTTGGTGCCCCATGCAGCTTTAGAATGTTGTCTATGTATAACTCTGCCAGTTTGCTTACTGAGTGTGTGGTTTTGACTGGCATAAAGTGAGCTACTTTCGTTAATCGATCAACTATGACCCAAATGGCGTCATTTCCTTTCTGAGTGCGTGGTAGGCCAACCACGAAGTCCATGCTGATATCTTCCCACTTCCACATTGGAATTTCCAGTGGTTTCAGTAATCCTGCTGGCCTTTGATGTTCTGCTTTGATTCTTTGACAAGAGTCGCACTTGGCTACATACTCTGCTATGTCCTCTCTCATTTTCTTCCACCAGAACTTATCCTTCAGATCCTGATACATCTTGGTGCATCCTGGGTGTATCGAGTACTTGGACTCGTGAGCTTCTGTGAGAATTGTTCTCCTGATTTCCTCGTCCTGTGGTACACAAATACGGTCTTTCAGCCATACTGTCCCTGCTTCATCTATCCGGAAGTCGGGTGCTACTCCTCGTTGAATATCCTCCTTTACTTCTTGGATTTCTGGACACTTCCCTTGTGCTTCCTTGATACGGTCTCCTAGGTTGTACTTCACCCTCATTTCCTGGGGTTTTCCTTCTTCTACTAGCTCGAGTTTCAACATGTACAATTCCTTTGCTAGTTCTGGCTGACTTTCTTCTATCATCAAGTTGTTGCAATAACTCTTTCGGCTCAAGGCATCTGCCACGACATTAGCTTTGCCAGGATGGTAGTGTATCTCCAAATCATAATCTTTGATCAGTTCTAACCATCTTCTTTGTCTCATGTTCAGTTCAGATTGGGTGAAGAAATACTTCAAACTTTTGTGATCTGTGTAGATATCGCACTTGTTACCAATCAGGTAGTGCCTCCAGATCTTCAATGCATGTACTACTGCTGCCAGTTCCAAGTCGTGCGTGGGGTAGTTTTCTTCATGTTTCCTCAGCTGCCTCGATGCATAGGCAACAACCTTGCCCTCTTGCATCAAAACACATCCCAAACCTTGTCTTGAAGCATCGCAGTAGACTACGAAATCTTTGCGAATATCTGGCAGGGTCAATACTGGAGTTGTAGTGAGTTTGTGCTTGAGTTCTTGGAAACTTCTTTCACATTTGTCCGTCCACTCGAATGGGACATTGTTCTTGAGTAGTTCGGTCTTTGGCTTGGCAATCTTGGAGAAGTTCTCAATGAATCTTCTATAGTATCCTGCCAATCCTAGAAAGCTTCGGATTTCTGTAACACTCTTCGGCTGCTTCCATTCTGCTACTGCCTCAATCTTTTCTGGGTCGACTGCTACGCCCTCAGCTGTCAACACGTGACCCAAAAAGGCTACTTTCTCCAACCAAAATTCACACTTGCTGAACTTTCCGTAGAGTTGATGCTGCCTCAGCCTCTCTAGTACAATCCTCAGATGCTTCTCATGCTCTTCGGCTGTTTCTGAGTAAACTAGTACGTCATCAATGAACACCACTACAAACTTGTCTAGTTCCTCCATGAATACCTTGTTCATCATGTTCATGAAGTATGCAGGTGCGTTGGTCAATCCAAAGGACACAACGGTGAACTCGTACTGCCCGTACCGAGTTACAAAAGCTGTCTTGGGAATGTCACCTTCTCTAATCTTCATCTGGTGGTATCCCGATCTCAGATCAATCTTACTGAAGTATTTGGCTTTCTTCAACTGATCTAGCAAATCGTCAATTCGAGGTAATGGGTACTTGTTCTTGATCGTCACTGCGTTCAAGGATCGATAGTCTACGCACATGCGCATTGATCCATCTTTCTTCTTCACAAACAACACTGGCGATCCCCATGGGGATGCACTTGGTCGAATCACACCACTTTCAAGCATCTCTTTCAGCTGCTTCTTGAGCTCTTCCAGCTCTTCCACTGACATTCTGTACGGCCTCTTAGCAATAGGCCCTGTGCCTGGTTGTAGTTCGATTATGAACTCCACGTCTCGGTCTGGTGGTAATCCTGGTAGTTCTTCGGGAAACACGTCCGGGTACTCACATACCACAGGTACTTCTTCGATCGTCTGTTTCTCAATGGAGTATACCAACTGTCTCAGAATACATGTTCTAGATTTCTTCCCTGTTTTCCTTCTTTGTGGTTCTGCTGTTACTTTGACTCCGCTAGAGTGTGTCAACTCAACTGTTTTGGGTGAGCAACTGATTATTCCTTTGTGCTCTGTAAGCCAATCCATTCCTAGTATCACGTCAATTCCCTCCGATTTCAGGACTGTCAAGTTTCCTTCGAACTCCTGGCCTCCTATCATCAGTCTAACTGCGGGGCACTCTAAGGTGCACCTAAGCTCTCCTAAGGGAGAAGTAGTGACTATAGGTCTAGCTTTAGGTATTATCGGGGGTGACTGCTCTCTTACAAACTTTGTCGAGATATAAGATCCAGTTGCTCCAGAGTCAAACAATATCAAAGCTGGAATGCCGTTTACTAAAAACTCACCGAGCACAACGTCGGGAGCGTCCTCGGCTTCTTCCTCTGTCAAGTGGTTGAGGCGTCCTCTCTGCGCTGTTGCTGGCTGCCTGTCCTGTCCTCCAGGTGCCGGTGCCTTGGCTGGGGTTTGTTTGTTCTTCTTCTCCGGACAGTCAAAGGACTTGTGACCGGGCTTTCCACAAGCAAAACAGACCACTGTGGTTCCTCCACCAATTCTGGGTGTGTTGTTCGGCTTCCAGTTGGGGTTTCCCTGACTTGAGTAGCTGTTGTTTCTATTACCAAAGCTGTTGTAGTTGTTACCTCTGCTGCCAAAACTGTTGCTGTTACTGCCTCGGTTACCCTGGTAGCTGTTTCTGTTAAACCCTGAGCTTCCTTGGCTGTTGCTCTGCTGAAAGCTTCTCCTGAGCATGTTGCTCTGGCCACTCCTCGGCCTCTGACTCAGCCGGTGGTTGTGCAACTGTTCAGCCTTTCTTTTCTTCTCTCGCCAGGTATCTTCAAGTCCCACTCTTTCCTTCTCAACTGCGATAGCCCTGTCAATCAGCTCTCTTAGCGACCTGTGTGAACTCGCTGCGAGTGCTGTCCTCAGACCTCTGTGTAAACCACGCTGGAACCAAAACTGCTTCTTCTTCTCAGTGTTGACGTCTTCAGGAGCGTACCTTGACATCTTAGCAAAGTGTCGAGCGTACTCAGCTACAGACAAACTTCCTTGGGTCATTGTTCTGAATTCCATTGCTTTATGCACCATGACTTGTTCTGGAATGTGGTATTCTTTGAAAGCTTCACAAAACTCTAGCCAGGTGATCTGAGCTGGGTTCGCGTGAGAGTCACAGTAGCTCTCCCACCACGCTTTCGCTGCTCCTTCAAGTTGGTGCGCCGCAAGGGCCACACATTCCTCTTCAGTGTAATCTGTCAGGTCCAGCTTCGTCTCGATGGTACGCAACCAGTCGTGTGCGTCGAGTGGTTCGTCTGAGTAGTCGAAGGTGGGTGCTTTCAGCCTGATGAACCTTTCAATCTTCCTCTGTAGGTCTTCCTCACGGTGTCCCTGACGGTTCTGGTTCTGATTTCCCTGCATCTGTTGCATAGCTTGCATCATCTGTGTGTTGGCCTGTGCCATTTGTTGCATCAGCTGTGTCTGAGTAGTCATCACGTCTGCCAAGTTAGGCGGTGGCGGTGGTTGTTGTACGTTCTGCTGGTTCTGCTGGGGTTCCACTGCTGGTTCTTCCATTTCCACTTCTTGTTCTCCTCCTGGTGCGTTGTTCTCGGCCTGGAGCACGCCTGCTGCGCGTCCACGACCCCTGCCTCCAACTGCAACTGCTGCTCTTCCGCGACCACGACCTCTGACACGTCCTCTGCCTCTAACTGCCATTGCTGCCTCTTCTTGCTCAGCTTCCTCAAAACGTGCAAGCAGTCGGTTGGATCTTCTGATCGACATCTTGCTGTATATTTCATTAAGCAGATTTAGTGGCGGTCGGTAAGGGTTAGGTTAGCGTAACTAGAGTAGGAGCTGCACACAAGAAATAGACTCAACACTAAAGTACACTCAAGATGAACAACAATAAAACTGCAAGAACAGCCAAAAAGATCGATCAATCATTACAGCATTACACCCTAGACATGAGTACTATCCCGAGGTCAGCTCCTGGAACCTTGAGGATTAGCACATCTAAGCGAATGCTACATCGTGGCTGAGCCAAAAGGTGGTCATGATCTACTAAGTCTAAACATCTACTCATGAAGATAGATACAACTCTCATCATCTGCTGACATCTGCTGATACTGCCTACTGCATCTGTCTCGTACTGCTGAAAGTGCTTGTGAGGCGCGCTGCCAACCTCACAGCCTCAGTCTCTGTCTGCTGCTTGATCACTGCCTGTTGTCTCGGTGGGTGTCCGTGAGGCGCGCTGCCAACCTCACTATGTCCATCTCAGGTTCTGTCAACTGCTTCTCTAAATGTGCCAGTTCTTGTCTCAGTCTTGTCATCTCGGGAGTAAAGGTTCGAGCCTCAGGTGGTGGTATCGGCTCAACTCGGCTTGGTGAAACTCTGTAGTTCTCTGTTCTGGGTTCAACTCTGCGTTCTTCTGGTAGTCCTTGGTTTACTGTGATCATTTCTGCTACCCTTTTCCTGTCTGATCTTACCCAACTACTAAGGGTCCTTCGAGCTTCATCCTTTGCCATGATCTGTTGAAGACTTAGGTACTTCATCAGCTGGTAGTTTCGTCCACTCTTCTCTTTGTAGCTATCCACCTCTTCTTGAAGTTCTGAGTTGAGACTGTCCAACCAGTATACTTCTTCCTTCAGACCTTCTATCTCTTCTTCCTTGGCTGCCAGTTCTTTGTCTTTTTCTGTGAGCTGATCTTCCAGACGGACATCTCGAGCATGGTGAGTTGCTCGGATCAGTCCTGCCAACTGCCTGTTGTTTCGAGCTTCGTAGTTCAAGATTCTGACTTCCCTTGTTTTAGCTCTGAGTTGCTCCTCAAGTAAAGTGATCCTGTTGTCCTTCTCCATCAGCTGGAGGTCTTGCTTCCATACCTTCTCTTTCAGCTTGGCAACTTTCTCCTCTAGGCCAATGTTCAAGTATTCCTGCTCAATCATGCACTGAACTGAGGTCCGCAGGGTCACGTTCCGCTCTCGGTCTGCTGCGTGAGCCTGCAAGCTGACTGCGTCTCTGTCTGTCGGATCTTCTAGAGCTCGCGGTAGGTACCGGAAACGAGTGTGGCTGAGCTGACTCTGGTACACAAGTGTGGCAAGTCGGAGTATCCTCATAGCTATGGTCTGCACTGCCCGACTGAAAGTGCTCTCGCTGGTAGCTGCACGTAGCATCAGTGACCTTGGTCGTCCAGGGATATTGGGTACAACCATCTGCAACCAGGTGTGTACTCCCTCACCAGGTCCGTAGGTCCATCCCTCGTAGAAGACGTTGTCCACATCTATCCCCACTGTACGCAGCACCTCCCTCAGTAGCACTGCCAAACCTCCACAGTCTGCTCCTGTGGTCCTGATCTCCCGTCGTTCATCCGCTGATCTTCCTTCCATCTGCCAGATAGTTAGTGGGTTGTTAGTAAGTTAGCAAGTTAGTAAGGTAAGGTAAGGGTAAAAGTTTTCTTGCAAATAGATGAGATGTACTTATATAGTTTTCAAATAGTCCAAGGGGTTTCATATAAAATAGAGGACTCAGTTAGAGCTTCTGTCCTAAGTTTCCGTTCTATGGGTTACGCGCTACGGTCAAGTATGGCTCTGATACCAACTGTGACGAACCGGATTCTCACCAGCGAGAACCCGACTCCTTGTACCCTTGAGATAGTCCCAGGAATAGCAGCTATCTCGTACAGAACTCATCTCAGTTAAATATCACATCCATACAACGATAAAAGATCCATTACATGACTCATATAAAGACAAAGCGCCAGGTACGAGCCCTCTGGGCTAAAACGACAATAAGAAACATCTACGCAGCGGTAGCTAGAACAACAGGGACCACTCCTCCACAGGCATCCTTGAGCGTAGCGCACACCCTTCAGTCGTACCACCCGTCCTGGTTGAACTCGCGGCCGGGGTCTTCACCTGAGCACCCAAAGTCTGTCCCCAAGGAAATGGGACAGGTCCACGTCACCAACCATAATATGATGCAAGCTTTAAAGGTGGCCTATTCTAAGGATATAGAAATAATCAAGGTTTAAGCCAGGGTTTTCTTATGCAAGCAGCAGCAATAACCCAAATTCATCTCATCACCAACTCCTGCTCACACACACATCCATCCGCTCCCCAAAACCAACCATCAGCCTCACATTTCCCCATCGGGCTCGTCCTGCCACGGCAGGTTCCCGCAGTTCATTATCCACCAACACCTTTCACTCACTAGTCGACTCGGTGAGCTCCCTCCCCACCTCGTCTCAACAGCCTCAGCTGGACCAATCTCTCATAACCCGAATCAAGGATGAGGTAAGAAAGCAGATTCCCATGCTAGCCGGGGCTTCTCAGAAATGGGTCGTCCGTAACCGTGGACACGGCTATACGTATAGTTTACACTCTGCAGAGGTGGCACTCCAGGAATCCATCCGGGCTGCAAGGCTAGTCCGCAACCAACCTGAGACGCAGCCCACAGCAAAGACCCTAAACAGTAGCGGCGCCAATCCTGTCTCCCTGGGCTCGGGAAACATCCGATCTAACATCTGCCCCAGGGTCGTGAAACCTTCCCACCGGGGCCAGTCGGGGGCCGTGGTAAATCAGGGAGATTACGCCGCAACGAATCCCCCCTACACATATCAAACTCGATTCTCCTACAGTCTCGGCGCCGCACTAGAGTAGGCTTGCTGGAACCCTCCCCATACTGGGTAGATGGTGAGCACGGTAATTCCCAAGTCCAAAGTGGGGGCACGACTCGGTCCTTAATTGTTCGGTAAAGCGAGTATCTGCATCACAAGCGATCCGCCGCAACGGTCCGCAATCGGCACCCATAACAGGTATTACCGCCCAAACTCCTCAGGTACTCACCGAGTACCAACCCCAAGTAACCAGTAACCATGTACCCGCAACAGGTACCCCATAGGGACTGCCCGAGTGCAGCCCCTCAGCACCTCGATCAACGATCGAGTTGTTATTACTCGCTTACACCGCCTAGCTGCACTACTCCTCCCAAACCACCCACAACTCACGCCAAGAGGATCAATCCCAACCATCCCAACACATGCATAGCATAGCATATTTATAAAGTGAGTAGTAGGTAGCAAGGTAACAGGATAATAACAAAGGCAGTGCAGGTTTATCATGCGAGTAAAGTAAAGCGCTAGCATACTAGTTTGCATGTCTAATAGGTATTTCAGAGATGGTCGGGCGTGAACCTGGGCAAAGGTCTCCGTCCTCGTCACAGCAGTTGTTGTAGTAGTTCGGCTCCTCCTGACTCTCCAGAGCTCCTAGGGTTGAGCGGTAATAAAATAAGACGCGACTACTAGCAAAGAAACACTAAGACAGCGACGAAAGAAGACCCAAATAACACCAAACTCTACACTAACGCGTAGGTCATGATTTTAGAAAAATATAGAAACTGGTTTCATATTTTTCTGAGCTACGGTTGATTTATTATTAATTTTTGAAGTTTAAATCTTTTTCTGAAAATATTAAATAATTTCCGAAAAAGAAAACAGACAAATAATTAGCCTGCTGACGTCAGCATGACGTCATGCTGACGTCAGCAGTGGGGTCCGCCTAGGATGACGTCAGCAGTGGGCCCTGCTGACGTCAGCGTTGACCGGTCAACGGTCAACGGGGGTCAACGGTCAGCGGTCAACTCTGGTCAGTGGACCCCAGCTGTCAGTGACTCACAGAGTATGACAAGTGGGCCCCATATGTCAGCGCTGTTAAAAAGAAAAAGAAAAAGAATAAACGATGGCTGGGCTGGAATTGGGCCGAAAGCGATTGGGCCGGAAGAGTTCAAGGGGGTTAAACGGACTTAACTTGCGAGATTCGGCCCACGAAGGGGTGGCTGCTGGATCTGGCCTGGTGGACTAGGTCTACGGTGCACCGTGAGTGTGGTCTACGTGAGCCGGGTGCATGGGATCTAGGTGTGGCCGAACTGGGATCTTCTGTGCATGGCCGTGTGTGATGCTGGTGTGGTCTTGCGTGTGGCATGGCCACGGCGCGACGCGACGCGCGCGCGACGCGCTCTGGAGCACGCCGGCGGCGACGGTCCGCGGCGGAACTGGCCGGAGAAGGTTCGGCTGGGTTCAAGATCGGCTGGGAAAGCTCGGCTAGGTTTCGGGGGTTCGATTTGGTAGGTTAAAGGCGAACGATTGGGTGGCTAGGGGTGCTCCCGACGCGAACGGCGGCGGCTCGGCCATGAACGCCGGCGAGCACGACGGCGGCTCGGGTTTAAGGCGAAACGAGGCACGATTCGGGTTCGGCTGCGCGCTCGTGGCCTCCAGCGACTGCTGGGGTACGGCTAGGTGCGCACGCGCGGGCTCGTGGTCGCCCACGGCCGCGTGTGGCCTCGGCGTTCGCGCGCGGGACGAGCAGAGCTCGGCCGCGGCGGCCTCGGCTGCGGGGAACATGCGACGGCGGGTTGCAAAGGGTTTAGCGGCATTGGGTTCCTGCAGAAGAAGGTGCACAGCTCGAAGGCTGGCTCACAGAGGCTTGGCTTGGCACGGTGAGCACGAGCGGCGGCGCTCCGCCGGAAACAGAGAAGAAGGGGGCGAACGCGGTTAGCTCACCTAGGGTCTCGTCGAGGTACGCTGCAGCTCGGGGAAGACTCGACGCAGTCCGGCGGTGCTCGTGCGCTTCCTCTCGTCCCTGGTCCGGCTCGGGGTCGACGGCTCCACGAGCGGCGGCGCTCCGGTTCTCGGCGGCGACGCGGGGAAGACGACTGGCTTCTCCTCTTCTTGCTCCGACTGCTCCACACCCTTCCCTACCTCTCTCCTACTCCTCCCCTCCCACGAATTGGATCGGAAGGAACCCCAAAGGGGCGGCGCGGCTTGGGGAAGAAGACGGCCGGCGGCGGGTTTTATAGGCGCTAGGGCTAGGGTTCTAGGGCTCGAGCGGCTGGATTGGGATGGCCAGGCGGCTGCGGACACGCGGCGCGCATCGGACGGGCCGCACAGGGGCCGGGTGGTTGGGTCACGGGCGCTCGGCCGCGGGAGAGAGAGAGCGCGGCGCGGGGAGGACGATGACGCGAGGGAGACGAAGATGGCTGACAGGCGGGGCCCAGCGGTCAGCGAGAGAAGGCGGCGACGCGGCGGGGACGCGGCGGGGAGTTGGCTGGGCCACAGCTGGGCCGAAAGGCCGAGCAGGCCGGCTAGGGTTGCTGGCTCGAGAAAGAAGTTAAAGGGCGAAAGATGGACTTGGCTTAGGGAATTCGGCCCACGAACAGTTAGATGGGTTGACAATTAGTTTGGCCAATTAGAGTTTGAATTCAAATCTAGAATTTGAATTCAAACCAACCAAAAATCCAAATAAATCCAAATCACACTAATTCATCCTTAGCACTTCAAATTGATTTTAAATTTGAAATTAAATTGCCTAAGAATTTAGGGAGCAAATAGAAGACACTCTTATATGTTTGTTAGCATGCACACAATTTCACCAAAATTTTTTTAAATTCGAATTTTTGCACTCAACAAAACCTATACGAATTTTAGGGTTGTTACATCGAGTGTACCCAAGCCCATCCTTGATAGTACCATATCTACCGGCTTTATATGCCGGGTGGGTCTCGAATACACTCTTGCCCTTACCTTGGTCTTGGCCAATGGCATTGTTCAACTTTTGGATTTGAGCATCTTTAGCCTTGACTTTCTCTTCTAGCTTAGAAATGTTAGTTGCACAAGCATCTAAATCAATTTTATAACATCTTGAGCAACCTTCACTAGTAGAGCCACTTGAGTCAAGAGTTGTTTTGGAGTTGTTCTTGGTATTTTCCCAAAGTGAGCTAAAATTGACTTCTAGATCTTTGTATTTGATCTCTAGGCTTGAATGCCTTTCTTGAAGCTCACTTTTAGCACTCTTTAGGTTAGTTAGAGAGTCATTTGTCAAAGACAATTCCTTTGACATCTTCTCCCGTGAGTCATTGGCATGAGATAACTCATAAGCCAATTTCTCAACCTTGAATTTCTCCTCAACTAGAGCCTCTTCTAGGACAAGGTTTCTCTCCTTTTCAAGGATGAGCAATTCTTCTTGTCTATCAAGAGACTCCTCTCTTTTCTCAATTTTCTCTAGTAGCTTTTTAATAAACTTGTAGCCATCTTTTCCGAACTTCTTTATCATGTTTTTCTCATGTTCGGCTTCTTCACTATCTAGATCATTTTCAATGTTTCTAGATGACAAAGGAGTGGATGAGAGAGGTGGTGTGGTGTCCAATACCTTAGACCCTTGAGCCATGAGGCACATGGGTGCTTCGTCATCACTCTCATCGATGTAGTTGAAGAGTCGTGGAGTTGATGTAGGAGCTTGAATGGCACAAGTGGCCATTTCTTCATCACCGGAGTCATCACTTGATGAATCCCAACCTTCGCCGACGTGAGCGCTTCCAAATTTTTTCTTGTAATCTCGACTCTTCTCCTTGTATTTCTTGTCTTTGTCATCGGTCTTGTCCTTGAGCTTCTTGTTATCCTTGTCATTCTTCTTGTGGGGACAATCGGCAATGAAGTGACCTTTCTCCCCACACTCATAGCATCTTCGTTGAGAGAAGCTCTTCTTTTCACCTCTTGCCTTCATGAATCTCTTGAAGTTTCTAACCATCATAGCGGTTTCTTCATCGGTGCTCTCATGATCATTTGAATCTTCACTTTTCTTGGAAGTTGAGGTCTTCTCATTTGACTCAACCTTCTTGCTAGGTTCGGCCTTGAGAGCCATGGTCTTGACTTCGGTTTGTTGGATAGACCTTGTCACATCCAAGCTATTCATCTCATGATATTGCAACTTGTTGAATAGCTCCATAGGCACCATTGTCTTGAACTTGTCACTTTCTCTAATCATTGTGGCAAGCATTGGGTTCTTGGGTGCGTATGCTCTAAGCAATTTCTTCGTGACCTTGCTCTCGCCCCAATCATTGCTTCCAAGCATTCTAATTTCGGTGACGAGGAGCTTCAATCGATCATACATCTCTTGCAAGGACTCATCCTTCTTCATGACAAAAGCTTCTAGTTCTCCTTGTAAGAGATCTACCTTGCCTTCCTTGACCTCATCCGATCCTTCATGTGCCATTTGAAGAGTGTCCCATAGCTCCTTGGCACTATCGATTCCTCTAATCTTGTTGTACTCATAGGAGCTTAGAGCACTCCTAAGCACGGTCACGGCTTGAGAGTTGCGGAAGATGTCGTACTCTTGTTCTCGACTTGGCGTTCCACTCTTGTCGACACCTATATTCACAATAGTCCAAAGGGATGGATGAAGACCATGCAAGTAAACTTTCATATCATCGCTCCACCGGGCATAGTCAATCCCATTGAATTTGGGGACTTTGCCCATTGGAACGGATGAAAAATTAAGACTAGAAGGGTCAAAAGATTTGTTAGAAGAAGATGTCTCATATCGATAAGACACTGAGTGTTGTCCGTCGAGAGCGTCTCTTTCTCGTATCTTCTTCTTGAAAAGCTTTTGCGCCTCTCTTTCGGCCTTCTCCTTAATCTTCTTCTTTATCTTCTCCCTTCTTTGCTTTTTCTTTTCTTGTTCATCCAAGCTTTCATCAACATCGCTAATGTTGAATTCATCATCGCTCGAGCTTGACTCAACGGGCGTCGGATGTTTATCTTTGTGGGCGGAGGCCATCTCGGATACATCTCCCATACCGGCCATAGTGTTTTCCCTTAGCGGTTAAGCCTAAACAAGGGATTAGGCTCTGATACCAATTGAAAGGACCAACACTAGGCCTAGAGGGGGGGTGAATAGGCCTGTTTAAAAATTCCTGCAAAAAAACTCCGAAAACTGTCAGAAAGTCGGATGATCCAACACAGTCTCAGATCTTCCGGCCAGGAAGATCCGACACTGTACAGGATCTTCCGACTGGGACAGAATACCGGAAGATCCGATGATAAGCCGGATCTTCCGACAGGCAATTCAAGTGTACTTCGAGATTTGAAAACTAATGACCTTTTGACAATTCCACTTGAATACAAAGCTCACAAATGATGTAAGGAACCTTCTATATATGATCAATATCAGAGTATAGCCACAAATAAGTAGATCGGGACAAATCAAGATATAGAAACAATATGAACAAGAATAAAAGTGGAGACAAAGGATTTTCTACCGAAGTTCACTCCACAAAGGAGCTACGTCTCTGTTGAGATGCTCACAAAGAGCCGGGCTGTCACACTAACCCCAAGTCTCTCTCAATCAACCACAAAGGAGGATTGAGTTACTTACTATGTGCTCCCACGAAGAGAGAGTAATACAAACTTCTGGGACTCAAACCACAAGAGAATGGGAGTTCACCGGCACCTCTAACCGTCTAGGAGAAAGTTCCAAGAGTAACAAACGAGAATCGATGAATCCAAGTGCTTCAAGTGCTTGAGAGATGAACTAGTGAAGGGCTCAAGTTTGCACAAGTCTCACACCTCAAATCTTCTCTCTCACTCAAACCCTAGGTGAATCTTGGAAGAATCAAGCCTTGGAAGGGAGTAGAGAGATGGAGTGAATGCTCAAGAGAGAGTTTGTCTCGAGTTAGGTCAGTGTGGGCAGCCCCTTAGAATGAAAGGGGGTGAGGGGTATATATACCAACCCCCCAAAAAATGACCGTTATGTGCACTGCGAAGGGGTACCGGATCTTCCGACACTTGGTCGGATCTTCCGATAAGTAACAGATATGTGTGAGGAAAACTCCAGAAAAGTTCCAGGGGCCGGATCTTCCGACTGTAGGTCGGATCTTCCGGGGGACCCCGGAACTTCCGGCCCGGAGAAAGCCAAGACAGAGCCGGCCGGAACTTCCGGTCGGATCTTCCGGCCTCGGGTCGGAACTTGCAACAGGACACTCGTGAGCTCGAAAAACAGCTAAGTCTTGTAACTTCCAAAGCAACGGCCGGAACTTCCGGCCAGGAAAAACGCAAGACCGAGCCGCCCGGAACTTCCGGTCGGATCTTCCGGCCTAAGTTCCGGCCGAGCAGAAAAGGTGTTTGTGAAGTGTTTTTGTGACTCTCAAGAGTTTGTCATCTCAATCAAAGCACTTTTAGCAACTAGAATTTATCAACTACGTCCCCCTTGATAGTACGGTGGTCCTATACTCAATTTCAAACGGAAAATTAAATTTAAATCCACCAATTGAGTCCTCCACCATATGAATGAGCGTTGGGGTCCTTCCTTTAGTATTGTCTTCCTTTTATTTCATTCTATTCCTGCACAACTCATGCAAAGCATCATATCCAAATTTCTATTGTCATTAATCACCAAAATAGATTAAATGCCTAGATGCACTTTCATTCTAAGGGGCTGCAGTAGCGCAATGATTACGAAGTGACATCTTACTCCCAAATTCATCCTCACAATTCTAACATCTAAACAAGGCCTATGTACCGCGGCATGATTGCCTACACGACTCCCAGTAACAGTAGCAAATGTCCGCCCAGAACTTTCATGCGTGTTAGGCCAGTCTCAGTGGGGTTTTATGGACTTTCATACATTAAATACGTTGATGTTGCATAGGAGAGAGAATGAAGAGTTTCGTAATACGTGATAAGAGTTTCATAGTAATGAAACTTTTTTGGTTCAGTTACCTAGTTTTTCTCTACGTAAGCGTGTAGTAAAACTGTGCACCGAAACTGGAATTTATGATTTATGCCAAGGCTCACGGACAAGACATATCCCAGGTTTGGTTTGAATCTATGGACTAAACTTTAAGTAATAGAAACGAACAAAATATAAGGTGGATAATAGTTACATCCTAACTAAAAATTAGTCAACTGGTCCATCAAGCATACATATATTCGGATTAAAAGGCAGACGAGATCGAATACCACCCTTTTCCGTGGCCTAGGCCAATAAACCAGGAGCATGTTACCGTAAGCTTACTCCGTAAGAGCAGATACAATAATAGGCTTGCTAAGATAGTCAGAATTTTTCTGATGCGGAAGAGAGAAAAGAGATTGGCACTTGTATCTTAACTAATAGCTACACACTTCTCTCTGTTATTAATACTACGTACCGACTAGTTCACAAATTGAATCTGAGGACCACAGGCGCCTTTCGGCCTGTGCCACCGGCGATGCTAGTATGCTACAGTCGAGAATGCTCGTACCGTTCCCTATAGCACTGTATAGGCTGTAGCAGTAGAGTGTAGTCATACTTCTACTTCATGACAGCAACAAATATAGCTACAAGGATAGCACCGCCAATACTAGTAAACTGTGGTACTGCACTACTGATAGATGTAGTGCACTTCATTCCCTCTTTCTTTTCTACAAATACAGCTAGCCCTGCATTCAGCATTCCTCTCCTTTTTTTTCCAGAAATACACACTTGCAAACGTGGCAAAAATATCCTGTTGTGATGTGGCAGCCGTGACCCGAGTCACCTCGCCTCAACCACCGCACAACCAGCTCACTCACATCATTCTGATGCCTCGCCGCTGTCCACGCCGAGCCTTTGCCAATCACGGTCCTGCGGCATGGGTTGTTGGGCGAGCGACACTGTTGCTGTAGACTTGAGACTTGACTGTAGCTAGCTGACGCATCGTGCAGCAGCAGTAACCACTCGCTGCGAGCGGGCCTGGCCGCTGCCGCCGAACCGGCCCAAAAATGGACGGGCCCCTCGCTGACACAGCCCGCCCCACCCCCACGCGCTGTCCTCCTGTACCGCACCGCACAAACAGTCAAACACACCGAGCCAGCCAGCGCGACGGCAACGCCGACCCCGTTGCTCCCCTTCCGGTTGGAATGAATTGGATTGTGTGGACACGGACCAACTTTGATATTATTATATATACAAAAAAATGAAAACGGGAATCAGGTGACAGAAAAATAAGCTACTCCATCCCTCCCACCATATAAGCATTTCTCGATTTCTGCGCATCACGTTTGACCATTTGTCTTATTCAAAAAATTTATAAAAATATAAAAATAATTATGATATACTTAAAATATATATGATGATAAAACATGTCATAATAAAATAAATAATATTTTTATAATTTTTTTGAATAAGACGAACAGTCAAATACGAACAAAAAAAGTCAACAAATGCTTATATCGTAGGACGGAGGGAGTAGGATTTTGCTCGTCATCAATAGGAACCAAACATGCATGGCTGCTGGGAGGTGGGAGGCGGCGGTTTCGACCGTACGAGGAGGAGAGACGTACACCACCCCGCGGGCCCCGGCACGAGAGGTCGGTGGGGCCGGGGCGGCCTGGGAACGGGAGGGCTCGGGCCAATAGCAGTTCGACAGCGGCCGGCACGAAACCATCCCGGTTTCGCGATACCGCCCTCCGCCTCCGATCCGTCGCGCGGCAGCGGGCAGCGCCGCTTTAAATCCGCCCCTCCCGGCGCCTCCCTCCTCCCGGCCGGTCCCCCCGCCGCCTCCTCCACTCCCGTCGCCTCCATCTCTCTCTCTCGACCGCCTCACCTGTGACGTCATGCACTCGCCGGCGCTGCCCCGCCTACCGTCTAAAACCACCCGTAGCTAGGCTTATCCCAGCCAATCAGCCCTCGTGGGGAGCTAGCTCTAAAGCTGCTGTCATCGTTGTCGTCAGCGGCTGAAGCGACGTGGCTGTCGTCGGAGGATAGGTTAGAGAAGGGGGAGCTAGGATTTGGTTGAGAGGAGGAGGAGGAAGAGGAGGAGGCGGCGGCGGCGGCGGCGGCGATGGGGCGCGGGAAGGTGCAGCTGAAGCGGATCGAGAACAAGATCAACCGCCAGGTGACCTTCTCCAAGCGCCGCTCGGGTCTGCTCAAGAAGGCCAACGAGATCTCAGTGCTCTGCGACGCGGAGGTCGCGCTCATCATCTTCTCCACGAAGGGAAAGCTCTATGAGTACGCCACCGACTCATGGTACGCGCTCGCTGACTCCCGCTGTTTACGTTTCACAACGGAGTCCGTTCGTTGAGCTTGACTGCTCCATTTCCAAGCAGTTTGAACTTCGAATTACGCCGTTCGGTTATTGTTTGTTTGAATTTCGTTGAGAATTTTCGGGGTTTGCATAGGCTGCTAAGGTGATCTAGATGAATTCGAGCGTGTAGCGTGTCGGTTCGTGCGCTATATATGAGGTAATTTTATGTTCCGCTTTCGGTGGGATGGCGTTCGTACTGCTCTATTTGGGGAAATTTTTGTTGCCATGCTGCATGTGTTAATTGCTTGACTGAGTTGACTCGTGCATAGATTAGTACCAGAAGGGGAAGGATACTATGCTATACTCATCTCCTACTCTTAATCAGTATATCTACGTATATCCTTGGCATGCTGGGACGATTTGGGGATCACATGGAGGATCATTATGGTTTCTCTGTAACTTGGATTTTGCTCATCCGTTGAATCCTAATCAGATGCTACTCGTTGCTGGGTCAGCTGCTTGTCGCCCCTTATTCCTTTGTTTTCACTTCCATGGCTTAGTTTGGCCGTGACTATTTCTTTGCTCTTCTATCCTTTTACTGTGCCTTTTGTTTTCATGATTGGTGCTATTTTTTTGGCGAACATCACCGTATACACGGATATTTACATGGAGTCTTGCCCACTGGAGCATAACTCCTCCAGTAGGGCATGCTCGTATCGCAAGCGGCCGGCCCAAGCCCCAAGGAACACATAAACTTCAGTTTGTGCATATAGACTTTCTTTATTTGATTTTGTTTTGACTTTTGATTCATATTACTGGTTGGGTTGCCATGATTTTCAAAGGAAGAACAGGTAGCTAGGCACACCTGCGCTGATCTACTTTCTTCTTCAGTACTCACTATTGCTATTAGGCCATCTTGACTTCTATTTCCATCTTATTTCTGAGATTCTATTCCAGAGTCTCTCTGTATAGGAAGTGCTCTTGCACACCTACTGCCTGTGTGGTTTATCCACGTTGTGGCCATGTAAACGTTCAAATTTCTTAGTAATTAATATAATAACGCACACCTCTCCTGCTTACTCGAGAAAAAGGATTGTAGTCCAGAGCTTTTAGTGGATGCGCATGGTTTCTAAAGAAATCAATATAACCACTCATTAGAACCACATAAGCTGCAGTGAATTTGTTCTCGTTTCCCCTTTTTGTTTCATCCTCCTTTTTTCCATCAGTATATCATATCATCTCAATGACCCTTATACGTTTATGGATAGGCAAAATCTTCTTACTTAGTAGCCTTGCATTTTATCAGGTTGATTGTCTTGTTAATTAAAGTTGTGCTTACTGCTCATACCATTCTTAAATTTCTGTTCCAGAACTATTCTAGTTAGTGAGTTCAACATTTGTGCGTGTAAACACATACTCTTTTGTGCACCAAGAATAACTATATATGTTCTCCATCTTCTCTTCGATCTCCACTTTCTAGTCGTCCTCGTAAATATAGTTGTTCATTCCAAAGACAGTGGTGTGTCGACTGTAGTCCATGTCGTCCAGAAGAACCATTTTTTCGATATAGTTCAAGTGCCTTCTTCTATGAGTTCTGCAGTTGAATTGGGTTAGAATTAATGTGCCTAGAGGGAGGGGGGACATGCGAGTGTGTCATGTGGGACCGAGGGAGAGGACTCTCCTACGAAAGGGAATGCTACATTCAATTTCAATACCTGAAGGGATGGGAAGACTGTTAACTTGACCTAACCGAATCGAACTTAATTCATCTTCATTAGCTTTTTGATGAAAAGGAGTTTGCATTAGGTGTCTTGGTGTCTTGTTTGCAATTCTCAGGCTGAGAAGAAAATGTTTTGTTGAAGCCTTATGCTGGGTTCTTACATGAGCAACATGTGTGGTACTTCCGTAAGACTTAAGATATGATATTAAGATATCATATTAAGACTTAAGATATGATATTAAGTACTGCATGAGTAAGGCTGAATAGGAGAATCAATAATGATTTCTCTGTTTTTAAACATGACGTTTAGGACAAGCTAATTAGTTCAATTAATATGTCCCTAAACAGAACAGTTCATCATTTAACACTATTACTCGTTCAATTGTAGCACTCATCTATTGCAGTTATCTCAAGCTCCTGTAACCTACAGCAAGCAGGCATCCAGACAATCTGTAAAAACAGACATGTGACATGATCAGGATAACTTTATTAACTAATGGGAACTGGCGTTAGTGGCATGCTTTTCTGCTAGAACTAAAAAAATGCAGGTGTTTCATCTTTCAATTAGGTGAACTTGTATCTGAGAAACTGTTGGTTACACAATAAGCATTGATTCCTAGAGCCTATAGATGACTGAATAGTAACAGGTTCTTTACCAGAACGTTTAATTTGCAATTTTTTTCAGTTTATAAACACTCCTTTCTTTTCCAACCTATTTTGATCCTTTTTCACACTTAATTATCTTGTTAAATTTCAAATCATTTCAGTTTCAAATGAAAATTTTACCAGATTAGTAGATCTGAATGCATGTTATATGCATCTCCATCAATATCACATGTGCGATTTTGTTTCTCCTGATTGCCATTATGTACCGATCCATGCTTTACATAAGGTAGAACATTTCCTCATATCACTTAGAACCTGAATGTCCGTGTATGTATCGGGACACCTTGTTGTGGATTCAATTGACCTGAAATTTTAGTTGCAGTTCAGTTCCCCACAGCTTGGACCTACAGCCCACTTTCTTAAAGTACAACTCCAAAAGCTATTGGTTTTATCTAGCATCTTTTATCTAACACCTTCTTATTCCAGAACATTACCTGCACGCACCTGTGAAGTTGTAGAAATAAATGTAACTTTTGTATAAACAAGTAAAAGATTATGCTTGATATGCTCCACGCTTTAACATAGTCTGGTAACCAAACTCTTGCTATAACTTGGGAAAACATTAACTGCAAAATCCACATGCAGGTTTATCTATTTGATTTATGGAGTTAATTCAACAAAATGTTATTAAAAGCACAAGTTCCTAAAGATACTTTATAATACCCTTGTAAATATTTTGGAAGATATAATCTTCAGTTGTTATGCAAATAGCTTGTAAATTAATTGTGTGGAGGATAAGAGAAACTTCCATTATATATCACGATGTTTTAAATGTTAGTAAGCTTATGGGTGATTTGCTAGGTCGTTGTATATATACATATTAGGACTAATATTTTTACACTGCTCGATGGAAATTAAGTTACTGCAAAAACATAATCATTTGAATCATAAAAGAAAATATACAGGGATAGTTCATTGTAATGTTTTCTAGTGTTTGGAGAATTTTTTCAATTTTAGACCAAGTCTCTTTATTAACATGCTTTAATAACCAATTATATGGTACAGGCTATATAAAGACTATGAATTCTAAAAAATCTAAGATATACTTTCACACTGAAACTGATTGAAAGAGCTAGCTACACCAAAATATTATCCGGCTTTTGTGTCCTGCTTATGAATTCTGATATACTACCTTCCATTTGTTTTATTTGACGTTGGTTAGCGCAGAGTTGAACTAACCAACAACAAATGTTATGTCATGGAGGTAGTAGTTTCTTAACCAGTTGAACCAGGTGTTTTAACATTCTTGTAGAAAAAGGGTGAATCCTTAGGTAGTATATGTCTGTTTGAAATTATAGTGTATAATAAAATATTACATTATGGTTGAAGTATTATAGGACATAAAGGTGACATGATGACTGCATAAATTACTGAATACATATTCCTTTCATTCTTTACCATACAGATTGTTGTGAATATTATTTAGTTTTTCATGTCTATGTTTATTTACATCCAGTGATAAGATATCATTTGCACCGTTTTCACAGTATGGACAAAATTCTTGAACGGTATGAGCGCTACTCCTATGCAGAAAAGGTTCTCATTTCAGCAGAATCTGAAATTCAGGTACTACAGACAGCAAGTTCAATTTTCTTGAGGAACATATGACATGTTTTGTAACTTCATTCATTTGTCTTTATTTGATTCATATTTGTAGGTTTTTAGCTTTTGTTCATCAGAAAATGTCATTCAGTCTTATCAAGTTGGGCCAAAGTTATGATCTTTCATGTCTATCAAATTGTATTGAATAGAAATGTCAGTCTGGTCTTGAAATCTTTATAGGACCTGCTGCTTGATTACTTGTTTTGCCAAATGATTAATCTGTACCTTACATACATGTACCATTGATACAATAAATATGAATGTTACAAATTAGATGAGCTCGAAGGCTAAATCCACTTAAACCTATCAATGATTTTGGATGGCATGTAGCCAGAGCAAATTGTGGCATAACAGACTTTATCATGCCAAGGACCTTAGTTTTATTTTGTGTGCATATGTTAATATTTGTGAACTGAGAGCAATTTAATGTTTCCCAAAAGTAGGGATTGTAGGCTTGATATGCATATGTCAAGTACTGGTGATTGAACACTAGTCAAAATAAATTGACTAGTCCCAAAGTAGGAAGGGGACAAAAACAGATATGAACAGACATGGGATATTGACCAGAATGATTTGTACCATTTGGTTCACTTTCCAATATAAGTTTTTGATCTTTTTTGTACATCTAGTAGAAGTGGCAATCACAAGACAGTCATCGGTACTGACATACTGTTGACAGTTGAAAGAAAACATGGGCGCAGAAAAAGTTACAAGAAAACATTGATTATTTGGGATATTCTCTTTATAAAAATGTCTAACTCAGTAACTCATGTGTTTTTAGGAACTGTTTTTTCGTGATATTAGTAGGAACATCAAGCTGCACATTGTTATTGGGGATTACCCTATATGGATCCTAAGAAGTACCCATATGTAATACCATATGTATAGGACAGGCCCTGGATGCACAAGAAACACTATTCAAATGTGCAGTATGTTTTCAACCATTTTATTCACTATTTCGTTATGGCTATCCAAATGCAAATTGCATGGATATTTGCCATATTTGTGACTATATATGATACTAGTGCCCCCTATTATGAGCAGTAATAAATTTGATTGTAGACTAACACAAAAAGAATCACACAACACAGTCCTTGGTTCACGTAGTTATCCTGGCTATCATGTAGTTAAGTTCCCCTTCAATGGTATATACTGAACCAGTAACATTTCTTTTCATGATGTTGGCCCATGCATATTAAATAAAGCAAGTCCTCTTTATTTGTGTAGGGCAACTGGTGCCATGAATATAGAAAACTAAAGGCGAAAGTTGAGACCATACAGAAATGTCAAAGGTAATTTGTAGTGATTTAAGTCGCAGCAAATTAATATGCACTACCCACGGTAGAAGATAATATGAGCCAATCTGTATGTCCTACAGGCACCTTATGGGAGAGGAGCTTGAAACACTGAATCTCAAGGAGCTTCAGCAACTAGAGCAGCAGCTGGAGAGTTCACTGAAACATATCAGATCCAGAAAGGTAGTGTAGTCATACATATTTGCTACAATAATGAAGATTGTATGCTGAAAATCTGACAAGTACATATTTGCTACATGTGCAGAACCAGCTTATGGCAGTGTCGATTTCACAGCTTCAACGGAAGGTAAATTGTCGAACTTGCATTTTAGACTTCTGAGTGATTTATTTCGCCTTGCAAGACTAGCGAATGTTGTGAGTATGCTGCACCATCCACGCGAATATTTCTGCTCTTGTGCTGCGCTGACTGCTGGTACACGCTGCGTTGTCGCTGCAGGAGAAGTCACTGCAGGAGGAAAACAAGGTTCTGCAGAAGGAGGTAGGCATAGGCTGCCACGGAGTCCATGCTACATCTCTTTCTCTGGCATCCCATGAAGCTAAGTTAAATTAACAGAAAACACTGTTCCTTCCTGCAGCTCGCGGAGAAACAGAAAGCCCAACGGCAGCAAGCGCCATGGGAGCAAACCCAACAACAAAACAGCTCGTCTTCCACGTCCTTCATGATGAGAGAAGCTCCCCCAGCAACAAATATCAGGTATTCCCTCATCACATCACACGCTAATCCCAAACAGTGGCCTCACTATTTTCCCCAGAACGCGAGATGCGTTACTGACATTTCAGGGAGCAAGTGACGAGAGGATGCCCTTTTGTCTTGAGTTTGTGCAGCAACTACCCTGTGGCGCAGCCGCAGCCTCGCATCGGACTGCCACCGTGGATGCTTAGCCACCGCAGCAGCAGCTGAACTGAAGGCTTTGGCTTCGTCTCACCGGTCACCGTCAGAGCGTGCAGCCCAAAATTCAAATGACTCCCCCGGCTGCCCCCTCTGCTCCACCTGATGCATTATCATCGTCGATTTTGTCGTGATCACGAGCGGCAAACGCAGCTGGGGTTTCCATAATTTCAGCAGGGTATATATATATAAGTAGCAATTCGCAATGTATATTCGTCACCATTTCCGCTGAGGCGGCCGTACAATGAGTAATTTACCCATGTAATATATTCGTCGCATGAATGTCATATATTCCATTTTCCATGACACATAAGCGGTTTGTGAATTGAGTCGTGTACAAGTCCCACATAATTCGTGAGTCATTCGTATAACTGTACCAATATCCACATTGGCCTTCGTTCCTTTATGCATGCTGTTCCACTCGACAGAGTAGGCTGGGTGAGCAATAGGGGGGGTTTGTTTAACTGGTTTAATCCAATCCACAAGATGACAGACCATACAAAATAGAAAAAGTTTGTTTTACCTCCCTAGACGCTAAGCCGAGTCCAGAATTCCTCCCTAGACTCGAAAACCGGTGAACTACCTCCCTCAACTTTCAAAACCGTCAACTTTGCCTCCTAGCCGTGTTTTTAAGCGGTTTTCAAGGTGGTTTTGCGTTTTTCAATTGAAAATACATCTTATAAATACTTAATGAGGTTATTAAACCATGAAAAATATTTCTAAGCTTCTAAAAATTTTGAGAAAAATTCTGGAGATGGAATGAGACGCAAGAAATCTAAACTAGTGAAGATATTTATAAAATTTTCTAAAATTTAGATTTAGCTCCAACAAAATAGAATATATATATATAATTAAATATATATATATATTAAAAAAATTAAATATATATCTTATTGCATCTTGAATACTTTCCACAATAAAAATATAAGATGAAGCTGACGTGAATACACTTATCCTAAATGCATAAATGCATTCAACATTAATATATGTTATATTTATGATGGTTGAATGCATTTACGATGAATGTATTCATACTGACTTTATTTCATGTTTTTATTGAAAAAGTATTTAAGATACATTTAGAAAAATTTTATGTGTGTTTAAGTTTTTGGATATATTTCCATTTTGCTAGAATTAAATTTAAATTTTAGAAAATTTTGTAGTCATTTTCACTAGTTTAAATATTTTATTTAGATTTTTTGCATCTCAATCCATCTCTGGAATTTTTCTCATAATTTTTAGAAGCTTAGGAATATTTTTTGTGGTTTAATAAGTATTTACAAGATTTATTTTCAATTGAAAAAGATAAAACCACCTTGAAAACCGCTTAAAACCACGGCAAAGTGAACGGTTTTGAAAGTTGAGGGAGGTAGTTCACCCGGTCTTCGAGTTTAGGGAGGAATGCTAGACTCAGCTTAGTGTCCAGGGAAGTAAAACAGATTTTTTCCTAAAGGAGATATGCAGATCTTGGGCTTCATGACCGTGCTCGCTCATGGATAGCTATTTTTTTATTTTTTTTTTGAACATAAGTTACTCCTGGTTCTCAGGGCGAAGAAGAGCTAGATCTTCGTGGTGGTTACAAAACACAAAGCTTTAAAAATGAAATTCACTAATTGAGATAATCTGATGTCTCCTCTACAAATGCAGACAGGTATCGGAAAACACATAAAACAGAGCTGAACAAACGATGCACTACGCCATGGTATTCTGTCGGATAATAAATTATGAAAGACGGTCTGCAAGAGAATTATCTTTCTGCAATCAGTCCTGTACAGCCAATTACTGATCCCAAACCAAGAAAAGAGTTTACCATACCATGTCACGGCTAACAAGAATTCCTACCACTTAAAAAAGAGAGTTGAATTTAACGAATTCTAGAGCCCTAGTTACTTCTAAAGACGGCAATAAATATCTTCTGAATTCTGGACTGAGCCTGTAGGTGTGATTTCTGCCTAGGAAGAAGAAGTGAGTATTTGAAATTGCTATTACGAAAACCGTGGCAGCTTCTCCTTCAGGCGTGAAATAAACTTGAATGTCTCCTCTGCTTTGACCTGTTGATAAATATCATTTCTTGATACCTTATCAGGATGGAATTTCAGAAGAGCTTGCTTATATGCTTTAACCTGAAAAGGATAAGTTGTCTTGTCAAATTAACAATTACAGATATATCCTTAGTTCTCTATGGCCAGAGCAGAAAGAATATTGGAAAATTTGAATAGATTTTGAGCTTCTTGAATGAGAACACACAGGTGGCTTTAATATTCAGCTATACAGTCATCCACATAGTCTTCCGAAACATAGTTTGTATCCTTTTTCTGTTGTATTTTCTTTAAGACACAAACAAGGGCAAAGCCATTACAAAGTTGAAATTCCCATGTGGTGTAAGCATACATCTATCTTCTTGGGATTTTACTTTTTATCTATGGTCAACCAAGGGACAAGGCTGAATGTTGTTTGGACAAGGCAAAACGTACAAAATCAATACAACAACAAAGAAGCTAGCAGCAAATAAACTTTTTACCACCAGCAAGCATTGGGCTGAGTGACAGGGCATACCTCACCAGGCACCACCTTCAACAGGGATGCCTAGTGCACGCAATATTGAAGCCATATCTCAATATCTCCTTTCCATATCTTCAAGTTCCTTTCTTACTACACCCTGATACTGCTCCTCATATAATGCCAAAAGCAGCAGGCGGAAGGATGGAGGGGGCATCGGACTGCCACCGTGGATGCTTAGCCACCGCAGCAGCTGCTGAAATGAAGGCTTTGGCTTTGGCTTCGGCCTTGTTTAGTTCCAAATTTAGTGTATCAAATTTGAGAGTTTGGGGTCTCTTCGTAATCATTGCGTCACTGTAGCATTTTGTCTGTATATACGAAAAATTATCTAAAAATTGATTAATTAGGCTCAAAATGTTCGTCTCGCAGAGTACAACAAAACTGTGCAATTAGTTTTTGATTTCATCTACATTTAGTACTCCATGCATGTATGTCATTTTAATGTGACGGAGAATCTTCTTTTGCATAATGAATTTAGGAGTTGCTTTATGGAACGCCTTCGTCTCACCCACCAGGGCGTGCAGCCCAAAATTCAGTGATGGTTAAGCATGCCCCCTCTGCTCCACCTGATCCATTACTATCGTCGATCTTGTCGTGATCACGAGCGACAGAAGCAGCTGGGGTTTACTAGCAACCCGCAATGTGTATATTTTGCTTTTATTCGTCACCGTTTCCGCTGAGCGGCCGTACAATGAGTAATTTGCCCATGTAATATATACGCAGCGTGAATGCCATGTATTCCATTTTCCATGACATGTGCGCGGTTTGTGAATCGAGATCTGTACATGTCACATAATGCCTCGGTTATTCTATTCTACCTGCAGAAACATGTATCCTCTTCAACTCTACAGAATAGATCTTCGTGGTGGTTACAAAATACATTTCCTTATCCTCTTCCATTCTACCGAAAAGATCTGCCTGGTGGTTACAAAATACGACGCGTTAAAAGTAAATGCCCTTGAGATATTCGGTCGGTTCGTTTTGCTGGTGCCGGTTCGTAGTCCTGATGGCTAGTGGCTGATAAGCCAAACGAACAGCCGATTATAATGTCAGGCATCTGAAAACACATAAAACAGAGAAGCACTACGCCACGGACCCACGGTATTATGTCAGACAATAAATTATGAAAAGATGGTCTGCAAGAGAATTATCTTTATGCCATCAGTCCTGTACAACCAATTCCCGGTCCAAAACCACAAAACCAAGAAGAGTTGAACATCCCATGCCACGGGTAACAAGAATCCCTACCACTCAAGAAAAAAGAGAGTTGAATTTCACGAATTTCTAGAGCCCTAGTTGCTTCTAAGGATGACAATAATCTTCTGAATTCCTGTAGGTGAGATTTCTGCCTAGGAAAAGGAGGATGTGAGTAACACGACGATTTGTGTGAGCATGGTATTGGAATATATGCTATTAGGAAAAGCGTGGCAGCTTCTCCTTCAGGCGAGAAATGAACTTGAATGTCTCCTCTGCTTTGACCTGTTGATAAATATCATTTCTTGATACCCTATCTGGATGGAATTTCAGAAGCGCTTGCTTATAGGCTTTAACCTGAAAAGGATAAGTAGTCTCATCAAATTAATACATATATCCTTAGTTCTCTATGGTCACAGCAGAAAGCATATTGGAAAGTTAGAATAGATTTTGAGCTTCTTGAATGAATGAGAACACGGGTAGCTTTTGATCTTCACCTATACAGCTATTGGCTTAGTCTTCCCAAACATAGTTTGTAGCCTTTTTCTGTTCTATTTTCTTAAAGACACAAACGAGACCAAAGTCATTGCAAAGCTGAAATACAATTCCCATGTGTATGTGTAAGCATGCATCTATCTCCTTGCCCTGTTCTTGCACAGTTGCTCATAAAATTTTGAAAAAATTGGGGTTTTACTTTCTATTTATGGCCAGCCAAGGGACAATCCCAACATTATTTGAACTAGGCAAAACGTATAGAATCAATACAGCATAGAAGCTAGCAGCAAATAACTTTTTACCACCAGCAAGCAGGGCTGAGTGTATCCATAAGACAGGGCATACCTCACCACCTTCAACAGGGATGCCTAGTGCGCACAATATTGAAGTCATATCCCAATATCTCCTTTCCATATCTTCAAGTTCCTTTCTTACTGTGCCCCGATACTGCTCCTTTAGCTCTATAGCTTCTTCATTCTACAGGAAGAAAGAAAAGGTAGTGTCATATAATACGGAAAGAAGTACGACGACTAACAAAGAATTGTACTAGCGTTGCATTGTAGACTGGTACAACAGGAGACCTTTCTTTGTGATTCACGGACTTCTTGCAGTCTTTGCTTTTGTCTCTTCTCCATGTCAAGCAGTCGTTGAGCTTCAGCTTTCTTTCTCTTCCGCAACTTCTTTGCTTCCTCAGCCTGCAAAAATGTTTTCCAACAAATGATTATCAAGAGTCACGTGACAGATCCAAACAAGCCATTAGCATGCTAGCTGTTTTGATCATCATGTATTTTTTATTTTTTATTTTTGCGGGAAATGTTTAAAAATAGACGAGCAAAAAATGCTAGGCTTGCCGCAAATAAAATCACATTGAGCTGAGGATGCTGAATTTTATGCTCCCAGATCTTTCCACATCATCGCATAGTTCTACTAGAATTTAGATTAATTCATACTGGCAAAATACTGTACCTGTATCTGTAATTGCCGCTGTCTCGATGCCCACTCTTCCTCTGCCGCCCGTTTGTACTCGATAGATTCTTTGTGTTTTTCACGATCAGCAATCACTGGAGCATCTTGAACTGAAGCAAATTGCCCTAGTTCTTCAGGATCATGAATCAAATCCTTTCGAGGCAAAGAGCAACTTTCTGATGTGACATTTACAAAACAACACTTTTGTTGACCTTTGACAGAGCTATCGTCTTGTGCCGGATGCATATCTGTGTTGTTATAAGCTTCCGGTGGTGAGTGATCCTTTTGTGAATATACAACTTCAGGTATTTTCTCATCAATCTTATCGGGAGTACTGACAGACATTGGAGGGCTTCCATCTTTACGATCTGCTGAGGAGCTTCCAGGAAACACCCTATTTGCAAAGACAAAGTTATAGGCAGAGGTTTCATCAGGGCGAGGAGATTGAAACCCTTCTGAAGTTTTTTCAGGAACAACCCCTCCTTTTCCATTTGAACATTCCTTGGCATCTGGTGCTGAAGAAGGGCCACGATCAAGCGTTGAGCCGCCAGTATTAGTCTGCAAACCTCTCTTACAAGCACCACTAGAACTCTGAAACATGTTCTCATTGTGATGACATTCTCCAGGGACACCCTTTGCACCGCTATTCCTATGTTGCATTCCTTCTGTTCCTTTTCCAACATTTTGGTTTGAACATTCTTCGGCATTTGGCACTGAAGGACCATGGTCATCCTTCGCACCGTTGGCACTACTTTGAACATGTTCAGAGCCTTCCTTTGTACCAAAAGTATTACTTTGTGAGTCATCCTTCCACGCAGCACTAAAAAAAGTCTCATCTAGATTGCATCCTGCGCCAAAGAGACCCTCTGAATTCTTATCCGGTTGCGCCTCCGACCCCGCACGTGATGAGGATGCGGTAGCTCTACCATCCTCACGCTCATGAACACCATGAGGCATCTTTTTTCTTGAAGCAGCCGTCTCCCACATCTCACAGGCATCCAGAATCTCGCAATCCGAGCTGCTGCCATCATCGGTGTCAGAGTCCCAACCCTCGGACAAATCACTGTCAGAGCTGTCCGATGCGCTATCCAACCCATATCTGCCTCTTGGAGAGCCCCGCCCCGGTGTCATCGACGCCGGAGACCCAGACGCACGGGATGTGCTGGGGCCTGCCTTATCCCATCCACTACACTCCTCCACGTCATCATCTTCATCTAAGTCGATCACATTACCAGATGGGCCCTTCCCTTTCCTGGTCTGGCACCCAGGCGCCGCCGCGGCCGCCCGAGCTGCTCCCCCCGCCGTGGCCGCGGGGTCGATTATGAAAACCTCCGAGTCAGAGGCGTCGTCGCCGTCATCGTCCTCGTCAATGACCACCACGGGGCAACGCGCGGGCTTGGGCGCGGGGCACCTCCGCGTCCCCGGCCGGGCGGGGCCCTGGTAGGGGTTGAAGCTGTTGAACCGCCCCCACGACATGGCTGGCCCGGCCACGAGACGATCGCCGCAGCAGGCCTACAGCATGCCGGAACCCGCGACAAACCCTCGGTCCCGCGTCGATCCTGCGGGGAAGACCTAGATTCAATCAAACACGATCGGGGTCAATGCGAAATCGGGAACCCTAACCCGCAAGAAATGGGCGGGGCCGGCGGGGGAAGGCGGGAGGCAACTTACCGCGGAAGCGACGCCGGCGGCGAGACTGGGAAGAATCGAATCTGGGGGACCGTAGACCCCGACCCGGGCTCCCCGCCGCCTACCTGCTCGATTTGGGAAAGCGGAGGAGGGGATTGGGGGATTCGGAGTTCGGGTGGGTTGGTGTGGGCGTGGACGCGAGGCGAGGGGGCGGCGGTGGGGAGGAAAGAAGGGAATCGATCGGGGGGCACCCGCCGCATCCGCCTTTTTCTTTTCGGATTTGGAATTGGGGCCGTTTCTGTTTGGAAAAGCGGCGGGGTGGGAGGCGGAGACCGCGGAGCACGGGAGGAGTGGGCGGCAGGGGGGGCAGACGAAAGAAGGGAAGGGGGAAAAAAATTACCAAAGTGGCGAGGCGAAACCAGGCACGCTTCTTTTCCTCCGGGATTTTCCGTTCCGCACGGTCGTTTTCGGGGGATTTTTCGCGCGTGGGGGAAGCTCTGGATGGCATGCGGTGCGGCCGCTGGGCCGCGGAGGCTGGGCTACAAGGAAACTTTGTGACAGAGTCTCTCGCTACTACTAGGTCCAAAAGGTCCCCTTAGATCATACTGGTGCTGCCAACTATGATATTCTTTTTCATCAAAAAAAAACTATGACATTCTTTAGAAAAGGTTATTTATAGTTTTATATTTATAAAATATAACTCATCTTGGTTTTTGTATAAGCACCGAGGTTCCATCCTTTGGGCTCGGCACATGGAACCTCTCGACTACTCTCGGTAGACCCATTCTTAAATCTACAATAAGCACCGAGGTTCCATCCTTTGAACTAGAGAGGCTGCTGGGTTACATATATCATTAGTTCATTTAGTTGGTATTATTTATTTCTGGTATAAATAAAGTTTGAATTGCATTTTGGAACGGATGATGAAGCAAAAGGTAGAAACGATATGCGCGTGGCCATCACGCAAGGTACACTAACGTAAGCGTTCATTTATCAATCTGTACAATACAGTATGCGTGTGGCCATCACGCAAGGTACAACCCTGAGCATTCTTATTGCTGCAGGACTGATGGCTTGGCATTGGGTCGTGACAACGACCATCTACACACTGATAACACACATCATGCTATACTGTAGTTCATACGTACATACACGTCTTAACTGGAGTATAGTACTTTAGGACATTATTATACTAATCTAATCGCATCCAGCTGAATCTGCCATGCACGCCGTCTGACGCGTCGTGCGGCGTGCATCGCTTGTATTCGATGGAACAGCACCCCACGCTGCCATCGCTGTTCATCGCGATCGGCAAGGTGGCGGCCGGCGAGCTAGACGGGGTAGGACGGCAGCTTGGCGAGGCCGCACACGCCCTCGCCGCGGACGCCGCGGCGGACCCGGACGTAGCCGCCCTCGCCCCACGACGCTCCCCACGAGTTCTTCAGCAGCCAGTACCGGCTGCCGTCCCCCGCCGTGCCGTACCCGACGGCCGTGACGGCGTGGTTCAGGTCCGTGCCGCAGCCGCCGCCGAGCACGCCGCCGGCGTAGAACCGGAACGTGGGGTCCGCGCCGTTGATGGCCACGGACACCGGCTGGTGCGCCACGGCCGCCGCGAGCGCGGCCTCGTCGTTGCGGGGCACGTCCTCGTGGCCCCGGATGGAGGCGGCGCGCGCGGCGGCGGCGGAGGAGGAGCGGCAGGACCCGTCCTCGCCGTCGTACGGGTACCCGGACTCCGAGGCCAGGCCGCCGCGGCGCGCGATGAACTGGAAGGCGTCGTCCATGAGGCCGCCCTCGCAGCCCTGGTCCTCGCCGTAGACGTCGCAGTCCACCAGCTCCTGCTCCGACAGCGACACCAGGCGACCCGTCCGGATCTTGTTCAGGCCTTCCACCGCCGCCACCGCCGAGAACGCCCAGCAGCAACCTGCGGCCATGCATGTAATAAGCTGCCGTGTTGGATTCATGGACTGGATTGATCACACAAACTCCAATAATTCACGTAAGGAAACCTTCTTCAGTTATTCAAATTAACGAAATGACGATTAGATTGGATGAAAGCCGGACATGTCTAGAAAAGTTGATTTTTATTAGAATTATAGTTTGTTTTACCTTCATGACTCCCGTTTGACCAAAAGAACGTGCGTCAGTAGACTCTAGTCTTCTATCAGTACAATCCTCGGTAGTCCAGTGTCTGTTCTGCTTTAACCTTTCCGTTTTGACCGCACGCGTGCGTTCGAAAAAGGTAGCTAGACGGAGACATGTGCAGGCATGCATATGGCACAATTTGCAAAATTTGTACCGCGCTTATTACCACCTTCTATGTAGATTTTTAACAACTATTTTTACCCCGGCCAGTGTCCATTGAATTTTCATCATTTGAAATCTAAAGTTGAAAAAATCAGCTAGCAGTATTTCAGTATGTTTGTAACTTTGTATGCATCATGCATGTGGTGTGTGTGCCGGCGTTTCGTACCGCAGTCTCCTTGGTCCTTGACGCCGGTGACGGCGCCCATCGCCCGCCAGTCCATGCTCTGCGGCGCGTCCGCCAGGCTGAAGTTCTCGTACCTGAACCGGCCGCCGCCGGTGGCCGGCGCCGGGCGCCGGTACCCGGTCCTGGCGGCGCGGAACTCCTCGTCGGTGAGGTCGGCGAACCTGTTCGTGGCCAGCCGGTGGCTGTGCTTCCCTGCGGCGTTAAACGAGTCGATCAGCCTCGCGTTGGCCCGGAATATCTCCAGCCGCCGCGCCTTCTCCGCCGCGTCCTTGTACGCGCGCCCGTGCTCCGCCATCCACTCCTCGTGCCGCAGCGCCATGGCCGCGGCGTCGTCGTCGGCGGCGGCGGCGGCCAGCTCGCGCGCCGCCAGCGCGCGGGGAGCGGTGGCGCACACGCTGCCCACGACGAGGACGACGGCGAGGATGATGAGCCGTGGCACGGACATTGTTTTTTTTTCAACAAAAAAAATTGGAAGTGCTATGCACCGGCAGCGTATAGCTCAGGTTTGTGCTGTGCCTGTGGAGCACCAGCCACTAGTTTTGGCCTCAATGCTAGGAGTTACTTCCTGCCCAAAATCTGCAATGCAGGGATGGCTTTATATAGAAGGTCGCCAGTGGCAGGAAAGAAGAAAGAAAAAAGGGTTAGGCATCGTTAACTGTCACTCTATTGGAGCTAACAGGCGAATTAGCCTAACACAAATCATCCATGGATGAATTATGATGATTGGACTCGGAGAAAAGAGCCGTGAAGTAAGCTCCAACATGGATGGACCGTTCTCACTCACACTAGTTCACTTATATTCTCTTGAAAGGATCCAAATTAAAATTCATAGTACGCATTTACACATAACCGTACCTGACGCAGCTAGTGGACATCAGCGCATTAATTAATTAGATAACGAACATGATGTTACCTGCCGTCTTTTTTTGCCGAGCGAGACGGGCGAGGACATGGAGGCCACATGAGTTTACAAAATGCTTAGTGCTACCGTTGCTTGGGTCCCTTGCAGGCTGGGCGCAGCCTCTAGTGGTTTGGAGCTATTATGAATTGGATTGGTGGCTTGAGCCAGTGGCGCTCCTCGATCGAGCCATGAGTGATTCCTGAGGTTCTTGTGGTCAAGCGATTGGATTCCTGCGGTAGCCTCGGAATCTCTTGGCTCGCAGTTGAGAGATTGGGGTCCTCTTATCCCCGTCCCCGAGAGATTGGGACACATTGCGTGGATATGGGAGGGGCTTGGTGTCATTTGGGATGTAGAAATTTATATCTATTTATTTGAAGAGATTTGCTTGCAAGTTGCAACGGGTACTCTCAAATAACTGTGAACCTTTCATTTAAATAGAACATTATTAACTATTATTGTTTATACAATAATAGTTACACTGATGCATATCATATCTTATCTCAAACAACGTGTCATTACAATGCATATCATATCTTATCTCATGAACTTCAAATCCTTTTTTTCCAAACAATGTATTACCTATTACAAGCAAGTTACACTGATGGGCATGTCATGTTCTGTTGTGATGCATATAATGTTTTTGTACTCTGTACACATACGTGGAATCAATTCCCTAGTTGGTACAAATAAACAAGCAAGTTGCTATTACCATTAGGTTCAGTGGACCCAAAAATTTGAACGTGATGACTACTAATTAAGGTCGTACAAATTGAACTTGTACGGTTTTTCGATTACTAAGTCAAGGTCGTGCAAATTTCCAATACTAGGAGTATACATGGGATATCTATCTATATATACCTATATATATACATGAATAACGGACTCTCAGGAAATTACCATATTAATAGAAAGGCCCTTCTTTGAATTTACTAGGGCCGGCTCTAGTAAATTTACAAGGCCCTTATTTGAATTGTGCTAAGATTGAATTCGTTAAAAATCTTGATTGCCTAGCTCCATTTAAGCTAGAGTTGCATGAACAGAGGAGGGTGATCAGTGGTGTGGGTTGATATAATGGCATGTGGCAAGAGCCACTGGAAAATGGGCAGAGATGTGGAGATGGGACTTGGACGTGCAGAGTCCGCATAGTCGGACCCTCTGGTATCTCTTGACTCTTGTTGAATCATGTCATACAAAGTTGGCACGCTGCCTTTTTGTCGTGCCGTGCATGCCAACCCAAAAAGTCTCGAGCTACGATTGAAGCACGGCCCATGGCAGCACAACTCTAATGAAATATCACTAAAATATGATTTTCTCAATTTGTAGTAAGGAAAAAGAATTGAGCACAACATAGAGATAAAAATGATAGAGGAGATATTTTTTTGTATCATCCTATTCATTTGTTGTACTAGGTCACCGAGGCGACATGTCTAAAATCAATCTTGTCACGTCATTCTTTTAGGTGATGCAAGAAGGTCGCGCCGTGGATGAATCGGAGATGACACGGCTCAAGTTCTTGCTCCAGAAATGGGAAGGTGAATGAACAATGCAACAAGAGATCGAGGAGAATCAGTGCGAGGATGACCAAAAGGATCTGTGAGCTCATAGCTATCAGTGGGCGTTTTCATTACTGGCCGGCATCGAAATTCCATTGTCCATATGACACCCGAAGTCTAAATGAAACCTGTGTTTCAGAAATCAACAAATGGACAGATTGCTGGTGAATAGAGCACTAAGTTTTGATCTAATGGCCTCACGAAGAGTGAATTTCACTGTAGGTCCATAAACTTTTCTTGAGATCTCATCTAGGTCCGTAAATAAAAAAATGGTCATCTAGGTCCGTAAACTTTTCCCGAGATCTTATCTAGGTCCGTAAACTTTTCTTGAGATCTCATCTAGGTCCGTAAATAAAAAAATGGTCATCTAGGTCTGTAAACTTTTCCCGAGATCTCATCTAGGTCCATAAACTTTTAAAAGTTGTGATCTAGGTCCATAAACTTTTAAAGAGCTATCGTCAAGGTCAGGCTCGTCGCCACCGCCTTAGACTTAGACGACAGCTCTTTAAAAGTTCATGGACCTAGACGACAGCTTTTTAAAAGTTCATGGACCTAGATGACCACTAATTTAGTTTGCGGACCTAGATGAGACTTCAGAAAAGTTGATGGATCTAGATGACCGTTTTTTTAGTTCACGGACCTAGGTGAGATCTTGAAAAAAAGTTCATAGACCCACAGTGAAATTCACTCTCTCACGAATAGCCGCACGCCGCTAAGGAACTCGACTGGCAGAGATGGTTCCCATGCATGCATGATTGCACCCAATGAAAAATTGCTACCAACGGCGAGCTGATAGGATCCATGTCGCCGTCGCGGTATCTCCGTTTCTATACGCAAGAAGCCATATCCAGCCTGATTGGAGCCTATGCATTTAACAACTGAATCCGGGTTAGAATCGTCAACATATGGGTCCTCCCCGTTGTCACGTAGTAGCGCTTCAAGATGAGAATCCGGTGTGGTTCCTGTCAGCTGATATAGGCGGCTGCTGTGGTGTGTGTCACACTTTCATCAGTCCCCATGAAGAATCCACGATACAGACGCAACTCGATCTTATGCACTCTTTGAAACTAATAACTAGCCCTCTCTCGCCCGTTTAAGATGAGAAACGCTATCTTTTTCTGTTGTTGTGTATTCTTAACAAACCAATGAATTATCAACCCAACTTCATTCACGACCAAAAGAAAGTTAATAACAACGAAGTCTAAAAAGGTTTTACCGTATCTATGCGCGCGCTAGTGCTCTTTTGGCCGGTCGCCACCAACAAATTAAATCTCCTCGATCCCTTGGTCCCGGTGGAGCAGTCGCACGAATTCCGTGCATTCCACCGGCGCACGCGCGCATGCACCGACCCGCTCACCGGCGGCCTTATCAGCTGGAGTACTAAAAAAGAAAAAGATAGCGTGCGCCCGCAACTCTTCTCACTCTCGTTCGATCGCTAGCTAGCTGCTCCTCTCTTCCGTTCCCCCATTTCCACCGTGGTCTCGAGATCTGGTCTTTGAGTGCGGGACATTCCGACGTGAGAGGTGAAGGCCAGACCAATCGCGGAGCTTTCTGCGTGCCATCGATGAAAGCTCCTCCTCCTCCTCCTCCTCCTCTCTCGTTTGTTTTTGGCGGCCGCAGAGCTTTTCTGCTGGATGGGAGCAATGCGGGATGGAGAGAAAAGAAGTGGAGGAGGACGAGCCCACCCGGGGAGGGCGGGAGTGTGGCCCATGATCGAGAGCACTCCGACCACAACGGGCCGGGCTTTGAGAATGAGAGCAGCAACGGCGATGGCTTATTTTGGAATGCGGGCATGCGGCCCCGTAGCTGAGCTCGATTGCTTTGCTTCGACGGCATTTGCTAGCACGTCCAGATCGTGGTGCGTTTCAGACTTGAGAGGAAGAGCGTGATACTCTTGGCATGACCCCGGGCAATTTTCTTTATTTTGGCCTTCTTCTATACTAAAACTTTAACATGTGCAAAACCAAACTTTCAGCGCGAAAGCCCAGGGGAAATGCAAGAATGGGAGGCTCTTACGCTAAGGGTAGATCAGATGAAGTGGAAATGACCTCCAGGATCAGGCTGTGTTGAAAGTGGACAGATCAGGGACTCAGGGAGATAGGCTGCTGAGTTTCGGGGGTATGCTGAATAAACGTTTGGAAAAACTCTGGAAGAGTAAATTGCCGATGAAGTTAAAGGTTTTCTGCTTGTGGCAGACATTCCATCAGAAGTTGGGGCGGCTCAAAAAGAAGAAATGGAAAGGGAGCATTAATGGTGTTGTGCGTGGGATTCCTGAAACGGTTTATCACACTTTCTTTTCTTCAGTTATTGCAAAATTCATTTGGAAGTGAGGAGGTACTAGGTGGGATTGGGTACCAAACAGCATGAATCACTTTGTTATTTTGGCCATCCCTATATGCCTGATTGATGAGTATCTAACTATAAGGTTTACTCCTATTTCGGAAAAAACTTCCCATTTGAAAAAAAATGTTTTACTTCTCTTATCTATCTTCGTCTCACAATCATTATTTGTGGGTAACTGGGCATTTTTTTGTCCGTCCTGGCCTGACAAACATGCCCAATCTGAACCTGCTGGATTCTGGCCCGTCCATGATGTTTGTAGGGCTGAGCATGGGCAGAGGAAGCCCGAGCTATATAATGTAATTATTTTTCAATTTAAAAAGGATAGTTTTTTGCCCAAAAAAATCCGCTTTTTTCCTATCGACCTGCAAAATGCTTAAGTCTAGCTGTGGGCCAGATCGGTAAAGAAAAATTCATCGTAGGTGGTCTTTAATAGATCTTCAGCAAGACAAAAATAATATCACACTAGAGATTTAATGAATTAACTTTCAAGTCACAACAAGCTACACTCATGGATACTCGGATGAGTCAAAGGACACCGTTTCAACTATTCTAATTGATTTATTAAGGTTATTGAGACAAAATTGTTGGATGGTTTGAGACTGAACTGTGTTGAGCTCACAAAGGAAAGATATTCAGAGTTAGTTTCCTGTGTTAATAATTGAAGTAAATTAATTCTTATAAGGCGAGAGATGGGAGAGATGCATGCATGCAAGGTGAGAGTAACGTCTATCTAACGGGAGGGGTGTGCTACGAGGAGGCCGGAGGCTTTAGAAATAAATTCGCACGGAGAAACGAGCCATGCACGCAGCCAGCGTCTTGTATCCTGAGACAATTCAAAAAAGTAGTTGCGCCTTCTATCCTGAGACGGAGGGAGTAATACGTTAGTTCTGTGCTAAAGATTATAACCGTCTAGTATAAATTCTGTTGTCGGGCTTTGAGACTGAGAGCAATAACCGTGATGGTTTGCTTTGGCATGTGGACCCATAGCTGAGCTCGATTGCTTCGACAGCATTTGCTAGCACGTCCGTGGCGTGTTTCAGACTTGACAGGAAGAGCATGGCACTCCTTGGCATGATCTACGGGGATTTTCTTTTATTTTATGAAGTTTGATTAGCTACTCTATAAACCGGTAATCTCAGTATTTTCTTTATGTTTATATATAAAGCTGGCTTCGGCCTTTGGAGTAAGAGCTACTCCATAAAAAAATTAGTTTCACATGTACTGTTGTGAAGATTTAATTAGAAAGGAAGATTTTATTAGAATGAAAAGGCTAAAATAAAAAAATATCCATGACTTAAATTTGTCGGATTGGCTTTCGGTTTTTTCCAATGGCACAAGTGTGAGTGAGTAATATATTGAGGTCAAGAGTGATATATATATATTACTCAACGGAACAAATAAGGGCTAAATGTTGTTTTCCTGTCCCTAACTGTCGTATCATTCCTTTTACCAACAAAACCTACGTTCACGGTCTATCCACCTTTGCGAGATTGTACGAGTGAGCTGCCTGCTTGAGGAGATGCTCATGCCTCATGGTCATTTTCAGCATCTTCCTGAGCTAGGCTCATCGATGCCACACGTCTACACCTATATTTTTTCTCAGAATAAATCAGTCAAAACCAGCAGTACTTTTCTTTCATATGTTTAGTTTATCAGTTACCGACCGACGGTACTTTTTTCTTAGAATAAATCAATCACAAGTCAGCAGTACTTTTCTTTCGGAACCAATGATCATCATGGGGGCACCAACGACACTTTCTATCTGCGGATGACGCGAATCAACGCGAACAAGCGATGTGCCGATGTGTACGTGTCCGTCTTCTTCGTCCATTTACCTCGGTAAAAAAAATTAAAACATCTTTTATCCAGCCGTTCAAGGGGAGAGTCAACGGATCTGCGCAGTTTTTTCCTCCATCAGTCCCCAGTCCATCTCCTCCGGAGTACCGGAACCGAAGGGAAGCAGCATGCCAGATCAAATCTCCTTTGCAAAGTGCACCACTACTAGTGCTGCTTCGGTGTATGCAATTATGCATATCTGTGATTGTAGTAGGGAGAAATTGACCTTCTTTAGATGGGACAGAGAGTTTGCTGGTCTCGAGTGAGTGCTGCAACGAAATGCCTCTGCTCCTGTGTGTGTTCTGTATCATCCAACCTTGTTTGGGCAGCTGAAATCCATCCATCCATCCATAATGTTTCCATGTTCAGCCCAGAAGCAATTCTTGCTCGATTTCATGGAATTTTTTAAAGACACAACTTGACTCCAGGTAGGGAACTGGAGATCTGATCTCAGCGAATGAGGATAGAGACTAAATTTGACCTGGAAGGAAAGAAAGGGACAGGTAGATGAGGGGACGATGACTCTGCCCTTCGCGTGCCCAGAAGGCCAAACGTGAAACGGTCAGGCTACCTTCCCCTGCCTATGGAATTAGCTTCCACACCGTCCATTTTGTTTTGCCTCACCTCAATCTATTATCGAACAACAGTACCATATAATATTTCTTCAAGCTGCTGTTCAATTTGGGTTTGTGATGTCATCTCAATTCAAAATAGGCTTACCATCTTGGCCAACCCTGTTCATATGTACCACATATCCTGATAATCTGCGAGTCCTCAAATATGCTCCTTCTCAGTTACATACCCCATCATTATATATGTTATTCAGATATGCTCGATATCTGATTTTTCAGGTCCTTGAACACAATCGCAGCAGATCCAGGCCAAGGTGATGGCTGACAACAGCATTCAGCAAGCGTTGATAGAGGATCCTCACAGCACAGTTAGCAAGATGATGGCTGACAACAGCGTTCACCCATCTGAAGGAGCTAAACGGTTTCGACGATGCAGGTCAACACCCTCAGATCCCACCGATAAAAAACCCACGGAACACAGCTCTGCACTTCAAGCCAAGGAGTTATTCAAGGATATACGGCCAAGCTTCAGACTTGTAGGCCTCCTCTTTGTCTACCTGCTAATCGGTGTCATCATCTTTTATCTTGTCATGGATCAGATATCTGGGACGAGAACTAATAGAGTGCTTGATGCATTGTACTTCGTTATTGTCACAATGACCTCGGTTGGCTATGGGGATCTTGTACCAAACAGTGACATGACAAAGCTGCTTGCATGTGCTTTCGTCTTCACAGGCATGGCAATCATTGCTCTCTTCATCAGCAAAGCGGCGGATTATATTGTTGAGAAACAAGAGGTCTTGTTCTTCAAAGCACTGCACATGAATATGAAGGGTGGCGAGGCCAAAATGCTGAGAGCGATGGAGACAAATCGGATAAAGTACAAATTCTATACCGTCGCTCTACTTCTTGCGATGATTATTGTTGCTGGGACTGTATTTCTGTGGAAGGTTGAGAAACTGAGCCTTGTTGATTCCTTCTACTGCGTCTGTGCCACGATCACTACCTTGGGTTATGGTGATAAAAGCTTCTCATCCAAATTGGGGCGTGTTTTCGCGGTGTTTTGGATAATCATGAGTACTGTCATCATGGCTCAGTTCTTCCTGTACCTTGCTGAGCTCTACACCGAGCGACGGCAGAAAATGTTGGCCAAATGGGTGCTCAGAAGGAGGATAACAACCATGGATCTTGAGGCAGCTGATCTGGATGGCGACCGAGAAGTTGGGTAAGTGCATTTGCTACAACTCATTTCGTCACCCCTCTTCCATCAGTCTATTTTAAGAAGTGTGGTATCACAAGTGCTGACGACAGAACCTTGATCTGTTTACACTTTCCCAGCGCTGCTGAATTTGTGCTTTACAAGCTAAAAGAGCTGGGCAAGATCAGCCAAGAGGAGATATCTTCTTTCCTCGAGGAGTTTGAGAAACTCGACATTGACCAGTCTGGCACACTCTCGGCTTATGACCTTACTCTGGCGCAAACCAGTCAATGACTGTCGTATGCATATATATTTGATTTTTCTGCTTGAATGGTTTTGGTTGTTGTTAGCATTTATGTTGTCCATATGTAACACTGTAATATTGTAAAGATACAAATCAACTTGCTGGAATCAAGCCTGTAAGAAACAAATACTCACTGGAAGTTTATCTGATCTTGCACACAGCACACTCTGCAAACCACACGTGTGAAGTTTCTAGAGCTCTATCCCTGTGGTTGCCATGTTTCCATCATATCCTGTTAAAATTGCCGTGTAGCTGTGATGCTCACCTGGATACGTGCAGACTTTTTTTTTTTGACAAGAACGTGCAGACTTTTGGACTTGTTACAGTTGGTTCCACAGGCAAGCAGCAAATCTGATGCATCTGATGCCCAGAGATCATTCAGGAATAAATGCAGAAATAAACTTATTTCCGGTACCATGACCGGGCACCGGGCAGGCGGGCACTACACATAGAACATCTATAGCTGCAGAAAACTAAGCAATTCACTTCTAATGGGTTGCCATCATTGCAGTAACACAAGGCTATTTTTTCCTAGGAAAATTTAAGCACATATATTCAAATATTTTTAGTTGTAGTCATTCTTGCAGCAAGTTGGAATATATGTTTGTTTACATGATCGGGCATGTAACTACTATACTAAACTACAGTCAGGCAACCTAAATACATATCTATAGTCAAACAGAAGAAGATCCTATTCTGTAAGACTACATTGTGGACGGGTACAAGTACGTCCAATCTTATAAATGCTTTCCTTGTTTGATCTTCTGGGGGATGTATCTGTCTGATAAAAAGGAAATGGAGCTTGCAGATAGTGCCTCAATCTCAAACTTGACACCCTTTTGCAACATTGCTTCCAGCTCCAACCTACCAAATAAGAGAATACAAGTGAAAAATTCAGAAAGAAAATTCTAAGAAAGCAAAGGAAAAATAACTCAAAAATCTTGATGGCTAAATGATGCATTTAATGTCTTCCAAATATCAAGTGCTTGCACCTATTGTGCCTTTACTTGTAAAAGCAAGAAAGATATACAGTTATTGAAGCTGAAGATCTCTGATGCTTAAGGCAGTAAATCATAATATTGACGATTTACAGATATCAGATGTCACCAACATCACTAGGTCATTTACTGCATCTGGCGAGCATGTTCATTTATGGGTATTATCAGAAGGAAATTATGAAAATTCTAGTTTAACCACTATTGAGACGGAGACCACTAATCAAAAGACAGTTCTAATAGTAGACCTTGTGCATGAACCGGAGATTGCAACAAAATCATGGAGGAAATGCTTGGAATACACCTAGTACAACTCTAAAGTAAAACCTCTGCTCCTTCACCTCCATTCTGGGGCTTCCTTGTGTAAATAGCACCTAGCAAGAATACCTTCAGCTTTCCTCCTATCTGCGCAGAAGAAAACATGGCTTCATAAGTTAGCATTTGACATACAACAACAAAGGAATATCTTCCCCATAAAAAGACTGCATGTGTCATTTATATCACTCCAATTTATTCACCTTCAGGTGTCAAATGAAGCAGGCAGCAGTCTGGAAGGCAATAATCCTCAAAATCAGACATGAAAACCCCAAGCCACTGTATATCAGGTACACGCAGCAAGTTTGCATCATATGCCAATTGCTTAAAGAATGAGATAACACAAGCACGTTGGCAAAGGGTGGTCAGTTAACATACCCTTGGGTCCCGTAGAGAAAAAATAAACATTAAAGGTCACGTTGGACAACAAAATTGGACCAAAAAATCATGAATAAGACGAGTAAATGTAAAATGGTTGTAATCATGCTTCAAATTTTAAAAAGAAAATTGGAACTGTACTATAAAATTTATAGACAGCCTTACTGCCAACAGAACTTCATAAAACAATAGAAAATTGGAAGGCAAAGAGTGAAGGTGAAGTATATGATTTTATCCACGAATTTATTAACTGGAATTGAAATATGCAAATCTGCTAAGAAAGTTTCATAATAACAACAGACATTTATAACAGCATTAGATAAATCATGCCTACCAAAGAACCAAATTTATAGGTGGCCAGAATGTCGAAACCATAAGGATCTGAGTCCACTAAGCAATAAGCGGGCAGATGCAGCTGTTCAACAAGGTAGCGCAGGAATCTAGGATGGAAAAAAGAATTTAAAATTGGAATAGTGTGTTCAGAAATATACAAGAGGAACTTAGAGAATAAAGAGCACATGCCTTCTTGTTGGAATATCTGGGTAGCCTCTTCCCTGTGTAGTCAATGCGATTTCATGAAATTAGATTAAAAAAATTACAAGAAGCGGTAAGCTGATAACACTATAAGTGAGTTGCTACTTACTGTAATAACAATGCAGCGATTTCTTTCACAGAACTTGTCGTTGGCCAAACGCTGGAACACTGCAAATGGACTAGTAAAGCATACTGTACGAAGAGCGGAAATTATTAAATGCAAATAGAAAATTTGAAAGCTCATACCTGTCTCCTTCTCAACTACAAGTATGTAGCGAGCAACACTAACAACATCTGCATGAGGAAAAGAAAGAATAAGGTCACTTCAGCTCAATGTAATGTAATCCATGGTATCAAGGGAGGAAACCAAAGTTTGTGTAACATCAAAGGAAGCCTGTACATAATTACTTGGATTAATAAGGATACTCGATTCCATAATATTTCATGACAAAAACATGATAGAAATTGCTAATTATCTTGATAACCAAGTTTTGCTTATAGCTGTGAAGGCTTGCCTAAATCCAACTTGCTAACCAACCATATAATAACTTGGTTAAAAAGTTTAATTGGCAATAGATTGCAGAAAGATCAAAGGTAGTTGTTTAATCCAGAATGTATGAACCTTTCTTTTTTTTATGGCACTGAATGTAGGAATCTGAATTTGTTCGGAAAAAGAAACATATGACATTGATGATCTATGGTAACATTTAAAGACAAAATTAATCGGAGTCTCTTTCCCTTATGCTTTAACATATCATGGAAGAGTTAGTTTTTCAGTGTTCCCTCTACACATTTTACCATAGCACACAAAAGGGAGTTATGTTCTTAAAGTTGCTGGAAAAACCTTTGATTGCCTCAATGCTAACAGGGATGGAGAAAGCCTGTATATACGGAAGGTAAAATCAAATCAATTAAAGGGAATCTTGACAATAAACTACATGGCAAAAATTATGGGAGAACATAAATTCTTACAGCATTGACATTTGTTATACAATACACTTTCTTTTCGCCCTCCATAAATCTTATCCAGCCCATCACCAAACTGGGATAATGAAGGCATATGCGTGTATACAAAGGTAAATATGAGTACAGATAACTGAATAATTATATGAATGTAACATTGTAAGCCTACTCAAAACGGTGCAAGCAACAGCAAAAGTGTAGGAGGATATTGATCTAGAATTTCCAAACTCTTATCATGACTTTACCATAGACTTCTGCTACATTTAAGTATGTTTGCATTCAGATAAATCAAAGACAACTCTTCATGTAGTCAGACGTCTTCTGTCAGAAAACATCTCAAATTTGTGAATTAACACAGGAAAGGACTTCAGATCCATCATGGCATCATTTCTTCTCCCTCTTCACATACATGAACCTAGGAACCTTTTAGGTGTTGTAGTGTTACCCTTTGCTTGCAGATTGATCAATAGATGCATAACACAAGAAAATGACTACAGTATCCCAACCCCAGTACTTTATCAAACACACTCTTATCATCTTTTTACATAGAGAAGAGAAGTGCTTGGGATGATTAGGAAACAAAATTAAGACTGATCGGTTTAAAATGAAACGCTGTAAAATTATACAAGAATAGAGATCAAACGTAACTTCAGAGCTCATAACTGAATGACAGAGTTCTTACCCTTTCACCACAGGAACCTGCAGGCAAGGGATCACAATATTCAGTGAGCTACGAAGAACAGCTGAAAAAACTTATCAAATGAAGACTTGATAGTTTATACACCATGTAACTCGTGGTGCTGCGTGGTGCTGCATCTTAAAGGAGCAAGTAGAAACTTATTTTCTAACGGTAACGGACAGGTCCTTTCTACACACATAACTAAAACATCTGGAAATAGACATAATAACGGTACCCACCACATTGAGATTGTGCCGACTGCACTTGAAGAGTATGCAGATATCATTGATAGCACGGTCAACAACAGCAACTTCTGCAGTGAGCAATATCAAAACTTTAGCCCTCCATAACAGGAGAAGGAGCAGAAATTGCAGCTAGTGAGCGCAGACCTACGAAAATGGAGGGGTACATGTAGTAGATGTCCCTCTTGGAGCAGTGCTTGTTCTGCTGCAGGAGCTGCTGGACCACGAGCAGCACCCTCAGGAGCACATCTGGGCATCAGCAACATATTCCAAAGTAATTAGTCTGATCAATTACACCTACAGATCGGGATGTATGTATGTGCTTGCTTGGCAGCGCGGATGCATACTGAGGCGGGAGGTGTGGCAGTCCTTGTGGAGCAGGGAGAGGACGTCCGCGCCGACGGGGACATCGTAGCTGCAGCCACTGCAGTCGCGCACGAGCGCACGGTCAGGGATGTCACACATTTGGGTGAAATCGCTCCAGAGATGTGACGGTGACGAAAGAGGCTAGGGGGATGAGGGGCAGGACCGCAGGAGGCAAACCATGGGGACGGGGACGCGGCGTCGGCGGCGGAGCAGTAGTTCCGGTACCGGTGGAGCACGATGGACGGGGAGCGGCCAGCGGCAACCTCTTCGACGATCCAGCGCACAAGCCCTGCGACCGCCCCGCCCACCGCGCGTCAGCTCCGGATGCTACCGGGAGGGGGAGAGTTTAAGGGCGGGCGATCGAGGAGATGGGAAACGGAACCTCTGATCCTGCGGAGGAGGAGCGCCGCCTCCTCCTGCCTCCGCCGCACCCGCAGCTCGTCGCCTTCCAGCGGCGCCGCACTCCTCCTCTTCTCTCTCAACGCCATGGTCCGAGTCGATCGCGCGATGCCGCGCCGCTGCGGCTCTCCGGACTCTCTCCACGGTCCCACCCGGTCGGCGCAGGCTACCAGTGGGCCCCGCGCGTCATTTCACCATCACCGGCCAGTGGGCCCAAAGGCACATAATACCAACCAAAACCCAAGACGGCTAGACCTATTCCATGCCGGTTGCGCTGACGCTTCGCCGCCGGCATTCATCTGCTCCGGAAGGTATGATTTCTGGTTTGGGTTTTGAGGACTCATCCGATGCATTTGGATTTGGTTTGCAGGCGATGAACCGACGGTTTCTGAATCTGCTGGTGACGGAGAGCTACCGCACCGGATTGCACTCCCTGCGCCGCATCAAACTCGCGAACCATCTTTTCTACCCATCGACAGCTGCAGCGGAATCAGCAATGGCACGGTCAGCAGCAGCGATCAAGGCGAATGCGAGGAGGCAAGCCGGCTACAAGCACGGGCTACGCTCCCTGCGGGCGAGGGCCACGAGCTTGGGGCCGGGCCGCTGCCCGCCGCGAGGACCAACTTCCAGCCGACCGGGCGGACCATCGGCGGCGACCTCTGCCTCGACTTCGTCGCTCTCCTCGGCGGCGACGAGAGCCGGATCCTCTGCGGCGACAGCTCCGGGCGGACCTCCCTCTACGACGCCGGCTCGCACTCCGTCATAACTCATGACCGTGCCCGGCCTCAGGGCTTCCAAGGGATGTAATCGCCATGTAATCGGTCCGTTCTTTTCTTCCTATTAATGCAATGACGCGCAGCTCTCCGGCGGGTTTCGAAAAAAAAAGGGCTTCCAAGGGACTAGACGCCATCCGCCCATCCCCGTCAGCATCACCCGCGCCGCCAATGGCTACCCGAGGCAGCACGACAGCCTCTACGTCATGAACCGGACCCCCGACTCGGATTTCGCCGAATACTTTATGGAGGAGCTCAGCTACGGCGGCGAGGAGGACTCGTTCTCCGAGTACCCGGTGATCCACCAGTGGAGGCCGCTCCCGCCGCCGCCCGTACTTCATCTACCACTCCACCTACGAGCTCCCTGCAGACATAGGCGCCTACGCTTTGGTCGGCTCCACCATCTATGTGTCCTCACTGGCATCCGCCATTGGCACCTACTCCTTTGACACCGCGAAATGGCTGTGGAGGAATGTGGGGAAATGGATGCTGCCATTCTACGGCAAAGCTGAGTACGTCCCCGAGCTCAATCTCTGGTTCGGCCTGTCGCCCTCCCGCCCCTTCCACCTGTGCGCTGCTGACCTCACCGCTCTGGATATCCAGCAGCCACCCGCGGTCCAGCACACCTGGGTGGAAGAACTGGGATCCCTTCCAGCTCGACCTCGTCAACCTGGGCTCTGGCAGGTTTTGCGTCGTCAAGATATTCCATTGTACGAGTCCCCCACTTGAAGGGGGTTTCTCTAACGACGAAGACGATGGTGATGAATTAATTGACCTCACCGATGTGATTGACTGGGAGTTTGCCGTCTTGACTGGGATCGAGGTGGTGTGCTGCTGCGATGGCGAGTCTCCGGAGGGGTTTCGGATGATCAAGCACAAGTCCAGGTTCGACATCTTCGAAGACCATGGCATCAAGCCTTGTTTAGTTTTAAAGTTTGTACATCTAAACTTTAAAAAACGTCATAAATACGATACGGTAGCATTTCGTTTGTATTTATGAATAATTATTTAAACATTGATTAAGTAGGTTTAAAATGTTCATCTCACAGATTACAATAAAACTGTGCTTTTAGTTTTTAATTTTATCAAGCTCTCCGTCTAAATGTATTATATATCAATTGCCTCTCAAATTACCATCGTTGCCATAATATTTAATCATTTGTCTTATTTAAAAAAATTATACAAATATTATTTATTTTGTTTGTAATTGGCTGCTTATTAGTTCGTATATTTAGATCAATTTTTTTGATAAAATAAATAGTTAAATGTTATTAGAAAAAATAGTGAATTTACTATTTGGAACGAAGGGAGTAGGATATATTTTTTAAAAAAGAGTAAAATGCACATATAGCTATTAAACCAGCGTGTTTCAATTATACCATTGTCTACGATGATGCCCAGCTCATAGGCTTGGGCTGATGGGCTTCAACATTATTATCGTTTTGAAGATCTGAACATGAAAATTCTGAAATTTCACATAAATGGTCAAATTTCCTTCAGCATTTTAAGCGGAGCATGAATCTTCCTTCACCAGCCGAACATGGTTTGTGAGACATACACAGTGAAGCTCGTTCAGAAGAAAAGAAGAGCACATGTGAAGCTTTTATTCATCCTCAGTTCCTCACAACTCAGCATACACATACAGTTGTCGGTTAAAGTTACACTACATCTAAACAACTCCCAAAACGACCAAATCTACCGGCATTACAGAGACCGTGCCAGATACAAAGGCGATCAACAAAGCTTCAAACTAGTTGCATTTGACTATTTAACACGGCCAAGCTCTCACTGAAGAGACTGCTACAGTTCCGGGTGCAAGAGCGTCAGAATTTACTTGTTGAAGGCTTGGACCGCTTGTTGCTGAGCTGGGCGACTGGGAACTCTATCAGGACGATGAACGACGAGCTCTCGGCTTCCCGGAGGTACTGTACTGTGCCGCTCATCGTCTTCACCAGCTTCTGGCTTATATGCAGGCCGAGGCCCTCCCTAGACACCTCTGGGCTGTGCCGGAACATCTCCTGTATCAGGGCCTCTGGGACGCCCGGTGCTGGATGGACGATCCTGCATTCACATTCAGTCAGTTCAATAGCTGCTATTCAGGGGATGATAGGCTTCAGGTTCCCCACAAGAAGTTATAGGTGACGGCATTATACCAGCATGACTTACATTACATTCACCACTGCAATATTTATAGGAAGGCTGGGATGAAATCACTTTTACAGAGGTGTCATTTCTACTTTTTCAAACTGCATGGTCATATGCCACAGGGTGACATGTATCACCTGCATCTTGACTGATGCAGTGATAAGATCCACAAGATGTGGGAATCATGAATCAAGATGTTCAGAAGTGAATTTGCTATTATGGCTTATCTGTTGCTCGTCAACAGTCATTTCAGTTCGTGGGTTACAAATAGCATGATTAGGAGCGTGCCAAATTTATTTACAAGAGCAACCAGCTTAATGAGACAACTGTTGGAGTTGTGCTAAGAGTAACGGAAACCAATGCAAAATCCAGTGGTTCACTTATTTTTGAAGTCATCCTTTCAGTTCAAGAACAAGAATAAAAAAATATAAGATGATTGGTGTGTTACCTGAACTCTAAATGAGCAATCTGCATGCCAGATCCAATATTTTCCTTCTTGGGAATGACTTGGAGCACAATGGGTCCTTCAGCTGGTTGGGTGAACTGAAGAGCGCATGCCAGATAGTCTGCTAGGACCTGCTGAAGCCTTAGATTGTCTCCATAGAGGTGCATGCATGATACTTCCACAGGCCAGTCACGCTCAATTGAAATCCGTTTTTCTTTGCCCAGAGACATGCCTTGCATTAGTACCGTATTCAGAGCTTCCTCAAGGTTGAATTCCACGGTGTTCATCTCCATATAGCTGTAACAACAAGCATTTGCATATCAAGGCTTAATAAATTAGTACAGGTGAACAGAGAAGCCTTGTTTTATGCATGCATCTTTTAGCACTTCAAGCATTACTAGATTGAACAAAATTTTCATGTCTCAGTAATTCTAACCACCATGTAAATACGAATAGCAAGTAGTATATTTTTATTGTATGATGTATATCGTCCCATGTATTCATTCTGGCATTACTTGAAAAAAATATGCAAGCAATTGAACTAACATTACTATGGACGATTTGGCACTTACCACTGTTCAATGCTTTCAAGATCGGTGTCATGTAAAATCTTTTTCAGCTGATCCTGACAGAGAGTATTAGATGCAAGAAGCAGCTTCTGTTCCTCTGTCAACTCGGAAGGCTCTAATAAACTATGTGTAAATTGCAAGCCATTGAGTGGGTTCCTCAATTCTTGGCGTATGTAGGTCAATTCCTTAAAGCTGTTTGTAGCAGCTTGTTCAGACATTTTCTGCACCTGGAGAGCATGCTGAAGCTCTGGGCTGGCCACATGCAGAAAGCAAAGAGCACCGGTGATCTTGCCCTCAGCATTTGTCCTCTTGTTTGCAGTGAGCAGGGATTCCACATACTTGCCATCTGTGTCGAAGAAACCAAAAAGGAGCTTCTCAGGATCCTGGCCAGAAATCACTGTGTTCATCAGTATGCTAAGTTTCGTTAGAGTAGCATGATCTTTCACTCTACAGCCATAATCATGAAGGGTGAAAACCTCCCCAATTAACAACTTGTCTATCACATCTTCCCTCTTCATACCGGTAATCTTCTGCATAGCTTCATTCCACTCTAAGCAGGAACCAAGATCATTGATCATAAATATGGGAGGGATGAGCTCATTGGGGTTCTTTATTATGGCAACATAGTCTCCTTGTATCCTAGTATACTTATCCATAATCATCTTCTGCCCAGTCAAATCTTGTGCTACAAAGCAAACTCCGACAACTTTCTCTGAAAGGTCCCGACTGCAGCAGGAGTTGACCATCAAAATTACAGGGCCGTTGCATTCCTGTTGATTGAATGTTTTAAGCTTGATTTCCAGATTTTGTTCTTCAATTCCTGAAACACGAGAAAGGAAGCACTAAGTTGTCATCCAGAAACAAGGGACAATTAAGACTAAGCTGGAAAACACAAAAGACCAATTGAAGGCATAGTGAAAAACCTTGTAAAGCTGAGTCCAAAATCTGTTTAACCACTTCAACAGAATCAGACACGACAAGATCTACCAGAGGCCTCCCTATGGCTTCCATAACAGGTAATCCAGTGAGTTCTGCAGCTTTATTGTTCCATCCATTTATGTTACCGGCAATGTCAACGGCCAAAATAGGGGCAGTTGCTGTCTCAATTAAGCGGACCATCTCGTTTGTAACTGTTCTTAGTTCAAGTAGCCCCTGTATCTTCTTCGTATAATCAGATGGAGCTTTTACAATGGACCTTACGTTGTTTCTGTTGGCATCTTCATCTTGCAGGGAGCCACGTAATATTAACTGCAGAGAATGGATAGCGTCCATTTCAACATCCTCCCAGGGAACACTTCTCCATTTAACCACCTCCAAGAAGGCCTTGAACGAAGATCGTGGATGCATCTTCCTGCCGTTTTCATCTGCATCGCCTGGCTCATGCTTAGCTCCACCCCACTTGATCTCCTTTGCTGTGTGGGATCGGAACCAGAAGATGAAATCTTTGGAAGAGATCTTTATGGCTGCCATGCCACAGACGACCTCACGAAGTGCAGCGGCACCAGGATAGCCCGCTTCCACTAAGCTGTCAGTACTCAGCCCAGTTGAACCATCATGGTTCTCCAGTAGCCACGCGACAATGCTCTTTATCTCTGCCTCAGAGGGTGCTGATCCGAGCACCCAAAGCTGGTTTTGGTAGTACAATGCAGCTCCATCACACTTTACTAGATCCATTACATTAGGCGACTGGGTAAATATCCCAACAGGAGCATCCCGCAGAAGCATATCACAGAGAAGGGTTTGTGTTCGGAGGATGTGCCTCTCCTTTGCCTGAGCAGCCAGTTCTACCTCCTTGTTGAGCTGTATGCCAAATACTTGCAAGAGAAACTCGCAAGCATACCTTAGCGGGAAAGGAACGAACCTCGGGCTCGTGTGATGGCAGACCACCAGCCCCCACAGCTTCCTGCCTTTGGGCTGCTGATCACTCCCGGTATCCCCATCCTCCTCCTCATCCTCATTTATAGTTACTGACATCACAAGCGACGCGACAGAGCCCATGTTTGCCATGTACTGCACATGGCAACCATGGGAAGCCCGGAGTGTGGAACCACAAAGGCTGAGAGGCTGTGCTAGGTTGTCATCCTGAATGATCTTCACTGGAATGGCAGAGCAATCGCATATCATCCGCACTTTGTTCTTCATAAACAGAAACCTGGATGCCTGTGGGATGTCAGTGGCTGGGTAGTGCAGGCCAAGATACGGTTCCAGATCAGATCTCCTGCACTCGGCGATAACCTCACCATGCTCATCCTCATGGAACTTGTACGCCATGACCCTGTCATAGCCCGTGAGCTCGCTCACCTCGCGGACAAGCACGTCGCACAGCAGCGAGAGGTTCCCGCTAGGCAGCGACTGCAGCCTGGAGATAGCCTTGGCGGCGAGCTTGTACGACTTGAGTGCGCCGGCGGCGGTGACTGGCACGTCGGCGGGGTTGACCGGCTCGAGATCGATGACGAGGCCGACGTCGACGCGGTGCATAATGGCGTAGAAGGGCTTTCCCGAGGTCCTGGCGTGCACGAGGATGGGGTTGAGCAGGTTGACCTCCCCGAAGGTGGCGGCCTTGTGCAGCGCGACGGAGCTCTGCGAGCGGAAGAGCGTGCGCACGTCGGCGCCGACTGCGAGCGCGTCCCGCTGGTCGATGGTGGGGACGGCGTGCGGCGTGAGGTCGAGCATCTCAGGCGCGTTCTCGCTGTAGGCGAGCAGCGCGAAGGTGTCCGGGTGGACGGCGAGCAGGCAGCCGAAGGGCTGGATGTAGCGGCCCCGCTGCATGTTCTGGAGGTAGGCGGAGACGGTGCTGGTGCTTGCCGACGGCCGGTTGGCCGCGCCCACCGACGAGGAGTAGTCGAATTGGCGCTGGGAGCTCTCGAACTCGGCGTGCAGCGCCGCGTCCACGGGGGTCTGCGCCACCACCCGCGCGCTGTGCTTGGACCGCGCCGAGCTGCTCCGGGAGCACGTCCCCCGGTTGTTGGACCGCGACGACGACATCTCCGCCGCCGCCCCCGAATCCAAACCCTCCTCCTCCTTCCCCGCTACCAAACTAGCCGCGGCGGCACTGTAGCTGCAAAGGGGGCAGGAGCAAATGGGCGGAGGAATCCGCGTGAATCATGGGCGCGGCAGCTGCGGAATACGCCAAAAGCGGGGGTGGCCTTTGCTGGGGAGAAGGACGTGAGGGAGGGGATTGGATTCCGCCACGGATAAGCACGGGAGAGGAAGGGAATACGCCTCCGAGCCTCCGAGGCGGGGCACGCGAGTGGGACAGCGAGCGGCCAAGCCGCAGCAGCAGCGAGCCAGCGATAATATCTCCTCCACGCTGCCCTGCCCTGCTCCAAAGGGGAACACGAAAGGAAACCAAGGGAGCAACAGCAACAGCAACAGCGGCGCGCCAGTGACTAACCGCGGGGAGAGGACGCCGGCGCGGCGGCGGCACCGGTGGGCGAGGAGCCCGCGGGCGGGTGGCTGGGAACTGGAGCGGCGAAGATTGGAGGATGCGCGGTTGGGGGCAAGTGGGCTGTCAGGGCTCCGAGAGTGGAAAGCCGTATGGGTCTTCTTCCCCGCAGCAGACGACGCCCTTTCCATCTCCGGTAACGATGAATCCTGGTGGTTAGCGATTAGTAGTAGTAAATTAGTTAGATCTCGATTAGATTATTAGTTAGCCTGTCGGGCCACTGTCGGGAGGATTGAATTGCGAACCCCTTCCTCGTTGGCATTAAACTCTGCTCTTCCTTTCGAGGCAAACAGGTTTGCGCTGAAAATTCAGGGGCTGGCCACCCCATTCCGGGCCTTGACCTACATCGAGTGGTACCGATACACGTTCGTTTGGCTTATCAGCGAGCGGACAGTGTTATTTTTTAGAACAAATCAACTATCAACCGACTATCAACCAGTAGTATTTTTTACTCGAGACAAATCAGCACTAATCACTGACCAAATAAATAAAACAGACGGTGAACAGTTCAGTAACCTCTGCCGGGGTCAAAAGCATGACACGAATTGAGACGATACCCACGTGTGAAAATCCATTGAGTGCTAAAGTCTAGTCACTTAAATAAATAATAATTAGATATATTAAATATAAATTAATTATAAAATTAATTATATAAGTCGTCTATTTAGAGACGAATCATACGTTTACTGTAGCATTACATTGTCTAATTATAGACTAATTAGGTTTAATAAATTCGTCTCATAAATTAGTCATCGTTTATGTAATGAGATTTTAATTAATTTATATTTAATATTTCTAATTAATACGGTAAATTTTAGTTACCTACTGTAGATCCAAACCTCTAACTAGCTGCTGTGAGATATGACATGATCAGATGATCACGGGAGGCGGCCTTTTACCTTTTCCTTCTCGTACAGGCTGCGTCGGCCTTGCGGGGTTCTGTTCTTCGTAGTGCACGGTTGACAATTCATTGGCGTTCCGTTCCACACTATCGCCGCAGATCGTTGGATCGTCCTGCACCAACCAAATCACCTAAGGCTGTGTTTGAATTTTAAGTTTAGTCCCTCAAATAAGTGATAATTAGTAGCATTAAATATAAACTAATTGTATAAGTCATATCTACTCCGCGAGACGAATCTAACAAGCCTAACTAACTTATAATTAGTACATAATTATCAAATTATTATTGTAGCATTATATTGTCTAATCATGGACTAATTAGGCTTAATAGATTCGTATTGTAAATTAGTCCTAGCTTATGTAATGTATTTTGTAATTAATCTATATTTAATACTTCTAATTAGCATTCTTCCATTCGATGTGACGGGACTAAAACTTCAGTCCTGGTAACCAAACACCCCCTAAAACTCAGAGCCGTTTCTCTTTGGTCATGTTTTTTTTATGAAAATATTTACATACGTTTGATCACTAATTAAAAGTATTAAATAAAGCTACTTTATAAAACTACGTATACAACTTCTGGTTAATTCACGAGACCTATCTGATAATACATCTGACCGTATGACTAGAGAATAATTACTGTAGTATTACTGTAGTAAATTATAGGTTATTTAGGCTCATCAGATTCATCACGTAAAGTTACACTCGTTTTTAAAAAGATTTTATAAATATAATTTATTTAATGCTTCATGTATGTAAATGTATGTAAGATTCTTTAATAATTTTTTTTTCTTCTTCCTCGTCACCGCCGCCGTTTCAGCACATGTCCCGGTTATGCTTTTCTAGGGCCCTCCTCACGCTCACGAGAGCCGTGCGTGCCCGACATCAAGAGTGGAGGAAAGCGCGATCCCTATGCAACCCTACGCCAAGCGCTGCAAGGCCCGTGTGATTCCAGGAACAGCTTCGACGTGTTTGGGCTCTGTTTGCGGATATCACACCGTATAGAGTTTCATCCCAAAATGGCCACTAGGAGCCGAGCTAATTTTAGTACGATCAACTTTGGGTCACCAAATTGGTGGCAAGGATATATAGCGGCATTGAACAATACTGGCCTCCAACGTGAATTAGATGGCCAAAGGAAAAGGATGCTAAGCTAAATTTTGGCACCTAACGAAATAACGGCTATTTTTTGTCGATGTGACTAATTTTTTTTTTTGGCCTGGCACTCTAGGGTATCAAATCAAACGTATCTGGACATTGCTGAGGTCCATAGATTCGGATATCATATCCACCCCTTCCTTTGCTCGCGGGGCTATGGCTGGGAAGCACCACTTTGCTCTAGACAGTACCTAGATAAGAGGGTTGTTGCACACAACTTTTCATCTTATCTCAAAGTGAGCATTACAGATTCTACCAGAAAAAGAAAAGGCCTCGATGAAAGCATGACATATGTTGTCTAATACTCCCTTTGATTTGGTAAAAAAGATCGTTTAGAACGGTGACACGGTCACCGAAGCATAATTTTAACTTCTCTTTTCTATAAAAATATTTTTTAAAAAATTATATATATATATATATTATAAAAGTACTTTTCAAGACCAATCTATTTATATAATTTTTATATTTCCAAACTTAACGACTTAAATGTTATTCATGATTTATATTCCCAAAGTTTGACTCAAATCTTGTCCTAAACGACTTCATTTACGAGTAAGGAGGGAGTAATCATCTCGTGTCTAAAGTTTTACGAGGTCTCTACACATTTTTTTTCTCTCCCAGTCTCAACGCAAAGAAGACAAATTCCAAAGGGAGAGAAAAAGATTGAAAGCAAGTACCAAGGGTATTATGGATTTATGGATAGGGCTTTATATAGGTATCGTCAGCAGTGAATCCATTCATGGCTTTATAAGTTTTTTTTTTTCTCTTCCCTTCAGTGATGATGAATCGACTCAGCATCTCTATGTAAGTTCATACAGCGGTCAACTAGTCCTTGCACACATCTCATCCCTACCTGAAAGCCAGGACAAAAAGAGATTCTGAAAGCATGTAACCCGTTGTGTCGACTGGGGCTTTCCGTTACCAATCAGCGTCCAACAGCTTTGCTCAGTTACGCAATAAGCTGACCAGTGTGCTGATCTCACTCCCAGTCACAGCACAAAAGAAGGGGTAATTTTGCTCCAAGACATCATTCAATATTAATATTTACTGTAGGACACCGTTTAAATAGGTCTTTGCTGATGGACACTCTTCAACCATAGTAATTTACTGATGGACATCAAAGCTAATATAATATTATATTTTATGGGAGGGGAGAGAAATATGGTAAATTGACTAAAATGGCCATCAATATAGCAAGGTCCATAGTCAAATGAAGTTCTTTTCTTTGTTTCAAACCTGATAGTTGTGACAATACGTTCTTGGCCACAATAAGAGTAAGTTCTTGGCGCTAGCACGCACGTGAATATGTGACCTCGCAATAGCATATTCGTCCTCTAGCCACTGCTCGCATGGTTTGAAATGACGATGACTTGGATCAATTGTTTGAATCCAACGGTGACACAGAGAGAATGAGGACAACGGCAGCAACAGAAATTTGCTTTGTATTTTTTTTGTTTATCCAAGATGGGTGAGTACGGTTAAGCCAAGGGTACTATCGTCATTTTGATGTGTTATATCTCCTTTTGCATAGAGTAACATTATTTTAATTGAAATAGTGTCCCTCAGCAAATAACCGTACTTGAAGAGTGTCCATCAGCAAAAACAAATATGAGTAGTGTCTATTAGCAAAAATCAATATTAAAGGATGTTCAGAAGCAAAATTACCCCAAAAGAAGTCGACACCTCGCCAAGGTCAATAGGCCTGACCAGTGTGCTGATCTCACTCCCAGTCACAGCACAAAAGAAGTCGACACCTCGCCAAGGTCAATAGGCCGGTGCCGCGGTTGGACGCAGCGATATGACGCCTACAAGCGGTGTTACCACCTACCAACGCAGTGCTTCCCTGCACTTGACATCGTGCTCACCGTTGATGTGCTGCCGAGTACTCGCCGGTTTCATCTGGCCTTTGACGGGCGGCCGGTGCTGATTTATTTTAAGAAAAAAAGTAGCTAACTGATTTGTTCTTAAAGAAAAATAGTGACAGATAACCATCAAACAGCTTCGCATCCGTGACGCGACAACCATCGAGGCTACGAGCACAATGATCAGCAACATGTCCTCGTGCGCTGGGGACGAAAAATAACGGGCCCCGTCATGTCGTATCATACGCTCTGGAGTCTGGATCCAATCAATCATGCCGTCCGGTAGGAGAAGCTCGCTGTGTACTGTATAATCAGGTAGGATAGGCTCCCAAGCCACTCCATGTTTTCATTTTTAAAAAAAGCCACACCATGACCACGAGCTTCTAGAATAGTACTAGAAGCGTACGGAGTACTCCGTAGCAGTACAACCAAGCGGTTGTGCAGAAACGTCGTGCCTGTCTGTCAGGCAAAAGGGTATGGCAGCAAGCAGCAGGGGCCATCCATGCTGCCAGCAGAGTACCCACCACGTGCTGCGCTGCCCCCGGCGCCATCCATGCCCTGCTTGGTTTTCCAATCCTGGGCCGCGGACCACGGGCGGGCTATGCGGTTTGGTGGTGGTGTGTGCTTCTGGAGGCCCGTGGTCTTAAATTCTGCTGAATGGGCTCGGAGCTCTCTGCCTGTTCATGAGATGGGAGGTGGCAGCCTGTCTAGTGTGGGCCATGAATGAATCTTTCCGGTATCCCGTTGCTCTCTTTCGAAGGGGAGAGGGATTTGGCGTAAAGGACAATCCTCTCCTGGCTCCCGGCCAATATCTGGTTTAAAAATTCGTTCAAAAGCAGCAGGACCCAATGATAACAATAGAGAAAATGTTGGGATTAGGGGAGGGCAATGCATATGATTGGATAGGTCAGGATCAGGGCGCGGCAACTTGCGCGCACAGAGCTAATTAGAAGACGAAAAGATTTTCCGTGAGAGGCCGCTGGACCATGGCTAAGAGCGCGAGGCCGCAGTGCTCCACACGTAAGCATCAGCCCAGCATATCTGGCCAGCCGATAGGACGCCCGAATAACCAGCCGGGTAGGGCTCCTGCAGAGTGTCTCCGATGAGATGTCCTAACCTGAGCCCGCCGCTCACTACCAGAGATCTTCACATCCGCCCCTCTCATATGCCTCGATGCACTCTAGATCCGGTGCTAATACAATATTAGCGCCGGGTGTAAAATTGGGGTGCCCCCGAGGACCCTATTACCAACCGGTGCTAAAGGTGCTCCCCCCTTACGACCCGGTGCTAAAGGCCTTTTAGCACCGGTTGGTAAATACGACCCGGTGCTAAAGGGGGTGTCGCATGCTACTTCAAAAAGAGCGCATCTTCTATTCTATCACATGTGATGCGTAGGTGAGATGGTTAGATGGGTGCACGCGAGTCAATAGGTCCTGAGTTTGAATCCCCAAAGCAACACACATATTTTTTTTACGAAGGTGCACCTTTAGCACCGGTTGGGAATCCGGTGTTAAAGCCCGTTCCCAACCGGTGCGGACGTGACTTTCTCTGGCAGTGGCTGTTTGGGGTAAGAACGAGGATAGCTGAGAGATGTCCTCGGAGAGGACAGATGTGATGATAACAGTAGGTCTAGCGTTTCGGTTTCGTGCAGTCACCTCGGTCGATGTAGGATCGTCGCCGGATGGCCTTATCAAATCGCCTTTGTGTTGAGTACCCTGGTGTTTTATAGCCAAAAGATTTTATGTTTGGTAGGATGTTGTGCTCGGTCAGCGTAAGCTTAGATTGTGCTCTAAAAAATATATATAAAAAGAGGAGCCATGTTTGGAGCATGGCGCCTGATCGTACAAAACTGTATAGCATACAATTAACTGTCATAGCCAAGTTAGCGACACCTGATCTTGAAACAATATCATGCGGAGCGTTGCCATATGTTCTTCAGTTTCTGCCATTTCAGGCGCCATCACGAATCGCAACCACCGGCGGCGGCAGCAGCAGCAGCAGCAAAGCAAGTCTCACAAATCACAGGCAAACCTTTTGCTTCCCGGAGAGAATTCCCACGGCATGCAACCTGAACTCTTACAGAAAATTTAGAAGCCCATGAGAAGCACGAGCACGAGATAATAGTACGGATACGGCTCAGGAGATCAGAGGCGTGTCCAAAGTTCCAAACCAAACCGAGGCCCACGCGAGCACGGTCCACGGGAGCGTATCCGCCTACGCGCCCACCCACCACCAGCTGCCGGTGGCCCGTCCAAATCAGAGCGGGACGGAGCCAACCAAAGCCCGGATCCCCCCGTGGTTCGCCTCTTCTCCCTTCCTCCGCCCAAAGCAACACAAAGCGAAGGTTCCGCGTCGGCGCCCCAGCCCCGGCCACGCACGGGGGACAAAAGCGCCCCGACCCCATTTACCCCAGGACCATCCCGGCCGGCCGTCCCCATCTCCCCTTCGCCTCCTATCCCGGCCTGGCCGACGCCGCTCCGCCCCGCCCCGCGCCCGGCGCGCATCCATGTCGCGTCGGCGTCGCGCGTGGCACGGCCGGGCTACGTGCGACTACGTCCGTATGGCCGCTGTTGACGGTCAAATTGGACCTTGGGCCAAACCGGTCTGACCGGTTTGCCAAACCGGTGGTTTGCTTCTGTAATTCGAGTAGGATTAGGATTCCGAGTTTTAGTCCCATATTGTAACCTATTCGAAAGGGGTAAGACTTCCCCGGCCTATAAATATAAAGGCTAAGGCCGATTGAGAGGTATTCCAATCGAATCAAACACTTTTATCTTCTATTTTTTATCTCTCAAACCCTAATCTTTTCCAACCCTTATATTCTGTTCTTTGCTCGTCTCCACGGCGTTCAAGGACGTTCTAGGTGGCCTGCCGACCCTAGAGCAACCCTAGATTAGCTCGAGCTCCGACGGGGTCCCTCCCGAGCTTGAGTTTCTAGGTCTTCACGACCTCCCGACCAGAAGCGGTCTGACCGGTTCTGTAAACCGGTCTGACCGGTTTGCCCCGGGAAGTCAGGAGTTGGCCGTTGTGACGGCTGTGCTGCACGTTTGATCGATATCGAGTTTGTTGGCGCGTTTTCGTGTCAACATACTTTTTGGCGACTCCGCTGGGGAAGATTAATCTGGTGCCAAAACTGATTCAATCTACTCCGGATATGTCTGGATCAAAGTGCGACCTTGACAAAGACAACATCATCACCGCGACGATGGAAGAGCTCACGGACGAGGAGCGAAAGCGATATTTGATTGCTGAGGAGCACTTCAGGGCGCAATTCTTGAAGGGCTTCAAGAAAGATCGCGGTGGTCTTGTCAAGAGAGTAGAGGAATTCGTCGTGCCGGCTTTCAAGTTGGCAGATGATCACGTCGAAGAGATTCCAAAGGTAACGGGCGAATCCTCTGATTTAATGCAGCAAATTACTCGCATGATGGATGATAGATTACTTGCTGCACAAACTGCTACTAGTGAATTAATTGCTAGTATGACTGGTAATTCTGATAAAAATAAAATTAATTTAGAATCTAATGAATTACCTAGCTCATCAGGCGTGCCAGAACATGTTTTAGATTCTAATTTAGGCATGCCGATGAATTTCTATGCGGGACAATCACCTCACCCTAGTTCGGTCCACGAACCGGTCAGACCGGTTTGTACAACCGGTCAGACCGGTTTGGCCCCCTCTGGTGGTCAGACCGGTTCTTTGGGTGCAGGAGCATCTGGTGCGATGGTTTTGTCTAATACATCTACTTCTGGTCCTGTTTACACTATTCCACGCACCACGGGAAGTATACCCCACGGATCTGGCACGTTTCACGCGCTGATTCCGAGTACTTCTCAGAATACGATGTATGGTGTTCCCCGTATTCCACATAACAGAGGTGATGAGAAATATCAAGCCGAGTTAGCTAAGTTTAAAGAAGACATAGCTAATACACTTAGAGCAAAACTCAGGCTTGAATTGGGTAGTGCACGCTTATATCAGAAACCGTATCCACCTGAATTTGATTTGGTTCCTTATCCTAATGGTTGGCGTGTTCCCGATTTTATTAAATTCAGTGGTGAAGATAATAGAACTCCTTGGGAACACATTAGTCAATATATTTTGCAATTAGGAGAGGCATCATTTTATGAGGCATTGCGTATACGGTTGTTCTCATTATCTTTAACTGGAACTGCCTTTTCATGTTTTTCTTCGCTTGCTCCAAATTCTATGCATAATTGGACTCAATTGGAGCGAAAATTTCATGATCACTTCTTTAGCGGAGAAAACGAGGCAAAATTATCTGATTTAACATCGGTTAAAAAAAGCCGTGAGGAATCGGTTCTTGAATACTTTAAAAGATTTAAGGATGTTAAGAACCGATGCTTTAATATCACTGTTTCTGAAAAGGATTTAGCAGATTTAACTTTTGCAGGCTTACGGTCTAATTACAAGGAAAAATTAGAAGGTTCTGATTTCCTTACTATTAATCACTTGCAAATGAAAGCTATGAGTCTAGAGCTTAAGTTTAAAAATTCGAAAGAATCTGCTAAACCCCATTGTTCGAACGTGCATATTGTTGATAATGATTCTGATAGTTCGGACGATGATAAAGAAATTTATGCCGCCGAATTTGTTTGGTCATCAAAAAGTAAACCTAGTTCTTGTCCTTCATTAAAGCCGATTCAGAAAAATCGGCAAGAAGAAAAATTTACTTTTGATGTAGCCAAATGTGATCGTGTTTTTGATGAATTGCTTAAGAATGGCTTTATTAAACTTTCTCATGCAATTCCACCAGCCGATCAGTTGAAAAATCGTGCATATTGCAAGTGGCATAACTCTTTTTCTCATGCAACCAACGATTGCAATGTTTTTCGACGACAGGTACAATCGGCCCTTAATGAAGGTCGATTGGTGCTAGCTGAAATGCAAGTTGATAAGGCTCCTTTCCCTGTTCATACCTTGGATGTGAATACCAAAGTGTTGATTCGGCCGGAACAAGCCGATGGAGCTAAGGGTAAGAATGTGGTGATTGGAGACCCAAGACCGGAAAAAATTGATGACAAAGTTCCGGTCAGAACAGTGATGATTGGGAGAACTCTGGATGGAAAAGAGTCTCTGAAGATTACTATTAACACATCAAGACCCGGGGGGCAAGAAAGTTCTTTGGAAGAGAATCGGTCCGCTAGCCAGGCGAAACCGGTCAGACCGGTTTCCCAAACCGGTCAGACCGGTTTGTCTCCAGACCGTCCAAAAACTTTCAAGCCTAAGCGCCCGGAAGTGGGTACTTGGAAATTCAATGAGCCAAAGATTCAAGGGAGGGTTCTGAAGCAAGGACCTACATTCTCTCAACTCATGAACAAGTACACAAAGGCCGTTCAAGTTGATCGGCCAACAAAAAAGAGACAGAGGTCACCACAGCATTGGATTGATCCTATAAGTTACAAGCGACGTAGTGGTTCTGTACATGACCGATTGGGCTCATACCAATCAGGTTTTTCGACTGCTCATCAAAGCGGTCAGACCGGTTTTATGAACCGGTCAGACCGGTTTCGGTCTGAGCAAAGAATTTATGTTCCTCCTAAGCAAGAATACCGTATCAAGGAGAAAAAGGAGGATGTGCAAGCCAAAGCCAATAATTTTATAAAAATTGGCGATATTCCAGTGGCTATGCAAGACTTGGGTAAAAAGCCGATAGTCATTGGAGATTCGGCTCCTGTTCCAGTCAAGAAGCCGATTAAGGTTAATGATCATGAGGCTAGCAGTAGCAGGGGCGTGAAGAAAGTTTTTCAACCAAGGTGGTGTCCTTCTGGGTTGACTCATACACAGAAGCGGAAACTACAGCGTTTGAGAAACAAAGAAAAAAGGGAACAGGAAGCTGAGAAGATGAGGGATGACTACTTCAACAACTACAGGCCTATGATCCCTTAGACCAAGATTTGGCAAGCTAAACCCGTTGTGCAATCAGCAGCACAACCGGTCCGACCGGTTTCTGAATCCGGTCAGACCGGTTTGGGTCAGCTGACCGCTGCAGAAGCGGTCAGATCGGTTTCTGAAACCGGTTAGACCGGTTTGATGACAGAAGCGGGGGCTGGTGCTTCTTCAACCATCGAAACTACTCTACCGATTCCTCCAGTGGTTGAAGATGAAGAGTTAGTTGATTTTGAGCCTTCTCCAGAGCATGACAACATGGAAATTAATGTTGTCTATTTATCTTCTGATTATTATGTGGTGCCGGAGGAGGAAATTTCTCATCTTCAACTTGGGCCGCGAGATGCTGTGTTTCAGAAGCCTAGTAAATCAGAAAATCATCTCAAGGCTTTGTATATGAGAGGGCACATCAACGGGAAGCCAATTTCTCGTATGTTGGTTGATGGTGGAGCCATTGTGAATCTCATGCCATACTCTCTCTACAAGAAGATTGGCGGAAAAGACGAAGAGCTAATCAAGACAAACATGACGGTCAGTGGAGTTGGTGGAGGTGATCCCATTGGTGCCAAGGGGGTGGCTTCTATGGAGTTGACCGTCGGGAGCAAGACTATTGCTACGGCTTTCTTCGTCTCCGAGGTGCAAGGTAACTTCAATTTAATCCTTGGTCGAGATTGGATTCATGCAAATAAATGTATTCCATCTACCTTGCATCAATATCTCATTCAGTGGATCGGCGACGAAGTTGAGATTGTCCATGGTGACAATTCTTCCTTTGTTGCAACGGCCGATTCTGACTCTCTTAGTGCAAATGAGAAGGTCCAATGTTTGTCGGGCATGGATTTGACCGACTATGAGCTGATCAGTTGCACTAAGGATGGTTTTGTTCCTGCTACATTAAAGCCGATGGAAAATCGATTAAATTACTTGCTGTAATTGATGGAGCAACAAAATCAACAGAAACAAACCGGTCAGACCGCTTCTGGAAACCGGTCAGACCGGTTTGGGTCTGAACAGCGCCGATCGAGCCAAACCGGTCAGACCGCTTCTGGGAACCGGTCAGACCGGTTTGCGTCTGGACAGTGGCTTCAAGACCGAATTGATCATTATCGAGAACATTCGGCCGGTACGTTCGAAGCCATTGAAGATCTTGGTGATATGGATAAGCTGGGTCAAGGTTTTACATCAGCTGATCCTTTAGAAAAAATAGATATTGGTGATGGTACTATTCCTAGGCCTACTTTTGTAAACAAAAATTTATCGGCTGAGTTTAAAGCCGAATTAATAAATTTGTTGAAAGAGTATGTCGATTGTTTTGCTTGGGAGTACCGTGAGATGCCTGGTTTAAGTCGTGACTTAGTTGAGCATCGTTTACCAATAAAAGCCGGTTTTAGACCTTTTAAACAATCGGCTAGACGTTTTAATCCCGCTATTTATGACCGAATAAAAGAAGAGATTAATCGTTTATTAGATGCTGGTTTTATTCGGACTTGTCGTTATGCGGAGTGGATTTCTAATATTGTTCCCGTTGAAAAGAAAGATTCGGGAAAACTTAGAGTTTGCATTGATTTTAGAGATCTTAATAAAGCCACTCCAAAAGATTCATATCCCATGCCTATAGCCGATGTCTTAATCAATGAAGCTTCTGGACATCGTGTTGTTAGTTTTCTTGATGGTAATGCCGGGTATAATCAAATCTTCATGGCCGAAGAGGATATGCACAAAACGGCCTTTCAATGTCCGGGATTTATTGGTTTATTTGAGTGGGTAGTTATGACCTTTGGATTAAAGAATGCCGGTGCAACTTATCAAAGAGCTATGAATTTAATCTTTCATGATTTACTTGGTGTTATTGTGGAAGTGTATATTGATGATATTGTAGTTAAATCGGATGGTTTGGATTCTCATTTAGCCGATTTAAAACTTGCTCTTGAGAGGATGCGACGGTATGGCTTGAAGATGAATCCACTCAAATGTGCTTTTGGTGTTTCGGCTGGAAAGTTTCTTGGGTTTGTTATTCATGAGAATGGCATAGAAGTTGATCCCAAGAGAATTGAAGCTATGAAGAAAGTCGAAGCTCCTACTTGCAAGAAGGATTTACAAAAGTTTCTAGGCAAAGTAAATTTCTTGAGAAGATTTATAATTAACTTGTCTGGAAATATTGATGCTTTTACTCCTTTACTTCGGCTAAAGAATGAAGCCGATTTTACTTGGGGGGCAAAACAACAAGAAGCTTTTGAGAAGATCAAAGAGTACTTGTCTTCACCACCGGTGCTTAGGGCGCCTAAGCGGGGAGTTCCGTTCAGACTTTATGTGGCGGCTGAAGATAGAACTATTGGAGCTGTTTTGACTCAAGAAATCGACAACAAAGAGTATGTGATCGCTTATGTAAGCCGACGACTCATTGATGCAGAAACGAGGTATACTTTCATTGAGAAGTTGTGTTTATCCTTGTATCATGCTTGTACTCAATTGAGGCATTATTTACTATCTAGTACTTGCATCGTGTTGTGTCAAACCGATGTAATTAAACATATGTTGCAAAGACCGATTTCTAGCGGGAGAATCGGCAAATGGGCTTATGCTTTAGTTGAGTATGATTTGGCTTGCGAACCTTTAAAATCAATGAAAGGCCAAATTGTAGCTGATTTTATTGTTGAGCATCGGATAAATGATACAAACAACTTCGACGTCGGATATATTACTTGTACCCCATGGAAGCTTTACTTTGATGGATCGGTTTGCAATGATGGTCAAGGAATTGGTGCTGTTTTGATTTCTCCAAGTGGTGCCGTCTTTGAATTTTCAAACCGATTGGAAGAAAAGCGAACCAATAATCAAGTTGAATATGAAGATCTTCTATTTGGCTTGGAATTTTTGCAAGACATGGGAGTAAAGCATGTTAAGGCTTTTGGTGATTCGCTCCTGGTGGTACATCAAGTATCAAAGGTATGCCAATGTTATAACGGTTCATTAAATGCATATCTTGATAGATGTCTTGATATCATTGCTTCTTTTGATGAATTTACTATCAAACATATTCCGAGAGAAGATAATGATAAGGCAAATACTCTGGCTCAGAAAGCATCTGGTTATATGGTTGCAAAGAAATATTTCTATCTCCAAAAACCGATGCGAACAAAAGCCGAGGTTCTGGTTCTGGACGAACCGGTCACACCGGTTTCAGAAACCGGTCAGACCGGTTTTACTGCCAGAACCGGTCTGACCGGTTCTGAAAGCGGTCAGACCGCTTCGTCCCCTGACAGAAGCAAAAATCCTTTGGATGATGATAATCAATCCAAAGTTGAAGATCAGGATTGGAGAATACCTATTATTTCTTATTTGAGAGATCCTGGTCGTGGTGCAGAAAGAAATATTCGGCGAATATCATTTAAGTACGTTTTGCTTAGCGATGAACTCTATCGTCGGAACGCCGAAGATTTATTGTTAAAGTGTCTTGACTCGGATCAGGCCAAGGTTGCCATGGCTGAGGTCCATGAAGGTATTTGTGGTACACATCAATCGGCTCCAAAGATGAAGTGGTTACTTAGACGAGCCGGTTTCTATTGGCCTACTATGACGGCAGATTGTTTTAAGTATTACAAAGGATGTGGAGAATGTCAGAAGTTTGGGAATTTGCAACTTGTTCCTGCTGCATTGATGCATCCTATTATTAAGCCATGGCCGTTCCGAGGTTGGGGATTTGATTTTATTGGACAAATTAATCCTCCATCATCAAAAGGACATCGTTTCATATTGGTTGCTACAGATTATTTTACTAAGTGGACTGAAGCGATTCCTTTGAAGAATATGACGCATCGAGAGGTGATTGAGTTTGTTACTCAAAATATTATTCATAGATTCGGTATTCCTCAAACATTGACAACAGATCAAGGTACTTCTTTTATGTCTAAGGAGGTACGTGAATTCGCCGAATCCTATAGAATTAAGTTGCTCAATTCATCTTCATATTACGCTCAGGCTAATGGACAAGCCGAGTCAAGTAATAAAACTTTGATTAAATTAATCAAGAAAAAGATAGCAGAAAATCCTAAGAGATGGCATGAAGTTTTATACGAAGCATTATGGGCTCATCGTATATCTAGACATGGTGCTACTAAAGTTACTCCTTTTGAGCTTGTATATGGTCAAGAAGCCGTTTTACCTGTTGAGGTAAATCTGGACGCTTATAGGTTGGCTAAACAAAATGACCTTGATGCTGTTGATTACCACAATTTGATGTTGGACAATATTGATGAGGTAACTGACAAAAGATTGAAGGCTTTAAAGGAGATTGAGAAGGATAAGCTTCGAGTTGCTAAAGCTTACAACAAGAAGGTACGAGGCAAATATTTTCAAGTTGGTGAGCTTGTTTGGAAGACGATCTTGCCCATTGGAGCAAAAAGAAACAAGTTTGGTAAATGGTCGCCAAGTTGGGAAGGGCCTTATAAAGTTTTCAAAGTCATATTTGGGAATTCTTACATGTTAGAGACACTGAAGGGAGATCATTTGCCTAAAGCTATCAACGGGAGATATCTGAAGAAATTCTATCCAAGTGTTTGGCAAGATGCATGAAGATCGATGGCCGATATTTTGGTTAATATCGCCCTTAGTATAAATTTTTAGCTCCTGAGTCATATTTACTTGCTTTTTAGTTCTCAAGTTCACTAAAAACGCAGGGGGGCATGTGTTGACGGTCAAATTGGGCCTTGGGCCAAACCGGTCTGACCGGTTTGCTTCTGTAATTCGAGTAGGATTAAGATTCCGAGTTTTAGTCCCATATTGTAACCTATTTGAAAGGGGTAAGACTTCCCCGGCCTATAAATATAAAGGCTAAGGCCGATTGAGAGGTATTCCAATCGAATCAAACACTTTTATCTTCTATTTTTGTATCTCTCAAACCCTAATCTTTTCCAACCCTTATATTCTGTTCTTTGCTCGTCTCCACGGCGTTCAAGGACGTTCTAGGTGGCCTGCCGACCCTAGATTAGCTCGAGCTCCGACGGGGTCCCTCCCGAGCTTGAGTTTCTAGGTCTTCACGACCTCCCGACCAGAAGCGGTCTGACCGGTTCTGTAAACCGGTCTGACCGGTTTGCCCCGGTAAGTCAGGAGTTGGCCGTTGTGACGGCTGTGCTGCACGTTTGATCGATATCGAGTTTGTTGGCGCGTTTTCGTGTCAACAGCCGCTTTCGCCCTACACACCTAACGCCACGCGCGTCCGGCTTGGCTGCCCCCGTGCGTCTCGCTGTCACGACGTACGCCTCCGCACTCGCTCCGTCTGTCTGTTCTGTTCATTCGCGTCATCCTCACCTCACCTCACCTCACCATCACACAGCTTCACTTCACCATTACGCGTCCCCGTCTTCGCTTTCCTGCCGTCCGCAGTGAGCCAGTGATAGACACCAGTGACACTCTACTAGCAAGCGGCAAGCGCCCCCGGTTGGCACAGCAGTCACGTACCGGTCACGCCCTTCAACGTCGTCGCCCAATCTTTACACGATTAAAAAAAATAAAAAACACGCCACGTTACATCGCTTGTGGTGACAAATGGAAGCAAGGGAACAAAGTGAGGCTGGAAAGCTTTTGGTAAAGAACCCTTTTTGTAAGTGCAGCATAAAGAAAAAATAATAAAAGTGAGGTTGCTGGTAGACACTTCTCCTGCCATGCATGAACAGATGAATCAACTCCTCCCACCTTGTCTCTTGACACAAAATCAACAGCATTGCTTATTTTTATTCTTCCATTCACTTGCCCTAACATGTAACCAAGCAGAATATAGTATAGTACTCATATGCTAAGGACATTACAAGAGGATACGGTATACACGATGCTGGTATACGGAGTTTGATGAATCTGTACGGTACGGTGATGGATTGTACAAGAGGGCATTGATGGGATGATGGCACTGGTGGAGGGGTATAGGGATAATTGAGGGCATGCTAATCACTTAGTAATCAGTAATGCTCTTGGGGTAATCACATGATGGCGCAGGCGTAGGAGGGGTCCTCCTCGCAGACGATCCGGTAGCCGCCGCCGCCGCAGGGGTTGCAGGGGTACGGCTGGGGCACGTACTGCGGCTGCGGCGGCGGCGGGGCCTCGGGGGCCTTGCCGCAGGAGCAGCAGTGGCAGCCGCCGTGCCCGTGGTGGCAGCAGCACTCGGACGGCCACGCCGGGAACGGGTACGGGTACGGCCACGGGTAGGGGACCTCCACCACCTTGGGCGGCGGCGGGGCCGGCTCCTGCTTCGGCGGCGGCGGCGGAGGGGGCTCCTCCTTCGGCGGCGGCGGTGGGGGCTCCTCCTTCGGGGGCGGCGGCGGCGGGGGATCCTCCTTCGGGGGCGGTGGGGGGTCAACCTTCGCCGGTGTCGGCGGGGCGGGCTCCTCCTTGGGTTCCGGCGGCGGGGGCTTGGCCTCCTCCTTCTTAGGTGGCGGTGGCGGCGGCGGCTCGACGATCTCGATCTCCTTGATGATCTTGCAGGCCTTGCAGCAGAGCTTGTCGGCGAGCTTGTCCGGGTCGAAGGGCCCCGTCACGATCACCTTGTTGTTCTTCTCGTCGTACACGATCTCGTCGATGCAGAACTCACCCTTCTCTGCAATCCCAACCAAGAATTCACCGCCAGTCTAGCAGTTGTTATCAATGAACTCAAACAGAAACTTGCTTGATCAGAGAGAGCTCGCAACCATGGTTGCAAGCAAGCACGCACCTTGGATCCTGGTGAGCACCTTCTGGATCTTGGCATAGCAGCGGCTGCATTCCAGGTCCACCTTGACGATGATGGTCGGCATCTGCACTCAAACGCGATCACAAAGGAATTCTTTCTTATCTCTGTTTGCACACAACACAAGATAGTTCAAGCAAAACAAACAGACACGTCAACTTCATGCACACACAGGAATCAAACACAGAGGACGCCTGGCCAGCCACCCTTTGATTGAAACCGATCTATGGCCACCAGCACGAAATAAGAAAACAATCAAGAAGAGCAGCAAGAAGCAAGCAAAGGGCCCGTTTGAAGCGTGGAACACACTCAAGAATAAACAAACTAATTAACCAGGGACGGGTCGGCCACTCTTGCCATCAAGTTCGGCAGAATATCAAATCGACACGTAATCTTTATGCAATAAATTCTCAAAACCTCCAAGAGAAAAAGAACGAGAAGGACATGGACTGAGCGAGCCAGCACCTTGCCTGAGCCGACCGGCGCCCGCCAATGCGAGCCAGGCAGCAGGAAGAAGAGGTGTTGGTGGAGAGAGAGAGTGAGGGTGGAAGGAATAAGAAGAGAAGAGGAGATGGTGGTGTGGGGTGAACAGGCAGCTATATAGGCCATCCCCCCTGCCCCCCACGTCATCTGACTCATCTCACCCGGACTCGATCTGGAGGTGCCGTGGCGACGGCAAAAGCAAGGGAGAGGAGTGGGGAGAAGATAGAATAGAAGCAGCCATGGAGAAGCAACTAGAGAATGAGAAAAGGGGGCATTGGAAAGGCGGCAGCATCAACACTTGTCTAGCTCCCTTGCGCCACCCGCCGTCGCCGTCGTGGCTGTTATTTGGCATTGCTCTCGAGGAGGATCATCACCGCACGGCTGCAGCCCTGCATCCCCAAAAAAGGTCGCCCCTTTTCCTTTGCCGTGAGATGAAAATACGCGCAGGCTCAGGAGCTTTCACGTCAGGTGACGGATCGCGTACTGGGCTACCGATGATTGACCGCCACGGTTCATTTTCGTGACGCCGATGGTGCCGCCGCGACTGTATTCGACTTTTATTTTTGGCCCGGACATGTCGTATTCCCAGCGTGCCAGATACGTGCACCAGTGGTGGAGAAGTAGCTACTTGCTAGTGTTAGTGTAGTGTGTAATGAACTCCAGCCTGGAGGCAGGATGGTGAGCACCGAGCCGAGCGGTTGTTTTCCACTTTTTGCCAGATGATTTCAGGCTTTCAGACACCATCTCTCTCGTTCGATCTCATCCTCTCCCCGTCAATGACTCGATGTGGTTGTAGAGCTTTGATGAATCTCTTTGACCCTGCTGGATGCCAACAGAGGATGAAAGTTGACAGGAACAACGGTGACCTGGGCGACGTAGGCTGTGAGCACGAGGCACTTTGGATTCACCAGACCAGATTGTTCTGATGGGCTTCTGATGCCTTCGGCTTCGGCTGCTCTGTCTGTCCGCTGAGATGACGAGATGGGCTGCGCCTGCGGCATGGTCCACCCCCCGTGCTTGATGACGCTTGGACTGTGGCACTAAGGACCACGTGTGTCCGAGGACCGGTGGATGACCGCTTCTTAGTGTGATGAGTGATTGACAACGTTGTGTGGACTGACTCTTGGCCTAGTACTGTAGGTGTTGGTGCGACTTGGTTTGCGTTGGTGCAGGTGAAGAACAAGTGCGAAAGGTCATAGGAGAGACAAGTAGGCTTGGTTCGAGGGACCCGGTGGCCAGACGGGATCAAGTGCAGTCAACATGGTGCAAGAAGAGCAAGACGAAGTCGGGGACTTGGAGCCGGTGCAAGGTGGCGGCTAACGACCGAAGCTTGTACGCGGGGTTTGATGGTTGGGCCACAAAACCATCGGAGGAGGGTTTCTCGGTTTGGGCCTCAAAACCGAGCCCGAAGGCCCAACGTGACGGAGACGGTGATCCGGGCGCGTTCGGGAAGCTTCGAAGCGGTGGACGCGTGGCGGGATCCGGGAGCTTGCGTCGGAGGGAAGCAAGGCCGGATGGACGGCGTGCCCAGCCGGAGGAGTTATCTGCTACTTTACCGTTTTGCCCTTGAGGGCGTGTATCGTAGAGTTAAGTTGTAGGGGTAGTATGGTCACTTCCCTTCACCAGGACACTTAATATAAATAGGAGGCGGAGGGGATGGCAAGTGAGCTCTCTGGAACCCTAGTTCATTTCCTTCTTGCTTCTCTAGGCTAGCCCGTGCTTCATGTCGATCTTAGCGGGAGGATGTTTGGAAGGTTGCTAGCCTTGTATAGAATCTGACCTTTGTTTGTTGGAATGAAATTAAGTGCTAGTTGAATCTCTTTGTTTCTCCTCGAGTTCCTTTTTGTGCTATTTTCGTTCTTGGCTCGATTCTTCGTTTATAGACCGTTTGGCTCCGGATTTGTTTGAGGGGATCATGAGTGAGTGCCTTGCGCCTCTTTGTGTGTGATCTTGCCTTCTTAAACGCCGGGAATCGGTCTCGATTCGTAGTTTTTGGGAATCGCTCTGGCCGTTTAGGAGATCCGGTGATGGATTTGGAAGGAGAGATCCGCAGGTTACTGTAGCCGTTCGTCCTGTTCGTCCGTCGTGTTTCTCGGACGGTCCGCGCGGGGTTGGCGGACGGTCCGCGAGGTTGCCGGACAGTCCGCATGTGATTGGCGGACGGTCCGTGCAGAAGAGTTCGACGGTGTTGTCTTGGATTTGGCTAAGTATTTTCACGGACGGTCCGCGTGACCACCTCAGACAGTCCGCGACACTGGCGGACGGTCCGCGGTAGGAGCTCGGACAGTCTGCGAAAGGGCCTGGAGCTACTGGAGATTTGAGGTGATTTTACGGACGGTCCGCCTTGTCTTGACGGACGGTCCGCCGAGACCACGGACAGTCCGCGACCCTTGTGCGGACGGTCCGAGCTGACCCAGGCAGAATGCGAATCGTTTTGGTTCTTGAGTTGTGCTTCCGCTTGTTAATTTGTTCTAGCTTGTTCCTAGGGTTGGTAGGTCCGCTGTGACTACGCTACCTTGACAAGCTTGTGAGGAATCTTTGGCGAGTGACTTTGGGATATAGGCCGAGTTTCGAGAAAAAATTTTATCGGCTCCCATTCACTCCCCCCTCTCTGGTCGCCACTTCGATCCTTCAGGCACTGGCACCCGTGCCATGCCCACTGGCCACACACACCGGCTACGCATCATCCATCCCTGATCTCTCTCGCGCGCTAACTAACACGATCTGCCGAGTCGTTAGCGAGTGGCGGCACGTTGCGAGCCCGTGATGCGCTCGATCGGGGTCCACAGCAACGGCCGGCGCGCGTTCAATGAGATCTCTAGGATTTGATGATAGGGGTGCCCTTGATGATAACAGGAACCCGTCATCCGCACAGCGTACTACGCTGCGTATCAACGGACTGCATGTGTCCGGTGGCATTTGGTACAGCAGAACCCCAGACTGCTCATGGTTGTTGAGACGAGAGCTGCCATTCAATCGGATTCGGCTCCTGCTCCTTGTGCATTTACGTGCCATCGATCCAAAGAGAAGGCCTCCCACCACTTTGGTGCCCAGAAAGGAGATTCGCTGCTTTTCCGTGGGACAAAAAGAGGGACAAAGGCAAAGTAAACCATATCTTCTCCCACACCCCACCACCTGATTGATACACAAAAAAGGCGGTGCGTCAGGTCAACAGACCAGCTAAACAAATGGCGCCGCCGTACCCAGACTCTCCAGAGAATGCCGCTGCATCGCATCGCATCGCATCGCAGGGATCGCCAGTGTTAGATTAATTTGGCCGTGGCCTATCTAAGTCTCAATTAATCAAAGAATTAAAGGTCCACTAATAAACGCTAGGGAATTAAATCCCGAATGGAGAGTCAACGGAAATCCTAATCAACTTAAATAGTGGACCAACTGTGGACTACTTGTGAAGTTGGTAAAAGGAGAAGGGCGTGCCACACGAGCGCTCGCTCGCCTCGCCGAGGCCGTGGCCCGAGCCGAGCCGAGCCGCTCTGCGTGTGCTGTGTGATGAACCTTTTGCCACAAATGACATTGATTGAGTTTTAAACGTTACCAGTAACTGCTGATTTGATGGCTGGGAGTAACTGATGACGTTTAATGGCATTATTGGGCTGACCAGTAACTGACGTCATTATGGCCATTGCTGCCTCCAAGCAGTGTCCAGGTTCATCCCCCCTCCTCCTCTGGTCGCCTATATAAGAGGGGCTCTCTCCCGTAACCAGAACACAAGCAGACTCTCCCTCTCTGGTACTGGCCTCCAAGCAGTGTCCAGGTTCATCCCCCCTCCTCCTCTGGTCGCCTATATAAGAGGGGCTCTCTCCCATAGCCAGAACACAAGCAGACTTTCCCTCTCTGTTACTCCTTTCAGGAGACCTCTCTCTTCTCCCTGTTTTTGCTGCTCTATTGCATTCCCAACGCAAGCTTTGCGCGCACTCTACTTGCGTGAGCAGTTGCCTCCGAACCTCCCTGTCTAGTGATCCTGCTCGGGATAGGCGGGCGATAAGGTTTTTTGGGTAGCATACGCCTGCTCGCTGCTGTGAACGACTACTTCCCGGCGGGTAACTTCATCATCTGTACGACTACTTCCTGGTGGCCAACTTCGTCAACCCGAACAACTACTTCCTGGTGGCCAACTTCGTCAACCCGAACGACTACTTCCTGGTGGCCGTCTTCCTCACGTGAACGACTACCTTCCTGGTGACCGGTCGAGGGACTCCACTACATCGACTCGCCACTGCACCGAATTAGATCGACTACTTCGAGCAAGGCCAGTCGAGGATGGTTAACACTATTCCTCCAGCTGGTGACGGCGCATCCGGTGCCTCCGGTACCGGCCCCGCCTCTGGGTACATGTTGAACATCATTTTGTTCTTGTTTCGGTTTCTCATGTTGTTCATGTTATTTAGGAGAATTAACTTGAACACTGGCACATGTTATGTTACAACTAGATCACTCACTGTTGTCATGAATTTGTTGCTAATTTCTAGAATTAAAATATACCGAATGATGCCTAAATTTCTAACAATCCAAAAAATCTTATGTTAATAATAGGCTTTCGGTAGCTGGTTTTGCCGCATCAATCAAACCAAATGTTTTCAATGGGTCTAATTACAAACGTTGGCGCGAGAGGGTCACGCTGTGGTTGACAGCAATGAACATCATGCATGTCATACAGGGGAAGCCCGAACAGTTCACTCCAGAGGAGGAGCGGGCTTTCGTGGCGGCCGATAACCTGTTTAGAGGTGCCATCATGAGTGTTCTCGCCGAAAGCCTTGTGGACACGTACCTCTTGCTGCCGAGTGGCAAAGATGTTTGGGATACGCTTGAGGCTAAGTTTGGGGTCTCTGATGCTGGTGGCGAGCTGTATGTCATGGAACAGCTCTTTGACTACAAGATGGTTGAAGACCGTCCTGTGGTAGAGCAGACCCATGAGATCCAGGCGCTGGCTAGAGATCTTGAGAACTATAGCAAGGATGCTCCATGTCGGTTGCCTGACAAGTTTGTGGCCGGAGGTATTATCTCCAAGTTGCCACCTTCTTGGAAGGATTTTGCGACCTCTCTGAAACACAAGAGACAAGAGTTTACTATTGTCGATCTCATCGGCACTCTTGACGTGGAAGAGAAGGCGAGGGCAAAAGACCAACGTGGTAAAGGGATTGCTGGATGTTCTAGTGCCAACTTGGTGCAAAATAAGAACTTCAATGCATCCAACAAAAAGAAGAACAAGCCGCAACAGAACCAGACAAAGGCTAATCAGACGGCTCAGTTCAAGAAGAAGAAGAAACCGCCGACGGGGCATTGTTATTGTTGCGGTAGCCCGGACCACTTTGCTGCAAAGTGCCCGCACCGCAAGGACAAGAACAATAGCGGCAATGGTGACAATGCCAACATGGTTGTTAGTGAGACTGGTGGAACGTCGGGGTACGATAATCTTTTACCTACAGTTCTTTAAGTATGTCATTCACCCGATTGGTGGATTGACACTGGTGCTAATATTCATGTTTATGCTGACATTTCCTTGTTTCCTTCTTACCAGGCAGGCGGGTCTTCCTCCGTGTTGATGGGGAACGGATCACACGCGCGTGTTCTTGGTGCTGGTTCGGTCGATCTGAAGCTTACTTCGAGAAAGACCGTTCGACTAAAGAACGTGCAGCATGTCCCCACCATCAAAAAGAACTTAGTCAGCGGGTCTCTTCTATGTAGAGATGGCTTTAAATTAGTCTTTGAATCCAATAAATGTGTAATCTCTAAATTTGGAAGTTTTATTGGAAAAGGTTATGATAGCGGAGGCTTGTTCCGCTTTTCTTTGTCAAACAATTGTAATAAAGTTGTGAACCATGCTGCAAACGTTAATAATGAATCTAATGTTTGGCATTCGCGACTCTGTCACGTTAATTTTGGTTGTATGATGCGTCTTGCAAACCTGAGCTTAATTTCAAGATTCACCTTAGTCAAAAATTCTAAGTGTCATGTGTGTGTTGAATCAAAACAACCTCGCAAGCCTCATTTCGCGGCTGAGGCGAGGAACTTGGCACCTCTAGACTTAATTCATTCCGATCAGTGCGAGATGAATGGTGTGTTGACAAAAGGTGGTAAAAAGCATTTCATGACTTTAATAGATGATTCTACTAGATTTTGCTACATTTATTTGTTGAAGTCTAAAGATGAAGCGTTATAGTATTTTAAAATCTATAAAGCTGAGGTAGAAAATCAACTAGAGAGAAAAATCAAAAGAGTTAGGTCTGATCGCGGTGGAGAGTATTTTTCTAATGTATTCACTGCGTTCTGTGAGGAACATGGAATAATTCATGAGAGGACACCTCCCTACTCACCTCAGTCAAATGGGGTAGCCGAAAGAAAGAACCGTACTCTGACTGACTTGGTTAATGCCATGTTGGATACGGCGGGAATTTCCAAGGAATGGTGGGGTGAGGCTATATTGACTGCATGTCATGTCCTGAATCGTGTTCCTATGAAGAACAAAGAGATAACACCATTCGAGGAATGGAAAAAGAAAAAGCTAACCCTTTCATACTTACGGACTTGGGGATGTTTGGCCAAAGTGAATGTGACCATAACCAAGAAACGTAAATTGGGACCTAAGACTGTTGATTGTGTCTTTCTTGGTTATACTTTCCACAATGTAGGTTATAGATTTTTAATAGTAAAATCTGGAGTACCTGACATGCATGTTGGTACAATTATGGAGTCCAGAGACGCTACATTCTTTGAGGACATTTTTCCTATGAAAGAGGAAGCTAGCACGTCTAGTCATGAACTGTCTATTAATAAAGAACCTAGAGAACATGTTCTTTCGATAGAACACAATGAACACACATGTGGAAAATCCTGAGGAGGATGACAGTGAAGCTCTCAGAAGGAGCAAGAGACAGAGGACTGCAAAGTCCTTTGGTGATAATTTCATTGTGTACCTCGTGGATGACACCCCTAGAACCATTGAAGAGGCATATTCCTCTCCAGATGTTGACTATTGGAAGGAAGCAGTTCGGAGTGAGATGGACTCTATTTTGTCTAATGGTACTTGGGAAGTCGTGGAACGTCCGTATGGGTGCAAACCTGTAGGATGCAAGTGGATGTTCAAGAAAAAGCTTAGGCCTGATGATACTGTTGAGAAGTACAAGGCAAGGCTAGTAGCTAAGGGATATACTCAGAAAGAAGGAGAGGACTTCTTTGACACTTACTCGCCGGTTGCCCGATTGACCACCATTTGAGTACTGCTCTCTCTGGCAGCTTCCCATGGTCTTCTCGTTCATCAGATGGACGTTAAGACAGCTTTTCTAAATGGAGAGTTGGAGGAAGAGATCTACATGGATCAGCCAAAAGGTTTTGTAGTGGAAGGTCAAGAAGGAATGGTGTGTAAGTTGATAAAGTCTTTGTATGGCCTTAAGCAAGCTCCTAAGCAGTGGCATGAGAAGTTCGACAGAACTTAAACGTCAGTTGGCTTTGTTGTGAACGAAGCCGACAAGTGTGTACTATTGTTATGGTGGGGGCGAAGGAGTGATATTGTGTCTGTATGTAGATGACATACTGATATTTGGGACAAGCCTTAATGTGATTAAGGAAGTCAAAGAGTTTTTGTCTCAGAGTTTTGAGATGAAAGATTTGGGAGAGGCTGATGTGATCCTAAATATTAAGCTAGTGAGAGAAGGTGATGGTGGGGTTGTTCTCACACAATCCCACTATGTGGAGAAGGTCTTAAGTCGTTTCAGATATAATGACCGCAAGCCAGCTCCAACACCTTATGATGCTAGTAAAATATTACAGAAGAACAAAAGAATAATGAGAGATCAGCTGAGATACTCCCAGATCATTGGTTCACTGATGTACCTAGCCAGCGCTACTAGACCCGATATCGCGTTCGCTGTGAGCAAACTGAGCCGGTTTGTGTCAAATCCAGGAGATGCTCATTGGGAAGCTCTTGAACGGGTAATGCGCTTTCTGAAAGGTACTGTGGACTATGGAATTCACTATACCGGGTACCCTAGAGTACTGGAGGGTTACAGTGATTCAAACTGGATATCCGATGCAGATGAGATTAAAGCCACAAGTGGATATGTGTTCACACTTGGAGGTGGCGCTGTCTCCCGGAAGTCCTGCAAGCAGACCATCGTAACGAGGTCAACTATGGAGGCAGAACTCACTGCATTGGACACCGCCACTGTTGAGGCCGAATGGCTTCGTGATCTCCTTATGGATTTGCCGGTAGTTGAGAAACCGATACCGGCTATCCTCATGAACTGTGATAATCAAACTGTGATTGTCAAGATGAACAGTTCAAAGGATAACATGAAGTCCTCTAGGCATGTAAAGAGGCGGCTGAAATCTGTCAGGAAAATGAGATACTCCGGAGTGATAGCCTTGGACTACATCCAAACGGCTAAGAACCTGGCAGATCAATTCACAAAGGGTCTTTCACGTAACGTAATAGATAATGCATCCAGGGAATTGGGCTTGAGACCCATGTGTGTTACTCAGTAGTGGTAACCTGTCCTATGTGATCGGAGATCCCGTGAATTAGGATGGTGAAACAAGCTACTGTTTAACTGAGAGAAGAGAACCTTTGAAAAGGGCTCATTCCAATGGAGATGCATTTCTCTTCTAAGTCTGTATGGCAGGTTGGTGAAAACCTTAATGTGATCCGAGTGGCTCAATGAGGGTAAAGATATTGACCTACAGAACATCTCAAAGGATTGTACCTATATGTGTTCGATTACTAGTCACAATCTATGAGATAGGGTGATCTCTAGATACCCATGAAAGGCACGGAGTATGACTTATACGCTCCAACCCGAGGGGATGCTTATAGCAGCCTAGTACTGGCAAAGGGGCTCTAGTCAAGCTTGTTTTCAAAAACTGTCAATTCAAGGCATAGTTCATTGGTCAGTTGTGAACAAGTGTAGCTCTTGCCCCAGGTGGATGTTCAACTTAACAGTCCCCGCCATGAGGCCAGTATATCAAAACAACAGTTGAGTCGAGAGTATTTTCTTGTGTACCTTGAAATTTTTGGTGGAGATTGTTAGATTAATTGGGCCTTAGCCCATTTAAGTCTCAATTAATCAAAGAATTAAAGGTCCACTAATAAATGCTAGGGAATTAAATCCCGGATGAAGAGTCAACGGGAATCCTAACCAACTTAAATAGTGGACCAACTGTGGACCACTTGTGAAGTTGGTAAAAGGAGAAGGGCGTACCACACGCGTGCGCTCGCTCGCCTCGCCGAACCGGGCCGTGGCCGTGTCGAGCCGAGCCGAGCCGCTCTGCGTGTGCTGTGTGATGAACCTTTTGCCACAAATGACATTGATTGAGTTTTAAACGTTACCAGTAACTGCCGATTTGATGGCTGAGAGTAACTGATGACGTTTAATGGCATTATTGGGCTGACCAGTAATTGACGTCGTTATGACCATTGCTGCCTCCAAGCAGTGTCCAGGTTCATCCCCCCTCCTCCTCTGGTCGCCTATATAAGAGGGGCTCTCTCCCATAGCCAGAACACAAGCAGACTCTCCCTCTCTGTTACTCCTTTCAGGAGACCTCTCTCTTCTCCCTGTTTTTACTGCTCTGTTGCATTCCCAACGCAAACTTTGCGCGCACTCTGCTTGCGTGAGCAGTTGCCTCCGAACCTCCCTGTCTAGTGATCCTGCTCGGGATAGGCGGGCGATAAGGTTTTTTGGGGAGCGTACGAGTACGTGCCTGCTCGCTGCTGTGAACGACTATTTCCCGGCGGGTAACTTCATCATCCGTACAACTACTTCCTGGTGGCCAACTTCGTCAACCCGAATGACTACTTTCTGGTGGCCGTCTTCGTCAACCCGAATGACTACTTCCTGGTGGCCAACTTCGTCAACCCGAATGACTACTTCCTGGTGGCCGTCTTCTTCACGTGAACGACTACCTTCCTGGTGACCGTTCGAGGGACTCCGTTGCATCGACTCGCCACTGCACCGAATTAGATCGACTATTTCGAGCAAGGCCAGTCGAGGATGGTTAACACTATTCCTCCAGCTGGTGACGGCGCATCCGGTGCCTCCGGTACCGGCCCCGCCTCTGGATACATCCTGAACATCATTTTGTTCTTGTTTCGGTTTATCATGTTGTTGATGTTATTTAGGAGAATTAACTTGAACACTGGCACATGTTATGTTACCACTGGATCACTCACTGTTGTCATGAATTTGTTGCTAATTTTTTAAATTAAAATATACCGAATGATATCTAAATTTCTAACCGCAAGCAGTATGGCCGGCTTTCGAACACGAGAGAAATCCGAGACCAAGACGTGCGCGTCACACACGGGAAAAGGCAGGCGCACCCGCCGCGCGCCGGAGCCGAGCGCGCACGGCACGGGACGCGAGCAAGCCGGGGAGCGGAAGGGATCGCCCGCGCCCGCGGCGCGCATGCCTAGGCGGCGGGCAAAGGATTGCTTGGCGACTTGGCGTTTCCCTGGCCGGCCGGGCCAGGCCAGGCGGCCGCCGTGCTTTCCTCGGCGGTTGCAAACAAAAAGGTGGCGTCCGTAGGCCGCAGCCTCCGCAACAACCGAGACGCGCGGCGCCTGCCCATCCGAACTCCAAAGCCAACGCGACCGACCGGCTCGGCTACACCTACACCCCTACACGTCGGCCTCTCCCCCACAGGCCACCAGCCCCACACGCGTCCAGCGACCTCGCGCGCGTGCGCTGCCGGCCACCCGCCCACCCCGCCGGCACAGTGCCGCGACGGCCGCCCCGCCCGCGCGCGCCCCCATCACGCGCCGCGCCCCGCCCGGAACGGAACCATCCCATTATTGCTGCCGTTTCTTTTCTCCGGTCGCTGTCGATCGCCTCGTTGGACGTTAGGCACGCACGCATCACCTCACTCTGGCGTCGCGAGCCGGACATTTCACGAGGAGCGGGAGCGGTGTCGGTGGTCGCGGCTCTGCTCCTCGCCACTGCACATCCAGTGAACAATCCTATGCCTGATCACCTGCACTGCACGCACATTTTCAGTTTTCTCTCTCTGTTTTTTTTTGCGTAGCGTGACTGCGTGAGCGTATGCCTAGACACGTGGGTACCGACACGTGGATGGCGACGGGGAGAGTGGAGAACAGGAGAGGAGCCTGGTGACACCGAAAGTGCACCGGGGTGCTTTCCGTTTGAGTGAGATTAGGAGCAAAGAAAGCTGTAGCCGGTGAGAGAGATATCCCCCGGTGCGAGCCCCGTTCGCCTGCCGGGTTCGTCAAAAGTGCCTTTGTTTCGATCCCAGCAGTAGCTGATTCTCCATTCATTCTCCGCGCCTTTTCTTTTGGGTTCGTTAGATCTGCTCCTACCAGAAGCTCCCTCCCTCCCTCGGCGTGCCAGCACTGACAACGGCGAGTTCCTAACAGAGGAATAACAATTAGGCCCTGTTTAGGTCTAAAATATGGGGTGGAGATTTGGGGTTTGGGGTCACTTCATAATCATTGCGTTATTGTAGTATTTTCGTTTGTATGTGTGAAAAATTATCCAAAAATTGATTAATTAGGCTTAAAATGTTCGTCTCACAGAGTACAACAAAATTGTGTAATTAGTTTTTGATTTCATCTACATTTAGTACTCCATGCAAGCTATGACATTTTGATGGGATGAGAATCTTTTTTTTTCACAGTGAACTTTGGGGTTGCTTTTTGGAACTAAACAAGGGCTTAGTCGATGTTAAAGTTACCTAGCAGTGGCCGTAGAATGTACTAGCTGGACCCCGTTTCTGCGTCTATACCTGTTCATCTGACTTATCAGCATCAACCAACAGTATTTTTCTCTCACAACGAATTAGCATCAGCCACCTGTCACCACAACAGTATTTTTTTCAGTATAAAACCGTATCAGCCACCGGCCGGGTCCGCTCACGACGCCGCCGCCCGGCCACGTGGAGAATGGCTTCGCGGCTCACACAACCCAGGGAATCATCTGATCCGGGCTGAAGTTGACGCCGGCCGGAATGGGCCAGGCAGTAGCTAGCGTCCGTCGACCGGCTGCCATGCGACTGCCGATGAAAGGAAGTGGGACATTGCAAAAGGGCGTGCTGGCTGCCGGTCGATCGAACAGTGGTATAGCCCGTAGAGGGGGGCAACTGTTGGGTAGTTGCAGCCTCGCAAAATCCTAGTCTTTAGACAGTCCCCAAAAAAAAATCCAAGTCTTTAGACTACTGATTTCTCAAGAATGTTTTTAGACTACTTATTTTTTCAAGAAAGTTTTCAGACTACTCGATCGATTCGGCGGATTAGGTTAGGTTAGGTTAGGTGCCCCGTTAACAACTTGCCCACACTTCACCGTACGGGACGAATGGATGATCGATCCAGGGCAGGCGCATGAGTACACAGGATCTGAAAAAGATGGTACTATAGCTTGGTCACCCAGCAACAGCAAACTCACCATTTGGATTGGAAATTTGGAGCTAGTGCGCTGGTGGTATAGTCGTGTGGATTCCGGTTTCTTCGGTCCATGGAGAACAGGAGGCGTAGAAGCTGCAGGAAGCTTCGGCCTCGGCATGGGTACGTGCGGGTGTGGCGGATGCAGCTGGTTCTTCAGCGATCAGCAACAACTCTGTTGGCTTAGGCTTAGCTGTAAAGGGTGTCCGATTCTTCCTTCTTTTCGTCGTGCACGGACGCGCATTAAAAGAATGGTGTGTTTGCGTCGATCGTTGGTCAGGAATTCAGGATGCATACGGGTTACGGGCTTGGGGGTATCCGGCGGTCGCTGTCGTGGCGTCGTCAGCCGGCGGCGTTCAGGCAGGCTGCGGATCAAGGAAGGGAGAGGACCACGTGTGCACGTACCCAACTTGTCAGGCTCATCAATCGTGCGAGAATTCGGCTGGCTATCGAACAAATTGGGCTTCTTTCAGACTTTGAAAATTGAAGAGCGTGCAAATGAACCGTGCACGAATTTCAGCGATCGGTACGACCCCTCTAAAATTTAAGTAATTTGAAGTCAAACTAATCTGATTTTTGCACTAACATCTACAGCATCAATTCAGTTTCGTGTGGGACTCTGGTGGGGACTCGATGAGGGTCACGAGCAATTTTTAGCTTTGTGTTTGAGCGAGCAGTCACTCGCCGTTCTAAGTGGAGGCACAAAATCCTCACGAGCAGTGCAAACATCTACTTCCTCCGTCCTATAGTACAGATCTAGACAAATTAAATTATGGGATGAAGGAAGTGGGGCAACAAATCCTCACGAACAGGACTAAAAACATACTGCTCCCTCCGTCCCACAATATTAAGCATTTCAAGCATTCAAACTCAATAAATAACAGAACTGTCAAAATACCTCTATACCCCTCATTTTACACTACCCACCAACTCTTCACCCACCCCACCAACCCATTTAGTTTTGTCCTATCTCTAGAAATGCTTACATTTTGGTACAAAATTTAAACCCTATAAATGCTTATATACTGAGACGGAGGGAGTACTTCTAGTACACAGAGACAATAATGTTCAACAACGCCCAATTGCATACAGGAACTAAGAAACTACAGCGAATAGCAAATTAATTTATCCATACCACTTCAACTGTCAACAGCCACCACCGGTATCAATCAATTACAATTGATATGAGTCATGAATGAAACAATAATTGTCTCGGCCACGGATCCAGTTTCCCAGGAGAGCTGCTGTTAAACCTTCCCTCCGATTTAAGATCCAAATACATGGCGCTATGGTACCTCCCAATTCTTCAGGAGGGTTTTCCCTCTCTTTTTTTGGTTTGGTTCAGAAAAGTTCTCGAATTACCCTACAACAGGTGTCATTTTACACAAGTTGACTTTTTTGCACGAAATTTACTTGGGGTCGGAACTTCCATCTTGGTAGCCTTGGAGAATTGTGTTGCATGTATTCATGGTGCGAGCATCAAGAAGGCTGTGGTTCCAGAGTTTAATCATGAAAAAACGCCAGCCCCTGTCCATGAAGCAAGAAAATTGCAAATTGGATCAAGCATGGATAGTGGAGGAGAGGTATAATACATTTCTCAAGCAAATCACTCACCACAGCAGGGCAGGGTTTTGCACAAGTTGTTGGCCATGGGATCTGGAGAAGGCCTCACAGGCCCAAGCTATATGACCATCAGCTAGAACCCTGCAATTTCACTATCAGTAAGAAACAGCACAAAGATCGAAAAGTTTTGGCTTCTAGATGCATTGTTGGGTCTTGCTACAGCAATAAAGCAATAAAATGAACAAAAAAACAATGAAATAAATATTGCCCAGCAGTCTGAAACACGAAGCAGTTAACTTAATCATGCTGAGATGTGAGATGGAACAGAACATGTTTAAGAAAACAGGAAGGCTGGTGCAGGGAGGGAGGTAGATCAGAGGTTGGCAGTGACGTCGCTTGCTCCAACCGCCCGAATTCAATCCCTGAGCCCTGAGGGACGCACATTTGACTCTGTGTGGAGTCTATATGTCATGTGTGCATAGTGTGCCTTGTGCGTTGGTGGAGTAGTACAAATTCAGCTACCGCAGCTGTATCCAGTCAAGGAAAAAAACAGCAATATGCTCGAGAACATCTCCATTTTAACATGTTCTAAAACATTCAAAAGAATCTATCGAGATAAAAATTGTAGTAACATTTCTTATTCAAAATTTAGTAACTGAAAATCTGAGACGGCTACAGGAAACTTTCAAGTTTGGAAATGTAAACTGCGTTACATTTCATCATTTCAAATTTGTTTCATAAATTTATGAGAACAATGCTCCAAATCCCTTATCGGTGCATGACTCCTGGCATGCAATCAAAACCACAAAATTAACTTGCAAAAGTGCCAATGGCTATGTGCAATCTTAGATGGGAACACCACTAATAAGGTCAATTAGATTTCGACAGAATCAAAATAACATGTTGTACTTTTCTGAAACAGAATCTTGTGGCACTGGGGAGATGAGGTGTGAGCTAGGCTCACCAGTGCAGCCATGGGACAGCATAAGCATGTGTGGGCATGGACAAAGCAACGCGGCAGATATATGGGATCACTAAAGGTTCAAATCCATTGGATGTGACAATGGAGATAAGTAGAGTTATTGATTGGAAGGGACAGCAATAGTGAGGCTTTGTTTTCAGCATGGGTTGGCAACAGAGAAAGAAAAATGGGACGAGTCATTTTAGGCCTGTTTGTATAGAGGGACTATGACCAACACAATTCAAATCTGAACAACATTCTTGCAATATCATATAGCACTTGATGGTAGTGTTTTCACCTAAGATTGTACAAAGCACAAACCTTCTGGCCTAATCATAACTGTGCAAATCATATTGCGTTTCTAAAAAAAGGTTGACCAACATTATTCATTTTTTTCACATTCAAACATTCTAGTGGTTGAAATCCTTGGTAGTTATTCCATAAAAAGGAAAATGGCTGAAAAAAGTCGTGGGAGTAAAGAATCTATATCACCATGAAGAATAAACTAAAATTAGCATACCAAGCCGAAAAATCCTATCTACAGTTATAGTCAGAATTGAAGGACACTGACCTTTGTTTTCGAACAAATGAATTCCACATATGCATAAGAAGTTTCTCATCTTTCGTAACATCAACAAAATCATCAAGCATCTGCATTTCAGCAAAGTTAAGACAGCAATGATTAAAAAGCAAATATTTTATTCTGAAGAGCAGAGAAAAGTAATGGCCCCATCTTACCCTTCTATCCTCGAAGTCGGCAATATCATCATCAACTTCGTCTTCACTATCATGATCCGAAAAGACTTGTTCCAATGCCATTGGCTGTACAAAGCGTAACAATGCGATCAACTCAAGACTTTTGCAGGAGTATGTGCTCGCATGCTGACATGCATGAAAGTTAATGAACTTGGCAAGCGATTTTCACTAACCTGTGCCCTGTGTGAATGGAAGAATTGACGTTTTTGAAGGAGTTGTCGACTGTCAGATAGTATTAAAAACAAACAGTTAGTTAAGCATGCTCAAATAGACGTGCCTCAAAATTCAAGAATCAATATTAACACGAATAACATGGTATAAATATAAAATATTACTTTCTGGGGTCAGATCGCTCAACAGATAGCTTCCTTGACTTCCCAAATTGTAGCACTGTTGGTGGTGAAAGATTGGTACCATTTACAGTTTGACTAGGGTCAACTGAAGCATCTGCTACAGAAAGACCTGAAAAATACCATCAGGGTAAGGAAAAGTAGGGAAGAAAAGGTGTCAGATTCAGAAAATGCTCGAGCAGGCATGAAGCAACAGTGCAGGTTTTTTCTCAGCATACAGAGTAATCAATTAAAAATTAAAAATAACCAGTTCAACAGCCAGTAGCAAATCAGTGGCCCTTTTCTCCCAGTAAAAGTAAAGGTCCTAGAATGCAGGACATCAAGTATCAAGTGTGTCGAGAAAGATTTGATGCAGAACGTAATATCGTCCAACATGATATTATCGCCCAACCAAGAACTGTTCCATTGAAAGTAAGAAAGGAAGGAGACAATACAATGGTGGATTTGCATGTTTTTCACAAGAGCGAAAAGATACTTAACCCAACCAATAGGATAGGAGTGAGAATGAGAGATTTCAAAGCCCACTTCAAATACTATAAGTTACAGATGGAGATATTTAATGTGCTTCAAATTACATATCAAGTGTAGAGGTGAAAGGGTGTATAGCAGAATTTGTCTAAACTTGGTTTGATATGAAAATCAAACCTACCATTAAAAAACAACTTAATTGGCGGGGGAAAGACTGCCCCCACGGACCACGGCATTGCACTAAGAAAGAAATCCCAGCCAAGCCAGCTGAGAAAAACCCCGAACCCTGGCTTCACCCCATAGGACCGCACCATAACCATTACTAGCTAGCTTACTTTTTTTTATCATCTACATTGGTGGTTCTTATGGGATTTCTTCTCTAACCTAACCCAACTTCGTGCTGCTGTTACTGTTGTTGACAATTTATCTACAGTGCCTTAAAAAAAGTGCAGCAGCAAGCACAGCACAGCAATAAAATATCCCTAAGAGACCACAAGATGAAAGTGTACCGTTCTCCCTTTGCATATAGTCGTCTTCAGACCCTGCCTGAGCATCTTCATGTGATCCTGATTCCATAATATGTGAATGTACATGCCTGATTTTCTCAGCTGTGGTTTCCAACCGTCTACGCTTCTTGAACTCCGACCTGATTTGTACACAGTTAGGAAACTAATAAACATACAAAGTAGCATTGGGATGGGGTGGGGGCAGAACAAGCATACCGGTAGGAAAATGTTTGGTGCCTTGGATCAACTCCCTGTGCAAGACGCTGGACATAACCAACTGATTAGTTATTATAAATTTGTAAGTATAAATATTAATGAGTTAAACTCTTCAGTTCAAAGAAATTAATAGTATTCACCATGCATGAGTATCCTAATGCTAATCACGTAGAACCTTATCCGCAGAAAATTCAGCAAGGCGTAATGAATACGATTCAAAGAATTTTGTAGGTAAATGTAAGTTGATTTTCTAATGTGAAGCAATAATTGTTCCTGCACCTTCAGACTCTGCACTTAAGTGCGCAAGGAAAACAAAATCTTACATCTTAGAATATCGCAGCAGCAGTAGAAGCAGCACACAGTAGGGATGCTACCCATGCGTGTGTAGGAAGATAGTGCGGCCCAAAGCCTTCAGATCTCTAGCTATATTAGCAGCCTTCCATTTTGTTTGCTTATTATAGATTAGTTCGTGATCATAAAATTCCAAATCCTGTTGGAGCACTTTTTAGCATTCTCTCAACAGTTGAAGTTTTCATGGAATATCTAATCACGTCTAAGTTATACTATTGCTCTATAATATGGACCCCATTATACACGACAATAGGTATCAGAGTTGACCACCATAGCTTCTATTGCTGAGTGATCATCAATCACCAAGCTATGCTCTGTGCTATCTAAAGAATTCAAGGCTACGAGGGAGCAGAGAGCAAACAAAGTGAAGGAGGCGTCGCCATGCTGCATTGGTTGTCGCAACTGCGAACCCAGGCCCGACGATGCCCCCCTATGCCATCCAATAGCCGCTGTAGTAAATCCCACAAGACTGACAAACTGCACCGAGCGAGGTGAATCGGCCCAGGCCCCACACACAAGGGCTGATTCAAGGCATACCCAAGTCACATGCACAAGTAAAGTGTACAAGTGCAGTCCATGTCCTCCAGGTGCACATTAAGGAGTAAAGAAATCAGTAGAAGAACACTAAGGGGCATGCTAAACCCATGCAAAGTAGAATCAAGTACATCAACTATGTCTCCAAATGTAGACACTATTTATTTCAATGTAACAGGAGGCAGCTTAGACTGAGTCCTATATCACTAATTTACCTCAGTTTTCCAGGCATCAGTCTTGAGACTAACGTTAACAGCCTGGCACTCTTCAGTTACCTGTGAATGACATAAAAGTATTATTATCAGCCTATGGAGATTGAAGAAGATTTTGCAATGCAGATTTCGGAGGTTTACAAACCCAGAACTCAAACTGGAATAGGTCATGCGACGAGTTTAAGTGACATCCCAGGCCCTAGAATCGCCAAAACAGTGATATTAGATACAACTTGTTAAAAAGAGAAGCAAATGTAAGGTAACAAATCAATTGTGTGGTGTGAAATAAGAAAAGGGTGTGTGCTTTTATCATAAACATAGCAGGTGAGAATTTGACCTGACTGGACACAAGTACATCAACAACTGATAAATGAACAAAAATAATACAAAAAGAAACTCTGCTTTAATTTTTACCTTAAAGCTTCCACATGGGACCAAGCAAAATGGGCAAGAAAAATCTTCTGTAACTGGTAGGAATGGATCGATGAATCATATAAGAAAAGTGGAATATAAGAGCAAGGAAGAAGAAATAATGGGAAAATTTTCCAACCAACAAATGTCACTAAACATTGTCAAATTGTCTACTAGTAATTTTTTCAACCAACAAATGTCACTAAACATTGTCAAATTGTGTACTAGTTTTTTGTGTGTGAGTGTTTATACATCCTAAATTCCTAATAATTTATGTGTGTGTGTGTTTATACATTCTAATAATTCTTGAATGAATACTAAACTAAGCTATTTGTTTTTGTGCTTAGCATGTAGACACAATACGTGATTTGACAAAACATTAAAATGCCACCATCAACAAGCACTGCTGCTTGCTACCAAGGTCTTACATCGTACGGTTTAGTAAACAAGCTACAAGCAGAAAATGTTTAGAACTAAAGTGGCAGTGTATTACATGAGAGAGAGAGAGAGAGAACCTTCGGTTTTTTGCATTGTATTATTGTAGTACTTGTAATTAAAAAGCACGTTGCCAGTTCTCAACCTGTGGAACGCAAATATCCAATTTGAACTTCATAATAAAGTAGAAAATTAACAGATGAACCAAATAATAAGACAGCAGGCAATGTTCACATATCATGCAACCTATATCATCTATATGTCATGGCAATCAAATGCAACACAAGCTAATTATAAGCTTCACATCATGTCCTTTAACAATAGCAAGCAATTGAAATCTGCCAAAGGAAAACTGGTGTGCAAAAGATACGTATGCATATGTAGAAAAGTTATTAAATTCTAGAAAGGGGGCTATGCATGTATTGTAGTTACCTTATGATTTCTGGTAAGATCGAAGGTGGGACATCTTTATATGAGTAATTACTATAAGGAGACATCGAGAAGTCTCTTGCACCAGCCTCTTCTGCAGATATGCATACTTTTAATTGGTATGAACCCTGCAACAATAGAGCTTAACAATCTCAGCAAAACTGGTTTACTAAAATAGGTGTTGCTATCCAACACAACGCAGACAATATTTACTAAAATCCAAGACCATATGTAGCTGCACATTGCTTTGCAAATTACTCTTTCCAATACAAAAATGTAAGTCATTTCAGTTTTGTCCTAAATCAAACTCACTTAACTTTGACCAATTTTATAGAAAACTATATTGACATCTATACTACCAAATAAAATACACTATAAAGACATAATTTATAGTGGATTTAATGAAACTGATTTGATGTTTTTGGGCATATTTAATATTTTTTTTGTCAAAGCTAGAGAAGTTAGACTTAGGACAAAATTAAAATGACATCCATTTTGAGACGTAGGTAGTATGTTGCAGCAAATATGATCTTGTTATTTTTATTTCAACCATAAAAACAAAACCTGGACCGCGGGTGAAAGACCACCCCCACGGCATTGCACTAAGAAAGAAATCTCAGCCAAGCCGGCCAATAAAACCCCTGAACCCTGGCTTCACCCTATAGGGCCGCACCGTAACCTAGGCCGACCCCCGGGGAGCTTACCAGGATTTGAACCCTGGTTGGTGTTTTACTCAACTGTGGAGCTTACCACTACACTACAGTAGTGTTACCGATATGGGTTTAAAGGCCAAGATGGCCCTAGAGGCCCACAAGGGTCCACGTGGTACTGTTCACGTGTGAACAGTACATGTGGCACTGTAGCTGCGTCGCAGGGCCGCCGCCTGCTTTGCAGAATAAGTTAGAATTTAGGAAGGGTCTAGATATTAGGATTACTTGTAATTCAAGAAAGATTAGGATGGCTTGCAAGCCAAGTAGGTTGCTTGAGAGTCAAGTCGAGTCCCCTCTATATAATAGAGGCCCTTTGTACCAAATTAATCAAGAAAAGAATTAAAGGGGTAACTCCCTAAAGCTCTCAACTCTCTAACTTGAGCTCCCTCTGCCTCTCCCTGCGCCTCCAGCGCCATCACCATGGCCGTAGGCCATCTCCCTCTCCCTCCCCAGTAGCCTAGATCAAGGGGTAGCTCAAAAACCCCAACGGTTACCATAAAATGTTCGTTACCATTTGAATTTTGCCCATCTTAACAATTCAAATGTTACCGAAAGCTTCGACCAATTTGATTTGAAAGATGCAAATGTAGTTAAAAGTTTGGCCAGGGCAGATTTCTCTATTTACCCCCATAGATTTGAAAGGATTAATCAGATTACAAATGGAACGAAGAAACATGAAAGACCTTACCGTAACATCAACCTTATGAGAGCAAAATGTCAAGCAATTGTCTTGTTCCAGAAATTTAGGCTGCATGCATAAAAACAAAACGAACTTTCAAACAACAAGTAGAGAGGATATAAGAATCCCTGAAGCATGAGAATTGAGAATAAAAAAACGAGAAGATTAAACACAATCAACGGAATTTTTCCTGGTCTGCAGATTCCAACATGTACCATTAATTTCAGCTAACTTATCAGGTTCGCTAAGTTGGTGCCATTTTTATTGAGTAAAAAATTATCATGGCAAATCTTATGTATACAAAATTATCCCTTCTGACAGAAAAGTTTAAATTTTCTCGACATACTAAAGAACAAGAAATTTATGTAGAGGCACAAACAGTTTCAGGAACATTTGGATTCCAGGATAAGAGAATGTAGGGTTAATTGTCAAGATTCAAATTAAAGGTGCGGTGAAATTATTTTCTCATACAAGCTGCACATGGTTCATCAAATCCGCACAATTATAAATTGCACAAAAATCATGTTCAGAAAAATAAAGTGATATTCTAGTACATGCTTAAGAGCAGTGTATAGTAAATACTCAACTAGTAGGAAGAAGTTCAAATTGGCATACCTCTAAGAAGCTTGGGCTCATTGTGACCGTAGAAACCAAATCCACAGTTTCTCCAGCACTTAAAGTCACACAATTCTCCAAAGAGGAAGCAAGTAGATTAGTTGCTATTTTACCCCAGAAACATTTCCCTTGAAGCTCTGCTAAAATGCATGACATAAATGGTAGTTAGTCAATTCAATAAAAATATGCATCTACAGTTGTTTACTTTCAACCGCCTATATGCTTAATAATTGTTTCAATGCAAGTGTTTTGAATTATATACTCAGGAAGAAAGATTAATCTGATTACTTAAAAAAGGGACTCATCAACATGCTATCCATATTGGATAAGCGATCATGTAGTATCAGAATATTCTATTCACCTGATCGTTCCAATTACAGTACAGCTGAGCAAACATAACACGATTTCGCTAAACTAACAGAGCAAAACATTCTGTAAAATGGAAGCACTACTCTAGAAGTTTCCATTTTTAAGTGCACAACAGATCGATTTCTTTCCAAAAATCCACATGAACAAGAAGGCTTTGCAGATGGCTATGGTTTACAGAAGCTTCAAGTAACTCCAGCTTTCAGGGCTGCGCTAGTTGCCAACAATATGCAGTATGAATTGGGTTCAGAACATAATAAGACAGTTTAGTCCTATCAAGTTCAGAAGATTGTTGCCCAATAAGCTGCAGTATGATTGGATTCAGAACATAATGGGACAGTTTAGTCCAATGAAGTTCAGAAGATCAAAGCAGACCCAGAAATATCTTCTGTTAGACAGAAAGAAGCTTTGCCCTCTGCCTCTTGGATACTGGTGTGCCAGTGTGGGAGCTAGGTATTTAAGAAGCCAGTAAGACTTTCTACAACATAAAGAAGCAATGCACAAACGGCTAATTCAACCAGCGTGGTCATATTTCTGCCACTAAGGCCATGGTTCAAGTCACGCTAACTACATGTAAAATGAATGCTTGAGGATTTTCTGCGATTTTATCTTTGTGCTCTCTTGATTGCTATGTCTTAAGAAGTTAAGATATATGTGTTAACCAATTGCTTCATTTTGTAAAAATAATAAAGTAATGTATTGTGGCAAATGCTGATTATCAGCCATAAAATGTCAACATTAACTTACTTTGGAGGGAAGAGCCTTCAACACCATTCCCAGAGCAGTTATCTTCACCAATAATTTGTCCTACTTGCCCTATTGAAATAAAGAAGAATCTGATAACCAGAAAATTAGTGAAAAGAACAAATACTCACATAGGATGCACACTGTACCACAGCTTATAAGGATGATGTTAAGGTTGCAAGCACGGGAGGTTGACAAAGTCTTCAGATCAGGAATGATGAATGTGGCTTCGGTTTTTTCTTTATTTCCAAATTCGCTAAAAGAAGTAAGCAAACAAACCCGACTGAATCGATATATTGGAGAATGCTGCAAAATATCATGAATCAGAAACAAAGATCCTATAGTAGACAACTTTAAAAGATCATTGCTTGTTTTCACAAACAAGAGAGTGCTACACTTACCCCTTCAAGCGAAATATTACTAGTAGGTCTAGCTAAAAGTACATAAAGAGGAAAGATATTCTGTGCTTGGGTATTTGTACTTCCAGAAAGTGATATGGTTATCTGAATCCTGCATTGGTACGGATAAACAGTCAAACACAGGGGCAACACGCAAGTTTCTTTTTTGAACAATGCAGATAATTTATCACAAAGATTGCACCTGAGTAATTTCTTTATCTTGTCTGACAACTGTTCAGGTTTCTACTATGCTTATGAAGAAGATGCAGCCATCTAGTCAAGATGCTAACTAAATGTTGAAAAATTGGAAGTAATGAAATAAGAAGCATATCAGTGTACTGTTATTGCTCTAGCTTGTCCGCTACAAACCTATTTTTTGACATTTATGACATGCCCTAGTCTTGAATGGAAAAATCTGACTAAATTTAGAGCAATTCGCTCGCTTTAGCTGCTGGAGCATCCAGAGCAATAAAAACCTCCAGATTTCCCGCACAAGAAAATAAATGACTAGCTCCAACCATGTGTCTCAAAAAGAATAGATCAACACTACTACAATCTTTGGAACGAGCTCAGTCAAAAGGAAGTACTTATATAGGAATAAGATACTAGTGTATAACATTATTTAGTACCTTTAGTAAATGTACATATTTCCATTAAAAAGGGAGAAATAGAAAGGGCATGTCCAATAAGCCTCAAATTTACTGACAGCAACAGCTAAAATAAGTAACTAGCAAACAAACTATCATCCTAATCCCTGAATAGGAAATCCGTACTGCTGGTGCTGAGCACACGTGGCTGGATCCATGCCGTGACATTAAATAAAGGGGCATAACTACTATATTGGCCCTCGCTTATCAAGTTGTTGAATGGAACAGGACATGAAGATGTGCAAACGCTTTTAAGTACATTACTGTTAATTCAAGGGCCAAACCTCTTTTTTCTCCTTGCCTGTATCTTGTATAGAAGGGATCTCTGAATAAAAGGGGGCTGCCAAATATAAAGAAGATGGTATAGTATCTCAGCACTTGCACATAACAATTACTAGTAAGAATGAATATGTGAACGATGTTAAGACATGATTGCACTTATAAGATGAAATTTACATTTTTTACCGCTCGCCGCTGGATAATATTGTACAGCTCAACTGGCTTGCAATACAAGGCAAAACTTTTTTCTGCAGCAAGCTGCTCATCTGGAGACAATCGAGCCCTTGAGTGTTGAAGGCACATCACCAATGTTCCTGCAAAGAACCACGATGTGCATCAACAAACAGAACCCATCTCAACTTACTTCAAGAACAGGAATAACAGCATAGGTACGATGTAAATTTCCAGTGAGCAGTCATTTTAAACTCCCAAAATCAGCTATGTACCGAGAACAAGACGAAGCTCAGTTGCCATGCGTTGCCAGTGTGCACGCTGCCCGCCAGCATTCGATCCCTGGGATCGGCGCTGGTGTCTCACCGGGGCTTGCCCCAAAAAATAAAGTCTGCAGCCTCTCTCGCATGGATCAACAAAGGGATTGTGACGCATCCGTTGTTTACGGAGCCATGTCTCGGTGATCTCCAGAAGCACGCGGTCTTCGCATTTGTGTATAGTTGTAGGTCTGGTCGTGCGCGTGTGGTGTGAGTGAGGGCGCGAGGTGTGCGTGAGTAGGGTAGGCATGTGTACGTGTATGAACAGATACTACAGCTGTACCCAGATGAGAGGCGTTAAATACCTGCCCAAACTTAAACCTGCCAAACTAAGATGTATAACAATGCACAACCCAGGCCTTTGAGCAATGCATATATAATTCCCTGCCGAGCTGTTATCTAATCGTGCACTTCACTTGCATATATGACCACGAATTTTGGATAGCCAGTGCATGAGCGGATTTCCTTGGGTGATGAGGGTTCAATTGAATCCGACTTTATTTGAAAATATGTAGCAATCGTTCCACCCTACTTGAACCATGGATAGATTGAACTTGATTATTAGGGTAAAACCACCAAGCAGCACACAAATCCACGAGTAATTAAAGGATTTGAGCTTGATCGAGAACCAAAAGGCAAACCCTCGCTTAGAACGACGGAATCCGTCCAAGGAAGGATTACTAACCAGGAACCAGCTCTCACCTGCAAGATCTCCGCCCGACAGAGAGGGGAATCGTGGCCGGTCGGTGGAGGGTTCGACCGAGAGAGGCCACGGACCACCGGTGGCGTTGTGCCCACTGGGGATGCGTGGGATCTTCCCTTCGCTCGTGCCCCCTTGGAGGTGGAACTATGGGGGCGCTTGCACGGGGTAGAAACGTACCGTTCCCACGCGGCGAGCTCCACCTCCGGTGTACTGCGGCGGGCAGGCGGCGATGGGGAAGAACTGGTAGGAGGGTTGTTGGGACCAGGAGGCGGCGCTTATTTCCGCGCCCGATCGGGTCGATTCGACTGTGGCTCCGAGGGATCGAGAGGGTGACCGTGTGAAATGTGAAGGAAACGGCCAATCTGGTCCGAAGACCTACTTTCTAGATCTTCTCAGCCGTTCGATTTGAGATATAAAGGAGCCCTAAAATCCAACTTCTACCAACATGGGTTTCTTTTTTTCTGGAGGACCAACATGATTTTCTTTTTTTTCTCGAGGACCAACATGGTTTTCTTGAGTCATTTTGGATATCCTAAATATTATATTATAATAATGTTGACCATATGACACCCAACCGACCACGTCATATGCATACCTACAAGCTATAGTTTCATACTACAATATTCAACCACGTCGTATGCATACCTACAAGCCAAAGTTTCACACTAAGTGAGAAGATGATGTCCTAAAGAAACACGAGAGATAATTATTTTATTTATAGAGCTCGTCTCAGTGAGACGTCTTGGGATCGAACCCGGACGGGTAGTACTCTCGATTGGAGTCGCTACCATTGAGTTGCGCACTCGTTCTCTATTAAGATGATTTTATTAATGACATAAATGTACCATTGATTTTTTCTAAAATCTTTACGAGTTTTGTTTTGAATGCATTTTTTATTTCAAAGTCATTTCTTGGTCTGCATCACGCAAAATCGAACTACCATGGCAAATAAAACACATGAGGTTAGTAACATATTATCATCCTACTCAATTTCGGAACATAAACCAAATAAAAACGCGGCACATCATGACGGCCTAATCCATTGGACGGCCCAGTTGCTTTGTCCGTTCCGCAGCCCAGGCCTGCCCATCCACAGACCCCGACGCCAGAGTCCAGGCAACCGTGACGTCCTCCACCGCTGGTCCTGCCGCGCGCCGCACGCGGCTCGCGCCCGCCGCCTGCAACCGCAAAGGCTGCAAGCCACGGCGCCAAACGAGCACAACAAACTCCCCTGTTCAGATTTCAACGCCCGTGACGCCGACGCGAGCATGCGTGACAGCGCGAGAAACCATGCGGGGGTGGGGGAGGTGAGGTGACGCCGGCGGCGGTGGAGCGGAAGGCCTGGATGCTGCGTGCTGCGAGCTGACCGCGACGTGTGTATGTGTATCTATCCCCCCGGCGACGTGTGGCCGTGCAGTCCCGGGCTCCCGGCTGACGAATCCAATCTCCCACGGATCCCGCCGCCCCGTCTCCCTTCCATCCGTGGCAGGCCCATGCATGGCGGCCATGGGGACCTGCACCACCGGACACCCGAACCCAGCAAAAAGCTGAAAGCGAGGGCGCGAAAGCGCCCACGACTCGACCGGCCCGGCGTCAACGCGCGCTACTGCTCTGCCTGTGCCGCCGCAGTCACAGACTCACAGAACCAACAGCATCCGTCCCGGCCCAACGCGTGGAGCAGGAGGCCGGACAGGTCGGCGGTCCCAGGGCTAGATGGATACCCTGTAGGCCAGGCCGTCGAGCACCTGTGCGCACCTACTACAGGACTAGAAAAGCGTAACACTGTGTACGTGATGCCACTGCACGTCGGCCCGTCGCCGGCTGGGCTACGCTACGCACGCGGGCACGTTCACGAGCAAGCCTACTAGCTAGAGTACCACCAAACCTTCTTCACCCTCCACTAAAACCGCGCGCGTTTTAAGCATGGCCGCGGAGACCGGAGGCGAGGCGTGGCGCGCCTCGTCCCGGCTGGCTCCTCGTCGGCGCCGCGGTGGCGCGGGGCCCCGGCGGCAGGTCCGGGCGGGGGCGCGTGCTGCGCGCGCGCGCCTCGCGCCTGGCACACGGCGCGCGCATTTGGGCAGCAGTGACGCGCGCGGGGCCATTATATATGCAGGGGTGCATGCGCACCACGGCCATCATGGGCCTATATATCGCCAACCCCATATATGGCCGATTGGCCGCCCCGTTTCGCTTTCGGCTTTTCCGGCGAGCGCACTGGCACACAGCCGCACAGGGCGCGGCATAACGGAAAGCGAGAGACCACTGGGATAGGGCATTCAGCGCGTTACTCTACTGTTGGAAAAGGGCCGGCTCTGGCTCGTCACTTGTGTTGCCACCAGGTCCAGCGAGCCAGTCATCCAGAGATGCCGCTCCTCATGATCTACAGGTCGATGATGATGGAGGGGGCTGCTGGGACGTGTGCGGCTGGTGTGTTCCAAGGCACGTTTGGTGGTCGTGTTCTGCCCCGGGTTCCATCAGCTCCACCACCCAATCAACGGCATGAGGATTTGCGGAAATTGGCAAATCGTCATCCTGGGGCGTTTTGCTAGTTTAGGGCCATATTTCCAGATTCCAGCCCTGAGGTACGGTGCGCCCTCTATCACTTTCTATTCAATCCATCTTTCAAAAAAAAAACTTTCTATTCAATCCAGCGCCAAGAACATCAGTGCTCGGCTTGGGTATCCCTGCTGTGCGCGCTGGATACAAAATCAAATGGTACCAAGAAAATCAACCCCCAAACGGGTGTTCATGCAGTTTGCACCACTCCTATATATATGTCCCATGAACGTAAGACTGCGCGTAACACCTAGAGTAGTTGTATTTATTTGGAACAGTGCAACTGCTAGTGGTCAAATAATCGACTTTGGATACATATAACACGTCGAAGAATACATGGGCCTTGTTCAGTTCCCAGCTTAGGGAGATCAAGCCGCAGACGTAGAACCGCCCCCGCGTCGCCTCCAGAGGGGCGACACGGGCGGCGCCGCCGTGCTCGTCGAGCCGCCGCCCTCTGCGTCCATCACCTTTGGTCCCCCTCCCTTCCCACCTCCGGCATCTTGTCGGAGGCCGGAGGGAGTGGGGATCCATCTCTCCTAATAGTCTCCAATAAATCAAGTCTAGGTTAGGGTTAGAGTTTCTCCATGCTGCGTTTCGTGGTATGGAAGATTTGTTTCCTCCTCCTCTCCGGCGACGGTGAGGAGACATGGTGGCTTGAGTTTCTCTACGGTGACTCCGATGAAGGAATTGACGGCATCTACGGCGTCGGCAACTTTCTTCGGAAGACGACATGGAGATTTAGGTTTCCAAATGGCGACATGGAGGCGGAGATGGTGCTGTCATCGTGGAATAATTTTCTCCAGCCACTTCTCCTTTTTGTCGTGGTTAGATCCAACCACGGTGAAAGTCTTGGGAGAATAGGTCTGTCCCCCGAGCTGATGTCGATCAGTCTTGGGTCGGATAGATTGGGATCAGCCTCTCTTTCTAATCGGTGGCAGAAAGATGAAGAATAAAGACGCAAGAAGGAAGAAGAAGATTGTGCTCATTCCAGCCTACAGGGATGTTGGTTGCCATTCTTTGGGCGATTGTTCTCAGCCTGTTTGCTGAGCGTACGCATGTGCGGCCTTCTAGTTGCTTTTTTACACGGGTTCAAAATTGAGATTTGGAGCTGCTTGGTGTGTGAGTACATTGAGAGTGCTTGTAACTTGATGATGTACTCGACTGTGATATAATACAATTCTTCCTTGATCTCAAAAAAAACTTGGGGAGATTAAGGTTGACATTTTGTCACTGTAGCATTTCGTTTGTATTTGTGAATAATTGTCCAAACATTAATTAATTAGACTGAAAATGTTCGTCTCGCAAAGTACAACAAAACTGTGCAATTAGTTTTTAATTTTATCTATATTTAATACTTCATTATGTGCCGGTATTTTGATGTGATGAAAATTTTCTTTTTACGTGATGAAATTTGAAGGTGAAATTTAGTAACAAGGGTTTGGAACTAAACAATGCCCTATATCGTCGGTATCGACTGAAATTCATCCGTACTCGTCTGCATCCGGAAAGCTGACTGCTGAGTGTTAACCTCCAAGCTCTGAGCTGAGCTTCCTCTCGGGCACATCAAAATTCCAACAAGGCCCATTGTTTGTTTAGTTCCTAAATTTTATCTCAAATTTTACTGTATAAAAAAAGATTTTCATCACATAAAAATATCGGCTCATATATGAAGTGCTAAATATAGATGAAATAAAAAATTAATTGTAAAGTTTTAATAAAAAATTAATTGTAAAGTTTTGTGGTACTTTATGAGACGGACATTTTAAATCTAATTAATCAATATTTAAATAATTATTTATAAATAGAAATAAAATACTATAGTACCATATTTATGATAAAATTTAAACTTTGGACTCCCCAAATTAAGATCTAAACGAGCCCTCAGCAGAAAACTGCGAAGTGCTGCTGCTCACCCCACGTGACCGGACAAGAACACCGCAAAGTTGCCACCCTTTAATCGATCCCCATGTCAAAAGTGATTGGTACTGCGGTACTGCCCTCCGGGGCTCCCGGCCGCCGCCCCGTCTATGCATGGCAGTCTGGCACGCTGTCGCACTCGTCCCGTGCTGTCCTTCCGCTCCGCGGCAGGTGGAGCAGCAGCCACGGCCCACGGCTCCCCTCCCCGCCAGGCGGCACCACCCATGTGTCCGCAGAACCAGATGCCCGGCCGCCTTCTCTGGCTGCATCACCCACCAGCTTGTTCCTGGGCAGGGCTCTCCATCCATGCTGCCCATGCGCATCGCCATTGCCACTTGCCCCATTCCCAGCGGCGAAGTCCCTTCCCAGCCGGTGACACGGTTGGAGCGGGGTAAAACATCCTCCTAATCCTAGCAGTCGTCCGGATCACGAATATGTGCAGTGCGTGACAGGAGGAGAGCCTTGCGCTCTTGTTTTTTTCAGCAAGCGCGGGATGAGCAAATGACAGCGTCCTCGAGAGACTAGTCAAATCGTTTTCTAAAGTTAAATTTAGCTATTGTTAGAGAAAAAACATTTCCAACAGACTTGACTCTCCAAATTTAGTGGCTCTCTATCCCACCTCATTCACTAGCCATTTTTAGCTAGCCTACCTCACTAGCCATCTTTACCGAATCTGTTGGATTACTCTGTTATTTGTTAGTCAAACCTATTTTTAAGAATAGCTAAATCAGTAAATTTGACTAATCTTTTTAGCTAATCTCTTGGAAATGCTATCTGTCGGCCAGTCGAACACCGTGACGGGCCGGAGGCACCAGATTCTCGGTCAAGGTCCAAGGTTCCCCATTCCACCCATCATCCCCGGTTTCTCCTACTCGACAGGTGACGCGCTCGATGCCATCCCTCCCAGATGTTCAACAAATATTTTATCGAGCCCGGCACGCACCAGAGGGTGCAGATTAGCAACTCGCAAAAGTTAGCACGGAAGCAAATATATTATTATGCTGGGCTAGTGCATGGTACTACTACAAGTGCCCTGCCCGCCTGCCTCTGCAAGGGAAACCACACAAAACTCGCAACGCACAGAGGCCAGCACTCTCCGTCAGGTCAGCTTTGCACATTGCAGCGAGAGGATTTAAAGCAGGCAGAGCTGGGTGCAGCTTTCCAAAGCACGAGCGATCAAGCCGCCAATCGCCGGGTAAAGCGCGCGCGATTAGATTAAAATGATGTGCATGTGCCCCTGCGCGCCGCGCGCGTGCCCCGCTGGTGCCCAGGTGGCCGCTCCCCCCGCCGTCCGATCCCACCCGCGGACGGCCGCGATGCAGTCCTCCCGTTCCCCGGCACGTCGCCTCCGGAGTTCCACGGGAATGAACCGGGCCCCGTACGAGGTGGAAGAGTGCAGGCCGGAGCACCGAGACACGGGAGCAGCCGAGTGCGATCGGAATATAAATAGAGGCGAGCAGGGGCCGAGCGCTACCATCCAAGCGCCGGGAATCTCTAAAGGCGGGCGCGGCGCGGCGGCTACCGTCCACGGCGGGCAGCTGTTAGCGAAGCATCTATCGGCTGCCGCGGAGCCAGGCCGGTTGGGACTCGGGCGCTAGTGGCCGGAGCAGAGGGAGACGAGAGAGTGAGCAGGGAGGGCGCGATGGCGTCGAGGAAGTCGCCGGTGGCGGCGGAGGAGCGGGCGGGGGTGAAGGGGGAGGCAGGGGAGGGGGAGTGGGAGCGGTGCCCGGTGGAGGAGGTGGCGCTGGTGGTGCCGGAGACGGACGATCCGTCGCTGCCGGTGATGACATTCCGGGCGTGGGCGCTGGGGCTGGGCTCCTGCGTCGTCCTCATCTTCCTCAACACCTTCTTCACGTACCGCACGCAGCCGCTCACCATCTCGGGGATCCTCGCCCAGATCCTCGTGCTCCCCGCGGGGCGCTTCATGGCCGCCGTGCTGCCCGACCGCGAGGTCAGGCTCCTCGGGGGGCGGCTCGGAAGCTTCAACCTCAACCCGGGGCCCTTCAACATCAAGGAGCACGTCATCATCACCATCTTCGCCAACTGCGGCGTCTCCTACGGCGGCGGCGACGCCTACTCCATCGGCGCCATCACCGTCATGAAGGCGTACTACAAGCAGACGCTCAGCTTCGCCTGCGCCCTCCTCATCGTCCTCACAACACAGGTACCGCTAACTATTGCCTGATGACACCTTTATAATTAGCTTGCTAATTAACTGCATGTCAACACTTCACTGAACTGTTGCAAAGGTTAACATGCAGTTGAATTAATCATGCACACAACTTGGGTATCAAGTTGATTCTTCATTCTTTCTTCAGCCCAGTTGCTTTCGAAATAGAGAATAATATAATATGGTTCCCAAGCAAGCATCAAGCATGGTTGTTAAGTGTCGTTGCTTTGCTACTACCGAGAGTTTTTTTTTTGGCTACTTTCTTCCGTGTCATTTCATTTCATCTTGATCTGTCTTTCAATTTTGTCGCGCGAATGTAACGTACACGCAGAAGACTTAGTCCAAACCCAAAAGGTGCAGCTGATAGGTGAACATGTGCAAACCAATCAGTATCATGTTTGTGTTTTTGTTTGCTTAGGAGTTACCTACCTTACCACCAATCATGGCCCCAGTGAAGAAAGCGAAAAGGGAGGGTTTGAAAAATCGCATGCCTATGTCATCATGAGACCATGCAAGCATGTACTAGGATGGCCTACAAATAATTGGCAGGATTTTGTTTGTTTGTGCACATGCGTTCTTCACACATTTCGTAGTGGGCAACTTCAGAATCCATGTCTCGTTGCTGGTCCTAGTTGAAAAAAAAATATTTTAAATGAAGTGATCTAGTTGGAAAAACATTTTTTATGGAGAAATAGAAGTTGAAAGACGTCGTGTGTTTCTCTTAAGTAAGCACCTGCAGTGCTAAAAGTGAAAGCACATATTCTTTTCTAGTTCTTTTGGATTAGCTAATGATCCGTCCTCGATTAACTAATCCAAAAGGGAAGATTTCGTGCTTCCCTTTATTTAGTTTTTGCATCCATCTGGATAAACTAGAGTGACAGGAGATGCTGCTGATGCAGTGCAGTGCTGACGTTTTGACCGGTGAAATTCTAACAATCTCTGTACTTGGTGCCTGCACACTGCAGATACTGGGGTACGGCTGGGCCGGCATGCTGAGGAGGTACCTGGTCGACCCTGCCGAGATGTGGTGGCCTTCTAATCTTGCCCAGGTCTCACTCTTCAGGTAACTAACTAATCACGTACTCTCTGTTAACTATCGCCATTATTATTAGTAGTAACACCAGCTAGCTAACCCTGTGCGATGAACTAATGATCTCTTGGTGGATGACATGATGATGCAGGGCGCTGCACGAGAAGGAAGAGGGCGGCAAGTCCCGGGGCCCGTCCCGGATGCGCTTCTTCCTCATCGTCTTCTTCGCGAGCTTCGCCTACTACGCGCTGCCGGGCTACCTGCTGCCGATCCTGACCTTCTTCTCGTGGGCTTGCTGGGTGTGGCCGCACAGCATCACCGCGCAGCAGGTCGGGTCCGGGTACCACGGCCTCGGCGTCGGCGCCTTCACGCTCGACTGGGCCGGCATCTCGGCGTACCACGGCAGCCCGCTGGTGGCGCCGTGGGCGTCCATCGCCAACACCGCCGTGGGCTTCGTCATGTTCATCTACGTCATCGTGCCGCTCTGCTACTGGCAGTTCAACACGTTCGACGCCCGCAGGTTCCCCATCTTCTCCAACCAGCTCTTCACGGCGTCCGGGCAGAAGTACGACACCACCAAGGTGCTCACCAAGGACTTCGACCTCAACGTCGCGGCGTACAACAGCTACGGCAAGCTCTACCTCAGCCCGCTCTTCGCCATCTCCATCGGCTCCGGCTTCCTGCGCTTCACCTCCACCATCGTCCACGTCCTGCTCTTCCACGGCAGCGACATGTGGAAGCAGAGCAGGTCGGCCATGAACGCGGTGAAGATGGACGTGCACGCGAAGCTGATGCAGAGGTACAGGCAGGTGCCGCAGTGGTGGTTCCTGCTGCTGCTGCTGGGCAGCGTGGTGGTGTCGCTGCTCATGTCCTTCGTGTGGAAGGAGGAGGTGCAGCTGCCATGGTGGGGGATGCTCTTCGCCTTCGCGCTCGCCTTCGTCGTCACGCTACCCATCGGCGTCATACAGGCCACCACCAACCAGGCACGCAGCACGCTGCTGATCATTGCTCTCTGTCTGATCTATTGCACGTACTCGTTGCATATGCATAATCATTGTTCCTCTCGCGTCGTCTGAATGTGCTAGCTGTTTCTCTGTGAAATTCGACCTTGCAGCAACCGGGGTACGACATCATCGCGCAGTTCATGATCGGCTACGCGCTCCCCGGCAAGCCCATCGCCAACCTGCTCTTCAAGATCTACGGCCGGATCAGCACCGTGCACGCGCTGTCGTTCCTCGCCGACCTCAAGCTCGGACACTACATGAAGATCCCCCCACGGTGCATGTACACCGCCCAGGTAGTTGTCGTCATCTTCAGCAGACACACCCGCACGCAGCACAATAATTTCGGCCGGTGGCCACACGAATGGAACTGATCCTAATAAGAATGCCGTCGCAGCTGGTCGGCACGGTGGTCGCCGGCGTGGTGAACCTGGCGGTGGCGTGGTGGATGCTGGACAACATCGAGAACATCTGCGACGTGGAGGCGCTGCACCCGGACAGCCCGTGGACGTGCCCCAAGTACCGGGTCACGTTCGACGCGTCGGTGATCTGGGGCCTGATCGGCCCCGGGCGGCTCTTCGGCCCGCACGGGCTGTACCGGAACCTGGTGTGGCTGTTCGTCGTGGGCGCCGTGCTGCCCGTGCCGGTGTGGCTGCTGAGCAGGGCGTTCCCGGAGAAGAAGTGGATCGCGCTCATCAACATCCCCGTCATCTCGTACGGGTTCGCCGGGATGCCGCCGGCCACGCCCACCAACATCGCCACCTGGCTCGTCACGGGCACCATCTTCAACTACTTCGTCTTCCGCTACCGCAAGGGGTGGTGGCAGAAGTACAACTACGTGCTCTCGGCGGCGCTCGACGCCGGCACGGCGTTCATGGGGGTGCTCATCTTCTTCGCGCTGCAGAACGCGCACCACGACCTCAAGTGGTGGGGCACGGAGGTGGACCACTGCCCGCTCGCCTCATGCCCCACCGCGCCGGGCATCGCCGTCAAGGGATGCCCGGTGTTCTAGATATGTTTTTTTCCCCCACGGAAATGCTCTGGATGTTATAAGGTGATCATGGTAATCGGTGTATGTAAGGGCACGGCGTAAGGCAATACCTGCTCTGAGAACCTTTGGATTCAGCCAAACATCGATAAACCGATGCAGTGTTTGCCACTCGTGAATCGTGAATGTAACAATTTCTTCGTCACCAAGGTGCACGTATGGCGGTGGTGGATTCGGGGAGGAAATACAGGATTGTAAGAATGTGCAGTACAGACTAACTTTTCCACTCAGACTGAGCCATGTTTAGTTCCGGATCTCAGACCGCGGTCTGACGCGTACAGTAGCAATAAATGCGTTACGGTAGCATTTTGTTTGTATGTGTGAAAAATTGTCCAAAAATTTATTAATTAGGCTTAAAATGTTCATCTCGCAGAGTACAACAAAACTGTGCAATTAGTTTTTGATTTTATCTACATTTAATACTCTATGCATGCTATGACATTTTGATGTGACGGAAATCTTTCTTTTTGCATAGTAAACTTTGGAGGTAGAATTTAGGATCTTGTTAAACAAAGGCTTGGGTGCAATGAGCCTCCCAATGCTGATGAAGATGATCTGTTCATCAGGATGCACTGCGTAGGAGGTGACAAACCTGGAGTTGAAGGGCGGATCAGGGAGCTTGCACCACTCGCCGGTGGGATCATCGTCGTTGGGCTGGGGCGAGCTGAGTACCTGGAAGGATTCAGATAGAGCGAACAGTCTGTTGCCAATGGGGATGTACAGCGGGTAGCACCGATCCTCCTGCTCGGGACGAGGGACGAAGACCATTGCGCGCGCGCGGACGTCGAATGCCGGGACGAGGTGCTTGGGCACGAACGGGTGGGTGTTGGGCTCATAATCCCAGTCGTTTCTGGGATGCATGGCCATGATCTTGGTGCCCAAGGCCCTAGCGAAGTACATGGGCAACCCGCGTTGTGCCTCGACGCGGATGATGGGTGATGGCAGGAGCTGCACGCCGATGATGGAGCCTTCCCGTGCGGCTGCGGCGCCATTGGGAGGAGAAGGAGAGTGCGATGGCAAGTCAATCTTGCGGATGCTGTATCCCAAGGAGGATAAGATACAGGTGCTGCCGCGGCGGGTTTGCCGTACGGCCGCCAAAGCCACGCTCATCGGACCTCGTCTTCGCCATCGTTGCTGTTTGCTTTCAGCACAAAATCGCCTAGGCTGTGTGTCAGACAGGACCTTGGAATCCTGCAATACGAGTTTGACAACAATGTAAACAAAGAATCGATCCACCAAACCGATTCCTACTGCGACTCAACTCAGCAAACCCTAAGATCCGAACATGAATCGGGCAACGAAAATAGAGAGAAGGAAATCACCTTAAACCGAAAATGGGCGGAGGCGGCAGGGGCTTCCGGGCTGGGGCGGGGGCGGGGAAGAGAGAGGAAGATGCGGAGTTGAGCGAGATGGAGGCGGCAGCGGCAGCGGCAGCTGCGGAGGCGGAGGGATCGAGGTGAGGGAAATTGACGCCTCCGGTGAGTCTTGGGCCTTCAAAATGTGGGCCTCTAAGATGAGATGGTCTTCGATGTGGCAACGTGATAGGAAACTTCGATGTGCCCCGCCGTTGGTGGCATGCTCTGTCCACCGGCGCCTTCGAGCTGCTCGTCCCGCCATCAGTTGAATCCGAGGCCTGGGTGTGGTCGTGGCACCAGCTCCCTGAGCCACCCTTTAGGCGCGAGTATGTCACCTCCTACACGGTCCACCCTGATGAACGAACCATCTTCATCAGCATCAGGAAGCATGGGGAAGAAGCTGCCACCTTCACCTTTGACACGGATGCGAGTGCGCTGACAAGTGGTTGTATGTGGAAGGAACATATATGGCAGCTGGATGCTGCCGTTCAGTGGCCGTGCTTACTTTGACTGTGCGATGGACGCCTGGGTTGGGCTCTCCATGGATCCTGGTGCCATTGGCCAACTCTGCTGCTGCGATGTGGTGTCAACGTTTGGCACCGGTGACGGGCAGTGCCCACCCGTGAAGCTCTGCAAGGAGCTGTCTAGTGAGAACCCAGACGTGAGGCGTGTAGGTGCCACCCTCCTCTACATGGGAAACCGAAGTGAATTCTGCCTCTTGGAGTGCATCTGCATCAAAGATGATCCTGCTGCTGAGATGAATGATGGTCCTGCTGGTGAGATGAAGGATGATCCTGCTGGTGAGATGAAGGATGATTCTGTCCATGATACCAGAGGTGACTCTGGTGAGATGAGTGATGATGATGACTCTGTTGGTGAGATGAATGACTCACGACACAGTGGCGATTTCTTTCGTCTAAAGACCTTCTTTCTGATGTATGACAAGAATGGAAACCTGAAAACTGGCAACCTCTGCCAGGTTCGGTGCTACGAAGTGCCTGAAGCAGTTTCTGAGTCAATCTGCAAGCATCCCGTTGCGTTCTCAATGTAATAATATTTGCCCGATGTATCCAGTAGTGTTGCATTCTGGATGTACTATTTGCCTTATGTGAACCGGTGGTTTCCTTTGCCCGTGTCAATTCTGTCCTTATATAAATCATAAGTTAATTGGAGTTTGCTTTCTATGCATGAATCTTTGGTACCCATGTCATCAGTCACGAGTTCCTTACCGTCCTAGGCCGCAACCACCCTATGAGCCACTATGAGGTGAACATATTTCGCCTTACCAGATTGTTGAGTCCTCTTGTTTTGTTATGAACTCGTGAACTAAGTCATGCAAGAACTATGAAGCCTGAAAGAAACCATTAAGGATGCAACGTAGTGCCAAAAATGCAAGATAGTTATATCTATGACAACGATGAGGATGCAATGAGATGCATTGTGGGAACTGTGGGAGTAATTCTGTTAACACTTCAATCATTACAGTCAAATAAATTTATTTATATTCTAAATTTGGACGCACAATTTGTGGATGCGAATAATTGAAATGCAATTCGATGGAATGGTTTTATCATATAAGTTTAAATTTGAATTGCGATGTTTGAAATTCTGAATTTAAACATGGTTGAATTCTATACGATGATGGGGATCTTGCCCTCATTGTTTATTATTAATCAGTTTAAAATTTTCATTTGTCCTGGTTTTAGGAATTTTCTAAATATTTTATCATCCATAGCAACTCACACGCATATAGTTCCACATAAATACAAAGAAACAAATATACAAGAACCATCCACGTTACAGGGTAATAAAAGCAGGCATATGACCGAGACACATATGGTGAACTTGCTAAATTACCTATACAAGTTGGTTTATGAACACCTGGCTCTGGGGTATCACCATTCATCATTAGTTCATTCCAGAACTGCACACACCTGAAAGCTCAAGGTCCCTGCATTGCTTCTGTGAAATCGGGACCCCTGGGGCTCTGGATGGCTCAAAGTGGCAGCTCAAAGATCTCCTCTTCCCTTGCGGCGATGTGCTTCCTGCAGATCCATGCAATGCGGCCGTCATCTCTGTAACGAACCCTCCACAGGCCAAATCTCTGTGCTATGTCCATCCCTGTCAAAACCCCTTGCCCTTTCAAGAAATCCACAAGCCACTGTCTTGCTGTCTTCATATCCTCTACCATATCACTTGCGCCACCTTGGTTGCTGTTCTTCCTCCCTCTTCCATACACTGCTGCTGCACCTAAAGCTCCCACCGACGTGGCGGACGCAGCCGCGCCATACATGGCTGAGGAGTCCAGCAGGTGCACCACTTCCCTGCTCAGGTCAGGTATCATTTCCCCCATCCCAACAATGAAATGGGCGCCGATCTTCAGAGCAAAGGTCAGCAGCTTCATGAACTTGCTCATGTAAGGCAGCAAGGATTTCACCGTCTGGTTGTCCACTTGAATCAGGTCACAGCCGAGCTGGTCTTCTACTACATGCATTTCTCTTCGGAACTCACACAGCATGTGCACCCGTAGGGATCGCATCCCAGGCAGTATTCTTGTGACCAGCTGTTTAGATCGGTTGTCCAGGCTTACAAGATAGAACATCTGAGGCACTTTCCTTTCCTCCAACTGGATGTTGTAATTCATCACATAGTCCATTTTCCTGTGGAGTTCAGTCACAAGGTGATACTCATAATACCTCAAGCTTGCTATTTCCTCCTTGAGGTCCCTTATTCCTTGTTCCACTCTCTTCAGTCTTTGGAGAACCATCTCAACACCTTTTGCAATGCCTAATATGGAAGGGTCGACCATATCTGTTTCAGGGATGGTTTCAGGTTGCTGCTGATTGTCTGGGGTGACAGCAAGTTCAGTTGCGAGGTGCTGTAGATCATAGTACCTATGGTGTAGAACTTCATGGAAGTCATCATCTGACAGCATATCTCTGGCATGGTCTGATCCTGATCGTAAAATAATCCTTTTATTGCTTTCAATTGCACTCCATGTGTGCTCATATTCATATATGCTTTCTGCTGGCAACGACAAAAGAATTTGCTTTATTCTTTTCAGAGGCAGCTGCTGTGTTTGGAGGAACCTATGTGGTATGAGATACTTTACACAGTCCGTTCTGATAATGCTTTCCTCAAACATCAAACTGGAAGACAAGTTTAGTATGGTAGGGATTATTAACTTGTGGAATATCCTGATCATGTCAGTAACACTTTTGCTGGAGCATGCAAGCACATCTATGGATGAGTCTTTCTTTCCCAGCTCCACTCTTACATGGACACCATTGATCACTGTATAAATAAGGTTTTTCTCCAAGTTGTAGAGTGCATCCTGTTGTCCCAGGCACATGATTTTATTGTGCAGCCGAACCTGGGAAAAAAGTATTCCTTCATAAATTCAAAAATATATATAGAAACTAATTCTGGTTATTGTCAATATGTATCTCCAAATAGCATGCATATCACTTTTGGCAGCTATACTAGTAGTTAGAAAAACAGATGTTTTACCTGAAGCCTTGGAAAGAAATCACTTGTTAAAAACATGTGTGTATCTTTGCAATCAAGACACCTTCCTACATATCTGCATTCTGGCATGTTTAAGTCCCACTGTTGAGTCCCTTTGCTTCCCTCAAGAATAGCTGGTACTAGAAGTAATGTGTTTGGGTTCCCAGGATCCTGTTCATAACACAATTCGAGTTTCAATAGCAAATTAATGACATCACTACCCTGGAAGGATGCACCAGCTCTCCAGTTTGACCCTTGAAGTTGGTTGCACAGCTTCTCTTGTAGAATCTTCTCCAGCTCTTGTTTGTGGACAAAGCCACTTCTTTCTGTATTGATTGATTTCAGTGCAGCTAGTTGGCTGAGGACATCTCGACAGAACCAATTGCAATCCATGATCAGCACTCCAATCTCCTCGAAAAATATGATTTCACCCAAGTTATGCAGCGATCTTGCAACAGCACGCCTTCTTGCATCCACTTTCTCCACATTATCACGCCTTGATCTCAATCTTAGTGCTGGAACGTTGAGTTGACATATCTCACGGAATTCAGACCATTTGATTACAGCTTTATTGTTCTTCAGCCTCCAGTCATGCAAAATTCTAACCAAATCACTGCATACTTCATAAACTTGAGGTACTTGCTGGAGAATTGTCTTGGTTGTAATCCGCAAGTGGTGAGTGAGTCTACTAACCGAAACCAATGATCTTGCATCCACAGCAAAAACAGTGGGGTAAATCTCTGCATATGAATGAAAGTCTTCTCTGAGCCTTTGTACAAGTGCAGCAATTGGCTCTAACCCTTCTGGTAGATGAGCTACCTTGTCATAATGGGTGAGGACTATGGTTACACTGGGAAGAAACAGTTGTGAAACTTTCTTAGAATTCGAAACCAAAAACTTCAGCCAATATATCAGCTCCCGTTCAATCTGATCTACACTTTTGGGATATCTATTAGCAGGGTTTGTGACCAAGCTAGATACAATAATGAAAAAACATGGACCACCATGCACCAGAAACATAAAGTCCTGCAAGGTAAACCTCTCCTGGTGTCCATCAAGATTACACATCGTCAACTTTGTGTTGCCATCAAAGAAAGAATTAATCTTATTCACACTGGTGCAGGCCATTTGCTCAACTGGAGTCTTCGAAGTACTTGTTACATCCATGCAGGGTGACTTTAATGGGTCCATGCACTCGTTTATGGAGTTATGTAGCGTGCTCTTATCTGCATGGCCACACAAATTGGATTATCAGTTGCAATGGAAAATTGAAAATATCAGTTTTCCCCTTTCATTTCTTCTTTTGCATGAGTGGGATATAGATATTCTAAACCATCAAGTGAACGGCAACAAAATCTAGGTCTTAATTTAGCAGGTTAGTAAAGCAGTGAATTCGGTATTTTTCTACACTACTTAAGTAGCAATTCCTCAAGCCAAAAGAAAAATAATGATAAATAGAATATGCTAATGATGTAGCTGCTTAATTTCTACAATAAAGGGGAGGCTAATAATAGAGAATGCTGATATACCTGCTGATTCATGGCCACACAGAAAAACGCGGCAACAAGTAGGAACACTTAATGGCAAATCGAGAAAATCATTTGGCAGAGCAAGATTCCCATTCTGACAGAGCTTCTCATAAATTTGTTCCGTTTTACCAGATATATGCAAAGGTGTTCCATGCAGGTCAATTTCTTCAATCCAAGGATTAACATCTAAAGTGCCCATAATTGTCTGCAGGGTTACCTCCCCCTCAACTCCCTTGCAGCCTCTCAAAGACAAGCTTCGAAGAGTGGCATTCCTCTCTAAACTAATAAAGATTTTGACAACATCAGTCGGCTTCAAACTTGCATCATTGCATATTGCCAGCTGAATTAGGCTCTGGTTTGTCTCCAACATCTGCAAGATTGCAGTTACACCATACCTTCCTATCTTCGCCCGCTCTCCTCCAATACTCAAAACCTTCAATGTGGTATTGGCTTGTTTCTGAAGCGAAGAAAAAGTGCTAAGAGGGCATAGCAAATGCTCCAACCCTACTCCACCAAATTTATTGCCATCCAAATTCAAGTTCTCTAAAAAGGTGTTCTTGAAGAGCCCTGCAGCTACATACACCGCTGCTTTGTTCCCAAGGGAACACTTGCTAAGTTTGATGGTTTTCAGGCTCTTGTTCCGTTCAAGGACTCCTCTAAGCTCTTTGGTCCATTTGGACCTTAGTGGGACACTTGACATGTCCAGTGTTGTCACTGTGGTATTCCATGCCAGAGCACAAGCAACCCGTTGAAGTCCTGTGGAGTTAATGTTGTTGTAGATCCTCATGCTCCCAGTCTCAGGCAGAAATTCAACAATGTTACAGCTGTTCATGCCACCTTTACCGCCGCGACTGTGTCCCCATATGTGAACCTCCACTCTGCGGTTGCGTGCCAGCACAGCAGAGACAAGTGGAGCCACTGGAATGGAGCTGTTGTCAAGTATGATCAGCTTCTTCAGCATATAGTTCACCTCAATCATCTTGGAGAGTTCCTCTGCCCCCTTGGAACCTATGGAGTCCTCCCATATTTGGAACTCCTCCACACTTCTGTTGTTTGCCAATGCTGAAGCGAGCAAGGTGGCACCAGTCGACCCAATTCTACATTCAGAGAAAATAACGGCTTTGATGGTGCTGTTGTTTTGAAGCATTTCTGAGAGAGGAGCAAGAGGAACTGTTGATTTTGCGCTGAAAACATTCTTCTGGAATTCCACCTGCTTCACACTTGAGCCTGGGCCTAAAAATGAACAGAGAAGCTGCAACCCCTCAATCTGCCATTCAATACCATGGAATAGGAGGTCCGTCAAATTTCTGTACTTCTCTTTGTTCTCCACAAGGCGATAAAGAAACCAGTGCAGGAAGTTGACATCACCGTTGTCCTTGTAGACATGAACTCTTAGTGATCTCTCACTTTCCATGGACAAGCCTGATGTCAAGTTTGCTGGAACCTGGTAGAATGCAATGTTCTCCACATTGTTATAAGCCTGCAAATCAACATCTCCAATATCTCTGGTATACTCCTTCGGAGTTATTGTGACCATCCTGTCACCCATGCTTCAGAGGGGATGGTGGAGGGTAGATGAATAAGGGAGAGGAGGCAGAGGTTCCCTTTACCATGCAAGGAGAGTTCAGATGTATAGTTTCATGGAACAGTATGCTTTTCACAGTAAGAAGTCACATGTTGCAATTTGCAAACACTGAACGTGGTGTGGAAATATAACAGATGGAGATGCATCAGATTCCTGCCTTGTCAAGGGAGCATCATAAAGAAAGAAAGAACCTTTAGCTTGCTTTGCTGACCTAGAGTCCTAGAGAGAGACAACTGGTGAATGAAATAAATAAAGTTCAACTATACAAGAATCTGAAAGCAAATGACGTGAGAAAGGAATAGCATCATCTCTCAAGCAACCCCAGAATTATTTAATTTATTTCATATAATAATATACCAGGAACTCAAAGTTGTCTATTGTCCTCATGTAAATATTCTGATATTATGCACACTATGTGTATGTCCCATACCACCTAGGCGCAGGATTAGCACAATCATTGTTAAAAAAAACTATACTATTTAATCGTTTGTTTTCATTTGCATCATACCATAAACAAAAATATTTATCTTCAAATGAAGATACATTAGTATTAGTGACAATATAAATCCTTTTCCAGTGTACCAACTTTTGTATTTCGTTGTGCCAGCATCACATGCTTCATTCAAAGGAAAGAGAGATTCTCATATTTGCCCATGAAGTAAGGAATACTGGCCTTCAGTTTTTAGGAAAGCAAAGGGAAGGGACTGTTGTTTTTCCCTCTTATTTTACACGACCACACAACCCATACTATCTACCTCCACAGTTGTCAGTTCCAAAGTACACAAACTTGAGCCATAGCACCTAGTAGTTGAAAGAAGGCAGCATGCATACTTTCTTACCACCAAATGCAGGCAGAGTGAAGAGTTGGGATCTAAAGAAGCAGGCCACAACAAAGATGACACTACTCCTTTATTTGATCCTCCACTTCCTTTCAGCATCGTCCCAGCAAGGTAAGAGGATATCTGCTAGATCCTGATTCCCAAAGGCTCGTGTGCTCCTTCTCCCCTTGCCCCGTCTGATTGCCTGGTGTTTTTCTCATAACAAACTTTGAAATTGACTTAAAGTTTTAGATTCCCACCAGCAAGATCTTAGACAGTAACAGTCTGGAAAATGCGATAGGTTAACATCTGAGCAGCCATGACAATTACCAAAGTTAAAAGATGTTTATAAAAGCTAAAACAAAGCAATAACCTATAAACAAAAAACATATTTCTTTAATATGATATACAAGATAATGGAAGATAGTATACGTGAAAATGTAGAACAGTATATACTGAGTTATCAACTCATTTACTATAATCATTCAAGAAGATATGTACCATGCTAATGGGAAAAAAAACAGAGATATTCCTCAACCATGCTTCGAGATCGAGATCCACATCCACTACACAAAGTATCATATAATTTTTTTTTATCACAGTATACATTCATTGTTCCAGAATAGACCGCCAGAGGATGGTCACAGTATGAAAAGATCATTGTCATGGGTTGCTAACAAGATATGTCCAGCCATAACTTTGTTACTAGAGCATATAGTGCAAGCAGTAGTACTAATACCATGCCGATGCATCACAAATATATTAATATAATGCCTTGTTTAGATTCTCAAGTACATGCAAAGATGAGCATGGAAACGGGAAAGGATACAATAACTGAAATTTGAATTCATGGCTGTCAGAAAATAATCAGTCAATTAAGAATCATTATGCGTTTTCATGCAATTAGATGATTGAAACTGGGAGAAGCAATGGTGCATAGCAGATGAGCAAACATCAGATGATGTCTTACAGCAAGCTCTTAACTGGGCATGCAGTCCCGGTGGTGCAGACTGCACCATGATTGAGCCAAACAAATCTTGCTATCTTTCAATACTGTCAAAGCCCATGCATCATAATTCATATGCCTTCGACAGCTACTGGAAAAAGTTCAAGAAACATGGTGGTACTTGCTACTTCAATGCAGCTGCAATCGTCACCAACCTAGATCCAACTATACTTCTAACCTGGACTCTGAAAGTTTGAACCATTTCAAGTCTTATTCTTACACCATTCGCTTAATGCCACCTTGCAGGTCACAATTGCTGTCATTTTGAGCCGGCGATCTAGTATGAAGTATGCAGGTCACAGTTCCTGTCATTCCCGACCTATATTCTGTTGATTCAGAAAATGAAGAGAAAAGCTGGCTTCACCGCAAACTTTCTCCTCATGAGAGCATGTTGTTACTTGGAGTTTTGAAAACATGGATGGTTACAGAAGGCAACAGCTGACATGCTGCTCCAAACTGCAAATGTTTCAATTATTTCATGTGAATTTTAATCAGAACGTGCTTTCACTTTTAACCATGTATCTGGTTTTATGCCAATGCAAATGGTTGGAAGAGTTTCCAATGACATGTAAAAGTGTATACAAGAATACTTCCTATGATCCCTTATATAAGTCCATTAGGACATCAACACCGTCTCCAAAATGACATGCAATATCCATGGAAATATATCACTGGAAATAGAAAGAACTAAATATTATGAAAATATATGAGAGGCAATTTTAAGTTACCAATCTACATGCTTTTTTAGAAATTGATGGAATGATGGTCAAAGTGAACAAGGTTTACCTTAGGACAAACCAAGGTGGAGTTATATTTGGGATCAGAGGCAGCAAACAATTAGCACAAATCAATAACCATTTTGTACAGCATTGAGTTGGGGCTGGACAGCCGGTGATACAAGAGGAATTCTCCAGAATATGGTCAACCATTCTATACAAATACTAGTCCGCAAAGTCAAAGTCCAGAATGGTGTCTACTGTACAGAGTATTAGACATGTTTTGCCAACAAAATGAGCTCATATTATGGATGGAAGCAAGAAGACAAGCAGGCAAGCAGCAATCATGCTGATTTGATTGATCATATTTGCCAAGCCAATAAAAAAGTTGAAATGGCAAAATGGCAAAGCTGGAAAGGCAACCCCAGGCTTTGAACAAGATAATTATGAAATCTTATTGAGTCAACGAAACAGGAGAAGTAGTTTCCTTGGCATGGCCAATCGAACAGAAACCAGAAGGAGCATGTCATACTTAGGTACAAACAAGAAAGGATGGACTGCATTATTTAACCAAAGGTTCATACAGTACAAGTACAAGTACAATCCCATAACCTAATAAAGTAGCAAATACAGAGCTTCAAGAATTTATGTTTTATTGGCTAAAGCACAATTCAATCAGAAGAGAAGGCTGGCCCAAGCAGCGATGAATGCAAAGCCACCCAGTGGAGCCGGTGAAGAATACTTCCTGTCTTCAAGATAAGCCACAGTGTAGCACCTAAATGAGAATGACCCATGCTACATTAATAATGATTTTATAATTCACAATTCCCATAAAACGAAAGATAACTCAAGAAAGCATTCCTCCCTATTTTTGTTGCTTTTTCCAGATGATTTACATTTTGATTAGAGAGGTACATGTGCTTACGTTCCAGAGAAGAACACGATTCCAGCAGTGAGAAGCCCTCCAAACTGCAAGACAAGAATCGGGCACAGTGCGTGTGAATCACGAGCGCTAGAGTAACATCAAAGTGTTAAGGTAACGGCAACAGTACAGAAATACTGACAATGTTGGGGTGTTTTGTGATGGGAGCCCCGAGCAGCGCGGCGGTGTGGACGAGATGGTACAGGGACGCGGTGTGCCAAACCTGCCAAAATTATCCCCAATTCGCAAGAGGCGGATCAACAAGCTGGGATGCACGAATCGAAAATAGCAGCGGAATGCGGATGTGGCAGGAGTAGGACGTCACCTACCTCCTTGTACGCGGGGTTCTTGGGGCGGAACATGTGCGCGCCGTAGGTGCCGAGTCCCAGGGCAGCAACCCCTGCTCAAACTCAGCCGCTCACCCCATTGGTCCGATTAAGCAAACAGCAAGAGGAGGGCGCGCGAGGGAGAAGAGAAGGACGGGTTACCGGAGACGGCGGCCACCTTGTGCCACAGCATCGGATCCGTCGGCGCCACCATCCTCTTCTACCCCCGGTTGTTCGTCTCCTTGACTTTGCTTCTGCTCTGCTCTGCTCTCTCCTCCTTCCTCGTCGCGCTGGTCGTCGGGCAGTCCAGTCCTTTTGCGGGCGTCAGTTTCGTGACGACGGCCGATTAAGAGCACGGCCCAAGAGGAACCCTCGGCTGGGCTGGGCTGGGCCAGTTTCAGGGAAACAGGGTAGGGCGAGGAAATTCGCGGATTTGGCGCTACATTCCTGTTCGAAACATTGAAATCCCCCTTGATTGAGGGCCCTGATGGCCCTGCTCGGCGTGCAGCAAAAGGCGCCGCTGCTGACACGAGTGACAGCAGGCGTGAGGCGTTCACCTTTGCGAAACAAAAGGGGGGCGTCGTCAGCGAACACCGACCGAGGCGAAACGCGACGGGATCGCGCACACCACCCACGGTAGGGGAGGAGAGAGGCGATTTGAATTTCGAACGCCGCCGGCCGCTCCTCATTCCCCAATCCCCATCGACCGCCTGCCCCCTCCCCTCCCCTACGGGCTCCGGCCGCCACCGCTTCGCAGGCAGGCAGAGATGAAGAAGGCGTCCGCGGCCTCGCGCTACGCGGCCTACGACTCCCCGTCCCCGTCCCCGTCGCCGCGCCGCGCCCCCGCGACACCGGGAGGAGGAGCGCACGGGAGCAGCAGCCGCGCGCTGGTGGTCTCGGGGAGATCCGGGCGCGACTTGCTAGGCGCCAAGCCGCAGCCTCACCACCAGGGCAACCTGGGCTCCGTGCTCCGGCGGCTCATATCCATGGACAAGAAGCCGCCTTCCGCCAAGGGCCACCTCCCGGTCCCTCCTGCCGCCGCCGCCGCGGCGAAGAACAACGGCGGCGGGAAGCTGCCGGGACTGTCGCAGAAGCTGTTCCAGAAGGGCTCGTCCACCGACGCGGCGGCGGCGGCGGCCAAGAAGACCAAGGCCCTGACGGACGTCAAGAACGGCGGCAACAACGCCAACACGCGGACGCTCGCCATGGTGCTGCGCAGTGAGCGGGAGCTCCTGGCGCAGAGCAAGGCGCAGGAGGACGAGATCGCCGCGCTCCGCCTCCAGCTCGAGAACAAGGACCGGGAGGTGGAGCGGCTCAAGGACCTCTGCCTGCGCCAGCGGGAGGAGATCAGGACGCTCAAAGACGCCGTCCTGTTCCCGGACGAGCAGACGGAGCCGGAGCCGGAGCCGGACCGCCGCCTCCGGGACGAGATCTCCACGCTCACTGGCCAGATCCAGTGCCTCGCGCAGGAGCTCGCCCAGGCATGTTCCTTGTCACGGTCTCGCCGTGTGTGCTTGGCTTTTGTGCCCCGGTGGTCGATTTCTAATGCTCCGCCGCTTGCTGTTTCACTCTCTGCAGGTTAAGGCCGAGAAGCACTCGGCAAGGTCGTGCTTTGACGATGAAGGTGATGGATACTGCTCTTCCCCTAGGACGCCGGGGTTTAAAGAGGAGACCGCTTTCTCTCTGGTGTGTTCGATTGCCCCACCATTTGTTTGTTCTTACTTCTTATGCAGTGTCATTTACATTTGACACGGCACGATTGACATGTTGATATGCTGTCTACCAAATTACACCTTTTGAGTTGTATCCCATGCGGCCTGATTATTGAATTAGTGGTATGCCTGATTACCAATTAATCTGTAGGTCAAGCAAAGTAAGATGGGGAATAAGCGCATTGCTTTCTTGATAGCATTTTCAACCTGTATTTTTTTCTATATAATTGTTTACATATTTTGTGTCTATTTGTCTTATGTATTCTGAGGTGCCGAACAAGCAAAACGGAAAATGGCCACTTCACTCATTAGCTAGGAGCTATGTAGAGATGTGATAGACTGGCTGCATACATTATCAATTTGGTTAAATGGTTTCGGCTTCTAGTTCTTTCTTCTTTATTTAAGAAAGAGTGAATTTCACTGTAGGTTCATGAACTTTTCTCGAGATCTCATCTAGGTCCGTAAACTAAAAAAGCGGCCATCTAGGTCGATAAACTTTTTCCAAGATCTCATCTAGGTCCGCAAACTAAATAAGCAGTCATCTAGGTCCATAAACTTTTAAAAGTGGTCATCTAGGTCCATAAACTTTTAAAGAGTTGTCGTCAAGGTCAGGCTCGTCGCCACCGCCTTGGACCTAGAGGACAGCTCTTAAAAAATTCATGGACCTGGACGATAGCTTTTTAAAAGTTCATGGACCCAGATGACCACTTATTTAGTTTGCGGACCTAGATGAGACCTCACAAAAGTTGATGGACCTAGATGACCGTTTTTTAGTTTGCGGACCTAGGTGAGATCTTGGGAAAAGTTCATGGACCTGCAGTGAAATTCACTCTTTAAGAAAACATGAGTGCCTACCTTTTTTTGTCTATAGTTCTATCATATACAATGCACACTCTTCTCTAGCACTGTAAACAATGCACGCTCTTCTCCACACATTAGCTAGGAGCTGTGTAGAGATATGATAGACTGGCTGCATGCATTGGTAATTTGGTTAATGGTTTCAGCTTTAGTTCTCTCTTCTTTATTGAAGAAAACATGAGTGCCTACTTCTTTTTAGCTATTGTTCTATGATTGCTGCATAAACGATGCACACTCTTCTCTAGCACTGTAAAATATACAAAAATTGTGTTCCATGTTAACAGGTGCCTAGTTGCCAGCACAAACAGGCTTTACCTCACTTGGCTAATGGTCTATTCTTCCTTCTTTGCTGTCTAACACAGGAATGCAGCATTGGGGAGGCTGAGACACCAAATTATGGTAGCCCAGATGAAATGTTCAGCAAGGACCTTAATCCTTGCCTGACCCCCTGCATTGCCAAGAGCAAATCCGATGTATCTGCACAATTCCAGTCTTCTTCCCACTTCTCAAAGGTGAATTTCTTCTCCGATCATTTTTCTGTTGACCTCAAGTGAAAGCAAAGACATCCATAATAACATTTTTTTTGTCGTGTATATCTTGTACTTGCCAGGAATCCAGTGGTTCTCATCGCAGCAGCAAGGCAAGAGCAGACCGCTCTTACAATTCTCTTGGCAGGCCAATGTCGAAGAGCTCTGATCATCACAAGCCTACCTCAGGCACCAGCAGCAAACGGCGAGTATACAAATCTGACCAAGACAAGATCTATCAGAACCTGTTTTGAGTTCATCATCATCATCATGAACGTGCCACTGAAGGCCGCCTCTGGCCTCTGCTATGTGAATTATTTACAAGTATGCGGACTTTTATGGTCTGTTGATATTGGTTTTTAAACCGCATAATAACAGTGCTCATGATCTAGCAGTGAATGCAATCTTGGTTTGTTTTGTTGTGTTGTGTTCTTGCTTGCCCAGCTATTTGCAATGCCCGTTTGACTTTGCTATGACATGGTTTATGGTTGGATGAATGTGCAAATTCTCTTTGTTTTTAAGATTGTGCACAAAGTCATTTGGATTGCGATCCATGGGTTAGTTGTGTATGGGAATGTGATAATGATTTAGCATATGCATCATGTTGTCGGAGTGTAACAGATGGGTGGATTGTCTTTGCTGATCGGTGCAGGTAACAGGTGTTTTGCAAAGTGAAATCACTGTAATATAAACCCCCCTTTTCTTTCTGAGAAATGCAAATCTTTTCCAGGGAGATCCAATATCTGAAATCTTTTATATTAGCAGCTATCTTCATTGGTCAGCAATACTGTTAACTTTTACTTTTAAAGAATCTAGATCTAGATAAACGTTTGACTGAACGGATCTCTGAATTATGTTTCGATTGAAGGGATCTCTGAATTAGCACGAGCTCTTGTAGACAGTTGGAGCTTAACTGAAAGAACCAAAGTCTTGCAAGAGGCGAGACCGTCGGATGAAGCAATGGACGGTCCGGATCTGAGATCACCAAATACAGCTCGAGTGTAACTGCCAACCTGGACCCGAGTCCACTTCTGAGTTCTGACCGACTGACCTTCCTCCCCTCTCTCTTCGATTTCGATGGTCGTCTTCTCCGCGACACCTCGATCCCCAAATCCCCAATCCGACATCTCAAAAGAAAAAAAAAATCCCCAATCCGAACCAAACCCAGATCTCCCGAAAATCCTCAACCTCCAATCGACCCTCCCCTCCTCGCCGTTGCCCCTTCCAATCCGAACCCAATTCCGCTCGATGCGATTAGCAGCGGCGGCGTAGCGAACCGGCGCGTTCGCTAGGGTTAGGGTTTCAGGGTTTGCGCTAGGGTTTGGGTTCGCGATGGGGCGGTCCCGCGGCGTGCCGAATTCCGGCGACGACGACACCGGCCACAGGTTCCGCACGCTCCTCCGTCCCCGATTTGCGATTTTGTTCTGCTACCTCGCGTGTTCTGATGGTGCTGGTTGCAGGTCGAAGCGGAGGAGGGTGTCGTCGAGCGGGGATGCGACGGACACCATTTCCGCGGCCATGGGAGGACTAGGCGAGGGAGGGGGCAAGAAAGCGCTGTACCACTGCAACTACTGTAATAAGGACATTTCCGGGAAGATACGGATCAAATGCTCCAAGTGCCCTGACTTCGACCTATGCGTCGAGTGCTTCTCCGTCGGAGCTGAAGTCACCCCGCACCGGAGCAACCATCCTTACAGGGTCATGGTTAGTGTATTCTAGCTTTTGCTGTCGTTGGCTGACTTATGTTTTGGGTAGCACTCCACTAACTTTCAGTTGCGGTACAGTGCTTATTTGATTTGCCAGCCTCCAAAGTCAGTCGTAATTTGTCATAGTCTAGTTGATGCTAGCATTGCGAGGGCACATACAAGCTGCAGCTGCAACAGTTAATTGTTTACTGGAACATTTTGAGCTGCTGAGCTGTGACGAGTTAAAATCAGAAGTTCAAAACCAACTTCTACCTAAGTTAAAATGAAATGAAGCAGAGAAGTGTAGCACCCAAAGCCTAATTGACACAAACATTAAGCCTTTTGTCCTTGCTCACTGAAGTACCCTCATGCTTATTATTCATTAATCCAAGTAAGCTCTTCTTACCTTGCTTACCCAAAGTGTCTTATGGTTTCATCATTGTTTAGCTAAAGTACATTAGTACTTAATCCTTTCTTAACACTGTAGCTAACCAAGAAGTCACAACAAATATCTATGTGATCCCTTAAATACTTAGTGTTGTATATGCTGTGGAGGTTGATACTACTGATGTATGCTGTGGAGGTTGATACTACTGATGTATGCTGTGGAGGTTGATACTACTGATGTATGCTGTGGAGGTTGATACTACTGATGTATGCTGTGGAGGTTGCTACTACTGATGGTGTCTTGACTTGAATGATATTTTGCAACAGGACAACCTGTCTTTCCCACTTATTTGCCCGGATTGGAATGCAGATGAAGAAATCCTTCTTCTTGAGGTAATGTTGTGTCTGTGTGCTACATTTACTTCCTGGGCATTGTGTTTTGATTGTTTGCCCGTCATGATTGAAGGGAATTGAAATGTATGGTCTGGGAAACTGGCTTGAAGTTGCAGAGCATGTTGGTACCAAGTCGAAGTTACAGTGCATTGATCATTATACAACAGCATACCTGAAGTCACCTTGTTATCCCCTCCCGGTAACTATTCTCCCCACCTGTTTGTATGTGCAATAAATGAGTTGGGTACTTCTTAATTCAATGCTACCTCATGATTGTAGGATATGTCTCATGTTAATGGCAAGAACAGGAAGGAGCTTCTCGCTATGGCTAAAGTGCAGGGTGAGAGTAAAAAAGGTGAGTCATGATTTGTTTTTTAGGTAATGGAAACAGTGAGTGCATTTTGTTGAGCATATGAAGACTTGACTTTAATGGGAGATCTTTTGTTCATCGGGTTTGGTTCATGGCTTCATGCTTGCTGACCTGGTTCAGTACATGTTAGTTGGTCATAGGTGACACATTTTAGTGTTTTAGGTGGAATTTGCATGCAGTATGTGGTCTTTGGCTACAATTTAACACGTATTTGGTCACATCTTGAAATATTGAGGTTGTGTTTGCCATTGTGGTGGCTTTGCAAAAGCATTTAACTTGTACTTTGGATATAGTGTTTAGTCAAAGGTTTTCTTTTTGGAGCGATGGCACCAGAATCATACTGGAATCTGTAAAAAATCCCATAACTAACTAAATTCCCTAGTGTATTTGGTCTTATGAAAAAAAGCGTCCCGTGTTGATCTCATATCCATACTCCTGAATTTTTTGGGTTGTGGGTTTAATGGAAAGAATGTGTATGCACATTGCCCCCAATCCCTTCAGCAGTAGCAGCTGCATGAACCACAAGGTTCTGCACACGTGCACAAGCTGATAATCAAATAAGAGCAGCTCCAGCGGTTGTTCGAACCGAACTGACAACGTTCGATTTGGTTCTACACGGTTTGCTGGCTCTAGTGTATGTGGGTCCCAAAAGCAAATAAAACTACTCTTTGTCTCCGCTCGTGTTTGTCCTGGACCGCAGGAAGCTAGGCCGGTCAGGCACAGCAGTATACTATTTTATTCAGTTGAGTATAAGCGGAGGCAGCTGAGTTCGCATGCTACAATGTTGACGGTTCGGTAAAAGCTGCTGACGGTTCGATTTTGAAGCACACTGGAGCTGCTCTAAGAAAAAAAATCCAATAACGCTGCTGCTATAAGTTTTTATGCAACTCTGTAATGATTTTGATTGTGGGAATGTAGGTTACTTTCTAACTGCTGCCTTGTACTTGTACTATTCAATTACAAAAAGAAGAATGGCAACAGTCGATAGACATTTGAAAAGATGATATCATACTATTTTGGTCTGTTTTTATATCTCAAATTTCTTCTTGGCTCATATAGGGACTTCACTGTTACCTGGTGAACTGACTCCTAAGGCTGAATCTCCATTTTCTCCCTCCAGGGTCAAGTATGACATTGTTTATCTATGAATACCTAAGAATATGTCATGTTAGCTTCAACGAGGCTTGTTACCAGCTATTTATCTTGCATAGGTTGGAAGATGCACTTGGAGATGGTCCAACGGGTCGATCTCCTTCACACATGGCTGGTGGTATGTATTTGGAATGACCAGTTAGGCCAATCCAATCCCGAATACTGCTGCTTTGGTCTATGTCAACAGATGCTATTATACTGTGCTAATTCTTGTTGATCTACTGCAGGTGCAAATAAAAAAGCTTCAAATGCTGGACAGATCAAAGATGGTGCTAACATATCAAAAGTTGAAGGTATCATAGATTAATACATCACTGTTATTTTCTAGTTTTGACGCACTCAGCACACAGCGTTCGTCAATGCCCTTGAGTCAATAACGACCAGATTGCTGTTCTCTTATCAGTGATGATGGACGAATTAAATTGAAGCAAAACAATTTTAGAATGAATTCGTACTTTATTTAATGTTATAGGTATGTTTCATCAAGAATGTCAAATCACATTATTAAGAATTGGGATGCTCAAAATTATTGGCAGTGCTGTATCCTTTTCTTTAACTAAAGGGTTTTTTGTTGGAAATATATAAGAAATGAAATGGAGAAAGATGATCTCTTTATGGCATGGTGTGAAATGGGGAAATATATATTCTTCTTAAATTAATGTGGTTCGAGGTTTTTTTCTAACTCACATTACTGCGTAAATCCCACTGAGCCTTGGCATATTTGATTTGTATTTGCCAGATGGTCATGTTGATAGAAGTGTTGGTGTGAAGAAGCCCAGATATTCTGCAGATGAAGGCCCTTCATTGACTGAACTGAGTGGATACAATTCAAAGAGAAAAGAGTTTGATCCAGAGTATGATAATGATGCTGAACAAGCACTTGCTGAGATGGAATTTAAAGAAACTGATTCAGAAACTGATCGTGAGTTGAAACTGCGTGTGCTGCGTATTTACTTGTCCAGGTTTGTTTAGAGCAAAGCAAATTTTTTGTTCATATTAACCAGAAACAAGCTATATTATTTGTTCTATTTTTACTTCCTATGTTTGCAGTAGTTAATATTAAGATGAATTTTATGTTCACAATGCCTTAGCTGTGGGTTAATAGTGTAAGCAGGCATGTTTGTATGTTGATTTCATTAATTATAATGTTTAATAGTGCAAAGTAACTGTTGCCTCTGCAGGCTTGATGAAAGACAAAGGAGAAAAGATTTCATATTGGAAAGAAATTTACTATTCCCTAATCCCTTGGAGAAAGATCTTACAAATGAAGACAAGGAAGTTTACCATCGCTATAAGGTCTTCATGCGTTTTCTTTCCAAGGAGGAACATGAAGCCCTTGTTAGGAGTGTCATTGAGGAGCGAAAAATTCGGAGGAGAATTCAAGAGCTTCAGGTATATGGTGTTCATTGTGATACTAAAACAACTATAGAAATGCTTTCTTATTTAGAATTATTGTATTTGGAGTTCCACATCGGTGCTGTTATGCTTGTGCTACATGAAGCTGAGGAAGCGATTGTGGATAAAACTTACATGCAAAGGAACAGATATATTAAATTTAATCAAACATGTTGGCCTAGAATTAAATACTTATGTGTTTCTTTTTTGTTCTTATGAGGTAGGTTATCTGTGCCACAAATGTGCAATGAGCTGAAACACTCCTCAAACAAGAGAATATTAAACTAGCAGCGCGGTTCCTTTTCTATTAAATAAACAAAAGAAAATATACTGATAGTGCCAAAATTCTGTGGCATATAAAATTTGAACTTTTTGAACCATTCCTTATTCACATAGATGGATGCTAGGTAGGTCTGCACATATTGCAACATTCATAGTTTCTTAATTTCGTTTGTTCATCTCTTTTATTCCCAATTGTTCCACCCAGCATACACATTGGGTCAATCAATTACCTGTTTGTTCTTCATTTCCAGATGTTCTTGTGAGGGACCTTATGATATTTAGTGCACTGACATTACATGTTTGATATCTCATCTTAAAGTTTTAAAAAAATCTCATATTGGAAGTTGTGCTTGAGTTTTTGTATAGTACAGTCTTGCATGCAATGATTTTTTTTACTATATTTTGCGTATGAAGGAAGCTTCCTTTTCTTTTGCGGGAAAACATGCAATAGAATGAATTGTGCTCCTGATCAATCTCGTTCTTGACATTTGTTATTGGTTTGTTAAAATCAAGTTCTGTACTGATCATATGTTTACCGACCTGTTTGTCTCTTCCCTTGAGGTTCTAGCAGCATCAATATTCTGTCATTATTTATTTTTATTTTGTTGACTCTCAGGAATGCCGTTCTGCTGGATGCCGTACACTGGCTGAAGCAAAGATACACCTAGAGCAAAAGAGGAAAAAGGAATACGAGCAAAATGCCCAAAAAGCTAAAGAAAGCGGTCAACTTGTTCCAAATAACAAATCAGTACAAAAGATGAATCGACCTATGAAAATTGAGTCCGATGGGAATTTGGATCCAAAGAAAGGTGGTGCTTGCTTAGATTCTCCTAAAACCACAGGACTTACAAGTGTTAAGCAGTGGGATGACTGGGATGTAGTTGGTCTTCCTGGGGCAGAGCTATTAAGTGCTAGCGTAAGTGCATTTCAGATCCAAGTGCCCTGTTCGATGTGCTCTCATTTATGCATATTAATCCTGTGGCCTTGATTGTACTTATTTGTTTTTATTACAGTAAAGAATGATCCCATCCATTTTATTTCAGGAAAAGCTTCTATGTTGTCGGAACCGATTACTACCCAGTCATTATCTGAGAATGCAGGAGGTGCTGATGCAGGAGATATTCAAGGGCAGTGTCCTCAAGAAAGAAGATGCACATGTCTTATTTAAGGTTGATCCTACCAAAGTAGATACTGTTTATGACATGGTAACAAAAAAGCTGGGCAACCATGAGGAGGCTCCAACTGTCTAGGTATGCTTTTGAGCCTGACCGTTGTGACTTGCCGAGAAACCAAATCTTGGTTTCACCTTTGCAGTGCGCCTGAACCATAGCTGAAGCTCCAATTCAATCGACCATAGTTAAAAACTGAAATTCGTGTCAATTGTCTGAAGCACAATAAGGCATTCCAGCCAAATTGTAAAATTATCGCCGGATGCGAATGTGTAGCATGAGTTGCCATTGCAGTTCTTTCCAAGAGGGTAGTTGCCATTGTTGAGAGTGTACTGTTGCGGATGTGCTAGTGCCTTGTTGTAGGTATAGCCGTATAGGGCCTGAGTTTATGTATCATCGTGTATGTAACATTTTCTGCCCTAACATTTATGCCATTGTACCAATATCAGACATTGATTATTAGCTATTACAATTCCATCTTGCAGCCAAATTGTTGTCTGTATGTAGTGATGATTTGCGTCTTTGTTCTGGTTGTTGGTTCGGTCAAGAGTATTGCCATCAGCCGGCTCTTGCTGTTCATTCGGATAAGAAACCAATATTCAGCATCACGAGATTGACCTTTTACATCACGAGAAGTGAATTCTTGGCACGAAGGTTGTCATCTCAGCTGCCCCAGTTGCTTCGTCTGACTTTGCAACTCAACGGGCAGGGACACAGCTCCTCGTTAAACTGCAGAAGTGTAGAGTTAAGTTGTCAAACCTGACTGTTCCATTTGAGTGTACTGCTTGGCTAACTGCGTGGAGCACTGGAGCTTGTGCCTTCTGCTGTTACACGTTGGGTTTTTTTATATATCCAAACGTTTTAAAACTACTCATAATTTGATCCCCTGATCTCGTGGGTGCTCAAAAGATAATCGTGCATTGAAAAAACTAACACTGCCGGGCAACCTGTGTGGAGGTTGTTTCGTTTCATCTGAAAATATCTGAAAACTATTCATAATACGATCCCGGTGATCTGGTCGCTCAAAAGATAAGAATACACCATTTTTTTAAAAAAAAATCGTGCAACCCATGCCGCTTTCTTGGGGAACGCCAGCCAGCAGTATTTTTCCAGCATCAGCCACCAGTATTTTTCTCCACATATCAGACACCTGCCGCCCCAGACGAACGGGGCAGGCTGGTACGTCCATTTCCCACGAAGGCACGAACCATAGAGCACAGTACTTGTAGACTTGTAGAATATATATATCAATATAAAAGGGAGACGGGTGGCGAGTGATTGGTGAACGGCAGTCTTCAACAGGCTGGTAGACCCGAGAGTCCGAGACACGTGATGGAGGACCCGGAAGCATGTGAGCAATCCGTGGGGTAGTTGGCATGTGTGGAGCGCGCACGGGCCGTGACCTTGCTGGCCGCGCGCATCCCCTGGCTATTCCCACGGCGAAATATACAAAGCCCCCTGCCCCCGGCAGCCGCGGCGCGACGAAGTGATGACCCGGCCCCCCTCGCCTCCCTGAACGAACGAAACCCACACCCACCACCACTCCACACTCCCACCTCCACCAGCGGCGGGCGGCGGAGGAAACCAAGCGACGCCCGGCGCGCGCGCGAGCGAGGGGAAGGGTCGAGAGCGGGGGATGGCGTCGCCGGGGGTGGTGGCCGCGGCGCTGCTGGTGGCGGCGCTGGCGGCGTTCTGCGGCACGGACCCGCTGCGGATGAGCAGCATGGTGGACTTCCCGGGCTTCGACGTGCACTTCGTGGACCTCCCGGACCCCGCCGAGATGCCGCCGCACGAGGACGCGCGCGAGCGGCTCCGTGGCGCGGAGGTGCGGTTCCGCGGCGAGGTGCAGGGGCCCGAGAGCGTGGCCTTCGACCCGCGGGGGCGCGGGCCGTACACGGGCGTCGCCGACGGGCGGGTCGTCTTCTGGGACGGCGAGCGGTGGGTGCCCTTCGCGACGTCGTCCCCGCGCTGGACGCAGGAGCTCTGCGGCGGGCCCAAGGCGTCGCCGCTCGAGTACCTCCCCAACGAGCACATCTGCGGCCGCCCGCTCGGGCTCCGGTTCGATAAGAACACGGGGGACCTCTACATCGCCGACGCCTACTTCGGCTTGCTCAAGGTCGGGCCCGAGGGCGGGCTCGCCACGCAGCTGGCGACGGAGGCCGAGGGCGTGCGCTTCAACTTCACCAACGACCTCGACCTCGACGACGAGGGCAACGTCTACTTCACTGACTCCAGTATCCACTACCAGAGACGGTTGATGCCATGCCCTCTCCTACCTTCCTCTACTTTGCCTAGCTTGTTTCATATTCATCTCTAACTGTAAACGTGTGGGTTTTTTTGTTTTTTTTTGTTGATAACATAAACGTGTGGGTTGGTTGGTTGTTGTTGGTTGGCTGGGTGAACACTTATTGCCATCTGGACTCTCTGGACATTAATTATTGCTAAATTCGGATCCGAAACAGTACAGCCCAAATATTTGGAAGGTCAACGTGGGTTACTCTACTTGTTTATCTTGACTACTACTAATTGATAGTATGTTTCTTCAAAAAAAATTGATAGTATGGCAGTAGACACCATGCTATGATCTGTTTGATCCCATCAGTAAGCACAATCACATGCTTTCCTACAAACCAACGAGGAAACTGAAGTAATATATAATAACCAATATAAAACGCATAAGTGGATCAAGTGCTTCTTCAGGGAAGACAGTCCTACTCTGATGTAACGTTTACATGTTTTATTAGCTTCGATTGTATCTTAAGGTGCTCCAACATAGTTATTGCTTATTGGAAACATTAGGATCCTATAACTGGAAGGTCAGCTTGGGTTAGTTTAGTTGTTATCTTGACTGCCAATTGATGTGGCAATATAGTTTGCTGCTGATCTTGTTTTTTTTAATCAAACCGCATTGATCCTTTGATCGGAGATCCCTTGATCACAACTTAGTTATTTTTTTAATCACGTGCTTTCCTCAAACAATGAAGAAACCAACGAAGTCAATATAAAAACCCAAAACGGATTAATTGCTTCTTTGAGGACAAGGACAATAGTCCTACTCTGTTGCAACTTTTACCTGTTTTAGCCGACTGTTCTACTTCGTTGTAATGTTTCACCTGTTTTAGTGTCTAAGCACTCACAACTCTATTTTCTACTGTTATTTCTTCTCCACCCAGGGGACCCTGCCTGAATTTCATTTTTACACTCTTATATTGGGACAGTCTACAGTGTCTCCTCAATTTGCAAAATAACAAGGAAATTGAAGTAACCAATCTAAGAAAAAAAAATGGATCAATTGCTTCTTCGGGACAACAATCCTACTCTGATGTGCTACCTGCTTACCTCCATCCTTTTTTATTTGACGTTGCAACCAACCACTTAGCCTATTCCCAGTACGATTATCCTGTCCAAATCATCATCTGCGGAGTATCAGCGAACGGAAGGAGTAACTTTTACCCGTTTTAGAGTCTATATTATGTCTTAAAGGCCCCAATTGTTCTACTCTGATGTAACACTCACCTGTTATATCAGGAGAGGAAGAGGATACAATGTATCCTCCATTTGCATACAAGTTTGCCAGATCTAAGTCACTTTGGATCTTGCAAAACCTATAGATGGATTTATTATTGATATGTTCTGTAACTTAAGTAAGTGTGGTCATTGATTTGCAGGAATTTCATGCAGTTGGTTTTCTCTGGAGATCCCTCTGGGAGGCTTTTGAAATACAACCCGCAAACAAAGGAAACGACAGTACTCCATAGCAACCTCCAATTTCCCAATGGTGTGTCCATGAGCAAGGATGGCTCGTTCTTTGTCTTCTGTGAAGGATCGCGCGGCAGGTCTGTGTTCTCTTTCGTACATTCAGTTTAAGCTTTCTTCACCTTTATATCAGTTACTCAATGTTTGTGTTCTTGTGGAGACAGGTTGAGCAGATACTGGTTGAAAGGAGAGAAAGCGGGAACCGTGGATCTTTTCGCCATCCTGCCTGGATTCCCAGACAATGTGAGGACCAATGAGAAGGGCGAGTTCTGGGTTGCAATTCACTGCCGACGCGGCCTGTATGCCCGGCTCATGAGCCGCCATGTCAAGATGAGGAAGTTCTTGCTCAGCCTCCCGATCCCGGCCAAGTACCACTACCTGATGCAGATCGGCGGCAAGCTCCACGCGGTGATCATCAAGTACAGCCCCAACGGCGAGGTGCTCGACATCTTGGAGGATACCAAGGGGCAGGTGGTGAGAGCCGTCAGTGAGGTGGAGGAGAAGGATGGGAAGCTCTGGATCGGGTCTGTCCTAATGCCGTTCATCGCTGTCTTTGACCTTGCTAAGGCGTCCTAGCCGCCCCGGTTCCCTGGTAAATGGTAATCGTGGGTGAAAATATTGATCAACGGTTACATTAAAGCACACTTCTCTGAGATGATCAGCAATCCCAATAACAACCTGGAGTTGTTTAGTGGCAATGTAAGTTGATAAAGTTTTAGATTCCCCTCACGAACTTTTAGGAACAATGAACAGCTTGTGTTTCTGAATCCAGATTTATCATGAGTACGATCTGTTCCATTTTTTATTTGGTCAATGCATGCGTAACTAATATTCAAGGGGGAGAGTAATTCAAGCTCATGTTCTCATCGTCGTTGAAAATAAGTTAAGGCGCAGCAGGATCTTGTAGCTACTAAGGGAAAGCGTATGATGCAAAGAATGCAACCCAAGAGCATGCTGCCGGATCTTCTACAGTCGCCCGCGAGGATGGAATCAACGAACAGTCGCCCGCGAGGATGGAATCAACGAGTCCGGCCGGCGACGGACGCCACGAGAAACATCCAAACGAGGCGGTTATTCCCGCTACACAACGCAAAGGATGCGAGTGAAGAGCTCGTGTCACAAAAAGGCACGCAGATGGAGAAGAATACCGCATCAATTCAACCGTGATCTGTTTTTTCTTTTTTACTCTCGAACACAAACAGTGATATGGTATGAATGAGCTTCTTATATTGATTGGCCTCACAATCAACAATAACAGATTGCTCGAACACAAGCTTAATGTTGCAGCATTCGCTGCCCCCACTGGAACAAGAAAAACAGAAAAATCTAATCCATGACTTAACATGGGGGGACCATCGTTGCCAGTGTGGTCCAAAGCCCAAAATAGCGTACGAAATTACGAATCCAACATCCAATCCACACTTCACACGGACTGGATTCCCACGTGTCGATCAAGAACAAGAACAAGTGCCGGCTGTTGCTGATTGCTGTTGCTCTGCATGATGCGCTGACTAGCACCCCAAGAACTTCCAAAACCCCGATTTGACGTGCTTGCTTACTCACTATACACGCAACAAAATTGCAAGGAGGAGAGGAGAGGCGGGACGCGCTGCTATTGGCGGCGCATGGAGGCCGAGGAGCTGGAGCCGGAGGAGACGCTGCGCCAGAAGCCGGCGCCGTAGAACCGGGAGCTCATGATCTGGCGCTCCAGCTCCGCCGCCGCCGCCGATTCCGCCTCCTCCTCCTCCTCGATCTCCCTGCCGATCATCGCCTTGCCGCTGCTCCCGGACGGCGACGCGGGCTCCGCCGCCGTCGCCGACCTCTTGTGCTTGCGGCCAACGTGGTCGCGGTGGCGGCTCCTCCTCCTCCTCACCCGCCGCATGATGCCCGCGGGGAGCTTGACGGTGACGAGCAGCAGCACGTCCAGCAGCGCCAGCGGGCAGCAGCAGCACACCGCCGCGCAGTTGGCCGCCGCCTGCCCCGCCCCCTCCCCGCACCCCGGCTGGGGCTCATGCTCCTCCTCCTCCTCCCCGTGCCCGTACTCGCGCATGCGCCCGCGCCGCTTCCCCGATCGATCACGAGACCCCGCCGCCGATGCTTCCTCTTGCTCTTCTTCTTCCTGGACGCTGGACCTGGAGTCCTTAGCGCCCCGGACAGTGGACGGACGCCGGCTGCCTAAACAACCAAACAAGAATCTACGCAAGATATCCTGCCCTCCGATGGAGTGATATTTAGAGAGGGCATCTATCTATCGATTGGTGGAGGAGATGGAGGCGGCGGCAATGGCGTGCGTGGCCTCGGCGGCTTCCTTTTACTTGCTCCCGCTGCGTGCTCTGCGCCAGGGAAGGGAAGAAAAAATCAATCCCCAATTTTCTTCCGCCCCGTCCCGTGACGTATTTATCTGGCCCGCGTTCGCCGGATGGCGACCGCGCGAGACTGGAAACCCAGGAAAATTGCGTTGTTTCTGTCGAAGCAGGGCGGGCTCCTGACGTCGGCGCCACGCGGCACGGGCCCGGGGGCGCCGTCGCGTGCCCGCCGCGGATGGGGTGGGTGGAGTCCGAGTCGGCAGCTCGCTGGCTCCGGCTCACGTCGAGAGGTCGAACGCTCTGCCGCGAAGGGTTCGGGGTTTTTTCCGGGAGATTTGCGAGGCGCCCCCTCGCAGGTGGTGGCCAGGTACAGATGGATGATTTGGAGGGTGGTATCCGTCTTGTTGCGTGATATGGATTGACTGATTGATTGGGTCAAAATGGTGGTGGTTGTGGTCTACTAGGACTACGGGGCTACAAGGTTGCGCCACTTGGTTGTTGCGATTAAAAATGACAAAATGGCAGGTGGACAACGTTTGCAAGCTGCTCGGCTGCTGGTCAGTGGTTCAGTGGAGCAAGGAGGCAAATTAAGCAACGGGACAAGAGCTGGAGAAGCTTCCAGAGGAGAACAAGCTGCTGTACATATCATCACACAATCGAAAGAAAAAGAAAAACAAAGAAACAGTCACCAGATGCTGACGCTGGCACGCTGTTTACAGCAAGCTAACACACTGTTCACTTATGATAAAAGGCAACATCAGACCGAAGCTTTTCTTCTTGAAGCTGGAGTGCAGCATTCTTGAGCTAGTGTAAAAAGCATCCCCCCTGATTCAGATTAACTTATGATACAAGTCCACTCACTGGTTATTACGAGTCTAGAGTGTTACAGAAACAGGAGGTCAAGCCTCCATGGATTCAGTATCATGTCAAACCAGTTTCTGTCCTGCATCTGTAAGTGTACACGGACGGGGAAATAAATCACATACAGTGGTTGCCTACAGGACCTGTTGATGCTGTTGATGACTTGGAAGCTAGCCCACCAGAGGATAGGTGGTCCCAGAAAATAAAATCAGAACAATAGGCTTCAGGATGTTTACATCCTACGAAGCAAACCACAGGTAGCAGCATCTCATTGCTGATGCCTTGCTACAAAGTGGCTGAGCAGATGAAGTCAAGACAGAGTAGCCTGTCAGTCGTTGGCTAGTTGCATCCGTGAAGGAACCTGAGACTAGTTCCACTGGTTCAGAAGCTGGCTTGGCTGTCCAGAAGCAAAAGCTGCCTAGCTTCAGCGACATGCATCCTGACGGCCTCAAGATCCATTGCCACCTTGTCTCCAACGGGCAGCATGGGTTCATCTAAACTGCAAGAGGTTAAGCTTCTGCTGTCTTGCAGAAGCTCACCCAGCTCCCGCATCGCTTGGTTTAGTTTCGAATGCAGTTCATCCAAGCCCCTGGCTTGATGCTGCAAGGACTCCTCAGACACCTTGATCTCTTCCTCCTTCAAGCTGACGTGGAAAACACAGTCCTGGTAGTCAATCAGCAAGGCCTCCATGTTCTTAGCCCCACCCTCCCAAATCTCTGTCAACGTGTTGTCACGGACAAACTTCTCGATGTCGGCTTCCAGCAAGGAGAGGCAGCAATGCTCTATTTCTGTTTCAAGGAGTGCAATCTCACAATCAATATAATCACACTTCTGCATACTTTTTATTTCCTTTTGAACTATGCGAAGCTGTTCACGTGCATTCAGCAGTTTGCATGAAAGCTTTATCCGCTCCTCCTCAGATTTCAGCAGATCAGTTGCCTTACCAAAATTCTTGGGTTTATTCATCAAAGCAGAAGTGTCCAGATTATCAATAGCGAACAGAACCTTTTCTTCCTCCTTCCTTTGAGCTTCATAAGAGCGAAGCTTCAGTTTAAGGCCATCAATTTTGCTTCGCAACTCAGTTTCAGATTCATGTGCCCTTGTTCTCAAGGCAGATAGCTGGTTTTTGCGAGTTTGTAGAAGATTCAACTGTTCATTCTTTTGATTCATCAATGCAAAGTTAGCATCGAACTTGGATGAAGCAATGGCTTTGGTCTTCAAATCCAAGTTCCAACATGATGCGGCAGGCAAGAAATACTTGCCTTCAAAAGTATCTTTCTTGTCCTGTGATTCCAACAGTGCAGACTTCAAAGCATTGAGGTCTTCTTGACCATGCTGCATGTCTTGACGACGGAGCTGAATGTCCGCTGAAAGTTCTCCCGCCTTACTACTAACCCTTTCGAGTAGCTTAAAATATTTTACGGCATCCTGAGCAGACAAAACCTTGTCTTGGATAGGCTCCAGCTTAATCTGAACAAGCTGCAGCACTTCTTTCAAAGCTAAAATTGTAGAGTCATGAATATGTTTCACTTCAAGATTCTCAGGATCTTCTGCTTCACTCATTTCAACATCTTTGGTATCTGACTGAATCTCCTCTACAGTTTCAGCGTTGCTTTGCTCTAAAATCTTCCTTTTGAACTCATCCCTTTCCTGCATAGCTTTCTCATACAAACCCATAAGTCTATCATTTTCTTCGTGCATCTCTTCCAGCTGAAGACGCAATTCAGCAGATGTATTCCTTGACAAGTTATCCTCATTGGTGCATTTTGCATCCACTATCTTAGATTCTTCTTGCACTCTGGGTGAGTTGTGTGCATGCAAATCTTTGTTCACAGAGTTTCCATCCTGATTTGCCTCATCATTGACAATAGCATGTTCATATAGCTCAACCAATCTCTTGTTATCCTCAATCAAAACCTTAAGCTGCATCCTCAATTCTTCATTCTCTTTTGCCAAACCAATTGCAGTTTCATGGGCTTCCGCTTCCCTTTGACTTGCTGAAGCTATTGCATCAACCAAAGTCTTAAGTTCCATCTGAGCATCTGTCAGGCTATATAAACCTGACTCTCCTTGCTCCTGGAGCTCGCCAGTCTTGCATTCACTATTTGTGTCATCATGTTTCTTTGTAAGCTCCAACTCTGAGGTCAATTCATCAACACGCCTGCACATTATTAGGTACATCAATCAATGGCATCAGAAAAGTGCCTGATAATGCACATGGAAGGTCCATAGAAGGATAAGAATGCTTTTTTAGTTCCTAGAAGAAGCACACACGGAGTATAATTTATCAGGAACAATCAGCCCTAATGACGATGTGGAGAAGTGCAAATCAATGGTTTAAGAAATGGTCAACTGATTGGGCCTTTTCTAACATTAAGAACGCTCACTGACATTGCCTCACATATCCTGAACCACAAGACATGCTATAGTTGGTAATGTGGCAACATAGTAGAAATGAGTTGAAAATAAGAGCCACAGTGCTTCAGAATTTTTAACCATCCTGTATGTGTTCCAACAGATACACTATTATGTGGCATCTCTAAAATCATTAATATCACAATATACAATGGAAGGTAGCAGCACGCTAAGGTAGGAAAATATTTATACCTCTCAAGGTTCTCCTTTGTTTCAAGGCAGAAGGTCATTTTTTTACGCAATGACTCGATTTCTCTCTCATTTTGAATAGCCTGTGGTACAAAATTGTAAACTGGATTCAGCCACAAACGTGCAAGCATACTATAAAAAAAGGTATAATCAGAGTTAGTCAGTTAGATTTGTCACGGGAAGTATTGTAACACCAACCTGCAAACGAAGAAACTCATTTTCTTGATCACCAGCTGACTCCCCGAATAATGAGAGATCCTGCATAAGTTATTATAAATTTAATTTCATTACCAGGTAAGCATGTAAAATGTTGTAAATAAAGTAAATATAACAAAAAATGTTTTAGCTATTAGTTAAATGTAAGTCAAGGATTTAGTAATAAACAGACAAGTGACATCCTAGATTCAGAATTTTGCATATAGTGCAAACCTTGTTAACAGGATCCTTCTCGTGCATAAGCTTCCAGTCAAGAGCCTCTAGCAGCTGCAAATCACGTTAGAAATGTTGAATAAGCAAACTACTTCAAGAAAATAACAGCGGTACATAACTAGAAGCTGCCTCAGCCCCCATCAACAATCTAGATGACTTCACATAATCACATTCCATACCTTATCTTGCAAAACAAGTATTTGCTCATGCATCATTTCCCGTTCACCTTCATCAACAAATGACTGCAACCTGATTTTTTAAAGAACAAATAAAGGTGGGTTAAGCTTCCAACAAAACACAAACTAGATAGACAGAATCAAACCGATGATATTATTTCAGACAAAAAAGTATACAAGAATCAGTTACTCTTTGGAAGCAGTGAGACAACGATGAAAATTGAGTTGATAATCACATACTAAAATATACAACAAATATAAGTGACTCATAGCATACAATAAAAAGTTAAGTTAATAACTTAAAACAGCTTATTTCTAACAATAACCTTATCAAGAATCCGTTATTGTTTGCCAGTGTTATGAACAACTACTTTGGCAAGAAGTTCCAGCGTAGGCAACAGAAGGCCACGCCTAATGTGGCTCAGGGTTAGTTTCTATTTTTGGAGTCGGCTTCCTTTAGAGATAAGATTAGAGTTTGAGTTGGTTTGGAGTCTGTTAAGCCGGCTATTATATAAAGCACGGCAGAGTCATTGTAAAAGGGTAGAAAAGAAGTAGATTGGAATTCTCAGAGCCTCCAGCGTGAGGGCGAGATTCATCTGCCTCAATCTATATTATCATCAACAAAGCCAGCAATTTAGCCATAACAGCCAACAATAACACGAGAAAATAAAGAGTGCACAGACATTTAAAAAGCACCAATATATTAACAGCGATGCTAACCTTCGCAGCTCTTCCTTTAGTTGTAGGTTCTCCATTGCAAATTTTGTAATTTCTGGATTACGATCTAATTGACTACGCAGGACCTCTAACTCCTTCGCGAGGTTTTCGTTTTCTTGCAAAAGATGTGCTTCAGAAGATAATTTCCCTGAAGCAACCTGCTCCAATCTTTTGATGCGTTCTTCACGAAACTTCAGCCTCATCTTGAAACTTTTTACCTCTTCTGTTTTTTGAGCTGCCTGTGGAGGATACAAAATATTAAAGTTAGAAAATACAACACTTTCTTTGGTTATTAAGTGCTTGTAAGGCAGAGTTACAAAATCATGAAGAACAACAGACCAGCTGTTCAGCAATCTGCTTTGCAGCTACTGTTGCTTTCAATTGCGCTTCCTTCTCTTGTTCCCTCCTAAAAGCAGCGACAAGGGCAGCATCATAATCTTTCCTCTGAATACAACACACAGACAAAACCTGTGTAAGGCTACAGTCATCTGTGAAGCATATCTAGTTCTACAAGCAAGAAGAGTTATGAATACCTGTGTCGCCTTTTTATCAAAAATAAGTGGACTGAATGTGCCTTGATCCCATTTGAATGTGCTAGGAGACTCACAGACAAATCCATGAGAACCAATGCCTTCAGTTTTATCAGAACCTACTAGACCTTGCAGACGGTTGACTTCTTTCTACAATATCAGATCAATTTTAAGATATGATAAATTAAACATTAGAAATGTTTTAGGCAATAGCTTCCAATATACAGTAACATTTGAAATGTTTATGCAATAGAACATTTTAGGCAACAGCTTCCAGTATATAGTAAAAATCTGAGAAAAGTGCAAACTCATCTATACCTTAAGGTTCTGGATCTGTAAGCGCATGCTGAGAACATCACCAGATGCATCCTCATTAATGATAGCCTACATAGAGCAATAGTTAGCTGATGTTTGCTGGAAAAAAGCTGCATCATGATTAATAATGAGCAGATTACATACATTATTCCTTATGTATTTAGCTCGTTGTGCAAACTTCAATGTGCTTAATGTCTCAGCAGCGCAACTGGGTAGAAAAGAAGAATTGTGTCATAATATATCATGTAAATACATAACGTAGAACTATTTAAAATAGAAGGGCAATTGGATAAAACGTGGATCATAATTAGGAACCTACCAGAAAGATGGGCTTATATTTGCAACTATAGTCGTCTTTGAATTGCCTCCAAGGGAATCCTAGAAAGTAGATAGAACATAAGCAGAACATTTATCATAAATGTTAACACGAATTTGCATCCAAAGATTTTAAGTGTCTCAGCTTTGTACATTAGATCCTTAGCTGTCAACTAAGTCTTAGTTCTGTATATTACCTGGAGGAGGAATGTTAGTTTTGAATCTCTGTAGGGAACGTGGTGTGATTTTTTGTTTGACACAGCAATGAGGTTCGTAATAACAAGCCTGCAAAAAGACAGTAGACCAAAATAGTGTGATAAGCATATTACAAACTTAAATATGTCCTTTAGTCTGAGGTGTTAGATGATGATCAACTAACCCTAAAGTTGAGAGTGACTTGTTGATGTTGGTAGCTTCCTTCAAGCGCTCTCCTTCAGCGCCTGAGCTCTTTTGCCTACAAGGAAGAAGTAATGCATGCTGAATAGGAGGGAGTAATAAAATGGAAAAGATTTTGTGCGCCAGATGATTAGTGTTACTGGAGCAGCTTACCTCTCTGAACCCGCAAGATCAACAAGGTTGAGTCGAGAAAACCGGTGGTGGTTGATACCTTGCGACTCCCACTAAATGAGTTATTTCAAGAGTGAGTAAAGGGAAACATGTGTGATGCTACCAACAATAACATGATTCCATGTACAATGACATCTTAACCATAGAAAGGTCTTTGGAATTATTTATTGCATGTACCTTACTCTCTATAAGGCAAGTGAAAACACTATGAGAGCGGCTACTTGCTCGGTTCATATTGGTGGCTGCTACCTTTCTGTTTGCTGCCCCCTGAAAATAAAATGCAGAATGTACATTAATGTTTGACTTATGTAGTGAACCTTAAACTGAGGTACCAGACAATAAAACTTGTGAAATCATTGATTGCATTTGAAGCTGATTAAAGAGAATCAAGCTTCCAACAATCCCAACTAAGGAGACAAACCTCAGCAGAAGGCAAGAACAAAAATGCAAACATTTTATGAATTAACCTCAATAAGTTGTTGCAGCGCTTCTCGAGCATTGGAGATCTCATGTTCTGTCAGATTCTCAACATGGACACCCTTTTTGGCATCCTCTCTTATCTGAAAGAAAACACCTGGAGCTAATCAGCTCATAGTCTAAATAATGTATATCTCAAAATACAGACATTTTCTAACAGCACATTACAAATATGCAACATAGAAAAAGCAGTCAATACTAAACGAACAGGGGGTAGTCTAGACATAACTTGAACAGAAGATGCACAGACAGTAAAGATATGTATAACAGAAACATTGCATGACATTTAACAGTGTTTTTCAGTGAAATACCTGCAAGTTTACAGAATTTGGGTTGAGCAGATCAAGAATATGTTCATTATATATCTCCAGAAAAGAGCATTTACAAGTAAACCTGAGCTTTTCATCTCTTCTTATTTCCTTTTCCTGCAAACAATAGCGAAAAAATTAGCTAATAACATCAACATGACATGTCAGCCAAAATGAGGCGTCCAGAAAGCAACAGATCATCGAGACTTGCCTTTTGAATTCTAGCAAAGAGATGCTCAAACACTCGAGGTGTCATACCACAATTCGCATTGCTCCTCCGGGTCCCATTCTCTATATCACCAAGCATTGTGTGTGTTTTTCCACTGCCAGTCTAGCAGAAGCAGAAACTTTTGTAAAGCATAACCGTTGAAAGGTAAACAGAGAATGATGCACAATCTGTGACACACAGAAAACTCAAGAATCTCCAGCAGCAAGTGAAACATGTAGCTAACCTGCCCATAAGCAAACATGCAGCTGTTGTATCCAGCAATGCAGTTCTCCACCATGGGCACCCCAGCAACCTTGAACATATTCTCCTGAGCACGAAATGAGGAGCAGTTATACATTTTGTACAAATAAATAAGTCAGAAGAAGCAAATAGGGACGAATAGCAGGAGATCGAGAGTATCAAGGGCACCTGCGTGACATGCTCATCCGCGACTAGATCAAAAGTGAACCGAGACTCGGGATGTCCAGTCCACGTAAGGCTTTGGCTACTATCCTGCCGGACGCATCTCTTCTGCCCCTGCAACGATATCTCGCTGCCGCTGAGCGGCCGAATACGGATCACAACCTGCAGATTGGAGCAGTTAAGCAACCACCGATATGTACTCGACGAAATGCCCGCGGACACAGCCGCTCAATCCGGCCGAATCAGACCAGAGCAGTGCCGCTACTGCAGGAGAAAGTGCGGCGGAGGGAGGAAGGGAGAGCGCAGCTCTTAGCGCGGCGGAGGAAACCCTACCTGCACGCTGTTGTCCTTCCAGAAGGCGGGGTCCTCCTGGAGCTCGAACCGTGCGGGGGAGGGGGCGGCGCTCCCGCCGCCGAGCTCGTCATCGACGCCATCCGACGGCATCGCGGGTGCAGCGAAGGCGGAAGCGGGACTTCTGCGGCTAGACGGGGCGGAGGCGGAGGCGGATCGGAGATGCGGTGGTGAAGTGAGGGGCAGCTGAGATGGGGTTTCGATTTGAAATGGAGAGCGGAGGCGACGAGACGTTGGACGATTTTGAATTTGGAGTCGCGTCCACACTACACAGCAAAGGCCGTGAGCTGTGGCCTACTGGGCTGTGGCGACCTTGAAGACGAAAGCAAATTAGTGGGCCCTGTCAAGGTCAGTAGAGACTTTGAATGGAGTAGTAGAAAATTTGAAACACGGAGCATCTCTTCATCTGAAATATCTTTAGATGTTATATTGGTGTTCACGAGAGATTCAGTAATAATCCTACCAAACGACAGGACCGCTAATTTGCTCTCTTATATCTGAGTCTAATTGTTTCTCTTAACAACTTTCAATAATATAAAAGTTGCCGCTGTTATTTAATTAAAGATAAAAATTGATATGTTTTATACATAATTCTTAAATGGAATCTTAGAATGCCATTCTAATGATAACTTTGTGTGTACATGTGGTTTAATAGGAATACTCATATATATTTAGGTGATTATCACTCGTTGTTAGATAACATTTTTTAGATAATGGAATTTTATTCTGGCCTCTACGGAACGTACACAGCCTTCAATTATTACAATATCAGCTATCACCGCTGATTACCAAAGGGGAGACAGACGAAAGCGGGAAACAAAATCAATTCTATAATTAAGTTTCCAACCCTGATTATCACTCGTTGTTAGATAACATGCCCATCAACAACAATGATTTATGATAACTATGTCTTTGAAAGATGCTTATATGTGCGAGATCGTGTGTTTATATGGGTGGTTGTACATGCACATATATGAATGTTGAGTTTTTTATGTTTGGCAATAAAAGTAACCTATGTTTTTAGTTTTAAAGTTGTTTCCTGTTGGAGAGAATACCAAAACATCTATGTAATGTAATCCCTAGAGTAGGCGAGGTCTGAAACCTCATTTCAGTGCAACCTAGACATGATGCGTGCACTTGTTATCTGCCACATCGTTAGGCATCAATGCTGAAACCCAACATGGCCATGTCCCTTGGATAAAGGAATTCCTTGGATAAAACATGGCAGGACTCAACCACAGTAGTTTGGCAATGATGGACGGAGGACAAGGGCCCTGGCGGGGCAGGCCCATGTAATTTGAGCATCGATGCCTATCCATGGTTTGATATCTGATTTTTTGGAGGGACCTAACATCGACACAGTGAAAAAATTGATTCTTTGATATTAGAAAGAAGATCAAAGCATTGGATTTTTTTTCACCAGGTAGGGTGGTTTTAAAGGAGGTGTTTGTTTCAGCTTATGGTTGATTTTGAAAATCGAAAATAAGCTGAAACAAACACCCCCAAAGGCTATGTGCGGACATTGTAGAGGCTAGAACACCTTCTTATTTTCTAAAATATTCGATACAATGGAATTCTTAGTTCTTACTATAAAATTTTGAGGCTTGACCTTTGACAAGGATAACTTAGTGAGTAGCCAAATCAACCTTGCTTAAAGGTAACCTTATGATTTGCAATTTCCGCGACCATCTAGCAACCGGTCCACACATCAGCGCTTTTCTTTTTCGAAAAAGATTAGTAAAATGCGAAACAAGCAAGAAGTTGGAACATATTCCAATCAGCCAGAGGTAGTACGCAAATCACCATTATTCTTTGCACCGGCCTTGCTCAAAATCCTTCATCCGCTCGTTACCATGCAAAATTTTGCAAAACATACGAACTGAGCTGCACAAATTCCACAAAAGAATAAGCAGCTAAAATGGCTCATTAACATAACCAATATACAAATTGTGTTGTGCAAAATCCTCCAAATGAATTGTTGAAAAATATACAAGCAAAAGGTTGCATAACATACAAATTGAGTTGCACAAATTCTACAAAATAATAAGTGGCTAAAACGGCTCATTGACATGCATAATGCACAAATTGAGCTGCACAACACTGTACAAAAGAATTGTCGAGAAAATGTACAAAAAATTATGGAAAATATACAAGCAAAGGTTGCATAACATACAAATTGACTAATACAAATTCTAAAAAACAATAAGTGGCTAAAACGGCTAATTAATAACATGCAGAATACACGAATTGAGTTGCATAACATTGTACAAAAGAATTGTCGAAAAAAATCTACAAAGGAACAAAAAAACAACGCGCCAGGTAGGGGTCGAACCTACGGCCTTCTGCTTAGGAAACAGACGCTCTATCCACTGAGCTACAGGCGCCTGATTTGTTTGAGTGAAGGTAATACGTATATTCAAAGTAATAGCCCTCGAGACAATTCGGCGCCCGATTGCTTGAAGAAGAGTCGAGAAGCCGATGCCCGCGGCGGCGGCGGCAAAGAGGGAGGCGAAGAGCGCAACGGGCAGCCGCCGAAGCACAGAGAACACCTTAACTCGCCGGCCATGGCGCTGCTTATGGAGCCCGGCGCTGAGCCCCTGACCGAGAGCGAGCAGGCCGACCTGGCGGCCATCGCCGCCATCAAGGAGTCGGCGGCGCGCGAGTACAAGGAGCAGGGCAACCAGTTCGTCCGGATGGGCCGGAAGCACTACGCCGAGGCGATCTCCTGCTACACTAAGGCTATCGCCCAGATGGAGCCCCTCTCCTCCCTCGACGCCGCTGGCGCCGCCGACGCCTCCGTCCTCTTCGCGAACCGCTCCCACGTCAACCTCCTCCTTGGCAACTATCGCCGGGCCCTCGACGACGCCGAGCATGCCATCCGCCTCTCCCCCTCCAGTGTCAAGGTAATCGTCCCTTATTGCTTAGTACGTTTGGATCCGGTGAAGGAGCTGGCGGCGTGATGTCAGATGTTCTTGTAGCTAGGCGTACTACCGGGCGGTGAAGGCGGCGCTCGCGCTCGACTTGTTGCCGGACGCGGCGTCCTTCTGCCGGAAGGGGCTCGAGCAGGATCCCGCCAATGAGGAGTTCAAGAAACTACTGTCGCATGTGGAAGCAAAACTGAGCGAGCAAGAACGTCAAAGAGCCAAAGTTGCACAAGCAATCGCCAGAGCCAAGGTCTCTTCTTGCCTAATGAATAACACCGCCGTACTACCATTCAAATGTGTGGAATGACTAACGCTATTGGGTTGTATATAGGATCTTGCTGCTGCAATGGAGAAGAGAGGGGTGAAGCTTGGGAAGGCAGCCTATCAAGAACTGACAGGGGTAAAGAAGCCAGAGCTGGATGAGCAGGGTGTGCTCCACTGGCCTGTCCTTTTGCTCTACCCAGAGGTCATGTCAAGTGATTTCATTGAGGATTTTCCTGAGACAGATACTTTTTCGCCCCACCTTGATGTCATATCCTTTTGTCCTTCTGAAATCAGATGATGCATTCTTTGATTGAATTAAATATGTATAGATGTATAGCATGATAGAAGTTATGGTATCCTTGACTATCAAACATGTTCTCAGAACGTTCTCCACCATTGCCATGGGATGAGAGCCACGCTTACACAAGGGATGCCATTGAGTTGTATTATCAGGTTTGTACTAGGCACTATGGTTCCAGTTGCAAGGGGGGAAAAAATCTAAGCATGATGGAATGTAGACTCTTTTAATAACAAGTGTTGAACTGTTGATACTTGAGTTGATACTTTATGATGTGTGTGAACGAGTGTTGTTTGTCCTTTTGGATGTTGGATAATCCTGTTGAGGTTTCATGAACCATAAGTAAGTCTGTTTGTTAGCAGATAACATGTTGTATTGAAGTTGCAAAACCGACAAGTTTAAGCTGTCCCTAGAATTAAGAACTACTAGTAGTCTAACAATCACATGACATGAATTAGGGGCCATGGTAAACACCTATGATTATGATGTAATTGAGGTGTTATTATTGTAACTATTATATTGGTTGTACACTTGTACATCCTGAAGAGTTACCCTGTATGGCTTTTGGATTTACCATTGATGAGAAATGCAGAGATATAGCAACTTAGAGTTCAATAGTATCATTGGGATGGTTGTTTTCACCATGTAGTCCACAAGTAACCTTTTGGGCTTTCCCTCATTCAGTACTGTAAAGGTTTGGCATACCAGTGCAGGTTTTGTGAAAGATCAGCTTTAGGGTATAGAAGGTCTCTTGTTACTCTTTAACAGTTTAGCTGACTATTTACATTGATACATTAGGGTGGTTTTGGCAAACCTTTGTCCAAGAGTGAAGTATTGAGATATCTTCTAGAAGGCACTGTAGACTCAAAGTCGCTTCCAGATGGCCTACTTGATAGGGAGGATGAAGAACGTGACAGTAGCAAGAGTAGCACAATTACATCATCAAGTATGTACGCTAAGCATGCTCTTTATTTTTTTTCACTTTAGCTTATCATATTGAACAGTTAAGAGTTAAGGAAAATAGCATGGTTTATCAGCACTGCTGTCCTTTTTTTTGGTTGCTATTAGTCCAGTCCTTCAATGCTCCTGCACTATATTCTTCTATTAGCTGAACAGTTGATCAAGAAGCTCTTGTGTTGTCATGTTGTATTACTAAGTGTTGATACAATTCCTTGCATTCTTGTTGTGATGTGCAGCTGAAGGCCCTAGTCAGTGGATCAAAGTAAAAGAAGGAAAAACACTTCAAGAAGTGCTACATGACAAAGACTTCATTGTTCCTGCAATTCCTGGTTTGTTCCGATACTCCACATAATTCATGTAGAAATGAATAATAAGTTGAGAACTAAAATTTCATCTCGCCGCATGCAGTATTCTTTGTTGTCTCAAGAAAGTCCACCTTCTATAAAGACTTTAAGTCTGGAAATTGGTCTTTGCCATGAACCAAACCCCGGTGCGCCAAGGTTTTGTTTAACATATTTGGAAGATGGTAGCAGATATGGTCAGGAAGCAGAAGATGCTCGATTGATCGTCATCTTACGGTTTTAAACGAGTGCACTTCTTTCAGTATCCGCACAAACACCATTCTGCTTGATCCATGGCCGAGGAGTGTGTTAAGTGTGTTCATCTAGATAGGCAGAGAAGAGAACGTGTGACATGAATTTTGTCTTGGACCGATTCAGTATGATACTGGTGTGATAGATATTCAAGTTTCAACTGAAATGCTGTTGTTCCCAGTTAATGAATGGATCTGGGACTGAGCTCCCATTTTATTTTCACCTCGTGTTGGTTGTATGGCTCATAGGTTTGTTCCCGGCTGTTTGCCTTTGAACTTTAGTGACTTTGGCATATCTTCAGCTCCAAACTTCAGACTAGATTTATATTTTTATACTAAATCCTAATACTTTAAATAGTAATATTTAGTATAAACTATAAATAAAATGATTCATTTAAATAGTCTCTACGTACTCCTAGGTCCAACTCCAAAATTTGTTGAAGCTTTTAATATCTAGCTTTTTAAATAGTCTCTACGTACTCCTAGGTCCAACTCCAAAATTTGTTGAAGCTTTTAATATCTAGCTTAAAAACTTCATAAATTTTCTAGAGTCGATGCTTTTGTCAAACAACGCTCGCTGCTCTCAGAGCGAACAATGCACTTGCGGATGTGTATCCTGCTGTGGGCGGGGGTTGGTGATCTGGCTGCCACATTCGTTGCGCCTGGGCGGCGGTGGCAGCAGTGGCACGCGGCGCTGAGATGGCGCACCAGGGCCGGGGGCAGGTGTCTGCTCTGCGAACCTTGGATGCGTGCATGCAAGACAAGAGGCACCATCGCAAACGCACGAGTTGACCAGCGAACAAGAGCGGCCGCCGACGCCTACGCTCATATCTATCTATCTATCTATCCCGTGCCGCCCGATGCTTCACTGCAAAACCAGAAGCCGCAGTGAGCCACGCTAAAACCATCCTCGTGTTTGTTGAGAGCGCGCCAACGCCATGGAGGACACAGACGCGGCGGCGAGCGGGGCGCCTGCAGCTGGAGCGGGGGTGGAAGGCGCCGAGTCCGAGAGGCCGGTGACGACGACGACGACGACCAACACGCAGGCGCTGAAGGTGGTCGTGGCCGTGGACGCGAGCGAGGAGAGCCTGCACGCGCTGTCGTGGGCGCTGGACAACATCGTGCGGTGCCACCCGGACGCCGCGCTCGTCGTCGTCCACGCCCAGCACGCCCCCGACCACTTCGTCTACCCCGTCGCCGCGCACGGTATCGGTAATTATATCCACCCCGAACGCCCGCCCCCCGCTCTAATCACCCATGCATCGGGCTGACGCCGACACCACCTGAATAATCCGTGCCGTGTGCCGTGCGCGCATGTGATCCGATCGAAGGCCTCGCGTACGCGCCGACGTCGGCGGTGGAGTCGATGCGGAAGGCGCAGCAGGAGAACTCTCGGAGGATCGTGGCGCGCGCGCTGGAGGTGTGCAAGGAGAGGCGGGTGGTGGACGCGACGGGGGCCGTCGTGGAGGGCGACCCCAAGGAGGCCATCTGCCAGGCCGTGGAGCGGATAGAGGCAGGGCTCCTCGTCCTCGGCAGCCGGGGCCTCGGCAGAATCAAGAGGTTAGCCACCGAATTCGATCGCCTTTGATACGCGACGCGATAAAAAATAAAATAAAATCTCTGCAGACTTCAGCTCATGCGTGTTTGTTCGTCTTGGCGATGCCGATGCAGGGCGTTCTTGGGCAGCGTGAGCGACTGCCTCAGCCACCACGCCTGCTGCCCTGTGCTGGTCGTCAAGCCGACCAAAGCGCAAGCCAAGTGAACTCCGGTGACGCCTGTCAAGTAGCAGCATAGTAGTGGCGAGCAGGAGTACCCCTGAGCCGTCAACAAGTGTGTGTGATCAAAGCTACTGTATCTGTATAAGAATGTACAAACTGAATAAGGAACCGATGTATGGTACTGGTACTTCTGCAGTCTGCACAAATTGTTCAGAGAGCCTCCTTGCTTGCAGAAAAGCAAATCTCAGTTTGTTCGTCGGCACAGACCAATAGTCCCCACAAAAAAAAACATGACCACGGGGCAAATGAAATAACGTGATCGTGTAAACACAAATGAGGCACACAGATTTAGTAAAAAAAACTGTCGCTACAGTTCAAATTGGAGCGCTGCATGTTCATAGGATGGAACGGCTCTGGAGCGGACCAAAGTACGTGACCGTTCTCTAAGCAGGATAACAACAGTAACATGAGCCAGGAACAGAATAGTTCATAGTGTACAGCTAAATATTTGGAAGCAGCATCACTTCGCTCCCAAGTCCCAACCACCAAGTCTGTCCGCGGGGTCGTAATTTGTGAACAACCTGAATTCGTTGCCTAGTTTGTTTGAGTGCTGAGGCCTGAAACCGCAAGGATGAACATTCAGGAGCTCCAATGCCCGGTCCTTCTGAACTTCCCCTGGCAATATGAGTGAATCACTTTAAATTTTCATTTGACAATGCAACGCTGAATTATGCAATGCATTTCAGTACAGAATGAATAGACTTTACTACCATGATACTACGGTTACGACTATAAGGGATACCAGCATACTTGAGAACTGTCGAGCAGATGATGTTACAATTGGGAATTGGGATTAAGCTACATCATATACAGTTCGATGTTATTGTGAATGCTAGAGTCAACTGGTGTAACTCTTGCTTCATTGCGACCATTGATTTAATTGACCATTCTACCAAATGTAACAATACATAATCAAGTTTAAAGTCATCAACCAACAGACCAAGACTATAATTTGAAACTATCAAGCATGAGTTCGACACGATAGCTTATTGATTGCAATCTTGCAGAACAACATCAAAGTACCAAAGCAGCGCAAACTGATCTGATTCAGTTGACGCGGAATTGTCTCTATCCCCAGTTAGCTTACCTGTGAGCAGCAGAAGGAATGAACCTTCAGGCTGTGCGAGGAAAGACACCGTCTTGGCAACCTTCTCCAAGCACTCCTGGCTCTGCATTAACAACCAACGAATCACCATTTCTCCTCGAAAATTTACTGTAATCTCATGTCAATAAGCAATCAAACACTTAATCTCCGGGCCAAAACCATACCAGGTAAGGAGGGTCCGCGACGACGACGCGGTAGGCGTGCTTCATCGCCGCCGGCAGCTCCTCCGGCCGGTTGTAGTCGTAGAAGGTGAAGTCGCCGCCGTACTGCCCGAACCGCTCGTCGTACTCCAGCAGCTGCGCCGGCACGCCCGGGTCGGTCTTCTTCAGGTAGGCGTAGAGCGTCGGGCACGCGATGCACGCCACGGCGCCGGCGGCCGAGCCCGAGCCAGAATGGGAGACGAGGCGGACGACCTCCTCCACCAGGGTCCGCGCGGTGAGATCGTCGTACCAGAACTGGCTCAGCCGCCAGTCCTCCGCGACCAGCTCCACCCCGCCTCCCCCTCCCCCCTCTTCACCCTGCTCCTCCGGCCGCTGCTGCTCCGCGAGAAACTCCCGCAGCGCCTCCATCGCCGCAGCACTCAGTTGCGGCACGTCGTCTTCGTACTCGTCCTCCTCCTCCTTCCTGACCTCCCCGCTCACCTTCTCGTCCTCCATACCGCTCGCCGCCATCGCATCCACCACGGCGCAGCGAAGACTCAGGAGGCGGCGGCGGCGCGGGGCACCGTGTAGTCTGTGAGAAATTCCACTTCGACACGAGCAGCCGATGGGCTTGACGAAATGAGAAATGAGCCTTATGGATCTCAGTTACATGGGCCTCGCGGGCCCAAAGGCCCAGTAGAGTCCTAGGAAAGGAGCAGCAATAAAAGCAGAGTGGCAATGGAATCGCTCGCAGGGGAGGGGAAGGGAGCGCAAGAGAGGTGGGTGACCGCCGCGCCTCCGTATCCGGGCGTGACGAGCTAGGCAAGCGGCTCGCCCCCGCCTGCGCGTGCGCCTCGGCGTCGGCTCCAGTTGCCGCCGCCGCGCCGTAGTTAGCAGCGGAGACCAGCGAGTCAACAGGCAGCAGAGGAGGGGGCAGGAAGCGGCGGTTGCTGCTCGGCCGCCTGGGCCGGTCGCCGCCCGCTCGTAGCATCCCCGCCGCCACATCGCCTCAGTTCGCGGTCGCCCGTTGCACGTACGGCTAGGGTTTTGAGATAGATCCGCCCGCCGGTTCGTGTGCGCGCGCGCCGTCGTGCGGGGAGGAAGAGAGGAAGTGCCTGGCTCGCGCGGTTTCGGTTCCTTCTTCTGGAAGCTCCGGGGCGCGTGATCCGGTCCGGGCACAATCGGCGGCAATGTCGGGCTCGTTGGCGGCAGGGGAGGATATAGTGCAGCACCTATCGTCCAATTCCAACCCGTCTTCGTCGAAGCTTGCCAAGCTCGAGGCCCGCATGGCCGGGAAGGCTATCTCCGCTCCATCGTCACCGCCGCACCATCCTGCCTCCGCCCCGGCTGTTGCCTTCATGGACCAGGAGGAGCTTCCTGAGAGCTCCTCTTCCGACGACGATGTCAGTTCAAATTCTTAGCTCCCCTTCTTACTTCCCCCTCTCTTTTTTTTTGGCTCAAGTACAGTTGCGTGGTTACCTAGCATCTTCGATTTCCTATTTTCCCTTTGCTTGTGCATTGCCTATGATGATATGATCTCTTGTTGGCCAGAACCATTTGTGCTATTTTGTTAAACATGTGCATGTAGTTTGCTAGTGTAACTGACCACAAATTAGTCAAATAATTCCTTCTCTAGTTTATCCTTACCCTAGCCCTGATCCCAGTCCATTGTTTTGTATTTTTGCTAATCAGAATGGCGAGGAGTTCTTGATACAAAAGAATACCCTGAAGCGCCCGAGATCTCCAGATGGTGACCACATCCTTCCTCTTGGAAATTTTGAGGTGGGTCATCGAGTCAATCTGTTATATGATACTCTCCTGCATTTTTTGGTGCACTCACAAGTCTGAATATTCCTTTTCTTTTTGTTGCATTCTCTTGTAATTTGAGCATCAGGGATCGGCAAATGAGGCAGCAAAGATTTTAGATGTCATGGATTCAAGAACGTCCTCGGACAGCTCAAATAGAAAAAAACAAGGGCGCGGAAGGGGTCGTGCTGGCACAGGCCGAGGCCGTGGCTCGAAGACTGATCAAACACGAGGGACTTCGACTTCCTCAGCAGTTGTAACAAATGGTCAACTAGATAAATTAACCAACAAGGTATGCTGGGTAATTATTATCACCAAAATCCTGATGTAAATACTGAATGGGTTTTGATTCATTTCTGGGCAATGGCAATTTGTGTTTGTACTTTGCTCTTGCACTTTAACTTAGTACGTGCAAACTTCTCGTTCCTTCTTGTGGGAGCTATTTCTAAGTCATTTGATCTCTAAAAGCAATGAATACATTAGTAAAACAACTGCTGTACTTTTGTTTGCTATTGTTCATGTTATTGTATAGAAAGACTTTATTTTGAAGGTATTTCCTGTTTAAGGGTAAAGTTTGGTCAGATACAGAATTCTGAAATAGATCTTGTAGTAAATATACAAAGAGTATGATTGTACCAAGTGATGCAACTAAGGTTGGAGTTAAGAAAGAATCTATTGCACCTACCCAGATATATCTATAACACCTTTAAACTACATAATGAGTATTTTTGAAATTTTGCAGATCTAATGAAATAGACAATTTTGTACAAGCTTCTGAGATAATCTGATTTTAATAATATATCTTGATCAAAGGACTAGGATACAGATGTGTGCGTCTTCTTTTGACAGACTTTTTTCTATAGAAACTCATATTAACAGGTTGTTAGTGTTTCTAAATCCTAATTAAAACAGTTTCTGAAAAAAAAACATACAACGCCCCAGCTCTTCTTTGCAGTGCACTTTATTTTTTTGTGCCATGGACAGCATTCCCCTCTATTTTCTCGATAGTGCATGTTCCATGTGTACAATCTGCATCACTGAAAAGTGATAGCACTTTTTGCATACAAAAAATTCATTAAACGATAAACAGTTGTTTGAGAGCACCCTATTACCCAATTATGTATCCTAACGTGCTAATTATGAACACATTCCAACAGGATCCCCGAATGAGTGTTCAACCTGGCCATGAAGACAGGGCTGCTGTACAGGTAAGCCATTCTTGACATCATAATCTTTTGTTATATTTATAAATATCTCCATCCTTTTTTTTTCTAATCATGGTATGGTCTGGATGTCCTTTTGAAACTATTTCATGTTTGCCTGCTTCTCAATGTGTCATTTCGGATCAGTCTCATACATAAACATGGAATCTTTTAGATGATTTCTGTACATGGTTTTCATCCTCTTTTTTCCTCTCATTCGCTAGGATACTAGTTTCCACTCACTTTCATTTTCACCTGCTTGTTTAGGCAATCCAACCCCGTAAAGTAGTATGCTGTAGTTAAGATATCCTTAGAACTCAGAAATATATATTTTACCGATGCCATGTCACTTTGGGATGTTGTGAATAGACCATATCAGACAAACCTGTATATGTATTTCCTTTTTTGTTTCAAAATTCTCTTCTTAAGCACTCTCCATTGAATAGGATGAATTGTCAATGTTACGTGGTAAAGTTGCATTTTTGGAGGAGGAGCTTGCTAAATCACATCAAGAAGCAACCAATTACCGTCAGCTTAGTGATAGGTTAGCAAAGGTAAGGAGATACTTGCTATCAATTTTCTTTAAACAGTCTTTCTTTTTAGCGTCTTGACATGTTGGCTTTGCATTATTCTTCTAGGAATTGAAGGATCTCAAAGATCACGATCAACAAATGAGATCAAAGGTTAGCAGCATGTTATCTTATGTTTACCTTATTTGATTTAGCTGCTGTTCATTTTTACACTGGTCTGCTATATTCTGAAAACTTTTAAATTCACTGTCCAGGCATAACATTGTTGAATAACCAATACCTCACTTTCTTCTTTATGCACATGATCTTGAATATTTTCATCTGCTAGAAGTTATGTGTGCAATAAACTCGTCCCATGCTGCCCATGTAATACTAACTGCTCTCGTTTCATTAATGAAGCAAATGAAGGTCCTGTCTGATCTGCTGATAGCTGTATCGAAAGCAGAGAGGCAAGAAGCGCGAATGAGGATAAGGCAGGAATCTTTCAGACTTGGGAATGTTGGTGTTATGAGGTAATTTTCCAATGTGCCAGCGCTTGATGCTTCATAGTATCCAGGATGATCCTTTATTGGGGAAACAATACTTTTATTCCCTTCTTTAAAAGCAAATGATGTTCCTTCTCACTTTCTGTTTGGATTATCTATTGGGACATTGTTTTTGTTAACTCTATCCTCTTTTGTAACTCAGAGCTGGGACTATCATATCTGAAACTTGGGAAGATGGACAGGCTATAAAAGATCTTAATTCTCACATGGTGAGTTTCTGCAACTCCATAGATATGTCTATTGGCATACACATAATGATGAGTTGGCCTCTAGGCTGTAGAACTTGTATTTGCATGTTTGTCCGCTTGTTGATATGTGGTGGTTGAGAACTGAGCAGTAGTCGGTTGGTAGGGACTCCAGTTGGAAGGCCACTCAACTGGGCTCAAACCCAGGTTCTTGCAGGTCATGTGGGTGCCTTCCTAAAGGATTCAGTAATCCCTCTCTTAAGACAATGGCGAGGGGAATCTTCTGTTCCATACTCTTCTTGTTTACAATTCTGGTCATAGATATGTTGGTCTTGTATACTGAGCATATCATGTTCAGCAAACACATTTGTACTCTAAGAATGAACGTGCGCATTTCAAAATTTTGCAAAGCTTCATCTACTGAGGCATTTTTTGTGCTCTGCAACTTTAGGTGCCTCGGTATCAATCAGTGACTAGTATTTAAGTTTTGACTTCACCTTGTCATGTGACAATCAGTTATCATCAATGGTTATGTACTTGATTCATACAAATAGACATTTCGTCCTAGTCCTTTCTCATGTGTGTACTCTATAAATGAGATCCATATCTTTTATAGGCTTTGCCCATTTGGCTTCTACACCATCTTACTTTTTTTTGCTACTGATGTATTTTCATATTTCTGAGTTGCTTATGTGTGCTGGTCTTTCTGTAGAAATCTTTGCTGGAAACTAAAGAGACTATTGAAAGGCATCGTAAATCACTTAAGAAAAGACAATCTGGTAACTCCATTCTTTTTTTCTTAATTTCATTTTTTTCCTTCATTGCCTCATGTTGAGTTGAGCTCTTCATAAGCTTCAAATTGTACCATCTTGCATATGTTTTGGAGCTGCACACAAGGTCAATGCATGCCAAATTGTCAATATTGTTTCATGAAGAAGTTTTTGAAATGAAATAACAGTTGATATAGATTTGTTGTTATGACATTCCAGTTCATTCTTTTTGTACAAAGGAAACCTTCCTCCATTGAAGCATGATCAAATTTTATAGCAGCTTAACAAAATAAAAGAAAGATTGTACTAGCTTAACCGTATATATTTTTCAGGCAATTTATTTCGTATGTTCTTTTTTTTTGTATTCATTGTTTCTTAATGACTTTCTGTTTAGACAAGGGTGATGGCAGTGATGCTGAGACTAGCATGTCTGAGGAGGACATCCTGTTACAGGATGAAATATGTAAATCTCGGCTAACGAGTATCAAACGGGTAATTCTTTTTTGGGGGCATGGTTTACTTGCCTAATTGGTACAACTTTCTTAATCTGCTTTCCATGAGTATATTTCAGGAGGAAGAACAGTATCTGAGGGAAAGAGATCGGTATGAGTTGGAAAAGGGGAGGCTTATACGAGAGATGAAGCGTCTCAGAGATGAAGATGGATCACGCTTTAACAACTTCCAAATTCTTCACCATCGTTATGCTCTCTTAAATCTTCTTGGAAAGGGAGGGTTTAGTGAGGTTTACAAGGTAGGCTCTTGCTTTATTATTATTTTGAAACTGAATTTGAGATATCAACCTAGCTTTGCCTATATAAAAACAGTCCTTCTTTGCTTAAAGAGAAAAAAATACACTAAATTTCGCAGCTATTTAGTTGCATATGTGCCCTTATCAGGAGAATTTGCTTAAAGAGGTTAGGCGATACTTTGAGGCCCATTTTTTTCCATTTTTCTGTAGAAAAATTTACTGTGGTAGAATAACTTACAGTATACCATGTTAAACTAGCTTTGATGATTATATTCATGTTGGAACATTTGGCTAGTTTTTTAAGCGATTTTCTTTTTCATCAAGCCACTCTAATGTGTAGTGGTATGGCATGTGCATCCGCTTAATATATTTTTGAGTCGATATTTCCTTCAATTACATGAAATAATTTCTTGTGGGCAGGCTTTTGATTTGGTGGAGTACAAGTATGTGGCATGCAAACTTCATGGTTTGAATGCTCAATGGAGTGAGGAGAAAAAACAGAGCTACATACGGCATGCAATTCGTGAATATAACATTCACAAAACTTTGGTGCATCCAAACATTGTCAGGCTATGGGATATATTTGAGATTGATCACAATACATTCTGCACCGTCCTAGAATATTGCAGTGGTATTATATGTTTTTATGACCTTCTAAAATCCTATTTGATATGGCAACATAGATTGATTTTCTGTTTTACAGAGTATTTGTTTGATGTTGCTGATGCCTACGAGCGACTTCATTCTCTAATCTTATCCTGTCATAAAGTCATAATTCGGAAGTTCTAGATAGATACTAACTTTTTGCAAGACATATATTGCTATTGGTCAGAAATCATATTCGTCGAGTTTTTGGATGAACTTGTTCCATTTTGTCAATAAAAAAAACTTTGGTGGTTCTTGGAGATGTAATGAAAATAGTTGCTGACCCATGTAATATTGAAACAAACGTATAAATTGATGCTTCCATAGGCTTTGTAGTGGTTTATACAATTATTGCTTCCACATTTACCCATTGGTCAGACTAAGGATAGGTTGCCTTCCACATTTACCCATTGATCAGACTAAGGATAGGTTGCCAATTGGAAAAGAGGCAGGGGAAACATGCTGTTGACTCGTGTTTGTATCCCATTCCCCTGTCTCAACAGTGAGGAACAAATTGTCAAAATAAATGAATAAATCCCGAATTCCATAACACAGAGCAGTCACATGCCACTGTGTTTGATTATTAACATTAGAATCATATCAGAGTTATGAGATAATGAATATTTTTGCTAGATTGTTATCAATCCTTCTGGTTTCTAATGGAGTTGGTTGTTGTCTTTGAGTGCTGTCATTCATTAAGCTTCTTACATATATGACTTGCATTGAACAATAGCCCTATGGGGCTGTACATAGTAGCACATGACTGCAATAGTAAAAATAGTAAAATGACTCTAGTAGGACCCCTTAACAGCTTGAGTTCACTTCACTGCATAGAGAGGACAGGTTCTTAGCAGCAGGTTGGCTTTGGTGTCACGACTATGAATATCAGGTGTTATGGCACTGGATGCTATATACATTCCTACACTAACTAAAATAGTGGAAATAATAATAAGATTATATTAATAATCTTGAGTAATACGTGTATGTAAAACTTGCTGGTTCTAAATCAATTTACATGCATAGTGTTGATATATTCTTATAAAATTTTCAAATGTATCTTCGTAAAACTATATGGGCCGCAAACTCTGCTGTATTGACTGCCAACAAATCATGTGTTTGCTGCTTTTATTTTGAGCTGCAACTGTTGTAGCAGCCACTGACGACACTATTAAGTACACTGATACATTTGGTCTCGTTGAAAACAAAAACATTCTTCTAGTGCCCGCTATCTTCTTGATTTACATACAATTCCATTCAACACACTTTGCTCAGTCCTGTGAAGCTTTTCAGTTAGAATGTTTTAGTATTTAATGATGATTTTCCTTCCTAAATCTAGAACTCTCAGATCAGGAAACCATGAGTGAGATGTAATAATGATCTCTTCATTGCTATTGTTTTACCCAGGCAAGGATCTTGATGCGGTCCTTAAAGCAACACCAATTCTTCCAGAAAAAGAAGCAAGAATCATAATTGTTCAAATATTTCAGGGTTTGGTATATCTTAACAAGAGAGGTCAAAAGATCATTCACTACGATCTAAAACCTGGCAATGTTCTATTCGATGAGGTTGGTGTTGCAAAAGTTACAGACTTTGGCCTCAGCAAGATAGTGGAAGATGATGTTGGGTCTCAAGGAATGGAACTTACTTCTCAGGGAGCTGGAACCTATTGGTGAGTCAGTGAGTGTGATCCATCCAGTTGATCTTTTGCACCAGCTCACAGAAACTTTCAAGATACTTGCTGTTATGGAATCTTTTAGCTGTTTGCATTTTTTTTCTAGTATATACCTAGTGCAATAATTCATGCTATTATTAGAGTTGCAGGGTTCGTCTATCATTCTAAAACCTTCCAAAAGAATTACCTTTTGTTTTCATGGAGTACAGTTACTATTGCATTGCTAATGGCTTTCTACTTTCCTGCCTTACTTGAACAAGTGGGCATTTCATACATTTAGTGTTTATTTATGGCAGAACATCTTTATTTTCCTTTTTGGCCATTGTTCCTTTATAATGGCAGACATGCCAACATACAATTCTTTTCTGTTCTTTTTTTCAGGTATCTTCCTCCAGAATGCTTTGACCTCAGCAAAACACCGTTTATCTCATCTAAGGTAACAGTTCTACCTTTTAATGCATATTAAAATCGTGCCATCTGCTGGTGAAAAGCTGTTATGGTTACTTGTGGTTTGTAATTTTTCATAATTGAGTCTACTCAACTCCTCACTCTAGTAATTAGTTTTGGGATATTTCAGTTGTGAGGAACTAGCATGTGATGGTTTAGTTGTATGCAATTTTTATGTAAAAGCCATATACATCCTCCCTAACTAAACCCGCGTCTGTAGGTCTGGACTCATTTATGAGCCTCCTGACCTCAATCAACTTTCAACAATAATATTTAACATTTGAACTTCATCCTGATTAGCAATGTGCCAATGTCACATTGATTTTCTATTCGCTTTCATGCAGGTGGATGTTTGGTCAGCTGGTGTAATGTTTTATCAGATGCTCTTTGGAAGGCGTCCTTTTGGTCATGACCAGACTCAGGAGAGAATACTTCGGGAAGATACAATTATCAATGCACGGAGGGTGGAATTCCCTTCAAAGCCAGCTGTATCAAATGAGGCAAAGGTCCGTTTCCAATTGTTTGAGATGGTTTAAATAGTTTTTTTCATATCCATCACATGTAGCAATCCCATCACTACATGATCCTACATGTCAAGTGTGACAGCCGCTCCATATTTCTGATATTTAACAACTGGTCGGACTACATTTTACCGTTTTGTTTTGACTTGGCATGTTCATTCTGCCCTCAAGTTGCACTGAATTCTCTCATGTTGGTTAGTTTGGCAAAAATGTCATCTCACCTTACCGCAAATGAAATATTTTAGATGTACTATTGGAGATTTTCAATGCTAAGTCTCCATTTCGTTTTCATTCTACAATTGTTTCAGACATCTGTGAGCCAGTTTGATCATTTTCCTATACCTGATTTCACAGGATTTGATACGCCGGTGCTTGACATACAATCAATCAGAGAGGCCAGATGTCCTGACCATAGCCCAAGATCCTTATCTCTCATATGCAAAGAGGTAGCCATTACATAGGATTGTTTTTTTTGGTGCGAGTAGCTGCTCGCTGAATGAGATAGTGTGTGGGGATGGATACTGTCGCGAAGGAGCTAAGGATTCCACAAGCTCAAGAAGGCCACAAAGGGTATAACTGTATATGTTGTAAATTTTAGTCTGCCCCATAACAGCAATGGTCTGAAATCCTGAAGGCATCAGTTCAAGGGCCAGCTTCTTTCTAAAGTCGAGGAAGCAGGCATTAGCTTGAACGGGCCATATACACTCAGAAATTTCTTGACGCTCTGTGGTCTGCACCCCATGTATAACGTGATGGTTCTTTTGGCTGGTGGCCGATGGTCTTGTGATGGTTAATTCGTTAGAGGTTTTGTTTGTTCATAGTTGTGATACTGATGCCCAGCCGGATGGGCTTTTGTGCGTTGTCAGACAATATATCATGATAGCTCTTACCAGCCCACAACCCGGGGTTTGAGAATTTGAGAAACGACTGTTTCAGTAGGGAAGTGAACTCGAGGCACCAGTTTCAGATTTCTGCTAGTGCTAGATTGTTCTCACATAGATTGTGTGCAAGTCAAGACCAATAGTCCTTGGATAGCTCTTTTGACTGGCTTTGATAGCTCTTAGAATTGTGCCTCAAATATTTTCCTTCGTTCTTGTGTGCGCTCCAGGCTCATGAATGACAAATCTCATCAACCTACACACTTATCGCATGCAATTTCTTTCTAGCCAATCTAAAGATTCTCCCGACAATTATGGCCCCGAAATGTTCAGACATCTCATATTTAAATTTTGTGTAGACATCAGTTTTTTTTGGAACGTCTCATTCAGATTCTGCTCGACGGGTAGGCGACTTCCTGAAAAAACTGCAGCTACACTCCTTCCGCAGGCCATCAAGCGAACAAAAGAACCTGCGAGTAAAGCCTTTCTGAACTAGTGGCACATGACCCAGCAAGACAAAGGAAAAAAAAACGGGGGACGAGTGTCCTTGTTTGCGCTTCACGCCCGTGAATGATGAATCTCGATCAATGTAGCCATTCTGGCCTCGATATGTTCAGGCATCTCATATTTTTGGGACTAAATTTTGTGTAGACATCTGTTTTCCTTTCCACATTTCTGATTCAGATTCTGGCCATTGAGTCGAGAATATGATTTCCACTCGAGTCCGTGCAAGTGAACAGGCCTTGAGAGAATTGAGCAAAGATCAAAGCAATATATCATATATGAATGAGAGATCGCTCCACAGTGAGAACTTAGCATGCACCAAAATTAACCGACATAAACGGCCAAGGAAACAAGAACTCCCCCGTTCATGTCCCCGCGCCAGATCACTGTTTAATTCAATTTCCTATCCCTACCACCACCACCCCTGCTGCAGCCTGCAGGAGCTCGTCGCCGCCGCGGCTCCACCGTCTAGTATCCCTTGCCGTTCGTGGTGAGCCCGAAGCCCAGCTCGAAGAGCGGGTCGTAGTGCGCGTCGCCGACGTTCATCGGCAGCTGGTCCACCGACTTGAACCACGTCCGCGGCAGCTTCCCCGTGAACCCGTAGTCCCCGAACAGCACGTCGGTGATGCCCTGGCCCTCGGTTCCCGGCAGCCACGCCGCCACCAGCGCGTCCATGGCGCCCAGGAACGGCTGGATCACCACGGGGCGGCCGCTGATGAGCACGGTGGCGCACCGCACGGCCCCGCACACCGTCTGGATGGTGCTCGGCGCCGGGTCCGGGATCGTCAGGTTCATGCTGTCGCCCTTGGTCTCCGTGTACGGGTGCTCGCCCACGGCCACGATGGCGTACGAGAAGCCGCCGTTCTTGACGAAGTCCGCGTCGGGGTTCTCGGCGAACACCACCGTCGTCGACGGGTCCACGGCCGCCTTCACAGCGTCCAGGATCGTGGTGCCGACGGTGGTGCGGCCGGTGTCGCCCTGCCACTCGATGGTCCACCCGCCGCACTGGTAGCCCAGGTTGTCGGCGTGGCTGCCGGCGACGAGGATCTTGGCCGCCTTCTTGGGCAGCGGCAGCAGTGGCGTGTCGCCTGGCTTGCCGTTCTTGAGGAGCACCAGCGACTTCCTCACCGCCTCCCTGGCCAGGTCACGGTGCTCCTGCTTCCCCAGCTGGTCGGCCAAGGTGGCGTCGGGCATGGGGTTCTCGAATAGGCCCATGGTGAACTTGACGCGCAGGATCCTCGTCACGGCGTCGTCGATCCTGCTCATCGGGATCAGACCGCTGTTGACGTGGCCAGTCAGGATGCTGATGAAGCTTTGGTAGTTGTTGGGCACCATGATCTGTAGCATATCACAAACAATGGATCAGGCTTCCTCTCCAAGTGATGCCTGGAGCAAAACAAGTGCTAGTAACAAGATTGGGACGCAAAGCTGATCCTAGTTTGCTTACCATGTCAATGCCAGCAAGAATTCCAGCCTGGACAGAGTAGGAGTAGTTTGCCCCTGCAGGGCTGGTGATCCTGTCAATGCCCTCCCAATCTGAGATCGTGAAGCCCTGCAGAAGAGCAAAACAATGAGCATCTGAAGGCCGCGTGATCGGACCATGGACTCTCCTCAGAGTTACCAAAAAAGAAAATCCACCTTGAAGTTGAGCCTGCCCTTGAGGAAGTTAGTGATGAGGTTGTGGTTGGCGTGCATCTTGATGCCGTTCCAGCTGGAGTAGGAGATCATGACCGTGGAGACGCCCTTCCGGAGTGAGTCCAGGTACGCCGGCATGTGGATGCTCATCAGACCCTCCCGGTCGATGATGGTGTTGTTCTCGTTGATGCCATTGTGCGTGCCGCCGTCACCAACGAAGTGCTTGGCACACGCTGCCACCTTGTTCCTGCACAATCAATTTGTGCGGGCCATTTCAGAACATTGCAGATGGATGAACACCGCTGGGTGCTATTCTGTGATTTGTTTCACTCACTTTCCGGCAACATAGGGCATGCCGCTGGTGAAGTTCTGCGGAACGTCACCCTGCAGGCCCGGGATAAGCTCTGTCATGGCCTGCACGATCTTGTGGTCCTCGCTGTAGCTCTCATAGCACCGCCCCCACCTTGGATCACGGCACACCTGCACACCCACAGCAAAATTAGCACCATGAAATCCAACAAAGCAAAGCTGACTAGGAGCAAAGGGAAGCTGGCATTGTCGCTGCAGGGATTGGGGAATGCTCACCGCAATGCATGGCGCGAACGCGTACTGGATGCCGGTGGCTCGCACTTCGAGCGCCGTCGCGGCACCAATCCTCTTCACTAGATTAGGATCCCTGCACAACGCAGTTCAAGGGAATATGATGAATTCAGTCAGCTTGGCAGTCCACACAAGCCGGCGGGGCAATCTGGAGAATGTGCTTACCTGGTGGCTCCGAGGCCGACGTTGTGGGGGAAGATGGTGGCGCCGTAGACGTTGTTGTGGCCGTGGACGGCGTCGATGCCGTAGATCATCGGAATTCCCAGCCGCGTGGACAGGCACGCCTTCTGGAAGTCGCTGATCATGCTCATCCACTCCGCCGCCGTCGCCTGCTTCCGCGGCACGCTCCCGCCGCCGCTGAGCAGGCTACCGATGAAGTTATCCTTGAGCACTTGCGGCGACGCGACGAGCCGCTCGATCTGCGTCATCTGCCCGATCTTCTCGGCCAGCGTCATCCGGCCGAGGAGGTCCGTGACGCGGTCCTCCACGGGCTTGCTGGCGTCCTTGTACAGCACGTACTGGGCGTCGCCGTACGCCGCGGACCAGAAGAGCAGCAGCAGCGCGGCCACCGCCGGCGCCGTGAGCAGCGCCATCCTGTGCCGGCGCAGGAGCGGGAGAAGGCGCCTCCGGACCTGCGCGTCGTAGCATTGCAGCGACCAGATCAGAATCTCCGTGAGACGGTCCTCCAGGGGCTCGAGGACGCCCGACCTGATGCGGCCGGCGAGCTCGCCGCCCATGGCCGGTCAACGTCGGTAACAAGAGGGGACGCAGAGATGCAGGGATCCAAGAAACCATTATGGCTTGTGCTAACTTGACTTGGCGGTGCCATGTGTGTTGGTAGTGGCGCTCGCAAATGGATTATGGACGACTAATTAACATTTAACCAGTAGGATGTCAGGATCAAAGACCCCTCCTTTTTTAGTCGTTGTCCTTGTGAAAGCAATAGGCGCTCTGAGCAATCAACATGATGTGACTTGATGCTAACATCAGTGTTAACTAGCGTTTTGATGTCAGAGCAACACGGTTTAATTAATAAACATATATTTTTTAAAAAGATCGGCATACTGGAGAGTAGATATTCTTGCAGCGGTCTCTTTAAATTCATAAAACTACAGTAAGAAACTGCACAGGATTTTGGGCAGGGTGAAAATAGATTTAACAAAAAAAATTGCAATCTAACAAAAAGCATGCAAATTAGCAAAGACCCCAAGGAAGAAGATTAGCGGGCAACGAAAGTAAAACCGGCACTACTTCTTGCTTGTAAGGCACAACTAGTTCGAGGCAGCGAAACCAAGGATGAAGAAGAAGGGGGCTAGAGCCATGGAAACGAACCGATCAATCGCCAGAAGCAGAGGAGACGCAGCCTTGCCGTGCCACAAATGTGTGAGAGCCCGGCAAAGAACAGGGGGGCAGGGCTGGGTTTATATGAAGCAAGTACACCGTGCGTTTCAGAGCACACAGCTCCTATGAGCGAAAAAGGCGAGCAACAAATTCAATGCGTTTGTTGCAACCGACTTTGGAATCCCGTCTCTCACACAAAGCCACAATTTTTTCCCCTTTCCAAGAGCCCAACACGCGTGAACGGCCGGCCGGCCTGTCACCTGTGAGACTTCGAACTCTAGCGCAGGCAGAGTGCCCCCGCAGACACGAGCTACATGCCATCAACAAGATGACACGGCTCAGCGCATGCGGCATGCACGCTTGTGTTGGCGCAGTTAAGTAATTAACCTGTGCGGTGATGGATTGCTATTGCTACAAGTCTACTGTTACTGCTACAGGATTCAGCAAGAAACCGCCATTGTCTTACCAGAAAGGGAGAGCAGGTGGGAAGGAGGAGGAGGAGAAGAAGAACAGAGGAGGGAGGCGAGCATCCTGCCTTCTGGTCCCGGCGGGTGCGGTATATATAATGGAGGAAGCAAGCCGGGGCAGGTAAGGCGGATAAGGGTTGACGGAGGAGTGGTTGGAGCAGGGACCGCGCCCGCCATGGCAGTTAGCAGCCTAGCAGCTTCAATGGGAGCCACTCCTCCGGCAGGAAAATATCCCCCCGTGATGATCCGGTTCGTCGTCTCGGCCCCGGCATATGTTGCCTTCTTCCGGCGCGGCGAAAGGAACCCGTGATGGATCCCGGCCGGTTATCTCCTCGGCGGTGAGAATTACCGGCGGTGGATTATTACTACTAACTACCGCGGTTAGTCTGCAAAGCCCGTCAAGGTGATGCAACAGGATGAAGACGAGGAGAGCCGCCGGAGGCAGCAGGCCGGACAAAATGCATGTGAACATGAACACAGTAAGAATGCAAGAACCAAGAAATCCTCTGCTTTCTTTTTGCCAAGTTGAGGACTCACTCGGGCAAGCAGTTTCATCCCCATCATCCCCATGTGAACGAGGAGGACACCGTGGGGACGCCCAGGAAAGCAACACGGCAAGCCGGAAGTTGCGCGAGGTCGAACAATGCCGGCCGGAAAGGGTGGAAAAGCCCAGAGAAGCCGGGGAGGAAGAAGAAGACGGACTACATGGTGCCTGCGCGAGATTTAAATAGGAGCAATGGCCTGCTGTTACTTACGGGCTGGTGCTAGGTAGCCGTCTGGCTCAAGGCAAGGACCGCGCGGGGATGGTTGCGTGTGACGACGGCGCCGGTGATGGGCGCAGGTGGCCGGAGCAGCGGCAGGGCGGGACGCCGGGACCCGGTCTGCCGAAAGCGACACGGCGTACGTCCCCGTCAGCAGCGAGGCGCAATCCGCCGCGCTGTTCCTTGACGGCAGCGCACACTCCTCCTCTAATCAAAGCCCTATCTTCACAGCGCCGAGGTTATCCCGCTCGCGTCCTCTTGCTTGCCCAGCCGGCGGCGGCGGCAACTTGTCAGCGGGTTATCTCGGCAAGTGGAGGAGTGCGCGCAGCAGCAACACACCTCGAGCAAGCCAAGCCAAGCAACAACAATGCCGGACTGGACGGACGGAGGAAGACGACGAAGAGGAGGAGGAGGCAACGGCTAGTGGGATGCGAGGTCGGGCAATGGCGGACGCAATGATTTATAGCCGGAGGGGAAGGAATCGGCGAGCAAGAGACGAGAGCGAGCAGTAACGGATGAGCGGGCACGGCAGGGCAGACAGGGTTCCCCAGAAGACCCGGACCCGGCAGGGGAGTCTTCTTCCCTCGTTGAATAGCAATAAACCCCAACGTTCGAATCGGGGGGCGCATCTGGGCCGTCCGCGTGGGAGAACGGACGGCTGGGATTCCGTTGGGTAGGCAATAGGTGGGGCGGGTGGGGAACGTGAGCGCCACGTTGGGTGGTCTGTGTCTCTTTTTGGAGGTCTGCGCTTTTCGGCCAGAAAGCCAACGGTTAGTAGTGCAATGCAATGCAACGCAAAACAGACGTTAGGGGAGGGGTTTTTTTTTCTTATCTGTATATATATGTATGTACTACAGCTTTGCAAATCTCTAGGCTTCTCATGCGTTTCTGTTCTCGTGCTGGATGGAGATTTCTTTTTGTTCGTTTGGGAGATGGGGTGGATTCGATTCGATTGATGGTGTATTTTGGTATTTGATGAACTCGGGAGGTGTACCGTTCGAGTTTGGCCTTTTATTTTTTCTTTTTCTTGGTCGAGGCTATGGACGGTGCATCATAGCTGAGAAGGTCTCTTGTTGGACGTTTCCAATGCTCATTGAAAATGTTGAAAATCTACGTACACGATGCTGCTTTAGGATTACTTGTTGTGTAACTACTCCCTTTATATATGATTTAGATGTCGTTTTAGACAATAATACGGACTCTAAACGTAACTTTGACTTCTTATTTTTACAAAAATATTTATTAAAAAATAATATCTGTATATTTTTATAAAAATATTTTTTAAGACAAATCTATTCATATGATTTTCACATTTTTAAACTCAACATCTTAAAAGTTATTCGTGATTTATATTTCCAATGTTTAACTAAAATCTTATCCAAAACGGCATCTAAATCGTATACAGAGGGAGTATATCAGCATTTAAAATGGTATTATGAGAGTATATTTTGTCCTTAATATGATATGATATAACGATAATAAAACATAGTTTTTTATGAAAGCAAAAGTTGTATATCACTATGTACACTACTACCAATAATTATATAAATAAATGACACATTTCAACTATCTCACTATTTAGAGTAGAGTGCCAGCAATGAAGAGAGTAACAAAGTGTGAAATTCATTATTCTTATATGGAAAAATGCGAAGTACATCTCATGCAGACCAAGGAAAACCACATCCTCTGTACTTTTTTTTTATAGTCGTCCTGAAGGTCTATAAACTTGAAATGTTGCGGTCACCATCATCCAAGATCACTTTACTGGAGCCGGAGAAGCAAATTCGCATGGTGAAAATGAAATCCATCTCCATCTTTAACCGCTAGAGGGTCAGCGTTTCTTCTATCAAAAAGAAAAATTAACAAAGATAATTAACTTTATCGACATTTAAAATGGTATTATGAAATACTCCCTCCATTCTGAAAAAACTGACGTTTAGGACAGCGACACGGTCTCCAAAACACAACTTTGACCTCTTGTTATTATAAAAATATTTATCAAAGAGTGATATATGTATACTTTTATAAAAGTATTTTTCAAGACAAATCTATTCATATAGTTTTCACATTTGCAAACTCAACAACTTAAAAGTTATTGATGATTTATATTCCCAATGTTTGACCCAAACCTTGTCCTAAACGTCAGTTTTTTTAGAATGGATGGGGTATATTCTGCCCCTTGCATGATACAACGCAATGACAATAAAGCATAGGTTTTTATGGAAACAAAAGGCATGTGTAAAGATGTACACTAGTGCTAAAAATTATACAACTAAATCGTACAGCTATCTCAATAGTATACAATGTAGTGCCAATGGAGGAAGAGATCAAGAAAGAGTGATATGTCTATATCTAGCATGCATGACAATGCGTGAAGATTCATGATTCTTCTGCGAAAAAAGCGAAGTACATCTCATGCAAGGAGATCCGAGGAAATCCATTCGAGAAGATGGCCCATGCATATCATCTTTCAACTAGACATCTTATTTTCATTAATTGTCTTGAGTTTATAAACTCTAAATCTCGAAGTCACCATCATCCAAGATCGCGTAACTAGTGGTGGAGAAGCGAATTTCAAAGAGTAAATTTGCAGTTAAGTAGTAGAGAACGTATGGTGAAAATAAAACTCTTCCTCTGCCTTTTAATAAACTGCTAGCAGGTGTAGCATTTCTTCTGTCAAAAGGCAAAATTAACAAAAGAGGAGCATTGATAGGGATGCAAGCAACAAAATGGAGTAGACTAAAAGGAGGATCCCGTGAGGGAAAATACACGATTGAATGATATGATAAGGACGTGTGCCGTATTTCATCGATTGCTTTTTAGATCTGCATTTATTATTACCAACTCCGACCAAAATTTAGCGCGTGGCATCACGTTTGTAAAAAATGTGGATGTTCCATCGTCCCAAAATGAAAAAAAGGCAATGTTCTGTCATGCCCCAAGGAAAACGTTGCGCTCACTAAAAATCTTTGTGCTAACTACGTTACCAAGCTTAACAACCTGACTTTAAAATTGCAAATCCCAAAGAAGGATCCATGCAATTTTGTATATTTTTTAAAAAAAATTGCAGAATCTTTCCTATGATCTACACCATCTGACCAGCTTATTTATTTAGTGATAAGATATTACTTGTACGAACCTATTCTTCTTACACGCGACCAATGAATTTATTGCAAAATGTCGAGTATTTGCTAAAAAGGAGAACTTGTGGGTCAGTTCTATCTAGTACCATGTGAATTTATTGTAAAATACCAAGTATTTTCCTTTATCCATGCAACTTGCACTAAAGTGTCAAAAATACATACTAGTTCAACCAAGGAAGAACCATTCAAGGCCCCTTGTGGACCGCTGAGACTTCTTTTCCCTATTTCTCACTGGAATTGTACCTAACCTATGAAATTATTGCAAAATTGCTGAATTTCAAACGTGTCCTGTACTTCTAGCAACCAGCAGATTGTACCTATATCATCTTTCAATAGTGAATAATTAATTGAACCGTTAACGCGTCGCAAAGGTACTACAGACGCCAAAATCTTTGGCCATAAAGTTTCTAGCTATTTGTATGATATATCCTGTAGCACATATAAATCATACTATGTTCCAAATACGCCTTGCAGGAAAGATGGGGAATATGTACATAAGAAATGATATCCTCACCAAAGGAACACCAAAGAAAATATCAGTTGGAGATAAAAGAGGAAACCAAGTGGCTGAGACTATTATTGTTTGTCCCACTGCACTACCTATAACTCTATAGGTTATCTTGGGGTTGTATGTGCTCGATCTAGATGATGCCGTCCGGATATGATGGAGCGTGCACATCTGCATGATGTGACATGCGCACACACCGCATCATACAAAAACAAAGTCAGAGTGGAAATTTTTTTCTACTTCCGTTTGACCAATAATTAAGGGTATTAAATAAAGTTAGTTTACAAAACTAACTTCACACCCTCAGATTAATTCACGAGACAAATTTAATGAGACATCTGATCGTACGATTAGAGGATGGTTACTGTAGCATTACTGTAGCAAATCACGGACTAATTAGGCTCGCTAGATTCGTCGCGTAAAGTTACACTCATCCTAAAAAGGTTTTACAAATAAACTTCATTTAATACTCCATGCATGTAAGATACCATTTGAAAAAAATTTCTGGTTAGTAAAGAAACACGGCCCTAGTAGCTAGCTTGCTTGGCCTTGGCCTTGGCCCTTGGATAACGATGGCGACGTGTGAATGCCTCCGTTGCCCGTTGGCGACCTGATAAACGGATGCACATTGTGAGCCACACCACCGTGTTTAATCGTTTACGGAAACTGCGTTACGATCCTTTTTTTGATTTTTTTTCTTGAACCGTAACATCCTGTAATTAGTTTTTCTTTTGGAAGTAACTGTAATAAGTCTGTAACGTAACGTGGAGACGCACGCAATCTTGGACATGGGAAGCTGCCAACTCGTGGTGCGCCGAAGACGTACAGGTCTGCCGAGCCGAGCCAAGCCACACCGCCCCACGCGCCGGGGCGGATCAGGCGAGTCGATCGGCAGCTCAACTAAAATCTCGGGCGGTGCTCGCCACCGGCAACGTCTCAAATTCTACCCCCAAAATTCACTAGGTAAAAAGAAAATTCTCATCACATCAAAATGTCATAGCATGTATGGAGTACTAAATATAGATAAAATCAAAAACTAATTGCACACTTTTGTTGTGCTCTACGAGATGAATATTTTGAGCCTAATTAATCAATTTTTGAACAATTTTTTACACATAGAAACGAAATGCTACAGTGTACCTCGGTTTCGGAACTCCCATAGGTGCCAAATTGGCGGGCCTTAATTACCATATCACCGCCCCGCCGGGTGCTTTTGCAGTGAAAAAAGCTGGCGGTTCACACATGCCACGCCAAGAACAAGAAGAGAACTCCAGGCCTCGATCTCCATGGCGCAACGCCACACGGGAGTGCGCGCGCCCTGACGCGCTTTCTGCCGGCCCCGGGATATTCCAGACGGCAACGGAAAAAGCCGCGGTTCATTTCATCACCCTTTTGGCGAAACCGTAACACGGTGCGTGCGTTTTACGGCGGGCGCGCCGGGTCGCCGTCACAGACTCACAGGTGAGCATATCTGGTGTGACCGCACCCTCCCAGGTTCCGACAGTAAGGATAGATATCATGGATATGTCCGACAACGACGTCTCTCGTGACTTGGTACAGTTGCCTGCTTGTCATCGTATATCGTAGAAACTATAATGAATTGAGACGATATACCCGGGCATACTGGCATGCTACTACTACTCCTAGTACTAGTAGCGAATTTGCACGGGGCAGCGGTTTCAGTTCTTCAGACTTGGTTCATCGTTTACGGATAGATATATATTCTAGCTAATTTCTTCCTTGCTGGGCTGGCACTTGCGCGGATAGGATGGGGCAGTTGGGCACCAAAGAAACGTGGTAGAAGAACATACGTGCATTGTTGCACACCGCGACACGGGCGGATTAGATTTCAGAGTAATTAAACACGTCAGAGCACTGGCACGAGGACAACTTCGCCTCTTGCGCGGCAAGGCTGGATAATACCAAGCTTATTGGGAATTTGGGACACACAACGACTCCATCGACCAGCAAACAAAGATCAGCTAGCTCCCAACTTCCTTCCAAAGCGCCATGCAGATCGAGCCACACAGGACAGCATCATACGCCGTCCGTCTTTCAATTTGTACGGAGCACAGCAAGAGAGAGATGTGTGCAGATAAGAGCTGTCCTGAAGATAATGTATACGCGGATGGCTAATCAGCGCCACGTAATGCTGGATTATTATCCTTGACAGATGTGTGCGGTTTTCCAGAGCAAGGAAGGGCACGTATTTCACGGCACGCAAATGATACGTGTCACGTCACTGCGGTGCACTGTGCCTCGTCGACTTTTGAACAAAGAGGTAGTACGGTAGAAAAATAGCCCTCAAGTGAAGTGTTTATTATTAGCGTGTATGTGAGCTCAACCAAACGAAGTTAAAAGTGTTTATTAGAGTGTCTCTACGCTCAACTGAACCAAGTTAATCTGCCTGTGAACAGGGGCGGACCTAGGAGACAAACTGATTGGAGGCACGCTCTTATATTTCTTAGTCTATAAGACCATAATATCTCTACGCTCAACTGAACCAAGTTAATCTGCCCGTGAACAGGGGCGGATCTAGGAGACAAACTGATTGGAGGCACACTCTTATATTTCTTAGTCTATGAGACCATAATATTTTATTAAAGTGGGGACGTCAATAAAAAAACTTAACTGTCACTGTTAATATTTTTTAAGTGGCAGTATGTGTCCTCACTCACGGTTACCTAGGTCCCCCTGCACAAGTTCAATTAAAACAAATAATAAAGCAAAACCCCGGTAGTCTATGATATGTGTCTTAATAGGACATACTTGTATTGAGAGGAATACTATATAATCAGCATTTTCTAAAACTTGATTTACATAACAAATTAACTCCAACTTTTACCAAAATCTATACGTGTGCCCCTTGAACATGTATATAACCTGTTTGTGGCATATGGACATTAGTTTGTAGGTTTTAGATTGAATCGGCCTACTCTCAAAACACGTTTCCTCCCCTCCTCCCCCCCCCCCCCCCTCTCTTTAAGTATAAAACAATCACAATAGGTGTTTGTTTACTCTAAATTTTCTTTTTTTCAAATAAAGGCAGGAGCACTGCCATGTCATATAAGAAGAAGAAGCATTGATACATAACGCGTCGAAGCGAACACCACCACCACGTAAACAACGCACACTGCACAACACTACACCACCTCAATCTGGAAGAGGAGCCAAAAGAAGCCACCAGCGATCCACGACGTCGTCACCAACATGCCACGACAAAAGACGCAGCCCACTGCAGGCAAGAGCGGCAACTCGAACTCCTCAATCATGGGACTATCCACCTCAAGCCGCACACACATGATCGTCGATCCCCTATTCCAGCTGAGCTTCAGCGGAACACCTCGTCACGGCGTCGATGAAAACCATTGATTCTGACCACTCTGCGTGGGGCATCGTCTCTCCCACCGCCTCACACATCTATGCCAAGGACTAAGATATCTGAGACCGCTATGAGAGCGACACCTCCGCCAATCCGACACTAGAGTCACCACCGCACCATGCACATCAACTCAAGATCTCCAGCACCCATGGGTCCTCTGCACCTTCCTGCTAGCACGGACAAAGCGCACATCCACTTCCGCCGCGCACGAGCAACACCGCCAACCAACCAACCAACACTAATGTCTAGCCAATACGGGTCTCCAAATGCAACACCTCCAAGGAGGGCATGACGCCAGTGGCGCCGTCGTCACACACCCATAAATGGACAAGGCTTTCGCCGTAAAGAAACCCCGTGTAGAAAGACACGGTGCATCGCAATGATGCCCCCAGCAGTGAAAACACCGCCACTAGGGCGCCGCCACCATTGCCACCGACAAGACCGTCGGTGAAGGCTTACGCCCGACTCAGCACCATGTCATCCGCACACACTTGGACAAGGCAGTAGCACAACCCTCCTCAGCTCTGCAACGCCTGCCGGAAAAGGCCCGACACAGCCCAAACCACAACCACAACACCACCAGCAAGCATTCGCCAACCCCCAGCCCCGCCACCAATGCGACGTCGAACCAAACACGCCAACAAAGAGAACACAAGGAGAGCACACCCTCCGAACCACAGACCTGTCGCCCGCGTGAGACCGGAAAAGGGGGCAGCGGCGCCAACCGCCGGCCGCGCCCGCCGCCGTCGTCAGCTGGCCACCATGGTAGCCGCCAACAGCCGGCCGCATCGCCGCCGCCCGCCAGCCGTCGCCGCAGACCGCTGCCACCCAACGCCCTCACGCACTGGCCGCCGCGCGCAGGCTTTGGCCCGCCGGAGCCGTCCGTGCCGGACGCCGCCGCCACCGCCGCAACCCAGCGCCGACAGCCGCCTCCCACGCACATCCACGCGCCTCCCGTCACGTGGCCACCGGATCTTGGCCAGCTGCCCTCGCCGCCGGCTAGCAGGCATCAGACGCCACAGCGGCCGCGCCCGTCCGAAACCGTCGGAGGAGGAGGAAGAAGCCCCGCGCCACCTTCCCCGCGGGCGCGCGAGTTGCCAGCAGCCCGCTCGGGGGGGGGGGGGGGTGGCGGCGGTGCGAGAGTCGGAGGTCCGCTCAGTCGCTCGCGCGGGGGGCGTCGGATAAGGTTTGGGCAGTGGCGGAGCCAGCTATCTGGCTAGGTTTGGCTGCCGCCATACCTAAAAATTATAAAAAAGCTAAATATATGTATACAAGTGTATGATATACGTCTACTTAGACAATAATCAATGAGTCAACACGCAAGTATACTTAACTGATTTGGCATTTTGGTGACTACCGGCCTTGCATAGTTGATAGTTATATTATACATATTTGACACTCACAAACCCCCCATACCTAAAAAATATTCCTGCCTCCGCCACTGGGTTTGGGCGTTCACCTTACTCTAAAGGCTTCAAATGGAATCCCATCAAATGAACTTAAATTCACTAGTTGTATGCGTGTATATATAGCGACAGCGAACCTATTAATACGGTCGACGCTGACGTTCTTGGCGCTACGAGAGCAAGGAAGGCCAAAGACGCATTAACGTAGACCGCGACATTAGTGGCTAATCCACGAGGGTCGCGTGATCCCGAACTCCTTGTCCAGTTCGTGTTTCTTTCCGATCAAAAGAGGACACGTATTTCACGGCACGTAAATGACTCGCGTTATGGTTAACCAGGACCCAGTTGTGTGTGTGTTGTGACTTGTCCTCGGAGCAAGAGGTAGATAAAAATTAGTTCTGAAGTGATAAAGCGTGTTTGCGTACTCAAAAGAACGGAATCTGGTTGTCTGGAAGCGAAAGTTTAGGTGACATTGTGAAAACATATTTTGAGACCAAATGTTTTTTTAAACCATGAAAGAAAAAGTTGCGGTATATAGAACCTAAAAGTAGATTGCAGAGGAACGAAAAACAATCGCCGCATTCCTTATTTGAGTACACCTCCAGTGGGCCGTCCAGCTAAAATGAAATGAGCCTCCGGAACGAAAAACAGCAGAAGCAGCCCAAAAGGAAAGCTTCTGCGCAACCTCGAATCGGAGTCGGCCGCGCGACTCCGAGTCTCCGACCGAACATGGGCCGGTTTTTATTCGGCAATATATTGCTCGTCTCCTCCCTTTCCGTCCCCAAAAATCTTCCGTGTCCAGACCGCCGACAGCCGCCGCATCCTCACAATCCATCTAGAGCTCGGCCTTCTTCTGTTGCCATGGCGATGGTTAGGGATCGATCGCTCGCGACGGTGGCGGAGGGCCGTCGCCGTCTCCGCAACCGCAAGAGGAATCAGGCGAGCACGTCGGAGGGGGGTGAGATCCTGAGGAGGAATCAGGCGAGCATGTCTCGTTGGGCACGGAGCTCACGGAGGAGGAGGCCAAGCGCCTGGTTGCCAGGGAGACGAAGAGGAAGAAGGTGGTCAAGAAGAGGGTGCCGCAGGAGCGCATCGACTATATGAAGGCAACGCCCGATGCGATCATCAGCATAGAGATCCGATCCCTGACGACGAGCCGGCACGCTGCCTGCAACACTGAGCACGCTGCCTGCATACAGATGCAACAGCACATCTCATACAATGTCAGTCAAACACATACATATACTCTTCCCCTTCGATTCAGCTATGGCATCTCTTAGCAGACCTATGAGATGTTTTGCCAGTATCTCCCCTGTGATGTTCTCCCTCTCGACTTGGGTCATCTGGCCAATCTTCTCGGCGAGGGTCGTCCGAGCAAGCAGGTCCTTGACGCGAGCAGCGACAGGCTGCCTCGGATCCTTGTACTTGATGTGCTCTGCTCTTGCCAACGCCACCAGGCAGAAGATAAGAACAACGGTGATCTTGTGCAAACCCCCCATCTTGCCTTTGTGTGCTGCGTACTGATCAGTGATCACCACAAACCGCCTGTATATATGCCTAAGGAAAGGATGGCAAACCGCAAACGGATGATGAGTTGTAACTTTAAATGAAAAGTATCCAAAAAAAGTTATTATGGTATTGGTACATTATGAAAGTATGAAACAGTAGTATATTAGATCAGTCCAGAGATGCTGCCGTAATAACCATCATACAGAAGAAAAACAGGCACAAGGGAACAGATAACTTGAATCAGGGTCGGTTTTCCTCACTGCCTTTGTCTAAAGAAACCCCGTAAAGTTGCTGAAACACAGCATGTTTACAGGGAAAACATCAAAACAATACGAAGAGAAATCTGGAATCACACCGTGGAGACGGCGAATGGATGTCCGTTCCGATGTCGGGCTGCGGGAGGCCATCGCCGCACTTGCCGATATGGTCATATGGGGTTCAGTCTACGAGGGGGTGTTACATTTCCTTGTTGAGTGCGTCTGGACAGTTGGAAATAAACCGTAAGAAAATGTTGCTAATCACAAGAAAACGAGGCCTTTGGGTTAGGCGTGCTAATGGGTCGGGTCTTGATGGCTTTTATAGGTTGGGTTTTGATATGGGTTGTATTTGGATGGGTCAAAATGGGTTGTATCAATGAATGGGACGGGTCTACTCTAAACGTGGGTTGGTGCGGGTTGGAATGGGCTAAAATGGGTCGTATCCACAATGGATTTTTACTTTATGGCCAGATCTAGAAGTGGATCCCACGTTATGAGTCGGACCTTAGAATTAAAACCTCACATTTACGCTATAGAATTTTAGCAAAATTGACTGAAATTTGTTGGAGATGACTCGGTATGGTAAGCAGCAACTTTGTGCAAAGTAGCGTGATTAGACCTATAGGTGGGCCCCACGTCAAGAGTCGGACCCTAAAATTAAAAGCTTGCGTTCACACTTTAAAATTTTAGCAAAATCGACTGATATTTATTGAAGATATTAGGTATGATAAGCAGCAACTTTGTGCAAAGTAGCGTGATTAGACCTACAGGTGGGCCCCACATCAAGAGTTGGACTCTAAAATTAAAACCTCACGTTCACACTTTAAAATTTTAACAAAATTGACTAAAATTTGTTGGAGATACTCAGTATGATAAGCAGCAACTTTGTGCAAAGTAGCGTGACTAGACTTGCAGGTGGACCCCATGTCAAGGGTCGCCCCCTAAAATTAAAACATCGCGTTCACACTATAAAATTTTAGCAAAATTGACTGAAATTTGTTGGAGATACTCGATATGATAAGCAGCAACTTTGTACAAAGTAGCGTGACTAGACTTACAGGTGGGCCACACGTCAAGAGTTGGACCCTAAAATTAAAACATCGCGTTCACACTATAAAATTTTAGCAAAATTGACTGAAATTTGTTGGAGATACTCGGTATGATAAGCCGCAACTTTGTGCAAAGTAGCGTGACTAGACCTATAAATGGGCCCCACGTCAAGAGTAAGACCCTCAAACTAAGACCCATGAGTATTCTATGGGTATTAACATTAGGGTGCAAATACATCTAATGAGGCGGGACGGGGCGGATTTATTAGCTAGTTTTTTGGGTATGGTTGGATTGACATACGTAACTAGCTAGAAATGGGGTGGGGTGGGTTTGGGAGCACGTCCCGGCCCATTAGCAGGCCTACTTTGAGTAATGGTACACGGTTTGCTTCCTCAAAAAAAGGTAGTAATGGTCATCTTATAAGGGTAAGTACATTGGTGTTGTCTAATAGGCGGTGTCATGCAGTGACACGTAATCTTGAGACAACTTATAGGCTGTTGTTTTAGTTGTTTCATAGTAATAGAAAATCCCTTAATTTATGGGAAAAATAAAGAAATATTATTGGTTGAATGACAACAAAACTCGTACAATAGTGGTTGAGTTGTCTCATAGTCCTAAATTTTAGCTTATGAGGCAGTTGTTTCGCGAAGCAACGACCTCATTCTCTCACCTCGCTCTCTCTCCTCCACATCAGCAAAAATCCTACGTATCACTGCATGAGACGACCTATAAAACCGCTGATGTGTAGCAATGTACCTGCGACACAAGAAAGGTTAGCAGTGGTTAGGACCGTTGCCGGCACATTTTTAATTCTGTGACCCTTCTTCAGGCACTGAACTAAAGAAAAACCGCTGCGAGCTCTGAGGTATGAAGCGGAACAAGTGCACTTGAGTTGTCTACATGAGCGGTCAGGTAGTTGGTTTAACTGAATCGTTCGTGCAGACGTGACTCTCTGATTAAATATGGCTTAGTATTTTATAAGCTAATTATTATTTCCTCAGTCATAAATTATAGGTAAATTTGTTTTTTCTAGATATATTTTTTTGCTCTGCACCTACATCTACACTATGCCCAGATACATTGCGAAAATTTATGTATTTCTAAAAATCAGAATGACCTATATAGTTTGGAACAATGGGATCATTTTAATTGTGCAAGACGTGTCTATAAATAATAAAGCATATATTATATTTTAGTTAATTTTAAGATCTATCAACCATCCTTAGAACACTCTTAGAGGTAGAATGTATGTGGATTGTTTCATCTTTTAATAAGAGATCGATGTGGTGGTTTTACTGTGGAGTGGTAGTGCCAGATGCCGGTGGGAAGGTGTCAGAAGAGCCGTCGCTACCTAAAGGAACCAAGCTAGCATAAAAATTAAGGTGGTGCACCACTTAACAAACATAATTTTTTTTCTTGTGACACATGTTAGATATTGGTTAATTTACTCATAAAGTCAGTTGCGCCCTGGTGCATATGCAATAGGCAAGCATAATATGGTGTCGACCCTGGCGTTGCCTATGTCGCAGACAACAAAAATGAGCCTAAAAATGCAAGTTTATGTTTTTGCCCCTACTAAGATAATTCAGCGATGACATAGGCCAAAGGTCCAAATGCAAAAAGTTATGTTCCATTAAAATTGCTCAGTTCATAGGTTTTTTTGGTTCGATTGCATGGACAATTGGCAGTCAAAATAGCTGCCACTGTCACTAAAAAAATGTGATGGTATGAGTACGAAAGAATAAACCTAAAATATACGCCTTTATGTTTATATCCCTACCTGTGTGATACCAACAAAATTGAGTGACGGCAGCCAGAACACAATAGTCGTTTGGCTATCAAACTAGCCAATTATATTAAAATTGCTCAGTTCGCCATTTCTATGAAAAGATCGATCTAATAACCTATTTCTATAGTCCTAATAACTTCGACCAGGGGCTTTTGGCCTTCCAACGAGGCATCCAACAAAAAATAGGGTAGTAGCCTTGCCTTATCTCAAGTCTTGCCTTATTTATAGGGTAGTAGTAAGCATCCAATTGTTTATTTACCATTTACCATTATCTCAACCACCCAAACTCACATCAGCAATATAACTCAACGTATTCTCTTTCCCAAAACACTGTATTTGTAAAACAAATCGTAATAACGCTGAGCAGTAATAAGTTCTAATAAGCACACTAGTATTTGTCTAAACACAGCATACACGTCTATATCAGGAAATCATAGGTTGTCGGTCGTGGCACATTCAAAATATATTGTGACTAATCAATCGAGTTCTAACTATATCAATCAGTAAAGCGAATCTATCTATTGTATATTAAAAGAGAGGCCCGGCTGGGACGACGGTAGAGACGTGTAGAGGAGTGTGGAGAGGCTCACCAGTGTAACGCCCGCGTTTCTCTCTCTGGAAAAATCACTAAGTAATGCACCCGGTAAAAATCTTTTCAAAATCTTTTACCGTCGAGCTCCCGTTCCCGCCAAACCCTCCCGCCTTGTTATCACCGCCCCCTCTTTTTCCGTCCCACCTCGTGTCGAACACCCTCGTGTCGACCGTCGGGCCCGTTCGTCGCTGGCCGACCGCCGTCGACCGCCTGTCGGCTTTCCGCCGCGAATTCCGCCGTCTCTCCCCTCTCTTTTCCCCTTTTCTTTTCCCCCTCCTCTTTCTCCTTTCTTTCTCTCTTTTTTTTTCCTTCCCCTGTTCTCCCCTGGCGCCAAGCGCCCTGCTCTGCTCGTCGCCGACCACCCCGTTCCCCGGCCGGCCCCACCTTCTGCTCACCCCTCTGCCCTGCTCGCCGCCGGCCATCCTGCTGCTCGCCGCCGACCACTCACCTACACAGCACGCCACCACCGGCCCCACTTCCCCCTGACCGGCTGCGCCGACCACGGCTCCACCGCCACTGCCGCACCAGCAGCACCGCTGGGCAGCCCCGCCCTCGCGCACGCCCTCTCCGTCACTGCGCCGCTGCAGCGCCTGCGCCGGCCATCACCGCTGCCGTGCCGCACTCACCACCGCCTCGCCATAGCTCCGCTCACTGCCGCAGTACCGCTGGCCGCCTGCTCGCACGCCACCGTCCATCCGCACGGACACGCCACCGCTGGGCACCGACCTCGCCGCAGCGCTGCCACTGCCGCCGACCACTGCCTTGCCGTGTCAACCATCGAGCACCGCCGCTGCAACGCCGCGTCACTGCCGCACTCGCTGCCACCCGCGCCGCCCCACGAGCCACCGCTCCGCCGACCACCGCCTTACCGTGCCGACCACCGCGCCACGCCTCGGTCCGCCATAGCGCCGCCCGACCCGCTGTTGTCCCGTCGCCGCGCCTTTCGTCGTCAAGCACAGCCGCGCCCCCTGTGCACCCAAGTACGCACGCCACCGCACGGTACCGGGCCGCCCTCGCCGCCGTACCAATCACGGACGCGATTTCCGGCCGCCATAACTCCGCCCGCCGGCCTCCACCGCCGCCCAGGGCCCCTCTCGTCGGCCCACTTCCCCAGCCCCTCTCCATGCCTATAAGTAGGCCGGTCAGCTTCCTCACCACCACCTCCCGCTCACAAGCCCCTCAGCTCACCTCCACCGCCGCCGCAGCGCCACCACCCACTGCCATTGCCGCCGCCGCTCCTGGCCCCCGTGGGTAGCTCACCACCGGCCATCCCCGCCCAAGGTAAGACCATGGGTGGACCCCTCTCACCGCCCTCTCCCTTCTCCCCTGTCCAATCTCCGACATCGCCGCCCACAGCGCCGGCGAGCCCAACGCCGCCGCCGCAAATCCCCTCCCCTGCTCGCTGCTCTGTTTCGAAGGGAAGAAGCCGGCCACTTTGCGCATAACCCCCTACACTTTCTCTATTTCTAACCCGCCGTCCAAGGACTTAAGCCTCTCTCTCTCTGGTACCTTTGCACCTAACCCCCTGCCCTTTCTTCTTTTCCAACCCGCAGTCCAAAACACTATTCCCTCTCTCTCTCTGTTTCGCCAGGGACCCCTGACCTTTTCGATATTTACAGAAAGGTCCTTTTCTTTAAAAACAGCCCTAAAACCCCACTAAACTCGTTATTTCATGCGCTAATTTAATCCCGTTTGACCCCAAACTCCACCACAAACATCACCAGTATATTTTCGCCAATCCATTCAGCCCATATTCAGAAATAATCATGTCACCACCATCACTCTCATTCTCTGTTCTTTCTTTCGGAGCGACAAAACTTTTTTTTCTTTCATTTATTGTATGCTTGTTTGTGTGTGCCGTAGACTCTGCTGTGAACGAGGAAGGACTCGAGGAGGAGCAGGGTTACGAGCAGGAGCTTGGAGACCAAGACCCCGGGCAGGAATCCCCCGAGGGTTGGGAGAACGACAAGTGCAATCCCATCCTTTGATGCATACTCTTGTCCTAGATTTTATAAACACAACCCATGGCCTGCTTTATAAAACTTGCATGATTTTACTGCTAAACCCGGTTGGATAGCCATTCCTTGATTGCTATGACTGCTTCCTTGACAACCTAGATTAATGTTTGAATATGACAATGCTCTGTTTGAATGTTTGTCACTGCTAGAAATGCTTAGGAATATTTTACTGTTATACACCCCATTACAATCACTTGGTGTTTACAAAAGCAACCGTGTGCGTGCTTTAAAATAAAAGAGATGGATTTTTTGAATAAAATGAGTATCCGTGTGGGATGAGACAGACGGTATTTCTTGTGTGAAATGCCGAGGTGAGCTCGAACCTGTGTGGTTGAGCATGGTGGGAGTTGTCTATCCTATCACAATTTTTGGGATGATGTTGATGTGTCATCTAGCCTAACCCATTTTATTGTACCACCACTCGACCGTTGTATGTGGCAACGGCCTAGCATAAATCACATTAGTTAAGCTGTTGGTTATGTGGTGTGCTAGTGAGCAACAGAGGGTCATGGAGCCGGGGATGCGATCTATGTGAGGTATGCCCCTGGGTAGAACCTCGTTGGTAGGTTGCTAACCCCCTGGTCGCGTCTGTGATAACTTGTCAGTTTAACTATGGTGGGTAATGGCTTTGATAGGAGCTGCACTGGCACTAAGGTGTCCATGTTGTGGTAGCCTACTTGTGGTTGTGTACACCTCTGCAGAGTTAAAACCTATCTGGATAGCCGTGTCCACGGTATTGGGCGAGTTACGGCTTGGTCACTTCACTAGTCCCCTGTTTTGGTGTAAGAATGTGTTTGGCGAATGTTGAGTTGAGAAAAGGGTGTTGGCATGGGCTATGACAGATGGGGAATCTGGTAGCGTTAAAATCTGGTGAGTAAAATAATCATGTTTATCGATCCCACTAAAAGAAATGCTTGTGGAAACCCCTTTATAAAATAAACCCTTGCATGTGTAAAAATTTGCTTTATTGCAAAATCAGCCATAAGCCTGTCCTTGGTTATATCCCTTGCATGCTTCTGTCATACCCTTCCGTGGATGTGGTTGTGCTTGCTGAGTACGTAAGTACTCACCCTTGCTTATTTTGTTACAGAGGCAGACCCGGACTTTGTGCCTGAAGACGTCGTTTAGAGGGGTTCGTTTTGCACCCAACCTTTGTCTGTGTGTTAGGGTCACCCGCTTGAAGCCGCATGGATTTCTACTCTGATGAAGACCTCTATGTTGTCAACCTGTTTATCTGGAGTCTAGCTTTAGTTCTGTTTTTAGTGGCCCTGCAGTGCCACCGTCTCCCGTAACGTTGTTTATGTACTGAACCATCTGTTGTAATAATGTGAACCAGCATCAAGGGACTGGTATTTGTATCACATTAAGTTCTCTCTTTTGAGGGGACGCTTCAACCAGCGATGGCTCGGTATAGGGAATGGGAGGAGCGCGGCTGGCGGAGCGATGGAGATTGGAGAGCGGCCGATGGGTGGCGCCGTTTCTGAGGTGAGGTGGTTCGCCGGCGAGCTAGCTCGGCCTACGCCATTACTAGCTGGGTACGGCCGGCGACGCAGCGGCTGCAGCCCAATGGATAGAGCGGGGAGGCCGATGCCATGCGACTGCGAGGCGAGCTGAAGAAGCGTACAACTGCGGTAGGAGGGGATGGCGATGTAAAAACGGTCGTGGGCGCGGGGCAGAGGTGGTCACAGGCGGCAGAGGAGAATGAGCTCGAGATGAGTTTCTAAATTTAGGTTTTGAAATAAATTTCGAACGCGCGTGATTTTTTCTTGAATTTTCAGGGTGTTACGGCTAAAAGTCGGACCGGAGATCGAACCGGTCAGGTCACTGGTTCATCGGTCAAACCAGTGAATCACTGGTAAGTGGTTCATCATTTATTAATATAATATTTATTTTTAAATAATATGTAAATTTTATTAAAAAGATATCACATATGACATAATTGATGGTATAACATAATTATATCATAATAGTCTATTGTTTAAAGTTCGAAACTAATATCCAAACATCAAATTGATCAATGGTTCACTGAAAAATGATTTCACTGGTTCACGGTTCGATTCAAAACCGTCCGGTTCAACCGGTTCGCACCAGTTTACACTGGTCTAATTACATGGCCGATGTCAGTCCAGCTATCGGTTCACGGTTTTTCTGGTTCAACCAGTGAACCGGACCGGTTTTTTTTGTTCTAGGAGCAAGCCAAGAGTCACAACAGAACTCGTGCACGCAGGCTCGCCGTTGCGCGTGTGCCCCGACGCTTTGCGCCTGTCTCTACGAACATGGCGTGTTTCTTTTTCTGCTTTTCCACGCAGAGAAGCGCGAAGGCGCAGACAGATCGAGAGAGAATCCGCACAAGAGAACCCACATCGTGCGGCACGGTAAGCTAAATCATGTCAGAGCAAATGCAAACGCGCCTGATCTTATTGTTCATTCCAAACAACCATCACACTCGCTAACAACAAACCGCCTCAAGAATGCACCACTCACTGTTATTACCCACAGGCCCGACACTGCCCAATGCGTGTGTGGCGTAATCCATCCCTCTCATCCGGACTCAACCCAACCAATCGTGTAAACCCTCACGGCCCACACAAAATCACTCACACGGGTCTACCCTTCTCCTCGACCCCGGCGGCCTCATTTCGAGCCCTTGGTGGTGAGCCCGAACCCGAACGGGAAGAGCGGGTCGTAGTGCGCGTCGCCGACGTTCATCGGCAGCTGGTCCACCGACTTGAACCACGTCCGCGACAGCTTCCCGGTGAACCCGTAGTCGCCGAACAGCACGTCGGCGACGCCCTGGCCCTCCGACCCCGGCAGCCACGCCGCCACGAACGCGTCCATGTCGCTCAGGTACGGCTCTACCACCAGCGGCCTGCCGGAGATGAGCACCACCACGCACTTTGTGACCTTGCACACCGACTGGATCACGCTCGGCCCCGGCTCCGGGATCGTCAGGTTTAGGTTGTCGCCGAACGTCTCGGCGTACGGCGGCTCGCCGACCGCCACCACGGCGTAGTCGTAGTTGTCGGCGAGGACGGTGCTGTCCGGGCTCTCGGAGTAGACCACTTGCGTGCTGGGATCAATGGTGGCCTTGATTCCTTCCAGGATCGTCGTGCCTGTGCCGTCGCAAGTAGTCGTTCAGGAATCCTTGTCTGAAATTATGAACTGTACAGTATCTGCAAGCGAAATGGAAAACGAGGCGCCACTCACCAGCAGTGATGTTGTTGCCGGGTTGCCCTTGCCAAGTGATTGTCCATCCTCCGCACTGGTTGCCCAAGTTGTGGGCGTGGCTACCAGCGACGAGGATCTTACCGGCCTTCTTAGGGAGGGGCAGCAATGGAGAGTACGAGGACTTTCCATTCTTCAGAAGCACCAGGGATTTCCTGACGGCTTCACGGGCCAAGTCCCGGTGTTCCTATCAAGATGGAAGGAAATCCCATCAATAACCACAATCAACATGTATGAAATGTGGCGATCTCAGAGTGGGAGCGTGAAGGTTTTCAGAACTCACTTGCTTCCCGAGTTCGCCGGCAAGGCTAGAATCAGGGTAAGGGTTCTCGAATAGACCCATGGTGAACTTGACTCGGAGAATCCTGTACACAGCGTCGTCAATTCTGCTCATGGGAATAACCTTGTTCTGAACTTGTGTTGTGAGGTCATCAATGAATTCGGTGTATCTGAATGGAACCATGATCTGCAAGTAATCAATTCAAATCATGGTGAGCAGGGGACAAGCAAGTAGTCATTTCCTGGTAATGATTTATGAGTTGTATCCTTATCTAGAACAAAGATGCTTTACCTTTCAAGAACAGTTTTTTTTAATGATGAATGGGACTAATCATAAGTTTTATGCTTTGCTATTTCTAATAAATAATAAAACCACATGATTCAATTATCTTATTCTCACCATATCAATTCCAGCGCCAATTCCAGCCTCAATGGAGTAAGAATAGTTAGCATGAGGAGGACTAGTAATCCGGTCAATGCCTTCCCAGTCAGAAATCACAAAACCCTGTTTGCAGAAAAGTTGCAATCTGATTATGTAACCGAAGAAAATATAGAGTCAGAAAATTCTTCAGCCTTTGTAATGAGCAACTGACCCTGAACTTGAGCTTGTTCTTCAGAAAATCAGTGACTAGGAAATGGTTTGCGTGCATCTTCTTTCCGTTCCAACTTGAGTATGAGACCATGACAGTGGAGACACCTCGGATAATAGAATTGTAGTAAGGAGGCATATGGATGCTCAGCAGTCCATGGGTGTCGATGATTGTGTTGTTCTCGTTGATTCCCATATATGTTCCACCATCGCCAACATAGTGCTTTGCACAAGCAGCAACATTCTTACTGTAGAGTGTGAGAGTTAAAAACAAATTTAGTTCAGCATTGTAATCTGACACTCCCACTTTTAAACAGGAGGCCACAATAGGACCAAAAGAAGACAATCCAACTATCATCTCTTTGGTGTATATTACCTTCCAGCCACATATGGTCTTCCCACGTCATTCGCGGGAACTTCACCTTGCAAACCAGAGATGAGTGCGGTCATTGACTGGACAACCTTTGGGTCCTCACTGTAGCTCTCATAACAACGTCCCCATCTTGGATCTCTACAAACCTGAGCAATAACATGTAAGCTACAGAAATGAGCTTGCAGGGATAATAAAAAAAGGCACATTTACAACTTACACGAAACATACAACCATCAACAACTCAACAGGAAGAATTGCCTCTTACCGCAATACACGGAGCAAATGCATAAGGAATAACATGTAAGCTACAGAAATGAGCTTGCAGGGATAATAAAAAAAAGGCACATTTACAACTGACACGAAACATACAACCATCAACAACTCAACAGGAAGAATTGCCTACCGCAATACACGGAGCAAATGCATAAGGAATTCCGGTAGCTCTAACTTCAAGAGCTGTTGCTGCTCCTATTCTCTTGACAAGATCAGGGTCCCTGGAACAAGACAGCACACATCATCATGATAATACAGAATGGACAAATACTTCACAGTTTATCAATCTAGCATATTGGAGGCATATGCCAAGTAGATGCAGCCAGTACCTGGTAGCTCCAAGCCCAATGTTGTGAGGGAAGATAGTAGCTTTGTAGACGTTGTTGTGACCATGCACAGCATCAATACCATAGATGATTGGAATGCCAAGACGGGTGGAAAGAGCACCCTTTTGCATCTCAGTCACCATGGAGGCCCAATCCTGAGCAGATGCTTGAGGAGCAGGTACACTGCCTCCACCACTCAGTACACTGCCTGCAAAACAGCACAGCAATGTCAAACCACCGGTCTGTCACCTTTTGCGTTTTCTTACTGTTAGAATAATCTGGCAGGCATACCTATGAAATATTTAGCCAATGCATCGGCTGTGGCATTTTCCCTCTCAATTTGGGTCATCTGGCCAATCTTTTCAGCAAGAGTCATCCGGCTAAGCAGATCCTTGACACGAACAGAGACAGGCAACTTTGGATCCTTGTACTTGAGGTACTCTGCTCTTCCCAAGGCTAGCAGGCAGAACATGAGAACAAGGGTGATCTTGTGTGAGCTCGCCATCTTGCCTGTGTGGTTCTGATCACCACGAACCACCTATATATAGGCCTGGGAAAAGGATGTCAAACATATGAGTTAGCGTTCAATGAACCTTATCCAACAAACATATGCTACAATAGTACAGCTTTGTTTAAAAAAACCATAGAATTCTAATATTAGACCAGTTCAAGATGCTGCTGTAACCATCATAAACAAGAAAATAGGCACAAAGGGAGCAGATAGCTTAAAACTAGGTGGTTTTTCTCCCTTTCTTTGTCCAAACCACGTAAAGTTGCCGAAAACCAGCATTCTTATAGGGGAAAACAAACCCAAAGCTACCTAACCTTGATTGATTGAACTGAGCTGGGATATAAGAAAGGGATGATGAAGCAAAAAATGCAGTGTGGACAGAATATTATAGGCACTGCCACATCAAGGGTATAAGACTCTTTCTGAAACTAGAACAATCAATACCTCACAATATATTCAAAGTGAGGAACTAGTAGCCGGCATGAGCACGAAACGCAAAAGGCAGGAATATTTCCTGCAAGAAAGCACCACACAGAGGTTCTTTCTACCTTCACACCTTATGGTTGCTGCCTGGGAGAGGTGAGAATGTCCTCAGAGAAACGGAAAGCCCGATTCCTCTTATAAGCACCAGTGAACGAGTGGACCAGTGGCCTATGCGCGTTGCACCGACGTGAGGATGGCAACGCAACAAAATAAAAAAGAAATCGAAAGAAATCAGAGCCTTGATTAGTAGGGGTGGACCTGAGGGAGCTGTCACTAGCGACTGCTGAGCATAATCATCTCTCCACGTCCACCACTCACCTCGCGTTTGCAGCACCACGAGCGGCATCTATCAGTTGGAATGTCGCTGTGGATAAGATCAATGGCCATGATTAATCGGCCTCGCCATCGTTATTCATTAATCCAAGTTGCAATCATCCACTCCATCTCCCACTGACCACTCAGCCCACTACAGCTAGGATATTTGCTTCGTCCAGTATTCTGGTGTGGATGCACCATGCAGCCATAATTTGAACAAGGACAATTCCTCTACGAGACACTAAGAAAATGAGCCCGGTCTGCAGTAGAGGATCACTCTCGGGGCCGGCACCGCCCGCCGCCGTGGCAAATTGGTTCGTCGCTCCAACAGGGACGTCAGAACCGACGACGTAATAGGCTATCACACGACGGAGAGCCTCGGCACGCCAAGTCTCTTGCTCTCCGCTTCGCCAGGTTTCAGACCGTGGGATGGCAGAATGGGGCGGCATAACCACTTGGAGAAGTTCTGGATTAAATTAGGAGAAATCTTGGACTTGCAAGATCAGGCCTACTAACCACTAAATAATCATCATGTTCGGCTGACTTGCAGCTGGCGCGGATTTACGCTGAGACAAAAATAATGTTGTCCGGCGACAGGTGACAGGTGGCCGGTGTTGATTCGTTGGGACAGAGAAATACCGTTGGCCGGTGCTGATAAGCCAGACGAACAGACCGAAGACATTTTTTTATATAATATAAAAAAAGGATAGAGATATCTGAGCAAGCTGGCCATAGACAGCGTGCACGCAAGCCAGATTACTCGTATCAGAAACTCAAAATGAATTGTTTCTAAAAAAAAACTCAGAATGATTTTGACGCGTGCGTGCAGCGCGCACCCATCCGCTCCTCCGCGGTTGCCTATTGCATCAGAAATTCAGAGCACGAGGTGGCGAGCTGGTCACTCTCCACTGCCACTCCACAAACGTCGAAGCCATGGCACTGCACGCCATGTAACGACGACATGGATGGGCGCTACGCTACTGCTCCCATCATCACGCTACTGCAACACTAGACCCCAAGATGGAACCGGACGCGGGCAGGGCCGGTAGTTCGCAAATCCACATCTGCGTCCCCCCAAAGATTTTTCTAGCATTTTCTGGCCTCCTCCTTGGGACGAGGCCTGAGCCACAAGGGGTCCGTGGCGGCGGCTGGCGAGCCCCCAGAAGGCCGCCGCCCTCCCCACATACTGACGCGTGTGAGGCGCAGCACTGCACTAGTGATGGGATGGAGGTGAAGCGGGGCTGCGGGAGGAGGAAGAAGAAGAGGGGAAGGAATTGGGGATAGGAGGAGGCTCACCGGTTACCGGCAGGCCGGCGAGAGGCCGGCGGAGCGACGGGCGAGCCGCGCCGCGCTGCGCGGCCACCGGCGGCGGCGCACAGCTAGCGCACGGGGGGAGCTGGCACTGGCAGTGGGCAGCTCGCTCAGCGGGGCAGGGGACGCTGGCGACGAGTGACGAGGCTTTATTGCGCTCGTCCTCGCCGACTTTTACTCGGCGGAAACTTTTTCACCCGAGAGAATCTACAGCGACCAAAGGCAAATGCCGTCGTCGAGCGTGTAAATTTTACCGTGGCCTGCGGGGCCCAACCCCGCACACTTTACTCCTGGGTTTCTTCTACACACATCACTGACGGTAGGGCCCAAACTCGGGGGCCCACGTAAAAGTGAGAGTTTAATATAACGGGGGGCACTGATGCGTTCCCGTCTGTTTTTTTCCTTTTTCGCGGGTGGACGTGTGATCTGTGCTGGGGACTCGTGTGACAGACACCTTTTCCTTTTGTTTTCTTTCCGCGACATACGTCTTGCCAGTGGGAAGGGAGGCCCGTTAAATAAAACTACGTAGTTGCCGCTCGCTCTAGAGAATTTCTACTGCTGACCTGTATTTGTATGCCAACGAGATTGGCGGTCTTGTTAATATACGGTACAGTGCGCGGATTAATTAGTGGTTACTCCTCAAATAAGAGACGTTGGAGCCTTGCCGGTCTCGGATTATGCTAACCAAACCAACGGTCGATTAAGCAGTACTCCCTTCGTTCAGTGTCATTTTTCGTAGGTGTACGTATATCCAAATCTAAAAAGATTCAATTTTAATAGTCCTTTTCTATGCTATAAATAAATGTGTACGTATCTTTAATGCATGTTTCGGGTCTGAAGTGTGACCCTTTAATTTTCCATATATAAAATTAATATGAGAAAAATGTTATTAATTATTGGTGATGTGGGTTAGATCTTCATGGACAATTCGTTTTATAGAGGAATATAGCTCGTGTGATCAAATGGATGATAGTAGGAGCGGTATTTCTAGAATATAGGAATACAGCTCGATCGGCTGCATCTTTTTCAACATCAACAGATAAAGCTCCATATCATTGGTCCGTTGCTCAATAATGCTCCTACGCAGTCTCTCCTGACCCTGGCCGGATCGCTGAACGTTGCCTACACTTGCAACGTTCGGTTCTTGTTGATCACACAAAGCCACACGTCGCCCAACGAAAATTTTGGGCGTCCCCTGCCGCACGAGCGCTGATTATTATCAACACCTTATATAATGCATGCATGCGATCTCCTCCCCGATCCTTATCCTGACAGCCCAGCTAGTACTCAAATTAGGCTGCGACTAGTCCCCGATCTGATCTGAAATCCCAGTCACGCGATCGCATATATTTCAAAGGTTCTGATTTTTTTCCTGATGAGCTGATCTCGGAAAAAAAGGAATAATCGCGGCGGCGGATGCGGATGTGGAACAAACCTGCAGCTTTCAGTGGCTGCCGGTCGTGCTGATCAGCCGCAAAAGAAGAATATATAGCATATTCATGTTCATATACTTTAGGAAGAATATATAGCATATTCATGTTCATATACTCCCTCCGATTTCATATTAGAAGTCGTTTTGGATAAGATTTGAGCCAAACATTAGGAATATAAATCATAAATAATATTTAAATCGTTGAGTTTGAAAATGTGAAAATCATATAAATAGATTGGTCTTAAAAATTACTTTCATAAAAAATATATATATATAGCTTTTCAAGAAATATTTTTATAGAAAAGAGAAGTCAAATGTGTGTTTTAGTGACCATGTCACTGTCCTAAACGATTTTGAACCGGAGGAGGAGGAAGTATTATAGCTCATCATCAGTAGACTGGAGTAGTGTAACTAGACAGGAGACGGCGGACACGCGAGTTGGGGCCATGATAACGACGCACCACAGCACGTGTCCGGCTGTCCCTCTAGCCCCTATATGGAAGGTCTTATCTGCACCCACCCCATACAGATCACGTACTCGCGTCAAAAAGTTACTCGAAGCCACCTAATCTAGCGTGAGATCCAGATCGCGTTAGCTCTGAATGGACGAGCGAGTGAGTGTGGCAGATCCAGATCACGAGTCCGCTCTGACAAATCGGAAACAGTGGCTGCATGCACGAGTGATGAGCCTCCCGTCACGTACGTTGTAAATAACCACAACAACTCACGAAGTTTAGGTGCTATTTTGTCATGCCGGGGTACATGCAAGTGGTCACCTTTCCCAGGCCCTCACCAGTAATAATTAAAAAAAACTGTGCAAGACGTACTACGCCACAGCAAGACAGCCACCCACATGGAACGGAACGGGAACAAAAATGCAGTGGAAACGACGAACGGGGGAGATGAGACGGAACGGGACAAGGGGTTTGGTCCTGTACTATTAGAGAATCCTGGCACTATAACGAGCAGTGACAGTGGCAGTACGTGCACACCTGTTAGGTGAAGTAACAACAGCCGCACATGCAGCGCCGGCCCGCTTGAGTCCAGCTATGGCGGCTAGCTAGCCTGGACTCCCCAGCACCGTTGCACGGGACAGGAGCAAGGCGCACGGCAGCCCAGCAGCAGGGATGGCCCGTCCCGTCCTGTGTTGTCCTCTGAACCGCGCCCCAGATCACGGTGCCAGCAGCTCTGGGCAACTTGGCGAACAGGAGAAGCTGCAGGGGCGGGCGGTGTCGCGCCTCGCGCCCTCGCGCGTGTGATCTTGATGGATGGGTGCCGAGTAATTTGGTTGGTTTGCTGGCTGGGTGCCTGGGTCGGGGACGTGTGATCTGAGCTCGGGGTCCCACGGGGGGCGCGTCAGCCATCACCACGGTGACGCAGAGACACCTGTCGCCTGAACCTGAACAGTTCAGCAACGTCCTCCCGATTTTTTCTATTATGTTGAAGTTGGGCGGATTGTTTAGTAAGTTATTGGAGTGTTTTGACGCGTACGTGTGTCGTTTGAAGAATGGAGCAGCAGAAAAAGTTGCACACTTGTCAGATCACATGCATACGATAAAGTTTAGAAAAAAAGTTATTGCTCTTAAACCAAACATCCAAATTAAATTCCGACCGCATCATAATGCTTATTGCGATGAAATCTTTAAAACAAGATCTCACTTGACTATATTTAGATAATATTTTTTTGTGAATATTTTTTATCAACTAGAACAAATGAGTCTACGCTGCGAACAAATTGCTGCACATAGAGAACAGAAGAATCCACGTTGAAAACAAAATACTGCACATGGAGAATAAATCAGTCCACATTACGAACAAATTACTGCACATTGAGAACATATAAGTCCACATTGCAAACAAATTAATGTACATGGAGAACGAATGAGTCCACGTTGCGAATAAATTGTTGCACATAGAGAATAGAAGAATCCACGTTGCGAATAAATTACTGCACATGGAGAACAAATTATTCCACATTGCGAACAAATTACTGCACATAAAGAACAAATGAGTCCATGTTGCGAATAAATTGCTGCATATGGAGAACAGAAAAATTCAAGTTGCGAACAAATTACTGCACATGGAGAACAAATATATCCACATTGCGAACAATATATATACATGACGAACTAGTTAGTATAAAAAATAAACAAATAGAACAAAAAAGGAAAAAATAATAAAAAGAAAAAATAGAAACGGATAAAAAAACAAAAATGAAAAAAATATCAGTTGATATTGGGCTGACCAAATAGACAAGCAAATATATCTCTCGCGTGTGTCAAAATATATCAATTTATATTGGACTAATAGATAGGCGAAGAAATATACCTCTTACGTGAGCTGAAATAGACAAATAAATATAACTCTTGTGCGGACCAAACATTGGGCCGAATTTAACCCACTCAACCACACGCGCTTCACAGCTAGTCGTGGCGTCCCACGAGCGCCATCTATATATATATATATATATAGAGGAGAGAGAGAGAGAGAGGAGAGAGAGCCGGATCCAATCAAGGCAACAACGCGGGGGTACGTACGTTGTACGTACGACGCGGGCCGGTGGAAATGGAGATCTGCCGTGCGATATGATGCGGGCGCGGGTGCACGCACGACACGGTACGTGTTCTGCTATTGCTGCGTGAAGTTTTAATGCTTTGTCGTTAGGGATGCCGTGCCGTGCGTAGCGGCTCAATGAAGACCTGGGAAGAGCAGAGCTACTGGTTCGTTCCACTTGGCTTGGGGAAGTTACCGACGCGACTCACCAAGCGTGCGGTGCGGAGATGCGGCACATGAGCCCAGTGCGTCACGATTGATCAACCAAAGAAGAACTCGGCCACGATCAAACTCGGATGGCACTATAACTTTTATTTATTTAATCTTACAACAGACGTAAACATATTCGATGAGTTCTAGCATCTACGGTATCTGATTGTGTATTTAATCCACATATTTAAGAGTCAAATTTTGCCTCTGCATACTCAATCTGTACATATTTATTATTATATTAATATAATAGTGTCAGTAAAGTCATTACGCACGCCAAAAGACCTAAAATTTCTCATATTAATCAAGAAAAGAAAAGAATATATAGCTTTAGATTCTATAATGATCTAATGGTCTATATAAACCTAAAGAGTTAGTATCAAATTCATGAATATAATTATAAATATTGAGTACGTGTTGAATACAATCAATAATTAGCTAAATTCGAAATTAAACAAAGATAATTAGCACTTCACCAAAGAGTGCATATTGAATATGATTAGCATCATAATTAGCAAAATGTGGAATTTTAAAAAGAAGACAACTAACACTTTACCAAAGAGCACACGAAGAATACAATTAGTAAATAGCTAAAATCATATTTTAAAAATAAAAAATACACTTGACCAAAGACTACATATAAAATAAATTGAGAATAAAAAATAAAAAATAGTAGTTGATTTGTATGCAAATTAGGAATCAAAATAGCCAAATACGGAGTCTGACTCTATGCCAAATACAATAAATAACCATCTATATTTGAAGTCAAAATTAGCAAATTAGCAAATCTGATTAGTAGATAGAGAAATCTCGAATTAAAAATAACAGTTAGTTAGATTTTTTGTTTGTATACCAATTTGGAAGCAAAATAAAGTATGTGTTGAATATAACAAAATAATAAAAATATAGATTTCTTTTGTTGCTTTTATGACTAGTTTACCGACCTAGATTATGTACGTTTACATTCCGCTTGAGTAGTTGCCTAGTGTTGCAAGGATAGCAACTACATCATGGCAATTACCACCTTCTTATCTTTTAATTTTACTACACTGCTGGTTTGGAAAACGGTGCAAAGTTGCCTAGCGTTGGAGAGGATAGCAACTACGTCATGGCAATTCCCACCTTCTTACCTTTGATTTTACTACACTGTTGGTTTGGAAAACGGTGCAAATCAAGGTGGCAACGGGGCCCGTTTCCCGATTCTCCGCGGAGAATTCACCCATTAGGGGACGGGAATGGTTACGATTTAATCCCCACGGGGTATTAAACGGGACAAAGTTGATCCCCGTCGGGGATGGCGGGGCGGGGGCGACCCACCGTCCCTCGTCCCCGTGTCCCGAACAAATTCGGCCCAACAAGGCCAACAAAATATAGCCCAATATACTATGGTGCAACTATAAATATCGTAACCCTAGAATTGACCCCAACCCCAGTCCCCATTCCCCGAGCCGCCGCATCCCGAGTCAAGTCCGGCACGGCCGCACTCCGCTCGCGGTGCTCGGTCGGCCGGTCCCCCGCTTCGTGCTCCTGCAAGTCCGGCGGCCGCCGAGCATTGTTACTCCCCCCGGGCTACCACCCAGACTCGCCCGCCGGTGCCACCCTCGTGGCCGCGGCCTCGCCAGTCCGTCGCCACCCCGCCGCCCCGAAATCCTGTCACACACTTGCGGGGACGGGGACCCGTCCCCGTCGGAGATAAAATCTTCGGTCGGGGTCGGGGATGGTGATATTTTGTCCCCATGACGGTTGATGGGGACGGGGGCGGGGAAATTTTGTCCCCGCGGGGACGGGATGCGGGGTCGTTCCCCGACGGGGAATTCCTCGTTGCCATCTTGAGGTGCAAAGATGAATGCTTCAGCTTCCGATCTAGCTATAAACAAATAAATAAAGCTTAAACGTTACACGCCATGGATCCGTAGCTAAGTAGTGGCTTGACCATGACATTCATCGACCTTTGATGCGTCTTCATCACATCGTCAGCATCTCAAACATCAATGCTATTGATAATGGCACAAGTAATCGTGACAATTGTGTGACAATATAGATTTACTATACATTATTCTAAACTAAAAGATAATGAGATAGCGTATAATTTATAGAGTACGTCGATAACCGCAAAGAAAAGAATTGGGGTCGCCATGGATCAGCACAACTTAATAACAATAGCTATGATCAAAAGAAAGGAGAGGGCTAAAGTCAATATGGGTAATCTTTTGTGAGGGAGATGTCGTCCATTGAGACAAATACCGAGTCAATAGCATGAAAAAGTGTACCAAGATAGCAGCGTATGTAGAACAAATGCACTATTAGTGATGGACTTCAAAATAAAACGATAATTGGTGTGCAAATATTAGAACCACAACTATTGTAGCACTGCGGTAAAGCCTTCTCATATCCATGAAATGATCCCAGCCCAATCATAGGCCTATGCGACCACTAAGGAATGGTGATCACCACCAATGCCAATGAGAAGTAGCAGCATTGTCTTATCAAAAAAAAAAAGAAGTAGCAGCATTGTGATGTCTTGCTATGTACCATTGTGATTAGAGAACACCTGGGATCTAAAGAAATTAGGACAATTAGGATGGAAGGAATGATAGATGGTGTAGTCATGCGTGGACTACATGCCATCTTGATTCTACAAAACAAAGAAATATGAAAACCGATGTTTGACATACACACCTGTCCATAGCAAGCTACAAGTAGTGATAAAAAAGAGTGAACAACATGAACCATCAGGCGTCGTTGATACATATTCGATGATCGTGTCATGAATAGCAGGCAAAGCTCACCTACCGCATAAAGACTAACATCAATTAAGCCCTAGAAGAAATCCAAAAAATGTGAGCACCCGTGTCGAGTCAAGGATTCGAACCTAGATAGGGAGGTTCCACTGCAAGAAATGTTATCACTGAGCTACGCTTAGTTCGCCATTTCTAGTTGAAATTGGAACAATGGATTTGTAGACCCTATGCATGGTTCATGCTAGGAAAAAAAATTTAGCAGCCTAGAACAATATTAAAGCATGAATGCATGGGTTATGCCACCTGAAATCGAAAACAAATAAAAAATGGGATTATTTACTCCAACCGGTATACATGGAATCACTCACATGTATCTTCTTCTAAAAATCTAAGAACAATTTATCATGCATAATAACTCAAACTTCCAAGCAAAAATGTACATCACCGGTCAAAAAAATCAAAATAATATAGAATTATATTTAAATCTATTCAAAATAATATTTAAAATTGTATTATAATTAAAATTCAAAATCTATATTTAAATTCATAAATTTACGTGTATGTTATTCAAAATGTAAATTTATCTAATTTTTTATAAAATTATATTTAAATCTACAACGATTTTTTAAAAAATATATAAAACAGTAAATCTAGCTCTCGCAATTGTGCGGACCATTCTAGTTTCATTGACAAAGGCGCTGTTAATTTGTTACTCGCAGCTGGGTTCGTCCAATAGATAGATCGCTGGATCGCAGGAGAAATAACAAAGAACAGGCTTTGTCTAAAGCGAGCAAGGGACATTTGGGGCTAACCCATCATTGCTCCACGCGAGAATCTCGACAGGAGGCAATTCGTCGGCCACTGGGTTGTCGCGTCCTACGGATGTAGGAGTACTCCATTCACGTTAGCAGCCAGCCAGCCAGCCACGACGCACTCGGCACGGCAGTGAGATACTCCGACGAGAGAGGCGGCCCCGCGCCCGCACGCGTGAGCGGAGAGAGAGAGAGAGAGACCAAGAGAACATTCCAGGTTGCAAAGGCCTGAAAGCAGGCGCGGCGTGGCCCACCAAAACATGGGCCTCTCCCGTCCGTCGTTTGGTGGTTGGTCCATGATCCATCCGTCGTCTCGTAAAGGCGGAGGAATAGGACAGGCCAACCCATGCTTGGCCCAGCAGGCGTCTGATCTGACCGCGCTGTGCTCTCGCCGGTGTGCCCTCCTTTATTTGGGTCATGCTACGCATGGTTTCGACGTGCGCAGCGCATCCATGCGATGCGACGCGACCGACCGTTGGATGGTTACCATCAGGAGATGAAAAAACGTGCGATGTGTGGTTCAATTTCAATGGTGTTGTAGTTGAGCCGTGACCTTTGAATTGCAAAACTGACCACTACAAAACAGACGCGAGTGTGTCACATCGCCGTAATCAACTTGTTATTTTATCAATCTTTCCTAACTAGTAGTACACCTCTAACAAATCACGCTCACTTATTTGCCGTTCCCACCACTAGCTAGCTAGCTCAACACCGGAACAATAAAAAAGGAAAGCTGCTAATTAATTGTGCCCCGCCGCCTTGGTGGTGAGCCCGTACCCGAAGGGGAACAGCGGGTCGTAGCGCTTGTCTCCGTAGTTCATGGGCAGCTGGTCCACCGACTTGAACCACGTCCGCGGCAGCTTCCCCGTGAACCCGTAGTCCCCGAACAGCACGTCGCTGACGCCCTGCCCCTCCGTGCCGGGCAGCCACGCCGCCACCAGCGCGTCCGCGTAGTCGGCGTGCGGCTCCATCACCAGCGGGCGGCCCGACACGACGAGCACCACGCACCTGACGAGCCCGCACACGTCCTTGATCACCTCGGGCCCCGGCGCCGGCAGCGTCAGGTTGTCGTTGTCGCCGGCCGTCTCCGCGTACGGCGCCTCGCCCACCGCCAGCACCGCGTACTCGTAGTCCTTGTTGGACAGGTCGTCCTTGTCCGGGCGCTCCGCGTAGTCCACCGTGGTGTTCTTGCTCACCGCCTTCTTGATGGCCTCCAGGATGGTGGTGCCGACGCCGGTGAGGTTGTTGCCGCTCTCCCCCTGCCACTTGATGGTCCAGCCGCCGCACTGGTTGCCGAGGTCGTGGGCGTGGCTGCCGGCCACCAGGATCTTCTTGGCCTTCTTGGACAGCGGCAGCATGGGCTGCTTGTCGCCTTTCTTGCCGTTCTTGAGCAGGACGAGGGACTTGCGGACGGCCTCGCGCGCGACGGCCCGGTGCTCCTGGGCGCCGAGCTCCTTGGTGAGGCGCGGGTCCGGGAGCGGGTCCTCGAAGAGGCCCATGGCGAACTTGACCCGGAGGATCCGGCTGACGGCGTCGTTGACGCGGTCGAGCTGGATCTGGCCCTGCTTCACCTGCTTGACGAGGTCGGCGACGAACTCCGGGTAGTCGTAGGGGATCATGACCATGTCGATGCCGGCGTGGATGGTCTCCTGGATGGAGTGGTAGTAGTGCTTGTGGGGCGGGTTGGTGATCCGGTCCACGGCCTGCCAGTCGGTGATGACGAAGCCCCGGAAGTTCATCTTGTTCTTGAGGGTGTCGGTGATGAGGAACTTGTTCTCGTGCATCTTCACGCCGTTGATGCTGGAGTAGGAGATCATCACGGTGGAGATGCCCTTGATCACGGCGGCGTCGTAGGGGGGCATGTGGATGCGCATCAGGTCGTGGAAGCTCAGCACCGTGTTGTTCTCGTTGATGCCGTGCTGGGTGCCGCCGTCGCCGACGAAGTGCTTGGCGCACCCGGCCACCTTCTTGGACCCGCCGACGAAGGGCACGCCCTTGGGGTGCTTCGCGGGGACGTCGCCCTGAAGGCCCGTCACCATGTTGGAGGTCATCAGCTGCACCAGCCTCGTGTCCTCGCTGTAGCTCTCGTAGCAACGGCCCCACCGAGGGTCACGGCACACCTGCACCAGCCTCGTGTCATCACTCGATCTCGATTGATTTCTTCGATCTTGACAGAAAATTCAAAATGTTGGTGACATGCATGCATTACATACCGCGACGCACGGCGCGAAGGTGTAGGGGATGCCGGTGGCCCTGGCCTCGTGCGCGGTGGCCTCCCCGATCTTCTTGACGAGGTTGGGGTCCCGGGTGGCGCCGAGGCCGACGTTGTGGGGGAAGATGGTGGCGTTGTAGACGTTGTTGTTGCCGTGGACGGCGTCGATGCCGTACAGGACGGGGATGCCCAGGCGGGTCTTGAGCGCCGCCTTCTGCATCGCGGTCACCATCTTCTGCCACGCGGACGCCGTCGCCTTCTCCGACGGCACGCTGCCGCCGCCGCTCAGAACGCTACCTGTATAGCATGCATGTCATCGATGCAAATGCATGCGCAGTGGTTAGATCGAAAAGGATCGCCGCCGGCGATGGAATGGAAATGCATGGCTCGACACGGCGGCGATGAGCCGATCGATGGATATATATACTGACCGACGAAGTACTTCTCGATGACCTCGGTGGTGGCGTTGGCCCTCTCGATCTGCGACATCTGCCCGATCTTCTCCTCCAGCGTCATCCGGCCGAGGAGGTCCTCCACGCGGTCGTTGATCGGCTGCTTGGGGTCCTTGTACTTGACGTACTGCGCCGGCGGCGCAGCCGCCGCCGGCAGGAGGACGCCGGCCACGAGGAGGCACGCCACCGCCGTGGCCATCGTCAAAGAAGTGGATTGATTCGACCTCATTCCTGCACCAACACGATCGGGAGACGAGCTACCCGTCAGGAGTAGTGCAGTGGGGAGGGAGTGCGGAGTAGGAGGCTGGACGTACTGGACAGGGAGGAGACGAGACGAGACGAGCTGAGCCGCCGCTGGATTTATAGCGAGGGTGCACGGCGCGATCCGTCGCCTCCGCTGGTGATCTCGCGAGGCGGTTGCAACTGACTCAGACTGATCCGTTCTCTGCCGATCAGCCGAAAGACCGGAGCTCTCTCATCACGAAGGGTTTGAATGGGTGCGCGCCTGTTTATTATTTGAGATCAGCCACCGTGCGTTTTTTAGCCGTTACTTTTTCGATTCCATGCACGCACGAACTGTGGCCGTGGAAATTTGGAAGGAGAGGTACTCGGGGAGATGATGTTGATCTTCCGTAGTGGCTGGCCGATCGATCGAGAGAATTGCGCGATGATGGATAATTGCACGGCGCGCTATCTAGCATGTCCAAACTTTGCATTGATCATATCTGGTCCGTAAATGGAGGATGATAGGACACCTCTGGCTGCGTATCTTGCATTGTGGCTCTTGTTTGCGAAAAAAGAGGAGGATAGGGCACTAGGGCAGGGAGACGTACGTTTGCATTGATCAATATTCTTTTATATATATTCATATTAATCATTTAAATAACGTCGCTTTAGTATATTTCTCTAAAATAGAAGTTTCACATGTACCTAGGAAGCCCGGAACACACTAAAAAAAATGCTCCGCAGTCCGTACATGTTTTTTTTCACTTATGTTTTCTTGTTTACACGCGTCAACAAAATTACAGCAATTTCTATGTACAACCTTTCATACATACTAACACAGTATGTGAGATCGAAAGCTCAAAATCACTTGGATGGTTCATGGTCTCATGCATACGTGTAGTATTTCGATGCTATAAAGAGAGATGCAAGGCCGGGCAAGACGAAGCTAGGAACTAACTACTATTACATCGGAACAATCCTCTTTAACATTATTTCATCACTAACAGCGCCCAAGTTTAAGAAGCGAGTACTACTGCCCATAACTATACAAACACACTTGAACCCTGGAATGAATCATATCATCTCGTCGGCTTTGGACGCCATGGGATTCGCCGTCACCGGGTACCCGTTGTTCCCATGCACCGACTGCTCGTACGTCTCGCCGTCTCCCCACACCGCGTACGCGTCCTCCCCGTGGATCGCGTCGTCGCCGGCCGCCAGCTGCTCCTCGCCGAGCCGGAGCGGCACGAGCAGCCGCACGACCAGGCACACCGCGCTCGTCACCGCCACGTTGAGCGCCGCCACGAAGGCGATCCCGGCCAGCTGCACCCCGACCTGCCGGAGCCCCGCGGCGGCGCGGCCGTCCTTGACGGCGTACACGAGGCCGACGTACCTGGGGTCCTCGCCGAAGAAGAGCCGGCAGAGCCGCGGCTCCGCGAGCAGCCCCGTCAGCACGCCGCCGAGGCTGCCGGCGACGCCGTGCGTGTGGAGCACGGCGAGCGTGTCGTCGACGCGCTTCAGGAGCCGGCTCCGCCTGTGCAGCACCATCATGGTGAGCCACGGCACGCTCCCGGAGGCGACGCCCATGAGCATCGCCGCCCAGCCCTGGACGAGCCCGGCGGCCGGGGTGATGCAGACGAGGCCGGTGATCATGCCCTGCACGGCACCGACGACGGAGGGGCGGCCGAAGACGAGGCAGTCGAGGCAGAGCCAGACCAGGAGGCTGGTGGCCGTGCAGAGGTGCGTGTTCACGACGGCGACGGATGCGTCGATGTTGGCGGCGTACGGCGCGCCGCCGTTGAACCCCGTCCATCCCATCCACAGTAGCCCCGCGCCGGCGAGCGTCAGCAGGATGTTGTTCGGCGGGAACGCCTCTCTGTCCTTCGCCGTCCTCGGACCGACCCAGTAGGCGGCGGTGAAGCCGGCGATGCCGGAGGAGAGGTGGATGACGTAGCCGCCGGCGAAGTCCATGACGCCGGCCTTGAAGAGGAACCCGTTGGGGCTCCAGAGGCTGAACGCCCCGATGGTGTAGGAGAAGGTGAGCCAGAGCGGCACGAAGAGCATCCATGCCCGGAAGTTGACGCGGCCGAGGAGCGAGCCGGCGACGAGGATGAGCGTGATGGCGGCGAAGACGAACTGGAAGAAGAGGAGCGTGGCGGCCGGGTAGGCGCCGGCGAAGCCCTGCTGGGTGAGGAAGGCCTGGTCGAGCGCGGCGAGGTCGGGGCGGCCCACGAAGGGGAGGAGGCGGTCGCCGAAGGACATGCGGAAGGCCCAGAGGCACCAGCACACCAAGGTGGCGGCGAAGGCGTAGAGCGCCATGAAGGCCGAGTTGACGGCCCACTTCTTCTTGACGATGCTGCCGTAGAGGATCACCAGCCCCGGCACGCTCTGGAGCCCCACCAGCGTCGCCGCCGCCAGCTGCCACGCGTTGTCGCCCTTGTCCAGCCACTCCGGCGACGCCTCCGTCGCCATCTCGGCCGGCGATCGAGACAACGCGAGTGCAGTGCTCGCGCGCGTCGCGTACACGGGGAGATGGAGAAATCAAGAGATGCCAAGTGGAAAGGGGCGAGCTATATGGGGAGGGAGGGGCGAAATGGTCTGAGACGGAGGAGCGGGGGATGTGCAGATTCTTGAGATACTTTGGGCGACGAGATTCTGCTGTGCGGCTGGCTGGATGCTGAATCTGTCTGCGTTTTTGGGTGGTTTTCACTGCTGCAGTGGTACCATTTCGCCACAATTAGCGCATGATCTCTTGTTCAAGGCCGCAACTTTTGCATCCCGGCTGGGGGTGTTTTATACAACGATATGACATTGCAGTTGTACGAAGTGCGTGTAGGACACAGATTGAGATTGTAGTTTCGCTCCACCAAAGACCAAATGCTTGAAGCAGTCTTATACTCTGAAAAAGTTAAAGCTGATGAAGGTAATACAGTAGCCGACTAGCTGTGAATGTAATTAACATCATCTCAGCTCACAAGGATGTCCATTTGTCATGTATGGAAATGGCGGAGTTTCTTATGAATATCAGCGTGTATGAATTTGTTCCGTTCCTTCCATTGTATCACAAAAGATTGGCAATTTGGCTTCATGGATGCCATCCAGTTAGTCGATTATGCTCGTGTGGATTGGGTCAAGAACATATTGGTACATGTCATATGTAGACAACATATAACCTTCCATTACATAAGCCATTAGGGCCGAACCTAGATAGAATTCTCTATTTACTTACAGATGGAGAGTTAGACATAGATCTCATGCCAATGCATAATTCAAACATATGGCACATCAACAACCGAAGAGAACATCAGATCCAATAAGCATCCCAATTACAGCAGTTGATTTTCAAATTTTTTAGTTGCAGCAACAGTTTTGGTGGCACCGCAGAAGAATAGGGATCAATGACGATCAAGAATCCAAACTGAGTCAATAGAATGTCACTATAACTATAATCAATTTAACATCAACACTAAAAGAATGGGGTTTCTAAAATACCAAAATCTGAGCTCCTCTATACATCAAACTTCACAAATTTTACCGAAATCCTTGCATCAAAGGAAAGAAGGGCAAGGTAACAGTGAAACACTACTGTCCACACAATCAAGGGAGATATTTGCTCAAGGACGTCCAATAGGATTTCCTCAGGAAGACGAGCTTCTATAACCAGTACAGCAAGCTCAAGCAACAACAGCAGGGCCCTATTTCAGGAAAACAAAATATGTTTTAGAAATATGAATAAAACTGTAACTCTAAGCTTCATAAATAGAGCACACTAGTCCAAAATATTTCCAAGAGATGCATATCAGTTGGCTTAGGATGGGCTATGCAAGAAGCAATTTGTTCCTAGAAAAACCTTAAATTGTGGTACCGCCCCAAGGGATTAGCAGAAGGCAACACCTTGCAACTTCACAGTTTGCAAATCTGTCTCATATGACATATATGCCCATATGACAGCGTGGATACCCAAAACTAGAGACAAACTGTGACAAGCTTTTCTAGCACTCTACATCTGGTTACTTCTACTTTGACTTTATTATTTGTTCTCAAAGTCACAATTTTGTTTAACTTACTAGGAGCCAGTAACCTGCTGATGGCCTCTATGACTGATCAAGAATCAGGTCTGGGTCAAATATATACATGCAAATATGATGTTTGGTTTATCATGCCAGACAAAGTGAACGGACTAATGGAATAATCTGGGCTACGCCGCCAGCCATTTGTGTGGTTTAGCCACCAAACTACCAAAGTTACATATGCTCTAACTCTGAAGTTATTCGGCATGCTTTACTATGATATATTTACTGAGCAGTAAGCAACAGTCTTAATTATCAGTTATCACTTACTTTGGCTGTAAGATTTGACACTGCTAATTGGAACTTTTCTCTGGTTCTTGAGCCAGCTACATGACCAGCTTTGGCAACCTTGCTAAAAGCACCATTCAGCCAGCTTGTTCCAGCAGATACATACCTGCAAGTTGGAGAAAATAATAGAAGAAATTAGCAATACAACATTTGAGAAATCCATGAACATAAAAGAGATGTCATCAAATACAGCAAAGTGTGTATGAAGATACAAAAAATATGCTGAGTACATTCTAAGCCATGTATTTAAACATATTTGGTTGAGCATTAACAAAGGCATGGATGAGAAGAGACCTGTTGGTTTTCACAGCAGAGCCTGTATCATTTAGCTTGCGCTCTGCAGCCAGCAAAGCAGCCATTGTTTTGTCAGAAACATGTAGCCTTTGGTCTACTGATTTCACCTTTTCATTGACAACTGATATCCCATTGTTTATCTTCTCCGAAAGGCCAACACGCTTATCAAAGGAATTGATCCTTGCTGATGCATTAGCCCTCAGTTGATGTTTCTCATCAAATGCTTTAGCCTTGTTCACAGCATCTTGTCTAATTGCTGAACTCCTTGCAATCACATTTGTCATGACATCATGGGCCTTGGTCACATAGACACGGCTATTGGGACTTGCATTGGCCTATGTGGTAGGACAAGATACTTTTTAATTAATGAAGTGCATAAAATAACATATATACAGATAGATTCCAGTTTACTTATTAGGGGGAGGAGGGTTCAGAAATGTAGTGGCTATTCAGTAAAGAAGATAAAAGGCGTCCTCTTACAAGAGATTCCTTTTGTTAGTAACATTTTGTTACTCTGCCCCTGCCCCCTGGTTAGTGGGAGCCTGGGAGGCTGATCATCTAACTACCAGGAAGAAGAAAACTAAAACAGCATTGGGATTAAGAGTTACCTCTGGGGAGTACTCTGATTCTGCATTAGGAGCTGAGCTTGTACTTGTCACGTCATCGACAATAAGTTGCTGCATATTTTCAAAATGAATCTCTATGAAAAATAAGGACGGATAGAGATTAATTACATTAATTCAATACAAATTAGATTAATAATGTACCTGTTCAGTGACAGGAATGTAGATGTAATCTTCAGCAGGGGTTATGTTCACAACTTGGTCCACAATTGTTGCTCCCTGTAAAAGACAAATTACAAGATAGTCAGTGACAGGAATATAGATGTAATCTTTAGCGTTTCTTTGTTTTACAATGTTGCAGGTCTATTTAGGTAACACGGTGAGATGCAAAATAGAAGACACCGCAATGCACTTTACCTATAAAACACACAAACATGTTCTTCACTACAGCAACAGCTATTTGAAATTTAGAATGACATTTTGCAATTGATGCACAATGCAGACTTGTATGCATGCTGAATGCAACTGGTGTGCTTATTTCTTGATGGAAGACAGAGTCACAAAGTCAAAGAATCCCAACTTAAGGCTACTACTTATGCTGCTCAAGAGTCAACTAAAATCAGGCATTAAAATACTCATTGTTCTCTTTTCCTATTCATCGATATTCAGTGTCCTCACAAAGATTTTAGAAACGACCTGAGGATCCCCATCCATCATTTGAATGCCAGTGCATGAAAGCATGAAGCACATGGTTTATGGTCAAAGAAGTTTAAACAATCAAATTGCTATGGTTTTATTATAAAAAAGAATTCTGCATGTGCAAGGATCCTCAGATTCTGTTACAGATTGCTAGAGTGAATAACCAATTAACCTGTATGGAAACTTGTCTAATTCTTCCTAAATGATATATACACCAGAACAGGTTAGCATGACTTTGTGCTATTTACCACATGAACCAAAACACATTTATTTCGTTTTCTCCATCCCTACATGCTATGATATTGATCACTACCGACACAAAACTTGGCATAACCCTATGCGTGACAGACTGACAGACACATACACCTACTTCACTATTCATAATGGCGATTCCCCACACACTACATCATTCAGGATATAAATTCTAAAACCAACATAACCACAAAATCTCCTCGACAGGTCAGGTCAATAGATGAAGGCCATACCGACAGGAGAAGCGCAATCTCGAGGGCTTTGGGATCTTTGAATGTGACGTAGGCCGTCCTCCCCGTCGCCACCCCGTCACTGCAACCGCCACGAGGCCAAAAATCATAATGCAGTTCAAATTACAAGCCGAAAAGGAAAACGCCGGTACTGAAACACCGAGGAATTGGTGGCGAAAAAAAGAAAAAACAAGAAAGAAACCAAGAGGCGCTCACAATCTGATGTCGACGTGCTCGATTTCGCCGGAGAAGGAGAAGAACTCGCGCACCTCCCGCTCCGTGGCCAGATCTGAGATGTTCCTCACCCGCACGGTCCTCACCACCCTCTTCCCCATCTCCTGCAAGCGAAAGCAGCCGCGCGAAACCAAATCATCACAATCCATCACAGACACCACGCCCTCCAATCCCCAACACAAGCCGCGGATAGCCGCCGCCGACGCTGCCTAACGAGAAAACCAATAGACGCTCACCTCCATGGCGCGCCGCCGAGAAACAACTCACAAGAAGCGGTCAAAGAAACCACCCGCGTATTCGGGCAGCACTATAGAACCCGCAGCGGGAGGAGAGGAAGGCGCGGTGGCTGAGCAAGCCAGAGGGCAGGGCTCGTAGGCGGCCGGGAGATTGGCAATGGCGTGGCCCGGTTGGTTACTCGTCGCCGCCGCGGGTTGCTGCTGCTACTTTTCTTGAGCTGTTCGCTGCCTCGGTGGCCGAGGAAAATTTAATAACGAAAACGAACCGTCTCCTTCTTCCTAATCATCCACGCAAATACCGCTTCTACCCTCAGCACCAGCCCCGCCAGGAGCGGATCGCCCTGGCCCCTGGAAGAGGGCGCAGGGGTAGAAGGGTAATTTCCTGGTGGGCGGTCTTACTTGGGCGACATGCTGGCTGCTGAGTTTGCTTCGCGGCGGCGCCATCTCTCCTGACCTGTAAAACTATTTTTTATTCCGAAAGCATTTAATTAAATATTGACAAATTATAATACCTGTGCTGTGCCAAGTAAATGACTCGGCAGCGACTGGTCCAGCCAATCAGTGGGTAAAACCGGGCCCATCTCATTCTGGGCCGTGGGGCCGGCGTTGCTAATCTCACGCGCTCTCGTGGGGCCGTCGATTTGATTGGGTGCCGCGTCACGGACGACGGGGATTAGGTGGATGCCGTGGTGGTTAGGCCCGCTGGGCCGGCTCGGTCGGGGGCATGTGGCACACCGGTGCTTTCTACGGAATGGTGCCAAAAGATTTGCACATTTGCATGAGGCATGTGGGGTGGCCCCTCTCGCCACTGTTGGGTGGTCCCGACCCCGAGCATCTTTCTAGTCTAGCCCTGTTTAGATGCAAAATGTGCGCCTAAATTTGGTCCCTCGTAGTACGCGCACACTGTAACATTTCGTTTGTATTTGTGTAAAATTATCCAAAAATTAATTAATTAGGCTCAAAATATTCGTCTCGCAGAGTACAACAAAACTGTGCAATTAGTTTTTTGATTTCATCTACATATGTACTCCATGCATGTGTCAATATTTTGATGTGATGAAAATCTTCTTTTTACATAGTAAACTTTGGGGTGGAATTTGGGATCTAAACCAGACCCTAGTCGGAGTAGTATCCTACGCTGGTAATTCTTCAAAGAAAAGTATTCTATACCGGTAGGAGTAGTATTCCACTTGTGGTCATTTTGACCATTGCCACAGGCCCATAGCCCATGACCATCATTGTCTGTTTTCTCCACTTTCTCCCGCTGTGTATTGAGTATTGACCGTCATTGCTTCAACTCCTTGCAAAATACTAAGTTAATTGTAAGCTTTGTTAAGAGTCTAAGACCACGGGTGGGAAAACCATAGAAGATGTGAGCTGTTTTTTTACGGGTTAGTCAACACTTCCGAGACGAGGACTCAACTGAAATCAATAATTCGGAGGGTGATCCTTCGCCTAAACATTCACTAATTCACACTTCGCCAGCGCAAGTTTAGCCTAATTGTAGAGGTACGGACTACGGAGCATGTACGTATTAGAACACGTACAGCGACATGTTTAGGGGAGAGGTCCTTACACAGTTACACGAAGGGAAAAAATATTTATGCTTTGCAGGTCACGTGGAGTGATGCTTAACTTTGCTTTTCATAATCTTTGATTGTTAAGCAGACTTACTTGCATCTGGGATAAGAGTTTTCATTTTCACTTCTTATATATACGCTAACGATATGTTAGCATGATGTCTTCAAACACTTACGCTAAAGCGCTTTACGTTGTACATACATAGAGCTTCCGTTTCAAAGAAAAAAGAAGAAGAACAACTATCCCAAAAAAAAGAAAAAAAGAAGAACATAGCACTCCGATGATTTTAGCCCAATAGGCCCACGACCAAGACAAACCAATATTTACCACGTGGGCGTGCAAATACGCAAAGCCCATGAGAGAGCACAAATCGTTCAGCGCAAATCGAACGGCTCGGACGAGCCCACCGCCGCGTTACTCCCCTCTTCCTTCCCAAACGCCGGCGTCGCCTACGGCCTACCTGAGCTCCATCTCTTGCCATGCCGCCGCCGCAGTAAGCTAGGAAGCCGAAGCCAAGGGTAGCATGCGCCGCAGCCTGCGCCGTGGGCTGGGCATCCTACTCGTCCCACTTCCCAGCGCACCCAACCGCCCGCTGCAGATCTCTCTCGCGGCTCTCCTCCTCCACCCCCGCCGCCTCAATGACTTATCCCGGCGCTCCCTCTGCAGCTTCACCGGCGGGGGCCGCGCCGTCGAGCAGTTCTCCGACGACGAGTACGATCACGAGTACGAGGATCTCCGGGTTCGTGCTACATCCACCGCCGCAGGCGCACGGATGATTTACCTTTGTGTGACTGCCGTCTGGTTTTCCTTATCTGTTCGCTGGCTCGCAATGACTTCTGATCACCATTTGCAGCCGTCGTCGTCGGTGGCGAACATCGACGAGTGGAGATGGAAGCTCAGTATGCTGCAGCGCAACGCCGAAGAGCAGGAGATCATCTCCAGGGACAGGAGGGACCGCCGGGATTATGACCAAATCGCCAACCTCGCCAAGAGGATGGGGCTCCACAGGTTTCGTGCTGCCATTTCTGAACTTCTGGCTATTAATTCTCTATGCACTTGTTGGAAAAAGAATTGAAACTTTGATGTGAATGCTGCTTTGATGGGGGTGTTATGGCAGTGAGATGTACGGGAGGGTTGTGGTTGCGAGCAAGGTCCCACTGCCGAACTACAGGCCGGACCTGGATGACAAGCGACCGCAAAGAGAGGTTTGTCTATGTAATTAAGTGGCAACATCGTATGTCTTGCTTGCATTTCGAATTGCTAGTTCTTAAGGGTTTATGATTTACTCTCCGTGGAAACGAACAGGTGGTGATCCCACTGAGCTTGCAGAGGAGAGTTGAAGGACTTGTGCAGGAGCATCTAGACCGTGCACTCTTGTCACTGGGTGAAAGCGGTGGCAACACAGAAAATGGATCTGTGGTGGATGACAAAGCAGATAACGTGAACCTGGACGAGCAGCATGATTCTCTGCTTGATAGGTCAGTCATGGAGAAGATACTTCAGAGGAAGAGCATTCGGATGCGCAATTTTCAGAGAAGCTGGCAGGTGCGACACACTTCATATGCTCATAATTCTGTATTTATGTTAGGGAAAGACAGGGAGGTAATTTACAAAAGCCTTCTGCAGCATCCATGGCTCTGTGCTTGCTGTTTTGTAACAATTTCATGTATTGTGAAACAGGAATCACCTGAAGGTGTTAAGATGCTAGAGTTTCGGAAATCACTTCCAGCATACAAGGAAAAAGAAAGGCTTCTAGCAGCCATTGCACGCAATCAGGTATGGCAAGCTCGTAAAATGTCCTGGAGAGACATCTATGACTACAAGCTCATATGAATCCTTTGAAACCATCATTAGTGACATTTTTTATTATTATTTCTCCGGCACCCTTGTACAATGCCAGGTTATAGTAATTTCTGGGGAGACAGGATGTGGTAAAACAACACAGCTGCCTCAATTTGTATTGGAGTCCGAAATAGAGTCTGGCCGAGGGGCCTTTTGTAACATAATTTGTACACAGCCACGAAGAATATCTGCAATGGCAGTTGCAGAAAGAGTATCCACTGAGAGAGGAGAGAACCTTGGTGAATCGGTAAGTTCAGAATTTACTTTTGTCAACTTAGCTACTGTAACTCAGATGTAATATGTGTAAGGAATAAGGACAAAAGTCCTTACTAGATTCTCTCCATTGTATTTGCATACAATACTAGCTTTTTTAATAGGTTGGCTATAAAGTTCGATTGGAAGGAATTAAGGGAAAAGACACACATTTGCTTTTCTGCACCAGTGGCATTTTACTTAGACGATTGTTGAGTGACCGAAATTTGAATGGTGTGACTCATGTATTTGTTGATGAAATACATGAAAGGGGCATGAATGAAGGTAGATGCCATATTAGTATTGCTCCCTTTCCCCTTATTGAGGTTCTATCTATCTTCAGCTCATAACAATTGTTCTGTTATTGCATTTGTTTTGCAGATTTCCTGTTGATTGTACTAAAAGATCTATTATCACGGCGCCGTGATTTGAGGTTGATATTGATGAGTGCTACTCTAAATGCGGAACTGTTCTCAAGTTATTTTGGAGGAGCGCCAACTATCCACATTCCTGTGAGTGACTGTTTTTGCATAGAGATCATCTTGCATACTGTATAAATTGGTCCGTTTGCACCTTCATAACTCCGATGATGCTGCACTAATCTTACACTTATGTTCTCTGGAATGCTAACTCAGGGATTCACACATCCTGTGAGGGCACATTTTCTGGAAGATATATTGGAGAGGTCTGGCTACAAGTTGACCTCAAGCAATCAACTTGATGATTATGGCCAAGATAAAGTCTGGAAAACTCAGAGACAGCTATTGCCTAGAAAAAGGAAAAATCAAATTACTACACTTGTCGAGGTACTTATTCAAAACAGAGGTCAATGAATGTAATTCGTGCTCAACAATATTCAGATACTGTTAATGTACTTTGCAGGATGCCTTGAAAAATTCAAGCTTTGAGACTTATGGTTCCAGGACGCGTGATTCTTTAGCAAATTGGAATCCTGATTGCATTGGGTTCAATCTCATAGAGGCTGTTCTCTGCCACATATGTCGCAAAGAGGGACCTGGTGCTGTTTTAGTTTTCATGACTGGATGGGACGATATTAGTTGCTTGAAGGATCAACTGAAAGCACATCCGTTGTTAGGTGATCCAAATAGGGTTTTGCTGCTTGCATGCCATGGTTCTATGGCTACTGCTGAGCAGGTAATTAATTGCTCTAATCTGGCATATCACAGTGACATTCTTTGTAATACCCCAAATGTCACTAAATCTTACACATGTATTGATTAGATGCATCTCACACACAACAGATTAATCTAGTCTATTAGTTACTTGATCTTTGTTTTCCTAAGAATCCCTTCTGTGTTTCACAAGGCTAATTTTTGTGTATGTTTGTATCTTGTTGGTCACAGAGGCTAATTTTTGAGAAGCCACCTCCTAATGTTCGGAAGGTAGTCCTAGCCACAAACATGGCAGAAGCAAGTATTACAATAAATGATATCGTTTTTGTTGTGGATTGTGGTAAAGCAAAGGAAACCACATATGATGCCCTAAACAATACACCCTGCTTACTCCCCTCATGGATCTCAAAAGCTTCTGCCCGTCAGGTGAATGCTTAGCTTCTGTTTTGTTGTCTCATCTTTAGTCAGTAGGTCTTTTGTTTGACTCCTACTTGAGGCTTCTATTCAATTATAAAATCCCAACTTAAAGAACTTTAATCCATTTGTACCATCCAGACCATAAGACTTATTTGTTCAGCTTTGACATATGGGATTATCTTAATTTGTTTAATTACAATGGTCCTTACTTCCTTACCAACCACCTGCGTGTGTCTCTTTCTGTCACCAACTTGTCCTGACTCCCGAGTCAAGGTGTCCTCTTGTTCTGTTTCAGTAGCCAATATGAATTTGTCACTTAAAAGGATCAACGGAATTCAAACCTAATCTTTTGATACTATTATGATCACACACGGATGGTGCCCATGTTTACAGTAACAACTATTCATATTTGTGAATCACTATGATTCTCATGGTCTCTCCATTATCTTAATGCAGAGGAGGGGCAGAGCTGGCCGTGTGCAACCTGGAGAATGCTATCATCTCTATCCTAGATGTGTGTATGATGCATTTGCAGACTACCAGCTTCCGGAGCTTCTTAGAACTCCTTTGAATTCATTATGTTTGCAGATAAAAAGTTTGCAAGTTGGCAGCATTGGGGAGTTCCTATCAGCTGCTCTACAGCCTCCTGAACCACTAGCTGTAAGTGTTTAAATCCTACTTCGTCATTTTCATATGCCCTTCTCTTTGGCTTAGTGTCCATTGGATTAGTGGCACATTAACTAACTCTTGTTAGGGGCATGTACACAGCATATAAAGAACAAATGTTTTAAGTAGGCAGTAAAGGATCCTTCTTTTGATATCCAGTCCTTACTGATAAATATGTAGGTCCAAAATGCGGTGGAATTCCTGAAGATGATTGGAGCATTAGATGGAAATGAGAACCTTACTGATCTTGGTATGCTTTGTGTGTTGCTTGCCTGCAAGAACTGAAGTCTCCAGCAACATTTTAGCATGAAAGTTAATATTTCCTTATGAAATTTTGTAGGACGGTACCTTTCCATGCTTCCAGTTGATCCGAAATTGGGAAAGATGCTTATAATGGGTGCAGTTTTTCGCTGCATAGATCCTATACTTACTGTAGTCGCTGGACTGAGTGCTCGGGATCCTTTCCTGTTGCCACAGGACAAGAAGGATGTAAGCCATTCCACTGTTGGACTTATATTAACGACTGATATTAGTTGTGAATTGATTCTTTCTTTTTTTAGCGAAAAAAGTTTATAGAGAAGGAAAGGAAAATTCAGTATTGCAAAATGTATTGTGGTATTTCTGTTGAGCAAAAAGTTTATTTTCATGCATATAAGTAGGCTTGGTTTTGATATTGTAGTTCTTTTAAAGACCTTGATATCGTACTTTATATATTAGTTGGCAGGAACCGCGAAATCAAGATTCTCGGCGAAGGATTATAGTGATCATATGGCCCTTGTTCGGGCTTATGAAGGATGGAAGGATGCAGAGAGAGAAGGGTCTGCTTATGAATACTGTTGGAGAAATTTCCTTTCTGCTCAAACACTACAAGCGATTCACTCCCTTCGGAAGCAATTCAGCTATATTTTAAGGGATTCTGGTTTGATAGACTCTGATGCAAATATAAATAACAGTTTGAGCCATAATCAATCATTGGTCCGTGGCATCATATGTTCTGGGCTTTTTCCTGGGATAACGTCTGTTGTGGTAAACAGCTATTGATATTTATTCTGTGAATTTCTATTTTGATAGAGGCTAGATTTGACAGTTCAACTCGTTCTTTTATCTTGCCTTTGCAGCATCGAGAAAACTCAATGTCCTTCAAGACCATGGATGATGGCCAAGTTCTTCTTTACGCTGTAAGTGCATACCGGAATGTCTCCAAAATCTAAATTCTCATCTGCACTGCCCTATTCAAAAGCTAACTATAAAGCTGCCCCTGTTATCTTATGCTATTGTACCTTTGAAGGAGGCTAGTGCTGCCTTGTTTAGACACTTAGAGATGCCAACTGTCTATGATTTATGAGACTGAATTTGTTGACATTATTCTTGATTCAGAATTCAGTGAATGCAAAGTACCAGACGATCCCATATCCATGGTTGGTCTTTGGTGAGAAGGTGAAGGTGAATGCTGTCTTCATTCGTGATTCAACTGGAGTATCAGACTCCATACTTATCTTATTTGGTGGTGCTGTCACAGAAGGAAGCATGGTACATTGTCTTGTCTTAATTGATTGCATTTCTCATGTAGTTTTGTGTTTATGTTATATGGCTTGCCTTCTAACTCATGTGTTATAGGCTGGGCACTTGAAGATGCTCGACGGCTACATTGATTTCTTTATGGATCCCAGCCTTTCTGAATGCTACTTGCAACTAAAAGAAGAACTTGGTAACCTTATACAAAAGAAGGTGACTCTTGCACTCAATGAAGTTGTCTCGAAGGAATTTGCTAGATTTTAATTAGCCATTTCTATTGCTGGGTTCGCAAATAATTACAGTAGAAACCTTGACAGTACATGCCAAAATAGACAGTCGTTGAGCACTGGTCTGCTTGTTTTACTGAACTTTCGTCTAGCTGTATATGTACTGTGCTGTGTGATCTGACAATGTTTTCAACTCCAGCTTGAAGACCCAAGCTTTGACATCCACAAGGAAGGCAAGTACATCCTCTTCGCGGCACAGGAGCTCGCCGCCGGCGACCTATGCGAGGGTCGTTTCGTGTTCGGGCGCGAGACGAGCCGCGCCAGGCTCCGGAGCCCCGAGGAGGACGGCAAGGGCAGCCTGATCAAGGACGGGATGAACCCCAAGAGCCTGCTGCAGACGCTGCTGATGCGCGCTGGCCACGCCCCGCCCAAGTACAAGACGAAGCACCTCAAGACGAACGAGTTCCGGGCCATGGTGGAGTTCAAGGGGATGCAGTTCGTGGGGAAGCCGAAGCGGAACAAGCAGCTGGCGGAGCGGGACGCGGCCATCGAGGCGCTCGCGTGGCTGACGCAGACCTCCGGCGTGAAGCAGCAGGACGAGGGCGACGACGACTCGCCGCTGGACCTGACCGACAGCATGCTGAAGCTGCTCACCAGGCCGAGGCGGCACTCCAAGAATAACTCTAGGAAACGGTGATTGTTTGGGGTAAAGATTTTTGTGTAGGTTCGTCGTCGATTGTCCATTTCGCAAGAAAGAAAAGACGTCATAGTCGTTACAACTTACACGACGATAGCTTAGGCGTGGATGATCTCGGACGCTCCGACCACGTTCCAGTCTCGCTGGCTGACTGATGGCGGGTGACGGGTGACTGATGCTGTCTTGTGTAGAGAGAAAAATACTGCTGGTTGACTGCTGACAAGTCAAACGAACAGGACGCCTGCGGCCGTGCGGCGCGCGGGTAGTGCCAGTCAGCAACCTGCGGCCCGTGTGTCAGTGTGTGTGTGGCTAGCGCCAGTCAGCAGCCTAGAAGTTGGACTCCTAATTTCAAGTTGTAAACCGGTATCCTATTTGTTCACGTGAGTGAGTCCGTTCAATAATAAACCCGAAGGGGCGGCACCTCAGTCAAAATCTCTCTTTTCTCAAGAACAATCTCTCTTTTCCTATCGAGATTTCTCTAGTCGCTACTATTCGATTGATCGTGGAACTTCTGTTACGGCGGAGTCCTTCAGCTACAGGTGCGTGTGCGTACAAGATATCTGCCAGTGCCGTCGTCTCCTGGCCTCCACGCCCACCGCATCCCGTACCGCCCAGTAGTAGTACAGTCCGGGCGCCGCTACCTGCGCCCTAACGAGCCGCTGTATCTTAGTCGTGTACAATGAGATACTGTTTTCTCTTCACCACATATATACTACAGTAGTCTGTAGGTGTTTATAAAAAAAAGATATGCCTAAGTTTACGTCTAGCGTCTGGGATGCTAACCGGCAGTTGATCTTATTCAAGTGCATTCAAGAGAGAACCTTCTTCACACGTGCTATGATTGGGCAATATCCTCCCTCTTTAAGCACTCATATCTACTGTAGGCACCTTGCTTTGCTTTGTACATGTCCAGAACACCCGATCGAAAATCCCAAGCTACAAACAAATCGTCTCAGCTGAAAACGGCAACCTCAATTTAGACGCGGTATCAATTTTATTGATTTTTTTAACCCTTGTGACCTTTCTTTTATCTCATGAAAGCTAGCACCTCAATTTATAGTCCTTCAATCCTTATGGTTTTTATCTTATATATAATGCATGCAGGAAAATACATTATTTGGGGAAACTCCAATTTATTATTGGACCAAAAAATTTGAGGACTCGTACAGTTCGAACCCTGGAGCAGGTAACTTGGAAAAGGCAGCATGTTCAACCCCCGGCATCCAAAACCCAACACTTGGATTTATGGTGTGGAACAGGCAGGCTGACCAGATTCAGAACCAAACAAGCGTCGTCGTAATGAATTTGGTATTGCTAACGTGAAGCAAGGGATTATGATGAAATACACAAACTTATATCGTGAGCTCATGTTGCGCCTTGATGCAAGGAAAATCACGTCAAAATACTTCGCTTGAAGGAAAAAGTCATGTTCAATTGGGAAGCCTATTTAAAACACAAGGAAAGCATCAGCAAATCATTTGATGCTCTTCGCCGTGCTCTTACAAGGTACAAAGATCGTCGTATAAAAGCTGGGTATTTCTATATGTGCAAGCATCGAAGTTTGCACTTGGTATTTGTAATGAGTCCGCTATATACTATGCCGCGAAAAGAAGCATTGAAGAAAATAAGACAGATTCTACAGAAGAGAGAAGCGTATGACCCTATGAGCCAAAGCAGAGTGACAGAAAATATTAGAGGATGTATTTCCATGCAAGTATGGTTGCTCTATCTCTTGGTGATTGCTATATCTTGTATTATGGTACTTTTATGATTAGGTTAGGTGAATCTATAACGATACTGTGATTTATTAATTCTAGTTGGTGTTTGTTAAATAATATGACATTTACTCTTTATGTATTTCTATTATTTTGATTTATTTTTCGTTTAATATATATGTTTGATTGATTTATCTTTTGATGTCATGTTTGTTTTTTTCCCTGATCATGTGTGTTTGATATTTTTCAAAAAATATTCAACATCTATGTTTATGGCTACTGTACCACATTAAATTACATTAGATAGACCCTTACACTAGTAAAATTTTGACCGGAACTAGTTGCTTGATGTCATTATATTTTCTTATCTTTTTGCTAAAATATATGACTCCGATCCCTCCCTCCGTTCTAGATTACAATCGTCTTGGTATTCTACATACATAATTATAATTTGCTAGATCTATGTTATGTCTTAATAAACAGTACTATAAAAGCCAAAACAAATTATTATTTAAAAATACTTACGATAATTAAGGAAGGCAATGATTCATGTATTCTGTATGAACAGAACAGCCGAATCCTCCATGCTCGCTCGATCTTAAGCCCGTGTACAGTTAGCGCCTCTTATTACCCAACCATTTTAGCTGCGGCATGCCTGATTGCAGCTCAGCTCATCAACGTATCACTGTAGATACGCACGAAGCAAATCTAGTACGGGGTCATTCTAAAAAAACTAGTACGGAGTATTTCACAGATCGCAGCAGCCAAAGTGCACGATTATTGCGGTACTGAACCCGCATTTGGGGTGTTTGCACGGCGCCGCAAGTCGTGAAAAATAAAGGAGGGGATACCTCTGATGTGGGTAATTTCTTTTAGATCGCATGCTTATCTGTTCCATATGTGTGTATAAAGACGCGTTGTTGTGGTGGTAAGTGTGACTTACCGTAAGTCTGTTGGGCCTGTCATGGACTCATGCATATCAGTTGACCTTTTGCATACGGTTCGAGCCATCCACGGAAGTTTCTCAGACAAAAGGCAGTTTTATAGCATACAGTAGTACCTTGTAGAATGCAAAGTCATACATGTAGACATGGTGACCCGGTCGCTTTCTCCACTCCAATCTTTACGGAGCCGTGGAGAATATCATTGTGATGCTAGCTCTGGCTGTGTTTAGTTCCTCGAATTCCAAAACTTTCCATTCCATCGACATCACATCAACATCACATCAAAACATTAAATATAGCAAATGACACATAATGGAACACTAAACGTGGGTAAATAAAAAAATAATTGCATAGTTTTGATGTACACGAGACGAATCTTTTGAGACTAGTTAGGTTATGATAGGACAATGTTTACCACAAACAAACGAAAAGTGCTACAGTGCACTACAGTGTCCAATGCGACTTTTTCACCCTCTTTTCACCTCATCTAAACACAGCCATGGTTCTGTTTATTTTTCTATTCTATTGGCAACGTCACATGACTGCACGACCATTGTGCGCATCAGCGAAGAGCTGTTTACACTCTACAGAGAGGATAGAGGAATCCATATCTATCTTGTCTTCCACGTATTTTTATCGTAACCATACTATCTGACCTTATATTACGAGGACACACTCCTTTGTTTTCTCCCAACGAAGGTAATGCTACCTTCTAGAATCTGAGCCTACCTGAATTTTCGGAGGTGTGGTAGGGTATCAGACTAGCGGTCAGGGAGCCATTCTACTACAGTCAATTAAAAAAAAACTCTGCTTGTACATTTAGGCCATTTTTTCAAAACTCGATCGCGATTCTGCAAAAAATTACACTTTTTTGAAAATATTTTGTTCCAAACTACATTTTTAGAATATCTCACAACCAGCAAGATATGTTGTTTCGATTTAATGTTTTATTTATAGCCAATATACACTTAGACAGTGTTTGGTTCCAACAATGTAAACGCAAACGGTAATGTTATCACATACGGAGGAAATGGTTACAAAATAAATGAAAACGAGTTTTGTTTGGTTCCAGCATGCAAAGGTATCGGATACGGAGCAGAAGTATTGAGGCCAACCGCAGCGACAAGCAAGGCCGCAGAACCACTGCCACCATGCAGCGCGCGACGTGGACGGGGAAGGGGGAATCCGTTTACGCAGGAGAGGGAGCGGTAACGGATTTGTATTACGCTGTATCTGATTACGTGGGAAGCGATAACACCAGTTGTGAAACAAACAAGTTTTAACGGGTAATCTGTTAACGTTACAAATGCTCCAACCAAACGCTACCTTATGGTTTTATTTAGATAAAACCTTTTCTGTCTCTTTCTTTGTTATTTAATTTGCTATACTGTACGGAGTACGTCATAATAATATTAACACGATGGCCTTAACAATAATTTATTTACTAATTCCATTATTAAGTTTTTCTCGGCTTTCTACCCGCCAAACCGACGTTTCCATTTTGCCTCTTGCCATTTTCCGGAGTCGTGTGCCTGTTTGACCAACCAGCCCGAACCAGAAGCCCGGAACAACACGAAGCCCTCCTCTCCCCTCACCCTCACGCCGCTCGCCGCCGCCGAACCAGAAGCTCGAATCGCGCCGCCGCCTGAAACCAACCCACCGCCGCTCCACGCCGGCAGCAAACTGCGCTGCCGCGGCGCCTTCCTGCTGCCCGCTTTCCAGATACCGCGCCTTCGCGTTGCCCAGCCTCTCCCGTGCTTCTCAGCGAGGCAACCGACGCCGCCTCCCGCCGCGTCGCCGAGCTATACGGCGAGGCCGGCGCCCCCGCCGCTCGTCGTGAATCTTCGCAAGTCGGGTTGATTTCTCTCTTCCCGGAGGCGGATAAGACCACCCCAAACGCACGCTCCGGGAGCCGATCGGGGAGCGCCCGGCCCGGGATGTCGTCGAGCAGATTCTCGCCGGCGCTGCAGGCGTCGGATCTCAACGACTTCATCGCCCCATCTCAGGACTGCATCATCTCCCTCAACAAAAACACTTCCTCCTCCCGCCGCCTCCAGGTACTGACACCGCCCTCTCCGTCAGGTTTCGTTGTTTACCCTAGTCTTCGTGTCCTGATACATGCCCCAGTTGAGTGCAGTTTGAGCTCACCCACCATACTTGTTTTCAACTCTAGACGGTGATGTATGCGATCGATGTTCCCGATATGATTATGTAGTGGTGTCGAGCGATAGGCCGTGCTCGGCAGGCAAGGACATGGCAAATAGCAAAAAAATAGAACTAAGGAGGAATGAACAGGAAATGAAATTAATTTGTTCTGTCATCTTTGCTTCTGTGCGATAAACTTAATAAATGTCTTTTCTCTTCAAAAGCTATATTTTATAGGTTGATAATTATAGTATCAAGTGTTATTTTGTCCAACTATGTCCTAAACGAGCTTCAGTGGGTCGGAAGCAAATTATGGCATGTACATGAAATCTTCAGATGATCAGAATTCAGAAGTACCCATGTTGAGGTGATGCTATGGTTATTCTCCGTAGGCACTAAGGATACCAAATACCTTGATCCTATAGTTTTGCCCTGAAGGACTAACCTAGTACATTTGCTTCCCTTTTGCACTAATCCGTGTACCACTGTTATTTAGGTGCAAATAAGAAAGCTACGCAAAGTTGTACCATGCTCAAGAAGCCTGAGCACCATACTTGCCCCTACTTGTTGTGTAATAGGCTCTGGTAGCACAACTTCTCCATAATCTGCATCTAGACAAAAAGGATTGTTTGTATGGTGCATGGCATTTACAATTCTGAGAAATTTCTAGCTTTATTCTACTTCTATCAGATTAGTCAGGAAAAGTGTCACAGCCCACTGAATGAAATCTTCCACATTTTTGCCAACAACCTACCACTTTGAAAGTGCTAAGTATGTACCCCTGTACGTTTCTGCTAATAATTGGCTTCACATCTGCACCATTGGAACTTCATATAGCAATTCCTCATCTACTGCCTTCCTGTAAACCATTCCCCATGTTCCTGACATGGAAATTTTACAGATCAAACAAAACGAAAATACCGTGAGCACAAAGCCTCCAGAAGAAGCAGTCAAGATTTCACTAAAAGACTGTCTGGCATGCAGGTTTTTTTTCCCTTCTATTTTTCACTCTTCAGATCAGTTCTGAAATAAGTAACCTGCTCCAATTCAATGAGTGCTGACTGTTAGATTTTTATCTTAGTGGTTGCATAACATCAGCAGAGACGGTTATGCTGGAGAAGCAAAGCTTGGGTGACTTCATTGCTCGCATAAACTCTGGGAAAGCTGTTATTGTATCTGTGTCTCCTCAGTCAAGAGCATCACTGGCTGCATTCTTCGGTCTTTCTCAATCACAGGTAATTACATGGGTTTCCCATATCCATCCCCCTGTCAGAACTCTGGCTCATATATCCTTATAAATGCTTCCCACAAGTCATTTTTGTCAAAAGGGGCTGCAAGGTCGCACTTTAAGTATAATAACTAAAGCAGAATGTAACTCCTTTAATTTCAGGTTCTCAGAAAACTTACTGCTCTGTTCAAATCGATGGGCGTAAAGGCTGTTTACGACACAAGCTCAAGTCGAGATCTAGCCCTTATTGAAGTGTGCAATGAATTTGTATCGCGTTATCAGAAAAATCAATCATCTAGTGGCCAAGAAGCTGGAGCCAATCTTCCAATGATCTCATCTGCATGCCCAGGTAAAATTTTGTTGGGAATTTGGGAACATGACATATCAATATCTACCTAATGTACTTTGGATTTCAAAATGTTGTGATGGTGAATAATATTAATGATTTGGTACTATCTTTTTATGCCTTTTTCTTTATAAACAAGTACATGATTTGTTCGCAAAATATGTGTGTTACACCTTTTCCTCTTTCTCTTGCAGGTTGGATATGCTATGCTGAAAAGACTCTTGGTTCATACATCCTACCTTATATCTCATCTGTAAAGAGTCCTCAACAGGCGATTGGTGCAGCCATTAAGCACCATGTGGTTGAAAAACTAGGTCTCAAGTGAGTATATTGCCTCTGCTCTGGATAGATCCTCAAATCAATTGTTCCTACAGACACAAAATTCTCTTTTACTTCTAAGGTGTCTGCGATAACAACTTGGCAGTACTATTTTTGCAAAAGTTATAATGCCATAAGTGATGTATCTGTTGTTTCTAAGGTCAGTTATTAGCACATGATTTGTTGTGTTGATAATCCAAACTTTCACAAAAAAGAATGTTGATACGAGTTAATGAGAGTTGACTGCATGCTTCCCATTGACCATTGAATTTTTTTTGTTTCAAGAAACCCTAAACCCTAACTCTAAAAATGTGCCGTCAAAAATAGCATAGGCACATTGGTGTGGTTCCTCCCCTTTCATAAACTTGGATCCTGACATCCAGTGACCGTGTCGACATCATAATCTTCTTCTATTGATTTGAGTAACACCCTCCATTTGCTGAAGATCACTAATCACTCCTGAAACAAATACTGTTCTTTATATACTGTTACTTTCTAGTATTTGACTTTTTCAACCTTTTTTTGGGTATGTAGGTCGTATGATGTCTATCATGTTACTGTGATGCCATGCTATGATAAGAAGCTAGAAGCTGTCCGGGATGATTTCATTTTCTCAGTAGATGGTAAAGAAGTCACAGAGGTGGATTCAGTACTGACAACTGGTGAAGTGTTAGACCTGATACAGGTTGCTAACTTGGTTCTTATTCTTGCCTGTATGATGAATATGGAGAATTAGGGAGACACTCATTGTGATTTATGTGTTTGTGCAGTCCAAATCTATCGATTTCAAGACACTAGAGGAATCTTCCTTGGACAGATTGTAAGCCCATGTGCTTGGTGTTTTATTCTGTGCTTATACACATCAATATTTGGTCAAGTGCAGGGGCAAGTCATAATATTTTTGGCTGCTACTTCTTTCCAGAATTTAAGCTAACTTTATTTTAACCACTTGTGATAAAAAAATCCATGGAATTATCATGTACTACCATAATATACTACAGTTCTTGTTTTTTCCCATTCTGATTAATGTCTCAGAATTGACACTTCATTATAACCCAGGCTAACAAATGTTGATAAGGAAGGCCATCTCTATGGGGTTTCTGGAGGTTCTGGGGGCTATGCAGAAATAGTCTTTCGCCATGCAGCACGTGCAATCTACAAGAGAGAAATAGAGGATCCTCTTGATTTCAGAACCTTGCGAAATTCAGATTTTCGTGAAATTACATTGGAGGTAAACTCATTCCCATGATGGACAAAACAATTGACCCTTTTGCCAAACTAGAGTGAACTTGTGTTTTTATGTGTATAACAATACAAAACACTGCTTGTCCTAGCAGGTGGAGGGCAAACCTGTTTTGAAGTTTGCACTTTGTTATGGGTTCAGGAACCTGCAGAATATTGTTAGGAAGATTAAGATGGGAAAATGTGAATACCACTTTATTGAAGTTATGGCGTGTCCTTCAGGTACTATATTATGACAGCCTTTGCATGTTAATTGTAGGAAGTTCTAAAGGCTAGGATCTGATATCCTCTATGATGCATTTATTGCTCTTCTGCAGGTTGCTTAAATGGGGGAGGTCAAATAAAACCTGTTCAAGGCCAATCTGCCAAGGAACTTATCCAGCAATTGGAGAGTGTGTACACACAAGATGTATGCTACTAACTGAACTCCTATATCTCATGTATAGTTTACAAGGCAACTTTCTTATCAGTGTGGTTATTTGTCTTGACCTTGCTTAAAGTAATCAACATTCATGAAGGAGACAATGTAGGCTTCGTAGTTGATATAACCCTAGTCATCACTTGAATTTTTTGATATTAGAATAGATGGTCTACTTGTTATTCGGTTATATTCTCAGCTTTGAGTTCAGACCATTTATTCCGTGTTATTTATCCTTCTGTTTTCTTTCGGATAGGTTGCTATTTATGCTCCAGTTTGTTGCCCTAATTTTAGCCTCGAGGGGGAATATGATATAATTGCCGAGTGATGTTCCTAGCTGTCATTTGGCAAGAGTCCTTCACGAATTGTTTACTTTGTCAGTTATTCTGCACTTCACTAATTGTATATCTTGTGTACCAGGTATCAATTTCTGATCCTTTTGATAACCCTATCGCAAAAAGATTATACGACGAATGGCTGGGGCAACCTGGTTCAGAAAACGCGAAGAAATACTTGCACACAGGTTATCACCCAGTGGTGAAGAGTGTGGCTTCACAGTTACAGAATTGGTGATACCAGTCTGTTTTTGCACTAGGAACTCCTATGCTCTTCAAGAGCCAAGAGGGACCTGCACACAGAGTAATGATGGCGTCCTGTCCATGTTAAGAAAATATTAACCACACAGCAATACAAACATGGCTGAAGTTTGTTTTAGAGCGAAGAAATTTTGTTAGGCTAGGTTTTCAGCTCCTTTCTGGGTAATGTTGTACACTACCAAAGGGAAATAACAGGTTTTCCAGTTACTTTCTGGGTAATGCTGTACACTACCGAAACCGAACCGACTTCCCCTCCATCCCGGCCTTGCTAAATACGGCCCGCGCCTGCTTGAGGGAGGAACAAACAAACGATCGGTACGTCCAAAGTCGCAAGGAGCCGGACGGCCGGGATGGCGGACCTGCTGCCCGAAGACCTCCTGGCCGACGTGCTGGCCCGGCTATCCCCGCGACGTCTCGTCTGCAAGCCCTGGCGCGCCGCCGTGGACGGCCGCGGGCTGCTGCGCGCGGACCTGCTGCCGCTCTCGTTCCGGGGCATCGTCCTCGACATCAGCATGGCCGATTGCCCGGCCCTGGACGGGCCCCGCGACCTGCGACAACCTCGACGGCTTCATGCGCGACGCGCGCCGGCTCCGCACGGGGACCGTCGACCACTGCGGCGGGCTCCTCCTGCTCCAGGATGCCGTGCTCAACCTCGCCACCGGGCAATGGGCGCCCCTGCCACGCCCTCCGCCGCCGCCCCTGTCGTCGGACTTCATGTACGAGGAGTCCCCCTGGTGTTCGATCCAGCCGTGTCGCCGTACTACGAGGTGTTCTCGATACCCAAGGTTCTTTGGCGCAAGGCCTTCATGGCGTCGGAATGGCCGCCGTCGCCCTTCGTCGTCAGCGTCTTCTCGTCGAGGACGGGACGGTGGGAGGAGAGGACATTCGCAAGGGAAGGAGGAGGACATGAGCCCTTCAAGACTACAGCCGCCAACATCAACGAGACGGATGATTCCTATTGTTAGATATTGTGTCGAATATTTGTACGAGTCCGGTTACAACGGGACTTGGAGTTGTATTTAGCAGTATAGGGTAGAGTTCGTGACAAACTCTGTAACCTCGGCCTCCTCATAAATATGAGAGGGGGGCTGCTGTTGTAACCATGACGACATAGCGACAGGCTCGCAGGGGGGAGGTGGCACGTTGCCGGGACCTCGGAGCGACCGGTGTTGCGGTTGGGGAAGAGCGCCCGTAGTCATGCCCCGGGGATGTAGGCACATGGCCGAACCTCGTTAACAAAGATCGTGTCTCCGGTGTCGTCTGTGATCTTGCAAGTTCGTCTCGGTAGATCCAATCGACGCTTCCGCTGGAGGAGATTAGCGGGCAGCTCATCGCTGCGTGGGCTAATTTCTAACAATTGGTATCAAGAGCTTTGGTTGGATTGGATCTAGAGGCTATGTGGAAGATCACCTTGAGATTCGAGGATTATGCATCCACGCGGCGCCGTTTCAATGCACATGTGGTGCGGGAGGATACAATGCAAGGTGGAGCATGGATGTGGTCAAGGTATATATGGCTGCAGCGGGTCGACGTGAGTCGGTGGTGGCTAGAATTCTAGCTGGATGGTGTTATCGAGATGTCTTGAAGCAATCTGCAGGGCGTAAGCATGGCGTGAGTTAGATGCAAGTTGAAGTTGGAGTCAGATATACATGGACACCACGAGGCCGTGTCGTACACGACGGCTGGGCTGCATGAGTTCGATCGTGGACTCCTCGGGCAGCTCGGATAAGAAAAGAAGGGAAGTGCATGAAGGAGTTGGGCTCGGTGGCACATTGAAAGAGGTGGTGTAGGTGCTGCAATATGGCATGTGTACACGTACGTCCTCTGTTGGTGCTTGGAGCATGATGACTCGAGTGCATGCACTTCAACCAGATTTATTATTGTGTGGTTTGAGACTGCTGGTGGACCATGAGGTGCATATTTTAAGGGCTCGTGTACAGCACAAGCTCAACATGCACGCAGAGCAGGGAACAACCGGTTGTTATTGCGCAGGTGTGCTCATGGAGGTTCGATGACATCATGTAGGGGTTCAACGACGAACCCGATAGACAATCCGCAGCAAAGGCGGAAGTCTAGCGATCGACAAGCCACGTCGGTCGGATCAGTGTATAGCGACAAAGTGTCGTGCTGGAGTGTAGCAGGGTTGTGCGCACAACGGAGCTACAGGGTACGACTCGCCGTTGCGGAAGCTGATGGAAATTGCGACAGACGAAGGAGGAGAGACGGTGGTCGATGGACCAGACCTCAGGCCGGTGTTGCGGGCTCGTTGGCAACGAGCAGATGCTGTCGATGGTGTTCAGTCGTGGTGCACATGGCGACTGATGGAAGTTCGATAGCGGATCAGTGGGTGCTCAGGAGCGGCGGAGTCAGGTGGCAGGCTGGCATGGTCGAGGTGTGGAGCAGTTCACTGGTGGGCCGAACAGTTCGCGGGGCATAAGGCGGACAGTTCAGGATGGCTGGCAGAGAGTTCACGAGGAGGGTGAACATACCGTGATGCATGGCGGAGAGACTGGCGGCGACAGGCTAGTCAGACCGCGGGTCAGAGATGATGACGGGATCAGCGATGACGACATAGGAGCGTGACGGCTGATGGGTTGTTGTTCTCTGTGGCGTGGCGACACGCGGCGTGAGCTCAGTATGCAGGTTTGCATGGGATGAGCTTGTGTGCTTCCAAATCAGCAAGGGCGTGAATCGATTCGAGTTGCACGTGTGGGGTTCTGAAGCATGAATCGAAGGGCGCGGAGAAGCTTCAAGGGCTGAACTGGAAGGAAGTATAGATTGTGGATATCTGTACTTACAACTGGAGTAATCTGGTTGGTCAAGGCTGCAGGAAACTACGGTGTAAGACGTCAAGCGTAGTATGGCAGCGGAAACGAAGAGCAAGCTGGTGTGGCAAATTTCAATATTTGACTCGGATAGCGACAGTGAGGTTCTCAGTATCATATGATGATAGGAAGAGAAGAGTGCACAGTTGCAGGTGGAGTCATGGAGATTAGAATTGCAGGGATAGCAGTGTTTCTTCGGGCGGTGGGTTTGAAGAGTCAAGCTCATTGGGCAGCTCGTGTTGAGCGGCAAAGGCAACAACTCAAGTCTGGTGTACATGGAGGTTCGCACATGACGGCTTCGAGATGGGGGAATATTCGCCAAGGTGGAGTTTGTTAGATATTGTGTCGAATATTTGTACGAGTCCGGTTACAACGGGACTTGGAGTTGTATTTAGCAGTATAGGATAGAGTTCGTGATAAACTCTGTAACCTCGGCCTCCTCATAAATATGAGAGGGGGGCTGCTGTTGTAACCATGACGACATAGCGACAGGCTCGCAGGGGGGAGGTGGCACGTTGCCGGGACCTCGGAGCGACCGGTGTTGCGGTTGGGGAGGAGCGCCCGTAGTCATGCCCCGGGGATGTAGGCACATGGCCGAACCTCGTTAACAAAGATCGTGTCTCCGGTGTCGTCTGTGATCTTGCAAGTTCGTCTCGGTAGATCCAATCGACGCTTCCGCTGGAGGAGATTAGCGGGCAGCTCATCGCTGCGTGGGCTAATTTTCTAACAATTGGTATCAAGAGCTTTGGTTGGATTGGATCTAGAGGCTATGTGGAAGATCACCTTGAGATTCGAGGATTATGCATCCACGCGGCGTCGTTTCAATGCACATGTGGTGCGGGAGGATACAATGCAAGGTGGAGCATGGATGTGGTCAAGGTATATATGGCTGCAGCGGGTCGACGTGAGTCGGCGGTGGCTAGAATTCTAGCTGGATGGTGTTATCGAGATGTCTTGAAGCAATCTGCAGGGCGTAAGCATGGCGTGAGTTAGATGCAAGTTGAAGTTGGAGTCAGATATGCATGGACACCACGAGGCCGTGTCGTACACGACGGCTGGGCTGCATGAGTTCGATCGTGGACTCCTCGGGCAGCTCGGATAAGAAAAGAAGGGAAGTGCATGAAGGAGTTGGGCTCGGTGGCACATTGAAAGAGGTGGTGTAGGTGCTGCAATATGGCATGTGTACACGTACGTCCTCTGTTGGTGCTTGGAGCATGATGACTCGAGTGCATGCACTTCAACCAGATTTATTATTGTGTGGTTTGAGACTGCTGGTGGACCATGAGGTGCATATTTTAAGGGCTCGTGTACAGCACAAGCTCAACATGCACGCAGAGCAGGGAACAACCGGTTGTTATTGCGCAGGTGTGCTCATGGAGGTTCGATGACATCATGTAGGGGTTCAACGACGAACCCGATAGACAATCCGCAGCAAAGGCGGAAGTCTAGCGATCGACAAGCCACGTCGGTCGGATCAGTGTATAGCGACAAAGTGTCGTGCTGGAGTGTAGCAGGGTTGTGCGCACAACGGAGCTACAGGGTACGACTCGCCGTTGCGGAAGCTGATGGAAATTGCGACAGACGAAGGAGGAGAGACGGTGGTCGATGGACCAGACCTCAGGCCGGTGTTGCGGGCTCGTTGGCAACGAGCAGATGCTGTCGATGGTGTTCAGTCGTGGTGCACATGGCGACTGATGGAAGTTCGATAGCGGATCAGTGGGTGCTCAGGAGCGGCGGAGTCAGGTGGCAGGCTGGCATGGTCGAGGTGTGGAGCAGTTCACTGGTGGGCCGAACAGTTCGCGGGGCATAAGGCGGACAGTTCAGGATGGTTGGCAGAGAGTTCACGAGGAGGGTGAACATACCGTGATGCATGGCGGAGAGACTGGCGGCGACAGGCTAGTCAGACCGCGGGTCAGAGATGATGACGGGATCAGCGATGACGACATAGGAGCGTGACGGCTGATGGGTTGTTGTTCTCTGTGGCGTGGCGACACGCGGCGTGAGCTCAGTATGCAGGTTTGCATGGGATGAGCTTGTGTGCTTCCAAATCAGCAAGGGCGTGAATCGATTCGAGTTGCACGTGTGGGGTTCTGAAGCATGAATCGAAGGGCGCGGAGAAGCTTCAAGGGCTGAACTGGAAGGAAGTATAGATTGTGGATATCTGTACTTGCAACTGGAGTAATCTGGTTGGTCAAGGCTGCAGGAAACTACGGTGTAAGACGCCAAGCGTAGTATGGCAGCGGAAACGAAGAGCAAGCTGGTGTGGCAAATTCCAATATTTGACTCGGATAGCGACAGTGAGGTTCTCAGTATCATATGATGATAGGAAGAGAAGAGTGCACAGTTGCAGGTGGAGTCATGGAGATTAGAATTGTAGGGATAGCAGTGTTTCTTCGGGCGGTGAGTTTGAAGAGTCAAGCTCATTGGGCAGCTCGTGTTGAGCGGCAAAGGCAACAACTCAAGTCTGGTGTACATGGAGGTTTGCACATGACGGCTTCGAGATGGAGGAATATTCGCCAAGGTGGAGTTTGTTAGATATTGTGTCGAATATTTGTACGAGTCCGGTTACAACGGGACTTGGAGTTGTATTTAGCAGTATAGGATAGAGTTCGTGACAAACTCTGTAACCTCGGCCTCCTCATAAATATGAGAGGGGGGCTGCTGTTGTAACCATGACGACATAGCGACAGGCTCGCAGGGGGGAGGTGGCACGTTGCCGGGACCTCGGAGCGATCGGTGTTGCGGTTGGGGAGGAGCGCCCGTAGTCATGCCCCGGGGATGTAGGCACATGGCCGAACCTCGTTAACAAAGATCGTGTCTCCGGTGTCGTCTGTGATCTTGCAAGTTCGTCTCGGTAGATCCAATCGACGCTTCCGCTGTTGGAGATTAGCGGGCAGCTCATCGCTGCGTGGGCTAATTTTCTAACACCTATAGCCATCAACATTGCAGCACCTTCTGCCGGGGGAGCCATAAACACGTCGGGTGGCACGTACCACCTGATGGAACCACCCATGGGCAGTGATGAGATCCAGTTTCCTCAGTTTTACCTAGGGAAATCAAAGAGCAAGGTCTACTTTGTATCAGTTGACTACGAATACTGCCGGCTCCAGGTTTGGTGCCTCAACGAGTCCTCGTACGGCCAGCCAGAGTGGGTGCTGAGGTGTGACGAGAACCTGAAGCCAAGGCTGCCACCAGAATGGAGCTACCGTGGACGTGGCAACGGGCCATGGGTCCTACGGTATCTCAACACAGACGACGACCGCGTCCTCGATGTCAGTGAATGCTATGGAGATGGAGATGACCAAGGCCAATTGGAGTGGAGCTCTGACATCGAGGACGTCGTTGAGTCTGAATCTGAAGACGGGGCTGCCGGCTGCAATGGAGATGACGAAGACATTGATGATTGGACTAAAATATCGGAACTGTTAAACCGACACGTCGCTTTCCTCGGATTGCATCCTTTCAAAGAGATTGTCTTCTTGCGTCAGTCGTTCGGAAGAGTGATCGCCTATCATTTAAACTGCTCAAAGTTTCAGGACATGGGCACCTTAGAGCTAATTAACAGTGTTCATCGAATAGATATGCCCTTTCCGTACACACCCTGTTGGATTGGATTGTTTCCTGAGAACAATTAATTTGGAAATATCAAGTGCATGGATCCGGATACAAGACAAGCTCGTCCTGATTGAAGACTCAAACGGTTGCAGTTCTGCTATTTTGTGCCTTTTTTTGTTCTTCTTCTTCTCTCATTATTTTAGTCAGAGATACACTTCGTTATTCTCGCTTATCCATTTTTGTATCTTAATTTATCTATCAATGGACGTGCTCATATTATAATAGTTAATTGATGTTATATACTACCCTGTTTCAAAATATTTGTCACTATTTACTTTTGATCACAACATTTGACTATTCATTTTATACAAATATTTGTGACTCATTTTATCCTAAAAAATACTTTAAATATAAATTATTTTTATGAGTATTTGTAATAAAATTTTAAATAAGATGAATGCTCAAACATTATGCGGAGAAGTCAACAGTGATAAATATTTTGATACGGATGGAGTAAAATATAGTTTTCATATTATGGTGGGAATTTTCTGATTTAGAATGGTATGGTAGAGTCTTTTGTATGCATATTTTTAATATTGACGTGTCATGTTGCAAAAGGATCCCTTGTTGTTACAGTAGATATCTAGCGTTGTTACACTAACCGATGTTGCGTGAAATATGATGTCCGTGTTGCGATGAGGATTTTTTTCATCTAGAGTTGTATAACATAGTTATTTTTATACATATTTTTAATGAGTCATATAGCAGAGTTATTTTTATACATATTTTTTAATGTTGCAAACGGTAATTTCTAATGTTGTGGCAGTTAAGTTTTAATGTTGCTCACATGATTGATATGTAGACAATAAAATATCAATTGACTGGCGAGGAACACGGTTTCAGATACTACCATCAGATATTGTTACTTTGAGCCGACTATTACATCTAGTTGTTCCTAGTGAGGTACTATTGGTATGAAATCCTTGCATACTCTAAGATGCTTTAATGTAATCACAAACTCGTCAGATAATATAAAGGGCTTGGAGAATTGACCAATCTTAAAATCCAATGTGATGGAGAAGACTCTAAGGCGGTGGACAAATTTAAGGAAGTTTTGTGCACTTGCCTTGAAAAACTTTGCAACCTCAGATATCTAGGTATTGGGTTGACTGACTTTAATGACGTGTGCTTGGATGTATCCTGCATGGTCTCGATCTGCTTCTTCCAGATGTTTACACTAATATATATAGTTGCTTGTTTCGAGGGTTCCTGAGTGGATTGGGCAACAACAAAAGCTATATGACCTGAGGCTTCATGTAAAGGATGAGCTGGAGGAGGATGTTGGAATGCTTGCACAGCTTAAAGATAAGATAAGATCCTCATCCGTGGGGGAAGTACATTATTTCCTGCTCTGAAGCATTTTTAGTGCTTCCTCCTGTCGCAGGATATGGATATCTTATCTGACCTTGGAGTCCGGGGCGATGCCCAACCAAGCTTGAAATGCTGGAGCTATATTTCAATGCGCAGGGATGGGACAAGTACAGCTAGCGCTGCTCCAACCTGTGACAAGTGGCTGCGGGGAGCTCGACTCGACGGCCAACGAGCCCGCCGGCGGAGATGCCATTGGAATGGGTGTGTTACCTGGGTGGAACGCCATTCTCTGCGCCTGCAAGTGACCCCGTCAGTCGGCGCATTGACTGAGGAGAGGCTGAGAGCGGCGACCACCAAGGCACGGGAGCCTCCTACCATGGAGCGGCGGATCGGAGTGCCATGGCATTCCCCGTCAATCAGTTGGGACGACACGGCCTTCTTGCGCTTATCTGGCGGCCCAGACCCCAGAGGAGAAGCTGAGTGCAGAGAGGATGCCGAGGCCCTTTTACGGCGAGGAACGAGAGAGAAGCAGATTAGCGGCCGGACCGCGGCGGCGCTCCGGCGAGCCCGCGGCAGAGCAGGCCAGTCGCGGAATCGGGCTTGGGTCCTGACGGCCGTAGGATCAACCACGTGCGGCGCTGATCGGCTCGGAGAAACCTTTTGACTCGGTCAAACCTTCTTCCTCGCGAGAGCCAGAGCACGGAGGGTGGATGGGGATGGCGCCGCCGCGCGGAGCTCCGGGGAACGAGCCTGCCGGCAGCCTGGTCTCGTCTCATCATCGCCAATGGCTCCGAGAAGAGCTCTCGTTCTGCCCATGCGTTCTGCCGACCGCGCCGCCACCTTCCTCGCTCGTGGCCGTCGCGGATGATTCCTGTCTTCAGATGTCATGCAACCTCTCCGTTCTGTCTCCTGATCGAATGGTGCAGAGGGCAGCTTCTCTGAATCATCTCGCAGCTTCAGGTCCGAATACATGTTTTTTTGGAAGGATTTTATAGGCATTGCAGCATGCTGAATCAGCTCATAGAATCTATGCAAACAGAAGGACACATTCAGGTACATACAATAGAGGGGGCGTCTGAGTTGGGTTTCGGCACGGCACAGCGATGGAGTCCGGGACGACCCGGGTCACCGGCTCACCGCAACAAGCATGACTCGGCATTGGCATTAAAAAAAAATGCACCCAAGAAAAGAACATACGCAACGCCCTCCACGAAATCTGTTGGCTGTTACGAGATTCGGGTGCGCCAGGACATGAAGCTAACACAGAGATGATGAACTTTGCGAATTGCAGTGAGTTCCGATCGAGAATCGACTACGGTACAAGCCTGCACACGATCTTCTCAATCATAATTTCAGAAATACAAGGGGGAATGAAAATGTTGCTGGAATGATACATGTGCCATCATCCATTCGCAGTCAGCGGGTTCTACAGAGATTCAGGCGTCGGTGGAGTCTGGAGCATGTCGGGGACCACCTCGAGCACGTAGGTGAGCAATCCGCCGAGCAAGAAGAGGAACACGAACGCGAGCACGATCTTGGCCATGTAGACGGAAGTGCTCGTCTCTCTGCCAACGGAATCCTTGGCAGGCTCCTCCATGTCACCCGGTTTCTGCAAGGATCAACGCAAAAAAAAAATCAAATGCTCTTGATTCTTCAGAAAGAAAAAAGGCAAGCTTTTACTGAAGACAGCAGGATGCAGCCCTCAGTGTATCATATTACAGAATACAAAAGTCGTCGCGTACCGCGTCAGCGTGCGGGGCGTCGTGCGCGGTGACGGTCTGCAGGCGCCATCCGCGGCCGTAGTCGGCGAGGGCGGCGCTGGGGCCGAAGCTGACGGGCTCCTCGCCGCCGTCCCTGACGGCCTCGACGTGCAGCGCCGGCGGGGCACCGGGCTCGAGCTTGCGGTTGATGGCGTGCAGCGCGTAGCGGGCCGTCGTCCCCGCCGCGAACCGCCGGACCTTGCCGGAGCTCCGGCACGTCACCTCCAGGAACTGCAGACAGGTACAGGAATACGCGCACTGTCAATTGCCTGCTCGGCGAGAGAGAATTCCGGTCTGGGCAAAAGGCAGGCGGCCAGGCTTGGCGTGGCCTTTAACTTTGAGCGGCAGGACGGGGGAGAGCGGATTTACCGGCGGGGGAGGAGTCGTCGGAGGGCCGCCGCCGCCGCCGCCGCCGTCCTTCACCGGCGGCTCCGCGTCGTCAGCCTGCTGCCCCCGGCGCTCCATCGCCTCGCGCGCGCGCTGTCTCGTCTCGCCGCGGGGGCCGCTGCTCTTTCTCACCTCCTCGGATTGATTTGTTAGCGGAGGAGGTGGTGTCGTGCTGGTTGACTTTCCCTTTTGATGGTGGTTTGGGTCATTCATTGGGTTGGGCGTCGTGCCGGGCGGCCTGGCCCAAAATGAGATGCGGCTTCGCCACTAGTGCCCTGCCGCGTGATTTGGCTCCTTCCTTGTGCACGTGAGCCGTGGCCGTCGCGGAGTTGCAGCGGCATCCGAAAAAAGTTTGGAAGTCCGTTCGCTCCAGCCGCCGCCATGCCTCGCCGCGGATGCCGCCTCATCCTCCTCCTAGGCTTTCTTTGGCTCCACTTGATCCGCTCCGCCGTATGGCCTGTCGTTGCTAGCCATGTGCGTGTACATGCTGTCATGTTGTTGTTTTTTTATACTTATGCTGTCATGTTTTTTTTATATACTTATGCTGTCATGTTTTTTTATATACTTATGCTGTCATGTTGTTGATTTACTCTCCGAACTGCAACTTGTGTACCCCGGTCAATGCTTCCGGGGAGTTTTTGTGTGACTATTATTGGATTGTTAAAAATTGTATAAGCTCAGTGCAACTGCATTCATGATGTTAGATTGGATGTTCAAAGTTCATCGGAAAGGGCCTTTTTGCAAAATTGATTACATTTTATTGAAATATAATTCCATTGTTTGCCTACTCCTGAAGTATACGAATTGATGTGAACTTACAGGTGCAATTTTGTTTTGGTAGTGAAGCAAACACATACTCGTTTCAGCGCTGGCTCTAAGCTTGAAGGAACTGGATCTACAGTTCCACGCTCACTCGTGGTTGCTGTTTTTTTTTTTGGCATTGACTGGTGCAGACATATATAATAAGCAACCCAACGCAGTACTGATCCTCATCTATTTACAGAAGGGGCCGCTTGAAGGATGATCCATGCATCATACATTCTATAAACTTCATTGCTGCCCTTCTCTGACAAGTTTTTTAATTAATGTTTGGTTACTGTATTGTTCAGGCTTGGCGACGACTAAACAACAATGAAACCACATCGCCAAGGTGATGGCCAACGTGCCGGTGGGGCTCGTATCAGTTCAGGCTGAAGGTGATGGCCAACGTGCCGGTGAGCTTGGAGGTCATTTCCTTCCTTGGCGTCCCTGCCTTTGAACCGGTCTCGAGGTGATTGAGATCAGACGCTACAGATTTCGCAGTGTTTGCACGATCAAATCAAAATGTAGCCTAATCTTTTTTGGCTTACTCTGTTGACTGGGGGAGGTCAGGAAATGGATGCCCGCGATGCTGGAGGACTATCGCATCAAGTTCCCAGCAGAGAACCCTGAGCTCCTGGAGATGCTACGGGTGAGTCTGAAACTTTCATTTCGATCCATGCGTTCAGGCTAATGAGATGTACTAGCTGAATTAAGTTGTATGGCCTCAACTATGTTTACTTCAGAAAGACCATTTGGAGATCAAGGAGAGGTTGAACGTAATAAGCTAAAAATGCCCGTGCGTTGCGACACCAACAAGCAGCAGACCATATGAGTTATCTTTTGTCATGCTTTACACCAACAAGGTAATAAGCTAGAGGATTAGTTCAATCAGCATCACATGAAGATCATTCGACAAACACATGACATGAGTTCAACTTCATTTCCACGTCTGATCCGATAGACAGGATCAATGATCTTGTGCTCTATTGTGCAACCAAAAGGAAAATTTCTGGATGATTTGCTGGCTCAGGCATCAACATGAGTTGAAATTGACTCAAATCACTACGCTTGAAAAATATAACACCCTTTGAGTACAAATGTTTCAAAAGAAAAGGTGAAATACTGTAGCTAATGTAATGTACTTCTTGAGTACAAAAACTCACTTGGCTAATAAATAAACAGCAAAAGGTTCTTTGCACTCCGGCAGATCAAGAGAAATCATTCCATGAGACGACGATGCAACAATTTTAGAATGCTGCTGATTAGGCATAATCAGTGGTACTATGTCAGACAGCTAAATCAAGATTAATGCATCCCATCAGACGATTATCCAACAATTAAAATTCTGCTGACGAGGCATAATATCATTGGAACTCCTCTCAATCACTCAGGCTGAATAAGCATGAAGGCATGATCTCTGACTGCAAAGGTCACAAGGAACAGGACACCCAGAGGCAGCCACAAGTCAAAGGAACCATAACCAGGTAGTCAAACCACTCAACAGAGAGTCAGAAACAGTAAGCTATACGCTGCAATGGATCGAAAGAGGAGTCTCTTTGCAGTGGTCTTCCAATGCTAATGGCTCATAGAATGGAAACAAAAAACTCTTTGCATTCATGGAACCACTCGCCAGACTAAAATGGAGTAAGTGAAATGATCTTAGGAGACAAGGAACCAGTCCAGAAAGACGGTAGCAAGCAATCCAGAACAAGAGAACAAATAACCAAAAAGAAGCCTGCCAAAACAAAACAGTCATTTGAGAATGACATTAATTATAACACAATATTGAAGATAAACATTGAAATGATTTACCAGTTAATTTTCCCTTACGGACAATTCATCGCTTGCTTTCAGAAGGTGTTTTTTCTTGTAGGTGTGTTCAAGCAGAACATAGTCGATCCCTTGATTCCCCGAAAATAACACAAACACGAACACTATCTTGCCATCCAATCACCCATATCCCACTCATTTAAGTTAATCCCCATAAGCTTGGCTAGGATCAGGATCATCAACACACAGCGACAAAATCCATCTCTTAATAAGCTAGATTCCAGCCAAATATCATATCAAGCAAACATGCAGGATCCAACTGCAAAGCACTATGACCAAGTCATATGCCTGGCAAGCAGGAAACGATAATAAACCAATCAGTAATACAGTTTATAACAAAGCAACTGATTTCTCATGGTACATCATGATTCTCCAACTACAGGATCGCAAAGTTCCAGACACACGATAACAGACCTTATAATAGCAGATAGACTTTCATACCTGGATGGCACATACTGCTCAAGATCTAGGCCATCAGTAGGGACCAGAACGGTCACGGTTGTAGCGGTCGCCCCCATAGCTGCCACCATCTCGGCTACGGCCAGAGTATCGGTCACCACCACGGTCAGATCCATAACGACCGCTGCCACCACCACCGTACCTGTCGTCTCTGCCACCATATCTGTCTCCTCTTCCACCATCCCCAGATGGGCACTCCCTAGCAAAATGACCAGGTTTTCCACACTTGAAGCAGTCTCCACCACCGCCACCGCCACCGCCACCGCCACGTGGTGCACGTCCACCTCCACCTCCACCACCACCATAGTCACGGCCACGGTCATAACGAGATCCACGCTCACGATCATAATCACGGTCACCATTACGGTCTCTACCAGGTCCTTGTGGCTGAGCTTTATCAACAGTGATGTTCCTCCCATCCAAGTCCAGTCCATTCATTCCATCAATAGCATCCTCCATAGCTTTCTTCTCATCAAAAGTTACAAAGCCGAAACCACGAGATCGGCCAGAAAATTTGTCAAGAACCACCTGCAAATTACCAACACAATGAACTTAAAGTAACAATAAATAAGAAACCATGCTAGATAACAAATAAAATACAAAGCAAGTTGTAGGAACAACAAATTTTATGTGTTAAGAGAGAATTTAGCAGGGGGGAAAACATTGCCCAAGATATTCATGAAGACAGGAACAAAACTACATACAAGATCAATATTGATAACAATACTGTATTAATATTCTAGACTTGTTTGCTAGAAACATTTAGATATTAAACCATATGGCAGAAAAGAACTATGACGGAGCAAGAAGAAGAATTGTGTTAGACAACTTAGTTGGATTTAAGATCCTATCGAGACAAACTAACTCCAGCATAATAGATAGTCCAATACTCTATGTGGTGGAAAAGAACAGTATTCAGGCTTTCGGCATTGTTCACTTGTAAAAATGATTGAAATAATTGCACATATCTCAGGTCATGCACATAACTTTTCTAAGCTGTTATCAACAACAATCTCCGATGAAGCAACGGAAACAGATAAATTCGCGCAAAAACTAAATATGAGAGATTATTCATGTCACCTTTGCCTCAGTGAGGTTGCCAAATTTGCCGAATGCATCCCTCAGACTTTCATCAGTTGTTGACCAGGACAGGTTCCCGATGAAGCAACGGTACTCCTCAACATCAGCCATCTTTTTTAGCAGCTAAAGAAAGATGTACACTGAGAAAATGGGAAGCTAGAACGTGTTAAGAGTGTTTGTTGTGATTACAGGCATCCATACTAATTAACACACAGCCAGAATAGAGTACAACTCAGCGAACAGAAACATTCACTTTTTTTTTTGAAAACTTCCTTACATGGATAAACTTGTGAAAGTTTGTTGGCAGTTCGTATAAACAAATTTGGATAAAAACAGTAGTAGTAGTTGTTGTAGACAAGCCTCATGAAATTTTGACTTAAACAGTTAACCCTTTGCTAATTTGCAGAAACATCCGGTATGTAATTAGTCCACGAAGGCAAAGATGACACAAATCTGCACACCACAGTTCCCAAGGGGAAAAACACAGAAATCTAACTACGCTCGCATCGAAAGAACAGCACAGCACAGAGGTCAATTCTAGATCCATGAGAGCCTACGCAGCACGGGCAGACCCAGCATATGACATGGGTGTAGGACATATACACCCGACAGTTTTTGCAAACGAAATCAAGTTGGTACATATCTAGGTAACATAATACACGTATATATTGTAACTGCGTCAGATCCGAATATAGATACCTTACAATAGGGTTTGGGGGTGCTCCGTTTCGCACAGTGGTAAGGGAAGGGAAAGGGCGGTCATACCTTATGAGTGCTCGTCGCCGGCAAAGGGCGCGGCGAAGACGTGGTCAATGGCGCCGCCGCTCGCTCAGTCGTCGCCGCCAGGAAACCACGACCAAGAGAGGAGAGAGAGAGGGAAGGGAACGGGGAAAAGAAATATCCTGTTACGAGAGAATCGTCGCCGTTGGAGAGAAAACGAAGGGACCAGATGCGCGTTCTGCGGCTCATTTCGTGCAAAGCTCCTTAGAAATAACCGAATCTTCATATTTTACGTCCTAAACCACGGTACATCTTTCACTTGACCCCCTAGCTTCTATACCTATCACTTTATACTCCGCTGTTTCTCTCCCAACAACTTACTCGACCGATCCTGTGGCCGCCGTGTCTCTTGATGCTCCGGCCGACGCCTCCCATTGCCAGTTGGTCTTTGAGACTTTGAGTTGCTATTTTCGTTAGTAAACACAGCTACGGCATCGGACTGATAGTGTGTGTACGTGATGATTGCTGCCCTGCCATTTTTACCGGACGCATGACAATTGCTACCGTTAAGTTTGTAGCGCGAAACACGCGCCGCCGCCGCCGCGCCCCGCCTGTTCACTGCCACCGGCCAGGTCAGTGACTTGAGATTGTTGGGGTAGGGCTCACCGGAGGTCGGAGGGGGTGATGGCACCGCCGGCCGGGCGGTGGATGATCCCGGTGGACGGTGCCGGCGGCGGGGTCGAACGAGACGGCGGCGAAGAAGACCATGATCGGAGATTAGCGTGGCGCGCCGCCACCGGCTCCGGGGCGGAGGAGTCGACGGGTTAGCGTTGGCCTTGGAGGTGGACGGCGGGGGCTCGCGCTTCCAAAGCGCGGCTTAACGCGGTCCATTGTTACGTGCAGACTGCTTCAAAATCCACCCAGACTGCACACCCACGTGTTTCCTGTGTAATTGCAGTGGGCAACATTTTTCCAGTTACGATCATCCAAAGTTTCAATTTCAACATGGATGTCACCAGCTTTCAGATGGTTCCCAGCCAAACCCTACCAGAGAGCGCCAGGCTTCCACATGAAGTAATGGGTAAAAATGATCCTTGTTCACAGTCCTTCACTCCTAGACTTAAAAAATCGCATATTCTAATTGTACAAAAGAATATGTTCTCAGAAAGAAAAAAAGGCAAGGGCCTCTGCAGCCCCAACAAATCTAACCATGTCCATCCAACCCCATACAACGAAGTGTATTGCCTACTCTTCTTTCCCCTGGGTAACTATCCCTAACATATTTCAAAGTTAAAGAAACACCCGTTTCCCACACAGGAAGAACTGATGTTGTAAAATCAACACCATCTCACTTCTTAGAAGGGGTAGCAGTTGCTTTATTTGTGCTTGCTTGGGAATCGTTCTCTGTTCTGGATGACGAGGCACCATCTATTGCAATGTTTCCCAGCTCTACAGCCATCGCGTCCCTTTCTTCATTCTCTTTCCTTTGCTTCTCTGAAACACCATCAGCTGAATTCTGTGCTGAGTCTGGCTGGGTTGTAGGTTGCTTTCGGTGGGGACCAGCATTAAGCCACGGATGTTGAAGCAATTGAACAGCCGTTGGACGCTTCTCAGGGACAAAATCAAGTATTGGTACAAGAAAATCTGCCATGTCATTGGCGTTTCCTTCAGTGAATTCATACTTCTCCATCAGCACCTTGCTGAGAGGCCAGAACCGCAAGCGTCGGATGTGCCTCAGATCCCCATATCGATTGAAGAACTCGCGTGAGTACCGACCACCCAAGGCAATCTAACAAACAAACAGTACTTTTATCATATATCAAAATTAAGAACACTACCAACATTTTCTTTAAAAAACTATGGGAACTGAAAGTTGAAACCCCCTTTACCTTACGAGGCATCATTCCTAGTAACTCCATCATCAGGGCAAGGTGGTCCTGCATTAGGTAGAATTGCTCAGAATATAACTCCATTGGGAAAGGAACAAGTCAAATATTTTTCCTCAGAAAAACAAAATACTGTGGTCTGCACATAATTGGCTCTGTTCAAATGAAGAATCTTGATGTAGTTTTTTATCTTGAAATAATCAGCACTTGATCCCAATAAAAAATGCAGAGGACAATTAACCAGAATAAAGTACATGATAAATGCTTTAAACTTTTAGCTCAATCCAAACAAATTAAATTTTATCTCATTCCATTCCATAAGGTCTGAGACTGTATGCCACATACAAGTCAAATACAATTAGCTATTCATATACCAGGACAAAAGAAATAGCAAACAAAATTCGCATTCGTCCCAGTCAGGGTGCACCAGAAACGCAAGAGTCAAGACAGAGTAGCACACTGCACTGTTGGCAGAAATTGCCAAAAAAACGTTTCTAGCTCTATCACCTTAGTATCTTAGTTTTCTTAACATTATTTTATAGTTCTGTTTTCCAGACATCAACTTTGCTTTTATTGCACAAAAACAATTTGGAAGTCATCACTTCCTCAAAACTGTCTATCGCAAATGCCTCCTTTACAATGGATAAGTGGTAAGTATGTATCTTTCACTAACTCCCCATTCTATTTTATTTGGAATTTTAGGTTCGTGCACACATAGTATGGAAAAGCAAAATGTGAAATATACTGAAGTTGTATCTTTCGCTATTGTCTCCTGATGTGAACTAACATAGAGAGGATCTTTGTGCTGGGCAATCCACAGATTAAGTTAATGGTGGTGATGCAAAAGTTACCCAAAAAAACGTGCCATTACAGATATAACCAAGGATATGTATATCAAAGATAAGTCCAGATGTCATGGGAAGTACAGGGCAAAGTTGACTAGTGTATGGGAAAAAGAATATAATGGACCCTGTCGGTTCCATAGCTAAAAGACGAGACAAGAAGACATTGAATTTCTTTTCCAGATTTATATTTGATTATCATAGTTTAAAGGGGATATGTAGTTAAGGTTCCCACTGAACCAAAAGACAGCTAGACAAAACCAAATTTAAAATCACGTAGATAATAAAAAATATATTAGTTACTTGTGGTTCAATGATTGGTTATAAGATTTCAGCACAACAACAATTCAAAAGTACAAATTTTAGGGCCAACTACGGCTTTCAGTGCAAACCTCAGTATGGCAGGCTTTTCTTGGTATATCGAAAACCACCTTTTGTTTAAGCTAGATGGGGTACTGTTTACCAGGCGATCTTCATTTTATTTAGATGTGACTATGAAAAGTATGTAAGTAGTTGAAATCAGGGCAATGAAAACAAAAGGACATACCTCATCTCTGTCAAAATTGTCACCACTATGTGGATCAAACAACACATCCCCTGTGGCAAGCTCGAAGCAGATGCACGCAAAGGACCATAGGTCAGCAGATGTAGAATACTTGGAACCAAGTATAACCTCAGGACATCTGTACTGCCTTGTCTGAATGTCGCTTGTGAACTGCTTGTATGTCCAGCATGCATTTCCAAAGTCCACCAGCTTGCACTTCAGATCAGCCTCCATTGCCATTTTCTTCTTAGCCCCCTTGCTACCCTGTCTATCTCCTTTTGCCCGCTTCTTAGCTCCGTCCTGGCTAGGACTGCCCTCATTTGCCGTGCCCGGATCTCCTCTGTCCTCTGACCCATCTGTGTCAGCAGATGCCACAGCACTACCACCTTCCGGAGTTGCAGCAGCAGCACGTTTGGCTTTCTTCCGGATCTTCTTCTTCTGGTTCTTAGTGAGGCCACCATTTGCTGATGGTGCAGGCACCTTTGGAGTTGGTTCGTCTGTCTTTGCAGAAGGCAGAACCAAGGGCACACCTGACTTCCGGGGGTCCTTTGTGGGGTCAATGGTAGACACGAGCAATATATTCTCAGGCTTAAGGTCAGTGTGAATAATAGAGAGTGTCCGGTGGAGGTAGTCAAGGCCGATGAGCACATGGCGGCATATCTCCTTAACCATCGGAAGGGGAATTCCACGATAGTATGTGTACTTTATCAGGGTCAACAAGTTATCACCAAGAAACTCAAATACCATGCACACATGGTTACCATTAGGGCCCGAGTGCTTGAAATGATCAAGGAGCTTAACAACACACTTGGAGTCATCGGGATCACCATCAGCAATCTGTTTCAAGATCTTGATTTCATCCATGGCTGCCTCAGTGTAGTGCTGAGCGCTCTTCTGCACCTTCAGTGCCACATATCTCTGTGTATACAATCAACAAATCCAGAAAGATTAGACGGTTGCAGTCTGAATCTGTAGAGTAAGACAGCAGGGAATAATAAATCAAATTTTTCGTCCGAGGACAATGGGAACCACGAATGGAACAGTAGTTATCAATTTTTGCAACGACATTATAGTGACCTCTACCGCAAAAGAACGAACAGTTGTTGGGCACAGGCAAACCGCCGCAGAAAAAAAAAACATCCAGATCGACCCTTGTTGCATATTACCGACAACACGAATCATTCGAATTGAACACGACGAAATCTCAAGAGAGGGGTTAGGGCACGCACGGAGTGGGCGGTGTCCCAGGCGAGCCAGACGGTGGAGAAGTGGCCCCATCCGAGCTTGGACTGCACGACGTAGGCTCCCTGCTTGAAGGAGTCCCCGACGCGGACGGCGTGGTACCCGCCGCGGCGGTAGTCCTCAGTGCCCTCATCCTCCGACGTGTAGTCGCTGCTCTCGCCATCCTCGTCTTGGTCGTCCTCATCCTCCCCCCTGCCCCTGGCTCCCGCCCCCGCGTCCGCCTCCATCGCCGCCGCGGCCGCCGCCTCCTCCTCGTCCTCCATCCGCCGCCTCGACGACGACCCCGCGGCCTCCGCCTCCGCCATCGCGCGGGAGCCCCGGATCTGTGCGGTGGCGCGCGGGAGCTAGGGTTTTGGGCGCTGGCTTTTTCTGGTGGCGGTGGTGCTCGGGCGGCTCGTCCGTCTGGCGCTCCCCCGCTTCGCTTCCTTCCTTTTTGCCTCCTCTGCGCCCCGAGCGCCGCTTTATTATTAGCGGGGTGGATTATTGAGTAAAAAGACGAGATGGACGAGGTCACTGTTGCAAAAAAACATCTTATTAATATTAATCTTTTCTAATTATAAGCAACTGCTCTTTAGTTATTGAGAGGACAAACTACCTAATGCGTTCCGTGAATATGCACTGATTCTGAACATTATGCTTTACCTGTCATATATATTATTCAAAGAACCGATTGGCTTTGACGAATGGAAAAAATTTGCTTTAGAGTTTAGTATAGTATGATTTGCATGGCTCCAATGCGATACATTTGGTGAGCGGTGACAAACGTTAGTTCCCCTACAAAATGTGAATACGTGCGGTCTCAACTATGTCGTTGTTGTTGTTTTTTATTATTTTTTATTGTCAGGGGACTACGCTGCTATGCTTAAAGCTTAAATCCGTGCTTCAATTTCAAACACTAACTACAGAGTCTACAACGGATAATGAATCAATCAAAAGTATTTTATTCATTCGAGCCGTACAGATTCTGGTCCCAAAGTTCCAGGCTTTAGCTAGGCTCCTCTTCCACATGCTCTATTCTGTCTCCTCTCTGGAACATTCGGCTGCAAAATATTTTTAAAGAAAATATGCCAAGCATCATTTTTGTAAACAAAAAACAAAGATGAAATGCTCATGCCTCATCCATGGCCACGTTGTCATATTGCCGCCTCTAGTTCAAGTTTCGTTGATAGCCACGTTTTTTTATTATAACATAGTGATAGTATCCAGTAAGTATGGATTATAAAACTTATTTTCAAGATAAACCTACAAGTACTGTTTTATGCTATATCTTGAGAACCATTGGAATTCGAAGTTTAATAGTTTGCTTGGGTTATTTTGTTAAGTTCATTAAAAATTTTGTGACCGGATGGAGGAAGCTCAGATGAGCTTGCAAAAAGAAAGGTTGTTTTTATACCAATGTACTGCAGATAAATATTTGTTTTTTTACAATCGAAAATACTCAATGTACTTGCTAATTATAGCTCTGTGCAAGAAGGCGAGATGGACCATCAGCCCTGATGGCAAATTAGTGCTGGTTCAGAATAATAAGATGGTGTTGGGTGTGCCGTCTGCTGATAATCAGCACCGATGGCAAATCATTAGAGCATCTCTAAGAGATTAGCTAAAAAGACTAGTCAAATTTACTGATTTAGCTACTCTCAAAAATATATTTGACTAGTAAATAGCAGAGTAATCCAACAGATCCTGTAAAGATGGCTAGTGAGGTAGGCTAGCTAAAAATAGCTGGCGAATGAGGTAGAATAGAGAGCCACTAAATTTAAAGGTTTATTTATAGAGTTTGTTGGAAACATTTTTTCTCTAACAATAGCTAACTTTAACTTTAGAAAACGATTTGACTAGTCTCTTGGAGATGCTCTTATCATCATTGTTTTTAACCGTAGAGAAATCAAGCCTGCACGTGCTTAGCAGAGCGGGCCGGAATTTGGTTTTGCTTTTAGCAATGGCCACCACATTATGCATCCTTGGTTATAAGCTGTCAGCTACGATAACTCAGGCAGATTTATTTCTTCAATTTAAAAAAAGTTAAAAATGGTACCAAAATCCGTAGATTTAGAGATCAAAAGGGCGTAAAACACAAAGAACTTGTTTGGATTAAAGTCCTGGAAAATCTGTCTGTGCCACGCAGCGTATCTAGGCGCTCGGTTTCTGTAGCATGGGATGAGGAACCTAGGATAGCTGCTGCCTGAGCCAGGACCTCATCCAAATAAACCCTAAAACTATGGTTTCACAGGAGATTTAGGGTGAAGTACTAAAGCTCCAAAAACATTACCATATTAGAAATGCCATGATTGTCCTCTTAAATATGTTACCTCCAAATGTCTCTTCAAAACTAATTAAATTAGCAAATCTGTAGTGCTTTCAAAACTCATAAATACTTCATACTAGGTGAATTCCCCGGGCGTTGGTGCGGGATATTTTACATAAATTTATATTATTATTTGATACATTTGTGAAGTTTTCAGTCTTTTGATGCGAATTAAATTATTCTATAAATTTTATTTTACTTATTAGATAACGGAGGACCATCGATATGCGGTTTATTGATGAAGTAACGTGCATTTGCAATCAGCAGGAGAACTTGCTGATAACCAAAATCAAAAGGTAAAATTTGCTGTGAGACACTATATCCGTTATGGTCTTGAATGGGAAAGTTTTCTAAGATGCTTCTAGGCAAAGAAAAAAACCTCATGGTCTGTATAAAAAATGTAAAGCTATGCATATTCTGGGTGGCGACCTTGAGATGGTATCAAAGAGCCTACTCTATGGTAAACCTGGCCACTGATCTTGAAGATATATGAACCATGACCATCATTTATGGAATCAATGACCTTTGCTCCCATTGAAGACCTTGAAAATACACGAAGCATACACCAGACAGCGCCCAGCGAGATCGGGAGCAGAAACTCTACTGCCTCCTCACTGGATCAGCAATTGCATGGGCCGTGTCTGGTGTTTCCCATTACTCTGCACAATCAATCAACATTCAACAGGAATCTCTCTCCTGCGTAGCTGCACTGCACATCAGTAAAGCCCAAACCCAAGCGGTGGCCCTGAAGGCTGGTGTCACCCGGGGCAGACACGCACGAATACTCCTTCCACTGTCTCTGGTGTTTGTCTCTTTTCCCCTTTCACCTCTCAGATCTAGGAAGCGAGGGAGCTCGTGCGGGTGGAGGCCTGGCCGGGCGAAGCGCACCCCATTTGCGGCGCGCGCGGCTCCAGCGAGCTGGCATGGGCGGCGGCGTGCCGAGCGGAGGGGAGCTGTGCTGCTTCGGATGCAGCTCCGGCGAGGTCACGTAGGCAGCCGCGTGCTGGAAGCGGCAGGCGCGGGTTCCGGTAAGCTCGCACGGGCGGCGGCGTGCCGTGCGTAGCAGAGTGCGCGTGGCAGCGCGAGGAGGACCTCCGGTTGGGGCCTTGCCAGCGTACGGCCGCGCGAGGAGGTGTGCACCTCGGCCGTCTCGCCGACGCGGCGGCCGACCGCCTCTTCGGCGTCGCCCACGAGCCGGTGCCGGAGACGCCGCGCGGCGGCCACAAGCGCGGCCGGGATGCTGATCCGGACGACGACGGCGGTGAGGGAGGAGCCGCCCGCGTTGCGCCCCGGCGCGTCGCCCATCATGATGACGCGGAGGAGCTCGAGGCGGAGGAGCATGTCGCCCCTCCGCAGCGGCCTCCCAGCTGCGCCTCCCTCACCTCGGCATCCGCGGCATGGTTGTCCCCCTTCTTTCCATCTCTTCTCTGCTCTGCGCCCAGCCGGCGGACGGGATTTATGCAGGTGGCGCGGTGGGGAGGCGGCGCGGAGTGGGTGCCGACGGGGTGCGTTTTGATTGTGCTGATGTCAGCGGATGACGTGGCTAGCCGTGGATGGAGAGAAATAGGGGTGAGACTTTTAGTGGCTACCAATTATATAATTGTTATAGATTCCAACATGCACTAAACTTTGTCCATTCATTCTTAAACTGTACATTTTTGTCCATGCATTTTCCATACAAGCCCTGCACGAAGAAAATTTTACAGCAGGCAAAGAATTTTGCCACCGAATTCTATTGGCACGAGGCAAAACAAAAATATATAATAGCTTGAAAATATCCTGCTAAAATGTACAAAAGGACACCACTAATCCAAGAAAGGATATTTTCCCAACCCTTGTAGATAAGGCTACACAACCGCTCAGCATTCAGGCACACCAATTCCCCTTCAAGAGCTGGCTATGGCGGCCTTCTCCACTCCTGCTGCCACTGCAGCTCCCCATGTCACTCAAGCCCCTCTCACCAGCTCACGGAAGCATATCACCATGTGCCTCTCCCCCAAGCTCGGCGGCGGCGGCGGCCAGAGGGCACGGCTCGCGAGTTCAGCAGCTCCTCCGGTGCGCGCTCTGGCGCCGGCGACGGAGGCGGAGGAAGCGGCGGTTCCCTCCCCCGCCCCTGTCAACGTGGAGTACCTGGCCGCCGAGTTCGCCGGCCACGGCGTGGGCTTCGAGCCCGTGGGCGGCAGCTGCGCCGTCAAGATGGCGCTGAGCAACGGCAGCGTGGCGCACGTGCTGCTCCCCAGCGGCCTCGTCACGTCCTACAAGCCCGCCATGTGGCACGGCACCATCACGGAGGTGCTCCACACCAACGTCGCCGAGGGCCCCGGCGGGCGCGCCGTCATCCGCGGTGGCGTCTCCGTCGACCTCCGCTGCGCCGGCGTCGCCGGCGACGGCGGCTGGTCTCTCGGCGGCGCGTGGTCGCTCCGCGACGTCCGGGGCAACCCCACCACCTCCATCGAGGCACGCGCACCGGCGTCATAGAATCTGATCGTGATGCATCGAGCAGGCCATGACACGGTGCGTTTCCCTTGCAGATCGAGCTGGCGTCGGCGGCGCCAGGGAACGCGGCGGCGGCGAGGTGCGTGGTGACGCTGCACCCGGAGGCGCTGGCGATGGAGCTGGCGGTGACGAACACCGCCTCGTCGCCGGTGGCGCTGTCGTGCGGCGTGTCGAACCACCTGCGCGTGAGCACCCCGGACGCCACCTACGCGCTGGGGCTCCAGGGCTCCGAGTACCGCAGCGTCGAGCCGGCGCTGTCGGAGTTCAGCATCGTCCTTCCGGACTACGGGGACGCCGCGCGGCAGCCCTCGGCAGCAGGGACGACGGCGGCCCGGTACCGGTGGGCTAACCGAGGCTTCGACATGATCCTCTCCGGCGGCGGCCGGGGCCCCGGCGCGGCGGACGAGCCCGACGGCGAGGAGGACGATGACTACAAGCACATGACGGACGCGATGTGCCGCGTCTACAGCCACGCGCCCAGGGAGTTCACCATCATCGACAGGGTACGAAACCTCGAGAGCTCCCGGCGTTCACGTTCACTGATCTATCTATCTCTTCGGTTGAGTAGAAATGCATGGCCAGGAGACTGATCACAACTGATCACTGATGCGATTTATTGTGCGGGAACTGCAGGGCAGGAGGAACTCGGTTCGCTTGCACAGGAGGGGGTTCGAGGAGCTGTACGTCTTCAGCCCGGGATCCCAGTACCAGTGGTACGGGAAGTACGCCTACGTGGTCGTGGGGCCTGCCATGCTGGAGCCTGTGGTGCTGGGGCCCGGTGAAACGTGGCAGGGTGCTCAGTACCTTCGCAACCCCAATCTCTAGGCAGATGAATGGGGCCTGGGAAAACAGAGATGTAGCGACCGCAGTGGTCTACTGATACTGGAAATGGATGCTGTCCATGTTCGAAATGTTGAAAAAGTTAGAAAGTAGAAGTATTGTTTCATGTTGATTGCGATAATGCGAGGTTGCAATGTGGTCAATGCCCAAGGGCTCCAAATATCGCATCGTCGCGTCCTTAGTCCTGTTCGCTTAGCTTATCAGCAGCCAGCCAGCAGTATTTTTCTCTACACAAACCAGCACCGGCCAGTCAGCGTTGCTGTCTAAATTCAGCATCGCTGCGCAGCAGTACGCGACAGGTGCGGGCGGCACCGGGCAAGGCGGCGTGTGACGGAGCCCAGCCACGCGCCCAGATACTTCACCGTCATGGACAGAGAAACAAACTTCACAACAAACTGTGAACTGAGGGGCTAATTCTTGTCTAAATCCGCTAAGTCACAAAAGATGCTGTATTTGAATACGGTGGTGCCAAATTGCAATGTGGTCACAACTACAAACATTTCTAAATCCCATAAGTTATTCCCAATAAGGAAAATCCCCGTTCCTGCCAAGCATGTACATTACCAAAAACATGAAGAAGCCTTCAATGTCAAACTCATTGAAGCAACAGCTCCCAATCGCCAAAAGTTGACAAGTTGCACCCTACCCAACTATGGACAAACTCATCCAGCATGTTGGGAAAAACCATTACCCCTTGAATCTCATTCCAGGTTTCAGGCCCACACATAAGGAACCGATTGCATCATTGTCCCTGCTAAGAAAATTGTGATGTGTTAGTTGGATCGGGAAAGAAATCCTGCCGGATCTTTCCCTAATAACATCTCTGGCAATAATAGTAATAATGTAAAAGGCTCCAGCTTTCAATGGAATGGACGATATAACATGCATGTTAGTATATAATTGCCCTTAGTTGTCAGGAAGCATCTCTAATCAAGTTTAATTCTGGCATTTAGCTGTCGGTAGCTTTGCCAGTGCTGAGATATCCCCACGCAATATATGCAAACAGAAATGGAAAGATGAGGAGAACCACAACAATTTGGAGTTAATATGAACAGTAATTATCAGATGATAGGAAATTTCTTTCTAATGAGGAAAGACTGTACTAAAGGAACATCCTACATTGTTTTAAAATGTATGATGTACCATATAGGAACATGAATTGCAACAAGGATTTTTTTTACGAAGTAATTGTTACTAGCATGCATCTTACCAACTTATGAGAACCTCTCATTGAAGATTCCTGCATGTTGGGCAAAACCATTTCCCCTTGAATCTCGTTTCTGGAGTCAAACCCACACACGAGTAATGAAACCATTCGCCTCCTTCACACTGTTGAGTCAAGGTAAAACAATTAGCACTTGAGGAGATATGTAGCTTTCATGCAAGAGAAAAAAGCCCATAAATGTGACAGCATGACAGCTGTGAACTCTAGTCGTAACATTTGGTTGGCAGAAACCTGCTGGGTGTTTCTTTAGTAGCGATGTTTGAAAATCATACTATTTCAGTTTGGGCTTCATGCAATTGCAAAAAAGATCATACACATATGCCCATGAATGTTGGTGTCTTTGTGGGTGTCTGATTTGGCAATTTTTTCAAGAGACGCGCTAAATACCACTTGGAATCTCACATGAGTGTTCAGAATACGAGATCTGTGCGGGGTGTCGACAAAGCAAAAAAAAAAGAACAAAACAAAGAAAGAAACAGGTGCCCATGTAACACTGTTTGTTGACAAAAAGTTCAGAAAGTTCAATTTTGGTTTATATGACAGTGATTTGTTGACAAAAAGTTTAGAAAAAATAAATATTGGTTATATCTGTCAGTATCTTTATCTGGTTTACCGTGTCATGACAATTCAATGACATACAATGGCCTATGTAACTAGCAAGCAATTGGCCAGGGAGCAAAATGTTGTAAGAACCTATTGTGATTGATGAATTCTACAATATCTGCTCTAGAATATACAAGAACAGGCCAGTATTATATCCTAGTCATAAGAGTAAGGCAGTGAGCAAAATCCGCAGTCTGCAACTCGGCATGGTAACAAGTAGAGAAAACACAAACTTAAAGATACACGCTGGCAAGAAGTCTAGCTGCGACAAAATATATTGAACTGAACGCTACATCCTGTTGTTTGAAATGTAAACAAAGAACTCCTAAATCCCAACAAAATCACCTCTGCAAAAGTTTTAAACCTTATCTGAGACCTGACAAGATTAAAATGCAACTCATGAGTCATGATTATTTGGCACCAAAACGACTTACATTCTCATTGTCACAGGCAATCATATCACCATATGAAACCTGAAATGCAATGAAGAAATGTGAGCATTTGTGAAAAAAAGTGTTCATGTAGATAAGATGCAGACATAAGTTCCAGGAAATATTGACACATATATTGTTTCAGAACTGACCTGGTGGCATATACAATACGTCGGTTCATTTGGATCAATCATTTGATCCACATCCATAGATGTACCTGCTTTCTTGGTGCTACCTGGAGGGGGCATCAAATCAAAATCCATACCCCTTTCCCTGTCCCACTCCCTCTCTCTAAATTTCTTTGATGCTTGAGGTGTACTAAAACCAAGCCTCCTTTTCTCATCCCTGCTAACCACCGGAACTGGAGGAAGGACTGAAGGTTCATCTGGAGGTAGCTTCCCTTCTGCAATTAAGAGGGGGACATCAATACTCTGTTTATAGAACAACTAAGAGTAGCATCCCACATTAAGGTCTGAAATCTGCCACGATTTCTAATACCATGCTTTAAATCTTCTGCAAACTGGCCCAAGTCTTCATCAAGTCGTTTGATATGGCTCTCTATCTGCACAATAATGTCCAAGGTGCTTATATAGAATTAGATATCCACAAAAAGCAAGTGACACCAAATAAAATGGTAATACTAACAAAACTGAACTTCCAATTCTGGATTGACACAGATTCCCCAGAACTGCTTTACTTCCACACAGGTAAAAGAGATGTTAGGCTTCTAAAGATCGATATTAGATACATGTTGGCATATCAAACAATTTGAATTGTATCAGGCCCTTCATATCATATTTAAATTTAGTTTCATCTAGGCATCTAGCTTATCACTCTAGTAGTTCAGTTACTATTTATATTTGAATTCGTGCAACTTATAACCGTAATAACTCAGAGCATACAGTGGGTACAAAGACTCGAACCTAGAGTTTCAATTTGTACATACACTTGCAGTAATTTTGGAGTTGAGAACAAAATGTTTAAGCTGATTGGGGAATAGAAACTAAACAACAACTAAAACTAGCAAGGAAGCAGTACCAGGTCATGAAATAAATATATTGTGACACGCTGACACTAGTTGAACGTTTAACATTGAATTTCAGGGAAACGATAGCAAGGAAGCAATACCAGGTCATAAGCTTGGCGGGCCAGCAACACTTTCTCGGTGCAGAGACTCAGAGCATTGTCCTGACTAGCTTCAATATCCTTTTTCATCCTCTCCGACTCATCATCATCCATGTTTGACCTGTCATAACCATGGGATGATACTCCCAGGAGATACTTTATCTGCTCTTTGGTCTGACCCATGATGCCTGAAACACAAACACGTAAGCTTAGGCAAAAACAGTCATCCAAATATCATCAAACCAAGCAGCAATCAGTTTTTACATGCCATTTTCAATTCACGAAAATGCAACTTAGCATCAACCGGCACTAAAATAATTTATCCACAAATTAAGCAACAGCAGAGATACAAAATTACAACACGTTCCTAAAAGAAAAAAAAAGAAATGAAGAGAATCATCACCATGTGCCCTGTCGTCGAGCTCGCGCATGGTGGAGAGGATCCTCTGCAGGTCGCCGGCCAAGGTGCTCGAATCTATACGATTCCAAACACAAAACCAACCGGTAAGGGCGAGCAATCGGAGGCGGCAACAAATTCGATAATCCGTGAAACGGGAGCACGTGAGCCTCACACTCGAGGTAGTCGTCAACGTACACGCCGGTGCGGGCGATCGCCATGCTGGCCGACGATGTGCGGGCGGATCCCGCGGCTCCGGGCTGGGTGATTTGGGGATTAGGGTTTCGGAGGCGACTACGGAAGATCGCTACGAGCTCGAGAAAGAAATTCCTAGTTTCCAGTATTACACTATTACATCACTAATTCATTTTGGCCCACGGGATGGGCTGGTCGGGTGGGCCTGAAAATGTCTCGGATTTACTGGGCCCATTTTGCCATGGCCTAATTGTTGCTGCTGGCGTTTTCGCATGGTGCCACCAGCCCGCCGGAGGTCAAACTCAAATCGACACCCAATTTGTTTTTTATAATTAAGACATAATTTCAAATTCATTATCCCTGCTCGCGTTTTGGGTTTCCATTTGGCTTTGCTAGAAAATAAGACTGGAGCTTCTTAAAATGGTTAATCCATGAGCTTCATAGAATTCCAGAGTTTCGTCCATGCATGAAGAAGATCGTACTAGCGGCGAACGTCACCGCAATATTCTCTTCACAATTCAAATAAACACTGGCGTGACATTGTCACATTGCGGAACGTGTTCTTGCCCTGAGCAGCCTTATCTATACATGCTCCACAGTTCCTACACTCATCCATGATAGCATTCATTCACAACATATAAACAAGAGCTGCATAACACACACATACAAGACCAACATATCCTCCCCTGTAACTTCCCTGATGCCAACAGCTTGACACAGAAAGCATATGTAATTATACAGTGCATGAGGATAGAAAGGCTTTAAACCCAGAGTCTTGTTTTATTACTCTCTCCAGCAGTACCACGACTCGCAAAAAACTACCTTAGTGTTGTTCAGAAGTATAGAGCTAAAAGAAGAGCAGAAAAAAACAGGGTTACAACAACCCAACGTCACAGGGTACGTAAGAGGCCTAACACAGGTAGCACGACACGAAAAAACAGTCACACAACTAAAACGGAAAATTGAGGTAAAAACTGATTCACTCCCATGATGAGCCTCAGCTAAGGAATACCAGTGCCAAACGATGTCTATAATTCAGGCAGTAAATAATATATCTTAATCTGCAGATACCGCAAAAACCTGCAGCATTTGCATGATCGTTTGCCACCAAGGCAACGGGTAGGTGATATATAACGCTTAGTTGCCATTTGATACGCCACTTTCAGCTACAGGTTTGGAGGCATTCGCTGCTTCCTCAGCAAGAGTGTCATCCTTGCTCAATGCATGCTTCTGTGACCCTGGTTTGCCATCAGTTGGGTCCTTATCCTTCTCTTGAGAGACATCACCCCCCTGACCAATGTGAACAACAATAAGGTGGCATCAGAACCTATCACTTAGAACCATAAGAACTACAGGATACAGCACTAACAACAGTATCAGCACTTGCCTGGCCTTGAACCAGCTGCTGCTTTGCTCTCTTTTCCTGCATCAACTTTTGGCGATTCTCGTAAAAACTAAAATCATCCAAAATTGAGGTTTTGCTAACATGTTCTTTGAAAATCTTCAACATTTCAAGACCTTGCTCAAGCTTAACCTGCAGCATTATGGGCAACATGGGGCACTATCGTAAGCAGGCTGCTGAAAAGATAAATTATTATTATCAACAGCTTACAGTGATATATAATTTGTCAGTCACCCTCTTCAATCGTCTTAAGAGGCAATTCACTTGAATCAGCAAACAATATTATAAGCTGTCATGCAGCCTAGCTTATAATTATAGATAAATAAGATAGTGGCATGGTCGTACATGATACATGAAGATTTTCAAGGAACATGACTGTAAACATGGCATATCATGCATCATACATGACTGTAAACAAGACCAGGAAATAAACATTTCATATTTTGCAGTTCCCATTTGCTAAATTTCCCAATGATAAACCTGTAAAAATTTTAAACGCCCTGAAGAGAAACTAACTAAACTATTATCTTTACAGTACCCTCAGCCCATTGCATCATGATGCAACTTATCACTTAATAAGAATCTAAGCCAGGATCATTCAGAAAACATACCTCTTGTGTGTCACGGCTGTTTGTCACAGGCTTATTATCATTGTTATCCAGCGTAATATGCTTCAAGATGTTGTTGGGCACATCCTTGACTATGTGCCACTTGAGTGGAAAACAACCATTCCATTTGTCCTGTTGCCAATACTCCACAGTCTTATCAAAGTCAACAGGACCAACCATTTCAGCAACACCAACAAACTGACCACTTGTGTTCACCTAAAGACCAAGGTCAAGGTCAGACAGAGAATGGCAAAGAACAAAAGGTAACAATAGGGAAACATGAAAATGACTTACAGAGAAAAATAAGAACACCGGGCAGTCACTGGATTTCTCCCGAGCCTCTCGGAATCCAGCATCCAGCTTCTTATTTCCATTAGGAGTGCTAGCCCACACATTGTATTTTATACTCTTGTGCACATCATCTTCGCTATATGATTTGATAACAAAGAACTTTGCATCCTTGTAGGAAACAGGGAATCCTTCCTGATTAAACTGGCCTTTGTCTGGAAGAGCACTGTTCTGTTTCCCAACTGAAGGGAGGGCCTGGCCCTTCACAGCAATAGTGACAGTAGGCCCAAACTGTTTTTGGTGCTTGAAACCACCAGACCTTGGTCCTCTGTTCAGCTCGGTGAATCCATCTTGATTCTCACCACCAAAGCCAAAAGGCGCACGCCCTCTAGGCTTGTATTTGGTATCCACGACTCCCCACCGCGCATTATTTCTTGAGTTATACATATTTGATCCAAAACCAAGCCCACCTTTCATTGTGTTCCCATACTGACCATACTGTCCAAATAATCTGTTGTCCGGGTACATCCTAGAAGGATAGCTAGGTGAGGTCAGGCCCATCCCAGAAGAAGGCATCTGTGCATGTATACCCTGGAAATAAATGAAACAGCTAAGCTTTATTCAAGGAAACTAAATGCTTCCCATAATAATCCAAATATGCAAATGCATTACATGTGTGTGGTTTTAAGAAAGGTATATGAGAGAGGAAGCTTTAGAGAATCCTTGATTGCCAAACATAATTACTTAAAAAGAAACTCTGCAACACTATTATGAAAATGATTTGTTTGGAGAACACACCATGACGTTTGTTGTTGGACGCTGGCTCTGATTTTTCGCAGATGATGAATTGGAGCGGTAAGATGTGGAACTAGCAGTTGGTCTCTGATGCCCATTCGAGTAAACTGGCCCATCATACCATTGAGCTGGAGAACGGAGACCGCTGTGACCATAATTGCTTGCAGAAGGTCCACCACCTTGCATAGGTCCTCTTCCATATGAACCATTGTTTGCTACTGATATATTCAAGTGGGTTTGCTTACGCGGCAGCGAACTGTTGTTACCAGTTGACATACCATTAGCACTCCCGTTTGGACTTGCTTTTGTTGCATCTACCAAAACACGCGGCTGGTGACTGACAACAGAAGGCAGCTCAGGTTGAGAACTGGCGCCATTTACACCATGTGTTGCATTTGTTGTGGTTGGTGTCTGATAATATTGATGAGTCAGGTACTGATATTGCTGAGACCCATATGACTGGCCATGATCAGTTGGTACAGGAGAACCCGAAGGATATGGGCCATATGGAGCATAGCCATATCCATGGTACATGTCGCCGTACATACTCTGCTACATTGGTTCAACATAAAAGAAAAAAGAATCAGATTCATCTGTTATATTGTCCAGATGAGTAAATAAGTTATTCACCAAAATTCAGAATTAAGAATTAACAATCTGAATGTATATATATGCCACTCTATATTTGTTCTTTGTTTCCTAGACAAGACCGAAGCGCATAATCCAAATGTATCTTAAACACAAAGGTACACGAAGTTGAGATAATGGTACAGTCAAAATGAATATTAACTTTCCTGCGTATTCGAGAAACAAAAACACAAACATTAACTTACAGGGGGCTCCATTCCTTCATGACCAGCGTACCGTGAGTCCCACTCATTGGTTGAGCCATCGTAACCTGAGAACCAGGCAAGAATCAAACATTGCAATTATTGAGCTTAACCACCTAACAAGGTTGCAGGCGACAAGGAGCACAGGTTTATGTACCACTAGGATAGTAATAGGCTGGAGAGGCATATCCACTGGGCTGGTACAAGAAGTTAGGATCCATGGCCTCTTGCAGTAGAGGTGTTATCGACCTGTCCACCTGCGAAGCAGCGCTCTGCGCATCTGCGGAGTTGGCAGATCCATATGGCATCCCAGAAGGCTACAATTATACAGTTAGGAAGGCATGGAATTTTAATTAGTGAATCCCCTCCTTCCACTAATAAGAATTTTCCAAATCTCTCAAAACTGCCTCGAAAGCTACCTTCTTAGAAGCGTCAGAGCCATCCTTCTTGCTCTCCAGGGACAGCTTTTGCAGGAGATTGGTGGCCTCTGCATCCCACGAATCAAGGAAGAAGCACATCGAATTCAAGAAAGCACCTCACAGTTCGGTCATATAATCCACACGCGGATTCAAAGCAAGGTTTAATTTTTTTTCATACTACAGTAATAAGCATGACAAAAAAAAGATCACATCTTTCTAAAAACTACCGCTTGCCGCCGGCCGCACAGCCTCCGAGACCCTACACACAGAGCAAACCCACCAAGGAACCAAACAGGAAGCAAAGGATACGGTCAGCCGCGGTCGGGGCAGGAGCAACAGTCGCCATGGCTTCTTCCTCCGACCGAATTCGATCTGGGACAGACGCCTGCCGCGGCTACCACCACCGCACGGCTGCTACCGGATCGGATCCAAGGCCGCCGCAATTCGATAGGATAATAATTGTTGTCTATGGCGGGGAGAGGCGGAGGGGTAGGTGGTGGTGAGGATAAACCCTAGGAAAGGGGAGGAGGAAGACGAGGTGAGGAGAGAGGGAGATAGCCGCCACAGACACGAAGGGAGAAGGAGGCCGCCAGCCAAGAGGTAGAGAGGTTTTAGCGATTCCGGAGGCGGTGATTCAAATACCGACCCCGGCCCATCCCCGCCGCTCGTTTATCTTCCCGACTTCCGCTCCGGGTACACGCAACTCCGGAACGTGCTAGAAAAGGCAATGCGATGGAAAGTAAAGCCCTATTTGAAAAATCTTTACTTCAGGTTATATTATATACGAATTTAATATAAAGTACCTGGCTCCATAAGAGAATCATATATGTAATTATACGCAGACAACCTTCATATAGGTTACATAAGTAAGGACGTAAAAGTTGCACACACAAAACAGTTCAGCTTGCATGATTGAAGAAGAAAAATGTATCATATGCATGTGTTGATTTCTATACCTATCTTTGATTAAAATGTTTCTATCATTTGTCGCACAAAATCCTTTTATTACATGTGGTTCTAGTTAATGGATATTAGCAGAGGTAAGTGCAGGTCATGTGGTTTTGACCTATTTTTCAGTGTTGTCCTTATTAAGTATTATAAGTATTTATTTTTGTAGTACGTTACAAGTTCACAACAAACAATTACCATAAAGTATTTTTTTTATAGTATGTTACAAGTTCAGACGCAATTAACGTTAAGAGTATTTAAGTTTTGTAGTACGTTACAAGTTCCCAACGTACCTAAGGATTATTTATCAGTAAATGCTTCCATTTAAGACAAACTATTAATTGCCTTAGACTACGGCCGTGTTTAGATGCCGAATCGGGGGCACCCGATTCGGGACTGACGCGCACAGTAGCAATAAATGCGCACTGTAGCATTTTCGTTTGTATGTGCGAAAAATTGTTCAAAAATTGATTAATTAGGCTGAAAATGTTCGTCTCACAGAGTACAACAAAACTGTGTAATTAGTTTTTTTATTTCATCTACATTTAGTACTCCATGCATTGACCGACATTTCGATGTGATGGGAATCTTCTTTTTACATAGTAAATTTGGGGTGCAAATTTGGGATCTAAACGAGCCCTACAAGTCTAGCACTACGCACTTTTTTTTGAGACGTCTAGCACTACATACTTGAAAATTTAAAAAATATACTAATTCATTAACGAATTTATGTTGTACATGCTTTCACTTTCATTTTGAAGAGGCATGTGAACTATCTTTATAATTCTACTTAAAGATTAGAGACTAGAGCTAGAGTTGGATTTTCTAAAATTTTAAATGATTCAGATTAATTTCATCTACGTTGCGTGTAATATGGGTTATCATTGCTATCATGGATGTAGTTGTGGAGTCGTTATGTAATATGAAAATACACTCAGCAGCATTTCCCCTGTGTGGCTCTAGCATTAATTCCATTTATAAACTACTTTAGCAGGAAGAAACCCTAGGCTGCCTTGGGCCAGCCCACGACTCAATCAGGCCCATATAGTGTGGCTGTGGTCCTCATTGCAAAGCTTCTCCATAAAGCTCCGAGCTTGTTCTTATCTGGAAGCGGTTTCGTTGCTTGACGAAAAATCTCTCTTGCTGCCTTGTCCTCTCGTGGTGTCTGGAGCACAGCAAATCTACTCTTCCACTCCCACTTGTATTTACCAGGAACCAAGCGCGCAGTTTGTAAACCCAAACGTACACATTTCTTTCCTTCGAAAGCACCAGTGAGAACAAATAATCGTGTGTCCCAGAAGTATCCTTGACACGGCTGTATGGCCACGGGTGTTTCAGACGACACGCCGATTTACGAGCTGTGGCGATATAACTACGCTCCAGCAAGTATAATAAAATTATATAAACGATAGTTACCGCATCAAATTTACACTGAGATAGAGGAAATAGAAGCATGTATATATAGTGGAACTATTATATAAATAGATTATTAATTACTCGTTTTGTTTTAAATTATAGACCGCATAGTATATAATATTGTTATGTATATAAACATAATGTATATTTAGACATATAGAAAACATTATATACCTAAAAGGATAAGACAAACTAGAATTTGGAACGAATGTGGTACTATGAAAGTACAAAAGAAAACACGACATAAGCATATGATCGTCTAAGTCAATGTTACCGAGCTCGTACCTCTGTTTTCGTGGATTTTGTTATTATGAATTAAAATTTGCACGACCTACATCCTTGTCAGCTGGCTGGTGCTGATTCGTGCCGAGAAAAAATACCGTTGACTGACTAATGGTTGGTGGCTGGTGCTGGTTTGTACAGAGAGAAAAATACTGTTGGCTGGACCGAATGTTTGAACAATTATTTGTAAATAGAAACGAATGACGCGGTTTCGTAGCCTGCTCCTACTCCTGAGACAGGACCGGCTTGGCACGAGTTCACCAAAACCCGTCTTTAGATGTCAAATTTGGGTGTTAAATCTGACGTCTTGACATGTATGCGCCACTGTAGCATTTCGTTTGTATTTATAAAAAATTGTCAAACATTGATTAATTAGGCTCAAAATATTCGTCTCGCAAAGTACAATAAAATTATGCAATTAGTTTTTGATTTCATCTACATTTAGTACTCCGTGCATGTTAAGACATTTTGATGTGACGAGAATTTTTTTTGCATAGTGAAATTTGGAGGTGGAATCTTTTTTTTGTGAAATTTGGGGTGGAATCTGTCCTCTAAAGTCGGCGAAAATATCCATCCGCCCGGCTCCACAGGGATGATGGGTCCCAGCGAGCCCACGAGGACGTGTGGCGTGTACGTGGAGATGCACGTGCTGCCGAGTGCCGACGAGTATCGGAGGAAAATGAAATGTTTGCTCTGTAGTTCCACGAACCGAGTATAATCGTAGTGCTAATTAATATCCGAAATGGGGTACTACAGTACCCTAGTGTGCGCGAGAGGGCCCTAGAAGAAGGCTAGAACAAGACCAGTGAGTGCTTGGCTGCTTGCTGCACGGCACCATGACGATTCATCTGACCTTTCTGCTCGTGAGCGTGGAGGAAAATGGAACATGGAATCTGGCTGGCTCTGTAGATTCTACAAAGACATGCCCGATCGGTCCTGCAGATGAAGTGCCAACGGCAATACTTCTTTCTTTCTTTTTTGAGAAAATAACTGCAGGTGAAAACAAGCATACAAGTGTCTGTACTATGTAATTGCTTTCTTCTTATATGATATGTCAGCTCCTGCTAATTTTTGAAAAGCAAAAAAATTTACGCAAGTGCATATCTGATTATCTGAGAAACGGACGGGCAGTCTGAAGCTCTAAACTCTGAACGGGTCCATCCCAGCGACCTGCCCGGATGTGCAGCCAGGTCAGGTCCGTTCCTAGCTCGAAGGCGGCGGCCTGTCCGCATCTCAAATCCACGGCCAGCTCTCGCTCTCCGAGACGAAAACACGTGCGCCGCTGCTCCCGCTGGGAGGGAGCGCCGCGCGGGGCTTCAGGCAGGCCATCTTCACAACCGTCAGGTAACATGTCCCTTCCCCTGGCTGCGGCTGGAGCCATTTCGTTCAGCAATATTGGGGGTGGTTTGGAAAGCCTTAGATGCAGAAAGGGGGTAATGGGCTAATAGCCCGTGCTGTGCTGTTATAGTAGCAAACGATTAAGAAACCTGAATCATTTTTTTTAAAAAAAGCAAAGATACCTGAATCATTTTGGCTGATATAGCGACAATGCGATACCTGTTCAGGCGTTCAGCAGAGTTCGTTTCCAAGGAAAATTAAGATTATGCAGACATGAAGGTACAATGGTTTGTTTATTGTACCCACTCTGGATCCTGCCTAGATTCTGGAAGAGATTAAAGAGGGGTGAAGGCTGAAGCTAATGCAATTGATTCTTTAGGAATTAGGATAGTACATACTCAACCTTTGCATGGGCAGTGGTGCATTGATCATTAGCTCAACGAGAAGATCAGGAATATGTTTGCATTGCATGTGGTTGGGTACAAATATGTATACTTTCATTTATACACTTCCTCAAATAATTACAATGTTTTCTGTTTCAAACAATCAAAACAATGAAAAGAATTATATCAGGGTATCCTATATTTCCTTTTCCTGTAAACATTCCCACCCAAAATCGTGAAAGAAAAAAAAACGCAACTCAATCTGTGCACTCCTATAAAAAAATCTTCAGTCCTTAGCAACTTTACAAATAGCTGTACCAGTTTGTCTTTGTTTGTCTAAATCAGTCCGTGTGCTGCTGTAGAAGGAAGTGAAACTGCGAGTTCTGCCTCAGTAGTGGTGGCGGCTCCACTTCCGATGGGTTGATGTCAAGCATCAGTCGTGCTATATCATCCAAGGATATAGGTATGCTGCATTTTAGTACGTTTTGGGCGTTAGATCAGTGGCTACTGTTGTGGTTTCAGTTAGGAAATCAAATGCATATTCACATCTTAGTAATGAACTACTGAATATACCTTGAATCATCATCTAGCAGGAAAGAACTATTTGGAGCAGTTATCGAGCCGTCTGTTGTCATCGTTCTCATCTTTCCAATGACCTGAAGTAATGTCAGCTCTTGTTAAGATGTTCACTTTTGCAACACACACATGTATTTCATGCTTCCATGGAGGGGATTGTACTTGGAATTGCATACACGTCAAACAATCTGAAGTTAGCAGACACACACTTACCTCTTGGGATAGACCTTGTGCACCATATTTGTCGTCCCAGAACATTGTTGCTATGCGATATATTTGAGTTATGCTCAAAACCTGTAGAGAACACGCAAAATTTTCATACTTGACAGCTCGCGAAAAAATCCAGGCGTTTATAGGATTTCTTGTTTACAACTTACAGGGCAAAGCTCATTCATGATTTCCTCCAGGTTTTTGTGTGACTTCTGATGCGAAACCTGTAATATGAATTCATTTAGTGAGTGGACAGATGAAGCTGGTTTGTCTGTGAATAACTGCATGTTTTCAGGCATACCAGGAACCCAACTGCCTGCCTAATGTGTTGCAGTTCATCCCAAGATGCCCCTGCGTACTGCATCATGGCAATAAATTTCAACTTAGTGCCTTCTTGCTGATTACAATTTTTTAACTTTTTGGTGTTATCCAAAAAAGGCAAAATTCTTCACCTCTTCAGTTGTTTTAGAGCACCACTGCTCCAGTTCTTGTAAGCCAGCCTTTAAGAACTCCCCATTGCTAAAAGAGCAGCATTCCCGACGAAGTAGCAAACTAAACAAAAAGGTAGAGATTTAATACCGCCAAGAATCAACCATGTAAAATATTTACCAAAGAAGTACTGGTGTCCCATCTGAGCTTGTGCAATCAAGGATAGTTACGAATTGGTACAATATATAGTAATACCTGTTGAAGAGTTGCACATTCAAATATCCAAATACTTGACTAAATGCTTTCCGGATTATCATCGGGGGCACCTACAAAATCATTATTGGATTCATCATTACATTTCTGTAGTTAACTAACTGTAGGACAGATGAAAAATTACCAAGATTGGACTCACATAGTTATTTTTCATTGTTTCCAGTGTATGATCCAGGCACTTAACAATGCTTTGCCAATGTACACTTGATGTTTGCCTTGATAATGCATTAGAGTGTATACTTTTTAGTGATCCCCGAGATGGCCTCACACGATTAGCTCTTGGAGCCTATGAAGATTGGCAATTGTTAGAACATCGCATTGCCTCCTATCCTGATAATGGAAATGTCTTAGTTGCTGTACCTGTATGCACATAGTCAACAATGGACTTATTTCCTTCTTCAGGTTATCTCTTATTATCGCATATATCTTCTCGACATATGCTGTTAACTGTTGCTTGAACCGAAGTGCTGGATATTTTGCCTCTACCATTGATGCGGTGTCAGGCCTTCCTACCATTCCACTGTATCCACTGGTAATGCCTAATCCTGATGATGATGATGATGTCCGTGCACTCTGAAATGATTTTTTTTGGGATGTATAAGCTCACGTTTACAGTCAGTCCTTGATACTAAATGGAAGTTGACTGGTAAAATCTTGATGTCCCAGAAAAAATTACTTAGGACAAATTACATTATATCTTAAAGAGAACTGAGGCTTGAGCTATGGCCTCAACCACTACAGCATTGATACTTGAGTTGCATTACCAAAGTCTGGATGGAGAACTTACCTGCACCAGTCTACTGAACAGACTGCCTCTTGTGGTCCGGCTGTGATTTGATCCTTTACTTGATGAACTGCTAGCTTTGAGGGTGTTTTGTAACAAGTAGAGGAGAGTTGATGTTGTCGACAACCAATAAGCTAGCTCTCCGGGACTTTCAGCACCCTGTACATGTACTCAGGTTATGAGTTTCTTAACAACATTCTTAGTTTTACGTCACTGAAAAAGGAAAGTGGTAGGGATGATTATGTGAATTACCTCAACTGATGACCTAATTGTTTGGATGATTCGATCAAATATGTTAGTCTTTTCTGCTTCGAATGAATGCCAGTGCAGGAGTGATTTGTAGACAATGCATGCTGCAGCTGATTTTTTGTCGTCAAATCTCCTGTCCTCTACCAAACTTTTAATCAGGGCATCATGATTTTCCTGTAGCAGTGTGAAGGAAGAACAGATGGTGAGAAATCACTCTTCAGCATGCTCATTGTTTGTGTCTTTGATACACAGAACATGTTCCTCAGATAAATAGTAACACAATAAAGCAGTGAACGTACTTGCTGACGATCTGTCAGTGATTTTTGTTTGCTTAGATTCTTTACAGGAGGAACAACCTCCTGCTCCTGCATGCAGAGCATAAGTACTCCATATTAATGAGGAGATTCTGCAATATCTTATAATATGTTTGCCGGGTAAAAGTTATAGCACGTACATTGACTACTTTAACTTCTTCAAGCTGATGTCCATTGTCAATTTCCTTATGAATGATATTCTGACAAAAATGCAATGCAACACTTTTAGTTATCAAATAGTAAATGTTCCAAATTAGTGTTTTCCGAAAGTTGCTTCAAGGAAATTTACCTCCATTACTGATGTCTGATTCATTTCAGGAGTGACTATGGCCTGAACAGCTACCACAGAATTACTGCGGAGCAACTGGATCTCTGACTCCAAGGTGGCAATCTTGCTTTCCAGGCTAAATGACCATTTTTTTTGAACTTGTGAGGATTTCTTATACGACGTGAATGGAGTCCAGAAAGAAACAGAAAATAATGCGAATGCAAGGTATGCATATTGAAGAACATACCTCTCTATTTGTTTTGATTTATCCTCATCTGCTGATGCAACAACCAATGATTGTTGTCGTAGAACCTGATTTTCAGATTCCATACTGGTTAAACTTGTTTCAAGCCTGCAACATATATAGAGGTAGTGTATGGGTAGGGTTTGTAATTTATTCAAGTTAATTTGACCAAAGGAGAAAGATCAATTAATACCTTTCAATCATTTCTTGAAGTTGATTAGCATTGGATTCTCTTTCCCGTGTCTCCTGTGACAATTCATCAGCCTTGTTTTGCAACTCAAGGAGCTTATTTTCAAGATCTTCAGCCTTCTGTTTAAATGTACTTAGTTCATCCTGCATCCAAACGTGAATTTGAGATTTTTTTTTTCTGAAGGATCAAATTATGAATCTTATGCCTGAATAAAAATATGGAATTTATTTTTTTGAAGAAAAAATGTGGAATTTATTGGGGATTGATCACCTCAAGTTCTTTATTTTTACTAGTCAACTGCTCAACTTTTGCAGTGTCCACAACTGGCACCTCTACTATCTTTGGTGGTGCCTGCTCCATTGCTAACTTTGCGGCTTCTTTCTCCTTTTCTATTGCTGCATGGGCTGCTTCTATCTTTTCTTGCATTCCTTGCAATGCAGATTGCAACTTTTCAATTTCTTGCCCCTTGGCTTCTTCAAGGTCAGTCTGCCAGCAAGACATAGTTAATGAACTCATTTCGGACCATGTAGCATTGTAAAACACTACAGAAACTGCCATATTGATTGTAAAACACTACAGAAACTGCCATATTGATCCAGGTGAATTACCCTCAAACGCTTCTCTACATCTAACCGCCATGTAAGTTCTTCTACTCTCTTTTCAAGCTTGTCTTTCGCTTCTTTGAGTGCGCCGGTCTCTCTTGCTTCCTGTTTACATAGTTATGCTTACTTTATGATGCATTAATAATGAATGGTGTACTTATGTTTCAAATATGAAATTAGACAAACCATTCTCAGTTTCCGAAGTTCCTTTCTTGCAATACGTGCCCTCCACAAGCACTGAAGAATCAATGAAGCTCTCTTTTGCTGCTTGTAAGCAACATAAGCTTTGTGTTGGCGCCATCGAGTCTGTGATTCATAAAGCAGTTAATTATGGTTCCTTAGGAAAAACTATCTAGAAATCATGATTGCCATAATAGTGTGAACCTGGATAATTATGGAAGCCTTGGTCTCTCTTAGGAATCTGTGTTCATTGCGAGCAGCCATTGCTCGTAACCCTGTCTGTATTACTATAGCTGATTCATACACTTGAAGGTACGCTTTTCTGGCAGAATGGGTACGTGCATGCTTTTGTATCCGAATTGAAGCAGCATCTCTTCTCATATACTCAAAAAGCTTTCTAGCTAGTCGTGCTGCAGGATTTGATTACATTATGTCAGTTTCAGGTAAGGCCACTTTTACTGACCTTAAGGACACAAAGTGCTCAAAGCAGTGAAGAAGTACCTCTCCAGAACTTCTGAGAGTGAACTGAGGCTTTTCGTAAGTTGACAAATTCCTTTCGCATAAGATGCGTCTTTATACGCCTCTGGATTAGTCGCGCAGCACTGGCCAATACTTCTGCTCGTCGAGCATCCAACTCTGCCATCTGACCAGCTCTTAGGAATACCTTTGTTTTCCCTATCTGATATAAAGAAAGTCACATGTGAGGTCTTGCAAAAAAATATATGCTGTATAAGATAGTATTATCTCCCATATTCACCCATTGATATAGGCTACCTGATATCCTTTCAAACCCATCCTATCACATATTGCTGCACAGGCGGCCTTCTCATCAGAGCTGCAAAGGCATTGAGCTCACTTTAATCTTCTTTCAGAAAAAAAACAGAGTATATTTGATTGGCATATTTAACTTAGAGTGTCACCCCTATTTATGTTGCCTAATTAAATAACGTAGCTACCTGTCCACAAGCTCCGGCACAAGCATTCCAAACCGATCAACGAACTCATCAAATGTCCTCTTTGTTGGGTAGCCAGCACAGCTGATCCGGATTGCTTCCAGAACACCCTGTACCATGGCCATGCACAAATGTCAAACTGATTGATATGCAAAACATGAAATCATGGTTGCAAAACATAGTAGAACACACACATACCCCACATCTCAACTGATTCAAGACGTTGAAGTTCTCAAATATGCCCGGTTTCAGTACAGCGTTAGGCTTCACACATCTAATGTAGTGAGGTTCTGTTGTGCTCAGCGTTTCCATGAGGGATTGCAGTTGTTGCTGCATATATTATGGATTAAAGGGTTATTGGCCATTCAATAGCCAAACATAGAGTTCTAGCTCCAAAATATGACACACCTTAAAGCGAGTACCGATTGAAGAGAATTTGGACTGTTTAGAGGTCTCCTCAGGTAATGGAGGAAAGAGATTTGCAACAAAATGGCACCTTGAAGAATTCAGTAGAGCTTGATGTTCAGCTACCACATAGTCTTTGTTCTTATCAAGGAAATGATCTGCTTGATATGTGACCTATTAGTTGAACAGCTTGTTAAAAATCATTGCTGGTAGATCTTACAATTCGTATCATAACTGAATGGTTGCTTACATCTCCTGCATAGTGGTTGATTGTAAAGGCGGTGCGAGCAAGTTTGGGCTTGCTGAACCGCTTATGTGCCTTGTATGTTTGGTACATCTTTTGGGCAAACGTTTCATGTGTGGACTTTGGAAACATGCTGCATGAAAGACACATGCCATAATCCTCATATTTTCCTTCAAATTGCATGTTATGGAATGTTTTTGCTAGGGAAACTATCCTATGTTAATATTTAGTGACCAAAATATATTAAAGAATGTTTTCAGAGTTATGTCAGTTTGCGCGTGAAGCTATATAGACAGTTTATCAAATTAATCTTCTATAAATTCCACTAACAATAATTTCCCTAGGGTCAAAAGACCACAAATCATACCATGCCTCGTCCAGGAGTGCAATTATTCCTCCAGGTTTCTGCATGCAATGTTCAAGTGTTATTGGCCAGTTAATATTTGACTCTTCTGTAAAAGTACTACATATACCGCTTCTGATATGCTCCGGCAAAAATTACCTTCTCAATCAGGTCCAGCACATCCTGATTGTCTACAAATTCAACATAGCTCCAGTCTATTTCCTCCCTTGTGTATTCCTCTTGCTCCATCTTAAATACGTGCTGCAAAAGGTACGTGTTTGATATCTCTGTAGACATTGGGTATTCATTAATTATTCTCGTAATATCTTCAAATCTTGTCTAACCTGGTTGAAGTGCTGCTGCAACTTCTCGTTTGTCAAATTGATACATAGTTGCTCAAAACTGTCAGATCAGCAGAATTTGAATCGTGTTTCAGCTTTTTCAGGTACAAAGAAATAGTAGTAGTATAAATGAAGCTACAAAAATGCAAAGTCATACTTGCAGTAGGACTGGACGGTACTAAACTACTAATGGCAGACCTGTTAATCTTGAAGCTCTCAAATCCATAGATATCAAGCACGCCTATTATATTGGTTGCGTCTGGATCCTGACCAATTGAGTTATTGATCTTGTCTACAATCCTGTCAACCAAAATAAGAAAAGCCCCTAGTTGTTTAGATGGACTCAGTACTGGTGGTGCTGGTAAGTCTGAAATGGTAACTCATCATTCGGAATTCCATATCAGTCTGTAGTCTTTACATTTAGCTGACAGCTAATACTAGTAGCACAGCACTTGATATTTTCTTCTTTTTATGCATTAGTGAACATAATATCTTCATTCTTACCAGTCAAACAGTCGTGAATATACTGTCTTTGCTAAGGCATCACGACTTAATGCAGCAGAATCTGGATCAAGGGGTTTCGTGATATTTCCATCAGGTGTCACAATAACTCGCTGGCAAAGAGAGTCTTCAAGGGCCTTCTCGTCACACCTAAAAACAAGTTTATGCTTTAGCATACCAGAAATATGCAGATCAACCATTTTTTTTAAAAAAAAGGTATTTGACTTACATTAGCAATTCTGCAACTGTTTTCAGGTGGTAGACTGATTTGTCATCTCTCAACTTGGATGAGTCAATTTCCTTCCCTTTGGAGAATTCAATATTTCCTAGGTGAAGGATTGCCGCTACTACTCTGAATATTGCATCCTTGAGCAGCGAAAAAGATGAATTACTTCCCGCATTAGCAATGTATTTACTATTCTATGCAATTCTTCTTCTAATATGATGTACCTGTTCCTCTTGATCAATGCCAACGATATCCATAGCATTTCTGGTTTCTATGTATTCCCTTGCATCATCCACATTTGCTACTTCATAGCAGTTTGTTTGGTTCAAGTAATGGAATGATCTTGGGTCTCCCACCTTGAACCTTTTTACATCCTGAAATCAGTTGGACATTCCGAAGGAGTTGGCCTTTGTACACCTTAACCATGCAGAAATCAGAGGTTATATTTTGGTGGTTATTGAGAATTACCTCAGGGGGTGCGTTACAAAGCATGTAAAAGCAATGGTAGTTCCTCTCAGGATCAGAGACCTGACATACTCGCGATCGTTCAAGGAGGTATGTGCGAACAGCAGCCCCAGATATCTTCCCATACTTGTCGAATTGGATTTCAACAAACTTACCGAAGCGACTGAAAAATTCGACTTGTTTAAGTACGGCAGGGGAAAAAAATCCACATATATGCTGTCAAAGTGAAGTTGCAGTTACTGATTCAGGAGTCCACCTTGAGTTATTGTTCTTTACTGTCTTTGCGTTACCAAACGCTTCCAGTACTGGGTTGGACTATGGGCACAGTACAAGAATAAAAGGGGCCGGGTTAGTGAGGACGTAAGTACACTGAGATCAGAGAGGATAAAAAATGTGAAAAAATGGGCAGTTTTTCCTACCTCAAGAACCTGCTGCTCAACAGTACGCCCCTCCGTACCGGACCTTCCCCCCATGAATGCAAGATACCTCATGAGCATCTTCGTCGTCTCCGTCTTACCAGCACCACTCTCTCCACTCACCAAGATGGATTGGCTCCCGTGATCATTGATCAGCGCCCTGAAGTTGTACGTTGTCAGCAAGGAAGAAGAAGAAGCCCTGAAGTGTGTCTACAGATTCTGACTGCATGCAGTAACAGAACACACAGACCTGTAACATGCATCTGCAATGGCGAAGAGATGGGGGCTGAGCTCCCCAAATGTGGCGCCCTTGTACTGCTCCATCATGTGCACGTCATACAGATGAGGCAGCCTCTGGAAAGGGTTCACGGCAATCAAGATGTTCCCGGTGTATGTCTGCCATGTCAACACGTACTGTTAGATAACTGAAAGCCTGCTAGAACACAGTACAGCTATCATTTCTGGACAGGAAGGGAATGGAGGCGAAGGTTTTCTGGACGACGGCGAGTACTCACGTATATCTCGTTAAGGCCGTACCGGCAGGAGAGGTTGTACAGGACCCCTGGCTCGTGGAGGTACGCCAGCTTGGTCATGTCGTCCACTCCTGACGTCGGCGCCTCCGTGTCCTTGGGGTATATGCTGCCAAGGCTCGCCACAACCTGAAACCTCAATTGCTCCAATCAGCAGTGGAATTGGAAATCAATCACAGCGAGCATCCCGGTCTCGGATGATAATTCTACAAATGGTTGGGGAGATGATTAAAGCATCATGCGCGCGGTTGCCATGGTACACCGGGACTAATCGATGATGCCCTTTCTCGTTGTGAGCCCATCCGATTCACCGAACATACAGTAGTGTCAAATCTCAAGCTTTAGCTCAACATTTTGATCTCGATCATACTGCCGACACAGGCTAAATTATCAAGGACTACCGCTACTGCTACAGTGACCGGATTGGTGGCTGATCGAAGAATCAGCCGACAGACAACTGAATAGCAATAAGGTGACGCAGGACGCACCGTTTTGCCATTGGTGGCGGCGATGGTGGCGTTGCCGCCTTTGATCTCGGCGACGACGCCGTCGACCCAGGCTTCGCCGGGGTCCTCAAACCACACGTGCGAGCCGACGATGATGTTCACCGGCGTCCCCTGCGCGTCCATAGATCGAACAAACAAGCAAAACCTGACTCCGATTAAGCACCAGCAAATCATATATATAAATATATATATCTAGCTGTATAGCCAGCAAGCTGAAGGACATGAAGAAGGAACTGACCATCTGGTGGCCGATCCGGCCGGCGGGCGGATTCAGCTCGTCCTCGTCGTCGACCAACTGCAGCAACCGCGCATGGGAGCTCGATCGGAACACAGAGAAAGAGAGGAGGAGGGTGGCTGGCTGCGGGCGAATCTATGTCTGGAAAGGAGGAGGAGGAGGGTGGCTGTTCAAATCTATGTCTGGAAAGGGGGCGGCCCGACGGAATGGAACAACGGAAAGCGTAGGGAAGAAGGAATATACAAGCTGGCCGGTGTGCAGCGGAGTGGGGTGGCGGTCGCCGGGTGTGAGCTGGTTCGGCTCTCCCTTTTGCTGGGAAAAAAGAGGCCGCGCGCGGAGTCGCTACGGCCACCCGACCAGCACGTGCAATATGACAAAAATGACGTCCGTCATGTTCTCCAAAAAACCAAATCCATGTTACAACAACAGCGTGTAATTCAGACATAGATTTTATCATGGCTGATTTCATTATTAGGACATAGATTTGTTTTATAGCCAGAGGTCACGTAATGGTGAACTACTCCGTAAGTGTAAAGCTCCGCTATTTAGGATAAAAAAATAATCAGGTGTTGACGTGTGGTTCGGGTCCATAATAGTGTGCTTTGTGCGAGTCCAATTTCAACAGAAAAAAAATACTTATACTTGCTTGGAGATGGCAGAGAACCGTGATTGAAACTTTAAGAGAGAGAGAGAGAGAGAGAGAGACCTGTGATTGGTGAAGTCACATGATAAACAGGTTTAAGGGATGAACTTGGGATTTTACCTCTTATCACCCAACACATATGCAAGCTTTGCCTGTACCACCAATAATCAATTGTCTCACGTACAGGAAGAGAAATATCCCTTTCCAGCAAACACAAACCACACCAGTCTTGAGCTGGCTGAATTATCACTTACTCCAGCCATCTATTCATTCGGTACCTTGATCCAAAATATTCATAGCGTGGAAGTACCAAAGTGGTGGCCGGTGGGTGGCTCGCGCCGCGCCTGGCCGGCCTACAGTGCACACGAGAGCTCGATCAAGTTTCTGGACAGCGGCCGGTGGCTTCCCCGCCTTCTTTCGGCCGCCCGGTGGGGGAGACAAAAGGGACGTCCCGCGAAAGCGTGGACTGGCCATCACCGCCACCACGGCGGCCTCGCCTCCCGATTCGACAGGCTCCCACCTGCGCTTCCTGCCGGATCTGACGGCGAGAAGAGACTCGCCGCGCGCGGGTCACATCATATGTGGCCGCCGGGTTGGCACTGGCAGATGGGCCTCCTGCCCGGCGTGCGCCTCATTCGCCGTCGCCTCGTCGGTGTTTGACGGACCGGGCCCTGCCGCCGCCGACGCTGAACGCGCACGCACGCCGGCACGAGGTCCCGCTCGCAAGTCATTGGGCCATGGGATGGGACCAATCGGAGTTGCAGTAGCCTAACGAGTACGACCAAGTCAAACGTTTCAAGAACTTCACTTTTTTTTTGTCGTTAGGCCAACGAGTAGGACTAGTCAAACTTTTTTTTTCTGTCTTTGGCACCATATCTATAGCATAAATATTTGCACAATCACAAGTGAAGTCTGTTTACCGCTTTTTTTTCAAGAGCTTGTCTGACCAAGTATTGTATCATGATTCCGGAGATTTTTGAGAGACTTGGAAACGACCTTAATCCACATGCACGCATTGCAAAGGGACATGGCATAGCGTTTTTACAGTTCAAATGTTTACGCATTTGGCCGCCCTCCGCCCTCCGCTTCTCATTCACCTCATCGTCAGAGTCTTCATTCATGTCATCCCAATAAGCAAGCTCATCAGCCTCATCGCCAGGTTCTCCACTCGTCTCACCAGAATCAGTCAGCCTATCTGCTAAGACATTTTGGTGGTTTTGCGGCCTGTCACAAAACGGGCTTCTTCTACATGGGCTTTCTCGGTATCAGGCCGTGGTTTCTTTTTCGTTTCATGAATGAAATGAAATGGTATGAAGAAGCCTTGAGGAGCGCTGGAGATAAGGTTCTGGATTGCCAGAGGAGGAGGAGGAGGCTCGAGGTGAGCCAAGAACAACGAGGAACAGGCACAGCAGCGATCGTCCATCGCCACCATACGCGGCATCCCTGCTGCTGTACTGCAGCTGCAGATCGAGGTCGTAGCTAGGATCAACAATGCCTTCCCCTCCGCCGCCTCCGATGTCGACGCTGAACAGGTGCTGCCGCTGCTGCTCGTCGCCGCCGCCGCCACCGAAGCCGCAGCGAGCGGCGGAGACCAGGCAGAAGAAGCCTATCTGTACGTGCCTTGTCGCCGTCGCTCTTGCTCCCCCTACTACTCCCCGGCGGTGCTCTCGCATTTGATTGATTCTCGCGTGTTGTCGCGCAACAGAGCAGGCGGCGGCGGCGCCGGCGGAGCGATGCTGCCGATCACCAGGAGAGCGCACGCCGCCTCCCTCCTCCTCGGCCTCGCTGGAATGGCGGTGGCGGCGCCGGCGCCGGTCAGGGCGGACGATGAGAACAACGGCGGCGAGGAGGGCGTCATCGGCGCCATCAAGTCTATCTTCGACCCGAACGAGAAGACCAAGGCCGGCAAGGTGCTCCCCAAGGCGTACCTGAAGGCGGCCAGGGAGGTGGTGCGCACGCTGCGGGAGTCGCTGGAGGAGGACGACGGCGGCGACATGGCCAAGTTCCGGCGGAACGCCGACGCCGCCAAGGAGTCCATCCGGGAGTTCCTGGGCGGGTGGAGGGGCCAGCAGGCCGTCGCCGGCGAGGTACGTCGCGTCGCGTGCATCCTTCAGCTCTGCTCAGTCCAATGCTTGACTAGCTGTAGTGACCATGGCATCTCGTCCTCCATTTTTCACCTTTTCTTGTTCATCTGCAGGAGTCGTACGTGGCGTTGGAGAAGGCGATCAGATCATTGGCGGAGTTCTACTCCAAAGCAGGGCCCTCCGCTTCGCTTCCGCAGGATGTCAGGAACAAGATCCTAGATGACCTCAGTACCGCTGACGCTTACCTGTAGATTTTCTTTCCACAACATTGGTTTGTGCACATCTCAACGATGAGGAAAAAGTAATTCCCCTCCAGTATTTTTTTTACATGCAAAGTTTCCTCCACCCGGAGAATTAAACACATCCAGGCACGATGCACAAAAACATTTTTGGTGTATGCAGATGTAAAGCCTTGTTCTTCCACAGGAACACTACAGGGATTTTGAAACCAAATTGGCACGCATGGCAGGAACACAGCTGGGATTTTGAAAACCAATTTGGCATGACGGATCAGGTGGACAATTTTCTAGCTTGCGCATACATTAGTTTATCTTACAGAGATGAGAATTATGTTACAGAAATGAGAGATGATTGCGGGAATGCGCAAAGCTATTAACTAAGTAACAACTGTTGTAACATGTACGACTATTTGGTGGCTCCATTGGCCCTCGGAGTTTAGTTAACGACCAAAACGAACAGAACTATCACCCCGTCTACATACTGAGTTTTCAGCTGCACATAAGGTTAGATGGTTGGAGTTAAAGCTTTTCAGTACTGCACAGGCTGATTCTGAAGTCCAGGCCGACGAGTCAACTGAATCATCAATTTCTGGGGAAAACTAACAGGGCTACCGCTTCAAGGGATCTTCCAAAAACCCGCACACCTCTTTCTGCCAACGGATGGATGTCATTGCTAACTGCTGAGTCAAAACTCATAAGGTACAAAAAATATGGCACTCATGGCTTCATCCATGTGAAAGCTTGGGGGGGCCTCTCTTGGAAAGCAGGCACACCATTTGATTGGCCCAAAAAGTTGGAACAAGAGCTTACCCATCTGCATCAGAGATTAAAAATCCTGAGACCCACAGATATTAGAGTGCACATAAATTTATGGCTCTTTTCTAGGCACCAGACAAGTATCATCCTTGCAGAATATATTTCATTTAAATTCCAAACAAAACAGCATTGCTTATTTGAATATTGTTATCTTAAACGACTATATCAATATGACAACAAACATGTAAACTTTGTTTGCACTTACCAAGGATGGGTAGGTTGTTGTGAAACATCACCATTGCAAGTACCATCACCATTTTTGCTGCTGTCCATATGCTCTGTGACCCCAGAACCTAGGGGTTCAGCACTTGCAACGGAGCAAAGATTATCTTCAATGGCCACATCAGATGGTTTCCCAGTCTTGTTTCCAGAGGAAACGTCACCAGCTGTATTAAATGGTTACCCACCATTAAATAAAAGGACGACAAAATAACTGGGAGATCAATAAGGAATAAGTATCTGTTCTAACCTCCTGAGGGACATGGGTCTTCGTCAGGTAAAGCTTTCTTCAGCAGTGGCTTTTGGAGAAGACCTGTACCAGGGAAAACTAACATGCTAACAGACTTCACATCTTGCTTCTCAGAATCTTCAAGTGGACTAAAACCAAATTTAGATGTCCAGGTGTCCACAAGTTCTGATATAGCAGGAATGATCAGCTTCTCAACATTGAGAGACCTGAGGATCTGAAATGGGAAAATGGAAGGAAATAAAAATAGCCATCAGAAAAGTTCAATTAAGAAAGGTATCAAGTTAAATCTATAGCCTATTATGGTCATCATCTATAAAAATAAGTTCATAGACAGGCTAACTATGCTATAGACAGTTGCCCACTCTTTTGAAAAGAAAAGTACTAATCCACATTGGGTCAACAGTGCAAGAGCAGAACCAGGATTGCACATGTTCAAACTTCGAAAAGGCACGCGTTAAGGGAACTATCACTAAGAGTTAAGGGGCTTGACACATTTTCTTCAAGTAATTACTATATCCTACATTAGCAATAGCATCAAGAAACATGCATACAAGGATTCAGATTGTAGAGTCAGATCAAGATACCGTTTCGATTCCATTTAGAAGCCGGCGGCACATTCCTTGACGCCTGTACATATTCCGGGTACCAATGAATGGCATCTCAGCTAACTTGGTTCCATGTATTCTGTTTCAGGACAAAAGATGGTAGCAACAAAATCGTATCAAAGTCCAGCAATTCGAAGAAACCTAACTAAAAGCAGCGAGAGCATGTCTGTTAATATTTACTCATCCTATAATTCATGTAACAATAAGACAAAAATAGCAATGTACTCCATACAGAAAAATAGACAGCAAATAACATGTCCTGACAGATGTTAATTAGCAAGCTATAGAAAGTTAACACAAAGGTGTTATGAAATTATGTAAACTATAAATTCATCCAACAAACATCAAATGCACCTCCCTAAACAAAGCATTCAAATTTGTTAAGTAGCAAAGTTAGGTGCTAAAAGAGATCAACACTATTGGAAAATTACCAAACCAAAAGGCATTTTTATTTGAAAATCAGAAGGTGAATTGATTCCAACAACAATGATTCCTGGTATGATTAGGGGGCTTTTAGAGCACAGTATTCCGTGCCATATAGATGCCTCGACAGAGACAGTCACAAGATATAACAAGTAAAAGAAAACAAGAGGAAACAACTCACCTGACAGATGCTGCAGCTATCATTTCATCTCCACGTTCCAAAATAAATATATAGAATCCATGGAAATCCAATCGGACAAAATTTGATCTGCGTGCAAGGAATGGAAAAATTATAGAACAATCAAACATCTCTGATAAAAGTTGGCGCAACAGTTTGTCATCGCATACAGACAAAAGAGCTGTAAATGTACATAAAAAACTAGGACAAATGATAAAGAAACAAAACAATGTTCCAACTTCCAAGCAGCTAGACCAATTTATAAAGACACCAAAAAATGTCCAACTTCCAAGCAGCTAGACCAATTTATAAAGACACCAAAAAATGTCCAATTTCCAAGCAATAATGCAGGCTAATAAATCAAAATAATGGAAACTGGCCAATCATAACACTGTATTTAATCATCCCACTCAAGCCGCATTTATGGCCGTGTAAGCATTAGTGAATGGTGATTAGTCCACCCGTCAATCACTTTTGGAATTTTTTTAATTTTTGAACAACTTGATATATTACAAATTTACAATACAAATCAGGGTTATCGATGCCACTAATCAACGCTGCATTGATCCCTTTTGTTATTTGATGTATGGATTGGTGAACTTTTAGTGCTTACATACAATATTTGCTATCACCTATGTATGCTGTATCTTTGGCATATATCCCATATAAGTATATTAATAGTGGTTTCATGAAAATTTGTTTACGAGCTATATCATGCGTAAGGCCATATACCAGCACCATGTGGTATGGACTAGACCAATCAAAAGTTGTAGACAGGTCAACAGTGCTGACTATTGCAAGCAACAAAGGTGTTATGTGCACTGCATGCTAGTCAACATGGTTTACTACAATATCCTCTGAATGTTTGTTCAAGAATTTGGCTTAAATTATCTAACACAAAACACAATACATGTATGGCCCCATGCTGCTTCCTAACCATATTTCATGACGATACGATCGAAGTTGTTCCAGGTGAAATCAGTGAGCATAACAAAGATGGTTTTATCATTAGAAGATAAACTAATATACCTAAATATCTAAAATTTAAGGAACAGTTTTTTTATTATCTCCAGAATATTATGACAATGGTTAAATTCATGACACGGAAACCCATCTAATGCACTCAGGTCAATCAATGAACAGCTATGTGCCTGTGTTATGCCTTATGCAAAGATGGTAAAAGTTAACAATGAGCACTGACTTCAGTAATAACGTTGGACCAGCTCATCCAGATGGCCCCACCAACCAAAACACAAGCACCAAAAAACCAAATACAAAGAGGGAGTGAGGGTGGGAGAGAGATGCGGAAAGAATTAAAGGCCAAAGCAGTAACAACAATTCACACACTTCATAAAGGATACTTAAAATTGCATGGACTACTGCAAGCTGGTAGAAAGATGCATACCCACAGCTATACACAACATTGCGTATCAAGTTGATGCCAGTTCTCTGGTCAACAATCGGAAGAAAGCACTCATCCATTAACGAAAGCGCAACAGCAATCTTGGAGTTGCACTCGACCCTTTCATCCAAAGCAACTACTGTTTCTGGTACATCTTCATTGATGCGCTGGACAACTCGGCATGAAAATTCTTGTTCAAGATCCTTTTTGACTCCCAGAAGATTCTGCAATTCCTCAAAAAGCTGCATCACAGAAATAGTGATTTTAGATTCTATGAATATATCATGGGAACTCAACGGGCAGGGTGGGGCTTGGGAAGAGGATACATATCAATGAAAAAAAAGTAGATAGATGGTGGCTAAACATGAAGTTTTAATGGTAAAACTATCACGGTAAATAGAGCACTTTTAGAAAGACTAAAAAACGAATATGTATTCATTTCCTCAGTAACTTGGCATCTGACATTTCTTTAGACTAAACACCAATAGTCTGTTTCAGAAAACAAAAGATCACCATGAAATTCAATAGTAGAGAAAAGCTTTTACTAACTGAATCAAAAAGTACCAGATTCCCAAGCTACTAAATAAGAGTTTATACCACCTTTGTAAGTACCTTATGTGAATATGTAATTGCATATAGTTATGAAATTCAGGAAAATGAAAAAAAAAGTTACTTGAATTTCCATACATTTCTATGATAGTGGTATTATAACATATGATAGCCAGGCATAGGAGGAAATAGCATAATCAGAAAAGCTGATAGACAGCCCAGACGATGACAGATTGTGTAGATATTTAATGGCTATGGTCTCAAACAGCAACATAGAAGATACAAATACCATCACAAGAATCATGCTCATAGAAAACTTCAGGTATATAAAGACAGGAAGAGGGGGGACAGGAGTCTGACAAGTATTACCAGTCTGCAACTTTGTTGGCAGAATAAATTGCATGATTGATCTGGATCGCTGGTTACGCAATCAATATCAGGAGAGCAGGCTTGGTGATCTGCAGACATCGTCATTATAGAGTACTCAAAAAAATGGTTAACCATAGAAAATACAGTAGTAAATAGTAACGAAAATCTGGTGTAATAATTGTTAAATACTTCAAAGTTGAAAGAACTGTGAAGAAATAATAAACAGAGATCACATACACTGCTCTTCGCACTGGGAGCAACTACGCAATGAAGAATCAATATCAGCAATGTCTTCAGCATCATCACTAGAATGTCCATGACAAAATTTACATGAACAGTTTGCACAACACCAGTCATCTGAGGGAAGTGCCTGCAAAATTGGAGGTTCAGATCAAATTGAGAACAAATAACTGAAAGCATTTAGTAATTCTTATCATCAATACAGAAAAATGGAGTATTACTATTGGTATTTCAAGTTTTTGGTCACATCCTAATGCAGGAACAGCTTATAGTTTTATAAAACAAGCACATAAAATGAAATGCTGCCAAAATTTGCTGATTCAATCTAAAGAAATGTTACTGTTCATAAAAATGATTAAGCAAATGGCCTCTCAAAAATACTCATAACTCATGTGATAAGCAAAAATATGTACCTCCAGTCCTAGACAACTCATGTGGAATGTTGAGGGGCATCCATCACAGCAGATCAAATCGCCTCCATCACCGCAAATACCACATGTGTCATCATTGGGGTCATCACCCTCGAGGCTAATAGAAAAGAAATCCTGCCTTTCAGAATCAGACTGTTTGTTCCATGCATTAGTGAGACAGTGCAAAAGGTCAATGTCTGGCCCATCTACAACTATGCTTCTGTATGGCTTCTTCACTTCACCACCAGCATGGGCCACAAATTCAAGCACGGCAAGGATCTTACTACAGCAGTTGCAGTTAATCCCATCCCTAGTGACTATGCCCTCCAGTAAAACTTTTGAGTGGCTTTCATCCATACATTTCACCATAGTGTTGATTGATAGAACATCCAGATCAATCAGCCAGGAGAAAATCGTGCGTTTCCATTCATATGGAACAAAACCATCAGTGCTGCTGTCAGACCCCTTGTTAGAGCCACGAACAAGTAGAGCACAGCCACCTCGCTTTTTTCTTTCATTTCCTCTTGAATTTGTAGTCTTATTCTTCCTTTCCTTTGATGTACCCTTTTTAAACGCTTTCTTTCTCAGCCTTTGAATCTCTACTTTGGTTGTCCGTTTGTTTACAACAACTCTTTTTAATTTGCTAAGGATATCCTCTGTTAAGGTACAACCTGAAGAATTAGAGGCCTGCCTTTTGCCAGGGCTACCAACAGATTTTTTTGATAAACTCTGGCCTTTAGAGCTGTCGTTTTCCTCAGACTGCATGGTTTCACGAAACGCATAATATGCTTTTGTGACTGACCAGTAAGATCCTTTGCCACTAGGAGGTATATACACAGAATCCATGTAATTTCTACCATTCCTGGGTCTTAAATCAATCGTCCAACCAGCATCTATAAGCATGTCCTTTATCTGATCACTTATTTTTTGCTTTTCTTCACGGAGAGATCCTGTATTTGTCTGCTCACTTGGGCTTACAGTTCTCATAATGGAAGCCCTGTTTGGCTTTCCCTTACTTTCAGGCACCTTCACTCTCCCCTTTCCTGCTTGCAGAGGTAAGGAGCTAGATTCAGAACTGGTCACGGCAGATCTACCCAAACGGCATGCTTTAGAAGGAGCAGAAGTATGCTTCAACTTAGATCCAGCCTTTTGTTTATGCTCAGATTTTTTCCTTTTTTGCCGATTCTTTTTCACCACAATGCCTTCTTCAGAATCACTAGAGTCCTCTTGTTTTGGCACGACAAGAGGAGCAGCATCACGACTACGAAGTCCTCTACGAGTTCTCCTGTAGGAAGTGCCACGGCCAATCTCATCAACATCAGATTGATCCTCTGTCAGCTTGACAGCATTTTGATTAGAGTGGTTAGAAGATCTGCTTGACAAATCTGTTTGATTGCGATGCTGCCGTTCCCTCAGAACACGTTTATTTCCCGAATCACAGTTGCTTAGTCCAACAAGATCCTCTCCAGAAGACTTATTCAGTTGCCCTACATCAGGATCAGGAGATGTGCTTCTTGTCTTTTTCGTCAATGGCATAGCAATTGTTGACCTTCCAGCATTTTTATCAAGCCCTAATTCCAATATCCTCTTCTTGCTGGCAACAATCTTCGCACCGACAGACATTACTCTTCTCTGCACGGGAGTCTTGTTTTCGGATTTAACTCCATCAGAATCCGTATGCTCTGTATCATTTCTCTCAGTGATGGCTGAACCAGAGATATTCTGATCCACAGCAGAAACAGCAGCTTCAATTGTTTTCTTAACAATGCTGACGCTTCTGACAAGTGGTTGTGACTTCAAATTTACCTTTGTTTTATTTTCTGATTCCTCATTCTCCGGGGCATTCACATGATTATCATTCTCAGTGACACCTGAGTCTCTTCGATCAACAAGCTTTCCTTTCACTGTTTGCTTCTTTGTACTGGTATTACGTTCTACCGGCTCAGCATGGTGAGGTTTCGGGGATACTGTACTGCTCACGTTCCTTGTATAGTGAGCAACAATATTTCCCTTCCTCTCTTTGCTTCCTAATGTAGCTTCATCTGTGGTAGTTTTGCATGAGCTTCCAGAAACTTCTCTCTGTCTAACTGTAGCTGACCTTGTAACTCGTTTCTCAAATCGTGACTCCTCTTCGCATTTCACCAGCTTTGCATCACATGATTTTCTAGATATCGACCTTCTCCTTGTAAATACAATGTCACGTGATGAAACATCATTGATTTCATTCACAGGGCTGCCACTCTCATCCAGCTTAATGCATTCACTTGGAACAGTGTGGTCATCTGCTGTGCCTCTTCCATTCTCAGCCAAAGAAATCTCAGTTTCTGTGCATACATCGTCAATGTGAGAATGCTTCTCAACTTTCTGATCTCCACTGTGGAGTACCACTCCCTCAGTCGAAACTACTGTAGTATCCTCATGCTCAACAGATTCTAATCCACTGGCAGGGCTGGTTCTTCTTGAACCTGTGCTCTTGATGTCATCATTTGCCGCTTCTGAGTCTATGGCCTCACCCTGGCAAGGCCTGTGGCTAACCTTGCTAGCTTGGGACTCATCAACAATCAAACTGTTTGTTCCAGCTCTGGATTCATTCTGCTCCTCATGAGTTACAGCGGAGATCTTCTCATCTGACTTGACTCTCTTATCATCTAACTCTGCAATGCTACCTTGAGTGCCTAAGCCATCCTCTTGAGCAAATTCTGCTGCAGCAACACCAGACATTTCCATTTTATTCTCAGGATGCCTAGCTGACTCTTCCGAGGCATTGCTCGCATTCACATTAACCAATATGTTGCCTCCATTGCCATTGCAAGTATGTGCGGTCAGCACCTTGCTTTTGCAAGCCTCCACAACAACCTCGCTCCGTTTCTTCTCCAAACTGTCAGTTTTGCTAACCTCCACAGCCACTCCACACGCTGTCTCAGCCTCAGCTCGCAGCCTCATGGCGTCAGACCTCAACACCCTTTTTGTCACAGCGCCATACTCTTCCGCAGAAGCCCTCGACCAATCCTTCCTTTTCCTCCCAGTCAAGGCAGGCCCTCCGCCGAGATCTTCATCACCGGAAGACTTGTTTACCTCCAGGGAGGCAGGAACCTTCTTCAAATCATTTGATGCGCCTTCTTCCATTCCTGGCATTGGAGTTCCCTTAGAGCCGTTGAGGCCCATTTGAAGCCCCTGCAGAAGATCAAAAACCTCATGAGATGATCAGACCACGCTATCCCTCTCATCTAATGTTCACAAAATAGTAAACCAACTAAACAGCGCGATCTAGCCTAAACCCTAGTCTAAACCTACTCCTGCCGTCCGACCTGATTAGGAAATTCCGGGCAATGCAAAACAAAACGGGCAACAAAATGGACCAAAGGTTGCTACTTTAATTCGTTTCCGAGAAAGAAACCCTAGTCTGAATCCAAAACCAAGCACCAGCAACCCTACCGAGAAAGGAAGCAAGCAAAACGCCGCCCAAATGAAAAAAAATGCACAATTCCTGGTGAAATTTCGGAGAGGAAGCAACTCACAGCGGCGTCGGTCATGGGGGTTCGGTCGAACCCCCCAAAATTTCTTGGGAATTCGGCACCACAGGGCCCTGCGGCGTCAACTGCCGGCGCCCGCCGATCTCCAGCGGCGACGAGCAACCACCTAATCAAACCACCCAAACCGATGAATGGGTCAGTGCGGCACCACACGGCGCAAAAATCCGCGCCAAACCGAGCAGGAACAGAGGGAGATTTGGATTCCCCGCAGAACAACGGGAGAGGGGGGGAAAACTACTCCTTGAACCAGGGAACCCATCCATCCACCCCTCCCACCGAAAGCCGGGGACGAACCACTCACCGGCGTGAGCGGGAGCGGGAGCGGGAGCAGGAGCAGCCGACCCGCCTCCGCCCTCCCGGCGGCTGGATCTCCGCGGCGGGGTGAGTAGGAGCGGCGATCCAGCGGCGAGTAGTGGGAACTGGGAGAGAAGGGACCGGCGGCCTTGTGCTCTGCTCGCGTTTTCCCTTGGGGGGGTTTTATTTGTTTGTTTTTGGGATCGCCTGCGTTGAGGGTGCGGCCGCGTCGGGTCGGGAGGGCACCGGTAACTGACCCGCGGGGCCTGCGACGCGGGCGGGCTGCGTGCCTGCGTGGGGGGTGCGGTGCGGTTGAGTCGAGTGGGGTTTGGTCTGGGCCGTGGAGACGGGAGAGAGGTGGGGTGCGACAGGTCAGGGTCACGGTTTGGTTTTTGAATGTTTGGGGTGTGGACTCACATTTTCCCTCCAATTTCTAGCTCTGGTCCGGTGCTTTGTCAGACTGGACGGAGTGCCGCTGCAAGGACAAGGCGAGGGGAAAGGCAGAGGAGTCACACGCCGGATTTGACGTCTAGTATTCCCTTCACGGTGCAGAGGGTGACGCAGAAGAAACTTTAGAGAGTACTTTTGGCCGAGGAGGGTAAAGCATGGGCACACGTTCGCTTACTGGTGTCATGATGAATTTATGTCCGGATTTTATTTGGTTTGATCTGGATGGATTAGATTTGTGGCGACCGATAGGTTTAAAACTCTATCTTACCATGGTTTAGTGGTTGCTACTTCACTCGATTGATTTCTTATGCGGGCTACGATTTAGTATATTCAATGTCTAGCAACATATTAGATTGTATGGGTTAATTTTTTAGTTTAATGATTTATAGAGGGTGACCTTGCATGCATGGTAAATGATGTCGTTATAGGTTACCTCCTATCCCAGCATACTTTAGCGGTTGACAACTTACTCAATCATCCAAAAAATTAATGACTTTGATAGAGGACATGCATGGATAAGTAACGGATACCGTTATTACTTAATTTCAAATGGCTCAACGGTTGGCTGCTCACTCGTGTGTATAATTTTATGTCGTGGGACAAGCGTGGCTGAGTAAATCTATAAATGATTGAAATCTATAAATGATTGCATTATACGTAACTTGGCGGGAGAGGGGTGGGTTGTTTCAGTTGAGCAATAGTTCTTTTATTCAGATGTATTACCTGATGAATCGGTTATATTCCCGTTGCAGTTAATTGATATATATGTGTTTGTCTACTTGGGACCATGTCGTGGGCAAAAATAAGTTAGGTTTGTAGAAAAGGAAAATTCATTGTAATAAAAAAGGTACGTTCACTAGGGAAAGAAAAAAGACGATCTTTGCAATATACCCTCTCTCGCTAGAGCGTTGCATTCACTCGGCAATAACCTTAAATGTTTGCTCGCGGGAAATTTATTTCGCTTAAATACATAATTTTTTTATTCATATATATTGTTAGATCAACTGATTGTATATTCGTGTTGCAATTATGTGTATGTATACTTAGAAGTGCATCCATAACTAACATCGAATAAATTAGGTTTGTGACAAGGTGTATCGGTGTGTTTACAGGGAGGGAAGGGAGAAGAGCAGAAACTTTAAAATATATCATGTCTTTGCTATATCATCACTTTCTTTGCTGGGTGACAATCTTATATTTTTGCTTATTTAGATGTTTCTTTATTCTTCTAGACATGTTTGAGTCATATGACCGATGATTGAGAATGAAAAACCACTTATATAAACCATCACAACTCACTATTGCTGCTCCTAACCATTATTAGCAGCCGAAGCTTCTACAACACCCGTCACCACACTTTGGAAGATCTGGCAGCTTTCTAATTGTCCATAGAAGAAAGAAAGAAAGAAAGAAAGAAAGAAAGAAAGAAAGAAAGAAAGAGTTCTATGGAATTTTATATACTATCTGATCTGAAATGTTATCCTTCGTTATATAGTCACTGTCAGAACTCAGAAGATGAATAGTAAGGAATAGGAGGGAACTCTGATCCGGTTCCAACTCTTATATCCACTGCTTGTCAAAAAAAGAGGTAATAGCAGCGTGGAGGAGAGGAGTAAACAGAACCGCAAAGGAAAATCCAGAACGTGATATCTCGAATTCCACGTGCCGTTCATTCACTCACGTGACCGCTGAACCGTACGCAATATAAAAAGCGGTGGCCACTGACCGCCGCCGCTGCCACAGCGAAATAATCGGAGGCCACAGCGATGGACGCCCGACCCAGCAGGATAGAGTGCCCGGAGCCCTCCGAGCAGCCGGAGGCGACGGACCCCGGCCGGGTGTTCGACGCCGAGCGCGTCGCGACGGAGGCGGTCACGGAGCAGCTCGCCGGCGGCGGCAGCCGCGACGACGGCGCCGTAGACGAGACGTACGACACCAGGATCAAGATCGGGGAGGCGCTGGAGGGGTCGGCCAGGGCCATCGGGGACAAGCCCGTGCAGCCGTCCGACGCCGCGGCGATACGCGCGGCGGAGGCGAGCGCCGTCGCCGACGTCGGAGGCGTGGCCGTCCCTGGCGGGGTCGCCGAGCGGGCGCAGGCGGCGGTGGCGGCCAACGCCCGTGCCGCGCGCGACGAGGACAAGGTCACCATGGCCGACGTCCTGACGGTAACCATGTGTTCCCTGCACGTGAGCTCTGATCGAACGCGTCCGGACGGTTGATTCTGACGTCGCGACGGCGTCGTGTCGTGTCGTGCGTGCTGCCCCCTTTTTTTTCAGTGGGAGTCGAAGATGAAGCTGCCGACGGGCAAGGCGGTGACGAGCGAGGTCGCGGCGGCAGCGGCGGAGGCGGAGGCCGCGAACGACCCCCGGGCGAAGACGAATCCGCGCGGGGTGAGCGCCGCGCTCGACATGGCGGCGAAGCACAACTCTGAACACCAGCGCGCGGTTTGAACGGATAGGAGGCCACGCACAGCACGGCGTCTCCGATCGGCGGCCGAGCAGCTTGACCATCGACTTCTCGATGAGTTTCAAGATCAAGCTTCACCATAGACTGTCCATGGACTAATGTACCCTCGAGTCGAATAAGCACTGAAATTTGACTGTTGAGCTGTGCGCGCGTGGAAAACCACAGTGTTCTTTGTACCATTGAGCCTGTACTATTTTGCTGCCACGAAATGATGAAACGCAATACGTACGCTGCAATAGATATCGCGCGTTCGCCGAGAGGCCAACATGAAACGAAGTCTGAGAGGCCGGCTAAACGCGACACAGCCGCGCGACACGGCGATAGCCGATAAGGGGGCGCTGGCGCGCAACAACGCGAGACACGACACGAGGGCATGGGGCGAGCGTTCCGCCAGAGGCTACCGGATGGATGGCACCTGCCGGTTCTCCGACCCCACCGCGCCGAGCAAAGCAAGCCACGGACATGGACTCGTGGACGCGCCCCCCGAAAGCCGAGGCCATAGCGCCTCCGGAGATAGCTCCACGTAGCCCCCGCTCCCTTGCGTGTCTCCGCCTCGCGGCTCGCGCCTCCCAGCCCGCCGCTCTAGCTCACGGCTCTACCCGTATATATAGCGCGCCGCCTCGAGCAGAAGCTCTCAGACGGGTGTCTATCCATCTCAGCTCGAGGCACTAGGTAGGTAAGCAGCCGTAGCGTACGTGGAGGAGAGCGACTCGACATGAGCCAGGGGCAGCCGAGGCGGCCGCGGCCGCAGGGCGAGCCGGCCCCGCAGCAGCTGCCGGTGCCGGACAGTCCCATGAAGTACGGCGACGTGTTCGACGTCTCGGGGGAGCTGGCCGGCCGGCCCGTGGCGCCCAGGGACGCCGCGCTGCTGCAGTTGGCGGAGCAGGCCGCGCTGGGCACGACTCTGAAGGGCGGGCCGGCCGCCGTCCTGCAGTCCGCGGCGGCGCTCAACGTGCGCGCCGGCCACGTCGTGAATGGGGAGATCTCGGGGCCCGCCGCCGACGCGGGCGCCACCGTCACCGAGGCCGAGGTTCCGGCGGGCCACCGCGTCGTCGCCGAGGCCGTCGGCGGGCAGGTCGTGGCGAGGATGGTGACCCCGGCGCCGGTCGTGCTGACGCACCCGTCGGGCGCGTTGAGCCAGGACGCCGTCACGGTCGGCCGCGCGCTGGAGGCCGTGGCCGCGACGGCCGTCGGGGACAAGCCGGTGGACCAGAGCGACGCGGCGGCGATCCAGGTCGCCGAGATGTGCGCCACGGGGTCCAGCGCCACCATCCCCGGAGGCGTGGCCGCGGCGGCGCAGGCGGCGGTCGACCACAACGCCCGCGCCGCGCGCGGCGAGGACAAGGTCAAGCTCCGGGACGTCCTCTCGGTGCGCCGCTCGATCTACCCAGATTTCTTCCCTCCCTCGAGTCTTTCTTTTGATTCGCAGCTATAGTACATGACCTTGGATTGCGTGAGCACGCAGAACGCGAGGGAGAAGCTGCCGGCGGATAAGGGGGAGACGAGGGAGGACGCCGAGAGGGTCGTGTCCGCGGAGATACGGAACAAGGTGGACATGGCGACCACGACGGGCGGCGTGGCGGAAGCGGTGACTACCGCGGCGAGGCTCAACCAGGAGCTCCCGTAGCGTACGTTGCCGCGCGAGCACGAATTAATGATACCTACCACGTACGTATGCAGGTACTCTTGTTCTCTCTTGTATGTAAAGGAGTTTTCTTCTCTCTCTTTTTTTCGAAATGGTAAGGGTGACGAAACTTGTACTGAAGTTGTGAAATAGTTTGTATCAGCAATGCGGCGAGTAAAATAAGAACTTTGTGAAATAATTCATCTCTGTCGTTGTCAAACTTCGTACTAGAGAATAACAGAAGAAGTGTGTATCCGAGTATCCAACTTGGAGCAAAGAGTATGCCAACTGAAGTAGAACGCAAGACACAGAAACAGCTATATGTGATGCCATACTTTTAAATCAGGAGGATGCAGGCTTGAAAACAGTAGTCAGGATTCGGGAGTACCATATGAAATGAAATAACATGATGCATTGCTGTTCTCTCTACTTCCAATCAGGAGATGCAGGCCTTCCAATCAGGAGATGCAGGCCTGGCTCTCTCAATTCCTCCGTGGGATCAAAGTCGGGAATATTCAGTGTGACATGGATCCATGGCATGAACATATATACAAACTGAGTACGGATCAAATTGTTGGACCGTATTTTGGTTCAAATATTTAAAGCAGCTTGAATACAGATAAAGCGACAGGAGTTCGTAGGATAGCCGTCAACAATGGCGTCCGAGGACGAAGTCCAGACGGGATACGTTCCATACACTTGCTAATGCTGAATACGTCTGAGGTACGTACGCACGCCGTAGTGAACGGCATGTGGAGTTTTGATTCACCAGTCAGCCGGCCTGATGCTGGGCTAGCTAGCTGCTCAGGTGCCCCAGGACGCTTTCATTTGTGATGAACAAGTTGACAAGCTAGAAACGGAAGGAATGCATGAACATGCATGGCTGCATGCACGTAAAGCTTATGCGTGTGCTCGACACTACATGGCTGCTGATTAACTAACGCCTAAATAATCATTGATGATTGATGAACGACGTCCGCTATACGTGCTTGGCGCCTATACTATGCAAGGCCCATATATGTATGCATTAGAAATACGTTTCGATATACTAGGATATGGGTACGTACGCACGCCGTAGTGAACGACATGTGGAGTTTTGATCCACCAGTCAGCCGGCCTGATGCTGGGCTAGCTAGCTGCTCAGGTGCCCCAGGACGCTTTTATTTGTGATGAACAAGTTGACAAGCTAGAAACGGAAGGAATGCATGAACATGCATGGCTGCATGCACGTAAAGCTTATGCGTGTGCTCGACACTACATGGCTGCTGATTAACTAACGCCTAAATAATCATTGATGATTGATGAACGACGTCCGCTATACGTGCTTGGCGCCTATACTATGCAAGGCCCATACATGTATGCATTAGAAATACGTTTCGATATACTAGGATACGGCCCGGCTCGCTCGGCGGCCGGCACGGTCCGGAAAGTTCTAGAAATAGAAGCAGCGGAAGGTGCTAGAAGACCTTCATGGGCACGAGGTCATTGATGAGTATCCTGACCAGATAAGAAATATCCCCAAGAATTGGATGGGAAGGAACGGATCGGATACACGTATACGTGATGGCTTCTCACCCATGCACCGGGACTCCACCTAGCTAGGTCCATATGGCAGTGAGCTGGGGAAAAAGGCCACCAACACGCGCGATTAATTATCCGGACTTTGAGCTGTAGAGATAAAGACGAGAGGCCTTATCTTGATTAGCAAGGAGAGGGATCAGCCGGGAATATCTCCCGATGCAACAGACCTCGGCGGCGCTCGAAGGGACTCCTGGAGCCTGTTACCCTAGCCGCCTGCTGTCTATAAAAGGCCCTGACCCCTCACACCACAAGGTGGGGGCTTCCTTTTCCATCGACGCAAGCCGCCGCCAGGGAGAGCGCCTGCTCTTTGCATCTGCCGCCGCCGCCCGAGTCTGCTTCAACCCAGCGATGCGCTCGTGACTACGGCAAGCCGGCGACGTCCACCGCGGCTGTCTTCTCCAAGCCTAGCTCTCACCTCCATCACCGGTTGGGAGCCGGCGACTACGTCGGAGCCGGGTCAAGCGCCATGAACCCCCCGTACACCGTCGGTGGCGCAGGTTGATGCTTCACTCCTTCTCTGTTTTACAGATCTCATCCATCATCTGTATGCACAACCACGTACACTGCCCGGATGAGAGGAGCCTGGACCCGAGGCGATGAAGCAGACCGTCGGCGACGAGCGTCACCAGGCCGCCGGTCTGTCGAAGACCAGTGCCTATGAGGACGGCGCAACCGCGACAAGGCTGCCGGAGACGGCGCCGAAGGCGACGAGACGACGGTGCTGAAGATGGCGCTGAAACACACAAGATCACGGCGGCCAGATGGCGACAGCCGAGAATGACGCGACGATCAAAAGGCTGTGGAGCTGCGCCGTCCGAACTACGGCCGGCGATGCGCCCTATACGGCCAGTGATGCACAAGCATGAGTGTGCGTCACGTACGTACATGCACAGGAAGGCATGCATGCACTATGTGCGTGTCCCTTGCATGTATTTGAGCCCAATGAAGAAGCCAGGAGCTGATGAATGCACGTACGCATGCAATGCATGCACATGCACATGCACATGCAAGACGGCGACAACCACCATCAAGAGGCCGGAGGCTCTGCAGATGGGTTTTCCTGCTGCCGTGCTCCACACATCAAGATTTGAAGATTCAAGACCCCGACAATCAAGCTGCCACGATGTCGGCTACTCGGTCAAGCTGCACGTCTTCTCCAAGCATCTGCTACCCCTACAACAACCACTGCGCGTTGTTCGACACCGACGAGGCGGACGACGCGGGGCGGGCGGAGCTGATGTCCCAGCTGCGCTACACCGGCACATGGACACCGACGAGGCCATGACGATGCCGACGCCCATACACACACCTACATCACCATCATCAGCACGTGCGTGGAGAACGTGAAGCGAAGACCAAAGACGACGACCACGGCAGCCTAATCGGAGGTGCTCCGGCAAGCTAGTCTTGCGGAGGTAATTAACCGGGCGCTTTTCGAGGCCCCGGGAACCAGAAGACCACATCGCCCAAGTCAAGATCGCCGTCAGCAAGCCATGGAGCGCACCATATTAGGAACTTGTATATTTGTTGTCTGAAAAGATTAATGAAATATTTGTTCCCTTTCTTTTTACTTTGCGTACTCTGTACACTGGCACGCTCGCGTTTTTATTTTCCCCCGCGTGTAGAGAAATCCCTTGGCGATTTTTCTGTCCAAACACAAATGACATGCACACTTCTGTTCATTGGCCGACAATGGGCACAGTCTCCCCGTGGAAAAGGGACAGATGACTACGTACACGAAATAAGAGATTGAAATGTTTGTCCGGCTACTAGCACCTGCTGTTCGTGCCTTAGGAAATTATTAAGAAGGAATAGATGAGACTGGTGGCATACGGTTTTTAGATGTAAGCTTATCATATCGATCACGTCGGCTAAAGATTCAAATAAACGCGCGCTGAACCTGAGGTAGTGATGTCTATTCTCAAAACCAATCAGCGTGTCTGCGCCTGCGACACGGTGCCTGCCAGCAACCCCGTCGCCGGCAAGGATAGCAACTTCTGCCTCGTGCAGTGCGTCTCTGTCGAGGGCAACGACGGGTGTGCTGGCGACATGAGTGACCGCGACATGGAGAGGATGGAGGAGACGGCTGTGCTCGAGAGGGGAGGGATGATGACTTCGACGTGGAGGAGGAAGGCAGCTATGATGATGATATGAGTGACTGCAGCCTGGAGGAGGAAGACGACGGATCTGCTGATGAGAGAACTGGCCGCAAGCAGGCCGGATGAGCAAGACGTGTCCCGGAGCCGTCGCTATTTGTATCGTTTAACTAGTTTTAATCTGAAACATGACAAGAACGGGGACCTGACAACCGGCAGCAGCTGAGACGATCATCAAAAAATTTAAGTATGACCAGTTTGTGACTTACTTTATCATCAAAATAATTTAAGTATGACTTGTTTTTTATAATATTTAACTAATTTTTTTTTAATAAGAAGAATGGACAGTTCGGACTTTGGCACGCTGAGACGATCTCTTGCATTTATCTCCACCCCCTGGTGAAGTCGTTACTAGGTTTTTTTTTCTGGCTTCAGTTTTCTGTACCAAATTGAGTCCTGTTTGGTTAATTTGCAAAATTTTAGCCCGATACTGTTGACAGATTTAACCATTAATTAGGGATATTAAATAAAAATAATTTATAAAACTACCTTCACGACCTCTAAGCTAATTGGCGAGACGAATCTGATGAGGACCAGTATTACTGTAACAAATCATGCATGAGAGATTTTGATATTTGGTGTCAATTTTTGAAATTTCTCGTCATGGATTAAATAGGCTCATTAGATTCGTCACGTAAAATTATACTCATCTGTGAAAAAGTTTTGTAAATATAATACTTCATGTATGTAAGATTCTTTTTAGTCCTTATTTTTAGCCTCCTAACCAAACGGGTGATGATAAACAAGTTCACGCTCAGAGCAAATGGATTGTTCGGCATGTTGAGATGATCTTTTGCATTTATCTTCACCCCTGGGTGAAGTCATTACTAGGTATTTTTTCCATGAGTTTCCTGTAACGAATTATAGTGATGATAAACGCTCGCAGCAAAGTGGTTCCGAGAGCATTTTAACATCTGGATACCATAACATTTGCAAAACCACGTGCATAAACAAAGCCAGGCTCAGAATTGATTACTCTCTTATGGCAGGTACGTTGCTACACGTCAGCGGTCTCGTAGGTCGTCTCATGCAGTACCACGTAGGATTTTTGCTGATGTGGAGAAGAGAGAGCGAGGTGAGAGAAAAAGGTCGTTGCTTCGCGAAACAACCGCCTCATGAGCTAAATTTTAGGACTATGAGACAACTCCTCCATCATTATATGAGTTTTATTCTCATGCAATAAATAGTATTTCTTTATTTTTCTATAAATTAAGGGATATTGTATTACTACGAGACAATCAAAACAACCACTCATTATATAGGTTGTCTGATGAGTCGTCTTAATATTAGTGTCACTGCATGAAACCGCTTATTAGACGACACCAATGTATCTGCGTTCTCGAAATACATTACCCTAACACCCAGGCGCTTTGTCTGAAGAGGATAGCATGACACGGTGAAAGCCCATTTTCCATGGATTTCAGGTTTTTCACATCCAGAATGCCACCGGGTTACTGAGGAGAGCCTGAGTGGACTCTTTAGGTGGTGTTTGGATCCAGGTGCTAAAGTTTAGCGTTTTAAATAAGTGATAATTATATGTATTAAACATAAACTAATTATAAAACTAATTACATAAGTCATGTCTATTTCGCGAGATGAACCTAACAAACCTAATTTTGCTATAATTAATACATAATTATCATACGTTTACTGTAGCATTACATTGTCTAATCATGATGTAATTAGGCTTGACAGATTCGTCTCGTAAATTACTCCTCGTTTATGTAATGGATTTTAAAATTAATCTATATTTAATACTTCTAATTAATATATTTATATTCGATGAGACGGCGCTAATGTTTAGCGTCAAGGAAAGAAACAGGGCCAGCACTCTGTAGTATTGAACTCGGCAGCTGCTGCCTGTTGTCAGGTCTCCCTTCTTGTCATATTTCAGATTGAAAGTAGTCAAACGAAACAGATAGCGACGGGGCCGAGAGGACACGTCTTGCTCTTCCTGTTTGCAGACACTCTCCTTCTCAGCAACGCTCTCAGCAGCAGAGCCATCTTGCTCCTTGTCGTTGGAGTCCTTCCTCTGATCACCAGAGCCATCGTCCTTCTCCATGTCGCAGTCATCCAGCAGGTCATTGTCGTAGTAGCCTTCTTCTTCTTCTTCCAGATTGCAGCCATTCCTCTCATCGGCAGAGTCATCTTCATCATCCAGGTTGCACCAGTCACTCCTGTCATAAGCACAATTGTCTTCGACAAAGACGCACTGCACGAGGCAGAACTCGCTCCTGCCTCCCATGTACACGAGGGTGGCGCCGACGTGCGTCTCGGTCGGGTCGTCGCTGAACAGCTTCTCCTTGCCGATCTTCCGGGAAGGCAACTGGCCGTCGCTGCCGGCGTCGGGGTCAGCGGGCACCACGTCGCAGGAGCAGAGGTGGCCAATGCTGCCCGGGTCCCCGGAGAGCCCGACCCAGGCGTCAAGCTCGCGGTCAAAGTGCGCGCGGCCGTTGAACGGCAGCGCCCATTTGCCGCGCCGCTTCCAGACGTCGCCGACCCCCGCCGTGTTGAACGCGAAGGTGGCGGCGGCGGAGGCGCGGCTCTTGACGCCGACGAAGATGGTCTGCCCGTCGGGGTGCACGGCGTAGGAGGCGACGTGGTTGCGCTCGAACGGCGGGTCGGGGAGCTCCAGCCACGACCACTCCCTGGCCTTCTCGCCGTACGCCGGTGTGTCAAGCGGCGGCGGCGGGCCGAGCATATCGAAGGTGCCGGCGGCGAGAGCGAAGAGCCTGCCGCCGGCGGGGATGTAGATGGGGTCGGGCCCGGTCGTCTCCATCCGAGGGGCAAAGAGCCAGCTGCCCACGCGGACGTCGAAGACGGGAAGTGGTGCTCGAGCGGAGAAGGAAGCCCAATCGCGGGGAATATGGGCTGCATAGCCAAGATCTTGGAGTCGAAGGCGGCGGCCAAGTACATGGGCAGGCCGCGCTGTGCCTCGAAGCGGAAGATGGCCGGGGCAGGCGCTGCTCGCCGGCGACTGAGCCGGTTCGGCATCCTCGCTCTTTTCGACTTTTCTTGCCTCCCCTGCTTACCGGCAGATTTGGTAGCTGGCTGATTCGAGAAAAAATACTACTGGTTGGCTTGACTGGTGCTGATTTGTAGCTGATAAGCTAAACGAACGTGACGTAAATTTGTCAAATTTGTATCCCGATTTGAACCGGGGGGACAGAAAATGAGAAGACAGCGAGCATCTACAAATTAGATTTTCAGCGAAACACCAAACTAGAGAAGGGTGCTGCTTTTCCCGTTAACAGCATGTCAGCATTACTTTATTTTTTGGCGAAACCCGTTAACAGCAGTTCTAGGAAGCAAATTATACAATGGAAAAGTGATGGGCAAAAGAGCCGAAATCAGAGACAGTACGCAAAGAATTTTACAGACGCAAGTGCACAGGATAGTGTGAAACAGCTTCACAAAAGAATAGCGCCTACATGAATGGTAGAGACCTCCACAAAACATCACATATTCACATTCACACAGGCCGAGGGAGATAATACGGTCGCTCTACCCAGATCTTCGATACAGTTCAGCTCAAATCGAAATTTTGGATACAATTATTCAACACACCGACCAGCAGTTAGCGGAGGATAAGTTAATGTATATTCACCATATGCTGTGCAACTTGATTTTGCTGTCTTCTCTTTACACGCTAACCAAGTAACCAGGGCTCGCTGTTCCAAACTGTTGCAAAAAAAAATTTGATGAACTTTTGGCTAAGGTTTCTAACAGCAGTTTGTTTCTTCTCTTAATCTACACTGGGGAGGTAGGTTTTACTCTTCAAGAACATGTCTAGGAATACACCAAAAGCATGATCAAATGTCTAAACATCTGTCAGAATTATGGATGATACAATCATGACATAGGCCAGGAAGAAGAACATGACAATCTGGATGAAGAACTTGGGGTTGTCCCTCAAACTTGGGCCTGCCACCGATCTACTGCTTGAAAACAAGAATAAACTTTCAGCCCTGAACACTCAGCGGTGAGCAACAGTGTAACGGATATGTAGCATCTTGTACCTGGCAATCCGTTGTGAGAGCCGCTGGAAGGGCAGACTCTGAATGAAAACAACACCTGGCCCGGTGAGAGATGCTGTTAGCTGGTTGTCACCCTGCATCCAATGATGTTTCTCAATGCAAGGAAAATAAGGAATTCTGAACATGAGCAATCAACAAGGAAGCTTTGAGCATGTGGACAAAGAGAAGTCACTCACCCCAAAGACTGCTCTTCTAAGTTGGTTAGGGCTCTTCAATTGGAAGTTAATGCTGGTTGTCATAGCCACAATACAAGCAGCATCAACAGTAATAACCTCTCGGGGAGCAAGGATTTTCTGCATGACTAGGAAAATTGAAGAGCAAAATCTTCCCAGTTAATAGGAGGATCCCATCCACATGTCACCAAAGAAAACTTGCTAAAGTAAAAAATGAGATCACATCTTGTTCATGGAAAACAAATTGAATTCACATCAAGTTGACGGTCTGCTACCTATAGAATATTTATCGTAGTTACCAAAGGATGTACACATATACAAGTTCCAGTTAGAGATCACAGCAAGTATTTGTCCTGTTAACAACATCTAATTGTTAAACTTGACAACCTAATTTGGCATGTAAAATTAACTACGAACCATATCATTTTTCAGTGCTGTAATCTAAACCATTTGCAGCATTGTAGCTCATCTTTTAAAGCTGAACACTTGAATTCTTTACATCTGTCTAGTTTGCATTGCTACAGTGCAGAATCATAAAAACATTTTCAAATACTGGTATCTATCTCAGTATGTGACACAAGTGCAAAACAGTCTGTACCTGATCCACCGCCAACAAGAAAGGCCATTCCCTGACCCCTAAGCTTCTGTTTAAGGATCATCTGAAGGAAAAAAAATGTATAGCTTTCATATTCCAGCATGCAACTATCAGGGGAGCATAGATAAAAGAACCAAAAAGGTGTATGTACCATCATAGGAAAGCAACAATAGAACTCAATAATTAACCAACCTCTGCACCAATCTCAATATTCCGTGGTCTTGGCTCAACTGTACTAGTAACTGACACATCATTGACTGAACACAGAAAAGCATCTGCCTGAAATGATAATTCAGTTTATGAACTCCTCTTGATTTTCAAGCAAAGTTCTGTTAACATTCAAGAAAACTTAGGTAAGAACTTACTACCTGGCAAAGAAGTTCTCCTCCAAAGTTTGCTAGATCTACCTGTAACAAATGCAAGCAACTACGATCAGACTAATACAGCAATTTTAGTACTCTTATTAATGCACAATAATAATGCTGATACCCATAGTACTGAGCACGTTCCATAACTTGCAGGCATGCAACATGTATCTGGAAAGAGGCAGCTAAATGGCTAACTACAATGTATTCTTACTTTCATAATCAGTGCAATCAACAATCTGGTTAGTAAAGATTGGAACATAATCTGATGAAGGAATGTATTTAAGTGGATGATTAAAGTTGAACAAGAGAAGTAACAAATCCTCATCTGGCAAATAAAAGCTACAGAGTTTCAAAGAAACAGAGCAATCATGAAAATTTCAACAACTAGCACGTGCAATCTTGAAATTGTTAATGTAAGAGGAAAATAGTGATGTATTTCACATTAGAAAATTATCAATTTAGGCACGGGAGCTAGGTTAGGGGTAATAGCTGATAACTACATTACAAGAGAGAAAAAGTGATTACTGAGAAGAAAGTTAAAAACAAACTACAAGAGAAAATGCTAACCGGCAGTATCCTCCCTGGAAATGGCGCAGCAATCCCGACATATCCATCTTCGGATCCAAGATTGAAGAAAACAGTGCTGCTTGCGCTTTTCCCAAAAATCCACTGCCACACGCCTCCATCATTTTCAGGCAAGTAATTATTGTCCATCTGCATGTTCCCAGACATGTAGCACATTGTACCTAAAGAAAAGACCAATGGTGAGAAAATCGCATACCAACAATCTCTAGGACTATATTTCACAACACAAAATGCGTATGGAACAGATCATTCTCAGTAACTAAGGTCGATCCATTATGAAGAACAGGGTGGGTTATGGCAAAATAGAAGTATTGGAACAGAACCGCAATGAAATGACTCAAAAATAGACACCAGAGCCGCATGCTTTTGTTCAAAGATATGTAGAACTTAAAAATTCTGCCACATAATGACTAGCTTAGCACCTTATGTACAAGTTTAGCTTGATTGAAGGTCACATACAAAAAATACTTATTTCGGTAGGCACACTGCAGAGCAGGACTGAATTCAGTTACCTGGTTTTGCAGTTAACTTCTCCTGAGACTTCAACATCACCTAACAAAATTTGCCCCCAACAATTCAGTGGGTACGGTTCAATACATGTGAAAAAAAAGGTACTACGAGTGGGCAGAACAGATTTGAGCACCAGAAACTACCTGCAGGACCTGCACATCTCCTCCGGATATCTGAAACGCCGTCACAGATCCTTCCTGGTTCTGAAACCATCCCACACAGTTCAAACCGAATCAGACGGGACAAAGACATCCGGAGCCCATGAGCACTGGATCGGGTGGATCCAGCCCCACTAGCTCGAATCTGACCCTAACATCCTACGCGGCGATGAGACCATCGCGCGGAAAAAGGGATCAGATCGTGCCGGCCTGCTGGGGAGAGGGGGGGGAGGGGGCGGCGGACCTGGTAGACGTAGGGCTGGAAGGGCGTGGAGAAGAAGGGCGCGGCCATGGCGGGTGACCTTCTGGAAACTTCTCGAAGCGGTCACTGGGCGCCGGCTCCGGGAGTCGTCGACGGGTTCGGGAAAGTTGCCATTCGGCGGAGACGGCGAGCTGTTCTTTTGGGGTTCTCTGAGCTTGTTAATTGCGAGGAGAATTTTTTTTGTTTATTTCTGTTGCCACGTGGGTTTATCTAGGCCGTTAGTTGTACGATGAGCGGTGGTTTGATGCGCGAGAGCCGAGAGATGCTCCCGTGGCCTGTCCACGCAGGCTCCCTTTGAACGTGGCGGCATGCTGTTGGTTTGAGTGACCTGCCACGACGTGTCCAATGTAGGTGGTACTACTGCTGCATTCTCACGTTCGGGTGCGTTTAGACCAGTCTCAGTGGACGTTTTATGGAGAGTTTCATGACATTAAATAGGCTTACATGGCATAAGAGAGAATGAAGAGTTTCATGATATCTGAGGAGTGGGCATTCGAGTTACCGTAAAAATTCGGGTCGGGTTTTTCGGGTTTTCAAAAATTCGGGTTTTGACAACCGAAACCCAAAATTTATCTAAAAAAGTTTGAGTCGGGTTTTTCGGGTTTTTGGTAAATTCGGGTTCGGGTTTGGGTTACCCGAATTATGTGTTTACAACAAAGTCAAGTAAAATTTAAGTAAGATTTGAGAGACTTAACATCATTTAAACGTAAAAATCACATAATTATGTATTCTATTAACCATAAAAATACCATACTAACATAGAGCAATAGTGATTTGACATAAGAGAAAAAGATATAACGAGATAAGACACTTTGAGTTGTCTAATGAGCTGTATTATATAGACTTTTTTATATATTTTGGGTAGATCGGGTTATTCGGGTACCGTAGACTCAAACCCGAATTTAATTCGGGTTATGGAATTTCAAACCCGATCTAACTTTGAGTTTTTTTATATTTCGGGTTTTTCGGGTTTGGGCTCGGGTTTTTCGGGTTCGAGCTTCGGGTATCGGGTTTTGTGCCCACCGATAGGCACAGTTACCTAATTTCTGGTCTAGGTAACTGTGTAGTGAAATGGTGCACTGAGACTGGCCTTAGTTCCTCCCAACTTTTTAAACTTTTCGTTACATCAAAACATTAAATATAGCAAATGACGCATGTATGGAGCATTAAATATAGGTAAATAAAAAAAACTAATTACATAGTTTTGATGTACACGACGAGACGAATCTTTTGAGCCCAGTTAGGTCATGGTAGGAACAATTACCACAAACAAACGAAAAGTGCTACGGTGCGCTATAGTGTCCGATATGATCCTTTTCACCCCATTTCCACGGATCTGAACACAACTGTTATGGATTTTTGTGGATTTTCTATACTCCCTCCGGTTTGATAAAGAACCTCGTTTAGGACAAGATTTAAGTCAAACATTAGGAATATAAATTACGAATAAAATTTAAGTTTTAAAAATGTAAAAATTATATAAATAGATTGATCTTGAAAATTACTTTTATAAAAATATACATATATAATTTTTTTAAAAATATTTTTATAGAAAAGAGAAGTCATAGTTGTGTTTTGGTGACCGTGTCGCTGTCATAAACGACTTTCTTTACCAAACCGGAGGGAGTATATATCTCGATTTCCATCTCAGCAATAATAAGAATAAAATATGAATTGCTAGCCTTCGTTTGCATTTAATTAGCAACTTGACCGATGCATAAATCTCACGACAATCATATTTTATAAATACCACGATAATAAGGTACTTTTGTAGATGGTGAATGCTCTAGAACCACGGTTTTGTTTTTAATAACTTTTTAAATTAGCACTACATTAAAGGCAAAATTGGAAACAGATTCTTTAAGACCGTGTAGTGTCAAGTATTTGTAAAACTAAAAAGTGGCCAAAGTATTTGTGAACGGATGTTAGTACAAGCCTATATCCTTCGTGCTCCACAAGTCAACAGGGTGTGTTAAAAATCATATAAAAACCAATATTGCAAATTAGTTAGTTCCCTTACCAAAAAAATCTCACTAAGAACGAGCTATCTACAATGATTTTGTCTCTCTACGTCAATTAACCTCTCTCAAAGATGTTCAAAAAGATAACGTGTACACACATACATACTTATACAGAACAACTATTCTACTTAATGTAGAGATGGTCTCTCATGCGTGCTCAAAGAAAAAATATTCTGCATCATATATTCACGCTACCACATAGGCAATGTCAAAACACATGGTCCTTGAAAAAAAAGAGGTTACTCAGAAGAGACAACCGAACCTACATGCTTATTTTGCAGAAGGCTATATTCTTTCCCTCTTTATTTTAAAATATAAGATCTTTTAGTTTTGTTCCAAATCAAATTTATTCAATATCAACTAAAATTCTAAAAAATACATCGCATACATAATCAAAATAGTCCTATTAAATTTCTTGATAATCCATCTATTTGTCATTGTATATGTTAATATATTTTTTCTATAAATTTTATTAATTAAAATTATAAATATTAATTTAGGACAACAAGCAAATTATCTTATATTTAAAAATAGAAGGAGCAGTTGATCCATTAATTTTAGTTTAAACTTAGTCTAATATATTCGCTTAAAGTCTCAAAGATCAAATGAGGTTGATATTAGCATGTCTCCTCAGTCCACACCTCATCCTATAATACCATATATTTCAAAATGTACATAAACGTTGTATATAGTATTGTGCGTCATAGACAACCACACAACACCTTGCTGTTGATAGAGCATAAGGTGGATGTCACTATTGTGTATGTGGAGTCTCCACTTGGATAAAAAAATATCGAGATCGACGAAGTCAGGCATCGTGTTGCCGACGGGCACGCCACCTACTGCTGAAAGAATAACATAGGCTAAATTCTGAAAGAAAATCTTGGGAATGCAACATCGGTGGCAAGTCGAGAACTCAAACCCTGATGGATAGATTCTACCACAAGAAACCTTATCAACTCACTTATGATCAGTTCACCAGTATATCTCTTCTTTTTTTACTATTTTGTTCATAAAACTATTTTGTTTTGCCTTCATATTGTTGTGTCAAACGTCAACATAACACCCAAGTTTGTTCATAAAACTATTACTCACACGAACTAGTAGTGATTATTGTCATAAAACTAATGCTGACACTGCCTCATAACGCGAGTAAACGACATAGAGGCCCTGGCCCGGATTGGCCTGGCCCGGCTCAAGACCCTGGGTACGTTTGGCGGCTTGAATAAACTAGGCCTAACCCTAGGCATCGGCTCCGTCGGTGAAATGGGACCAGGGTTTGATTTCGGGGGAGAAACATGCAACCGCTTGACCAAGGTACCAGGGCCATGTTTATTTGCGTTTAAAAAAATACCGGGAAATATTGCATGCATGTAGTATTAAATAAAGTCTATTTACAAATAAATTTTAATGATGAGTGCAACTTTGCGCGACAATCTAATGAGCGTAATTAACTCATGATTTACTACAGTAATGCTGCAGTAACCATCTTCTAATCATACGGTCAGATGTCTCATTAGATAGGTCTCGTGAATTAACCCGGGGGTTTTGTACGTAATTTTGTAAAGTGACTTTATTTAATACCCCTAATTAGTAGTCAAACGTGTGTGTAAAAATTTTTACCCCAAAGAAACATGCCCTAGGCTAGATTTTCACGGGCCTTGTCAGCTCCTCCACCTTTCAGATCAAGATCGTCAAGTGCATTCAGCGAGGGTGAGGTAATTGAATTAATATGCATAGTGATTAGTGAGTATGTTGGTTATTTTTAAAAGATTTTTTTTATGTTTTTAAAGTTCTCTAAAATTCTAAATCTAGCTAGGATTATAGCTAGACTTTTGAAGTTGCTCCGGTATACTCTCTTCGTATCACATTTAGAAGTCGTTTTGGACAATGTTTTAGTCAAACATTGGGAATATAAATCATGAATAACTTTTAAGTCGTTGAGTTTGGAAGTGTAAAATATGAATACATTTGTCTTAAAAAATATTTTTATACATATATTATTTTTAATAAATATTTTTTGTAAAAATAAGAAGTCAAAGTTACATTTTGGAGACCATGTCGTTGTCCAAAACAACTTCTAAATGTGATACGGAGGGAGTATATTTCTATTGGGCACAGTTGTTTGAAGCGCGTGTCATATGGTTCAATATTTTTCGTTTTCGCTTGATAATGAACCCTAGCTCTTAACCCATATTTAAGCAGTACAGTAGGTGAGAAGGGGAAAATAAAAGAGTCAATTACTTGTGAACTATTATAAAAAAGTTGTCATTCCGTAAATGCCATGGAAAATTTTTTGTCTCCCCGTGCGACATTGAGTTAAGTTTTTGTTCCCTTCGTTGCCACTGCCGTCAGTTCCGTCAGGTGGAATCATCGTCTGGGTCCAAATGTCAGCAAAAAAATTGAGGTTGTGTGACCATTTTGTCCCTATTCTCTCGAGTCATCCCCGCATCCTACCTGCTGCCAAGGGACGGCCGGGCGGGCTGCCAAGGGATGGTTGGGCACCGCGCGAAGGCGACCAGCACACGCAGGACAACGAGCTCGAGCGCGTCGTCGCCGCCGCCCCGAGCAAGACGCAGGAGAGCACCGTGGCGGAGAGCCTGGAGACCGGGGAGGGCGGCGTGGCGGCGAAGGGGCCCGGGGCGTCGACGTCGCTGTGGAGGAGGCGGAGGGAGAGGAACCCCACGACGGCGGAAGCTGTGGCTGAGGGCTCATCGGGCTCTGCAGCGGGTGCGGGGGCGGAGGAGAGGAGGTCGAGCGCGGACTTGGAGGCGGCCACCAGCACCAGTTAACCACCACCACCATGCGCTGCCGCCCTCGCCCCCGCCCCTCCTCCTCCTCACCACCCACTCCGCCGCCGCCGACGCGGCCCGGGCGCACAAGCGCAAGCGCAGCGGCGAGGCCGGCTCCGATTCGGACGCCGACCCCGCTCCCTTCCTGCCGCGGCACGCTCTGCTGTGCGCGTTTCGCCGGCCCGACTGGCCCGCTCGCCTCACGTGGACGACGTGACGGGGCCGCGCTCCGCTGGGCCGTGGCCAGCTGCGGGAACACCCGAGGTCAGCACCATCGCTACCGCCATCGCCTCCACCTTCACCTCCCGCGGAACCCGCATCGAGGCCTGTCGTGAAGAACGGACGCTCATTTCAAGAAACAGCGGCTCCATCAGCACAAGCAAGCGAGAAAGGCAGGCGGCCGCCCCACCTGAGCTGTAGTACGTCGCCGACGGCGCGGAGGACGGCGGCGGCGTGCTCTCGACCGTCGCGATGCGCTGCGGCCAGAGCTCGAGGCGTCGCGGACCGCGGTGGCCCGGACCACGACTGGGCTTGCGCGGTGAGACGGCCCGAGCCGAGGCCGCGGCGCGGGGGATACGGGCACGACGTGACGAGGCTGCATCACGGAGGGGGTTGAAAGGGGCGATTCGTCGAGCAGGTGGCAGGCGCGACGGGCGCGCCGTGGAGAGGGGTCGCGTCGAGTGGAAACAAAAGGCCCGCGTTCGCGGCTGATCTATTTTTCCGGTGTGATGCCATAGCCCGGTTCGTGAGCCAAAGCGCCCCCACGTGTCTATTGTTGGGAGTGAGTCGGATCCTTTATCCAAACAAAGAATGGGTATTGTTACGTTACTGAAGGGAGGGGTATAATGGACATTTTGTCTCATAGTTAGCTCCCGTTACGCTTAAATCAGACGATAACGGTACTCGAGGTAAGAAAACGTTCAGTGGTGTAGAAGGAGCGATAACTTCTTTTAGTGGCGGATACAGAATTAAAATTTTTTATAATGACGTGAGTGTAATTGACTCAAAATGAGAGGAGATTAGGAGGAGATATCAACCAATCTGCCTAGTGCCTGCTGCCCTCCTCCCTCTCGCAGTCCCATTCCGCCGGTGATCTTCCGTCCCTTCCCCTTCTCTCTCTCGTCTTCCTTTCTTGGCGGCGACGACCGGGCGCCATTCGCCACGTTTTCTACCGGCCCTTTACCGGCAACGAGCATCCCAGGCCACCATGGTTTCGGGTGGAGTGGGGGATCCATCCATCCGGACCTGGCAATCTTAAGGTCTCTCTGCTTCCTTTCCTGGCGGCGACGATTGGGAGAGCGGCGGCGGCCTTCTTCACCTGGTCCTTTGCCGTCGACGAGCCTGCACTAGGTTTGCTGCCCCTTCTCTTCCCTTTCTGCTGTGCAAATCGGAGCACGCCAAACCCTTCAATGTGGCGTGTTTGTTTCGGATCTACTAACTTCGATTTTGTTTGCAAAAATTTCGGGTGTGCATGTGTACACCCATGTCCTATGCTTGGTCTGCCCCTGCCGAACCTCAAGGCTGCCGGTGAAGGTTATTGAACCAAGAATTTTTGGGGATTCAACGGAATCCCTCCATGTCCTCCATTAAACCCGGCCATTCTTCGGGCCGGGATGCGGTGTTCTGGTCGGATAAAATGAACGAATATCTGATTGATTCGCTGCTTCACCAGCAATCCATTGGGAACAGGGGTGATGTCAGGTTCTCCTCGGCAGCATATGATAGCATCGTTGCTGGTGTTGGCCAAAGGTTTGGGGTGACGATTGACCGAAACAATATAAAAAACCGCCTCAAGTATATCAAGGAATCGTTTCACGAGTGTAGGAACCTCCTTGCTGAAGATATTCGGATAAAGTGGTGCCCAAAGAGCAGAAAATTCATTGCCGACCCAAATGTTTGGAGGGAGTTGATCCAGGTTCTTGTGCTATCAGTCAGTCAAGAGTAAATGTTGACTTCTGTGCTCGAGGAGAAAAGGATGCTTAAAGTCACTGACCCGCTATAATTCATTTACTTTGTTTTTGTAGAGAAAACCGGAAGCAAAAAAATGGATGACGAAGACGATTGATCATTATGATAGGTTAATGGAGTTATTTGGTAAAGACAATGAGAAACGTCTAGTTGTTGAGAGTCCAAAAGACACTCCGAAGAAAAAGGCGCGAACAGAACCACCAAAGGAGAGACTTCAACGTACTCCATTAAATGGCCAGGAGTCAGCCGTTGGTGAAAGTTCAGATAAGATGGCGGACAAAAGTGAGGTATCAATCTTTAAATCTTATTAATTTTTCAACCAACTACGGGTTCATTTTACTTGTTCTCGTTGGTTGGCCAGGGATGTGGCTTTGGTGATATTTACTTGCAAGTCCTAATTTTGCCACTTGTAAATCAAGGCGTGCCATTCTTTCTTGGGCAAGTGTTTAGTTGATTATCAGACTTGTGGTCCGCCCTGTCTCCTAATCTTGATGATTCGCTTGTTACAAACTAAGTCTGTTAATTGTAAGTGGTGAAATGATTATTAGGAACCATTGTAATTAGGGTTCACTTGGTGACCGAAAAAAGTTCCCTTTTATCCAGGCTATTGAAACTTTAGTGTTTATTATTCTTTGATTATCACAGGAATTTCTAGCTGAGATATTGACATAGTGGGAATAAGTACCCATGTTGGCTGAATTTAGTTCAATTTTTACTTTGTTCTGATGTACTTCTTTTTCCCCAGATCCCTGACGAGTTAATGACAAATGTGGAACTTGATTTGTCAGAAATGTGCAGAGCTGAGAATGGTATAGTTGCCATACCTGTTCGTGCTAATGCGTATGGTAAAGGTTTGCCCTATGCTCCTGAAAATTGGCCACATTCTGGAGATATATGGTACTGGAAAGTGGGAACCAGGGCTTCTGGAGCTGGCCATTGGGCTGACAGGTGATGCTCTTTCATGTCCCAGTAGGTTAGATTTGAATCAGCACTATGCAAAGAGGAAAAATTGGTTGCTACCAATTCATTAACTTTTCAGTATCCCAGCCAAGATTTGCTGTTAAATTGTTCATTCTATATTGGCTGTGCCAAGAAATGGAAGTTTATATATGCTATTTGACTTTTATGACGGATTGAACTGTGAACAGGTATCTTACGCCGCCATCGCGCTTCCGTGACGCTACTCGTAAGAAGTTAGGATTTGCAAGTAGAATACAAGTGGAAGAATTTATTAAGAGAGAGTTTCCAGATGTTGATCCTAGCACATTCTTTTCTATGTTTATCTGGAAGATCCCTGCTGAAGGATACAGGATTCAAAAAGGTCAGACCTTTCTGTTGCATTTTTATGTTGTTTTAGTTGTAACTAGTGTTTAAATAGTACTCCCTCCATTTGGTTTTCTAGGCGTATGATGATTTTTGAAAAAAAAAACAGATATATATAAGGAGTGCGTAGCTACCGTTGCATCCTTTACTTGGAACTGCGGAACTCGAAGTAGATGCCAGCGACGATTAAATTCTCGTATTTATTTCATCTGCCTGGCTTCTTCCGTCTCATTGGTTGCGTGCGTGTAATTTGGAAACGGCAGCCAATAAAAGCAAGCGGACCTGGTTGACAAGCTGTTTTACTGCATGCATGCAAATTGAAACGCTTGATTACTGTTGCATGTTTCCTAGAGACTATGTCTTGGTATCTGGAGCAGGACTCCTCGCACCTAAGAAAACCAAACGGAGGGAGTAGTCCATTAAGATTCTGAAAGCTTTTATGCATAGGGAGTAGTCCATGTGTTCAGGAACTCCCACGTATATGTATATATGGACTGTGATGGTCACTAGTCCAGTCCAAGGCATAGGTCTTAGCTAATGGAAATAAATGGGCCAGGAAGCCTGTAGTAGCTCAGGCGGTGATGTCAAATTGCTGCTGATTGGCTTGTTGCCGTGCTGTAGAGACCGAGGTATTCAGCCCGGGGCCTAGGCTAATCCTGGATCCCCCCCTGTTTATATGTGGGTGTGTGTGGTGTCAGTGTCATCTTCATGCAACTGTAGCCGACTGTGTCGCATCTGACACATGTGACATGCCACAACTCACATCCGCTGTCCTCAGTCAAAAATATGCTTTTAAATTTACAACGGAACATGTTCCTTTTGATTCCTTGTAGTATACCCTACTTTGTTCACTTTTGTTGTTGGACGATGGATTTTGGTCACAGGTTTAGTTCATCCCCAACCCTATAACCCGATTCCTCTTACAAAAGATGACCCATTTTGGAAAGGTGAGTATTTGAGTGGATATAAGATAAAAAGCATGAGTTTCATATGCAACTATGTGGTAAATAAAGTCTATGAGGAACTGGCCACATGGACACGTAGCACCTTCCTTTGCGATACCACTATTCTCTCGCACCTTCCACATCTGCAGTTGTTGTGTATTGAATCTCCTTTTACAATTACCTTTATTGGTGAATTTGGTGTAGTGTCCTTGCGATGTAATTTAATCAAAATCATGTCCGACTTCAGTCCGTTCACAAAATTTGTATTGTTCAAATCTTATATGGAAGGTATTTTCACGTTTTAATATTTTTGGCTGTGGGCTTGTTTGGGCCATGCTTTTGTGCACGTATAAGTTTTAGGCCCATACAACATTTCAGTGGACATATCATGTCTCTGTATGTCTGTATATAGTGGTCTAGAGAGCCATCCCTTACATCCCCCAATCCCAAACCCTAGCCGCCATCCATTCAAACTCTGTTTCTTTCCAACTCTTGCTGCCGATGAAGCCCATCTTCACTGTGCGGCGCTGCAAAGTGAAGCGGCTCTATCTCCGTCCCCGTCGCCCCCCTCTCATCACCAGATCCACCTCCATCGGCTCCAACTTCGTCTTCCCTGATGCTCCTGTCCTAGGTGACTATGAGATCTCTTCTCCTATATTAGCGACGTTTTCCCCTAAATCCTAGTGCATACAGGATATGTGATCGTTTTGCCTGTTATGAAGCATGTGAACTAATTTTCCATTCTATTCTTTCCTTTTATATCTAGTCTAGAAATTACTTAGCGGTTATGGTGATGTGTAGTATAAAAAACCAATTTTTCGGGGTGGATGGTATTTCATCACTTGAGATGCTAGTCTTCTATGTGCTAAGGGATCACAGGATAGATCATATATTTGTTGTTGTACTCCCTCCATATTGGTATTAGATGACGTTTAGGACAACGACACGGTGTATACTTTTATAAAAATATTTTTGAAGACAAATCTATTCATATGGTTTTCACATTTCCAAACTCAACGACTTAAAAGTATTCATGATTTATATTCCCAATGTTTAACTAAAATCTTGTCCAAAACGCCATCTAATACCAATATGGTGGGGCTTTCTGCATATTGTACATGTACATCTTGCCCCTTTGGGCCATGGAATAGACTGAGTTGCTCATTACTAACACCCAACAAGTGAGGCTCCATGAACCTGAACCTGTTGTGGCTGATCCAGTTGGCCCATGTAAGGCTAGGAATAGCTTGTGCAACCTTGAAAGAGAAGGCTTTATTGAATCATCACCAGCACAGGCTTGTAATATTTGCTGCACAGTACCTGGTTTCTGTCGTGAGTGCTGCTGCATTCTCTGTAGCAGGACCATTGACTATTCATTTGGAAGTTACAGCTGCATAAAATGTGAGGCAGTTGTGGAAGAGAACTACATATGTGGGCATGTTGCACACCTTGATTGTGCTCTTCGATGTTACATGGCTGGAACTGTTGGAGGAACTATAGGCTTGGATGTCCAATATTACTGCAGGCGCTGTGATAACAAAACTAACTTAATGATGCATGTGGAGAAACTCATGGAGACATGTCAATCTCTCGAATCAAGGGACGAAATTCAACCTATCCTTAATATGGGATTATGCCTCTTGCGTGGCTCTAGACAAATGAGAGCAAAAGGCTTGGAGAACCACATGGGATCAGCGATGGCAAAGGTATAGTCTGATTTTGTGATGTATTTGATCATCTTTTAATAGCGCAATGCTCTTGTTGTCATGGTTTTGTGCTCCTTTGGTTGGTGCTGAAATGGTAATACTTGCACAACACATATTGTCCATTTTGGTCATAGTTTACCCTAGTTGCCTTCTTTTAAGTAATTTAAAGTCATGGACTGATGATTTGTAGCTTAATGCAGCTGAAATCTGGGGTTGATCTTGTTGAAGTTTGGAAAGTGGAAGACAATGAGGGCAGGGCAACTCTCAGTGCAGGTAAACTTACATTTGGAGTGCAAGTAGTCCTAGGAAGAGTAGAGGTAGAACTATATTTAATCCCAGTGCTGTTGTAGGACTTGATGCCAGTTCAAAAATCTCAACGTAGTTGCGATGCCTTGGCCTTTGGTGTTCTATTTAATTCTGAGAAACTCAACTTTGTAGATGGTAGTGAACTTTGGAATAAATTAGACCAAACCTGTCGAGAATATCACACAGATATTAGGTATTAACATGTACAGCTCCATTGGTTAACACCGATGCTTGCCTTATTGCTGTAGAAATGGATAATCTTCATGTTTAGGCGCAATTTGAACTTTAGCATTTGATGAAACCTCGACGGTCTGACAAAAAATTGGATAACTACTGTATCGGCATTGTTGCCCCTCCCTTCCTCCTCCTTTTTGGGACTTGTTCCTCCATTTATTTCTTGTTCATAATTGGGTTATTTTATCGATATGTACAATGCAGGAGAAAATTCCCCACCTACTAGTGGTGTGACTGTGCTTGGGACTCACCAAATACCTGAAGCGGGTGCATTGTCCGGGCATCCTGATCTGATAGATCCAAATGACTTACTAGTGGCTGTGGAAAATCTTCCGGTGCACATTACTGGGGATCACAACATTATGTCTGCCAAATTTGAGGATGAGATAGATCTTTCCCTTCAAGAACTGAAAAAATCTCAGGAAGAGGAATATAGGGTGGCAGAGCAGAGGCTTTATTCTAAAAAAGATCGCATCCTCAGTCTGTATAGACAGCTTGAGTCTGAAAGAGCTCAGCTTGCAGATCCCATGCCCTTATCTGACACCTCAAATTATGGTGTGATCATTGCCAATGTATTAAGTCGCGTGGACCAAGTAAAGCGTGAGGAGAAGTTCTGTCACACCCGGATTTACACAGAAACCCGAGATGCGGCCATATGTGTTCCCAGGAAGTCATTACACATATAGCAAACAAATATGATAATAGAACACAATGCTCGAATAATATAAAAGGTTTTACATCAGAGTTTGACTCAAATTTAATAAAAATTTACAGCGGAAGACTCAAAGACTAATCTCTCTCTAATCTAAATGAAGCCGAAGTCCATAATCCACAGGGACACTGACTGGTTGAGCACAGCTAGTAGAAAGGCAGATCTTCAGGAAATTCGACGGCAGCAGTACCTTCTAATCCATCTGTTACCCATCCGGGATTTTGCCCAAAAATAATAACAACAGCAAGTGTAAGTAACAGAGTTACTTAGCAAATACAACACAGATTATGAAGGCTAAAAAAAAGTAAGGCTTGACTCGGCTGAACTGCATTAGCAAATTTTAGTTGGCTGATTTTAGTCTGTTTCGAGGGTACCATCGAAGGATGATCTCGAGGGTAGCATCGAAAGTGATTCCGAGGGTCTCTTCGAGAGTATTCGAGGGAGTCTCGAATGTAGTCGGAGATAACTCGAGGGTATAACATTTAGGTGAATCCCGGTTAAATTTTCCCAATTAGTAAAGTAGAAGTAGACATTAAACAGCATCTTCTAATCAAAAAGGATCCAGGCCGCTCGTGACCCTGAGCAAGGCTATCATGATAGTTTATACACTCTGCAGAGGTTTCGTTCTTTATCCACCAGTCGCGTAAAAGTTCAAAGGAACTTTGCATCCAACCACGCACATCAACACTTCCGAGGTGTGACTGCATAGGGACGCTACGAGGCTTTTCACAAGACACTTTAACAGAACAGCAGCCGTTATGGTACAACCTAGGCAGCATGACCCGAGGCACCGAGAATGACTTACGCCCGTGCCGCAGCACGAGGGGGGTCAATGGCGTCCAATCGCAGAAAAGTAATGCAAAAGCAGAATTAAATAGCGCAACGTGTAGAACCCCCGCCATACGGAAGTTCCCACACGGGACTGTGCCTCACGAGGGCAAAGCCAACGGCTACTCCGTCCTCGGTGGATCAAACCATACTCTCACCCAAGCTTCTCATAACGCCGGTGGCCCCTCGGTAACTACTGTTAAATTAAAGCCGTACAAGTTACTTGTCCAAGACCAGAGCCATTATAGTTCCGGCGGTGACGACAGGCTCTTGGGTTGCCGCTTTAAGAACCAGTCCTTACGGAGAGACACTAGGGCCAGGCTCGAAGCATACGCCCTAGTTCCCTGATCCAAGTTGCTAAAAAGCAAATTTTACCATTAACATTGAAGTGAACCATTAAGTCATGATTAACAGTTAAACATTGGTGACAGTAGCTGCGCTTAGCAAAGATCTACCCAAATGCAATAACCCGGGGTAATCAAGGTATAGGATAAAACAAAGCTAGGAATAACCTTAATAGGATCAATTTAGACACATGCATATGCAGTAAATAATGTAAAGGTGTGTTTAGGTAGCAAGGATTGTCCGTGCTGTACTTGCCTACTACAAAGTGCTGCTGCTGCTGCTGCTGCTCCTGATACTGCTGGTCCTGGTACCCCTCGAACTCGAACGCGCACTGCTCACCAACTGGACTCTCGAAGAAACACACAAGCAACCGAACAAGCCAGTACATGCAAACAATATTAATCTATTAGAACAGTACACCAAACAATAAAGAACAAAAGAAAGCTTCGGAACTATTCTACGCTTCGCTACGAACACAAGAACGCGAAAATCACTCAAATCGAGGCTAAGACGGGGAAAATATGGCGTTTCTACGGTTCGGGGCTAAACTGCGAAAGTTTCGAGGGTCAAAACATAATTTTATTTTGAAGATTCGAGGGTTTTACTTGTTAAAAGACAAAACCGAGCCTCGGGCGCAACTTTTAGAAGCTTGCAGGGTTTAAAACAAAAGAAAAAGGATTCATTCGAAAATACTTTTGAACTAGGTTGGACTGCGGGTTGATTTTGAAAACGTGAAGGCTTCTTTTGCAAAACAGTCAGCTTCGAAGGTATCCTCCGGTTCGAGCAGGGCCTCGAACTGACGCGGCGGCATTGGATCTAGATCTAATGGTTCAAAACAAAACGGCTTTTCGAGGGGTATGCCGGCTTCGAGGCTTGACGCTAGCGACGCTCGAACACAGCGGCGGAGAACTACTGGGTCGACGGCAGATCAAAATTAGCGCAGAGCACGGCAAGAATCGGAGCAAGAACGCTATGGAGAGCTTCGGGTTTTCAAGGCGAACCTCCTGGAGTGCTTCCCGACAAGTGCGAAGCTCCGGCGGCGAAGGTCGAGGGTGGGTCTCGAGCGAGACGGAACTTCTTCCGACGAGAACGGTCTCGAGCGAAGCGGAACTTCTCGGCGAGAACGGTCTCGAGCGAAGCGGAACTTCTCGGCGAGAACGACAGCTAGGGTTGTGGCTTGATTGGAAAGATTGAAAGGAAGATCAAGACGGCGACTATAAATAGAACAAAGTCCGGCCTCAGGTCCAAGTCTTGGCGTTCGTGTCAAGGAAGGATTCGGCGACGGCGGTAGCGTCGGAGTCGGTCTCGAGACAGAGTCCTAGTCGAAGTCGAGGGTCTAGGAAGGAAACGGATAATGCCAAAGGGGCGGATAGATGGAGGCGATTTTCCTATTCGCAGTTGTTCCTTGTATGCTGTGTAACTTGGTGATGCTTGGAATTGCGATTATAAAGAATTTTGTGGAATGTGCGAAATTGTCTACAGACCTTGCTAGTGTATGGAAATTGGGAATGCGAAGATGATCTTTTCAGTCGACATGGTCTGATCGTGGAGTAGGCCAATAGAATGAGCCTCCAAATGAAAGTGACCTCACCTATTTGGCTTGTTTTCATTCTCTACGTAGGTGAGGGTCATCGATCCATTCCATAGGTCATACATACTCCGCTTCGATTTTGCGTGCCCTTGGTCGATCCATCCAGTTCAGTGCGTGGCTTTCTTGCTTGCTTGCTTGGGCACAGATTCATCTGGTACATGTATCATGTATGTGCACTGACGTACAGTATAACATTTTTTCTCTGACGATCATTTCTGCACCACTTGTCGAAATGCAGCACGTAAAAAAGAAGCAGCACCAAGGCGCAGAATTACAGATTTTCCATAACAACATTTTACAAACAAAAATTAGCACCTACGCTGGACGCTCCAGGAGTTTAGGATTTCAATAACTGGCTGAAGCTCTACAGACATTTGCTAGCTTGGGCCAAATAACAAGAGGACGACCTCAATAACAATCGAGTAAATCATCGACAGAGTCATTCAATTAAATCGGTCTTAATACAAGTACCTATACAAAGCGCTGGCTGTTTGGTTGAACTTTATCGTGCTAAAAAATGAGGAGAATCCATCCTTGACCTAATCAATTGAAGCTTGTGATTCTCTCATTCGATGAGAAATTCAGGGAAGGATAACCAGACTTCAGATGAAAGCTATGAAACAAAAAGGTCATCAAACATGGCATCCAGTGGGGATCAACTGATCAAGGATTCACAGCGAGGTTTAATTCAGGCAAAAGAGGCAACATGTGAGTGTAATTGCAGGACGCATTATTCCACTTATATAACAACAGATTTGAGGACAATCCAACATAGTGTTAAAACAAGCAACACAGTTAACATTCCTAAAGAAGCAACACTGATAGGTCGGGTTTATGTCCAGACTCCAGATACCAGGAAGTATATTACTCATATTCACCAAATACCTAAGAAGTTTCAATTCAGAACTTGTAATTAGTGAAACCAGTAATTCTCCCTCAGGAAAGGAATCAAAATCTGCAGCAGCTACCACACAGTCCCAAATGTACGAGGGAAAAGGGTCCCAACTTCAGTATTACATATTTTCTGAAACAAAAACGTGATTGGTAATAAGAATCTCTGAACTCGCAAGTCTTTTTTTTTGCCTTAGAACTTTGAAGAGAAACTGAGACTTTCTGAAGTCTTATTGAAACCTATGTTTCATTCCGGCGTTTGTATGAACTGAAGCTTCTGCTTCCCTGGTTGTTGAACTAACATCCAAATGAACAAGATCTATTGGAACACAGAAATTTCTCTACATAAACTTGACAAGGAAGCGAGGGAGAAAACCCATTAGGACCTGTGCCAAAGGGAATTGTGCCACAAATTTTGTTTTTTTTAACACAGATCAAAGGCACACGATGTTTTTATGATCCTAATAATAATCAGACAAAAGATCTCTGCCTACACATCACTGCAACCAACCAGAAGAACACAGAAGTCCTGATCAATCTCACAGGAGATGAGATGAATCCGCTAGAACCAGCTAGAAGCATCCTAATAAACAGCAAATTGATGTCCGGCCATCCCCAGAATTCAAGTTGGATTCGCCTGTGCGCCACCGAAAAGCCGCCGCTTTGCCTGCAGCCTTTGCCGCGCCCGCCTCGCCATCGTCGTGCACCTGGACGCGAGCAGCTCCGCGGCGGTCGGTATCAGCCGCGTGCCCTCGAACAGCGCGCTCCTCTGGTACTCCAGCACCCATGTCTCCGGCTCCAGCCGCACCGCCGCCGCGCTATGCCTTCGGTAGGCCCAGGAGCTGCCGTTGCTCGGCCGCACCGTCGGCCACACCCTCCCGTCGGACCACTGCAAGCGAATGCCAGAAGCAGGAGAGTTCAGCGACCCGATGTTACTTAGTCTGAGCAAAGAAGGGACTGGATCTTGGCGGTTTAATCACCTCGGTGACCTCGCCGGAGAGAAGGATGAGGTGCCGCGCCGAGAGCGCGGAAGGGAGGAGGCCGGAGGTGCGGAGAGGGCTCCCCCAGACGCTGATCTCCTCCGCCATGGACTTGTACACCGTGCAGCGCCAGTGGAAGACGCGCTGAACATTCTGCACAAACGGAGTACATTATTAAAGGATTCTGTCTTCGAACAAACCCAAGAACGTCAGGAGGCGCAAGAAGACAAGGACGGCAGGAATTGCGAACCTGATGGAATCGCCAGACGGAGTCTTGCGAGCTGCAGTTGGCTGCCCTCTCGCTGCCAACGAGCTGCCCAACCCTACGCTCCAGGACGCGGAGCTTGTGTTCCAGGCCGCCAGGCGCGAGTCGCGCCTCGGCCCCCACCCTCGCCACGGCCTCCGGCGCCAGCTTCGGTCCGAACCCCCTTGCCGCGGCCTCCGGGATGAGCCCCGTGTCCACCCAGAGCAGGAGCAAGAAGGCAAGAACCGTGGCCGCGTAGAGCACCCAGTCATGCGATCCGCCGCCGCCCTTGGCCACGCGGGGCCCGGCCTCCACCGCCGGCCCCAGCGGCCGCCTGGACTTGGCCGTGGACCGCATCGGCGGCGTCCACGGCGGCTCGGCCCCGCGGTCGCGGCAGAAGAGCGCGGGCCTCCGGTCCTTGGCGGCGGCGGCGCCCGCGAAGAACCGGCGCGCGGAGGCCGCCTCGGGCGCGCGGACCAGGTCCCGCGTGGCGTCGATGCTGGCGAGGCACATCTCGCAGGCGCAGTTGGCGTCCTTGCGGCACCCGGGGTAGTAGCAGCTGTCGCCCCCACGCGCCGCCCACGCCACGAAGGCGGACGGCGGCGTCCCGGTGGGGGCGGACGGCTGGGAGTTGGAGGAGCAGGAGGAGGCCGTGCTGGAGCCGCGCGACGCCGTGGGCGTGCCGGTGGTGGTGGCCGCCGGCCTCCTGGCCGCCGCCGGTGGGGATGGATCCATCTCGCTCCTCTCGTCGTCCATCGATTCGTCGGTCGGTTGGTTGGTGGGTTGGGAATTTGGGATCGGTGTTTATGCGGTGGCCCGAGAGGAGGCGGCGTGGGGTTCGAAATTTGAAGCGGCGGGCCGGCGCAACGGCATCTGCGAGCAACGGTCGACTCGGCCAGGCTTCCCTTCATTTCGTCGTGTCAGGCAAGCCACCAGATCTGGGGACGGAACTGGATAAACTCGCGTTGAATTGAATATGGTGGATTGGGGCCGCTGGATCGAGCATGTGATGCGGCCCAGCATCTGTTCTGGATCTTGTCCCAGTTAGATCTTGATCTCTTGGGTTTGTTGGCCGGCCGGGCCTTGAAGCCTGCACCAAGAATCGCAACGCGTTCCACGCACACGCTGTCCATCGACTTCCGGGGGCGCCGCTGCTCCGACCGGCTGCGACGGGCGCAACCGCAGCGTGCGCCGATCCGACGACGGTGCCACGGGGCCGCCACGGCCGACGAACGCGACAGGGCACACGCGCCCCGGCTCCGGTCGATCCGGGTGGCGGGGCACGGCCCGCCCCCTCAGCTCGCTCGTGTCGCGCGCGCGCACCCATCAGGCAAACGGCGGCGAAGCCAAATCGTGTGGCTAACCGCGGCGCCGGAGCGGAGCACGTCTCGGCTTGCCCTGGTCGTCGCGTCCCGACGCGCACGCGGCCAGAGCCATCCGCGTCGCGCGTCGCATGGCCAGAGCCTGAACCCTGAAACGACCCCCCGGCCTGCGTTTCCCGTCGCGCGCCGCGCCTCACGTCGCGTCGGACGGGATAGGAGGGTAGGGGGGCAGCGCCTGGCCCGCGCTGGCCGGCTTGCCGCGTCCCGCGACCTGCACGTGTACGTGGTGCTCCGGATGAGTTGGCCGCTGGTTGGTTCCTTGAACGAGAGGGTGACGCCGACCACGGCTTGTCGGACGGCCCAAACGCCCGGTATATCTTCCCGTTAGCTTTCCAAGCTTTTCTGCCCTACCAAACCGCCGGCTCCTAGGTTGTGTGCAAGTGTCAGCAGATAGCACCCCCGGGCTTTCCTATCTTTGGAGCGTCGGTTTGGTCGATCCATCACATTGGAAGCTTCTGCAATCCCCGTGTAAATTTATCTATCCGGCTAGCTAGCTTCTCAAACAAGCTAGCGTCTCTCTGTCGCTGTCAACGAGCTGAGGCACGCTGCTTCTTTTGCTGTGCCTGCGCATCACTTTGGACGGATAGGTCCTTTGCTGGGAAGGAAGCGGTGACTCACGGCCGGGACCGTCACCTGCTCACTGTCTCGAATAGCTCCATTCAGATGGTTATTCAGACAATCTGTTTCGTGTCACCGATTACAGGTGCCTGGGGCTTTTATGTAAGTGACGCCGATTACAGGAGTGTTTGTGAACGCTGCAGCTTCTTTGTCAAAATTAAAACATTGTAGTAGCGCTCGATGATGGATGCTATTGAGTTATCATTGGTCTGGAGCCGTCAAAAGCGTAGTGCGTGCACTTTCTCCAGGTTATTACGGGAAAGCATGCATGCCTCGAGTCTTCGGGATCAGACAGGCTTGCAGCACGCCCGTTCCCTTGGCTGATGGCCGGTGGCTGGAGTGGTTCGTGCTGAGAAAAAAACTGTTGACTGGCTGGTGACAGGTGATCGGTGCTGATTCGTTGTGAGAGAAAAATACTGCTGGCTGATGATGACGAACATGTTAGACCTCAAAATCCGCTCATACTTTTGGAAATCACCGCATAAGGTGCTTAATTGGATGAACGTAGACAGCACAGGAAAGATAACTATACAGTACAACTTTGTAGCAGGAGTAACCTCTACTGCCTAGGACCTCTCTTGTGGATGCAAGTGTTCAGTTTACTCGTATACGAAATGTCACACTCAATGATCTACTCGCTTGATGTTCCTATTATGTTCGATTTTTACACCTTCACTCCTTTCGGCTGCCGTTTATACTTAATTTCTGGCTCCGCCAGTGGGTCGGTGGCGTATGGTCAAATCCTGCACAAATCATAATCTACTGGCCATAATACTACAACTAGTTAATTAACAAAAAATAATCTCCATCAAGGTAGCGCTTGATGATGGATGCTATTGAGTTATCACTGGTGCTGGAGCCGTCAAAAGCGTAGTGCGTGCACTTTCTCCAGGTTATTACGGGAAAGCATGCATGCCTCGAGTCTTCAGGATCAGACAGGCTTGCAGCACACACAAGAATCCGCTCATACTTTTGGAAATCACCGCATCAAGGCGCTTGATTGGATGAACGTAGACAGCACAGGAAGGATAACTATACAACTTTGTAGCAGGAGTAACCTCTACTGCCTAAGACCTCTCTTGTGGATGCAAGTGTTCAGTTTACTCGTATACCTATTCGAAACGTCACATTCAATGATCTATTCGCTTGATGTTCGTATTCTGTTCGATTTTTGTACCTTCACTCCTTTCAGCTGCCGTCTGTATTTAATTTCTGGCTCCGCCAGTGGGTCGGTGGCGTATGGTCAAATCCTGCACAAATCATAATCTACTGGCCATAATACTACAACTAGTTAATTAACAAAAAATAATCTCCATCAAGGTATAAACTAGTCTTTTCAGATGTTCTTTTGGACACCACCAGGAATATTTCTCGAGAAAAGATGTGGCCACCTTTCTCTGTCTGACACTCTAACCCACAGCTATAGCCACGTGTAGGAAGAAGTTGCCACTCATAGCAGTGTTGTACGTGTAGTTTTTTTTTCAAACAAAGAAAAAAAAGGAGACGGCCAGCTGGGTGAGGACGGGTGTCATCGTGGACGGGTGGTGGTTGAGAGAACCGAGCTGAGGATAAACTTATGGGATCTCCAATTTATCACAAAAAAAAAGAGATTCAGGAGCAAAAATGAAAAGATTTGATCGCCTCCACAGTTCATGCCTGTCTCTATACGTCTCCGGGAACTTGGGAATATGGATCACCATTTTTCTGCATGTGCGTTGAGAGCGAGGACTCTGAAAACAACAGATGAAAACGGCGTGTTTGTTGGACCTGAGAAAGGCAAAGGCTGCGAGATGATCACCGAACACGATCTTTCTCAACGACAGGTTCTCGGGTGCCGACGAGCGCGGAAGAGATTCTGCTTCAAATCTTCAGGGATGATAGCAAGATTTGGCGAAGAAAGTCCACAGAAGAAACGAACCACACAAGTTGCAGTCGACGACGAGGAGGAAGGTGAGAACCGGTCATGGAGCGATAGAGACAGCTCCCGGAGCATCAACCCAACCATCCAAGCGCCGATCGGGGCCGTTGGAGCACGATCCAATGGCCGATCCGGGAGCTAGTTGGCAGGCTCAACTCAGGGTGTAAATGTAAATATAATCTGTTTGGGGGTAATTTCTTAAAAAAATATGCGGATGTTTCATTGCACCAGCAAGCAGGCCACCCGGTGGCGGAGGTGCTGACTGCTCAGCAGCTCAGGTGCAGTGCAAGCTGCCGCCGGCGATGGCATCGTCGCAGGAGAAGGCAGAGATGATCGAGGAGTTTAATCTAAGAAAGAAATAATCCAAGAACTACAAGCTCATTTGACACATCCGATTCGTATAAGCGATTCGATTGATCAAAGCCATAATCTCGAAGGCTTGATTGATCCTTGCATACATATATATATGTACAAACTGGTTCAAACTTCAAAACTTACATAGTAGAAGTCGTGTCGCAAACACCCGTGGCGGCGCTCGATCTAATGAAGAACGCTAGCAGCAGCGCCTAGCTACCTCGCAAGAGCCATTAAGCCAAGCACGACGTACGCCGCCGTCGATCCCGTGGCGCGGTGGCGATAGGAATTCAGAACCCGACGGACACCGGCGAAGCGCGGTGGTGCCCCCTCGGCGTCTGCGACGGGGACGCCGCCGCGGCCGCCGCCTTCTTCCATGACGCGGTGCGCAGCATCTGGCGCATGCCGTCGGCGACGCGCCCCGCCGGCCCGCCCCCGCCGCTCTTGAGCATGCGGCATATGGCCATGTGCGCGCGCACGGCCTCCTCCACGTCGGGCGCGGCGGCGCCGGCGCCGGCGCACTTGCCGGCCTCGTACTTGACGGCCTCCGAGCACAGCCCGCACAGCCACCTGCCCCCGAAGTAGGCCCGCACGCCGCCGATGTACTCGCCCGTGCACTCCTCCTCCAGCCCGCAGCACTCGCAGCTGACCGCCTCCACCTCCATGGCCACACGGCCGCAGCTCCGAGCTCCGATCCACAGGTGATTCAAACAGATTCAGGCTCCTGATCTGTTCCTGGACTGCAAGAGCTTCTGAATTTTTGTGATCCAAGACGCGAACTTGAGAACTTGGAGCAGGTCGATGTTCTTGCTTGTGAAGTGGAGCTAGCTATGCGTTGTGTGTGCTTCTCCCCGTGGATTGGGTTGGCGTGTTTATATGGTGTTTTGGGCAGGAGAGGGCGGCACTGCTACAGTACCTGACGCCGATGCTTGCATGTCACCTGTCGCTGTCCGGCGACCGGCGCAATTAACCGTATTGTTTTCGCCGGAAAAAGACCGGCTTTTTGGCACATGGAGGGTGCCATCTGATGATCAGATACTCCATTTACTCTTTCCTCTGCAGGTAGTACGTGCAGTACAGAGACGACACGGTGTCCTGACTGCAGCCTTCTCGGCTCGGCTCTGCCCTGAACAGCAGGGAACAAGGGAAAAAAACACCAAGACTGTTTCGGTACGCAATAGTCTATTGTCCACATGGATATATGATGATGTCAAAGATGAATTCTAGATAGCTTTTTGGTCAAAGTATGAGGAAATTATGTTGGTCTCTGCCCTTGTTCGTAGGAAAGGCAGGCCGCTGATGATATCTTCTACGGAGTACGCCGTTGTTAGCTTGTATCAAAGGGCATGTGGTGGTGGAAGTGGAATCTAGCTCATCAAATGCGCAAACTTTTCAAAAAGTTGGTGCGTGGATCGACTTGGCCTCGGAATTGATCAAGCATGCATGCAAATTAAAGTCTGCTGCAGCTGCAAAGAAACGTCATCGCCGGCAATACACCAGACCGAGTTATTGGTACTAATCCAGTATGGCGAACAAATGCTACCGAGTAGCTGGCATACGCATACCGCATAACACACTAGCACCTGTCACTGAAGGGCGGCACGGGCGGAAAAAGCCCATGGTCTACGGCTCGAGAAGTCGAGATGCAGCCAAGCCAATGCCTGATGCCCTGGATGTGCACGACGATGAGCAGCTGAATCATCAGCTACTACATACGGCGAGATGGGCACCATGTGTCTCTGACGACACTTGGCGGATGCTAATATATGCTATACACATGTACATGTACATCCGCTGCCTTTTCTCTTGGTTCATCGTATTGGTCTCGAGGCAGAAGAGAGATACGGATAGGATCGAGGGGACTCGTCCCATCGTACCAAAACCGACATGATCGATCCCTGCAGCGAGCGAGCGACATCCACTCGCCGTGTTCAGCGGCAATCGATCGATACGAGACGAGACATCGTATTTTCTCCCTGGTCGGCTCCATGCATCGTACCAGGGTGACAAGGCGACACACACTGACATGGCTCTACACGGATCGGACGACGCGGTGTTCATACGCTCGCCCCATATCTTCGAAGCTACGTACCTAGCGATCGGCATCGCTCCGGCCGCGTCGGTCGACGTGGGATATGCATCTCCGAGTACCCTCGACAAAGTTTATGGTGCCGGAGCTCACCGGTGACAGATGGCTGGCTTGGCCGAGAACTCGAAGTCCACGGTCCCGTCTCGTTTCGTCTCGTCATTCTCACGTACGCCCCCGGTTGCCACAGCACCCGGTAGCTGTTGATGATCTCGGCCCGTGTCGGGGCACGTCGCCGGCGCCGGGAGTTCCGTCGGGATATATGTGGGCTCTGGATCACACGGCGCACTGTACGTGAGCCCGAGCGTGACCAGTTGACATGCACTCCGCGACGCGCGCGAGGCCGCCAGCACGCCGCGTATGTACTCCACGTACACAAGACGTCCAGGCTCCGTCGACAAAAACTTGACACACACCTGTCTGGTCTAGTGGTGATTGGTGAACGGTGATCGCCTGAGACCCTGACCTGCCGGCCGTGGGCAACGCCTTCCCCGGAGGCCGCCTCGTGTCGTCTGTCACCTCGTGTGTATCCATCAGGTTATCCTGCACAGTTCCAGGAATCTGGTTTTTTTTTGTCACCAAACTGTATTTATAGTTACGGATCGGTTTCAGACTTTCAGGGATTCAGGTTTAATGCAAACCGTGGGCGTGGCTCACTGTCTTTTCTGTTCGGTTTATGTTTTGCATAGGGGCTGTCTCTGTTACAAGGACCGGACGCCAAGAGAAAAAAATGACGCATCGCTAAAACGAGGGCGCTATAGTTTGCTGCAAAACGAACTAGTAGATTATTACCAGATAAAATGTCCGTCTTACTCGTTTCGAAAACCATATGGAAATTGTTGCCAAATTTAGAGCATCTCTAAAAAATTAGCTAAAAAAACTAATCAAATTTATTGATTTAGCTACTCTCAAAAATAGATTTGACTAACAAATAACAGAGTAATTCAATAGATTACGTAAATATGGCTAGTGATGTAGACTAGCTAAAAATAGCTAGCGAATGATGTGGAATGGAGAGCCACTAAATTTGGAAGGTAATTTACAGAGTCAGTTGGAAACGTTTTTCTGTAACAATAGCTAAATTTAATTTTAGAAAACGATTTGGCTAGTCTCGATACTCTTACAACTGCATGTTTAATTTGGTCATCTCCAGATCGTTGAAAATCAAACGGACCATATGTACTTGGATTTGGATGCACTCCCAAGACGCAAGACGTTTTTTTTTGGGGAAAGAGATGCAAGACGTTTACTTAATACTTAGATATTTATAGTCATTAGTATTACGTTGCAATTTAACCAACAATTTTTGAATTATTATTTTTTCCAATTGAAATATTATATATATCGAAGGTATTCAAACATCAAACTGTCAATATACATGCTTTGGTATATTTATTTTCAAATATAAAATATATTTACATGCTATGGATCCTAATCGATTCTTATAGAGAATGAAAAAACATTTTTTAGTGAATATAGAAAAAGGGAAAAATAAAGAAGGACAAATCAGGCCCAAGACAAACAAGCCACTACTTTCGGCGTTTCGGGCTGCAGCTTGAGCCGGGCCGGGCTACAGCCCTCGAACCTACCGAGCACTCTCCTTCACGACACTGGCCTCTGGGCCCCACGAGCGAGCTTCCCGTAAACCCTAATCCCCCGAGTCCCTCCCCGCCTCCTCCATCTCGCGCTTGATTCGAATCCGAGCTTGCTACTGCTGCTGCTGCTGCAATGGAGGACACGGCTGTCGAAGAGGCCGAGGTGAGCGGAGTGGCGGAGTTCGCGCCGGCGCTCATCGCTGCCCACCCGCACGGCAACTCCGTCGCCGTCGCCGTCGGGCCCGAGCTCCGCGTGTTCGATCTTAAGTAAGTACCCTTTTCGCTTCTATCGCCGCTTCCTAGCTAGTCCTGATCCTCGTATGTAGAAAGAGTTCGTGTTCTGATTACACTATTGGTAGATTTTGGTGGAGGTTCGGTGGTAGTGCGTTCTTTGAACCGAGCCTAACTGCTCATCGTGCAGTTGTAATCTCCTGTAACTTTGATTCGTATGGGGAAGAATGAAGGGACTTAAAAACAATGCTATTGTTGTCATTGAGGTGGTGTAAATTGTTGTCAATGAAATTCGCAGCTCCTGAATGCTTAGTTTTGTACTGCCCAGTTCACATGTCCCAGTGAGAAGTGGAGACTTATCTTTGCATTTCACTTGGTGGAATGTGCGACTTAATATTTTTTTTTTGCATCCAGGGCTGGTTCTCCAGTTTCGTTGGCAGATGATTGTGGTGGTCGTTCTCATTCAGACGCTATAAGAGCTATTTGCTTTAGTGTGAGTGGTGCTTTATTCGCATCTGCTGGCGATGACAAAATGGTGAAGGTTTGGAAGACTGATTCGTGGCATTGCATCCGGACTATGTAAGTGCCACACTTTGTTGTTCTGTTCTCAATGTGACTAACATAATTGGCACTGAGATAATGGGGCTTTAAGTTGCAGTATCCATAGTCTATGTATCGTTCCATTGTAATAATTATATTTTTGTAACTGACATTATTTAACTGGAGAAGCCCTATATTAGCCGCTTGTTATGTTAATTCTGTTATGAAATTTCATTATATTAGTTCTTTCTACAAAATTTCACGCTTTTGAGTATGTAATTTTGATAAGAATTTGGTGCAATGTTTTCACTTGCAGAACTTCGGAGAAGAGGGTCAGTGCAGTTGCTATTAGCAACAATGACCTGTATGTAACTTTTGCAGATAAATTTGGTGTGGTTTGGTTAGTCACTTTGGGGGAAGATGGTGCAGAGCAGGTTTCAGTTGATAACAAACCTGTGTCGATTCTTGGTCACTATTGTAGTATCATCACTAGTATGGTATGAACAAGTTCTAAAATTCTATATTACCTGTCCTATATATTTTTATTTCCTAGTAATGAATGTGTAGTCCTGTTAACAAGCTCACAAAGTATGCTACACTTCAGTTCCTCCCTCATGTCTTGTATAATTAACCACGCTTACTTCATTTGCTTGGAATTACAGAAGTTTTCGCCAGACGGACGGTTCATTGCTACTGCAGATAGGGACTTCAAAATACGAGTATGACTTCTCTTCTTTGCACTGATGCATCGATGGAGCATAATTTTAGATTTATTCTCTTATTGTCTTGCAATTAATTTTGTAGGTCACATTATTCCCAAAGAATCCTCTAAAAGGGGCCCATGAAATTCAGAGCTTTTGCCTTGGACATACAGAGTATGTTCGGTGTAGAATGCCATTCTTTACAGTTTTATTGTGTTTTTAGGTTCTTTTAGTATCTATAGGAATTTGAGTTTGTTGGTCACGATTCTGATGGTAGAAATATGGTTGTGATTCTTCTTGCAGCTTTGTGTCATGCATTGCCTTCACAAACATGTCAGAAAATCATAGCTTTCTTATATCAGGAGGAGGTGATTCAACTGTGGGTACACAGTCGTTTTAGTATATTGACATGTACTTTCATCCCAACAAGTCCTAATGTTGTTTCACCTGGTAAAGGTTCGCCTGTGGGACTACATAAATGGATGCCTCCTTGATACATGCCAAGTCAGAGACAAGGTAACATTCTTGAAGATATTTCTTTGCATCTTTCGTGGAAAGAACATTCATATATAATCTTTCTGTTGTCAGTTTTCAACATTATTCAAATTACTTTTGTATATAACAGTTCTTAGAACTACTTGCAGATGGGAGAGCTCTTAGAACTAAACGAAACAGATGATAGCAGTTTAGCCATCGCAGATATATGTCCAAGTAATGATGGCTCATTGGTTGCTGTAGCTGTTCAAAGGTAAGCTTGACTTGTGGGGTGGTACTTCCCATAGAAAGTGATGTATATATTATGTTCTAACATGGTGATCTTTTTTTCACACTGCAGTTTCAATGGCGTAATGCTTTTAGCATGTGATCTAGTTGGAAAGAAGTTATCTTTCTTAAAGGTATGTGTATGCCAATTGGTAGACAAATTTGTGGCCTTCGAGATAACTTTTACATGACCTAGGTTTTGGTTATAACAAGATTTACCATTAACACGGTTAATGCTGGTCTGTGGTTAGTAGCTGATTCCCATTACTTTCTAGGTTCAAGAAGTTTTTTTGTGTGCCAGTTTTTACCTGATTCCGTTGTACTTACTTTACTGATCAAGAAGCCTGGTATGTAGTTATAATGACGGGTATGCAAATATGCCAGTTTTATCTTACCAGCAGTAGATTATCTTACTCGATACGGTAACCTATTGTAAAGCTCAGGTAAACATTGGGTATTTGAGGGGCTCAATTGTGGTAGAACTCTTTCATGTCTCAATTGTTGTATATAATTGCTTACTGTGTACCCCATTGATGAGCCGATGCACCTTATCTAATTGCAGGTGATCACAATGGAAAATAGCTATATTCCTACTAGCTTAGCATCCAGCTTCTCATCAGAACTCCTATGGACTGTAATGGGTGCATCAAACATGCCCAACCAGGCTTCCTCCCAGCTATTAACTCGTTTAAGGGTCATTCCCTGCTTCCAAAAGGATCTGCTATCTTCCGATAACGGTCCTGCAATCCTTGAAGACACCAAAGTACCGCACGGTGAGAAGCTCCTTTTGGCACTGCAAGGAAGCCTCGACGTTGCAAAGCAAGAAGAAGTGTTAGCTTCAGTGCTGGCCGCGCCGAAGGTTTCAATGCACAAGATGCTGGTGAAGAAGCACTACTCAGAAGAGAGAAGGGAGCAGCGGAAAAGAGGCAGGAACGACAAGAAGATCAAGAACTAGCTCAATCTCTGGTTCCAAGCCTCAACAACACAATAGAAGAGTTCCTTGTTACCGTGCTGTAACACTACTAGTTTGATGAAATGCAGGAATTGTGTTAACAACTGTAAGAGTAAATTTGCCAGTCGCATTCTTATGAGGTACTGTACTAGCATAAGTGCATAACAGTAATTCATGCTGGTCACCAGTACAATTGCTGCAGTTTTCGTGTCTCCTTGTCTTGGATCTGCTGTGGCCTGTGTGGCTTCAAATGTTACCCAAGCCAATAATTGCATGAATTATCGTGTAATAATGTCAGGAGATGGTTTCCGCAAGGAATCAAATTGCGGCTGATTGAGGTGATGACTTCACTTCACCCTCCATCCCGTCTGGATGACCCGTGCAAAGGCAGGAAGCGGCCGACTTGGAAGAAGCAAAGCAACGGACGAGGACGTGAAACGGATAATTGATACTTTCCTATTAAGGTTTTTCATTTTGCAATTGATGTTAGCTATTTTGGGTTATGGCAACATTGTTGCAAAAATAGCTAACAGACAAATGGCATTTTCGTTGCCAGTGGTAAAATAATAGACAAAAATGAAAGCAACAATGAAAGGAAGTGACCCTTCAGAAATATATGAAGTTTATAAAATTAGCATACACATTCTTGTCAGTATGAAGCTTTGGAGTTCCAGATTGGCAGTGAGATTGGTTAAAACAAAAATACACATTCTCATCAAAGTTTACATCCACATGCAAAATGTTAGAAGTTTACAATTTTTATTTTCTACTTAAAAACAACGAGCAGCAGTAGAAGTTCAAAAAAATTTCTTTTTCTTACACCGCAGTGCATCATTACTCTCTAGATGTTCATGGTCTATGATTTTTTTTTCTCGAACACGGTTCATGGTCAATGAATTTGTATATACTGTCCCTTCATACATCGTAGTCCAAAAGTAGAAGTTTACAAACTTCATTTTCTACTTAAAAGAACTGTACAGTGGTATAAGTTTATATATTTGAGTTTTTACATTGCAGTGTATTATTACTCTCAAATGTTAAGGTCGATGAATTTATTTGTACTCTCATCTTATATTGACACAGTTTCCATTTGATAATTTTCAGTATCTTATTATGCATGCTTCCATTATAGGTGGATCATCTGGACTGTGGTGGCGCACTTGGTCTCCCGTGGAGTCTCAAGTCTCAACCACGGGCATGAGTGATGTGGTTGCCAAAGGGTACGTGTGTCTGACCTACTTGCAACAATCCTGATTGGAATGTGTGCTGAAGTTGGGATATGGAGGCTGCTTAAAGGATGTTTGATGAAATATTTGTGGTGCAATTGACTATGCTACCAACCTAGGTTAAGCTGCTTCGGTTTTGATTTGAGAATAATATTGTTTATATGGTGAATGCAGCAGCAATGTGAGTTTTTGCATGATACAATTGTTTAGACTTAGAGGTCCTTCCGTAGTTATTGACATGATTATCATGCATGATCCAACTTGAGCATTGTAGCTCTTGACTTAATTCCTTTCTTTTTGTTTCAGGGTGCGGCATTTTTTAACAAGACTACCATATATGAAGGACACATAGATTTGTGATCTTTAGTTTGTAAAAACATGACTTAGTATTTTAGAAAATTACGTTGTATATGGGATATATTATATCAACTAATGACCGACGCCGTACCTGTTTGGATGTCGTGTATCTGGATTTTTTTAATGCTTGTTTGGTATCCTATTGGGAAGCATTGTTAGTCTGGCATTCCTTTTGATCTATGGAAGGAGCAAAATTGCTGCGATTGTAAGTGAAGGAACTATTCAAAATTGCCGTGATTTCGGGTGAAGGAACTATCTACAACCGAGTGGAGCTCTGCCACACGAGCTATAGGCGGGATGTTTAATTTTTTTTGCCATCGTTACGAACGGCCACTCTTCGAATGTCACTTTTAGAATTGCTCTAACATATTTGCCATCAGAGAGAGGAGAATTCTTACATTTTTACTAAAATCGCTTACGTGGCATGACATGTTTGCTCATCAGTGTGGACAGTCCACGCGAAATGTCCTTTTTACCCCTGCTAATTCACTACTGCTACCTTCCTCGCACTATGACACATGAGACCCACTTGTCATCACTAACTTCTGGAGCGTGGCGTCATCTCTGGATCTGAGACGAAGCCGGACGCCACACGCCAGCGCCAGCGCGAGCGGCACCAGGACGGTGAAGACGACGTGAGTGGCGCCGACGTCGGAGTGGTGTGCAGACGACGACGACGGCGCCCATGACCACGGCCCTGGCGCGGCGGCGGTGAGGAGGATATCGAGCATGAGGCGCTCCCCCATGGCGCAGTGGGCGAGGTTGGCGCTGGCGAAGTAGGCCGGGCCAGCGGCGTCGACGACAAAGAGCGTGGTGCCTTCGCGCGGCGCCGCGCCGGGGACGGTCTTCGCCGCGCCGGGGACTAGCGAGAGGATTAAATAAGGGAACGAGACAGTGAGGGGATCGGGGGAGCATCGTCGGGCGTGACCTCAACGGGGATCGAACCGGCGGCCGGAGCACGGGAGCTTACTGGTTCTCCGACGATTGGAGCATGGGGAGCCGAGCTCCATGAGGTGGTCGCTGCTGGAGCACCAGAAACTCGAACGTCATGCCGTCCACCTCCTTCGCCAGCCACAAGACCTTACATAGCAGTAGGTTAGGGATGAAAAGTGGGTCCCGTGTGTCATAGAGCGAGGAAGGCTGCAGTAGTGAATTAGCAGGGGTAAAAAGGACATTTCGCGTGGACTGTCCACGCTGGCCAGCAGACATGTCATGCCATGCAAGCAATTTTGGTAAAAATGTAAGAATTCTCCTCTCTCCGATGGAAAATATGTTAAAGCAATTCTAAAAGTGGCATTTGAAGAGTGGCCGTTCGTAACGATGGCAAAATATTAAATATCCCGCTGGATTGGGGCAGAGAGCCGGGCCAACGATAGTCATCCATCAAGATGAAGGAGCAGGCAGCGCACTGAATTGCCGTGCCGCCGCCGCCACCGCGCCCTCGCTGTCTCTCCCACCGCGAGACGCGAATTTCTACCTAGAGGTCGACGACACGGCTCCGATCCAGACTCTTGGAGGGACGGAATGGCCGGGCCGTCTTCGTTCTGGCCCAGACCAACCGAACGGCCATTTCAGTTCAGATCTGGTCTGACTCCAAACCAGGCCCGATCGAACCGATCGAAACGGGCCGCGTTCCGGGCCATTCTGGCCAAACCAAACGAGTCCTGAACGGGACTGATTGCCTCTCTATTTTTTTTGAGGGGTGCCTCTCTGTTTGTCGCGATCTCAGCAGGCTGATGCCCGGGTTCATCCAATAAAGAGAGGGATGACATGATCCGGGCCCCGTTATCTCCATCCCGAGCTCTGTCGCCGACGTGACGCCGGTGAGGACAAGGGTTTCTGTTTCTCTTTGCTTTTGCGAAAGCTCCGGTGACGTGTCCGATGGCTTGGCCGAGCTGGATCGAACGGCCACCGCACATGCAATGTTCGCCGTGGCAAGGCGAATACTTTTGTTTTCGCGGCCCCTCCCTACGCTTGATCGGCATAGATCGTCCAAATATTTCCAGAGAATTTGGAATCAAACAACACAATTAGTTACGTTTCCGGATGGTTCGAAATTCTTGTGTTCCAAACAGACGGTGAGAACCTCTTATGTAGCATTGTTGGTTGGATTAATTTCTCCCATGTCATTATAATTTTTAAAAATTAGAAAAATACCACTGTCAGTGACTGAGGTAGCTCACCTGTCATTGACACACCGATGATATATTTTCAAACTGTGAAAATTATAATGACATGGATCTAACTGGTCCTTGTTGGTTCATGGACAAAACACGAGTAAACAAATGGGGGGACTAGGAATTGATTCTCGGCCCGATTGAAAAGGGCTAAACAAGGCAAGTTTGGGAACATATTCTAGACCTAAAATCCTTATCCACTGAGGCGAGAGATGCAAAGGCAGGCACGGTTGGTCAGATAGATTAGAGTTCTCCGCAAGAAAGTTAAATTCGCCCGGTCAACACCATCATGGTGGTGGCTGCCTTTGTGTTCTTTCTCCCCTTGCAGTTGCAGATGCAATCTTCCACTGACTGCAGCATGGAGCTAGCTCATTCGCCCGTTCTCCAAAGTCCAAAGGCCGAAACAAAGTTATCTTGTTTGGTCCAGTTGATGTTCAGCAGCCCCTGCAAACTTGCGGCAGTGTCGTGTGTGATCACAGAAGCTACGTGCCAGGTTTTCCATTGGTTCCCAACCTTCTGATATGATTGGTCCTTCTCCTTCAACAAAAATGACACTGCAGCTTGGATGTGAGTAACTCGATCGTGCTGCGCCTCGTCTCGTCCAATCCAGAGAGAGACGAGGGAGAGTATTTTGCGTGACAAGGGGACGAAAATTTGAACTCATCCGTGCTAGGATGACAAGGGAAGTTCAGTTGGTACTTCAGTCCAAACCGGATAAGAACAAACATGAAATATCTGACGAACATGAGCTCTTTTATGATATCTTATATCACTAATGGGTGGTATACGGTATACTCACGAACGGTACGTGGCCAAAACGTCTAGCACCCTTCCATGATAATTCCAAACCGACTTCACCGTGGAAATTTGACTACCCGGCGACCCTGCTGGGACCGAACGCCTTGCGTTGGCAGCAACTTCACAGGCGGCAATGGGTTTGCTTGTTTGTTTGTTTTTTCACCTCGACAGCTCCACATGAAGCTTCCATGGGGCAGCTAAGCTTCATGGGGGCAACACTGCTACCAGCACTGTGTAGCCTTGGTCTCTTCTCAGCTTTGATCTGATGCTCTCTATCTTTCGTAGTTTTCTGCGCTTTGAGCTGTGGGGGGGGGGGGGGGGGGGGGGGGGGGGGGGGCTTCTCGCTGAAGGCGAAAGGGAGGGGCAAGCACGCGTGCCGGATCCGTTTCACTGACCCCAGCGACACTGTGACAGCAACTGCCTCTGCCTGGTCTTTTTACCTTTCTACCACAACATTTGAGGCCACAGAAAGTCAGAAACCGCAGGCTTTACGACGGGGCATGGAGTTAATCAAGGGCTTTGCCCAGTTGCTTTCTTAACGACTTTGTTTGCAATGAGACATGTCCAATCACCGCACTGTTGCAGCATGTGGAGTTGCAACGGCAACGGCAATGGCAAGCATCATGTTACGCATGGTGCATCTGGTAGTTTTAGTTTTCCGTCACTGGGTTTGGGTCGGGAGTTGCACCTATTTTCAGAGGGAAACAGTTGTGAAATGCATCGGTCAGGACTCAGGAGGGCATGCAGGGTTAGGTATCCCTCCCTTTCATTTCATCCTTTGGGCAATGTCAATGGATAAGAAATAAAGGCACATACCTGGATTGCCCTCTAGAACCCTAGCCAAGGAAAAAAAATCTATTCGGAGAGGGAGAGAGACGGTTAACTGTTTATACAATGATAAAAGGGGTTCATGTGTGATGATGGCATGGGGTTGGTTGGGTTGTTAATTTGGAACAAGTACCACAGGAGACACGGCAGTTCTTTTTTACACCAGCCATTCTTTTTTCTAAAAACACACACGCCTGCCATTATCTCTACCCATGACACTCTAGCACTTTTCGTTTGTTCGTGGTAAACGTTGTCCTACTATGACCTAACTAGGCTCAAAAGATTCGTCTCATCGTGTACATCAAAACTATGCAATTAGTTTTTTTATGTACTCACGTTTAGTGTTATATGCATGCGTCATTTGCTATATTTAATGTTTCGATGTGATGTCGATGTCATTTGCTATACTGCCATTCCATCGTCGCCCACAAGCTTTTGCCTGACGGCTGTATCAGGACAAGTGCTGAACGTTTTCACTGCCTTCCAATTCCATTGACCTAAGCAGAAGCTTCCACCAATGGCTATCTCGTTCGTCAATCGTCATGCATATACGGTAGCCACACCACACTGTTACTGTGTAGCAGAGCAAATACCAGAGCCGGAATAAGTCAGATTCCATGACACATCAGATGATTTTGGCGTGTCAACGAGTGTTTAGTCATAGAAAATCTTGAGCCAGTGTCAACTGCTACGTACTGCTCCTGAATCCTGAAATATTTTTTCTTTCGCGATTCTGAAACAAAAAAATAATCGTACGCCGATCCCTTTCTTCTCGATCACGAGCTTGTCGCCGTGCGAAACAAAAACTCAAAAAAAAAATATTGCTGCGAAGAAATCGCAGCTGATGCTTCAAGTCGTCCTGTCACTCACTTGTCAAGCATCCAAACCAAATACCAAACAAAAAAATTGAACAAATAATTAATCACACGGTTTGATTGGCCAGTGTCAGCTCAGCTCTAATGATTGGCTACGGCGAGCAGCTTTGTGAGGCACCGTGGATCGAAGGCATGGGCGAGAGCGGCGTGCAGGGGGTGCAATCATAGTGGCACGGCATGGAGAAAATTCCATCGCGGTAATGGTGCTTTGTCTGGTCGAACTGGTAACAATTCACAAGGTTTGCAATGCTGTTTTCTTCCAAAACTCCTTTTGTGTGGATTTTGAAGATCAATCTCTCGAAAGCCCAAGATTTGGAATATACTATGTTAATACAAGAAAATTATAAAAATATAAAAAAATACATTAAGGAATTAGGGGGTAAAACGGATTTAACATGTCTGGACAAACATTCGATGATAAGATTTTCGCAGTCTAAATGCGCACTTATTCTCCATATGATTTTTCGTACTGATTATGGTTTCCTGCGGATCTTGAAAAGTGATTATACCATTTGAAAACTGTGGCATCTTTCAAAATACCATAGCCACAATGTAATGTAAATTCGCAGCCACATATCATATTGATATTTTCCTCTAATATCATTTTGCAACCCTCCCCTTTTATTGGGGGTAGTTGTCAACAGTTCTGTTATTAGAGCAGGAGGGGCCATCAGATCTTATTGAATTGGACCCTGATTTATCCGCACAGAACAAGATGCTGTCACAAAGAAATATTCCCCGGATTTATTTAGTCTTCCTCCCAAGTTACTGTCTTATCTCTTATGCCTGCCTCTGTCCCACACTCTTTGCAACGCCATTAGCCCCCAAATTAGGTAGGGTCAAACCGCTCATGATGCTGCCATTTCTGTCATTGTAATGGGGGGCGTGGCAGGTGAACACTGGCGATGCCTACCGCAGCACGCATTTGTGTGGGGGCTGTGCAAGTGTGCAGTGCGATGCAGAAAAGGGGATGCGAACAAACGCAACGCAAGGGCGTACGCGCATCTCGTTGTCTCGTCTCGGTGGTGGACAAACGGACCAAACAGTTTCAAATGAATACTCATCATCGTGTATTCTGTTTGGAGAAAAATATAGAGCTTTGGATAAACCTTTGGATATCTCAAAATGATTTTACAGTATTATTAGACCCTTTTACTTCCGAACAGAGGGGTTATTTGAGAGACTTCAGTTAAATTCATTTGTTTAGACACTTTTCAAAAATCTCATACTCTAAGGTTCTTTCTTTACTGACAGTCTAACAATGCTATTCCCTTGGACATACATCAAAAAGCGATTTCACCAGTTGCATGATCTACCTACTTACGTATTTATCTGTGCTACTGTACTCATCTTTCAAGAAAAAGGTGAGGTATTCGGTTATTCCCTTCAAGAAAAAGACGATTCGGCTGGGCTCAATGATTGGATCATCTGTTCAGCAGGACGACAAGATCGTGCTGCGCCTGCCAAGCACTGGTCGACAGCAAATCTACCCTCCCTGCCCTGCCGTGTTGCTGCTGTGCTCCGCTCCAACGGCGGCGGAATCTACCGCCGTGCGCCAGCGGACGGTAACACACAGCACAAGGAGCTCCCCGCGTCGCGAGCTGCGAGGGAGGGCGGAGAAAGAGATGGACAGTGATGAAGATAAGGACATGCCCTTTGGAAGCGCGCACACACACAAACCAACAATGACATCACAGGGAGCACAGGGGAAGAGAGAGCCCTCTTTAAGATCACCACACTCTCCCAACCCCCTCTCCTCATCGCCCTCTCTCTTCTCTCTCGCTCTGCATTGTGTCACTCCTAGAGAGTAGAGGCTAGGCTGTCTGTAGCTAGGTAAGTAGCAAAATTGAGGTATTAAATTCTTGCTTGAGGTGCAGCGAAGACACAGCTGCGAGCAAGCTGAACCGTGAGGTGCCTTGAGGTGAGGGTCTTGCCAAGGCTTGCGAGGTCCCATTTTGCTTCTCCCCCTGAGCTTGCTGTTGCGTTTGAGTGCACCTTTGGGGCTTGTGATTGGCCTCGCGCTCCGTACTTAAAAGCTCACGGTCTCGTCCATGGCGTTGGGGCTTGCAAGACTTGCTGGTTCCTGCTAGCTGCTGCTGATTCTGCTTGTTCACCGGACTTAAGGTAGAATCGAGATCAGTCTGTGAATTCGTTAAAAATCGCTTCTTTCTCAGAGAATCTGATCAGTTCAGTTCAGCTCCAGAAACGAACATCATCGCAAACTGACACTTGTTTCGTGCTGCTGTCTCTTCGTGCAGAGTGTTGTGCAGTTGCTATTGGTCCAGTGTTCCTGGCATGTTCTTAAGATCGAAGATCCAGGAGATGATCCTGAGAAGGAGGTCCAGGTCGATGAACAGCAGCGCCGGCGCGCAGCGGAGCCACGCCCCCGATCAGCTCGCGAGCTCCTCGACGGTTCCGTGCGATGGCGACAGCGCCGGCGCCGGCGCCGGCGGCAGCAAGAGTGCCACTGCGCGTGCCCTGTTCGCCTCGCCGAGGCTGTTGCACTCTTCCTCCCTGCCCACCGGCACCGTCTTCGCCAAGAGCCCGGCGCCGGACGCCGAGTCCGAGACGGCCTTCTCCATGAGCCCGACCTCCGTGCTCGACGCGGCGTCGTCCTTCACGTCCGGCTCCGATGCCGCCGTCAGCAACAGCAAGCGCCGGCCATGGCGCGACAGCGCCCTGCACGGCCTCGCGGACGCGCTTGACTGCGCCGACCAGCAGCAGCAGGAGCGGATCGTCCTCGCCGCGACGTCGCCGTCGCTTCTGGTCAGGTCGTGCTCCCTGGACCGCCGCGTCGAGTTCGGCGTCAAGAACAAGAGCTCGTGGCTGCCCCTCCGCGCCAGCAGCGGCCGCGAGGCCACGTCGCCGGCGCCGGCGCCGGCCGATCCGTGGGAGATGGAGCCGTCGTCGGAGGACTACACGTGCGTCATCTCCCGCGGGCCGAACCCCAGGACGGTGCACATCTTCGGCGACCGCGTCGTGGAGGCCGGCGCCGTGGCGGAGACCTCGCCGCGGCCGATCAATCTGCCGGCGCGCGGCGACAGGGGATTCTTTAGCCTGTGAACGATCGATGCGTGCGTAGCCTGATGCCTAGGTAAAGAAATTGAGCCTGCAGAGTGGTATTATTAAGTTCAGCCTTGATGTTGCTGTATTGTATTGGTTGTTCTTCAGTCTGATCAGATGATCATAGATGTTTTGTTGATCAGATGATGTACTAGACGTTTTGTTCAGGTTGAGCTGAAGCTGTCATATAAAATTTGAGTGGATTTCATCATGTTGCTACTAGAGAAACTTGTAAATTCTCAACCTGAAAATTAGTTCATGATAGCTGAACTACCATGTGATAAATTTCACCTCTAAACTACTCAAGAATCCCGAGCTCCTGATTTCTGAACTTAGTTTGTGTCTGCAAACAGCACAGGCAGATCAACCCTGACTGAACACAGAGCTTCAGAACACTTCCAAACTCTGACAGCAATTCAGAACCTCTTTCCAATTCTGACAAAAACTCCAGATCATTCCCCAACTAATCCAGCACTAAATTCTCCATATGAAACTACACTCTAGGCTCAAGAGCATGCCATGAGGCAGAGCGAGTCTCCAATCATTGATGGGTTTCTTGCGGCATTAACCCATGGAGACGACCTCAATGATTGGTGTCTCTTGTGGCCAAGCCCTGCCTGCTCTGCCCTGCTCGCCCAGACCAGACGATCGATCAGCCGGGCCCGTGGGCCGTAGGCGCCCACTTGAACGGTGCCTCGTCGCCGTCGAGGGCCCCCGCCCGGGCAAGCGGCTGCAGCTGATCCCCGTGGATCCGAGTCGCTGACCGGTGGGGCCAGGCTCCCCCCATGCTGCTTCGCCATTTGATCTCATCTGATCGCCGAGAGTGTTTCAGTTTCTCTGTCAAGCTTCCTTTCCGTGACGGCGACCGGTCTGAAATCGACGCCCATTTCCTTTTTTTTTTCTGGCGACTGTTACGTACCATGCTGTCAGCAGAATAGCTGGTGGCCTGCTGTGACGGGCGTTGCCTGAGCATTGAAAACCTCTCTCTTTCTTTCTTGCAGGTCATCATATTCGTGATGATGAATCGATGATGATGAGCCTGGCCACCAATGCATTTTTTAATGAATTTTAGCTTCGGCTGTGCTGTGAAATTATTTGTAAAATAGATTGGCTAGATTAGTAGTAGTACCTTTACAGGGGTGGTGACTAGGCGATGGAGTTGTTTTCTTGATCTTTATTACTGGGGAAAAGGATAATCAAGCTGTGGTAAAATCCATCACAAATTCACAAAATATTTGTCACTGTCATGCACTGCTGTAAAGCTTTGAAAGTATGAATATGCAGTTGTTCTTTACGTGCTCTACTGAAATTTTTCTCTCGTTTCTTTTTTTTGGTCTTGTTGTAATTTTGGAGTTTGGAATATAGCTCGTGCTGCGAAATTGATGTCGTACACACAAAACATGTACAAACCAATCTGCGCTATGCACGTCCAGGCCCAGTACACGGTGCACTACAGATTTGACCGGCTTCATGGCCTCCCGTCTCCACAACACAGGCCTTGTTGTTTAGATCCCAAATTCAACCCTTAAATTCCACTATGCAAAAAGAAGATTTCCATCACATCAAAATATCGACACAAAAAGAACAAGTACAGGTGGCTTAATTGATCTCTCCTGCATCAGGTGCAAAACTACAGACTAAACTTCTTTGGAGAAAGCTACGAGCAAATGACACCTGATTTTCACTCCTCTCCACAAAGAAAAAAACAAAACAAAATAAGTGCAAATGAATGGTTTGCTGCAGATGTCTTTAACACCCTGATTTCTCCAGAAAGTTAAGAACTATCAGGTTTTACCATATATCATCCCACACAAGTCCAGAATATCTCAACTCAACAGAATAGTGGAAAGGGTCATAATTTAACAAGTTGAAGCAAAATTAGTGAAAAAAACATATTCAAAGTGGTTTGGAGAAACCATTCCTATATCAATTTAATGTCATTTTCCTCGATGTTGGATGATGTATGCTCAGCTGTCTGGTGGTTCATAAATTTAACATTAAAATAACACCAAATTGAAGCAGCAATAGCAAGAAATTTCTGCCATCAAAGCATTGTAAGCCATTCCATGGATGGTGAATTGAAGTAGTTGCTGTGATGAACTGTCAATTTTGATATTTACAACATTCAGAAACCAGCTAATTCATTCACATGAAAACTAGTGTTACAAAGATGAGCGCAAATATTAGCATACTGAAGCAAAACCCTCCAGATCATGGATTGGATCATTAACGAAATTGTAGATCTCTCAAGACCAGATATAAATATGATTTCTGTCCGAGGTGGCAAGGGGTCCTAGCCCACACCATGCACTTGCAAGAACTGGTGAAGAATGACTCTCTAGGATGGTGGGCGTTTCATTCTTCAATCTTGACCATATGTAAACAGATCCATCAGAAGAACCAGCAGCAATGCAATTTTCATCAGGGCTTATACAAGGTTTGCCCCAGCTGCCCACCACTCTGTTACCTGTGGCCCTGAATGTTCCACAAACCTCCAATGTTCTAACATCAAAAAGGTTGTGCACGTTATCTCTCCCACTTGTAAGAATAAAATTTTTGCTCCGTGACACGCAGACCGAGGTGACATCAAGATGAGCAGCTATCTGTGTAGTGCATTTCCCACTACGGGTGTCCCATAGCCGAAGATTTCCATCCCTATGACCCGAACAAATCATGTCACCATCAATGAAAGCTAATGAGTTGGGGTTGCTCGCTGACATTATGGTGCTTTTGCAGAAACCTGTCTGGAGATCCCAAATCTTGATAGTACGATCGTTGGATGAACTAGCAACAATAAAGCTCTTCACCCAGCTTGCATCAACAGAAGAGACATTTTTTGTGTGACCAGTCAGAGTGTGACGAGGACGCCCCCCATTGACTTCCCACACAAACAGCTTATTGGAGCTACAGGCAGCAACCACAAACTTGTTATCATTGGTCACGGCAAGATCATTAACAGAGCCCAAGACACCATGTAGAGTGGAGGTCAGGGCACCAGTATAAGCACCCCATATCTTAACAGTTTGATCCTGACCTCCACTAATTAGCTTATCTGAGTTATGCTCAAACATCAAAGATCCACATCCACCATCATGAGCACGAATAGTGATTGTACATGTTGATGGGATCGGTGTATCCATATAACCAGCTTCAGAACGCCGTATAATGCCATCAGCTTCTTGCTGTGCATTGTGTTGTATACCACCAACTCCAGCTGTCTTTAGCTTTAGAACCATCTCCTCATACATTGCATTGGCCTAGACAATTATTTTACAACCGTCAAACTTATATGCATGCTAATGCTATGGGTACAGTTTTAGATAAATAAGGGAAGATACTTCAAAACTGCTGTAAGATCACTTTTAAGGATGACGCTTTGGCAGTGAACACAAAATTATAGAATAAACTAAAAAAACTACCGAGAGAAACACTGTAGTGTGCTTGCAGCATTATGGTATGGTAAGCATGCTTGTTTTGATATATCTCAGATTCTCAATTGATTATTACAGGATCATTGCAACTATGTTAAAGGAATACATATTGTATAGGTAAAAGGAATCTCCCTACCATATCAGTGCCAGTTACTCAGTAGGCAAGCCACAATCATAATGCTTGAACAATCCCATATTTCAGATATCGCACATTAGAACCATGCAATTTTAGCAACAAAAGGAAAATAAGTTACCTCGTTGAGCCTCTCTGCGTCCTTCATCTTCTCTAGCATCCATCGATCAATCAGACCCTGGTTCTCATCCTCTGCAGCTTTAAGTTTCGTTAATGCCTGTTCAAGTTCGGCTTTAATTGTCTGGTGCTCTTGAATAAGAAGATCTAAGGCTTTTGTTTTCTCGTCAAGTGACTGCTTTAGCTGCACATTCTCTTCGCTGCAAAAAAGCTTTGCACAAGGCTGAGTGCCATGTTCTCCACAACTGTGAGCAAGCTTAACAAAAATAAATCACATTTAATACCTTGTCTTCTCAAGTTCAGCCTGCAAACTTGTAACCATTGCTTCCTTCTCTTTGAGCAGTGCTTTTGATGCTTTGCACTCTTCTATCTCAGTTACAAGCTGCTCGGAGAGCCGGGATTGTGCTTTGTAGCACTGCTGCAGCTCCAACTCGTGCTTCTCAGCCTTCTCCTTCCACTCCAAAGCCTACAAGGGGTTAAACAAAACATCATCTCCTTCACTAAACACCCAAGACATCGTGCAAAATTTAAGAAACAAACTGGATGTTTCGGCGAGACAGACAGTTGAATTCAGTATGCCCAAGTAATATCATCAGTAACACACATTCGATTGCAGACTTCAAAGTTCGATTAAACAATGCAGAAATAAAGTGTAAGGTTGGGAAAAGGAGGGAGAGAATAGGAGATTGGCCTTACGTGGGCGGCGAAGGGGCGGGTGAGTGCCTCGATGGCCGGGCTGTGCGCCCCTTCCTCAGCGAGGTGCCTCCGTTTCAGCGACCGCAAGGCGCGCCGGATCGCCGCCCTGCCTGCCTCGGCCTCCGCCATCGTCCTGCGCACACGGCAACAACAGCAAACCGCTCCCCCGTTGTCAGGCAAACAGCAAACAAGAAACTGGACTACCCGCCGAGTCGAAGTATTCCTCACATTCTCGCGTGGATTTCGGCGGCAGCGGGGGGCCGGAGGAGACCGCACGCCCGGTGGCTTGAGTTCTCGGCAAGGGCGCCTCGGTTCTTCGGGCTTCGTTGGAAACTGACCAGAAGGGGAGAGGAAGACGACGGAGAGAGAGAGGAAAGCGGAGGCGGCGTCCGGGCCGTGAGTTGGACTCGGGCTCGTACGGGTAACGTGGGCCCGGCCCAAGAGGAAGGTTGGGCTCTCGAGAGGAGTTACGGGCCTAGTATGATTCATATGGGCCTAGGATACCCAATAAGTCAACTGGGCTGAGGAGCGAATGGAATATTCCGGGCTTCGCGGCCACGCATGCTTTTCGTCTCCGCTTCATTCATCCGCCGCGGCCTCGCTTTCCGGCGAAATCCTCGGCCGCCGCCTCCTCCACCGTTACCACCCCACGAGCGCATTGGTTGCTGGTTTCCTCTCCCCTTCCGCCCTGCGCTATCAAGCTGGTCCGGGCGGCTTCCCGCCGTCGAGCCCCGAACTGGGCTGCGCCGCGGACGAAAAGACACAATGGCGGTTGCCGCCCTGCTGCGCCGGAGTGCACTCTCATCGCCCTACGCCGTCTCCTCACGCCGAAATGGTTCGTCGTATATCCTTTCTTGTTGTGCGGCGGGATCCTTGGCGTTGCGTGTGGTGTCTGGTCTGTTGTTTGTTCTTTTGGTTGGGGTTCGTGTGCCACCTGCTCGATGAAATGCCAAAGCCAGGCTCGCCATCTGTGGACATTACTGATCAGTGATGGTAGCAGCGTTAATGTCCATTTCTAGGTCATTTGTAGCATTGAACAGTCAGAAAAGGTCATAACTTTCCTGTTGGGTTGTGATTGTTGTTTAGTTCTGATAAATTGATCATGCATTCAAACCTTTGGACAAATTTACCTTGTTAGGAGACGAGAAATTGCGGCCCCGATGTTGGTGTATCTGGGGTGTATGGAGAGTACATTACCGTACCATACTCATATCCTAATTGTTTTATACAACTCTCCCTGTGCTTTAACACATGCTTTTGTACTTCAGTTTTTTTCAGTGTCAGCCGCTGGTGGGTCTGTCCATTGTACTGTTGTTACATAATTAGAATTTCTTTAAATTTCTGTCTAACAAGCTCCATGCTCTGTACAGCTGTTTATGCTCGCTGTCCTTTCTCTAGTTCTGATCTACGTTCAGTGGTGAATTCTACTAACTTTAGAGTTTGGAGGGACTACCACAACTCTGGAAAGTTTGATTTGACTGATATGACGTAAGAATCAATTTGAATCCCATTCATTCTTCATATTCTTGTTTGGGTACATAGGTTTCATGCATTTGTAGCATATCTACAAGATAACCCATTTTATGACTCCTAAAATAACTGTACAGTTAGGATTCTGTTACCTGCCATTTTTCATCATAACAGAAATTTTGAACTCCAATAAGTAATGTATATTGGACTATGGTGGCTTGAAGCATGGAAAATGTTGAGTGTTGACAAGAACAATGATGCATTTATATTGTAGTTCATTAAGTTCCCCATATGAATGATTGTGCATTTCCCTTTTCTAGAAATGGAGCAAATATTGTACTGAAGAGTAATGATCTTACAGTTTATTACTGCAGGTTTTCATTTATTACCCCAATGCATACTTCAATTAACTTGTGTGATATCTTAAAAATAGGCATCCCCATATGTGGTACCCAAAAGCACGAGAAAAGAAGCGCAATGTATATTTACATGTTGGTCCTACAAACAGTGGGAAAACTTATAGTGCTCTCAAGAGGCTAGAAGCAAGCTCCTCAGGTACTGTTTTTATCTAGTTGGTGATACTAAAAGAACTACTATTACCATGGTTGCTCTGAATTCCCATCTAATATCATAGGTTTGTACTGTGGACCTCTGAGATTGTTAGCACGGGAGGTAGCCCAAAGGTTAAACAAAGCTAATGTCCCTTGTAACTTGATTACGGGACAAGAAAGGGACGAAATTGAAGGCGCAAAGCATAGCTCAGTGACAGTCGAGATGGCTGATGTTACAACTGAGTATCAGTGTGCTGTTATTGATGAAATCCAGGTACTTCAAGTAAATGCATTTTGTAGACTGCTAGATTAGGAAGGTGTATATTCATACCACGAATAGGAAGCTAGAGACCCATGGAGTTGTTTTAAAAATAAATTATTCAAACATTTCCACAGTCAGTAAAGAGTTCTTTGTAATATCCCCCATCTTTCTAATCGTGTCTTCTTCCATTGAATAGATGGTTGGCTGTAAATCAAGGGGGTTTTCATTTACACGTGCACTTCTGGGGCTTTGTTCAGATGAACTTCATGTTTGTGGTGATCCAGCTGCTGTTCCCCTTATTCAACGAATTCTGGAAGCTACTGGTGATGTAGTAACGGTAATTTAGATGAACTAATGGAATGCATACTGCTGCTACTGCATACTTATATATTATTTAATTTCTTTTATCATATATGGTATTTGTGAATTTGAAGTGTATTAAGGCTGCCATGTTGCTCAGCCAGTATAGTTCTGCGTTCGCCAAAACACAAATCTTGATCTCTTATTGCTATTTGAATATGTGTAAAATCTTGTGAAAGAGTATTTTTGAAGACAGCACTTTCATATGCCCGATCTAAGTATTCATCACTTATATCTTACTGGATGGATTAAAACCACCTTTGGGACCTCTTTAGGGAGAAGATTACATGCAGGCTTATACAGCTTTTATTCTTGATATTCTTTGTGCTGTTGTTGTTTCGTATTTGCAAAGAATATCCAAAATGGACTTAAGACGGATTTCCTCAAATGGATTTGTCCTGCATAGTTTTTTATTAATAATTCTGAAGCGTTGATGCAAGCATCTACTGATCTACCGCATGTTGTCACCTAGTAAATATACTTATTACAGATTCTTTATTGCTGAGCAGGTTCAATATTATGAGAGACTATCTCCTTTGGTTCCTCTGAACTCTCCACTTGGATCTTTCTCTAACATCAAGGCAGGAGATTGTTTAGTAACATTCTCAAGACGCAATATTTATATGTTCAAGGTTGGTATTGTTTAACTGGCCGCTGGAGCATGCTTTATACCATACCCCTAAAAAGTATTTGTTTGATGTATTCCAGATATCTAATAGAATAAATGTAGAATCTCCCAATAAATTCTTGAAAAAAGCATAGAAAAATGGGTGAGCTCTGATCTGAGGATAGTTGTTTCTATTTAGCAACCATCAAAATTTGGTTGTTTACCTCATGCTGTTTCGTCACTTGTCAATTGAATACTACAGATAAAGTGAAGTTGTGAAACAGATAATGCAAATCTACAACCATGTACAGTAAAAAATGAACTTGTTTGTGAGGAGCAGATCCAATGTACAAGGGAAGGATCAAGGACCAGTGACCGCAACAACGCCTACTAACTTTTCCTATATCTGCACCTTAAAACAGTGGAAACACATCCTAGTATTGCTCTATGGACAACAGATTACAGTTCATGATCACTAAAAATTATTTTCCCAGTAGATGAAGTGAATTTCAAGTTTCAGCTACCTTTCTTATGTTGCAATTTTTCATGCATTCAGAAAAGAATTGAAATGGAGGGAAAACATCTTTGCTCTGTGGTCTATGGCTCATTGCCACCAGAAACTCGAACTAAGCAGGTACATTCTTACATTTGGGTATTTGCTATCATATTATTACGTCTTCTGCCTCATTGATGCCATATCTCCCTTATGCTCATATATCAACATGCATAGCAGCATGTGTAAGATGTTATTTGTGTAGTACTCAATAAACATAGTACAGGGCCATCCACCATCGATACTGGACTTAAAGGAACACAGCCAATCACCTTTTTCTCGGCTTGCATAATTAATTGTCACAATCCAGAAGCTCATAGATCTGTCCAGTATTTCAAGATCTTTTTAGCAATTTCTAGTCTTGGTTGCTATAAAAGTAACCTTTTCTGGTTGGTCATGCATTATCCTTGATGATGCCATGATAATTTCTTTGTGACAATGAGTGAATTAACCCATTCCTTAAGCTTGCAGGCAACAATGTTCAATGATGACACGAGTGATCTTAATGTGCTAGTAGCTAGTGATGCTATTGGAATGGGCCTTAATCTGAACATTTCCAGAATTATTTTTTCTACAATGATGAAGTATGACGGGTTCAACTTCAGGGAATTGACTGTGGCTGAAATCAAACAGATTGCTGGTAATAAGTTTTCTTCTTATTGGCTTTATCCTTCTTATTGGCTTTATCCCTTTCAGTTTCCTTTCTGCCTTTTTGTTTTCCCTTGATCCACAGGCTTTTGAGCTGCAGTTTGGGCACATTTACATATTTTAACCTTTTTGTAGGCAGGGCTGGGAGATATGGGTCTAAGTTCCCAGTTGGAGAAGTGACCTGTCTAGAGGCTGAAGATCTTCCATTGCTGCACTCATCTCTGAAGTCACCTTCCCCCATTATAGAGGTAACATTTCATTACTTCACAATAAATTGATTTCCAGCAGTATGAAGGCAGCAAGTTCTGTTTAGTTAATATATAGGACAACAGCCACAGATGCTGACATAGCTTTTCTGCAGCGTGCTGGACTTTTCCCTACATTTGATTTATTATCTTTATATTCACGATTGCATGGAACAGACTTTTTTCACCCTATACTGGTAAGCTAAACAAGCCATCTCTCTAACTGTGTTATATGGTAAAGCACCTCAATACAAAACAAATTGACTTTGGATATTTATTGACAGTTATTTGTTAACGGCAAAATTATATGTTTTACTAGACAAACAACTTAGTAACCTTTTGGCTGGGGTACTGTATGTTGCTATGCTATTTTTCAATAACCACCAGAAGTTTCTAGCACTATATCACAGTTCTACAAATGGTTGGTTTGATCAACTATGTCCTCATAATCTTTTGCATTGGCGCGAACTGCATTTCCTTTACCATAATTTTCTTTTCTTTTGAGTTATCTGTCTACTTGTTCAGATGTTGTTCAGCTTGAGTTGGCTTGTTTATAATAATTGAAGCAGACTTGTGTTTTTATATCTATATATCTCTTGAATAGCTTGTTATCATATTTAGTTTTATTTTATTCCATTAAATGTGTATCTGTGCTTTCTTTCTATTTACAGCTATTTCTTCTGGTCAGAAAATGCGTACTGATTTTCTTTTCGTTGTGCTGCAGGAACGTTTCTTGGAGAAGGCTAAACTATCTCCAGATTATTTTATTGCTGAAGTTGAAGACATGCTGGTATTTGTTTTTTCCATAACCCTGTTTCTTTATTTGGTCAAATCTTCTGCAAGGAACATTGTAATAAAATCAAAATTCAGATCATCTGGTCAGGAATGCAGTGAATGCCTGCTGAAAAAAACAATGTTGCGTTATTTTTATGAGAACAGTGAAGTTTCCTAGGTAGAATATGTTGTCTCTTGAGTTGAAGTATTTTATATTTTGTTAAGTATTATTTATTTCACTGGTAACAGAAGGTTGCTGCTATTGTTGATGATTTACCTCTTGGGTTGTATGATAAATACCTCTTCTGTATCAGGTGAATCTGTACTGTGATACTATACCAACCTATCCTATTCTATGTGTTATACTTTTGAATTGTCTTGCTTCATAACTCTTGAAAAATGCTGTTATCTAATTTCTTTCTGAGTTTCTACACTGTGTATTGCAGTCCAGTGGACATGCGTGATGACATATCTGTCCAGGGATTAGTTCAGGCAAGCATTTCTATCCTACTATTTAGTCCTTGCTATATTTTTGTGGAATTAGAGGACACAGTGTTTTTAATTTCTTCATTGAGCAGTTTGCAGAAAATTATGCGAGGAAAGGCATTGTTCGACTCAAAGAGATATTTACACCTGGAACATTACAGGTTCCTAAAACACACAATCAACTGAAGGAGCTTGAATCAGTTCACAAGGTAATTGCACCAAAATTCTTCTTTGATACTGTTAGCAACTTGTCAGTACCTACGAAGTGCTGCTCTGATTGCTCAAGACGTCTCTTTTCAACTGAGGAACATTCCAATCTCACTTTGTTCCATTTTTAGTCAAATAGTGAAGGATGTTCCATTAATAATGCCTAAAGGGGTGGAGGGGATACATATTTGTTGTTCTGGTCGATTAGGGTGTGTGGAAATAGCTAGATCTGAATACGGAAAGTATGAAAAAACATCTTGTAATGTATTTAACAAGAAAATCAATTATTGCTCCTGCTGAAGTATCTACTTGTAACGAAATTTCAGGCATCAAAGTGCGGATCTCATATAGTCAAAATAAGAGGGGACATGTATATCTTGTCAACATTCTTCTGGATACAAATTCCTTTGTTTTCTAACTTTATATTCTGCAGATGCAGTTAACATGGGTTTGAACATTATCTATTGTTTCTAAAGCAATCTTAGATCTATCATATTCATACAAAAATTCATGTTCCAGGTTCAATCTATGCTTGGGAGAGAGAAAGACAAAATCTTGATAATCATTATCCAGAAATTAAACTCTTGTTTTTGTTGACCCAACGCAATTTGAATTTAGCTTAGAAATTTCAAACTTGATCCAAAATCTGTAGACTACACCTTGAAAGTCTGTTCTTGAGTTAATATTATGGCACTTGCTTTTGCAAACACGGTATATTTCTTTAGTTATTATTATGCATAAATTTAACAAAATAACAATAAATATGTTGAGCAGTGTAGCATGGATATATGCCAAGTACAAACTATAATTGTTATTAATGCATACAGCAGTTAGTAGAGAGCATCTTAAGGTAACTTAATACTGAATGGAAGGTGCTGAAATTGGATCCATAGTTCCATTTGTGGTGCGTAATTCAGTGAGATCTGAGATCTGTTGCTATTAAATAGAATCGGCTCTTCTACAGATTAATTTATGGCAAAAGCTTTCCGCAAAAAGTATGTGGGCCATATCCACAGCTGTTTCATTTAAGTAGATACCTTTAAAAAATTGCGATGAGATTAATCACCGTTTCTTATGCTGATCACCTCAGGTCCTAGAGTTATATGTGTGGTTAAGCTTCAGAGTGGAGGATTCCTTTCCAGACCGTGAAGTGGCTGCTTCCCAAAAGTCAATCTGTAGCATGTGAGTTTTTAGGTCCTTCTAGAGCTCTATTTTTTGCCATTCTTCAGTGGATTTCTCATCGCTGGTATTATCAGGTTGATCGAAGAATATCTGGAAAGGTCAGGATGGCAACCAAAAGGACGAAGAAAGTTATTGCATAGTCCACAAAAGCTGCTCCGAGAATACGATGTGTCGCAAATGTACGATATCGTAAATCTCCAGAACTGTCTGGTATTATTCTCAATGTCTAGGATGACTGCTAGTAGCGTCTTTTATCCAAAATAAAGCTTATCATCTTTCCTCCAATTTACTGCATACAAATCGTAGGGTTTAGTGCTATAGTGCATGATGTGTGCTTCATTGATGTTTGGTTCTATGGTCTTCATTTTTCCCTTGTAATCTGTCTTCAGCACAGCTTGACTTCATGAGTCATGAAAATCCACTTCTGCTAAATTTTCATTTATGTTCCTCCCAGATAGTGCTTGTCCATCGAATCACAATAATTGCTCCCTCTCTGGTTTTAAGAACAGCTATTTCTTGACATAACCATCTTGAGTTTTAATGAACAGGCGCAAGTACTTTCAAGAAGTTGATGCAACACCAAAATAGAAGGCCTGAACAAGATAAGGGGTCTGACCCAGACCAGATTTTCAGCAGCCCTCAAGAGCATGCTCTGCCTTATTGGATCATACTCGAGGAGCGAAAAACACTTACAATAACAGAAGAGATACATGGACTCATCTTTCACCGTGCCAATTTAAGTGAACTAAGCAGTTTTAAAATTTGGCAGCGCACACCACACATTCTCCATCCACCATATTTTGTTCAGTATGTAAGACTTCTTTACTTAACCAAATGGAATAGAATGTGCACTAATTTGTAAAGAAAAACAGAGGGCAGATCCATTTGTGAGACAGACTGCTTACTGACAGATATACAAAATGGTATTAACTTGTACATGCTGATCTGAGTTCGAAAACTAGCTGAAATTAGAGGTAATAATGGTAGCTGTAGTGATGGTCCTAACTCTGTAGAGGGGTAATTATGCCTGCCTTTTTCTGAGAACAAAAGAGCTACTTCTAATGATGAACACGGTTGATCCGTTAATGCAAAATCTCTATACTATCGTTGACAATTGTGCTTTTTCTGTTCTCCGGTGAACCATTCTGTATTTTTGTGTATTCAGAGCTCAATAAGTCACGGCCAGGGACATTTCGCATATACCTGTTGTCTTTGCTTAATTAAATGATGGCTTGTGATGTACCTATTTTATGATTAACTTGTTTTTACTGCTATTTGAGACATTGAGGCAAGTGTACTTTATAATTGGCAAAATAGCGAAGTTCATCCCTGAACTTTGGACAAAGGGTCAAAGTTAGTCTCAACTTTAAAAAGGTCAATCTAGTCCTAACTCTTATTTTTGGGTCAAATATGTCTCTATGCTGATGTGGCGCTACAAGGTGGCATTTTGAGATACTGCTCTAGGGAAAATAAAAGATCAATGTCACTACGCTACAAAGGGTTCCAACATTCACCATTTTCACAAATGTTTGATGACGCAGCATAATGTTGTCCACCACCACCATCTTCTCTCAGAGAAGATGGCCCGGTGCTCTTACACCTATTACCTGCTACCTGCATCCTGAGAAACTGAATCTTTTGTATTGCTGAATGCATGTTCCTCTTCTCGAGCTTGTCCAGCACAAGGTCAAAAGTCTCCTGCTTCGGAGCAAAACCCTTCAACACCATCGCCTCCAAGAACAAGCAAGACTGTGCAAGCCTCCCGTTTCGGCACAGCCAGCTCACCAACAACGTGTAGGTGCTGAAATCAGGGGTGATGTCCTTCCTGAACATATGGCATATCAGGAACAGAAGCGTCTTCACCCACTGCCTTCTGCAGCACAGCTTCAGCAAGGGAGTGTATGTCTTGATGCCCGGTTTGCATGACCGCTCCTCCATCTGAACCAACAGCTTCAGTGCGTTCTCGGCCTGAGAGTGGTCACAGGCAGCTGAAATCAGGGTGTTGAAGGTAGCCGAGTTGGGTGATACACCAGTTCTGCGCATTGCTTCGACCACAAAACCCGCATCTCGCAGCCTTCCGGCTCTGCCAAGTATGTATATCAGAGAGTTGTAGAAGGAAGCATCTGGGATGCAAGCATCCTGCTTCACCTTCTCAAAAGTATCCAGAGCTTCTTGTGTTCTCCCAGCCTTTCCTAGCGCGTGCATCACAATTGTGTATGTGATAATATTTGGAGGGCATCCTTTCCTACGCATCTCATCCAAGATATTGTCAACTGTCTGAAAATCTTTCTCCATGCAGTATGCTTCTATGAGGCTTGTGTAAGTTACCACTGAAGGACTGAAACCACGCACCTCCATTTCTTTCATTGTCTCGCGAGCCTCCTTCAGCATCCTCGCCTTGCACCAGCCATGGACCAAGGTGTTGAAGCTACTCTCGTCAGGAGGTATTGTCTCCATCAGCTGTTGGAAGGCACCCCTTGCGCGCTTCACGCTCCTCTCCTTGCACAATGTGTCCAATAGCACATTCATGGCCTTTGTGTCCTTTGCCACCCCAAACCGGTCCATTTTGTGGAAAGCATCGATGGCGTCACTCCACCGGTTGGCCCCGCAGAGCCTCCTCATCACCTTTGTCATGGTCGCAAGCGACACTAATCCCCCGACCTCATGCATCTGACTGATCAAACCGCACATCAAATCGAACTGCTTGAATTTGCCCAGTATGTCCACCATCAAGTCATATGAATAGGCAGAATGGCAGTAGCCGTCCTGGGTGCCCGCCCACATGAAGAACCCAAAGGCGGCCACCCAATCGTTGCCAAACCTGTGCAAGATCTTGTCGACAAGGCATCCTGACACCCTGACGGTGCAGCAGTCCATGGCAATCACAATGGCCTCTGGAGACGCGAACCGGGAGCTCAGAATTCGGCTCACCTCGTCGAGGTCAGCCTCAAACTCCGCGTCTTCGTGGGATGTAGGACAGCCAGCGAGGATCGACAGAGGTTTGGATCCACCGCCAGTAGCAGTGCCGCTTCGCTCTTCCAAGAATTCTGGTTTGGCCGGAAGCACAAAGTCGTCATCGCCGTCGCCGTCCAAACCGGCGCTAGGACCACCGTCCTTTGGGTTCCTGAACCAGTCCGGCAGGTCGAACCCCGCGGTCGAGAAGCACGACGCGACGTGCTTCTCAGCGTGCAGCACGAAACACCGGGGAGGTGCACCCAGAACCCGCAAATGCAGGCGCATGCTTCAGCTCGAAAACCAGGCAGGCAAACCGTCGAGCACCTCGCGTGCGCGACCGAAACACGCCTCGCCCGGTGTACAGACCGACCCAAAATGGTAAAACCTTAGACACGAGCTGGCGTGTGGATCCAATCCTCAGCGTGCAGCTACCACCTACGCGATGGCGGCGCGTGCAGGGAGATGGTAGCGGCAGGCCTGGGAGGTGGTGGCGACGGCAAGACGGGAGCTTTGGAGCGGCGAGAGCCTTGACGCGCAGAACTGGGCGCCATGCGTCCAAACGGATTGAGCTGGACGGTAAGGATGCGAGCGGGCCGGTCTGTGGACAGGCCCGCAGGCCGCGGCTAGCAGGCTTTGTGGTGTCCCCGCTGGGCTTGACGAGGGAGCGTGCAAAGCCTAGCGGTAGAGAGAAAAAAAACGCTCTTGCTAGTAAAATTCACTTTTTTGTCAGCTAGAATAAAATGAACTCAATCTTAAAAAAACCCTGGGCATCAATACCAACAGGAGAAATCTAAGCTGTTGTTTATCCTCTGGCGGTGGCGACGGCGACAGAGTCAATACCAATCTAATCTTCGGTAATCCGCAGATTATCTTGGCCGTTTCTTCCCCCAACCACGTGCGCACGTCCGCATGTCGGGAACTCAGGGGGAATCATCGACAATGGAAAAGGAAAAGAGTATCGAGGAAAGACTTGAAGGCCTCAATCTGATGGAGGAAGAGGACGATGGCCTGGACTTCTCGGGGGATATTGATGAGTTGATTAAGGAGGTTCGATGGCTAGCGATTTTTAGGATCCATACCACTAAACCGTTTAGCCATGCAGCCCTGTTCAACTCCATGCGAATCGCGTGGTCGGCGGCGAAGGATGTCATATTCAAGGTCCTGGATGACAACCTATTCTTGGTACAGATGCAATGTCTAGGAGACTGGTCCAGGCTGATGGAAGGAGGACCATGGCTCTTCCGGGGGGCTCCTGTTGTCCTGGAGGAATACGATGGCTTCTCAAACGTGAAGGAGTATAAGTTGAATAATATTCCGGTGTGGGTAAGAATCCAAGGAGTACCTGAGGGTCTTATGAAGAAGAAAGAACTAGCAGAAAAGGTTGCAAGAAAGGTGGGTGAACCACCAATCACTGTAATTGTGAGTGAAGGCAGAATTAATCCAGCCACGTATCTTAGAGCTCGGGTGTTCCTAGACTTGGGAAAGCCTTTGGTGCGAGTAGTGTCGATTACATTGAGGGAAAGAAAGCTTCATCTGGTGCAATATGAGAAACTACCAATATTCTGTCAGGTTTGTGGTTTGCTAGGCCATGAGAGGACAGAATGCGGGGATGGAGTTCATGATGCCAAAAAGTGTGAATGGGGTGATTGGCTACTTGTCAAATTCACAACACCCAACGCCGGGAGAGGCAGGGGTGGTGGTGCGAGAGGGGGATCAATGGGGCGAGGAAGAGGGAGGGGTCGTGGTACAGAGTATAAGGATGAAGATGAGGACATGTTCGTATCAGATGAGGAGGATACTAGACAGGATAGGGATTTGGGGCCACAGAAGAGGTCAGGAACTGATGAGGATGGAACAACAGCGACCGGCCATGTGGCGGGGACTGTCCTTCTGCTGGAAAGCAATAATGGACATCAAAATATAAGCCCACTCAAGGAGCAGGAGAAGAAGAGACAAAGGAAGGAATCGAGTCCCTCAACAGCTACCAAAAAACTAGATCTATCGGCGACCTCCCTCGAGGAGGATCGCCGGGAACAATGAAACTATTAGCATGGAACTGCCGCGGGCTAGGTAGTGCCCGGGCAGTTCGTGCGCTTCTGGATGTCCAGAAGCGGTTGCAACCAGATGTGATGTTTCTGTCTGAATCACACCTGGATAAAGCTAAGGCAGAAAAGCTGAGAAGACGACTATGCTATGATCATCTCTCCATTCATGAGAGTGATGGTCGTAGTGGGGGGTTGATGCTCATGTGGAGAAAGGAAATTAAGCTGGTGGTGAAGGGGATCACTGCGAACTATATAGATGCAGTGATTAATGATAGTGGCGAATGGAGGCTAACGGGCGTTTATGGCGAGCCCAAGTGGGACCAGAAGTATTTAACTTGGGGTGCCCTGCGCTTGCTCCATGGGGCAATGAACCTACCGTGGCTGGCGAGGGGTGATTTCAATGAAATTTTATTCAATTATGAGAAGGAGGGTGGGCGGCCGCGGTCGCAGAACCAACTACAAGCATTCCATGATGCTTTGACAGACTGCAACCTGTCGGACTTGGGATATGAAGGTGATATGTTCACATGGCAAAGAGGCAAAATAAGAGAACGCCTGGACCGAGGAGTTGTCAACCAGCAATGGCGAACACAATTTCCGGATGCGCGATTGGTAAACAGTGAGATGACGAAATTAGATCATCGACCGTTGCTAGTGGAAACAGACCGGGCTAATGCGGTTCATGGGCATGAGGGGAAGAAAAGATTTGAAGCCCGCTGGCTTCAGGAGGATACAGTGCAGGAGATAGTGCAGGCTGCATGGGCGCGGGCGGCTGCTCGAGGGGAGGGGCCCACGTTCATGCAAAAGGCGAACGACGTGCACGCTGATATGCACGTATGGGATAGAGAGATTTTGAAAAGGCCAGCTAAACGGTTGCAAAAACTCCAAAAGCAGCTAGAGAGGCTACGCCGTGGGCCAGTGAGTGATGCTAGCTTGGCGGAACAAAAGGAGCTGCAGCTAAAAATTGAATTAGTGCTTGAACAAGAGGAGATCACTTGGATTCAGCGCGCTCGAGCAAACTGGTTAAAACATGGAGACCGAAATACTAGTTATTTCCAGCAGTTTGCTTCGAGCCGCCGTAGGAAGAACTCAATAAAGTTTCTGATTGATGATCATGGAGTGAAACATGAGAGCAGAACTGACATGAAGGCCCTAGTACACGAGTACTTTGTGACCTTGTTCACTTCTGAAGTTGATGAGGTGGATGAGACAGTTTTGAAAGATGTACAGAGACGAGTCACTGAAGAGATGAATAGAGATCTTCTTGCACCGTACACACGGGAAGAAATCAAGAACGCCTTGTTCAGCATTGGAGACTTAAAAGCCCCCGGGCCCGATGGCCTCCATGCAGTCTTCTTCAAGAGGTTTTGGAATATACTCGGTGATGACCTCGTCAATGAGGTTCTGTCTGTTGTAAACACTTCTTCGATTCCGGAGGGATGGAACAGTACGACAGTTGTGATGATCCCGAAAGTAGAAAATGCAGATAAGGTATCCCAATTCAGACCTATAAGCTTATGTAATGTTGTCTATAAAGTGATTTCTAAGATGCTAGCTAACCGTCTTAAGAAGATCCTCCCTGAGGTCATAAGCTACCATCAGAGTGCATTTGTGCCAGAAGACTGATAACTGACAACATTCTGCTGGCATATGAGAGCATTCATGCTATTAAGAGGAAGCAGGGAAAGACAGGCTTATGTGCGGTGAAGCTGGATATGCACAAGGCTTATGATAGAGTAGAATAGTGTTACCTAGAGAAAATAATGGTTAAACTTGGATTTGATCAACGTTGGATTCAACAAGTGATGGCCTGTGTCACGTCAGTGCAATATAATGTCAGATTCAACACGATGGAAACAGATACTTTTCAACCCCAGAGAGGTTTGCGACAAGGAGACCCCATATCTCCATATCTATTTTTGATTGTTGCGGAAGGTCTCTCTAGTATGATAAAGGGAGCAGAGGAGAGAGGAGAGTTGAAAGGTGTTAGAGCATGTCGAGAGGCGCCAATGGTTTCTCACCTGTTATTTGCAGACGACTCTCTCATCTTAATGCAGGCCGAGAGGAGTAACGCAGAATGTTTGAAGCTTATTCTGGATAGGTATTGTGCAGCCTCGGGACAGAAAGTTAGTGAGGCTAAATCAAGTATTTATTTCAGCAGGAATACTACTGTTGATAATAAGGCCGAAGTATGTGAAGTTCTCAATATTATGACTGAATCGATCAGTGACAAATATCTGGGACTGCCGGCTATGGTAGGGGCAGACAAATCAGATTGTTTTAGGCATCTAATTGATCGGGTCAGGAAAAGAATTAATGGGTGGAAGGAGAAATTACTAAGCCTGGGAGGTAAAGAAATCCTGATTAAGTCTATCGCTCAAGCTGTGCCAAGTTTTGCGATGATGGTGTTTAAAATCCCTCAAACAATTTGCAAAGGGATATCTGATGCTATTGCGCAATACTGGTGGGGTGATGACAATGAACATAGAAGGATACATTGGAAGGCTTGGTGGAAGCTATGCATCCCGAAGCAAAGAGGAGGTATGGGATTTCGTGACCTACAAAGTTTTAATTTTGCAATGCTGTCAAAGCAAGTGTGGAGATTACTCAGTGAGCCAGAGTCATTATGTGCAAAAGTCTTGAGAGCTAAATACTACCCAGGTGGCAAGCTACTAGAAGTAAAACCAAAAAAAGGAAGCTCGTTTACTTGGCAGAGTATCATGGCAGGTATAGAATGTTTTAAGAATGGTTATATTTGGAGAGTTGGCGACGGCACCCAGATCAAGATTTGGGAGGACAGATGGATACCATCGAGTCACAACCTTAAAATCCAAACACCCCGTGGGAATAACCTGGTTACATTAGTTAATGACTTGATTAGCCCCATAGATGGGCAGTGGGACGAACAACTAGTAAGATCGATATTCTGGCCTGTTGATGCTAATAGAATAATGCAAATACCACTATCCTCGGGCAGGGAAGACCTGGTGGCGTGGCACTACAATCGAAGTGGAATTTTCTCGGTCCGATCGGCATACCATGTTCAGTGGGAACACAGATATGGATCACGGGAGGTCAATGGATCACAAGGAAGCATGGCTGGTAACTTGAACACTTTGTGGAAATTACAACTGCCGAGTAAGATTAAGATTTTTGGTTGGAGGGCCCTGCAGGGACTAATCCCATGCCGTGGCATATTGGCAAACAAACATATTGGCAACGTAGGGGGGTGCCCAGTTTGCCCATCAGCTTGTGAGGACATCAAGCATGCTTTATTCACTTGCGACCGAGCTAGGGAAGTATGGACATCCTTGGGAGTATGGAATCGGATCGAAAATCTGCTGCATGTTGATCGCTCTGGTTCAGTTATACTACAGGAAATAATTCGTATGGGCACTAGTATCCCGTCGTTAAATGACGTTGGCTTTGCTGAACTAACTCTCACGGGTGGCTGGTATGTACGGTGGGAAAGGAGGAAGAGAGTTTATGGTGAAAATGTCCAGAGACCCTCAAAGTCAGCTGTAGCGATCGCCGCTATGACATGGAACTATAAGAAAGCCATGAAAAGCACAACAACAGCAAGAGAAGGCTGGAAGAAACCACCAGAAGGCAAATTGATGATTAATATTGATGCAGCTTTCCATGTTGATTCAGGGAGTGGTAGTACAGGTGCAATTATTAGAGACTATACAGGAGGGTTTATAGCTGCTGCAAATAACTTCCTCGCTCATGCTGATGGTGCACCCATGGCTGAGGCATTTGCTTTAGGAGGGTTTATAGCTGCTGCAAATAGCTTCCTCGCTCATGCTGATGGTGCACCCATGGCTGAGGCATTTGCTTTAAAACAAGGTCTTCTGTTGGCACAATTTATTGGGTGTAAGACTGTATGGAAGTCGTTGAGACAATGAAGAATGGTGGCTTCTCGGCAACAACAGCAGCTGCAATATATGATGAATGTTATGCTCTATGGGGTGATTTTGTAGCAGTTGATATTGAACATTGTAATAGGGAGGTTAATCATGTTGCGTATGATTTAGCTAGAGAAGCCTTTTTGAGTAGAACCTCTTATAATTGGCTAGATGAGCCCCCAGGCTTCATAATAGGTGCTCTGGTAACTGATGTAACTATCCTATCCGATCAATAAAGCAAGCCGGATGGCCTGACTCAAAAAAAAATTACAATAAGAACTAAATAAGCTGCTGCTAAACTACTCAGATTAGAATTTATTTCCAGAGACCATCCTCCAAGAACAAAGGCCAAGCGAACACACTGAAAGTCTGAAACAGGCGCACTGCACTGTGACCACTCTCAGGCCGAGAACGCACTGAAGCTGCCTGTGATGGAGCAAGCTAGATGGCTACTCCAAGCTATCAAGAAAATCACAAACAAACCCAGCAAAAACTGAAGTGCTGAACTACCCGACGGATTACTCCACAATGACATGATGATCCTGAAACATAATACGGCACAGGCCCAGTGACCCCCTTGCTACCTTGCAACCTAATATACTGATAATTTTGATCATTAGGAGCCCTTTTGTTCTCTGTTTCTGAAACCCAGCAGGAAAGATGAACCAGACTTTAGAATTTGTATAAAGCGAATTTCATCCAAACGGGCTCCAAAAATGGATTGAAGTGCTAAATAATATTTTTTGTGTTTTGTAACTTCTAAGGCTTTAATCAAGTAATGCCAGTCCAATCACAATTGCCAAGGCTGCCCTCCCATTGAAGATAAGCATGCACAGATTTCGTGTCAGAAATAACAGCACACAGAAGTACATTACGATTTAAAAGTTACGCAATTTCACGTCGCGCTGCATCATGCGAATCGACGCCGGCCGGGTAGTCTAAGCATGACCGGCTGCTCAAGTATTGTTGCTTATTAGCTTCACTGACATGAGAAGCCAGCCTAGGCGCTGCGGTGGTTGAAGCCGAAGCAGGAGCACCCGTGCGCGACGTCGTGGACGGGCGTCATGCCGCCCTTGCCGCTGCCGGTGTCGATCTTCTCCAGCAGCGCCACCACCTCCGACATCTCCGGCCGGTTGTCCGGCTTCCCGTCCCAGCACCGCGTCATGATGTCCGACAGCGCCCGAGGGCAGCACCGCGGAATGTCTGGCCGCATGCCCTGCACGCAACGGCAATTATATATATCGGCCATTGATCAGAGCTCAGAGATGACGACGGCGATAGAGAAGAGAAGGGGAGCGGACACGGCAGATCGACGCACCAGCCTGACGACGTGGAAGGAGATGTCGGCGAGGCTGTAGTTGGGGTAGGCCATGGCGCAGCAGTAGGTCTCCCACAGCAGGATGCCGAAGCTGTAGACGTCGCACTTGTGGTCGTAGGGCTTCCCCTGCAGCACCTCCGGCGCCATGTATCCCAGCGTGCCCGTCTGTCCCGTGACCTCGCTGCTCTGTGCCTCCACACGCGCCACCCCGAAGTCGGCAATCTTCAGCGTTCGCTTCCTGTCCAACAGCATGTTCTCCGCCTTCACGTCACGGTGCATGATCTTCTTCGAGTGCAGATAGCTCAGCCTGTTTATTACCCAACGATCCCGATCAGCAACGTTGCATTCATATGTACTTGGTGCATTGATCATAATGGTGTATATACAGATGCAGCACATACTACTCACCCTCTGGCAAGGTCGAGTGCGAGATGGACCACCTTCTTGTAGGACAATTTCTTGTCGCGGTGGTTGTACAACAATGTCTTCAATGTGCCGCCGTGCTGGAACTCGACGACGACAACGCAGCACTCGTTCGGCACCGAGCGGCCACTGGATGATGTCGAGCCCTTCTTGGGGATCTTCAGTTGGGACGTGCCCATCGATGCTCCCACGAACTGCAAGTTTCAGGCCGGGATGCTGTAAGGACACGATGTGAATGACGATGGACACTCTGAGACAACTGTGGATTTTGCGTACATACCTTCGTGACGTTGGGATGATCAAGCTTCTGCCAGACGGCAACCTCCTTCTCGAAGGCCTCGCGATGCTTTGCCGTCGAGTCCTGCCCATCATTCCCCCAATCCAGCACCTTCACTGCATCCAAATACAATGTCATAAGTAGATGAAGCTTTGACGAAAATCGGATGAAACTGTCCGTCACTAAAATTTGCAAAGTCAGGGTAACGATGTAGCCATAATTGTGTGACTGCCTAGGGGGAAACAATTAAACCACAAGTATTTTGCCAATCGAGACCCTGACTTCTTGATCCGGCGCGACACACCCTTGATGCCCACGCCCTCGACGATACGACTTGTCGACAGAATCACTCACTAAATAGCAGACCTCGCCGGAAGGCATCTAACAAATCTAGAATTGTTTCAGAAAACCAAAAAAAACAAATCTAGGAGACGCCGCTGGCGTCTTCTCTTCTACAGTAGTAGAGAAAAAAAACCAAGACTGGATTATTCGAGCATTTTTGTGCGCGCACTTATGAATTGAACAAACGTATTACATACCTGCGACGTCGTGTCCGTCGTAGGTGCCGCGGTAGACGACGCCGAAGGTGCCGTGCGCGATCTGGTTCTGGATGTCGAGCTTGGCGAGGTCGATCTCCCACTCCAGCAGCGGCGTCTCCGGCCGCTGCGACCGCTGGTGCTCCAGCCACACCTGCGACCTCTTCCTCTCCAGCTGCACGTCCAGGTTCTTCAGGTCGATCTTGTCCGCCCTCACGTACATCTCGTTCCCGGCGCCCGCCCTCACGAACACGTCGCCGTTGCCGCCGCCGCCGGCGCCGGCGTTGCTGCTGCTTCCGCCGAAGCTGAGGCTGCGGCCGCGGGCGGCGGCGCCGCCGGTGGGCGGGAAGTCCATCGCCATCGAACACGTGCGTACGCCTTCAGATTTTTTTTAGATAAAGGAACATGCAGTTCCGGCCTCAACAATTACAGGAATTGTCTGCAGCCAAATGTTTAGAACATAGCAGCACCTAGACTGCAGAAACAAAATGAAACAACAGGACCTGATACAAGCATCAGCACACAGACTGCTAACACCAGATACTACAGTAACAAAAGCACTCCTCTCAACCGATAGGCCTAAGCACTACCAGCAACATCAATCCTACAACTCAATGCGTTTCATCACATTCCAACCGGTCTTGTGAAAAATCTCCAAAGCTACTGCTTCCAAAGCCCGACACCCTTCCTTCAAAATGCTTCGTACTTCTTCTTTTGAGAGAATCGACCAGCTCCTGATCCAAAATGTTCCTCTAAAAATCTGTACGCCTTCAGATTAAGGATGGGGATCGATGGTGTTCTCGCGATCTCGCTACCAACGCTCTTGCATGCCTCGGATGTTTATCCACTTTTTTTTGTCAAAATCGAAGATGCATTGGAGACGAATCTTGCTGCACCTCGTTTTAATTGGGGACTATGAGCGAGGATGCATGCATGCAAGATAGTATCATCAATGTCTGATCAAATCGATCAGTTTCAGCAAACGATCGGATTCAGATATACCAAAATAAAAACCAAAGATGCAATGAACACGCGCAGCAGACAAAAGGAAAAAAGAAAAGAAAACAAAGAGTAAATCAACTGTGGATAACAACAATGTAAACAAAAGGAAAGGTCGATCGGAAAAGGAATGATTAAGAACTGCGCTAAACTGAAAAGGGATCAAGGAGAAGGCTAATGGTGGGATTAGCCGTCTTCTTGATCGATCGAAAGGCTACGCTAAAACAAAGTTTGTTTCTGGAAAAAGAAAAGAAAAGCGCTATCTGTTGGTTAGCGAGCGAGGATTAGGCGGAGAAAACAGGAGGCTGTTGCCGAGGATCAGGGACGCGTCCATGCCCTCTGGTATCTGGGTCCCCGGGAGCTGCTACTGGGCCATGGCCCGAGCATTGACCCAGTTATCCATCCAGCTCAGCAGGCTATGAAGCGGCCTGATCAATTCACTGGGCCAGAACACTTTCCTATTTGGCCTTGTTTAGATGGCTATTCGGGGGTTTGGTGTCACTTCGTAATCATTGCGTCATTGTAGCATCTCGTTTGTATGTGCAAAAAATTGTTCAAAAATTGATTAATTAGGCTCAAAATGTTCGTCTCGCAGAGTACAACAAAACTGTGTAGTTAGTTTTTGATTTCATATACATTTAGTACTCCATATATGGGCCGACATTTTAATGTGATGAGAATCTTCTTTTTGCACATTAAACTTTGGGGCAAGGGTTTGATCCGGAGGCTTCCGCTGTATCCCCTACATGCTACAGCCCATCCCATCAAGCCTGCCTCCTCGCGCTCACGCTTTGCACCATACGCGGTAGCGGAAGAGACCGAATTGTTTCTCAAGGAAAAAAAAAGAGTTTTGATGTTTTTACCCCTACTTTAATTGTCATTTTGCCCTCATTTTTTCAACTTTGTAATTTTACCTCTATGTATCACATTGAATTGTGAATAATAAAAGTTAAAATCACAAAGTTAAAAAATAAAGGCAAAATCACAATTGCATTCAAAGTAGGAAACGCAAATACCCAAAAAAAAACATAGTTATACGAGAAAATTGAACAACTACATTCCATTAAACAACGTTTGCAAGCAAAGCAAAGACATAGCCTGACAGCCAAAACAATTATTTCACTGTACAGGGATTTCAGCCAGAAATCAGAGAGATGTCAAGGCAAAGCAAGGCACATTCCAATCTCCTCCCAGTGGCAGCCAGCCAGCCAGCCGTGCCGTGCCGAGCTCACGAATCCACCGCCCTGAATAGCGTGAGGAGCGAGAGGAAGAGGTTGATGACGTCGAGGTAGAGCGCGACGGCGGCCCATACGTACTCGTCGTAGGAGTATCGCTTGATGAGGTTGTCGGTGTCGTAGATGATGTATCCGCAGAAGACGAGCGCCGCCAGGCCGCCGTAGACCATGAGCGAGACGCGGCCCAGCGGGAAGAAGACCTGGATGAGCGCGAACACCATGAGGATCATGACGGCGGCGAAGAGGAACGGGCCCAGGAAGCTGAAGTCGTGGCCGCGCCTGGCGGCCCAGAAGGTGTACGCCGTCAGGCTCACCACCACCACCGACGTCAGGATCGCCGACTCCAGGATCACCTCGCCTTTGGTGAAGGCGCAGGTGAGCCCCACGGCGAAGCTGATGGCGATGGTGAAGAGGCCCAGCAGCAGCAGGTTCACCGGGTGGTGCTGGTAGTAGTAGTACAGCGGGCACAGCACTGCAGGATCGGAAATCGAATCGGTTCAGTAAGCGCCACTGATTGATTTCATCAATCGAGAAATTAACAGAAGGAGACTTGCGAATTGAAGGGGAGTGTCTTGCGTACCGATGAAGGGGAGGAGGATGAGGAAGATGTAGAGGCCAAGCCCGCCGGGGGTGGAGACGAAGAAGAGCGCGACGGGGCGGACGTAGACGACGATGGCGGCGATGGCGACGGTGAGCAGCATCTGGATGGAGAGGATGCTGTAGACCTTGCGGACGAAGGACCACCGCAGGCGCGGGTCCTCCAGCATCATCGGGTACAGCGGCCGCGCCGCCTGCCCCGCCTCCGCATCGCCGGCGTACCACTCGGGGCCCTTGGGCGGCGGCCGGAAGTACATCTTCTTCCCCTCCGACTCCGATCCCCTGCTTCTCTCTGTCTCGCCCCCTCTCCTTGTCACGGCGGTGTACGGACACGCGGCTGGGCTCACGGAGCTCTCGAGTCCTCTTGGTCGCTGTCGCTATGAGCGGCGGTGGTTGTTGCGGCGAAGGGCTCGCCGGGCGGGGAGGTCTTTAAGGAGGCGGGGAATGGGGCAATGGGGGAGAGCGGTGGATGGCGCCAGAGGGGGAGTGAAAGTTCGCGAGGATTCCGTCCTGAGGCGGTGGGGGGATGGTCCGACGTGGCGGGGACTAGAGGCTGACGCGCGGGCCCCATGCGCGCGGGCCGCATTCTAGTCACGTCTCTCTGTCTGGAGGGGGAGACGGGAAAGGAGAGAACGGGGGAGATGCGTTGCTTTTGCTGTCAGTATCGCTAGCTGCCTGTTTTCTTCTGAGGTTTTCATGCGCTCTTAGGTGCTGGACCTAGAGGCGTTTGTTTTAGATTATTTTTTATTTTTAGACTCACTTACGAAGAATCAAGCATTTAAAATCAGCTATAAGCTGAATCAAACACCCCCTAATTCTATTGGGATTTCTCATACGCGGAAAATAGAAGATATATATGACCAACAAACTTTTCACGGAAGCATAAATCAATCACTTGTTTCATTTAGAAAAATATTCCGGCGACTTCCCGACATGATGATGATCTATCTCAGAGCCTATGGTCCCTCGATCACGTCATCCCGTGCATTGGGTGAATCTATTTTGTCCAGAAATAAAAATATACAAAGCTTTTCAAAAGAGCATAAGTCCCAAATAGGTGGCTCCAGTATTAACAAGATGAGGAGGGATGTGTGTTCTCCGTCTGGTCTGAGGTACTCTCGCTCAACATAGCATGACATGGCGATACAAGAAAGGTATCCCAGCTCAGCTACGATTCTAGGTCGGGAGTATGCTGTCCGATCTCCAGCTCCAGGCATCCTAGCTACCTGGCCCGAGGGTGAGTTTACTTTGCTACTATCTGCATTAGGGCAAGATCCTCATGGTTAACAAGATGCATGTGCCACTCAAAAGATATGAGACAAATTATCATAGGCTTTGGTCATCCCCTTTAATTTTTTTATTATCCATTTACACGATTACGAAAACTGAAGGTAGAAAAGGAAAACTCCAAAATCTTGAATGGAAATATAAGAGAAATACGGGCATCCGGACGTTTGCCACTTGCTAGAGCCCACAGCGCAGCGCACAAACGTGCCGAATCCTCTTCTCCCTACTCCCGTCTCCGTGTTGCCTCGCCGGTCGCCGGGCGGCGCTCGCTTTCGCAATCGGATCTACCTCGCCGCAGATCATGGCAGCCATCCGGATCTATTCCTTTTTATTGCTTTGTAGGCCTTGTGAGTTGTGAAAAGCAATCTCATACTTTCTAATATGCTGCAGTTTCAACTTGTACTCTTAAAAAATGGAGAAACAAAATTGGAGGGAACTGCTTTTGCTGGAAATGAATGTAAGAAATGCAATTGATTTCCCTTACCATATATCTGAAAATTTACATTGTAAATAAAAATTCTTGTTATTCGACAGGGTCTTCTGCCTTATTAGAAGCATCTATTTTCGCTCCTGGTTACAGCACAAGCCTGAATGCTAAAATTTCTGCACCTGTACACTTTGATAATATTACCATGCTTAGTAACTTACTGCTGTGGATGATCCTGTGATTTTCCTTATCAATTGTTATTAATCACTTTTTTTTGTTTTTCTAAGTCTGTAATGCTGTGTAACACCTGGCATGGTCTGTATCAACATATAATGGATGCCAAAAATTAAGGAGCCAATGCTTTATTATCACTATATTTTCTTGATCTGCGAAGTTAAGTTTGTTTTTATCTCACAGGTCCATAAGGTTGCTGCAGAAACAAACATTGTCAGTACAATAGGACATGCAGTTTCCTTTTGCACATTACCTAGGAAAGGGTTATCTGATCTAAAGGAAATGAAGCTTGGCCTTCAGATTGTAAGTTTAAGCTACGCCTGTTAATCTATTTACCATGGATTCATGAAATTATAAACAGCTAGCATAAATAAACATATGGCAAGGCAGTTGTATAGTGGTAGAACAAGTTCTAAACTTCTGAAGAAGATATTGTCACAAATTTGGTTGTTTGCAATTTAGTTTTCCAGCTTATTTAGGTTTCTCAATAGATTTTGTTAAACAGAGTACAAACTTTATTTTGTTCGCCTTCTCTGCAGGCACAAAATTATAATTAGCTTTCCTCATCTTTCTTTGATTCATCCTTTTTTTTCTTTTTGAAAAGATGAAAACCATAGCTTGCTTCTGTTGTTCGATGTCTGAACCAGAGGGATTGAAAAAAAAACAGTAAAAAGGAGGGCTCTAATGCTATTGTCCTTTCTCACAGAATTCTTTAATAATCGGGAATATTGTATGACTTGTTTTGTCCTATGGCATATGCATGCACATTATTTGCCACTTGCAGTCTCTCTGATTATTATGCATTAGCTATTGGTCTGTGTTATTAATTATCACCGGTTATTTGATACAATTGCCGTGCTAAGCAGATCCTTAAGGCTCGGGATGATACTATGACCGTTGTTGCTGGTTCCTGTAAAGTGCCATAAAGTGGAGCCGAAACCACTTGCTAGATACTATCAAGGTATGTACCCTCACTGGAAATTGCCTCATTACAGATTCTTTAACTTTGTTCAGCTCCTGCTACTGTACGATTTTTAAACCAAAGTTATTCTGAACTCTCCCACTCACCAGGAGTCGTTAATGAAATTCTATTGTAGTTGCAGTTGCAGGCCAGGAAAAAGTTGCCACCGACCTGTGCTGGAACGCAGCCCTTAGTACAAACTTGAAGCAAACTGCGGGGCTCAGTGAGCCGGGGGGTATAAGATGGCTTGATTCGTGCAAACCAAAGTAAAATCGATACTGATGACAAAATTGTTGGGCCATTTCTCAAATGCCGATGTAGCTAACTGGTCGTGCCAGTTTTTGCTTGTGATCATTACAGGATTGTACTAATTCAAGTCATGATGCTTGAGGGATTTAGTAAATGTTACAGCATCACTCAAATCTGCAGGTTCCATTCGGCATGTTAACCCACGTTCAGCTGTGCATAAATTGCTCCGCCGGTAGTGATTCAAAGTTTCTAATTAGCTCTAGGACATGGCCACATCGGTACTTTGAAAATGCACGGAAGAGCAGACTGTTTTTTTTAATCAGAACTTGCATTAATATTAGAAACAGAGTATATGAGGAGAGATCCAAATGATCCCAGTTTGCATTATGCAGCGCTTCTAAAACTGGGCAGCTGCTGTTATGGCTCGCATGATAGCAAGAGAAAGGACATCCTACAGAAAATAGGAAGTTTCCTTGCTTGGCAGCTAAGTTATGAACCATTGCATTAAGGCCGGGCGCCACCCCAAATCAATAAACGAGTACTTTTGTTCCATAATACACAAAAGATATTCCATTGACTTCTTCGTCTGATCCCTCCAAATCAATCCCGTCAGGGACGAATTTAGGCGAGAAGACGGCTGGGGTTCAGTCTCTTTGCATGACAGGGTCATTAGCAGTCATGAACAGTGATTTATTAGGGTCACTTGACCCCTCAAGGTTTTGTTTGAGAAATGGAGTGTCGAAGAGTATTGAGGGAGATTGAGAAAGATTTTGATAGAAGAAATTGCTCCACTCCAAACTCCTCCAATCCACTTCATTACTATGTTTCCCAAACAAGGCTAAACAAAGCTAGATCCACCCTGCATGGCTGCATCCCGTGGATTGGGAATCTGCCCAAAAGCACCTTGCCTTCGGTTCAGCTAGCCCGTATGGCCGTGGTAAGATATGAATCAGGCCCATCTGTTCTTCAACTTTCAGTCGTTTAATAGTTTAATAATAATAATACAATTTCGTTTCAAAAAGAATAATAATACAATGACTGTATTGACCCTTTTCAACAAGTTGGCACAGACAAAAAATCGTCAAGAACAGTGGCACTCTTCTGATTCAAAGATACAGCTAGCTCGTGCAATTCTTTTCCATCGCACCCTTATTTTCAAGCAAAAACAATACACTTCTTGTTAGAAATTAGATATATACATTATGCACACAAAATTATATAGGTATATCATATCCTACCACGCCTCCATCGTCGTGCATGAGGCGAATCAATTGCATCAAGGATTAGATACAAAGCACTGGTATCAAAACCCCAAAGTCCTATCATTGCGACTCCAAATTCTAAGAGCTTAGGAAGAAAGTCTGGTCTTCCAGGCCTGATGTACTCTCGTTGAAAATAACACACCGCTGTGGTACTACATAAAAATAGAAGCTCGCATGCGACTTTGTGTGTCGAATTTGCATTTGGATCCCCGACTCGAGGCATCCTAAACCTTGTTGTATTTGATCACCTGTAGACATTAAGAAAGAAACTAATTTAGATAATGTGTCTCCAAAATATACTTTCTGGGCCGTATATATTTGAGGTAAAAAGATCTCCAAAGAGTATATTTTGATCTATAATTTTTATTCAATAAATTAGCAATTGCCACAAAATCGACATCGTGTTAAAACCACATGGAAATATAATACAGGGAATTTCCCAACAATGTATTGACAAAACTTTTGTAAAAGCACATTGAAATGCAAATCTATTTATACAACTTTTCTAAACCAAAGACTCGTATAACTTGACTAATTGTTGATCAGATATACAAAGTTTGTTTTTTTCCAAATAAAAAAACATCTTACAAAAGGGCACGTAAGGAGTGCAATTTTGTGAAATAATATTTTGAAAAAAAATTCTTTAATGGTCTCCATTGTGTATCTATGAGACTATGACTACTATCAAACACTAGATATACATTTGTAAATTGAATAAGTTAATGAGATTATGAAAATTATGAAACTAAAAAATCATTTTCAAAAGTTCAACCAAATCTTATCGAAAATTCCAAAATTATCTATGTTATAATTATTCAATATTGTGGCGCTAGAATTAAACCCTACAAAACCTCACATGTGTATAACTCCTTAGAAACTTCGAAATCACACTAAAAGCAAAAGGTGCTTCGGACACCTAGATTGCTAAGTAATGTGTACCTCCAAAGTTAATTATGCATCGAGGATGGTAGAAGACAATTGTGCTTCATATACATATATCTAGATAAAAACATCACTGATTAAGTGGCAAGATACTCACACAGAGGGAAAGACCGAAAGGCACAGGGCTGCATACTATTCCTGCAGTCCAAATAAGATGGGGAATCATGAATAATTACCGATGTAGAGAGGACGTGCGTCCGGCAGCGCCAACGGCCTGCGCGGTTCGGCAGCAGCTCAACGACGTTTTCTTCCCCACAAATTTAAGTCCGAGATCCTTAGGGTTAGGGTTATTTTCAGCCACCGGAATCATGAGGATTCCGGCTATATACGGGGTGCGGCATGGAAGAAGGATGCTGCGTATCTTGTAGGCCTCATCCGAAGCCCATGGGCAGTACTCGCTCTGTATCATATTTAGAAGTTGTTTTGGATAAGGTTTTAGTCAAACGTTAAAAATATAAATCATGAATAACTTTTAAATCATTGAGTTTAAAAGTGTAAAAACTATATAAATAGATTTGTTTTAAAAAATATTTCTATAAAAATATACATATATTATTTTTAATAAATATTTTTGTAAAAATAAGAAGTTAAAGTTACATTTTGGAAACCGTGTCGTTGTCTAAAACGACTTTTAAATGTGATACGGATGGAGTAGTTCTTAGGATATTGTATGATCAGCCCAGCCCAGCCCAGTATAGCATAGCATGGTCCTTGACTAGCGTAAGCGTCCTTTAGCCCAGACCAGCCATGGGCACCGTGGCTTTGTTGCGCCGCCAGACTGAGAAAAGGACGGCCCACAAAGACGGACAGGGTTCTTCCTTTAATGTTTGAGGATTTGAAGAAGGAAGGTTTCTCCTCAGTCTTCTCACGAACTTGATAAACAATGTCGGATGTGAGAGTACGAGACACTCTTTAGGCGTTTTTTTTTCGAGAGAGAGAGGAGTCAAATTCGATTAAAGCTAATCTATCTTCAATCTTCTTGATATCTGGCTAAGATATCTCATGTTTGGCAATTATATTACGGCGAGGACACGCTGTGCCAAGGTCACCGTCACGGCGTCACACTGTTGTGATCCACGGCAGCGAGGATGGAACGGCAGAGAGGATGACTGGCGTGCTACAGACTTACACGAGGGCGGCGGCGGCGGCGGCGGCGGCGCCGGCGCCACTGGGGTCGTGCCGAGGCCATCGCCGTGTGCAGAACCGGATTCTCGAAATTGAGAATCCGACTCCCTGTACCATTGTGATAGTCCCAGAATCAACAGCTATCACGTACAGAACTCATTTCAGCCAAATATCACATCCATACAACGATAAACATGACTTCAATCATTATTTACATATCAGAGTACGAGATTAGTACATGCCACTTGGGCTACATCGACAAGATGAAACATCTACGCAGCGGTAGCTAGGCCTTCAAGTCTTCATCTTCAATCTCCACCACAGGCATCCTTGAGCGAAGCACGTAACCCTCCAAAGCAGCATCCATCAGAGTTGTAGTTATCACCTGAAAGCTCCAGAACTGTCCCCAAGGAAATGGGACAGGTCCACGTCACCAACCATAATATGATGCAAGCTTTAAAGTGGCCTATTCTAAGGTATAGAAATAATCAAGGTTTGGGCCAGGGTTTTTCTTATGCAAGCAGCAACAATAACCCAAATTCATCTCACCTCCAACTCCTTCTCTCACAAGCACTTCCACTCCCCAAATCCACCCGTCAGCCTCACATTTTCCCATCGGGCTCGTCCTGCCACAGCAGGTTCCCGCAAAACATCATCCACCAACACCTTTCTCTCTCTATTTGACTCGGTGAGCTCCCTCCCCACCTTGTCTCAACAGCCTCAGCTGGACCAATCTCTCATAACCCAAATCAAAGGATGAGGTAAGAAAGCAGATTCCCATGCTAGCCGGGGCTTCTCAGAAATGGGCCGTCCGTAACCGTGGACACGGCTATACGTATAGTTTACACTCTGCAGAGGTGGCACTCCAGGAATCCATCCGGGCTGCAAGGCTAGTCCGCAACCAACCTGAGACACAGCCCACAGCAAAGACCCTAAACAGTAACGGCGCCAATCCTGTCTCCCTGGGCTCGGGAAACATCCGATCTAACATCTGCCCCAGGGTCGTGAAACCTTCCCTCCGGGGCCAGTCGGGGGCCGTGGTAAATCAGGGAGATTACGCCGCAACGAATCCCCCCTACACATATCAAGCTCGATTCTCCTACAGTCTCGGCGCCGCACTAGAGTAGGCTTGCTGGAACCCTCCCCATACTGGGTAGATGGTGAGCATGGTATTTCCCAAGTCCAAAGTGGGGGCACGACTCGGTCCTTAATTGTCGGTAAAGCGAGTATCTGCGTCACAAGCGATCCGCCGCAACGGTCCGCAATCGGCACCCATAACAGGTATTGCCGCCCAAACTCCTCAAGTACTCCTCAAGTACCAATATCCAAGAACCATGTACCCGTAACAGGTACTCCATAGGGACTGCCCGAGTGCAGCCCCTCAGCACCTCGATCAACGATCGAGTTGTCATTACTCGCTTACACCGCCTAGCTGCACTACTCCTCCCAAACCACCCACAACTCACGCCAAGAGGATCAATCACAACCATCCCAACACATGCATAGCATAGCATATTTCATAAAGTGAGTAGTAGGTAGCAAGGTAACAGGATATTAACAAAAGGCAGTGCAGGTTTATCATGCGAGTAAAACAAAGCGCTAGCATACTAGTTGCATGTCTAATAGGTATTTCAGAGAATGGTCGGGCGTGAACCTGGAGCATAGTACACTTCTTTCTTCACGTAGTCGAAGACGAGGTCGACGAAGTCGTCCGAGTCTTCTGAGGATCCTAGTAATCGGATTTACAAATACAACGATAAGCTAAGCAAATAAACTCCAAAAGAAGAAGCAAGAAGACCCAAATAACTCCAAATACTATACTAACGGGTGGATCATGATTTTAGAAAAGTAATGGAAGTAGTTTCGTATCTTTATAAACTAGAGTCAATTTATTATAGATTTTTAAATATCGAAAGACGTTTGGATTTAATTTATGAAAAGAAAACAACATGGACATGTGGCATCACCAAAGCATGCCACATGTCGGCTCTATGTTAGTTCTGCTGACGATAGCAGTGGGCTCTGCGCACGTCAGCGTTGACCGAAAGACAGTCAACACGTTAGCGATAAAAGAGTCAGAAGGCCCCTCATGTCGTCATGTGGACGCCTAGGTCAGTGGGCCCTAATTGTCATATCAAGTTAGTGGGACCTAGATGTCAGTAGAGAAGGCTACACTAGCGAGGATCACTTGCGGACAGCGAGGAAGGGTGTAGGTTTGGTCTAGGGACTGTCTCAAGGCTTGCAGCCGAGGTTGGCCAGCTATGGCCAAGCATAGCCAGCTATGGCCGGCTTAGGCCAGGCGGTGGCTAGCTGTGGCCGGCTGCAACCAGGCTGCTGCTGGCCGCGGCCAGGCTGAGGCCGGCTGGGGGTAGCATCGAGTGGCCAGAGGTGGCTACGACGTGGCTGTTGCTGGCCAAAGGTGGCCACAACAAGCTGGGGCAAGGCCAAAGGCATCCGAGGCTTAGATGGGTCAAGAATGTGGTTGAAGGCTGGCTGAACAGGAAAGCGCACAAGGTGTTCGATGAAATGCCGCGACAACATGTCATTGCGGCGAACAGTGGCAATGCGGAGCTGATTCTCAAAGCGACACGGGCAAGGGAGAGCTTGCACGTGCGGGCACCTGGCTGACCAGGGCCGCAGCGTCCAAGGCGGCGCAAGTTGGCGACGAGGGTGCGCACGGCTTACGATAACAAGGGCATCAGCACGGCGGTGAGGCCGAGCTGTGCATGTTGCGGGGCAGCGACAGGGCATCGAGGGAAGCACGACTGGCGGACAGAGGCAGCAGCACGGGCTGGAGCATGGCGACAAGGCGAAGGTGAGGCTTGCAAGCGCTCGTGTGCGAGGTCGTGGTCATCCACGTTCGCGACACGGCTGCATCACGCGCGCGGGTCTCGGTAGTCCGAGTGCACGACGCGTGCAATTGCTGGGTTGGCAGCGGCGGCGGCACGATTTAGCGAAGCACATGCGCGGGCACACGGTGGTCCGAGGCCACGCATGGCTGGCGGTGGAGTGCGGGCACTCGGCTGTCCGAGGCCACACCCACACGCGCAGCAGCGAGCAAGGTTGGCAGCGGCACCTGCAAAGACACACACACGACGCGAAGGCCGGTCCACAGGGGTGACGCAACAGCGGCGCGGGGCGGCAGCACAACGAGCAGCAGCGATGGCTCAACGACGGTGGCTGCAAGGGCCACCACACAGAAACTACGCGCACATCGCTCAAAGCACGACGGCCGGGGCAGCAGCGACGGCTCGGCGAAGGCGGCACGAAGGCCGGCGAACAGGCAGGAAAACAAGGTTGGGCAGAGACTTGGCTGGCTCACCGGCGGGCTCGTGGAGGTCAGGATGGTGATGCCGTGGCGAGGCGCGGCCGTGTCGGCTTGGTGCGGTGCAGGCAGGCTCGCAGTTCGGCTCGGGCATATCGTCGAGCAGGTTGGGGGCGACGGTTGGTGCGGTCGTTGTGGCAGCAGAGAAGGGGCAGCGGCTTGGTGTTGTTGTTCACGGCGGCGGCGACGGTCTTGGCTTGGCGTAGTCGTCGCTGGTCCTGGCGTCCAGCTCTTGCTCGTGGTTCTGCTTGACGTGGTCATGGCCATCGGCGGCGGCGACGTCGTTGATGCAGCTTCTCTGGCTTGGCCTCCTCGTCCTCACGGTCGACGACGTAGTTGTCCGCAGCGGTGCCGCGCCGCTCTGGCACCGAGCCGCTCCGGCCAGCAGCACGCGCGGGGATGCGACCCAGCTGGCCAGCACCCCGACGGACGGCACTCTGCAGTCTGCTGAAAACTGCAGCTCTGTTGTGCTGTGATTTGGCGAGCAAAGGCCAGCTGCTTGCTTCTCGGTGGAGAAAAAGAAATCAGAGAGGAGAGATGGATACGTGAGAGATTTGCTTGCTCTGCTTGAGCGGTGGAGAAATTGGAGAGGAGTAGCAGAGAGGAGATCGATTGGAGAGAGAGCAGCAGCTTTGCTTGTTCTTGCAGTAAAAGAAAGAGAGGAACAGAGAGATGGAGAGGAGGCGCTGGTGTTTGCTTCGGGTGGAAGAAAAGAGCAGAGGGAGAGCTGGCGGCGGCGGCTTGGGAGTGGATGGGTAGGAGGGCGGCTCGCTGGGGTTTTATAGCCCGGAGGCTAGGGTTAGCCAAGGCTCTGATGGGACGTGCGGCGAAGATCCTCGGCGTCCGTGCGGTCGTGCACGTGGCCGGCATCCGATGGTTGAGCGGCAAGCGAGCAGGCGAGGCGAGCAGGTGAGAGCGGCTGGGCTAGTTTCCGTGCTGGCGCGAGAGAGGAAGCAGCGGTAGAGAGCTTCGTGCGAAAGAAGAAAGGAAGGGAGAGAGAAAAGAGAGCGCTGCGAGGCAGCGTGGGGATGACGCAGCTGTTGCTGCTGCCCCACTGGTCAGCGAGACACCAGGAAGGGGCCATGCATGCTGCATGCGACGGCGGTGGCATGCTGGGCTGGACTGGAGCAGAACAGCTGGGCTGGGCTTCACGCAAGGGAAAAGTGCTGGGTCAGACTTCTTGCAAAGAGAAGGTGAGAGAGGGTTTGGGCTGGATTTCGGGTGAAAGGAATGGAGGGCTCCGGTGGATTACTCATCAAGAAAGAAGAAACGATTTAGAGGTGGAGTTTACGTGGCCAGGAACATGCAAAGCATGGAGATAGAGATTGGGCCAAAGCTCTATTTCGTAAACGTGATACAAATTAATTAGACTAATTTTCCGGGAATAAATTAATTAGCAAAGAATTAATTTAAGAAGCCGGAGAATAGTCACAATCCAAATGAAGCTCATAGAAGTTTAATACAAATGAATTAGATTGTTTCCCGAAATCAAATCAATTAGCATGGAATTGATTCGAAGAGTCGGAAAATTATGTCGTAATTCATTTGATTAATTTCCAGAGCACTCAAGGATTGAGCAGGCCGAGAAGTTAGCGGGTTGGGTTAGTTGGTTAATTAGCAGGCTTCGGTTAGCAGGCTGAGTTAGAGGGCTGATCGAAGTTAGATAGGACGATTAGGGGTTAGAGCCCAAGTTAGTTTAGGAAATTAGTTGTTAGCTTTAGATTTAATTTGAATTTAGAATTCAAATTAAACCACACGTAAAGAACCAAGAATCCAACTAAGAGCCAAATCACACTAGTATTAAATTGTCCTTAGCACACAACGGAATTTTATTAGTTTAATACTAGGAATTTAGAGAGAGCACAAGAAGACAGTCTTATGATTATGAGCAAATCACATCAAGCACGAAATTTTTTTGAAATCCACATTTTTAACATTCCAGAAAATCTGGGATGTTACAATCCTTTTGCAAAGTATACATGACAATATTTTTTCAACGATATTATACATTATTTTAAGGTAAAATTTGAAAGTAAAACACTAAGGTGATTACATGGCAACATTCTTTTGCAAACGACATCATACATGAAAATATGTTCATTTTATTGAGAGAGAATGACTTTTAAATAATTGATCATCCATGTATTTCTAATATGAAAAATTGTGTAGCATTGCACTCGCAAAGACCAACAAATTTCATGCATGGATGATATTAGTCACATAAAATCGGTGAAAGATATAAATAAGTGGATGGTGATGTGACGTAACGTGGATAGCTTTATGTTAAGAGAAATGAACTTAATGATTTTTAGTGGGGTGTATTTATATAGGTTACTAGGTGATACCCGCGAGATGCCGCGAGAATTCTTAAACAATATTTTAAGAAAAAAATTAAAAATAGAAACACTAAAGTGATCGCATAGCAATATTTTATTTGCAAATAACATTATACATGATTTAAAATTAAATTTGAAAGTGGAAACAATAAGGTGATTACATGACAATATTCTTTTATAAACGATATTATACATAAAAAATATGTCATTTTGTTGAGAGAGAACGACTCTTAAATGATTGATCATCTATGTATTTGTAATGTGCGAATTTTGTAGCATTGTACCCGCAAAGACCATGGATGCTATTGGTCATAGAAGATCGGTGGATGACATCTACTGTGCGAATTTTGTAGCATTGTACTCGTAAAGATCATGTATGCCATTGGTCGTAGAAGATTGATGGATGACATAAATAGATGGTCCTAATGGATGGTGACGTGGCGTTTAATATAATGAGTTTCTATATGACGTGGCTAGCTTGCATGTTGAGATAAATAGTTAGTGGATATATAGATTGTACAGATATAGATTACGGGCCTGGCCATATTGTTTTTGCGAGTCTAAATGCCCGTTTGATCCTTTAATTTGGGGAGCAACAACGGCTAAACTGACATATTAGTAGCTGGGATGTGAACGGGCCTCAACAAATTTATAGCATCTATGGCCTTAGGGGCCTCGACTAGTTTGCGTTTTTTGTCCAGCTTCAATCAAAAGTATTTTTAGAATGTTATCAAGTATAATTAAGTAAGATCGAGTTTACAGTATAAGAAATAATAAATATAGTAGTCAAAATGATTGAGGGATTAGTAAATGACACAGTATTACTCAAATATGCAGTTTACATTCTCATTTTAGTTGTTAACCCACATTCAGCTATGCAATTGCAATGCCTAAATTGCTGGTGCACGGGTAGAAATTACAATACGGTTGCTGCGTCAGTGATTGCAAGTGACTAGCTGGCACTAGGACATGGAACATCAATGCTTTGAAAGTGCACGGCAGAACACAGTTTTTTTTTAATCAGAACTTGCAAGAATATTAGAAACAGAGTATACGAGAAGATCCAATTCCAAATGATCCCACTTTACATTCTGCATGGGCAACTGCGCTGCTGGCTCACATGATAGCGAGAGAAATCCTGCAGAAAATAGGAAGTTTCGTTGATCGGGCAGCTAAGTTACGAGCCATTGCATTAACCTGTCTACTGATCTTAGCACACTCGAAATTGAACAGATTGATGAGTTGTTCGGTTGAATTCAGTCATCAATGGGTTTAGCCTCCACCATCTCCCTGGTGAGATAGTTGCACACACCTACCTTCTCGGTACAAATGCAACTAGGGCCTCAACCTCCAATTCTACTATGTAAAAAGAAGATTCCCATCACATCAAAATATCATAACATGCATGAAGTACTAAATGTAGATAAAATTAAAAATTAATTACACAGTTTTGTTGTACTCTACGAGACGAACATTTTGAGCCTAATTAATCAATTTTTGGACAATTTTTCACACATACAAACGAAATGCTACAGTGGCGCGCGATTTCCAAAACTTCCAAATTAGGGTGCCAAATTGACATCTAAACAAGGCCTAGATTATCATCTTTGCTGTTCTGAAAAAGAATTCCTAGTGTGATTTTGCATCGAGTACATACTACATGTGATCTCCCATGACACCAGAATTTTTTTTTTTGAAAATAACACCAGAAAATTTCATTTCACTATAAACCATCCACGAAAGAATTCCCATTCAAGAAACCCATGACGCCATCTTTTAATGCCGGACGGGCTACCACATGCTACCACCCACCAACCCAATCTGACAGTGTAACACTATCCACCCACACACGAGCCGCCACGTGTCCTCATAATTCAAACGTTAGTTAATGCGCTCAACTACCAGCAGCTAAACCCTGCCCACCCTCCCGCCTTAAATCTCCCCCCATCCCCAGCCGGCCAGCCCAATCCTCCCCGGAAAGAACTCCAGCAGTAGCAAGATCTAACCGGCGGCGAAAATCTCCGTCCTGGTGTGTTCTGTTAGTGCGCGCGGATCGGCGATGCCTGTGGCGGCGGCGGCGGTGGCGGCTGGGCTGGCGACGGGGCCGGGCAGCCGCGTGACGCGGTTCGCCAAGTCGACGGCGGCGTCGGTGACGCCCGTGCGGCCGGGGAAGACGCACGCGCTCTCTCCGCTGGACAACGCCATGGAGCGCCACACGGTGCACGTGGTGCTCTACTGCCGCGCCGCGCCGGGCCTGGGCCGGGAGCAGCTCAAGGAGTCGCTCTCCGAGGTGCTGTCGCTGTACCCGGCCATGACCGGCCGGCTCACGCGCGGCGAAGGCGGCGGCGAGGGGGCGGTCGCCACCGCCGCCGCCGCGGAGGGCGAGCCTGCGCGGCGCGGGTGGGTCGTCAAGTGCAACGACGCCGGCGTGCGCATGGTGGACGCCAGGGCGGCGCCCACGCTCGACGAGTGGCTCGCCACGGCGACCGGCGACGAGGAGATGGATCTCCTCTACTACGAGCCCATGGGGGCCGAGCCTTACATCTGGTCCCCGTTCTACGTCCAGGTACTATTGACGAACTGTTTAATCAATCTGACTACTTTAGCTTTTCTTGGTGAAATTAGCTGAGCTAATCCCATAGTATAAACAAAAAGTAGCAGACAGCAAGTATGAGCATCCTCTTGTCTGGATTGTTTTGTTGCTCAGCAGTTGGTGATAGTGATAGTGACTGTGTGGCATTTAATTCGGAACAGCTTCAGAATTAAATGCCTTGTGCTTCTAGACCTTGTACTGCGATCTACTTCGGGCTATCGATTGAATGCACCGCGTGCCTGCATCAATGAAGATGCAGTTTATGACGAAGAAAACAATCCTTCGACCATGGTGATCGTGATGCATTTGTTGCCTAATCTGCCATGGTGACAATGTCTATGGATGCAGCTGACGGAGTTCGCGGACAAGTCGTACGCGCTGGGGCTGAGCTGCACCCACATCCACAACGACCCCACCGCCGCCGCGCTCTTCTTCCAGGCCTGGGCCGCCGCGCACCGCCGCACTACAAGCACCTACCCGCCCTTCCTCCACGCGCCGGCGTTCGAGGTCTCCCCGGCCTCCCCGCCCCCGGCCCCGCCCCTGCTTGCCGACAAGTCCCGCGCCGCCTCCCCGGCCAGCACCGACGCCGCCGCCATGTCCTCCGCCACGTTCCACTTCCCGGCGCCCGCGGTGCGCGCGCTGCTCTCGTCCCTCGAGCCGGGCGCCACGCCGTTCGCGGCGCTCGCCGCGCTGTTCTGGCTCCGGATCACCGGCGCCGCCGACGGGGATGAGGAGCGGGAGCTCACGCTGGCGCTGGACTTCCGCAAGCGGATGCACGCGCCGCTGCCGTGGGGTTACTACGGCAGCGTCGTCCACTTCACGCGCGCGCGCGCCAACCTCGCGTCCGGGCTGCCCGCCGTCGCGGCGGCGCTGGACGCGCACGTCGCCGGCGTGCCGGAGGAGGAGCCGTGGCGCGCCGTGGAGTGGCTCCACGCGCGGCAGCAGGAGCACGGCGCCGCCGGGGCGTTCCAGATGTACGGGCCGGAGCTGACGTGCATGGCGCTGGACCACGTGCCCATGTACGGCGCGGAGTTCGAGGCCGGGGCGCCTCCAGCGCGCGTGTCGTGCCGCGTGGGCGGGGCCGCCGGCGAGGGCCTGGTGGTCGTCCTCCCCGCGGCCGAGGGCGGCGAGGCGAGGGACGTGGTGGTGACGCTGCCCGCGGAGGCGACGGCCAGGGTCTGCCGCGACAGCGAGGTGCTCCGGCACGGCGGCCAGGTGGTGTTCGGCCACAAGGCCGGAAAGGAGGCCTAGGCCCTGGGCCTCGACGGAACAGCAAGAATCCCCTGCGCTCATGCGCTGTTGTGTTTCTCGTTTCCCTGAAGTCGCTCCAGTTTGGCTGTCCACTTCCTACTCCGTAGCCGTTCACTTGGTTTTGAACTTTTGATGTACCCTGTTGCCATGTGTTGATGGATAATCCTGTTGCCGTCATGCTGTTTTCAACTGCACTGTAAGCCACAAGTTGTATCATGGAATGTACTAGGTTTTAACTGTTGATCTGTTGAAGTGAAATGGACGATATCTACATGTCTGTACTCTGACCAGGCAGGGAATGGATCACGTCTCTTTCATAATTCAACTTAACTCTAGCCAATTTTAACTTAAAAACTATAGAACCAATTTTAACTTAAAAACTAGTAGTAATTTAGCCTGATTCTAATTTAGTCTAATTCTTAAAATTTCCTAGTATAAACATTAGACGAGAATTCGCTGTCCAACCCACCATTGTTTGCAACCAAAGGAACCACAGGGCTCCACAGACGAAAGCATCTGCGACATCATTGTCGTCTGATCGGACGTGTGCACGGTCGCCGGCGAGCGCAACTAACCAGCTGCGGACCACGTCCTCACCCCTCGTTCTCTCATCAAGCCGCGGGCCTCCATCACGTTCCGGTGCTCCCCGAGAAGCGGCGTCCAAAAATAACCGGCCGCCGCCGCTAGCGCTAGTGCACGGGCTCCACCAGGTGCCAGGGCTACCGGCTATTTTTGGCGCGGCGCATATAAACGAGCACAGAGCGGATCACAAGGACACGCGCAGGCAAACAAGAAGCTCACTAGCCATGCATCTGGACGGGAGTGTCGGACATCGGAGCGCGTCGCAAGGGACAAACTGGTCTGCTAGACAACCACCGCCAGTCTTCCACCCGTCGCGGTGCATGCTGACATTCCTGCTGTCGCCATGGCAAGCGCCGAGGTCAGCACGCGCACCGACGGCGACACAGCCACCGCGTCGAGCGCCGGCCCGAGGCTGAGGGTGTTCTTCCTGCCCTCCTTCATGCGCGGGCACCTCATCCCCCAGACCGACCTGGCGTGCCTCATGGCCGCGGCGCGGCGGGGGCAGGTGGAGGCGACCATGGTCGTGACGCCGGCCAACGCAGCGGTCATCGCGCCCACGGTGTCGCGCGCCGCCGCCGCCGGCCACGCCGTGCGCGTGCTGCGCTACCCGTTCCCGGACGTCGGGCTTGGGGAGGGCATCGAGTGCCTCGCCACCGCCCCCGCGGGCGACGCGTGGCGCGTCTACCGCGCCATGGAGATGGCGCGGCCGTCCCAGGAGGCGCTGCTCCGGGAGCACCGCCCCGACGCCGTCGTCGCCGACGTGCCGTTCGGCTGGGCCACCGACGTCGCCGCCGAGCTCGGGGTGCCGCGCCTCACGTTCCACCCCGTCGGCGTCTTCCCGCAGCTCGCCATGAACAACCTTTTCAGGATACGCGCCGACATCATCCGGAGCAGCAGCGCCGACGCCGGGACGGTGGTGTCCGTGCCGGGCTTGCCCGGGAAGGAGATCGCGCTCCCGGTGTCGGAGCTCCCGAACTTCCTGGTCCAGGACGACCACCTCTCCTCGACGTGGGACCAGATAAAGGCGTGCCAGCTGGCCGGCTTCGGCGTCATCGTCAACACCTTCGTCGACCTCGAGCGGCCCTACTGCGAGGAGTTCAGCCGCGTCGACGCGCGCCGCGCCTACTTTGTCGGGCCCCTAGCCCAGCCGCCGTGCTCCGCCGTGCACCGCGGCGGCGACGGCGACGCGGACTGCCTGAGCTGGCTGTCCACCAAGCCGAGCCGGTCGGTGGTGTACGTCTGCTTCGGGAGCTGGGCCCACTTCTCAGCGGCCCAGAGCAGGGAGCTCGCCCTGGGGCTGGAGGCGTCGAACCAGCCGTTCCTGTGGGTCGTCCGCTCCGACGACGCCGGCGGCCAGTGGGCGCCGGAGGGGTGGGAGCTTCGCGTCGCCGGGCGCGGCCTGGTGGTGCGCGGGTGGGCCCCGCAGGTGGCGGTGCTGTCCCACCCGTCGGTGGGCGCGTTCGTGACGCACTGCGGCTGGAACTCGGTGCTCGAGGCCGCGTCCGCCGGCGTGCCGGTGCTGACGTGGCCGCTGGTGTTCGAGCAGTTCATCAACGAGCGGCTGGTCACCGGGGTGGCCGGGTTCGGCGCGCGCGTGTGGGGCGGCGGTCGGCGCGGGGAGAGGGCCGGGGACGCCGAGACCGTGCCGGCGGAGGCCGTCGCGAGGGCCGTGGCCGGGTTCATGGAGGGCGGGGCGCGGCGCGAGGGGATGGAGGCCAGGGCGGGGAAGCTGGCGGAGCGCGCGCGGGAGGCCGTCGGTGAGAACGGCTCGTCGTGGCGCGACATCCACCGGCTGATCGATGACCTCGTGCAGGCGAGGGTTTCAGGGTTGCCACAAGATAGCACAACCACCATGAAAGTTTAATTTCGTTTTCGCACGGGAATTCTGTAATAAGACCAGAAAGATAAAAGGAGTTTTTATTAGATGGAAATAGCTTGCATTAACATAGGCTGGCGGAAAGATTGGGCTTGGGTCGGATAGATTGGGATCAGTCTATCTTCCTCATCGGTGGCAGAAAGATGAAGAAGAAAGATGCAAGAAGGAAGAAGAAGATTGTGCTCGTTCCAGCCTACAGGGATGTTGGTCGTCGTTCGTTGGGCGATTGTTCTCAGCCTGTTTGCTGAGCGTATGCCTGTGCGGCCTTTCTAGTTGCTTTTTTACACAGGTTTGGAATTGAGATTTGGAGCTGCTTAGACTGTGAGTACATTGAGAGTGCTTGTAACTTGATGATGTACTCGACTTTGATATAATACAATTCTTCCTTTGATCTAAAAAAAACATAGGCTGGCGGCTGGCCTCATATCGACTGCCACCAAGACATTAATCAGAGAGCACCGTCTGGCCAAAGCAAGACCTTAAGCCCTTATTTAGATCCCAAATTCCACTATAAAAATTCATCACATCAAAATGTCGGCACATGTATAAAGTACTAAATGTAGATTAAATCAAAAACTAATTGTACAGTTTTGTTGTATTTCGTAAGATGAATATTTTGAGCCTAATTAATCAATGTTTGAATATTTTTTACAAATACCAATGAAATGTTATAATAATGCTAGGATGGTGCTGCCATCGGTCTCCAATTCAATTCCGGGCCATTCCTGCAGTTGACGCAAAGTTCAGAGCTTGCAACCGAGCCATAGCTTCCGCCTGAACCGGTATGCGGCAAGTTGCCAGCCCAGCTAGCACTGCTTCTCCGTCCTGCAGACATTGAGCTCTCATGGGAAACGCCATCAAAATTTACCGGACCCTGTTTAGTTTAAAAAATCTCTCTCCAAACTTCACTATTCACCCATCACATCAAATTATATCAAATCTCTCTTCATGTATGGAGCATTAAATGTAGATAAATAAATAAAAAACTAATTGCATAGCTTTGATGTACACAACGAGATGAATCTTTCGAGCCTAGTTAGGTCATGGTAGCACAATGTTTACCATAAACAAACGAAAAGTGCTGCAATACGCTACAGTGTCCGATGTGACTTTTCTACCAACTTTTCACCCCCTCTGAACTAAACACCCCCCTTGAAGTATCCCTCCCTTGGCTTGTTCCATACTGCAGGACTTCCATTGACTCTATGAGGCTATCCACACTCGCCGTACTCCAAACTCATCCCCTAAAGAGAATATTTCGTCCTGGTCATCGAGATTCCGTACCATAAAATAATTTCTCCCACACTCGTCATACTCCATAGTCATCCCCTATACCAACTACTAGCCGTGGCCCCATATGTTATATATTTTGAACTCTCCCTCCCTCCCCCTCTCTCTCCTTCCTCTCTCCCTCACCCTCTCCGCCGCCTCCCCTCCCCGGCCTCTGCGCGCGCCGCCTCCTCCCCGGCCTCTCCGCGCGCCCTCCCTCTCCCTCTATCTCTCAAGTGGGCGGTCGGCGGTGAGAGGCGGCTGGCCTACGCGCGTGCCCCACCCGGCCCCTCCGCCCCTCCCTGCGTGGGCCCCTCCCTGCGCGCCCCCTCCCAACCCCTCCGCCCCTCCCCGCGCCGCCTCCTCCCCGGCCTCTCCGCGCGCCCTCCCTCTCCCCCTCTCTCTCTCTCAAGTGGGCGGTCGGCGGTGAGAAGCGGCTGGCCTGCGCGCGTGCCCCACCCGGCCCATTCGCCCCTCACCGCGCGCCCCCCTCCTTGCGTGCCCCTCCCAACCCCTCCGCCCCTCCCCGCGCCGCCCCTCCCCCTCCCTCTCCAGTGGCCAGCGACCGACGGTGGGAGGCGGGCGGCAGCGGCAGCGCAGGGCTTGCGTGGCGGGCGGCAACGACCTGCGTGAGGCCTGCGCGGCAGCCGGCAGGGACGCCGAGGCGCGGCGAGGGGCGGTGGCCGTGGTGACAGAGTGGCGCGATCTGGGGTGGCGTCGCGGCAGTGCCCTCCGGCCTCCGAGTGCACGCGGTGGCCCGCCCTCCTTGCGGCGGCAATGGCTCCTCCTCTCCCACAGCGCGTCGCTGCCCCCTCTCCCGCACCTCATCTCCGCCGTGCGCCCTCCCTCTGCCAGTGAGCCCCGGCACCGGACCAACCAAGGGCCCTCCCCCTCCCCTTCGAGTGTGACGGCGCGGACGACGCGCGGCGGTGGCTCGCTCCAGCGCCAGCGGGCTCCTCCTCCTTCCCCAGCAGGGCAGTCTTGGGTGGTTGGCCGGTGCGCGGGCCTGCGCCACGTCGGCGTAGCGTCTCCGTGCTACCGCGCCAGATTTGGCGAACGCCCCCCGCCTCGGCTTCGGTGCCGCACGGGGTGCAGTATCCCGCAGCAGCAAAAAATACGCTAAAGGCGTACCGGAGCACGGGGTACCACACCCCGGTGCATATAGCCTCACTATTGTTGCCGAAAACTTTTGAATATTCCATCAATTGCCTTAGAATTCAGCTACAGACCTGTGTGGCATGCCTCATACAGTCCCCGACGTCCACACAATTTCGCTTAGACCACAACACCCTGAGAGTAGTACACTAGTAAGCGACACCTGCAGTTACTCGGCCAGTGCCAAATGTACGGGCCTGTTTGATTTGAGGGTTATAAGCCCCTCTAAATAAGTGTCTTTCTGACCAAACAGTTTTATAAATCTTTCATAAGCTCATAAGCCCTTAGAAATGTATTTTTGAGGCTTATTTGTCATGACTCCACATAAATTACCCCACTTTTCACCTTAAAAACTAAATGCCTCTCCATATGAGGGGCTTATAATAAGCTCCTCCAAACCAGACCTATAACAACACTTGTTTGATCCAATCGCTCCCATAAGGAAAAAGTCTTTTTAAGGTCTCTCGTGTATCTCTCTAGTCTGGTTTCGTCTCTCAGGTAGAAAACCAAGTATTACTCATCCCTCAACTTTATAAAACGGTTATTTTTGGTCCTCCAGCTGTTTTGATGGTGGTTTTGGACGACGTGGCGACACATCAACCATCCTATGTGGCGCCACGTCAGCCTGAAGGGCCTAAATTGAACTATGCTGATAGTTCAGGGGCCAAATACACTCAACCAAAAAAACTATACAAATAATTTATCAAAATATTATCCAAATATTTTATAAGAAAAAATCATGCAATTAAAAATATTAAAAATCCAATATAATATTAGAAAAATCATAAAAAATTGTTTTATCAATGAAAAATAAATACCTTGTTCTCTTTTTCTCAATAAAAGCATACTCTATTTTTACTCTATCTTAAAGCAAATAACAAAAAATAATAATTTTCTATGACCTTTTGTGTGTTTATTTGCTAGAAGATGCTCCATTTATCTATTATAATTAGTCAAAATTGATGGCCTAGACTACATACAAAGATAAACGATGTTGTGCCATTTGATGACAACACAACTATCACTTGATCCTATCTATGAATATATTAGTGTAGATAACTATAGAAAATAATAACTCTAAGCTTAGCATGAAAGATAGAGCATGATTTTAGAAAAAAAAAATCGAACCCGGTAAATAATTTTTATATGAAATTTCTAAAAGGCAACTAGATTTTTAGACAGAAAAAATTAGATAGTTTTTTAAGAAATTATTTGTAAATTTTTTTGGTAAAGTATATTTGACCCTTCACTATCATCAAAGTTTAATTTAGATCCGTCGAAGCGGACGGTGTGCCATGTAGGACAACTGATGTGTCGTTAAGTCAGTAAAACCATAATTAAAACAGCCGAAGGACGACAAATAACTGATTTTTTAAGTTAAGGAACGACTAATATTCGATTTTATACATGAGATACACGACTGTAGGAGGACCTCAAATATACTTTTTACCTCCCGTAATAAAAGGCCCTCCGGAGACGAAACTGGCCCGGTGGCCCCCTGTTCAGTGTAAAGGCCGCCTACTCCCGCACTATGCAGGCCGTAGCCGGCCTGCAGGCCCTCGTGCTTGCTGCTGCTGGATCCCAATCCCCGGCCGTCACATCACATCAGACACATCACACAAATATCTCCGCCAATGCGCGTCCGCGCCCGCACGCTCGCACGACGGCGCAGCCGCCAACCAGCGTCTCCACCCTCCACTCTCTCTCTCTCTCTCTCTCTCCCCCGCGACCCCGGCTGGTCCCACGCGTCACCCTGTGGGTCGGCCAAAAGCGTCAGCGCACTGGGCACCGGCAATAAAATAAGCTCGGGAAGCTGAACGGGGGGATGGGCGGACGCTTCCAGAACTCTCCCCGGCGCCTTCGCGAACGTTCGCCGCCACGTCACCGCGCTTCCACCCCCGATTAAACAACGCGCCCCTCCCCAGCGAAGCGTCCAAGCCCCAGCCCCCGCGGCCAGCGCTTCCAGAACCGTCTGGAAGGTTCGGCGCCGACGCCGGGGTACGTGGGGGCCTCGCGCCGGGGCGTATAAGTTGGCGTGGCGCCCGCGTGTACTTGCCTACTGGTCCTCCGGCGACCCCTCCCTCTCTCTGCTCACGCGGTGGCGCCACCCCGCAAGTACAAAGGGAAAGCTACGCGCCCCCCGCCCTCCCACCCAACTCAGCTCAACTTCAAAAGGGGACTGTACTTTCGCTCCCTGGCCCTCCCCCTGTCTCTGTCTCTGTTCATGCAGTGTCTCTCTCGCCCGCTTCTTCTTCCTCCTCTTCTTCTCCGCCGAGTTCTAATTCTTGCGGCCGTCGCAGCTTCTGCACTCATTTCTTCCCTTCTCGATTTGCAATTGCAAAGGTTTCAGTTGGGGTTATGTGTTTTGGTGGATCAGCTAACGTCGATAGCTAAGTTGTTGCAAGCATTTGCTGTCCACTGACATTATCCACCTTTTGTTTTCAACCAAATCTTTAGTGGTCCTGTCTTTGACATTCAGGGAGGGCATTTTCAGATTGAGCTAGTTCAGCCGAGGCGTTTCTCTACCAAAGAGCGCCCCCCCTTTTTTTTTCAAATTCGACCGATTCGTTTGGACTTGGTTCCCCTGCTTCCGTTAAGTGGAGCTCTGTTCCGCCATTGCTCGATCGCGTTTGCCGGTTGGTTGGTCGGTCGGTGCGGCCATGGATCCCTTTCACGGCATTGTGAAGGAGGAGTACGAGTTCGATTTCGACTACACCGGTGTGCCGCCGGGTGCTGTGGCACCGTCTTCGTGGGCCGTCGCCGCGCCGGAGCTCCCCCGGCCGATGGAAGGTCTCGGCGAGGTGGGGCCCACCCCGTTCCTGACCAAGACCTACGACGTCGTCGACGATCCCAACACCGACACCGTCGTCTCCTGGGGGTTCGCCGGCCACAGCTTCGTCGTCTGGGACGCCAACGCCTTCTCCAATGTCATCCTCCCGCGCTACTTCAAGCACAGCAACTTCTCCAGCTTCGTCCGCCAGCTCAACACCTACGTAATTCTGTCCTTCTTGTTCGATGCGATGTTCTTGTCCTAGTTGCTCAATGCTCGCGCCATCAATCAATGGCGATCGATCGACCGGCGATGTTGATTTTGACGCCGAATTGACCGTGGCTTCGTTCTTGCATTGCAGGGGTTCAGGAAGGTTGACCCGGACAGGTGGGAGTTCGCGAACGAGGGGTTCCTGCGGGGCCAGAGGGAGCTCCTCAAGACGATCAAGCGGCGGCGCCCGCCGTCGGGCCCGTCGGCGCAGCAGGGTCAGGCGGAGCCGCCGGCGGCGTGCCTGGAGGTGGGGCAGTTCGGGCGCAAGGGCGAGGTGCACCGGCTGCAGCGCGACAAGGGGATCCTGCTCGCGGAGGTGGTGAAGCTGCGCCAGGAGCAGCAGGCGACGCGCGCGCAGATGCAGGCCATGGAGGAGCGCATCGCCACGGCGGAGCAGAAGCAGCAGCAGATGACCGTGTTCCTGGCGCGGGCCATGAAGAGCCCGGGCTTCCTCCGGATGCTGGTCGACCGGCAAGGGCTGGGCGGCCGCCGGAGGGAGCTCGAGGACGCGCTCTCGAGGAAGCGCCGCCGCCCCATCGAGTACCTCCGACGCGACGGCGAGAGCAGCAGCAGCAGTGCCGTCACGGAGGCGGCGGTGGGCGACTACATTTCCGGCCTCCCGACCGGCGCCAACGGCGTAGCTGTGGCGGACGACGGCGAGACCCTGCCGGACGGGACCGGCGGCGGCGAGGACACGGAGAGTTTCTGGGTGGAGCTACTCAGCCTCGGCCTGGAGGAGAAGCACCGGGAGGGCGGCGGCGAGGTGAACGGCGGCGGCGCTGACGTGGACAACGACGTGGACGACGACGTGGACGTGCTCGTGCAGAGCATCTACCACCTGAATCCGAGCCCGGGGAGCCCCAGCGGGAGGTGAAAGTTCCAGAACATTCGACTTCCAGAACCACTATGGAAGCATCCAGTGCAAAGTGGGAATTGCAAGTTGGGGGATTAGTTTATCCCGCGCCTGACTTTCTGTCGCGGGCGGCGCAAGTGGCAGAAGCGCTCGCTAGCGGTTGGCCGGTTGCCAAGGAATGTTCAGGAAGCTCCGCCAGGCCACGAAGCTTCTCGAAGTAGGCCTGCAGCCTACTATAAGTGGCAAGTAGATTCCGGCTGGATTCGGATGAAGCAAAGGCACTTTCCAAATGCGGGTGACGGTGCCATTAAAAGTAGCACGACCAACCCTTCTCTTTTCTTGGAGTGCATATCTTTCCTGAAGTACGGAGTAACTAACGTTTGTCTGTCTGAAAGGATGTCTGTCTTGTCTCTGTCTGCTGCTGTTCCTCCAAGTGCTGACAGTTTTAGAGCATGAAGGATCGTGTGTGTCAATTATCCGGTTCAATAGTAAGAGGATGGAATTAAATATGAGTGGAATATTGAGTTCCATGGTTTAAGCAGCACCAAGAAGTATGCTTATTTTTTCTTTTGAAAAAAAAGATCAAAGCTCAAAACTGAAATTACACCATAATAATAAAACTACTGATGCCCCCATTGATCTTGAAAAACTGCATGGGGCCGTGCTAGGCATTTTGACAACAGTTGTCCAGCATTTGGTAAGGCCAAGTACAATGATGCAGGCATCATGCAAAGCCGTTTCTGCAGCGGAAGATTCCTTCAACAAAAATATCTCTTCAGCAGAAGAGATCTTATCAACTACAAGGTGCTCCCGTACTAGATTCTTATAACACCCTTATCCACTGGGAGCCAGCTGCGGCCGGCGGGAGGTGCAGGGCGTCACACACACCCTCATCAGCCATGATCATTGATCTCTGTCGGACGCAACCGCATCGTCCTCAGATGGAAGGAAGGTGAAAACAAAGACTTCGATTAAGGCCCAATTCGATAGGACTCACAATTCGGCCCAATCCAGTCCAAACAATACGGGCCGTGCAGATCGACGGACTTCATTTTCACTCTCCCCCAGCCCACGATTACGACTACGTCTTCATCACACGTTCACGTAAACAAGGAGACGCCTTCTGACCGTCGGGCTCGAGCAGACGGCCCGTGCCACGTCAGGACATGGGAACCAATCGCAGGCACATGGCCACGCAGCCCCCGGCAGCACGAACCCGTTTCGTGCTCACGCGATTACGCGATTCGCCGGGTCCTTTATTGCAAAACCACGGCATCGCCTCCGTCGCCATCTCGCTCCCGTGACCCCGTCGCGCCTCGGCTCCCTCGGTTCCTCCTCCTCCTCCCCCCCGACCCGCCGTGCACGAGCGGAGCTCGCGGCCGCCTACCCCGCGCCCAGTGGCCCGAGCCCTGATCCCACGCTGAGAGCAGTGGTGTGTATCGAGAGACTAGCGATGGCGAGGTGGCGGCCGGCGGCGCTGCTGGTAGTGGCGCTGGCGGCGGTTATGTCGGCGGCGTGGCGGGCGGACGCGCTCTCGGTGACGGTGACCGACACCGAGTGCATCCACGAGTTCGTGCCCTACGAGGGCGATACCGTGTCCGGGAACTTCGTCGTCGTCGACCACGACATCTTCTGGAGCTCCGACCACCCCGGCATCGACCTCACGGTACTCTCCCGATCCCCTCGCTCCCCTGGCGTCATCCACTTCTGCGCGGTAGAATTGGATAGTAGGGCCGTGATTGGGGTGGGTTTATGGGTTGTTTTGATAGGGATCTGGCTGTCCGGTGGGCTGAATTGGGGATCGTGAGGGCTCGTCAGTCGTGATCCCCTGACGTGATCTATAGCTTGGGTACAAGTTTAGCGGTCTAGAGTATTTCCTTGTCACTAGCATATGGTTATCATTCAGTTTAGCTTGATAAATTAGGAGTGCTCACTGAGTTGATTTGGTTATGGTTTGGTGCAAAATTCGGACCTTTTGGGGAATTTCAGTGGAATGCCACCGTTTTGTTATATGATCTGCTGTAGGTATATTCCAACATGCAAGCGTAGAATATTGGTAAGTTCAAGTTGGATTGGATGTTAGCTTACCGTTTCTCAGAGTTATCCCATTTGTTTCGATTGTTGGTTTTCAGTAAGAAAATTCGGTAAAAATTGATGCCGATTTCACTTCTGCCCAATTGAAAACATCAAGCTAAAGGCCCATTTGCAGTTCCATTGTCAGCTGGGGATTCTTTGGCTCTGTCTGTGTGTTTCTGCTGTAACTGATACTAACAGATGTTTCTTTTCCTAGTTTTAATTATGATTCGATTGAGTAGGCATTGTGCAGATGCTGCAATAAGTTTTACCTTCCTTACAATGCAAGATATTCCTATACTTTGTTAACTGCTAAAGGATCAGCTCTTGATTCTCTTCATTTATATGCAAGATGGGGTTTTCTCTTGTCCCTTTTCATCTACCTGTATTTGTCCGATTGTGCCTTTTTTCTGTTGAAGTTTCAGATGTGTCCTTCTGTGCAGTGCTTTTACATTCGTTTCATGAATTGTTGAGATGCTTTGAGTAGAAGAGGAAAACATTTATCTCTTCAATGTTGAATTTGGAAAAGTAGTATACTGTTTCCATGGAAGATACCAACTATTCGTTAAGATCATTTGAAAATTTGATGCAGGACATTGAATTGGTATGGCACCATATAGCTAACTAAAGTTCATGCGGGTTATTTATACGACGAGAATTAAAGTCAAAGTATCTGTTGTTTAACCTTAATGCTGAAATAGTTTCACAGATGAAAACAAATCGCTTTGATAGGAAATTATGTTTTAATGCCCCAGTAAACTCTTTATCAATTCCAATGAATGAAACTCAAGCGATAGGGAAAAGAATGTGTTTCAATAATTGTATGGCCCTTGCTTATCTTAGAGTACTCTTATGGGCGATCTACATGAAAGTTGAAGGCCTTGGCTCCATGCCTCTATAGTCAACTACTAGTTTCCCTGTACTCCTAACAAGGCAACAAATGATGTTTGTTTTTTCGGGAATGTCTGATTGATCCTACTCATCCACTTACAATTGGTTATTTTGTTATGTATGTGCCTTCATTGTGCTTATTAATACTATTCATACTTGGAGATTTGATATGGCATTATCTGCACACAGTATTTTCACTGTGAGTGCACTGTAATGTGTGGGTAGTGAATATTTGTGTCATACTGTCTACTCTATTATTTGTGTCACTGTGAGTGCACTGTAATGTGTGGGTACTGAATATTTGTGTCACACTGTAATTTGTGTCACTTTTTATGATGCTCTGTATTGATTTTCACTTCTACAAGTGCAGGTAACTTCACCAGGTGGCAACACTGTACATACGTTGAAGGGGAAATCTGGTGACAAATTTGAGTTCAAAGCTCCGAGGGGTGGCATGTACAAGTTTTGCTTCCATAACCCATATGGAGCACCTGAAACTGTTTCTTTCTACATTCATGTTGGACACATACCCAATGAGCACAATCTGGCAAAAGATGGTTAGTGTACTGTCTTTGTGTCTTAAGCTTCGCAGTGCCTGCTTATTTTGCAAATATTTAACAGTAACGAATCCGGTTAGCTCGGTGACCTTAGGTTTATAATTGTTCATATCCAGTTTTAACATGTTAGCACTGCCGCATATCAGCCATGTTTCATTTCTGTTGCAGAGCACTTGGACCCTATCAATGTTAAAATCGCAGAACTGAAGGAAGCATTAGAATCCGTCACTGCTGAGCAGAAGTACCTAAAAGCACGTGAAGCTCGTCACCGACACAGTAAGCTCCATGGACTTGCATTTGCTCTTTTGTAACTCCGTAATGTTTAGCCCAAGCTTTTTTCTCTTTTGAAAAAGATAAAGTCAGTGCTTATAGAAAGAAGGGCCCTAGGGCAGCTAGAAGTTAGAACACATTTGTTTTTGACATTTATACTTTAGGGCACAACTAATATCTTTGACTTGGTATCGAGCTTAATTTCCACCATAAATACTGAGTTTTGCTTAGGGAAATTGTTCAGCCTGTTCTGTTTTGCCTGCCTCTTAGTTTTCCTTGTTAGTGTACTGGGATCTCGAGAAAATCTAGGTAACAAACCACTAATTTACTTAACAAAGGACAGGACATTATGAGTATTTTTTTTTCTTCTGTTGGTCTTTTTACTTCTTTATTGCCACCGTTTTACGACAATGCAAAGTTAATTCCGTAACTTGATTCGATGCAGCAAATGAGAGCACGAGAAAGCGTGTCATGTTCTACACGATGGCGGAGTACCTAGCTTTCATGGCAGCTAGCGCGTTGCAAGTCATCTACATCCGCCGCTTGTTCAGTAAAAATGTGGCATACAACAGAGTGTAGGATACAACTCTACTTTGAAGCCGTCAGTGAAAGCAGCTTGTGGTTGGAACGGGAAACATATTCTGGCAATTTGACAAATTGTAGCTCTGCACCCTCTTTTCTTCTTTTGTTAGTCTATAAACAACACCTTTTAATTTATCACCATGTACTTTTAGCAACTCCTGTGAGATGTGAAGTGCATTTGTTGCTGAACATAGATCCATAATTAATCTTCAGAGGATTGTCGCAAAAGCTGTTGTCCTGGTTCAGATTTTGATTCTGTGTAATTCTGTGATGACTGCAGAATCTACCATGTTATTATACATGCAGAAGAGTGTAATCTAGTGGCATGGCGAAATTTGTGGGTTAGCTTCGTGCCTCTGTTCACATCTCATATCATAAACATTGATGAACACAATACGTTATTTAAAGAGATTGTACCGCTAAATTCTCCAGAAATCTTTGCCCCGCACTCTTATGCACAATTTCTGGCATCTGGAACAGGAGAAATTGTTTTTCCCATAAACGAAATCTTAGAGTCGACAGAATTTTCATAACACTGTCGGAATACACACGGCGCAAGGGATACTTGAACTACAGCATGTCAACAGAGTAGGACCATGTCCCATGGTTTCACCAAACTGCAGTAGCAAGGGATACTTAATTTGTAGATGAATATAGAAGTTGTTTTACTTGTATTATTGAATACTTTACAATCAAGTACATGATTATTTTCCTTTGGTGTACATCCGCGTGTTTACATTTCAGTGCAAATGGACTTTGTTTGGTCAGAATAAAATTTAAGACCTTTGTTTGATCCAGCTGCAAGACCTTTGTTTGGTCAGAATAAAATTGAAGACCTTTTTTGATTGTATCGCTTTCACTTAATGTCTTAATCACACTCTTGGCCACTGTGGGCTAACTACCTGCATGATGAATCCACAAAATCAGTAGAATTTCATCTTTAACTTAGCTTGTACATATTGACAACGCTGCTACAAACCTCTAATGTGCTGAAAACTAACTGCATCCGGCTAGCAACTAATGATGGTTCCTCTGAATTTCCTGTGACAGCCATCTGTTCCAGCTGCAAGGTTTTCACCGGTAACCTGCAGCATCAATTTTAGTGACATGTAGGAGATTCTGAGATAAAAAGAAGAAGACTACCGGGCAAAACTGCTCTTACCATGCCATTCCTTTGACATAGTAAGCGTTTGCGATTATAGCACAAAATCCTTTCCACTGATGCAAGACGTCAGCTGACACAGGTGGGTTAGGAGACCACCTGATAACTGTTGGTTGTGGTGTGCACAGAATTGTGATGAATACTATACTGAGCCAAAGAATGCATTCACGAATCTGCATAAAAGAGTGTCACTGAAGGAAATAATGAAACTACAGATGGTCCTATGGGGAACATTTACATGATAAACATGCTCTCTACCAGACACATGATACCTTATATCAAGCTTCATATCTTGCCAATGAGAACTAGTGGACTTCATCTACTGAATTAGAAAATTAACAAAAATAAAGACATTGCGCGAACAAATCAGAGCACAACTTTTGCTAGAAGCAACAAGATCAAAGCAAAACTGCTTCGCTTGGCTATAAAGCGTGTGATATAAATGTAAGACAGTTGATGATATTAACAACAGTAGTTATTTGAATGGTGCAATTCATATTAATTAGAGTATCTGACCTCCGAAGAGTGGACTTTGAACTTCAAGCTGGTTCCACCATAGGATCGTAACCCTTCAATCTCAAGACCAGAATCTTTAATATCCATAAGTTCCTTTCTAAGCCCCTCATCTGAACACCCTAGGGCATATGCATTCGCTCCAGCACTGACAAACTCCTGATAACATTGACAGTCACATTAATTACTAGTTACTTAGTGCATATAAAACTTATGCAAAGATGTATAGTGAAGATTTCAACAAGAATCAATACTTCTAGGTTATCTCCACCTCCTCGGTCAATGACATTCTTATACCGCTTGAATAAACTGATAGCTATGTTACGTGATGAGCGGAATTCATCATCTGACGAAGCATTAACATGGAACCGATGCTGCATACAACAAAATGCTTAAGAGAAAAAAAAACAGTGATCAAAATCATCAAATGAAGGACAAGGAAATACCAGCCAGTGCCTTGTAGTTCTTTCATTTAAGCTTTTACACAGGTGATGGCTCACTCTAGTAAAGTTAAATTTGTAACTATGAACAATGTGTGGCTTCTGGGCATGATGGCCTTCCACTGAATTGTAAACTGCACTGCATCCTAATTTACAACATAAAACAGAAGAACTCTTTTCAGGCAGTTTTAGGTCCCAGCAAAAAACAGGCCTCACAAAAGGAACAGCTCCATGTAGCATCAACATGACTGAGTGCTCATCAGACTCCAAGCTATCAGCACATTTCTCCAAACACAGGAAAGAGCTTCAGAAGGGGAAGGCAATTCAACCTACAACACAGTATGCTTTAATCAATCACCGAATCACTAAGGGTGGGGACTGAGAACACTATGACAGTAATCTGCTAGTGGCCCACACTTTAGTGGCATATGAGGTATGTGTCCAAGAAATGAAAACAAATAAAATAGATACTCCCTCCGTTCCAAATTACTATTCATTGTTGACTTTTTTTCACAGCGTTTGACTATTATCTTATTCAAAATTTTTGTCCAAATATGCGAAAAAATAAGTCATACCTAAAGTATATGTGATGATAAAGTAAACCTAGCATAAAAAATGACACTTGCAATTTTTTTAAATAAGACGAATGGTCAAATGATATGAGAAAAAGTCAACAGCGAATAGTAATTTGGAACAGAGGTAGTACTATTTCTCACACATCTTATCATTAAGTTTGGAAACATAAGCACTGATAATGGAATATATTGATAAAGAATGGACTAGAAGGGATGCTATCAATATACTGAAAATATGAGAAGCAAATGACCCATCTTACTCGTCAAGAACAAGGTATTGTTTAATGTATTGCAGCAAAATTTTCACAGACCAAGTTCCAACAACGAACTATCATGTCTGCTTACAGTTTCAAATAATCTTTTTATCTAGATCATGATACAAGATGATTGCCTTTAACAATCCACAGGTACTCAATACAAGTAAGAAAAATGAAGAATAGTACTTCATGTCCGCGCATTAGGATTATTCCACCGGGCAATACTTCGTATCAAAGAACCAGTATTTGATTACAAATTCAGCATTGGAAATTCGTGTCATGCAGAAGCAACTCATGATTGGCAAGGGCCAAAAAGTCGGCGTTGGTAAAGGAAAAAATTGGCAACAATCCCCAATTCCCCTTTTCTTTTCTTTTTTCGGAATCAATTCCCCTTTTCAACAAACCCAACGAAACAAAGCTGAAGGTTCTAGCTCACAAATCCTAACCCAAACAAGCAACCCACCTACACACACCAGATCTCAGCCCGTAACTGAAACGATCCAATAACGAGCGAGAGGGAAACGGAGCAGCAGGCTTTACCTCCGGGGGCAAGGTGGCGGAATCTACAGGAAACGGAGCAGCTGGCGGAATCTATATAGTATAGGAAGACGAGAGGGGGCAAGGTGGGAGACGTGGAAATGTAGATACGTGGAGGGGTTAAGTAGCTAAAAAGATCGGCGACAGAAATGTAAGGGAGCAAGAAATTCAGGGGCCACAATTAAAAACGACTGGCGAGGCGAGAGCGGCAGGGAGCGCGAGAGGAGGGGAGATCTCGGCCCGTCGCTCTTGCTTGCTGAATCTTTCTCAAGATGGGCCAATTTGGCAGTTTATGGCCCATGATGGTGTGGATCTGTCCGGGCATGAAATATATCTTTCTCGCATCCGTATTCCAGTTTAGCTACAGCACAAAAATGATTGGGCTGCAAGACCCATCAGCATGCAAACTATGTGACCAAAAATTGGAGACAACTCAACACCTGTTTGTGGCCTGTGCAGCTACACACCATGCAGGTTTGGCACCTCATCTTGAGGCTGTATATATCCGCTTGCTTACGGATATAGAGACCAGATTATATCTGATATTAAAAAAAATCTTCCAGGATGATTGGCTCACCAAGAATCCCGAGCGAGGACCTGCCAGCAACTAAGGAGCGAGGACAACACGTGCAAGAAAAGAGGACTGGATTCAATATTCATGCTGATCTGCTGGTGCCTATGGAAAGAAAGGAACATCGGCACATTCGACACAGCCAGAAAGAAGCGTCGAGCAACTGCTTCCCATTATCTTGGAGGAAGGAAACTTATGGATACAGGCGGGAGAAAGGTTGCTTCCTACCCTAGGATCGACTGGGCATAATGTTACGTTGTTAGTTCAGAATCGTAGTCATAGCCGGGCTTCTTTCTTTCGTTCATGGTTGATTCCTTGCGCCGTATGGTCCCTCAATGTAATGGTCCTCTTGTGGGTGTGCCCGAGTAATAGGTCCGTCATGTTCTCGAAAAAATGAACAATTGCAGATATTCATATAAATTGTTTAGCAAGTTATCAAATCATGGAACAATAAAAACGCTGTAAATATACAAATCCTCTGATGTTCAACAAAACATCCTGTTTTTTACTTCAAAGGCATACATCAACCATTTGGGATGTGCATATATACAGGTTTAATTGCAATGTCTGGAGGCCTAGCATCTTCTTTCCTTTGCAGTCTATAGGCCCTGTTTAGTTTCAAAAATTCTCTCTCCAAACTTCACTATTCACCTATCACATCAAATCTCTCTCCTCGTATATGGAGCACTAAATGTAGATAAATAAAAAAAACTAATTACATAGTTTTGATGTACACGACGGGACGAATCTTTTGAGCCTAGTTAGGTCATGATAAGACAACGTTTACCACAAACAAACGAAAAGTGCTACAGTGTGCTACAGTGTCCGATGCGACTTTTCTACCAGCTTTTCACCTCTTTTTTCATCAACTAAACACAGCCTAAACTGTTTTATCTGACTGCTTTTACGGTCAACCACCTGTATATATTCAGACTTCAAAGCGCGTGCGCTTGTACACTGACAAGTCAGATAGGAGGAATGCAAAGCACGTAATGGTAGATCATCAGATAAGATATAGGACACGCACAAAATCAACGGATTGAAATGATTAGCTTTATATATACTAGGGTGAGAGGCATTTCTATCCTAGGGTCGGGTGATGATAGGCGACTGGCTGACCGAAGCACCTCCACCAATACTGTTGGAAATAATCTTGACCATGGTACGTTATGGTCATGGTGTGTGTCACGTTGGTATGAGTTAGCCAGTACGCGTGTGTGTCTAGCGCGTGCGTGCGTGAGTCTGTTTTAGTTCAGGTCTAGGTGCTGTCTGTACGCATGTTTGTTGCGTTCTGGCCGGTGATTACCTGTGTTGATCGAGTCGTAGAGCCGTTGAGAGAAGCGGTCGAGGCGAGTCGTAGAGCTGTTGAGAAAAGCGGTCGAGGCGTCGGTCTGTGCGGAGACGGCCGCCAAGTCGTGAGCGAGCGAGTGGCTCCTGGGCTTGGCTGAGCGAGTCCTATGGGCCTGGCGTGAATGGAGGACGTGGAGGAGAGCTCCTGATGTGCCGCCGGCCTAAAAACCCCATGTACCCTCTGCACTCGAGTTAAGTCAGTCCAGGAAAATAATATAGTCAAGATACTGGCCGTTGCGTCGGCCACTGCGTTCGTCGCCAACAAAATACTGAGCTTCGTCTCCCTTGCCGGTGTGTCTTTGTCCAGTGAGCGTGAGTGCTTGATAGTGGCTGGGCCAACAAATACTAGTGTTTGCGCTGCAACTTATTTCGATAACAAAAATCCCATCCAATTATCTCTGTCCAACTTAGATTCTATGTGTTCCCGCAATGCCATAAATCTTGTGTTCCATCTATTGTTCTTCAAGTCCGTCCTCTCCTACCGAAGGAGGTCTTGGAAGAATTAGATAAGCTACGAAAACATTTCCTTTGGCGGGTGATTAGAACTTGACGGGAGGCAAGTGCAAAGTTAACTGCCCTGCAGTGAACAGGCCAACCGTGATAAGCTGCTTTACGCAGCCTGCACCTCGATTAGATTAGGAGACGGAGGCCGCACCTCCTTTTGGCACTTCTGTTGGGTTCAGGGCAGCAGCTTTTTTACGGTACCTTGTACCATTGACTGATGGTATATGGTATAGAGAATAAGTAATATAGTAATTTAGACATAAATATATTAACTAATCATACTTCTTCTCGTTCTTAATAACGACGTGCATCACCGATCCGAGACCCATCTCCCATCTCACTAGCGTGCCTCGACTGTCGGCCCGAGACATATAATCGAATGAAAAAAATTAAAATATATCTAAATTACTAGTCCTTTAAATTAGTGGGTACCGTAAAAGAGCTGTCAGAGGCAGAGGCCGCACCTCCTTTTGGCACTCCGGTTGGGTTAGGGCAGAAGACTCAAGGATATAGCGCCACACATCTTCTGCATCTCTAGGAGAAAAAACCGAACAGTGAAGGAAGCCATCCAAATGAACACGTGGGGTGCGTGACATTAACCTCCCGGCAGGGATCACAGTTTTGCATTTGCGGCAGTTCACTGAAGTATGGAACATTGTTCAATCGGTCAACCTAGTTGACAGTGAAGAGGACCAAATTACGTGGAAGTTGGACGCTCATGGAACTTACTCGGCATCCTCATCTTACTACGCTCAGTTTATAGGAAGTGCGACCACCATCATCGACTTTCAGGCGATTGTCTGGAAACCTTGGGCGGCACCAAAATGCAAAATCTTTGCATGGCTCACCATCTGCAATAGGATTTGGATTGCGAATCTTCTAGAGGCCAGAGGATGGCCCAACAATCGACTATGCCCCCTCTGTCGACAGGAACCAGAAACGAGTCACCATCTATTCGCAGAATGCCGCTACTCGCGTGTATGGACCTCAATCGTGTCATGGATTTCGGCCCACTTTGTTAGAGCTCTAAAAACAGCTGAAGCTGTACCAAACGGCTGTGGTGGTGAATCACTTCTGAGGGCTTATTTGTGAGAGCTGAAGCTATTTTGCACATGGCACAAGTGGAGCTAGTGGAGCTAAAAAAAATCAGCTCCTCCACTCCAACTCCAACTCCACTCTCACGTGGAGCTGTACCAAATGTGGCCTTCGTATGGATAACTTGCGCCCACAGCATGAACCAACACCGCCACACCAAAGAAATGGTGGGCATCCATAGGACACACAACGGGGGTGCCACTTAAGGGGCTGCGTTCCCTCGTCCTAATGGTGGTATGGGAGCTGTGGCTAGAGAGGAATGCCAGAATTTTCGCGTGAAAGGAGCCGTCGGTGACAGCATTTGTGTCAAAAATAAAAAAAGAGGCGAGAACTTGGGGTGTTGCGGTAGCAGTCCGCCTTGCGGCGGTCATCAGGGGTGCTTAGTCTTAGCACTTAGCATTTGTACAAGTTTTGATATATAGCTTTGTTTTCTTTTAACCTGTAGCGATCCACTGGATCACTGCTTGTATTACTCTTCTATATCAATAGAAATGACGCAAGTCTTGCAGCCGTTCGTTCAAAAAAAAATCTATTGTTCTGATAATGCTATATCTTTTTTCAGATATTGTGCATCTGTTCAGATATTGTGCATCTATTCTGACAATGACAGCTTTGTTTTGCTATTTCGAAGACATTATATTCATAATAATTTGTGGCAGCTCTCATTTTGGTGGTCCATAATTCCACCTTTCTTTTTTAACGAATTCCACCTTTCTTTTGCTTCAAAGCTGGCTTTGATCATTTGCTATGTGAAACCTACTCATATTAACAATAGTCTGTCATGTCTCTCTTTTTAATGTATATAATGTCAGCTTTCTTTTGCTACTTCAAAGCTCGGTTCAGTGAAACTTAGAACACTAAATATCACTCTTATGTAATACATATATATGACAATGACTGTATTGTGCAAATCGTCATGACAATTACAGTCCAGCAAAATAACACTTCTGAGTCTCTTTCTTGACTGATAATTAAAAACAACACTGTACTGCAGTGTCTCTCTACGCTCCGGACACCTTTGCCACTGTCACGTCGCAGAACGTGGCAATCACCCCTTCTTGTTGAGCATGTAGGCATGAATGTATCAGTAAGACAAGCACTGCCGGTGTTGACACTACTGAACCCATTTGTGCTAGCTAGGGGAACCAAGAAACAGCTGCACAGCGCGGAAAGGGAAGGACTATACCTCTGAGTCCAACAATCACATAAGCAAAGGCCCCCTCAATGGTCTGAGCGCGCGTTGTTTCTAGTACAATCCTAATTACAATGTGGAGTTCTACTATCTTCTTTGTTCTCCAGTCTGAAGTTATCTGATCTGATCCGAGCACTTTCAGGACATAGCACAGCTTCCCGCATGCATGCAGAAAGCACACACACATTGAGAACTTGTACCATCCAGAACAGACATATTCAGAATGTAACCATGGAAAACACACATATTCATAATGTACAGTAGCCATCATGAACACACATTCACACCAATTTTCAGAGAACAATGTGAGCATGAGGAACGAAGGCTAATCAAATAAGATAAACAAAACATCGTCATTCAAAAGGTCATGTTCTTGCAGGCTTATGCAAGCATGCTCTACTGATCAAATCAAAATGATTAAAAGAGACATTGCCATACATTTCATATTGTTCAAAAGATACAAAGGATGCACATTTGCATCTGCACGATCTTGGCTGATACAATGAATGCGACAGAATCACGCTTGAAGCGAAAACATACGAAATTTCATACTATCATAGCACAATATTACAGCCAGAACGCCACCGGATTCTTGAGCAGAAACTCAGTAGAAGCTTTAGGCACTTTATAGTATCGAACCCGGCGGCTCTTGCCAGTGGTCAGGTCTCCATTTTTTGTCGTAGCTGAGAGAAAATGTGGTCAGTCGAAGCAGATTACAACGTGTCCCGGGCACATCTTCCTCCTGCACCTCCTCATCGAGGCATCCATCCTGGACGGAGATGCACTGAACAAGGCAGAACCGGCTCTTGTCTCCCATGTAGAGGAGGGTGGCGCCTTCGTGCTTCTCGCCCCGGTCATCGCCGAACAGCTTCTCTTTGCTGAGCTTCCACGCCGGCGGTGGGCAATGCCCCTCGCCGGCGTCGGAACCGGCCGTGTAGCAGGAGCAGAGGTGACCGAGGGTGTCTGCGTCTTTGGAGAGACCTACAAAGGCGTCCAGCTCGCCGTCGAAGTGCGAGCTGCCAGTGAAAGGCAGCGCCCACTTCCCCAGCCGTTTCCACACCAAGTCCGGCGCCTCCGTGTCCAAGGTGAAGGTGGCGGCGGCGACGCCGCCGCTCTCGGCGGTGCTGACAATGATCGTCCGACCGTCGGGGTGCACGGCGTAGGAGGTGATTTGCTGCCTCTCGAAGGGCGGCTCCGGGAGCTCGTGCCATGCCCACACCTAGTGCTCACCGCCAGGGTGTTCAAGCGGTGGTGGCCAGAGCTGCTCGAAGGAGCCGGAGGCTAGAGCGAACAGACTATCCCTGACGGGGATGTAGATGGGGTCAGCCAAATCCGCCCTGTGGCGTGGGGCAAAGATGATGCCCCGTGTGCGGACGTCGAACACGGGGACGAGGTGCTTGAGCATGGAGCAGACCTTGCCGTCGGTTCCCGGTCTCACGGGATGCATCGCCATGATCCTCGTGCCGAAGGCGGCGGCGAAGTAGTGCGGCAACCCACGCGGCGCCTCCAGACGGAACACGGCCGGTGGCAGGTGGTGAAGGTGATCGGCGGCTGCCCCTGAGGTTGCAGCATGCGGATGCGGCGGATGCTTGCCGTTGTCGGAATCGGAATCGGACGGCAGATCTAGCTTGCGGATGCTGTATCCGCGCGACGAATCGTCGAAGACGAGGTAAAGGTGCCGCCGGCGGCGGCGGTCACGCCCGCTGGAACGCCGCTTTGGCATCCCGATTCAACTGGAAAAAAAAATTGAATTTTTAATACGACTCGATATAGATCTGCTTCCTCCCGTTCTGTGTTCCTTCTCTCTTTTAAAGGCGCTGCTACTAATCTTTGATCCCTACAACACGAGATCGAATTCGAATTAATCACCTCCATCGTACGGCACGAATCGTACCTGTGTAGGAGTCCAATGTGAATACAAGGAGATTCTGCGATCGAAAACAATATATTATGCGTAGGAGTCACTGCCAGAATAGTTGATATCTGCACCGGGTGGGAAAGCCCTTTAGCACCGGGTTTCCCACCCGGTGCAACTAAACCGAGGCTAAAGGGGTACCCCTTTAGCACCGGGTTAAATAACCGGTGCTAAAGGGTCCCTTTAGCACCGGTTCTAGACACAACCCGATGCTAAAGGGCCTGCCCCGCAGCGCCTTTAGCAGGGCCTTTAGCACCGGTTCCAAACACAACCCGGTGCTAAAGGGCCTGCCTTTAGCACCGGTTGTTGTCTGCAACCGGTGCTAAAGGCCCCGGATTTCTTTTTTTTTTTGCTTTTTTCAGTAGCCATGCATGCACGTCTATATACGTGTATATACGTATATATTCTAATACGTGTATTCTAATGCGTATTCGGCCGACTCTATATTCATATTAGCTGACATTTCATCAAAATAGAAGACATATATATTACAAAAGTAGATATTCATGCATGTCAACTCGAGTTATATATATTTAAACTGTATTTTCTACTTAATTAAGATTGACGACTTGTTGAACTGTCCGGCACGTCCTCCAGTACTGGCATGTGGAATTCTCCTCGGGGATTGACGACCTCGTCCCAGATCCATCCGACGAGCTATTCTGCAATTGCGTCAATTCTTTCTAGCTCTAGAGACTCTTCCTTCAGGCTCAACATCTATAATTTACAAATAATTGAAAGATATTTAATCCGCCGAGTTGGAGACAATAATTGTGCACTTAATAATAATGGAAATGTGTTTATTATTACGTACCATAATATCGTGTTGTGTAAGCTTTTTATGACCCCAATTCCACATGTAATCGCAAACATAGTATGCACATAAATTATTTTCCTTCCCCTGTTTGGCACACTGTCGACCAAAAGAAATTAAGTAAAATTCATATAATATATTAGCCGAGGCCTACATGTACAAATTACTTGCTTACCGGAAAGCCAATGTTCCATTTTAGTGTTTCATGTTGAATACCCGGGTGTTCTTGACGAAATTGATTCCAGGCCCTGCGAACAAAAAAATTGAGTTAAGTCATTGCAAGTGTAAGGGGTGAATTAAGTAGGGGAAAATATACATCACCTTGTCATCATGTCCATGATGTTCTGTAGTTTTTCTATTGGAGTGTACAATGAATCAAAGACGTTCAGGACACCCCCGTCAGGACACAATATTATTAGGAACCGGTGGAATCTGTATACATGTATACATTATAATCAGAAATGAAATAGTACACAGATAGTATAAGAAGAAGCTTGTGTATGTACTCACTCGATGTTGTACGGGATTAGTATGGAGTCGCAGTAATTTTGTTTCTTAATATACTTGTATATGTTTCCATATGTTTCCTCAGGATTCATCAATATCATTTCTTCACTTATCCTTCGAGGATCCACGAAACCAACGTCATATATTGAGGATCTCCGACATTTTTGAATCTCCATTCTACATATGTTAAGCAATAAATAAAGCCCGCGTCAGCATAGATTGGAATTATTGTTTTCAAACTGTGAATTATAAGCAACAACAAAGTACTTAAAGTGTCCAACAGGTGATCAAATCCACGTCCATGGCGTCGCGGTGGTACAGCTCATATATATCATGAAACCTCAGCCAGACCCAATCCTCGTCACTATTGTAGAAATCATGGTCCTTCACGCCTACTTTGATCATGCGTCGTTTATTCCTTCTTGATTCTTCCAAGTACCACTCATGGAATCGGCGCATCTTCGTTTGTAGCTTGCTCTACATTTCAGGAGGGACCATAGGCTCGCCAAGCTTAAACGGCCACTTCAACGTTGTGTTTACAGGCACCTCTTCTTCCCCCAGGACTTGCGCTCTGGATAGTCCAGTCTCGGCCATTACTCGTTGCACGTTAATCTCGTCCAGAGATGGCAATGGACCCAAGGGCCGCTGAGGTTGCTCGCCGAGCTGAGGAACCTTTTTGGATGGGCCCGCCTCCTTATCTGCAGCCTTCCGCTTCCTGCGAGATTTCAGTAATGAGCGGTCATAGTCTGTTACTATTACTTCCTTCTGTTGACCCTTGCTCAAATTACCGAGGAATGACTTGACGACAGTGGGATCAAGCTTCGGCTCCGGCTCTGGTTTTTTCCTCCACTCGGCCATTTGCCTCTTTGTGTCTGCTTTGACCGAGGCTTCGAGTTCCTCTAGAGTCTTCTCACCCGCTCTTTTCTCTGGTGCGGGCTTCTCTCTGGTTTTCCGCGCCTTCTTCCCTGGTGGAGTGGGGGCAGAGGCTTTAGTGCGGCGTCCCCTCTTCGGCGGAGGGGGCAGAGACCTCCGCGGCGGAGGAGACGGAGACCTCTTTGGCGGAGGAGACGGGCTTGCATCAGGAGCTCCCGGAGAATCGTCATGATCCGGTGGATCTCTTGGAGACGGTGGAGGTGACGGAGGCTTGTTGGTAGCCGCAGGTGTACCGGGTATGACGACGTCTGCCTTGCTCCATAGAATGATGCAGTGAGAACACTGACCGAGTTTTGTTTCTCCGTCACCTCTGGGGATGTCAAGTTCCAAGTCTTCCCAGTTGGTGACGACTTGCTCCACCTCAACAGGTACGTAACCATGTGGAATGTCATTGCAGTGCCATTTTTGCCCTTCTTCCACACGTTTGGTCATACCGTATGCGACCTGATAATTTAGTAGTGACAAAGAAAGTTAGTAAATGAATGGTATTTACGGTGAAATGTATGCAGTACGAACTAAGGTCGCATACGTACCACCACAGCTAAGTTCTTCTGCCTGACGACAAGCTCGCACGCGGTCCGTTGAGTTATTTCATCCACGGGGTAATGGACCGGTTTGGCGGCCTGTGTGGAAGCGTGACTGCTTTGATATTGTTGTGGAGGGCTAATAAGGGCCGCATCTTGGAGAGGTGCATGCTCTGTGGAACCGGTCCCGCCTGGTGCATGCTCTGTGGAACCGGTCCCGCCTGCGGCTTGTTGGAGAGGTGCATGCTCTGTGGAACCGGTCCCGCCTGTGGCTTGTTGTATCTGCAGCCATGCTACCTTCATCCGTCGCTCCATCTCTGACTCCATTTCTTGGAGCTTTGAGCCTTGGGCGGCAACCGTTTGCTCTAGGTCCCTCACCCTCTGCTCATATTCGGCCTTCTTACTCGAACGGCTCCTATAGGTGGCGGCGTGCTCTTGGAAACCTTTCTTCCATGAGATGCTTGTGCCTACGCCGCGCGTCCATCCAGGATGCTCCTTGTTCCCTAAGGCATAGGTTAGCTCATCTCTGTCTCTATCAGCAACAAATTCTCCCCTCTCAGATGCCCTGAGGATATCGAGGAGACGCTGAGCTAGTTCTCGCAAGTCCTCGGGAAAAACTAAGGAGCCGTCGATTGGGCTTAGGGTGCCTCCATGACCATGGTACCAATGCTTGGTCCTTGTGGGCCAGTCATGTGTCGCTGGAGTGATGCCTCTAGCATATAGATCTTCTTCCATCTTCTCCCATTTAGCGATGCTTGCCTTGTAACCTCCCGAACCCATCTTATGAGAGTACTTCTTATTTGCGGTGTTTCCAACGTTTCTAGCGCTAGCCGTTGCACCCTCTTCGGAGGTTTTGTACTCAAGGAATGCTTCCCACTCGTCATCAGTGATCTTCTTATACTTCTCAGGATCCGGGGCCTCTCCGGTTTTGAGAAAATGCGAGTACAACTTCTTCTTGAAATCCTGAAACAGAACTGCCATCTTCTTCATTGTCCAATCCCTCAGTTCTGCTTCATGAGTGCTAGGCCAGTCGAATATTGCCTTTAATTCCCTCCATAGCATCTCCTTCTCTATATCGGGGAGCACGTACTCCTCAGTGGGGTCCGTGGACTTCCATTTTCTGATACTAATGGGCACATTGTCCCGTACAATTACCCCGCACTGAGATACAAATTTCTTGGCCACTTTTGGGGGCTCAACTGGCTCCCCGTCATCCTCCACTCGAGTGATGTGAAACTTGACATCCTTCAGCTTCTTCGTGGTCGATCGTTTTGATTTCTTAGCTCGACTTGTAGAAGCAGAGGCGGCCTACACAAATTACATATATACGAGATGATATAGAGATGGTATACATAATTGACATGTACAGTACAAATTTATGTTATCTATATACACACCTGACTAGACGAGGGCTCGTTACCGGCCCCTTCAATAGTGCTGCCCTGTACACGTTCGCCCTGGACATTGGCGGCCCCTTCAACATTTTTGGCCCTTGCAACATTGTCGCCCTGGATATTGTCGTCCCTTCCAATGATCCCCAACACATCATCCATTGACATTGGTTGGGTTACAATATTAAAAAGTTGATTCGCAAAGAACGTGTCGTTGTCCTCTTGCATGGGTGGGACAGGGCTGTTGTTGTCCTCTTGCATGGGTGGGACGGGGTTGTTGTTGTCCGCCATCTATAGAATTAAAAATAATTGATAAGAAATATATACAAAGCATACATATTCCCAATATTTCTAACATTTTCGCTAAGGGGGTCGGTGCGTGAAAAACGGATTCGCCAAGGGGTTCGGGTGCGCGGTGTGAATTTATTCGCTAAGGGTTCGGGTACGCGACGCGAAGTGGTTTGTTAAGGGTTCGGGTGCGTGACGCGAACGGGTTCGCTAAGGGGGTCGGTGCGCAAAAAACGGATTCGCTAAGGGGTTCGGGTGCGCGGTGGGTTCGTGTACGCGATAGAATTTCCGATAATAAACATTTTCGATAGTATACATTATACAAACATATAACATTTTCAATATACATTTAAATGAAGCACATATGTTTCTAATATACATTTAAATGAAGCATATATATACATTTAAATGAAGCATAGAATTTCCGATATAAAATTTCCAATATACATTTAAATGTAAATATTTCAATACAATGCATTTCAATAAAATAAATTTCCAATACATATAAAGCATATATATTTCTAATATTTCCAATACAACGCATTTCCAATAAAATAAATTTCTAATATTTTCAATACATATGAAGCATATATATTTCTAATATTTCAATACAATGCATTTCCAATGTATGGGTTAGCGAACGCGTTCGCTAACCAAATGCGCATGGCCGAACACGTTCGCTAAGCAAATGTGCATGGCCGAACGTGTTCGGCCATGCAACGGGTACCTGCACACACAAACACGTACACACGGCACGAAGGCCGGCTCACAAACATGCACGCACGGCACGAAGGCCGGCTTCACAGAGGGCTCACCGTGACGGGCGGCGGGCGACGGCGGCGCGGGGACGAGCGGCGGCAGCGGCGAGGGGACGAGGAGCGGCGCCGGTGCGGGGACGACGGGCGGCGCGAGGACGAGGGGCGCCGGCGCGGGGACGACGGGCAGCGGCGACGTGGGCGCGGGGACCACGGGTGGCGGCGGCGACGGGCGACGGCGGCAGCGGCATGGCCGGGCGCGGGGACGACGATGGGCGGCGGCGTCGGCGCGGCCGGGGACGACGCGGGCGACGACAGTGGACGGAGGCGAGGCTGCGGCGACGGGCGGCGGCGGCTGAGGAGACGAGGGGGCGCGCGCGCGGCGGCGGCGGTTTCGATCTGTGAGATGAGGGCGAAGTGAGGGAGGGGAGAGAAGTCCCCGGCCTATATAGGTCCCCCGTCTTTAGCACCGGGTGCAGCCACGACCCGGTGCTAAAGGCCCTTTAGCACCGGGTCTGTACAACACCCGGTGCTAAAGGCCCCCCCTTTAGCACCAGGTCTTCCCACCACCCGGTGCTAAAGGTCGTTTAGCACCGGGTCTTCTACACCCGGTGCTTAAGGCCGTAACTGGCGCCAAACGAAAATTGGTGGGGGCCTTTAGCACTGGGTGCAGCCACGACCCGGTGCTAAAGGCCCTTTAGCACCGGGTCTATACAGCACCCAGTGCTAAAGGCCCCCCCCCCTTTAGCACCGGGTCTTCCCACCACCCGGTGCTAAAGGCCCTTTAGCACCGGGTCTTCTACAACCGGTGCTAAAGGCCGTAACTGGCGCCAAACGAAAATTGGGGGCCTTTAGCACCGGATTTTAGATCAACCCGGTGCTAAAGCCCCAAATTTTCGTTTGGCGCCAGTTTCCAAACCGGCCTTTAGCACCGGGGGCTACTATTTGGGAATCTTATAAATATAGTTTTTAATATATAGTTATTAATACTTGTTTTAATTCAGTTATTAATACCTATTAAAAATATATATTAAATAAGAAAATCTTATAAATTACTAGAAAATCAATATAAAATGCTAGAAAATCTTATAAATTACTAGAAAATCTTATAAATTACTAGAAAATCTTATAAATTACTAGAAAATCTTATAAATTACTAGAAAATCAATATAAAATGCTAGAATTAATAAAAACAATCTTATAAATCAATAGAAAATCTTAGAACATAGGTGGAACATAAATGCAAATATAGTCATTACAAATTGGGTGGAACATAGTGCAATTAAATTACATGGCATCATCGTTTACTCGGACACTAATAAACTTCCTCTTTACAAATGTTCCTTGATTGTGATCACGCCATAGATACGGTGTCTCCTCCGCCGCTAACAGGATGCTTGGGTCATCAGCAACTGAGAATGGAGGCCGGCCATCGAGCATATCATAATCTTCATCCGTCTTGTCCTCAACTCCTACGATTTTTCTCTTTCCAGGAAGAACTATATGACGCTTTGGCTCGTCTTGTGATGGGTCCAATTGCTTACCCCCACCTTTCTTATCCGCCCCTTTCTTCAGTCTGCTAGCCATGTCCTTCACATAAAAAACTTGTGTGACAGCTTTGGCCAGGACGAACGGTTCGTCTAGAAAGCCAATCTTGTTTAGGTCCACTAACATCATTCCATAGTCCGCTTCAACTTTAACACCTCCTCCAGTCAGCTTCACCCATTGGCACTTGAACAGTGGGATCTTCAAAGGTCCGTACTCTAATTCCCATATCTCATCTATGATTCCATAGTATGAGTTTGTATTGCCATTGGTGTCTGTCGCGTCGATCCAGACACCACTGTTTTGGTTGGTGCTTTTCTTATCCTGGGCTCTTGTGTAAAATGTATACCCATTGATGTCGTATCCTTGGAATGTCAAGATCGTGCTCAATGGACCTCTAGCTACAAAATCTAGCTGCGCATCAATGCCCTCGACACCCATAAGACGTCTTCGCAACCAATCGGCGAAAGTACTATTGTGCAGACGCTGAATGAAGGCCGCAGACTTTGTTGAGTTTTCTTCCCTGAGAATCTGCATGTGCTCCTCGATGTACGGAGCAACTAAGGTTGATTGTTGCAAAACTGTGAGGTGCGCTTTACGAAATGTCTCAACGTCCTTGATCACCATCGATCTTCTCCCTAGTGTGCCCTTTCCACCAAGTCTCCCCTCGTGATGTGATTCGGGCACACCAATCGGCATAAGATCGTCGACAAAGTCAACACAGAATTCAATGACCTCTTCTGTTTCGTATCCCTTAGCAATGCATCCTTCTGGACGAGAACGATTACGGACATACTTCTTTAGGACAGCGAAGAACCTCTCAAATGGGAACATGTTGTGTAGAAATACTGGGCCCAATATACGAATCTCTTTGACGAGGTGAACCAATAGATGTGTCATGATATTGAAGAAGGATGGTGGAAATATCATCTCAAAGCTGACAAGACATTGCACCACGTCGTTCTGTAGCTGATCTAAATGGTCTGGATTGATCACCTTCTGAGAAATTGCATTGAGGAATGCACATAGCTTCACAATGGCTTTCCGCACGTTAACTGGTAGCACACCCCTGAGTATGATGGAAAGCAGCTGTGTCATCAACACATGGCAGTCGTGAGACTTCAGGTTTGTGAACTTCTTCTCTATCATATTTATTATTCCCTTAATATTGGAGGAGTAGCCAGACGGAACCTTGATACTGTTCAAGCATTCAAACATGCTTGCCTTCTCTTCTTTGCTGAGAGTGAAGCTGGCAGGACGCAAGTACTGGCGTCCTTTGTCTCTCTTTTCTGGATGTAGATCAGTCCGTTGCTTCAATCGTTTCAGCTCTTGACGTGTTTCCAGTATATCTTTTGGCTTCCCATAAGTACCCAGGAAGCTTATCAAGTTCACGCAAAGATTCTTCGTCAGATGCATCACATCAATCGCGTTACGGACCTCTAAACGTTGCCAATAAGGTAGCTCCCAAAAGATAGACTTCTTCTTCCACATCGCGGCACGACCATCCTCGCCCGTCGGAGCAGCCTGGCTTCCGTCTCCCTTGCCAAACACCACGTGTAGGTCCTTCACCATATCAAATAGCTCTTCTCCACTCCGGTGTCTCGGCTTTGTACGGCGGTCAGCATTCCCGCCAAAATGCGCACATTTCTTTCGTAGCTCATGCTTCGCCGGAAGGAATCGACGGTGACCCATGTACACAACTTTACGACAATGTTTCAAATACATGCTTTCGGTTTCCTCTAAACAGTGAGTGCATGCTTTATATCCATTGTTTGATTGTCCTGATAGGTTACTTAGTGCAGGCCAGTCGTTGATGCTTATGAAAAGTAGTGCTCGAAGGTCAAACTGCTCCTGCTTGTCCTCATCCCACAAGCTAACACCTTCATTCTTCCACAGCTGCAAAAGTTCGTCAACCAATGGTCTTAGGTACACATCAATGTCGCTGCCAGGTTGCTTTGGGCCTTCGATGAGCACTGGCATCATAATGAACTTCCGCTTCATGCAGAGCCAGGGGGGTAGGTTGTAGATACAAACAGTCACGGGCCAAGTGCTATGACTACTGCTCATTTCACCAAAAGGGTTCATGCCATCGGTACTTAAACCAAGTCTAACATTCCTTGCATCAGCATCAAACTCTGGGAATGCTCTGTCGATGTTCCTCCACTGGGATCCATCGGCGGGGTGTCTCAACATGCCATCCTGCTTACGTTCTTCTTTGTGCCAGCACATCAGTTTGGCATGGTCTTTGTTCCTGAACAAACGCTTCAGACGGGGTATCAGAGGGAAATACCACATCACCTTCGCAGGGATTTTTTTCTTAGAACGCTCTCCCCCAACATCACCAGGGTTGTCCCGCCTGATCTTGTATCGTGCGCAGGTGCAAACCGGACAATGATCCAAGTGTTCGTACTGTCCGCGATAGAGGATACAGTCATTAGTACACGCATGTATCTTCTGCACCTCCAAACCAAGAGGGCAAACAACACGTTTTGCTTGATACGTCGTCGATGGCAATTTGTTACCCTCTGGAAGAATCTTCTTTACGAGTTTCAGTAGCTCCTCGAAATCCTTATCAGTAACACCATTTGCTGCCTTCCACTGCAGAAGTTCAAGTGTGCTACCCAACTTCTTTAGCCCCTCTTTGCAATCTGGGTACATGTCAGTCTTGTGGTCCTGCAACATGCGCTGTATCTTTTTCAGTTCCTTATCATTGCCGCAGTCTTTCTCGGCATCACGCAACATTTGCCCGAGTCCATCAGTAGGTTCATTTTCCTGAGCAACATCTTCCTGAGCATCGCCTTCCCGAGCAACATCTTCCTCATCGGCATCACCCATTGCAGCATATGCAAAGGAACCGTAGTATTGAGCCAATAACGGAATGTCGTCATCGGCCTCGTCTTCTTCATCTTCATCCATTAGAATTCCTCTTTCACCGTGCTTCGTCCAAACAGAATAATTCCTCATGAAATCGTGCCTCATCAAATGCACCTGAAGACAACCTCTTTGTTTGTACGATTGTATATTTTTACAATGGGTGCATGGGCAGAACATGAAACCGGACGGCGTCCTGTTAGCCTCGGCGGCATCGAGAAACGTCCTAAGGCCATCACGGAACGCCTGAGCGTGGGGGTCCCCGTACATCCATTGTCTATTCATCTGCATTATTAACCAATAACAAATATACAATACAATTTAAAGATAAAAAAATTTAATATATAAATAAATACAAATTATAATATATATTCCATTATATAAATAAATTTCTAAAACTACATTACTATATTCATTAAATAAATAAATATACCTTCCGTTAAATAAATAAATAACTATTCTACCTTTTAATAAATAACTAATAATATATATTTCATTAAATTAATAAATAATTATTCCAACTTTTAATAAATAAACCTCTCTAATAAATAAAATACATAAGCCTTATAACTATTCACAAGTCATACAAAACAAAATACTAACTAGCTTGCCTTCTCTCTCCATTTAAAACACAACATGAACACTCTCTCCACCATGAACTCAAGCTCTCTCCTCCAAGAACACAAGCTCTCTCTAGCTAGCTTTTTACTTTGATTCACAAATCCCTCTATTTCTAAATCATAGAAGGATTACAAGCTAAATAAAACATTAGAGAATGAAAGAGTGTACCTTGTAGTGCTCCTTAGATGAGTAGAATCTTCACAAATTTTGAAAAAAATTTGGGCAGCACCTCCCCTCCCACGGCCGAGCAGCATGAACACAGCGCCTAAGTGTTCAGCTGGCTCGGCCGGGGGAGGAAGAAGGTGCTATATACAAAAGACATTAGCACCGGGTCGTGGCAAGACCCGGTGCTAATGTGCACCAATTAGCACCGGTTGCAGCCAGCAACCGGTGCTAAATGGCCTCGGGCACATTAGCACCGGTTGCTGGCTGCAACCGGTGCTAAAGGGGGAGCATTAGCACCGGGTCTCGCCACGACCCGGTGCTAATGTGTCCGCCCTGACACCCCGCAGCGCCGCCCCCGCTCCTAGCCGTTGGACCCGGTGCTGAAGCCCCATCAGCACCGGGTCCAAAAATGGCCGAGGCGGAGGAGGTGGGCGGATGTGAAGCATTCTGGTAGTGAGTCCAGATGTTTTTAGGAGATCAGTTCATCAAAATTACTCCCTCCGAGTATCGCGATATACCATATGACAAGGTCATGTTATCTTGTTCATTACGTAGAGATTTACATTATGGTGCTATACGCGTGGGCGCGTGGCAACAGGGCTCCTTCCCCTCATGTTCCCTCGAAATATTTGCAAAACAACAGCACCCAGGGGCGGACCCACAGGGTGGTCAGGGTGGTCCACCGACCACCCTGCAGGCCATCCGTCATACATACAGGATATACATCTTCTAAGTAAAAAAAGTAAAAAAAAAGAAACTGAACAGCCAGATCGTAGTCTGCACCGCCGCACGTCGGACGTCCGCGCGCCTGGGCGTTTTCTGCGCATGCGGTAGGCTGCGAGGCCCAGCCCAATTATCGAACCGTCAGATTAGTTGGGCGATCGCGTATTCGCGTACGGTGCGGCAGTCGGCAGAACACGCAGGCCGCGACGGTGCTGACCGCGAGCGGCGAGCCCGCAAGGCCACGAGGGCGTCCACCGGCGCCACCGCGCGTTCGCGCCAGACGCCCAGTCGCCCAGACTACATCTCATCGCGACATCACGTGCGGCAGCCAGGTGATCGGTGAGTTCTCTTGATCTCTTCTCCTTCCTCCCCTATTCTGTTCCTGATTTCGTGATCTCTAATTACTTAATTTTTTTCAGTCATCTAAAATTATGAAGAGAAGCGGAGACATTCGATCCTATTTTCAGAAACCGGCAAAGAAGGCAGCAGCTGAAGCTGATACTTTGAATCCTAACCCACCTCCGGAGGAAAATATTGTGAAAGAGCACAATCAAGAAGAAGCAGTACAAGTTCATGAAATTGCAGATCCTTTGCCCTCACCACCGCTAGCATCACAAACACCGCCCGCACCAAAGCTACCGGTGTATGACATCGATCGTCTTCCATATGATCCAGGTGAAAGGCAGCCCATTCTAAACTATAATGTTAATGATCAAGATGCAATCCGTAGAGCATATATTACTAGAGGTCCCTGCAAACCTCTTATTCATGATTTTCCATACCGAGATATTGGAGGTGTACTTCGCCGATTCAGTGTACAATGGTTGTATAATTATGAGTGGCTTGAATATAGTGTTAAGAAGGATTCTGGTTTTTGCTTCATATGCTACTTGTTCAAGAAGGGCAGTGGGTCAAATTCTTTTAGTGTTGATGGATGGAATTTATGGAATAGAGGAAACGAGTCACTTCTCAAACATTGTGGTTCTAAGGCACATAAAGCAGCTGAAGAGAGGTACATTGGTTTTATAAATCCCAAGGTAGCAATTGATTATAACATTGATAAGTGGAGTGAGGAGGACCTTCGTCTTTATAAGAAAAGATTGACATATTCACTTAGATGTATCAAGTTTCTTTTGCATCAAGGATTGGCATTCCGTGGACATTATGAAAGTGAGGAGTCTAGCAACAGAGGCAACTTCATTGAACTTTTGAAGTTTCTTGCAGAGAATAGTGAAGAAGTGAACAAGTATGTCTTGAACAACGCACCAAGTAATTGCACGTTGACAAGTCCAAAAATACAAAAGCAAATTATTCAGTGTTGTGCCATAGAAACTAGAAAGAAAATAATTCAGGAACTTGGTGATGAGCCCTATGCAATTTTAGCTGATGAGTCTAGTGATATATCACATAAAGAACAACTAGCTCTTTGCTTGCGTTATGTTGATAAACTTGGAAGGCCATGTGAGCACTTTATTGGAGTTGTTCATGTAGCTGATACTACCTCTTTGTCACTTAAGGAAGCAATTGAAGGTTTACTTGTTAGTAATGGATTGAGTATGCAGCAGATTAGAGGCCAAGGTTATGATGGGGCTAGCAATATGAAAGGAGATATTAAAGGGCTCAAAACTTTAATCAGGCAAGAATCACCTTCTGCTTATTATATACATTGCTTTGCACATCAACTGCAGCTAGTTCTTGTGGCTGTTGCCAAGGGAAATACTGACTGCAAGACTTTTTTTGATCAAGTATCTATCCTGTTGAACATTGTTGGGGTTTCTTGCAAGCGTCATGACATGCTTCGAAATGCTAGGCTTGAGAATGTCAAGAAAGCACTAGAGTGTGGTGAGCTTGAATCAGGGAGTGGATTACATCAAGAGATGTGTTTGCCTAGGCCTGGTGACACCCGGTGGGGCTCTCATTACAAAACTATATGTAGCATCATCACTATGTATTCCTCAATTCATGATGTGCTCATTGAACTTGGTGCTGATAATGCATATAAGGATGATTGGACAAAGATACATTTTGTTCTTGGAGCATTCGAAACCTTTGAGTTTGTTTTCTTTGTGCACTTAATGTATGTTATTCTTGGATACACAAATGAGTTATCTGAGTGCTTGCAGAGAAGGGATCAAGATATTCTTAATGCAATCTCACTTGTTAATGTGGCAAAGAGCAGAATGCAGGAGTTGAGGTCTAATGGTTGGGATAATTTTCTTCAAAAGGTCTCTTGTTTTTGTATTAAACATGGTGTTGAAGTTCCTGCTATGGATGGTTCTTATGCGCCTTATGGAAAATCAGCACGGTATGCTCGTGCCCGAAACCAAACAAATGATGACCATTTCAGAAGAGAAGTATATATTGGTGTCATTGATCAAATAAGTCAAGAGCTTGATAATCGATTTGATGAGATCAATATGGAGCTACTCTCTTGTATGTCAGCCTTTAGTCCTTCCAACTCCTTTGCTTCTTTTGATGCACAGAAGGTACGTAGATTGGCTGAATTTTATCCTAAGGACTTCTCCAGCAATGATTTATTGAAACTTGAATTGCAACTTGATAATTATATTGATGACATTCGACGAGATGCTATCTTCCAAGGTCTAGACAACATTGTTGATCTCTCAGTTAAACTTGTTGAAACAACGAGGCACAAAGTGTATGATAAGGTGTACTTGCTTCTCAAATTGATATTGCTTTTACCGGTGGCAACTGCGAGTGTTGAAAGGGTATTTTCTGCATTGGTTAAGGTGAAAACAAAGTCAAGGAATAAGATAGGTGACACTTTCTTGGATGATTGTCTAGTCACATTTATTGAGCGGAATATTTTCTTCCAAGTTAATGAAGATGATATAATGGAGACATTCATGTCATTGAGAAAGCGACGGATAAATAAGTAATATTGTAAGTTCCTATATGCTATTTTTCGAGATATTTGTATTCTATTTGAACAATTTATATTAAGATTTGATGTTATTTTACCAAATTATAATATAGTTTTATCGAATTGTAAATGGTTTAAGAAATTTTTTGGGGCGACCACCCTATGCCCAAAAGCTGGGTCCGCCACTGACAGCACCCCTTAGCTGGCGCTCAAGATCGCAGTACTCCTCGACCTCGTACTACTGCTGCAACGTTCTGCAATTCATCAAAGAACGCGGGGATGATCCTTGCTGATTGTTTCAGTTGTTCTAAAAAAAGCCCCCCTACAATTTCATTTTAACTAAACATCGCGCTATATATGTATGTATAGACGATAAAAAGAAAACAAGATCGAGGGACTAATTTGTGGGAGGGAATACAGTTTGGTAACACGCATATTGTAACACTCAAACTGGTTTGGCTATAGCCTGGAGCGGCGTAGCCAATCCCGTTACCACCCCAAAATTCTATGTCATGTCCAGTCCAGCCCCTTCTTCCCAACGTCTGCGAGAAGCCTCCACTCGAACCGGTGCAGAAAGGTCGCGAGCATGAGATGCACCATGCGATCAGCCAGCGGCATCCCGGGGCACACCCTCCTCCCAGACCCAAACGGCAGCAGCTCAAAATCCTTGCCCCGGAAGTCCATCTCCTTCTCCAAGAACCTCTCCGGCATGAACTCCTCCGGCTCGGGCCACAGCTCACGGTCTTGCCCGATCACCCACACGTTCACCAGGACGCGCGCCCCCCTGGGCACCGTGTATCCTCTGATCTCCGTCGTCGCTTCGGCCTGGTGCGGCAGCAGGAGTGGCGCCGGAGGGTGGAGGCGGAAAGTCTCCTTCACGATGGCCTGGAGGTACCTCAGCTGGCCGATGTCGGATTCCTCGATCTCATGTTTGGAGCCGATCACCTGTGCGAGCTCGGCACGAGCCTTCGCCATTGAAGAGGGGTTCCGTAGCAGCTCGGCCATCTCCCACTCTACCGTTGCTGCACTTGTGTCACTGCCGGCACTGAATAAATCCTGAAGAACCTTCCTTCAGGTCACCACCATTCAGGAAGGCGGACTTGACATCCATGCGGTGGACTGCCCAGCCCTCCAGTGCCGCAAGTTCAAGGAGCGCTCGGACAGACTCCATGCGAGCCACTGGCGCGTAGACTTCATCAAAGTCGACGCTGGCTTGCTTAACAAAGCTGCGCGACACCAGTCGCGCCTTGTGCTTGATCACCTCTCCCGCTTCAGCTTGAACACCCACTTCAGTCCAATGGCCTGGTTCCCAGCCGGGAGATTGACCAGCTCCCAGGTCTTGTTGCGCTCAACCGAGTTGATCTCATTGCGCATTGCCGCTCGCCATGCCTCCTCCCGCTCCGCTTTAGCGAAGGAGCACGGCTCCCCCGTACTTGTCAGCATCAACTCCGCCTGCTCGACCTCCACCTGCTCAAGGCCTGGGTACGGCTCACTGAGCAAGTCTTCCATTGTGCGATAGCGCAATGGGGCGTCATCGTGGTCGTTGTCGAGGTGCGAGTTGTCGCTGTCGTAGGTCGGAGAAGTACTCGGTGCAGCACTGGAAGCGAATCAGCACTCGGGGTAGCCCCAAAGTACTCGGGACGCCCTCCACAGTACTTGACGCAGCATCATCAGCAGTAGCAGCAACAGTAGCAACAGGGGTCAAAGGGGTTGTTGGTGTAGTCGGGGAGGTCGCCTCTTCACCAGAAATAGTCGGGGACGACAGATCTATCTTGCGGATGTCGTAGCCCCACAGCCAGTCGTCCAAGACAAGGTAAAGGTGCTGTTGCCGGCGCCGGCGCTTCGCCGTACGGCCGGCATTACGCCCACCGGAGCGCCGCTTTGACATCCGCCTCGTCCCCTTCCTTGTTCGCTTCGATGATGGATCTTTTAAAGACGATGATCCCTGAAACTCTAAAAAAAGGCCTCGGAGGTGAGTCACGGAGTCGAAGGAAGTGTGGTATGGGCTGATGGGCCGTTACGTGGGGAAACACATGGTGCACCTAATGGGCCGTTTAGTCAGGACGGGCGAGGAAACATATGGTGCACTCGTTTTTACCGGCCCACAAAAAAAAACGGGCGAGGACTTTTGTGAAATCGGCGAGGAAACGTGTATCTATCTGTAGAATATTCATGGTGGACAGATTCTCGGCAAGAAGAGTCACTCCACAAACTACCGGGCGTTTTTTATATTTAAAAATAAAAGTTTGCAAGTCGACATGTGGTTCGGGTCAAAAAGAATTTGTTATATTTTCCCTCCTGTCGATAGACCAAGTTTATCCAAAATATCCCGTTAACTCTGACCCGATCTCTTCACAGTGGACACGCGTGTGCGATACTAAGGGCATGGCTGAGCCCGTCTAATTCTGATTCTCTGTGGGAGTTGATTCTCTTAGAGAAGTGATTCTGTGGCTGAAAGTGATTCTTTTCAATTCCCTAGCCTAAACTATCAAAATCAGGTGGAGAATCACTTCACGGAATCATAAGAAGCTACTTTTTTTCACCTCCCAGTCTCATAGTTCATTTCAGAGAATCACTTCTCAGAATCAGCTCTGCCAGACAGGGCCTAACTCCGCATCAGCAAAGTAAATGTCCATCATGATCACTACCGTGCTCGGATCAAACGTGACGAGGCGCTCCTGCTGCAACCACCGTTGACCAAGCCTGACTTCGGGACCAGGATAAACACTCCGTAACAAGGCTATTTTATCGCTTGTTTATTACCTTACGAAAGTAAGTTTACATATCAGGCAAATGGTAGTACGCGATTTAGCGAATAAAGTTTACTTGCTCCAATGTTGCAAATTCATCTACGTATTTGTTCAAACTTAAAAAAAAAATGTTCTCTCCCACTGGTCGTTACAGTTTATCCAAACCATCCCGTTTTGACCCTATCTGTGCGCACTGCGCAGGACCAGCTCTATCCTACATGCTAGAGCAGCAGATAGTCAATTTAATCATGATCGTTATCACGCTCCAGTCAAAGATGAAATGACGAGGTACTGCTCAACACATGAAGTACTGTTGACCATTAAGCTAATATTTGGGATCCAGCTGAGACAAACGCTCCATGACAAGGCTCCTCCCTTTCGCCCTCGTGATCCAGCGCCTTACAGCTCCTCCACTACTCTCCTCCTCTTCATGTCGATTATGATTGGACCATACTAGTACTATACATGTCATATGCATGTAAACACATTCATGGAATCATCTAAAACGGTATTATTGTTGAATTATCATTCACTTTTTCTTTTTTGAAAAAAAGACACATTTCAGGATAAAATTAAAAATATATTAGGGCGAGTTTGGTTGTTGAGAGAGCATGGCCTCTCCTTGCTTTGACATGCAAGACTTGCCTTTTTTGACGGAGAGCCATTTTGGCTTGCTCGTTTCAGCAAGAAAATGCTTGCTTGTGCAAGCCCCGAGACACCGCGGCAAGAAAACTAAACCACTTCTTTTACTCGGTGTTCGTGCGGGCAAGGGACTGTAAAACCAAACACGCCCTGCTCCGTACTATTTTGTAAGGGAAACTACGACAAGATATTCCAACACCAGCAACGAGAGAAATGATGTAATTGAATAGGTGATTAAGAAATGCATCTAGACGAGAGGTCTTCAAGGGTTCAGGGGGAGACATTTAACCATCATTTTCCAACAACAACAACAACACTTGAACGGACAAAAGAAAAAGATCTCCGTAATGGCCAACGTGTCAGCTAGGGAGATTGCTTGATCTCCCCCTCTCGTGTTCACTCACCTAATGATGATCACATGCGTGATCGCTGATCGGTGCGCTAGCCGCTATCAGCAGGCGGACCACGGACAGCGCAGGTTCTAGTCGCGTGACGTTATTGCTTGAAGAAGAATGTTTGGCTTTAATTTCCAACTGGTCGGTTAATGCCTTGTTTAGATCCCAAATTTGCACTCTCAAATTCACTATAAAAAAGAAGATTCCCATCACATCAAAATGTCGGTCCATGTATGGAGTACTAAATGTAGATGAAATAAAAAACTAATTGCACAGTTTTGTTGTACTCTGCGAGACGAACATTTTGAGCCTAATTAATTAATTTTTGGACAATTTTTCACACATAAAAACGAAATGCTATAGTGCCGTATTTATTGCCACCGTACGCGCCAGTCCCGAATCGGGTGCCCCCGATTCGACATCTAAACGAGGCCTAAGCTTGTTCTACTGGTTGTTGCAGTAAACAAACAGCTACGGAGTAACAAGCAGCTTATTATAAGCGCTTGTCACATTTTTGTGAAGATAATTGAGGTTAGTCATGGATCTATTCCACAAAAATCTTTCGTCGTTGTTGATGTCTTGGTTTAAGGACGTGCAAACAGTTTTTTCGCTACGGTGGTTTATTTATTTATTTTAGATATCTACGGTGGTTTATTTAGCTAACAAAATTTGAACTTCCATGTTCCTGTACGTAGGTCCTATTGCAGGTTAGGCACCAGATATACGTGTATTTTCACCCAAGCAACCAATTTCCGACACTTTAACGACGACACGTATAGTACTACTGCACGAGAAGTACTTCTTCCTCCACGGCTCCACCGACAAAGTTCGCCTGAAGGAATGGCCGCTCGGCAGTCCCGACCCTCCAACAAAGATGGTTTTTTTATTAAACAGATTGATACATATGACTATTTGTTTATGTGACACTATAGTAAGCCATTGTTTATATGCAAATTAGGGGGTGAAGAATTAGGGGAAAGATGTCACTTCGCCATAAATGCGCAACTGTAACATTTCGTTTGTATTTGTAAAAAATTATCTTAAAAATTGATTAATTAGGCTCAAAATGTTCGTCTCACCGAGTACAACAAAACCATGTAATTACTTTTTAATTTCATCTACATTTAGTACTCTATGTATGTGCCGACATTTTGATGTGATCGAAATCTTCTTTTTACATAGTGAACTTTGGATTGTTTTTTGGGAACTAAACAAGAACAAAATATGAGAGAGAAGGAAAAGAACAAGAACACGAGAACCTATACATAGGATACTACCAAGTTTGGGTTGGGAGACGACGATGTCTTCACGATGAATAAAAAACAAATATGATCGGGCAGTCCCAACCCACAATGTCTATGGGTAGTGTCTATAGTGTCATGTTAGCAATACACTACTTTAGAAATTATATTCTCCAAACCATGATTTCTTAGTGTGGGTCATCAATAAATTTATGATCTCTCCTCTTCACCGATTCATCTCCTAACCCAGACTTGGTAGTGTTCTATGGTAGGTTCTCGTGTTGAAACTGGGTCTCATACAAGACCCAATTTCTTGCTTTTTTTCCTTCTCTCATATTTAATGTAGTGCAACATAAACTAATAGTCATATGTGGTAACCTATTTAATGCTGTGGAAACTATCCTTGTTGGAGGGTTAGAACTGCCCTAAGAAATTATGAGTTGAAAAAAAGTTTTTAAAGTAGTGTTTTCTAACATGGCATTATAGACATTGCCTATACACTTTGGGTTGGGACTGCCATTGTACTCCGGTTGTCCGATTCGAGTATATGTTGGTTGTGTTTAGTTCTCAAAATTCCACCTCAAAATTCCACTATGTAAAAAATCACATCACATCATATCAAATCTCTCTCCTCATGCATAGAGCATTAAATGTAGGTAAATAAAAAAACTAATTGCATAGTTTTGATGTACACGATGAGACGAATCTTTTGAGCCTAGTTAGGTCATGTGAGCACAACAATTACTACAAACAAATAAATAATGCTTAGTGCACTGTAGTGACTGATGTGATTTTTCGACCACTTTTTAGGGATCTAAACACCGTGGATAAAGCCGGTGTGCAGGTTCTGAATCCGCATGGATTGGTCAGAGTGGCCTTGACTTTGCCATTTAGCTGTCTCGCTTTGTGTTCCGCGACTTCCGCCACCATCGAAGACTTGCTTCGTCCCGGCCTTTTTTTTCCGGCTCCTGTCATGCATCATCCACCATCATCCCTGGTCGATGCCGAAGCCAGGGAGGAAAAAGCATAACTCCACATGCGTGGTGGGCGCAAATGGTGATGGATTCAACAACCTTTAACGTGTCTGACTAAACATAGGGACCAACTTATAAAAGGAAAATTGCTAGAGTACTGGTCCAAAGTGCCAAAGTTAAATGTATATATACAGTATTGGCAAACATTGTGCCGGGAGGCGACAGTAATAATTGGAGCCCGCCAGAGCGGTCCCACGTGTCATTATACCCGCGACATGTAAAAGTGTATTGGAATTGTCAATTCTTAAGACAGCTGAGCATAAATCGGTAGTACTACTATCACCGAACTATAAATCTATAACAACTATATAATTGGTACCCACTAAAAGTCCCACTCCTATTTCTCTCCACACGCAAGATGTCCACGTCACCATCCACTAGATATTCTCTCAACATGCAAGCTGTCCACATCACCATCCACTAGCATTATGAATTTATGTCTTCTACTGATTTTCTACGGCTATGCATTGTGTTAGTCTTTGCGAGTACCATGCTACAAATTTCTTAGTAGTTCTCTCTCAATAAAATGAATGTGTTTTCCTCTACAGTGTTGTTTAAAAAAATTGCAATACAATCATTTTAGTGTTTCTACTTTCAATCTGCATCTTTAAATTTTGTATAAATTTCCGCAGCAACGCGCGGGGTACCACCTAGTTCAGAGCATGTTTAAAAGGTGGGATACGAACTTCTCCAATATCTGCACATCAAACGATTTAAGGGTAGAAGGGGGGTTGCAAGTATATAGTGCATAAAAAATAGTTTAGTTATTTTTAATTGAGTTAAATGTATAATTAGTACACAAACTTGGCGAGTGGGTGCATTTAAGTAATCATCTCTCTAATTGCTCATTTAGGAGCAACAACTTGACATGTTGGTACAAATAAGTCACCACGATGATAAGTAGCCAAAAAAACTGCCACGCAACGTCTTTTTTTACAAAAGTCCTTACTCATTATGCAATTTAGGTTAATTTAGTAGTATTTTTTTAGATTTTGTTTGTGGCATCTTTTAGACAATAATATTATAATTTTTAAAAAAATCTTATATTATACAAAAATATTTATTTTTGGTGAGGTGAAATAAAATAGTATAACGAACAAGGTATATATTTGGTGTCGACTGTATGCATCGTATAAGCGTAAAAAATGACTTTTTATTCCTAGCTCGGTTTGGGCCCTGCCTCTAACAAAGTTTGAATGGTAATATAAATCCTCAAATTGCTGTGTTGTTTTGAAATATTATTAATCATGTATTAGCGTCACAAAAACTTAATGTTTGTCAAAACTGGTATATGTCAAAATGAGTCCTAATAAACAATAAAATAACACCAAATGTATACATATGTTGCCTACATGGCATTTTTTTGCCCACGTGTCATGTCGGTGACCTATTTGCACTCATATGCCAAGTTGTTACTTCTAAATGAGCAATTAGAAAGATGATGTATCTAAACGCACCAACTCACAAAGTTTGTATATTAATGATACATTTAACTCCTTTTAATTTGCGAGGCGGCCGGGGTCCAAAGATAATTTGCATTTAATCCACGGTTTTGGAAAGAAAAAGGACACGTGCTTCCTGCCCTAAATTTTCTCCTCGCCTTAGCCCAACCTTCCAAGGCACCGGAAAAGTTACATTCTAGTAAGCTGAGAAATCGTGCGACTGCTCTAGCTTAGCGCACGCTGCCGTGACCATCGACGAAGCAATGGCCGTAATGATTTGCTCGAATGGTGGTGTTTAGATTCGTGAAAAGTTTGACGAAAAAGTCACATCAGACACTGTAACGTATTGTAGCATTTTTCGTTTGTTTGTGATAAACGTTGTCCCACCATGATCTAACTAGGCTCAAAAGATTCGTCTCGTCGTGTACATCAAAACTATGAAATTAGTTTTTTTATTTACTCATGTTTACTGTTCCATATATGTGTCATTTGCTATATTTAATATTTCGATGTGATGTCGATGTGATGGAAAGTTTGAAATTTGAGGGAAAACACACCCAATGTCTAACCACCCCCTCCCCTGGTTCAGGCGTATCAGTTCTTCAACTTGTCTTTCATGAGCACCTCATGATCTACCGTGACGAGTCAAATATTGGAACCGGTCCAGACATACTCCAGACCAAGCCTCGACGATGTTGCACTTGCACGCTTGTGGTTGCGTATGTTTGTCAGAGTCTCGGTAAAACGTGGCAGAAATACTACGCGTCAGACAATCCATCCATCTTTTTGGAGCGCGGCGTGTCCGCTTCCGAATCCGTCGTGGATGCAGTATCAGCTTCAGCAGCAGCAGCTTCTGGCTCCCAGCGTTGAACCTGTCGTCCCCCCGAAACTGCCGACTTTTTTGTTTTTAGCCTTTTTCGCGAAAGAAGTTCACAAATACGTCCCTGATGGAAAGATTTCAAAAAATGGACCCTGGACTCGGCGCCATGGCATGCGGCGCCGAAGTCACACAGCTCGGCGCCACGGTGCATGGCGCCGAGCCATCGCCAGCCGAGCCGACGTGGCGTCCGATGTGGCAGGGGGCTCGGCGCCATGGTCTATGGCGTCGAGCTTGGCGTCGTGGATCTTGGCGCCGAGCACTTTTAATAGTGCTCGGCGCCGAGGTCCTCCCGCGCCTCCGCCAGCGTACTCGCCCGCTCGTCCTCCCCGTCGCCGCTACGCCCGCCGCCGGCCGTCCTGCCGCCCGCCACCGCGCGCCGTCCCTCCCCCGGCCGCCCCCGTCCCGCCCCCGGCCGGCCGCCACCCGCGCCCGCAGGCCATCCTGCCGCCCGTCGTCGCCGGGCTGGGCCGGCCAGGGCCCGGCGCCCCTGGCCCCGTTGCCCCCCCCCCCCCCCGGCCGCCGGCCGTCCTGCCGCCCGTCGCCGCTGGGCTGGGCCGGCCAGGGCCCGGCGCCCCTGGCCCCGTTGCCCCCCCGGTCGCCGGCGCTCGCGCCGCCGGCGCCCGTGGCCCGGCGCCACTGCCCCCGGGCGCCCCTGCCTCCTGCCGCGTCACCCCTGTCCTGTAAGGTAAAAAAAATTAGAGAAATAGTTAGTGATGTTAGTAATTCATCTGATAGCTAGAATTATATATAGTAATTTAGTTACTATAGAAGTAGTTAGTGATTTTAGTTTAGTATATGCATAGTGATATTAGTTAGTGATAATATTTATGGTAGTGTTTTAGTTAGCGATATCATTGGTATACTACGTTAGTATAATCAAGATTAGTGGTAGTATAAAGTAGTATATATTAGTATATATTTGTAGTGATAGCTAGTGGTAGTTTTGAAGAATAGACATGACTTACGGGGTAATAAAAGTTTGTTTCGATATTTGCATGTAGTACTAGATGGACAACCTAGTGAACATATATCATGGTGGCAGTGTGGAAAGAGATAGTTATGGATATGTTGAGTTTGTTGACATGCAAAGTGTGCCGGTTCTATTCAATGAAATGCCATATTTTAGTGAGTTTGTTGTAAGAAGGGCTCGTGAGGCGATACGTTCCCATGGAGACGTTGATGACATAGAAGTTGACGGTGTTATCAACCTAGGTGCTCCCCCCAACATCTTGAGGCGGACCGTCCGAATTGACAGTGAGAAGCAATGGGACAATTATGTGAGAGTGGCAATGAAGAGTCAGTTGCAATATTTAGATGTGGTGGTGCGGCCGGTGTTTATTGATCCCACCCCTAGCATGTGTGGCCCAGTAATGGATCATCTCCCACATGGTGACTCTCCAGTACGGGAACTTGGTAGGAGTTTTGATGAACCTTTGCCGAGTGTCCCCGATGCTCAATCTGCTCCTGATAGTAAGTATCGCATCCACATATGTTGTTGGAGCTCATGCAATACCATTTTATCATGATACCCTTATCTTTGTGTCTTTTGTTGTATAGGGGACATTCATGATAATGTCGGTGTTAACTCATTGCCCTATGGTGTCCGAAATGAAGAGGAAATTAGGGCCTCCAATAGTGTGGAAGTTGAAACTGCAGTTATGCATCGTGATAATGTCGGTGCACACCGAGTCTCCTCATTTGTCCGAAATGAAGATGAAATTAGGGCCTCCAACAGCATGGCAGATGTGGCCGATAAAGCTTAAGTTATGAATGATGATGAGCCTTATGAGTATGCGAGGGCCATTGACTCTGATGATGATCGGCCGGTTGGAGAACTTACAGAGAGTGACATTGAGATGATGAGACGTATTCTGTCTGGTCGTGACTTAAGTGTTCATGCATTCAGTGATCTTGCACATTCAGATAAGGCTCGTGCAGAAGGTCGTGATGAAGACCTTTTAGACGCTCCTGAGGTTTCTTGGAGCATGACAGTTGAGACGGGGCGCATTTTCAATGACCTTCCATCATTGAAGAGGTGGTTGCAGCATTTTGCAGTCCTTCGCAAAAGACCATACAAGGTCCTCCATTCTTATGCTGAGCAGCGGTACACAGTTGTATGTGACAAGGACCGTTGTGATTGGAGGGTATGTGCAAGGAATCAAAAGGTCACCGGTAAGTGGAAGATCACAAAAGTGGTTGGGCCACACACATGTTCAGAACATGAGTTGACAACTAAGCATCGACAGTTGAGCTCAACCTTAATTGCGAAGCTGCTAATGAGAATTCTGAAGCAAGAACCCGCCATGAAGGTGAAGACAATTATCAGCACAGTTAAGGAGGTTTATGATGGATACCAGATTACTTATGGTTAAAGCTTGGAGGGCTAAGCAGCGGGCATGGAAGATGATATATGGGGATTGGGAGGACGGCTATGAGCAGTTGCCGGAACTTTTAAATGCAATTAAAGTGGTGAATTCAGGGACAGTTTACGAGTACATGCCTAAACCAAATGAGTTGATCAATGGGCGGCAGATTTTCTTCCGACTCTTTTGGTGCTTCCCTCAGTGTGTTGAGGCCTTCAAGTATTGTCGTCCCGTCTTCTCAATTGATGGCACGTTTCTTCTTGGCAAGTATGCAGGGGTGCTTCTTATAGCCATATCTGATGATGCAAACAACGAACTGGTTCCTTTGGCATTCACCTTGGTTGAGAAGGAGAACAAAGATAGTTGGGGCTGGTTCTTGAGACTCGTCCGGATACATGTGGTTGGTCCCGGTCGAGAGGTTGGTGTCATATCTGATAGGCACCAGGGCATACTGAATGTTGTGTGTGAGCATATACAGGGGTATGCCCCTTTGCACCATCGTTGGTGCACTCGACACCTTGCCGAGAACCTCCTCCGTAAGGATAGTGTCAAGGACAACTTCAAGCTATTCGAGGAGTGTGCACGTCAGCTTGAGGATAAGTACTTCCATGAGAGGTTGGAGCAGATCAGAACAGCCACCAATGCAGAGGGTAGACAATGGTTGACAGGATTGATGAGAGATTTGGAGAAATGGACTAGGGCCCATGATGTTGGAGGATGGAGGTACGAGTTTCAGACCAGCAACATGGCGGAGTTGTTCAATGGCCTGCTCTTGGGGATACGTGGTATGCCTGTGAATGCTATTGTTTCCTACACTTTCTACAAACTTGTTGCGTTTTAAAATGATAGGCATGCCAAGGCTAGAGAGTTGCAGAGTCGTGGAGTGAGATGGCCTAAAAACCCAACACAACACCTGAACAAGGCAAAGGAACGGGGACACACGCATGAAGTCGTGTGTTTTGATCATACTTCAGGCACTTATGAGGTAGTACAGAGGGGTGGTACAACATCCGATGGCGAGATCCGAGAGTCCAGAAAGCATGTGGTTTGTCTACAAGAATTTACATGCACTTGTGGTGCACCAAAGCAATATCACTTCCCATGTTCTCATATGGTGGCTGCAGCAAGAGCTCGAAACTACGACATCGAGAGTAGGATACCTCGTGAGTATAGTGTTGACTACCAAGTGCTCACATGGAGTCCTAGATTCGTACCTTTTCGGGACTCCGGAGAGTGGCCTCCATATGACGGCCCGAAGTACGTTGCAGATCCAGCTTCCCGTTGGGACAAGCGTGGGTCTAGAAAGAGGACGAGGTACAAGATGGTTATGGATCAGATTCCAGGAAGAACTAGGCGATGTAGTGGAACTCCATTTCTTAATGACCCCGATCAGTATGAATGTGGCAAGTGTGGTAGACTGGGTCACAATTCACGCACGTGCCATTGACGTATTAGTCAGGTGACAATAAATTATGTACTTTGTTGCATTTTATAAATTATTTCCCGCATTTTATCAGCTACTTGCATACATTCGTTGCAAATATTTTTTTTAATATTTATTGTTAAATTTTCTAACTAACTTGTCTCTCTATTTCGGGATGGTGCTACCCCACATGCTGGATCCGTACTACGACCGGAACCACCGAGGACGACTCACGGCGGAGGGGCAGGTAATGACATACTCTCGCTTCGTCAATCATATTACATTTCTAATTGCTACTGACTTTGTTAATCAAAATTTTAATTTTGCGCAGGAACTGCCCCTTCTTCGTCCTCGAACCCATAACGGGTTCGTTGACATGTGGTACGACGTCAGGTACACTCCTCTCTTGAGGATGGCTGGCCTGGACGTCGTATCATACCAGGTTTGCCGCGGGTTGCCTGTTTTGAACCCAGCGGCGATCACAGCTCTTGTTGATAAGTAAAATCATAGTCCCACAAATCCGGTCTCTTTTTGTTTTCAATATATTGGATGATTCATTTTAGTGTCTCATTTATGTAGGTGGAGGCCGGAAACTCATACTTTCCACCTTCCTTGTGGTGAGATGACAGTGACACTTGAGGATGTACAAAAGCTTCTTGGACTCAGTGTCAGAGGGCGTCCGGTTACAGGCCAGTGCAGCCCTTAGGGTTGGAGGGATCGTGTGCACGACTTTCTAGGGAGAGAGCTTTCTGCCGCGGCTCCGGGTACACGGACCTCTGGGGTACCTATTTCTTGGCTCCGACAGAACTTTGGCATTTGTCCGGGAGATGCAGATGAGCAGACAGTTACCTACTACTGCAGAGCTTGGATCCTTCACTTGTTTGGGTGTGTTCTCTTTCCAGATGGCACTGGTGACGCCGCGTCTTGGATGTACATCCCTTGCCTGACAGACTTCTACACGGCGGGGGGTTACAGTTGGGCGTCCGGAGTCTTGAGTTTCTTGTACCGGCATCTTTGCGAGGCTTGTCGGCGCACCCGGTAGGGCAGTTCTGTTGGGGGTGTGTGTACCTTCTCCAGCTTTGGATGTTGTCTCGTTTACCTGTTGGTCGGCCCACAGTTCTTCCTCCACGTCCCTGGTTCCTCCACATGCCAAGTCTGTGCGAGCATATGTCGAGTATGCTAATGAGCTGTATTGCCTCACACCCTCTATGGTGACCTCGGCGCCGCGTGCCATGGCGGCGAGCCCAGGGTCTATTTTTTGAAATCTTTCCACCAGGGACGTATTTGTGAACTTTTTTGCGAAAAAGGACTAAAAAAAAAAGTCGGCCGAAACCGCAGGCGGAAGTGCCGTGAGGCGAACAGGTAGTCCGGGAGGCGGAGATGGAGCTCGCCCCGCCTCGTGCTCGCCGCGCGCGAGAAGAACCGGTCCTAGGACTGGTCAGGGCGTGCTCCGCTTCTAGCTTCCTTTCGATCGTTTTGTGCCTCACAAGTAGTAGTAGGAAGTGTCACCGAACCCTGAATTTAACTTCACGAAAATTCGCAGGCTTTTAGTTTATTTTTTTCACCGGTATTGATCGAGTTGCTTCTTGCTTGGCGCCATACGTGTCGCGTGTCTAGAGTCTGGAGCATCTCATTTATTCCGCCCGTTTTTAAATAAAAAATACTAAGACATGTTGTATGGGGGCCGGTAATAGAGTTTGTTTAATCGAGGCCAGGCCGTGGGCTGCTCGCGTGGCCAGCCGCTTCATTTTGTAGCTCGGAGTGGCCGAACATGGCATGCACGCGCGATCTAGAGCCGGACACCGTCCGTGCGCGCACGTACCGCACGAAAGGCAGCCTTGCTAGATCCTTGTCGCCCCTAGATTCCTCCTCTCCCCTCCTTTTCCTAATCGATCGATCGGTCGACCAGGCATTTCTCCACCAATAATCAACTACAGAAACCTTAACGATCTGCACGCATGTCCAATCCATGTATTGTACTCGATCCATCCGGATAAGAAAACGGCGGCGTTGCTTTTAATTTGTACTCGATCGACCCATACGATGGACCGTGTCAAAGCTCGAAATGACCGGGATCGGATATGTATGCATCACGCCCAGGCCACGGCTACTCGATCGACCAGCCTGGTTGGTTGCAGTAGAATTCAGACGCTGTCGCCATCTCGCGTCGCTAGCACGGGCAGGCGCTGTACGCCTACGCGCGCCCGCACCAACCGGCGTCGTCGTCGCTGCCCTCCGCGCTCACGCACCGTGGGTTCACACGGATTTTGTTTGCTTGGTCGGGGGCTCGACCGCTCCATCAGGGTCACACGGCTGCGAATTATTGATGCGGACCTCGTAACAGGCTGCGAATCATGTATAAATGCTGCTGGTCGTAGTAGCAGCTAGCCTAGCACTACTAGTTTATGAGCGGCGAGTCCGGCCGGTGTGCGTGGCGTGGAGTACTCGCTTCGCCGTCACTGCAAAATTATTGCCGCCATGTGCGCCGGCGCACGGCGGTAACACCACACCCCGGCCTCGCCAACCACTGCGTCGAATCATGGCTCCATGGCGTTGTCGTTAACAAATTTTAAACAAATTTAACAGTGCGTGCTCCGAAAAGATGTCAAACATGGACTGAAGATACAAGTAGAAGACATTTTTGCGAGAACATAATAATAATAGTAGTAGACAAAAGGGACGAACATGGCAAGAAGCAGCACGGAGGACGGGATCAATGCACGTTACGTACGAAACATCCCTGTCCATGTTTGCCGGAGTCGCCCGACGACGGCGACCGCCGCCGCCGGCCGCGAGTAATCTACCGGCTAATCGGCAGCCTCCCCCGGCTTAATCTAACCCCAGAACGAACTTTTTAATTCGATTCAAAATCAGCGAGCCACCTCCGCGTGACACTGGTGACACGGACCAGCGCGGGACCCACCGCCACGCTTCGTCCGCACGCCTGCGACGTCACGCGACGGGGATCCCCCCGATCCGCTGCGCGGCGGCGGAACAGCGGCCGGCCGCGGGGGAGCGCGAGCGCCCCACGGCGTGCTTTGAGATTCGCGGGCGGGCGGGCGCGTCGCGGCGGATAAGATTTGGTGGGGACGGCGCGGGGTCTCGCTCGCGGTCTCGGTCTCCTACCTCCTGCCGGCGCCGTGGCGCCCTGCGCGTATTGTGGTGGGGCCGAGGAGCGGGTGGCTCAGTGGGGCCCGCCTGGCGGTGTGCGAAGGAGAGGCCCGCACGTCTGACCCTGGGGCGCCACGTGGGAGAGGACAGGCGGTCCGACGTGGTAAGCGGCCGGGACCGGACCGGACCGGGCGCCCGGGGTTTCCGGCGGCCGATTTTTTGGTCTTCTTGTACAGTGAAACCAAATGGAGTGCTGCTCATTGATGATTTGGGATACTATTTCTTTTAGGCCCTGTTTGGGTGTTTTGTGATTTTTTACACCTGTAATTAACTTCCGGCTGTAATACCATGTGCACAAGAATACAATCGGAATTTTTTGCTGACGTCTAATATTGTTTGGGTAAATAACAGCAGCATATGTGCAACCGGCATCTTTCAACTCCACTCTCGATTTTGAACCATCCGCCGTCGAGTTTCTCCTCCACCATCAAGGCCTGCAATCGAAATCAGAAAACCAAATTATTCTTCTTCACGGAATTGTTCTCTGTCACACCCTTTTCGATCTCAATGCTCTTCTGATTAGCTCCTCCTATGAACTGCAACAATGGTGGCCTTGGACTGATGCTATTGGAGCAAGACTCAGCAATTCAGCATCGAAATGAACTAACTTCTGCGCAAAATGAGCACTCCGGCACAGATCCCTTCAGCCTAATCACATCATCCCTGACACGAGAATCAAAGCTCCTGCCATGGAACCTGAGCTCAACACCGCCAAGTGAGATCCAGCGCATTCGTCGATCGAGGCCGCACAAATTGATGACGATCGATTTCTTTCGTGCCTGATTTAATTTGATCTAAAAATTCTGGATTGAAGCAAGTGACTGAGGGATTCCGCAGGTATAAATCATGGCATCAGCTTGACGCTCTTGGGTGTGCTAGACGGGCGCCATGGAGGGCTCAAATCGGCCACCGGTGGGGTGAGCAGCCATGGCGGGCGGAGCAGCGGACGGCGAGCGTAGATCCAGGCGAACTCAACGGACGCCGCAGGGTGATGCTCGCGTGCGGGCGAAGGGTGCGGCGGCCATGCGGTCGCCGATGGGGAGGACGACGGTCTCGGTCGAGTCAGTCGCGCGGAGGAGGGACGGCGGATGGGGCGGCGCTCCCGATAGTTGTCGTTTTCTTTTCCACACCTCCTCACATAATTATTTTTTTACACCGGTATTGGACTAAACCAGCTGTAATTTTAGTGTGCTAACCGCTCATCCAAACAGAATTTTGGATTCACCAGCGGAAAATAATTAGGGTTGTATTTTACCGGTGTTTTAACACTAAAACCTGCCATCCAAACAAGCCCTTAAAGGTTTGGGGAATATTATGAGAAACTAGACAAGATTTACATAGAATCTCTAATAATCAATCACTTTCTAGGGATTGACATCCGCCTTTCTACTTTTGCGTATCAAATGGATTTTCTTGTGAGATCACTAAAAGCGAGTAAATACTGGGAATCCGATATGCTATAAAAATTTAAATCATTATTTCAAATCTTTTAATCATAATATACTACTAAAACAACAAATGACTCTCTAATGACATGCGTACATATCTCTTCTACCCGAAAAATTGAATGAATATTATTGTTAACTCCCTACGGAGTATAAGTTACAGAAAAAAATCTCACCCTTTATATGACAAATTAATCAGTGTTTTTTTTTCAAGCTCTTGTGTCGAGTTAATTTTAGTCGGCTTTGTTATGACGGCATGTGTTGTGTAGATGAAAAATCTAAAATATTGACACATGAAAATAAACTTGGACGGTCAATAAAGGATTTTGATACACTTAGAAAACTATCTCTAAAGTCTTTTACGACAAGGCCCATTGAATAATAAGATTAAGACCGGTCACTTGATAATCATACTTGTCCAATGCTATATCACGATTCATCTTTTATGAAAATTTGCGAAGGAAAGCACATTTGCATATGATGAGATCCCTATAACCCGGATGGTGTATCATATTTTATTTTTATATACATATAAGGTTGTTTGGATGGACTTAGGCAAGTAGCTAGAACCATGGAACAAATCCGAGCACAAGTACTCAAAATCTGCCTCCTTGTTACACTACATGGTCTAGGCAACAAACCCATGATCGGAACCAAATGCATCCTGCATCCGCTAGGGTACCATGGAAAAAATCCTTCCTATTTTCATCTTAAAATGTCACGCCTCAACAAAACTTTTATTTACCCTAATGCCGCCGCCGCCGCGCCATTGTCTCCTCAACCTCAATATATGTCCCGTGTGTCCACTTTTTTTTTGCATAACTCTTCCCAGCCACCTCGGCACCTTGCTATGATGTGGGTTAGCGGCTTGATGGTCCACAACTCCCCTATTTGCTAAGCTTAGGTTTGATACAGCTCGATTCCCTCCTTGATACCAAAATTTGGATGTTCTATGCCAATGTCAAGGCCCGATCTTACCACTTCAACGTCGTCATATGGATTTAGCCGCAAATTTAACTTTTTAAACCCTATCCACGTTCCATAACCCTTGAGTACGATCTATGGAGTAATTTTTAAGATGATGGTGAATTTTTTCCTATTTTAAGCACCAACGCTAGATGACTCCGCCATGGCCACAATCGATAAAATGGCACAATTGAATCACTCTAATTCTAAATTTCTATTACTATTGTGTAAGTATTCTCTGCATTGACTATAGTTGATATACTTGAGCAAACCGGTATAGAAAAAAATTGCATAGTTGTTTTCGGTCTAAAATCTATTGCATAGCTATCCCATGGGTAGTCCATCGAACTAGAGTTTTAATGCCTAGCTCAGTTTGGGAGGACCTGCCTTTTTCTTCATCACTTGTAAAATAAAATAAAGAAAAATGGTTGATTTGGCCAACTAGCCCTTTTTTACCCAGGCTACCAAAACTGCCACCAAGGCTTGTTCCTAATGCATTAACAAGCTCTAGAAAATATTAACATGAATATTTTGCTCAGATTTATTTGACTACGTATATTAAAAATTAAACCGAGACGAGAAAATGTATTATCTAGAAAATGGAAAGAGGAAACAAATGGTTTTGGTGATTAAGAAAATCTCCTTTTTGTTTTACAGTACGTTGCCATTTCTACTATACAGCAAACATGGCGTCCTCACAAAATGAAAAAAAAAATCGTCACCTTTTAGAGCTAGCCATAGCAATATTAGCTCTCCTATAGCAAAGTCGTAAAGATAAAAAGTAAACACGCATGCAAGAAAGTCAGTTTTTAGACAAGGTCATAGTATTATTGTTACGGGGTTAGCTAAAGAAACAAAATTAAAATAAAAAGAAGAAAAAAAATAAAAATACCAGGGAAGCCTAGCAAGCAGCCAGGCAACAAAGCCAACAACCAAATTCAGGACACAGTCACAGCTCGCAAACCCAAATAGACGGGGCAGAGGCAGAGCAAGGCGGAAGAGAGAGGCGGCGTCGCGGCGAGGTAGAAGAGAGGAGAGAGAGAGGGAGGGGGGGGCCGGGGGCGGAGGCGCGTGGGTGGAAAAGAGAAACAAAAAAGGAAACGAGCGAGACACAGAAAACACAAGCAACAGACGGCAGCAAAAATAGGAGGTCGGAGGCGACGAGCGGGAGGCGGAGGCGAGGAACAACGTGAATAAAATTTTATTCGGAGAAACAAGGGGAGGCGGGGAATCGCGTCGGAATTCCGGCGAATCGGCGGGATCCGGCCGGGATCTGCGCGCCGGATGAGGGGTCGGCACCATGAAATGGTCCACATTGCTCAGTAAGGTCGTCTTCGCCGCCGGCCAGCAGCAGGAGCAGCAGCCGCCGCCCCCGCCGCCGCCGCCGCCGGGGTCGCCGCTTCATCGCCAGCAGGCGGACCAGGACCTCGCCACCCCGAGGCTCAGCTCCGCCTCCACCGGCGGGGACGAGGGCGGCTTCGACGCGGCGGCCGGGAGCTCGCCCTCCGCCGCCGCGTCCCCTGCCAGGTGGGTCTCCTAACCGAGTCAAACGCAACGCCCAACGGGGCTCCCGTTGCCTGAATCGAATCCAGTGATGCATAGCCAGCTCCGATGCGATCCCGTTGCTCTCGCTTTCCAGGTTTAGCAATGGCGATCGGATTTGGATTCGGGGAACGTTTGATCTCAGATGCTTGCTTTTCCGTTTCATCTGAGCGTATTTGGTTTCCTGTTTGGTGATTTGTTTGGTAGATGCGGGATTGTGTGCTATATTAACGTTTTGACCTGTAGGATTGATACAACTGAATGTTTTTTTTTTTAAAACTTGAGCTTGGTGATTGAACTGCCGATGGACGGTGCCTGGAAGAAATGGTGCTGGACTAGGACGGTGCCTTGTGAAGAATGATACCAAACTAGTACGGTGGTTGGGCGAGTTGTTAGCTGCATAGTCAATTCAGATTTCTATGTCTGAAGTCTATGTCACTTGTCCTTTTGGTTTCTTGTGCATTTGCATAACAACGAAGCTGTGGGTTTTTGCATTTATCGTAGTAGAGAAAGTGCAATGCTTAGTCATCTCAACTGGGGTCAAGTTGATAAGTTTAGATTGATGTTTGAACTGGAATGCTGTATTATTTTTGTGGCACCTACCATTCTAAGGCATTGGTGAAGTTTGATTGATTGTGTTATATTGTTTCTCGAGTTACATCCCTGCTAGGATATGCATATGCCTTCGTTGATTTTTTGTTAGATTTGATATGTTAGGTACTTATAATGAATGTCCTGCTAGGATTATTGTTGTTGCTACTACTATAGTACTACCATATTGATATGCGAAGATAAATGTTAATATTCTCTGCGACTCCATTCTGCTGCACAGTCACTTGTATTGGCTGGATATGAGGGTTTCTATGCTATCATTGTGTGGTTATTTAGCTGCTTTGGACCTATTTCATAGAGATCATATATATAGAAGAAATTATCTAGTTTACTGGGAATGTTGATTTGTAAGCCATACATGCATACTTTTTTGGTATGGAAATTGAGATTTCTCATTTCTGATTGTTCATTTTTCCTATTGCTAGTGCTGCAATGTTGGTTACTCACTACTCATTCATGTACTTGCCATTATACTATCCTTTACCTTAACTATATAATCAGTTGTAAAAGAACATTACACTACCAGCAACGAACAATGACTTACTCATTCATGTACTTGCCATTATACTATCCTTTACCTTAACTATAAAATCACTTGTAAAAGGAACAAATATTATATTATCAGCTATGATTTCTTGGAAAGGGTATAACATTTGGACCTCTTATATGATATATGTTTTTATTTACTTTTTAGTTTTGCAGCCAATCTCTGCAAGCTAATTCATATATGTGTATGGATATATGCATTTTCACATGGTAGTATATATGCACCATAAGTTGAGTTCTTGTGTTCTGGCTTACAACAATCCAATCAAGAATTTGCGTACTTAATTTCAAACATTGATTAGGAATTTGGTTGCTCTGTTTCATCTAAATGAGTATATGCTTCAGCAAAAATTCTCCATGTTTCACATCTTAACATTCTCTCTCTTGTACTCAGGGGAAAACATGAATTGGAGTCAGACTTCAGGAAGTTCTGGGAGGAATTTCGCTCTTCCAGCTCTGAGAAGGTACCCTGATATTTGTTTTATTTTTGTCACTATAAATCAATAACTACACATTGTGAGCTGGTTCTTACCTTAACCCTGTGTTCTGTTTCCCCCTCTGCAGGAGAAAGAAAGGGCCTTAAATTTGGCCGTAGATGTCTTCTGTAGGCTAGTGAAGCAGCATTCTAGTGTAGCTCAATTAGTTGCAAAGTATGACTATTGCACACACCGCTTCAAAATTTTTGTTGTTACATTGCATATTTTAGCGAGTTCATATCTATTATCTATGTAAGAAAACTGAATACTGGTCTATGTTTCCTTCATAATTTCTACAGGTTAGTAGAAGCACATGTTTTTTCTTTTGTTATTGGAAGGGCTTTTGTTACCGATGTGGAGAAACTAAGAATCCACAGCAAAGGAAGATCACTGTGTGTTACTGATGTTATTGGCTTCTTTTCGGATATAACAGAGGTTTGTTCTTGTATTGTTTCTATGGTGCAATTTCTAGATTCCAGGTGGCCGTACACTCCCTTATAACTCTTTTCTTTCCACGCTCCAGCTTGGCATATGTCCAGGATCGAACCTGTTGTACGCAGTCGAAGTTCTCGTGACAGAGGTTAGTTGAATTGCTATTACTTGATCAAGAATTTTCTATTTTCATATTTTCTATTCTTTCATTGCAACCTTTGTAGTATTTTGTAAATTAAAGCATGCGATGAATATCATTAAGAAGCAAGATGCATCTGCTTTCTGACGCAACAAGTATCCAAGGGTATTGGGGGTGGGTGTAGGTGTCTCACGGATGAAAAAATATACTTAGCTACAATACAGACTTGCGCACTCATGTCTTGTATTTCATATGCAATATAAGATACAACTACCAAATGTCTAAACTAACAAGCATCCCTTGTCATGTTTGATTTCTTGGTTACAGACAAACGATAAGCAGCCTCTGTTGGACTCTGGTATTTTGTGCTGCCTTATATATATCCTCAATTCTCTATTGAGTCCCAATGAGTACTCCCCAAATGCCTCGCCCGTTCGCCAAGCTGGATCAAAATTTGAGAAAAGCAAAAATTTGGACCCTATGCAATCACGACGGCTTGAGGTAATGCCAATCTTCTGATTCTCATTGAAATAGGACTTCCCAAGACTTACTGTTGACATACACAAAATCATAAAGGGTCTGTTTTGATATCGTAGCATTGAGAAGCCGTAGTAAGAAACTGCAGTTTTAGAAGCAAGAGATGCGTGAAACCATGATTTAGAAAAAAAAGAGGTATGGAGTGGAGTTTCTGAAACTCGAAAATACTACGGTTGTAGCAATACCATGGTCTTCAAAATTACAAAGTTTGTAGCATCCAAACACTCCACAACTTTCCAAAACCAAAGAATTTCACAAAACCATAGTGCTCTAAAACTCTAAAAATACTTTACACACAAACAGGCCCAGGTTGTTTAGTGTAGGGTTGGTGGAGCTTAGTGTTTCACCATTCAACTGTATCCATCTGTATTACCCTTTTTCTTCATGTTCATATATGTTGTATGGTGATCATATTTGCTGCCTTCATTTTCTCGTGGTCAGCATGGATTTTGACTTCTGTTCTTGTTTCTGTTCTATGGAGATTGAGGGGAGCGTAATACATATAATGAAAGCACTGGCGAGCCTTCAATCTGCTGCACCAAGTTTAATTGAAGATGATGCCTTACAAGTTCTTTTCCACATGGTTGCAAATGGTTCACTCTCTGTATTTTCGCAGTTTAGGGATGGTATTGTTCCCCTTCACACAATTCAGCTTCATCGCCATGCGATGCAGGTAATTTGAGACAACATAACATCATGTTTTTTTTTGGGGGGGGGGGCATGTTTCTGTTGTGGCAACAGTTATTAAATATACTAAGTTCATAACCGAACAGGTTCTTGGTCTTCTTCTTGCAAACGACAATGGGGCTTCTGCAAAGTACATAAGGAAGCACCAGCTGGTACATCATCTATCTGATCTTTATTGTGGTTGACATGGTGTCCTGTTCTTTGGTTTAGTTGGATTTCTTCTTGATACTGAAGTACTAAACAGCAAGTACCAATGCATCCTTAGTTATTTGATCTTCACACAACTAAATGTGTCTAGCTGTTATCTCTTGGCTAATGTTAGAACATTAAACTCTTGAAGAGCCGGAAAAGCTTCATTGAAGCATCTTAGTATTTCATTTAGGCATTCTTTCTGACACAAGCTGATCCTTTTTGGACCCCCAGCTAAACCACTGTAACTGGGCTACCAGAGTTCTGTTTTCTCTCACTATTCCCATCTATCTTTTAGAATTGTCGCTTGCTGCATGCCAGGATTTTGACCCTTCCCACTGGGGTGTTGGGCTGCCATCTTGTGGCAGTTTACCTTTTATTATTTGCTGGAACACCTATTCTTTTGCATATATCTCTGTCCAGTCTTATTAATCCTTTCTCCATCACATCTTTTAGATTAAAGTACTCCTTATGTCCGTGAAAGATTTTGATCCTCAAAGTGGTGATGCTGCTTACACCATGGGCATTGTGGATTTGCTACTGGAATGCGTTGAGTTGTCTTACAGGCCTGGTAAGTAATGACAAACTTTCCCGCTCAGATGGATTTTGTTCCAAGTAGAGATGCTTTGATTCAATATTTTTTCAACTTTTACAAATCAAATGTTTTCTTTGGTTCCTGAGGTTCTGGTTGGGTTCCCATCTCTAGTCTGTCCTGACTTGCTTGGGAGTACATGCTTTGTTGGTGTACAAATTAATGATCACCCTTGTCATGGGCTAATATTTTAATATTTGGTTTACTTTGCAGAGTCTGGGTCCATAAAGCTCAGGGAAGACATACACAATGCTCATGGCTATCAGTTCCTCGTTCAGTTTGCTCTTACACTTTGTAGCTTACACAAAAACCAGACTCTCCAGTCCTCATCGAAATTAGCACCCGGAGAGGATGAATTCGATCCTTCTCACAGATTAGAACAAGATATATTCTCACGTGACCTTTCACCTCAGTTGTCTAGGTTGCTTGACGTTCTTGTAAATTTGTCGCAAGTTGGGCCCTCTGAAACTGGTGGTGGTAAAAGTTTAAAATCTTCTCATGTGAAAGGAACGGGGCACAACAGAAGCCGTACTCCATCTGCTGATAAATTTGACGAGGTGATGGAAGTTAGTAGCCCCAAGGTAAAAGATCTCGATGCCATTCAGATGCTACAAGATATTTTTCTGAAGGCAGACAACTTGGAGGTGCAAGCTGAAGTTCTCAATAGAATGTTCAAGATTTTCTCGAGCCATCTTGAAAATTACAAGCTGTGCCAACAACTACGCACTGTTCCTCTTTTTATTCTAAACATGGGCAGCTTCCCTGCAGCACTCCAAGAGGTCATCTTAAAAATTTTGGAATATGCTGTCACTGTTGTAAACTGCATTCCAGAGCAGGAGTTGTTGTCACTCTGTTGCTTATTGCAACAACCAATTTCTACCAGTCTTAAGCATACAGTGCTTTCGTTCTTCGTAAAACTCCTCTCCTTTGATCAGCAGTATAAGAAAGTTCTCAGAGAAGTTGGTGTCTTGGGGGTATTGTTAGATGACTTGAAGCAAAACAAGCTTTTCTTCGGAGATGAGCAGCACAATAAGGCATTTGACTCTGCAGAGAGGATGTCTAATGCAAGTAATTTTCAGAAGACGGTAGACAACAAAGATGCAATTCTTTCACCAAAGTTAATGGCTTCTAGTTCCGCAAAATTTCCCATGTTTGAAGATGAAGGGACAATTACTGTTGCATGGGATTGCCTCTTTTATCTGCTGAAAAGAGCTGAGCCTAACCAGCAATCATTCCGATCATCCAATGGTGTCAACATCATTCTTCCTTTCTTGGTATCCGAGAGTCACAGATCTGGTGTATTACGACTATTGTCATGCCTGATAATTGAGGATTCTCTCCAGGTTTGTGTTTCTAGCCGACTATCCCATGAAAACAGCAAACCATTTTTCTTCTGAAACATGCCTTTTTAGTTTGGGGGCCTGCCCAGATGTTAAATTTCCTAATTCATGAGTCTTGGTGGAGCACATGTGCAAGTTGATGGACTTTATTTTCCTATGCTTACTGTATATTTCTAATCATGCCTAGTGACTTTTTAGCAGCATTAGCAGCATGCAAACTTGACTTACATATGAATGCTTCTGTTTTCAGGCTCATCCAGAAGAAATAGGGTCACTGGTTGAAATCTTGAAGAGTGGGATGGTATCAACCTCATCAGGTTCTCAATTCAAGCTTGATAATGACGCAAAGTGTGATACATTTGGTGCTTTGTGGCGCATTCTTGGGGCAAATAGTTCAGCACAAAGATTTTTTGGAGAAGCTACTGGATTTTCCCTGCTACTGACAACACTGCATAGTTTCCAAAATGGCAGTGAAAATGAAGAGACTGAATCATCTTTGCATACTCATATGAAGATCTTTGGTTTTCTATTGCGAGCAATGACAGCTGCAGTATGCAACAATTCTGTCAATAGGATAAGGCTGCATACAATCCTGTCGTCGAACACTTTCTATGATCTCCTCTCTGAGTCTGGGTTGCTTTGTGTGGATTGTGAAAAACAAGTTATTTTGCTTTTGCTTGAGCTTGCACTTGAGATTGTTCTTCCGCCCACGAGTAACCTGCTGGTAGAGAACATTTTATCTGAAACCTCAGCGGATGAATCAAGCTTCTTGTCTGCAACATCATTTGGACTTTCAAGACTTGACAAGGAGCGTGTGTACAATGCTAGTGCGGTTGTTGTGTTGATCCGTTCTTTGCTGGTATTTACACCTAAAGTTCAACTTGAGTTGCTGAGATTCATTGAGAAACTTGCAAATGCTGGTCCTTTCAACCAGGAGAATTTAACTTCTGTTGGTATGGCTAAAGATATTCGTTTACTCCTTTTCTGTGACTCCTTTTGACAAGCGAACCTTACGTTTTTGTTATTCTTTCTTTACATAGGATGTGTTGGGCTTCTACTTGAGTCAATCAGCCCATTTCTGGAGGGTTCCTCGCCTATTCTTAATCATGCCTTGAGAATTGTTGAACTGCTAGGTGCTTACAGGTACATGCCTTGAAAATTGTTATATCTCATGAAATTCCATTGCATTTTCGTTGCGACATTTCCTCCTGTTGTTTTGTGGTACATGATTAATCTTACCTTGTCCAGGTTGTCTTCGTCTGAGCTAAGACTTCTTGTGAGATATATTCTTCAGCTGAAAGTGAAGCGTTCAGGTCATCTTTTTGTTAATATGATGGACAAATTAATTCAAATGGAAGATGTCAGACAAGGAAATGTGTCTCTAGCTCCTTTCATTGAAATGGACATGAGCAAAGCTGGTCATGCATCTTTTCAGGTTTCATTAGGAGAAAGAACATGGCCGCCTGTTTCTGGGTACTCTTTTGTTTGCTGGTTCCAGTTTCAGAACTTCTTTAAATGCCAGCCGAAGGAAGCTGAAAAAACATCAAAAGGGGCCTATGGTAAAAGGAGTGGGCATATTTTGCGCATATTCTCTGTGGGTGCAGTGGATGATGCCAACACTCTGTATGCTGAACTTTATCTTCATGATAATGGTGTTTTTACTATATCTACGGGCAGTTCAAGTTCATTGTCATTCCCTGGCATTGAAATGGAAGAAGGAAAATGGCATCATCTCGCTGTTGTTCATAGTAAGCCAAATGCACTAGCCGGCCTTTTCCAAGCAAGTGTCGCTAGTCTGTATCTTGATGGGAAGCTGAGGCACACTGGCAAGCTTGGATACTCACCATCCCCATTTGGTAAATCTTTACAAGTAACACTTGGTACACCTACTACCCGTGGGAAAGTGTCTGACTTATCATGGAGGCTCCGGTGCTCTTATCTTTTTGAGGAGGTCTTGACACCCGGGAGCATTTGTTTCATGTACATTCTTGGACAAGGGTATCGAGGGTTGTTCCAGGACACTGATCTTCTGAGGTTTGTTCCAAATTGGGCCTGTGGTGGGGAGGTAATGGCAATCCTGGATTCATTAGAAGTGGAAGTACCTGCACCTTCAAGCAGCCAGCGTGTTGATAGCTCAATGAAACAAGGGAGTTCTAGACTTGAGAGCAGTGGAATTGTTTGGGACATGGAACGGTTAAGAAATCTCTCCTTACAATTGTCTGGGAGGAAGCTAATATTTGCATTTGATGGAACTTCATCAGATGCTTTTCGAGCATCTGGGACTCTTTCGTTGCTGAACCTTGTTGATCCAACTTCTGCTGCTGCATCCCCTATAGGAGGTGTTTAATGCCGTCTAACTATTTAATTTATGTTTTCTTTTTTGAATTGAAATATGCCAAGATTCAGTTAGTTGTTCATACTGACAGGTATACCAAGATATGGACGTCTAAGTGGCGATGTGTACATTTGTAATCAGTGCACAATTGGTGACACTGTTCAAACAGTCGGTGGGATGCCTGTTGTCCTTGCTCTCGTTGAAGCTGCTGAAACTAGGGATATGCTGCATATGGCGCTGGAGCTACTTGCATTATCTCTCCAGCAGAGCCATCAAAATGTGAAAAACATGCAGAGCTTGAGGGGGTATCATCTTCTTGCACTTTTTCTGCATAGGAGAATGTCACTATTTGATATGCAATCTCTTGATATCTTCTTCCGTATTGCTGCCTGTGAGGCTTCCTTTCCTGAGCCACAGAAATCAAAGATAAATCGAACAGCAAGCTATGCATCTGGAATGTCCCCGGATGCCAGCCTTGATGATCTTACCTTACCCAAGTTTGGCGATGAAGTGTCTTCTGGTGGATCACATGGGGATCTAGATGACTTTTCAGCACAGAAGGATTCATTTAGCCACTTTTCCGAGCTGGAGAATGCTGACATAGCTGGTGAGACTTCTGAGTTCATAGTCTTATCTAATGCCGATATGGTTGAACACGTTCTCTTGGACTGGACAATATGGGTAGCTGCTCCTATATCAGTGCAAATAACTCTTCTTGGATTTCTTGAGAGGATGGTATCCATGCATTGGTTCAGAAATCACAACCTTACAATACTGCGGCGAATTAATCTTGTTCAGCATCTCCTTGTTACTTTACAACGTGGCGATGTTGAAATTCCTGTGCTAGAGAAGCTAGTTGTGCTACTAGGTGTCATCCTGGAGGATGGTTTTCTAGCTTCTGAGCTGGAGCTTGTTGTAAGATTCATAATAATGACATTTGATCCTCCAGAGCTTACACCAAACCACCAGATTGTGCGGGAGACTATGGGAAAGCATGTTATCGTGAGGAACATGTTATTGGAGATGCTTATCGATCTACAAGTAACCATAAATGCTGAAGAATTGCTGGAACAATGGCATAAAGTTGTTTCATCCAGACTGGTTACATATTTCCTTGATGAAGCTGTACATCCGACCAGTATGAGATGGATCATGACTCTTTTGGGAGTTTGCCTTACATCATCAACTACATTTGCTCTGAAGTTCCGCACAAGCGGAGGTTTTCAAGGGTTGAACCATGTACTTTCAAGCTTTCATGATTCTCCAGAAATATACTATATATTGTTTTGTTTGGTGTTTGGGAAGCCTGTTTATCCTCGAGTTCCAGAGGTTCGCATGCTTGATTTCCATGCTCTCATGCCTAGCGATGGAAACTACGGAGAATTGAAGTTTGTGGATCTATTGGATACTATAATTGCAATGGCAAAAGCTACATTTGATTCCTTGATTATGAAATCTACGCTTGCACATCAGAATAACAACCTTTCACATCTTAATGGCACCTTGGTCGCTGAGCTTGATGAGGCTACATCGGACATGGGAGGCGATCTCCAAGGAGAAGCTCTGATGCATAAGACATATGCAGCAAGGCTGATGGGTGGTGAAGCAGCAGCACCTGCTGTTGCTACTTCAATTTTGAGGTTTATGGTTGATCTGGCAAAGATGTGTCCGCCATTCTCTGCTGTTTGCAGGCGACATGATTTCCTAGAGAGCTGTGTTGATTTATATTTCTCTTGTGTAAGGTTTGTACAATGTGTCAATGTGCATATATTTACTTGTGGGGCTCTAGATATTTATATTAAACCTTGTTTTGGTCATGTAGGTCTGATTGTGCCCTGAGGATGGCAAAAGATCTTACAACTACTACAACTGACGAGAAGAATGTTCATGACGATGACCATGGAAGTTCAAAGGACACATTTTCAAGTTTACCACAGGATCAGGAGCAATCTGCCAAAACATTGAGCGTTATGAGTTTTCCTCAGGAGCAGAAAAGTTCCAGTTCAGAAAGTACTGGCATGCCAAACCCTTTTGAAGCTTCTGAAGTAAAAACAGATGATTCTTTGAATCAGGAGCTCAGTACTAAGATTTTAAATGGAGAAGCAAACCAAATGTTTAACAATGCGCATGATCATGGGCAGATCACAGCTCCCAGTTCAAATGGAATTGCTGAATCCCGCCATGTAACTGATTCACCCAACTCAGTTTCTGTGAGTAATGTTGGATCCCCTGTTTTATCTGAGAGATCAACCCACAGAGCAGCTAGTACCCCTACTGCATCTCCAATGGCTCCATTCACATCCTGGCCTGGTAGTGCAGGATCATATAGTGATGGTAGACACCTGACTGCCTCTCCATCCATGTCTTCATCTACATCTGGTTTAGACATGGACTCTTCCCCTGATCCGAGGACAAATATTCAGGGGTCGCCTGCTGTGAATACCCTTTTCCCAATCAATTCCAAGCTTTTGCTTGACATAGATGATTTAGGTTATGGGGGTGGCCCATGCTCTGCAGGAGCTACTGCTGTTCTAGATTTTGTTGCTCAAATCCTTGCAGACATTATCTCAGAGCAGTTTAAAGCAGCACTTTTTATTGAGAGCATTTTGGAGTCCGTGCCTTTGTTTGTTGATATTGACTCCGCTCTGGTTTTTCAAGGCTTGTGCCTCAGCAGATTGATGAACTTCCTTGAAAGAAAACTCTTGCTTGATGATGAAGAAGATGGGAAGAAACTTGACAAGAGCCGCTGGTCTGTCAATTTGGACCCACTTTGCTGGATGATAGTTGATCGCGTGTACATGGGCTGCTTTCCAACTCCACTGAGGGTGCTACAAACACTAGAGTTCTTAATGTCCATGTTGCAGCTTGGTAATAAAGATGGTCGTATTGAAGACGCCGTGCCTCCAGGTAAAGGTATTTTGTCCATTGCTCGAGGAAGCAGGCAACTTGATCCTTACATCCATGCCATATTGAAGAACACAAACCGGATGATAATGTACTGTTTCCTCCCAACATTCCTTAAAAGTATGGGGGAAGATGATCTACTTGCAAATCTTGCATTCCTAACAGAAACAGGGAGAAGTTTAGCTTCTAAACCTTGTCAGGAAGATTTTTCTGTTGATATTTGTACAGTTCTTCAGCTTCTAATTGCCAACAAGAGACTGGTGCTCTGCCCAAGCAATGTTGATACTGATCTAATGTGTTGTTTCTGCATAAATTTAATGGCACTTCTCCGTGACAAGAGACTAACTGCTCAAAATTTGGCGGTTGATTTACTTAAATACTTGGTAGTGCATCGTCGCCAATCTCTTGAGGACCTGCTAGTTTCCAAGCCTAACCAAGGGCAGCAATTGGATATCCTGCATGGAGGACTGGACAAATTGCTCACTGGAAGTACCTCAATATTTTTTGAATGGCTCCAGAGTTCTCAGCAAACCATAAGTAAAGTGTTGGACCAGTGTGCTCTAATAATGTGGGTTCAGAATATCGCTGGCTCAGCAAAATTTCCTGGCGTGAGAATAAAAGGAATGGAAGTCAGACGCAAGAAAGAGATGGGACGGAAATCTCGGGAATCTGCAAAACTGGACGCCAGGCACTGGGAGCAGATAAATGAGAGGAGGTATAATCTTGATTTGGTTCGTGATGTGATGTCTACAGAGCTAAGAGCAATTCGTCAAGACAAATATGGATGGATATTACATGGAGAAAGTGAGTGGCAAAGCCAGCTCCAAGAACTTGTTCACGAGAGAGGTATTTTTCCCATGCGGCTATCATCCACAGAACCTGCATGGCAGCTATGTGCTGTTGAAGGACCATATAGAATGCGGAAGAAACTTGAACACTCTAAATTTAAGATAGATACTATTCAGAATGTTCTAACCAGCAACCTTGGATTGGATGATGGTAAGATGACCAATAAAGAGGACGGGGACTTGTTGATGACATCTGGTTCAGATACAATGTCAGGCTTGAATCTTTTGACCTATGACACTGAGCATAAGGATCTTGATGCTGCTGAATTTGCATCGTTCAAAGATGATGACGACATATTCAAAGGAGGAAGCACAATTTCAGCTCCAATTGGCTGGACTGATGATAAAAGCAGCATTAATGAACAGAGCCTTCATTCTGCTACGGAATTTGGAGCAAAATCAAGTTCCCTTTCTTTTCACATGACAGAGAGTCACCAGGGTAAATCTGAACTTAGTTCGCCAAGGAGGGCACCTTCAGTAAAAGGTACTGAAGCAAGAACTTCGGAGGATAAATCAGAAAAGGAGTTGCTTGACAACGGTGAATATCTTATCAGACCTTATCTGGAACCCTATGAGAAAATAAGGCATAAGTACAACTGTGAACGGGTTGCTGGTCTTGATAAACACGACGGAATATTTCTAATTGGGGAACTTTGCTTATACATTATTGAGAACTTCTACATTGATGATTCCAATTGCATTTGTGAAAAGGGCAGTGAAGATGAGCTCTCTGTCATTGATCAAGCTTTAGGTGTGAACAAAGATATAATGGGAGGCAGTGAATCTCAGCTGAAATCACCTTCGATGTGGGGTGCAACAGCAAAGGTCTTACTTGGTGGCAGAGCATGGGCATATAACGGAGGTGCTTGGGGTAAGGAGAAGCTTTGCAGCAGCAGCAACCTGCCTCATCCATGGCATATGTGGAAGCTTGATAGTGTTCATGAGCTACTAAAACGTGATTACCAGCTCCGGCCTGTTGCAATAGAAATTTTCAGCATGGATGGTTGCAATGAGCTTCTAGTTTTCCACAAAAAGGAGAGGGAAGAAGTTTTCAAAAATCTGATTGCCATGAATCTCCCGCGGAATAGCATGTATGTATTCTTAATCCCTTGCAGTTACACATGCTCAGTAGTTATCATGTGCATGCATAGCATTAAGATTTGATACCACTTACTACAATTAAAATGAATTCAAAACATTTAATTGGCTATCTATGAACCTATGGCATGAAAGGTTACATGTAGCAAGTCTTGACATCACGCTCCACAGGAATTAACATTCATGTTTGAATGTGCGGGAGGTTGCTTTTTTTATCAGCAGCTTGCTTGTGAAACATGTTTTTTCAGTTTTTTGTTGTCTTAAGTTCTGGTATTTAGGACATAAAGTTTTGAAACCACAAGCATGTTCCTACTCTCCAAAGTTTCATGACTCACACGGTTTTTTAGTCTTTTTTCCCTTGACTGATAGGTTTTTTATTAGAATTGTGAGTCTTGATTTTGCTGGAAACTGGCTGCCTATTTTCAACCAAACTATAGATACGAATTATGCTTTTTTACCAGCACCGTATTGTTATTTTTGGAAGAACGCCACGATAAGCTAGATTTCAGCTACAAGCTGGAGTTTTTGTGTTTGCTATCTGTTCTTCTGCATGTCTCGTACAGTTGATAGGTGGAGAGGTTTCCTTTATCTTCTGCATTCTGTGAACTATTTGTCGTTGTAAGACCTGGCATTTTATTGCTATTACTTACCATTAGATTTCTTGAGCACGGGAACTTTGTTGACAGTTAAGAAAGCATGCTTTTCCACAGGTTGGACACGACCATATCAGCATCCTCAAAACAGGACAGCGGTGAGGGGAGCCGCCTTTTTAGAGTCATGGCAAAATCGTTTTCTAAAAGATGGCAAAGTGGGGAAATTACCAACTTCCAATATCTCATGCATCTAAACACACTTGCTGGTCGAGGGTATAGCGATCTCACCCAGTACCCAGTATTTCCATGGGTTCTTGCAGACTATGATAGCGATACTTTAGATCTGAGGAATCCACAGACATTTCGCAAGCTTGATAAACCTATGGGATGTCAAACAGAGGAAGGAGAAGAGGAATTCTGCAAGAGGTTGGCTTATAAAGTGTCAATTTGTATACTTATTTGTTTCTCGTTCAATTAAAATAAACTAACATCTCTAACTTTGCTAAATGCTAGAGGTCTGTTCGTCTAACTTTCAATTGAAATTCATTCCTTTGTTCCTTTCAGATACGATAGCTGGGATGACCCTGATGTACCAAAGTTTCATTATGGCTCTCATTATTCAAGTGCTGGAATTGTCCTTTTCTATCTCTTAAGGTTGCCTCCATTTAGCACAGAAAATCAGAAATTGCAGGGTGGGCAATTTGACCATGCAGACCGTTTATTCAATAGTGTGAGAGATACATGGGTAAGCGCCGCTGGCAAAAGCAACACATCAGATGTGAAAGAACTGATTCCTGAGTTCTATTATTTGCCTGAATTTTTGGAGAACCGGTTTAATCTGGACCTGGGCGAGAAACAATCAGGAGAAAAGGTATACTTTCACAAAATCGCATGCGCTAATCTTTGCACTAGATGTTATGATTCTGAAAGCTCAGTCAGTTGGAGGCAAGCATGTAACTTTTTGAAATGACGCTTTCAGGTTGGTGATGTTGTTTTGCCGCCTTGGGCTAAAGGCAGTGCCAGAGAATTCATTAGGAAGCATCGGGAAGCATTGGAGTCAGATTATGTATCAGAAAACCTACATCATTGGATTGATCTTATTTTTGGATATAAGCAGAGAGGAAAGGTATTAAGCATATATGCTTTCTGCATTTTGTCCCTAATGGTGTTGCTGTTACTGTAATCATAACAGCACAAATATGTTTTATTTTGAACAAGGATAGCAACCCCCCACCCCACCCAAAATGCGCAGGATTTGTGAGCACAAAGCGAACTATCATTTTGCCTCTTTACTGAAGTGTCTCCTTTTGCCCTCTGACCCATTCTTAAACTGTGCATAATTTTGTTTTTATCCTGAGGTCTTGAGCAGGATTATAGTGAGTTAATCAATTCAGCTTCTTCATATTATATGTTCTATATTTTATTTTACATGGTCTCTGAGGTGCAAGCAAAAAGTAAGTGGCTTGTAATGTGAAACAAAGGGTATTCCTGTAGGACATGTTATGTATTTCATTTGGTAGTATCACTCATTTACCTACATTATTTCTGATATTTATTTTCTTTCATATATGGCAGGCAGCCGAAGATGCTGTCAATGTCTTCTATCACTACACATATGAAGGCAATGTTGACATAGATGCAGTATCAGATCCTACCATGAAGGCTTCAATACTGGCTCAAATCAACCATTTTGGACAGACACCAAAACAGTTATTCCAAAGACCACATCCACAGAGACGGACTGACAGGAAAGTCCCTCCTCATCCTCTAAGGTACAGCGCCTATCTTACACAACAAGAGATTCGCAAGACGGCATCTTCAGTGTCCCAGATTGTCTCCTACAATGATAAGATCCTAATTGCCGCAGCTAACTGCTTGCTCAAGCCAGTAACTTACAGTGAATATATTTCCTGGGGTTTCCCTGACCGAAGCTTGAGAGTATTGACATATGATCAGGATAGACTTTTGTCCACACATGAAAACCTTCATGGTGGTAGTCAAATCCAGTGCACTGGAGTGAGCCATGATGGCAACATTCTCACCACAGGTGGTGATGACGGAGTTGTTGCAGTCTGGAGATTTGTGAAGGATGGCATCCGCCGTCTCCTGAGAATGGAGAAGGCTTTGTGCGCTCACACGGGCAAGATAACTTGTGTCTATGTCAGCCAGCCTTACTCATTAATTGTGTCAGGCTCTGATGACTGTTCTGTGATCTTGTGGGACCTGACAAGCCTGGTCTTTGTGAAGCAGCTACCAAGGTTCCCAGCATCAGTATCTGCGCTACATGTGAACAACCTGACTGGTGAGATTCTGACTGGTGCTGGTGTTCTTTTTGCTGTTTGGAGCATCAACGGGGACTGCCTTGCTGTGGTGAACACCTCCCAACTTCCTTCTGACCTCATCTTATCTGTGGCAAGCACGACACACTCAGATTGGCAGGACACAAACTGGTATGTGACAGGTCATCAAAGCGGCGCTGTTAAGGTTTGGAAGATGGTGCACTGCTCGTCTGATGAGTTAAATAACAAGAGCAAATCGCCTGCAGTCACTTCTGGTGGGCTTAGCCTGAACGGCCAAACACCAGAGTATAGGCTGCTTCTGCAGAAGGTGCTCAAGTCACATAAGCACCCTGTCACTGCCCTTTGTATACCACCGGACCTGAAACAGCTTTTGAGTGGGGATGCCAGTGGTCACTTGCTTTCATGGTCATTGAAAGACGACAGTTTCAAGGGCTCATAGCTACAGCCAAATATAGGGATTTCATCTGCACATATAGAAAGCGCTGATTAAATTATATCTCTGGTTTCTTTCTGATCCAGAACTGATGAGCATAGTAGCTGCATTGACTAGAGAGCTGAGATCAGCGTGCTTCTACCATGGCCTATGAAGGTTTCCTCGGGATGCCCATGCCCCGGCCATACCACGATTCGGGCTAGAGGGAAATACAACAGACACGTTGAAAAGATGAAGTGGATGAGGCATTGAGGCGTCGCTGCGTTGACATCATAATCTTATACTGTGAATTATCAGATGGTTGTACCTTCTCTTCTTGTTTTTGTGAGGAGAAAAGGATTCATATGTGGGGGGGTTGTAGGTGCCAGTGTTTGTAAAGTTTGTACAGGGTAATTTTGGTGGTGCCCGTTGAGGTGGACGATGATGATGTATTGTCTCGATGTTTTGTTTGGGGGTTGTGGAAGCAAGGAAAGAGGTGTTAGGTTCATTTTATCTCCTCCCCTCGTGTTGTTCATTCTTTGACTGGGTGTAATTTGAGCACCCTTGCGTTCGGTCAGGTCATACTTGTAAGAGTTTTGCTGAACACTATGCGCTGCGCCCCCGATCCATGGTTCAGTTGGGGGCATAAACTGGAGCAGCTGTTCCACTTCGATTTGCACTTTGATTCAGATAATTCGGATATCCATTCGTATTCCACCCCACTTTCGGCGGACATTTGGCGACGCAACTTCTCAATAAAAGGGAAAAATCGCAGACGTGGCCGTACGCATCCGACAGATTAGCAAATCGGCGAAGGCACCTTTCTGCGGTCATGTGACGCGTTCCATAGAGATTTTACGCTTGGCGGGGTTCATCCTGGACCGACACGTAGGATCTGACTAACTGACTGGCACTGCAGCGAATCCTCTTGATGTTGTAACCAAGCCCTTGTTTAGGCCTCGTTTACATCTCAAATTTCACCCCCAAAGTTCACTATATAAAAAAAAAAATTCCATCACATCAAAATGTCATAGCATGCATGGAGTACTAAATATAGATGAAATCAAAAACTAATTACACGGTTTTATTGTACGCTACGAGACGAACATTTTGAGCCTAATTAATCAATTTTTGGACAATTTTTCAAACATACAAACGAAAATGCTACAGTGCGCCTCGGTTTCCCAACTCTCAAATTTGGGGCGCTAAATTTGGCATCTAAACAAGGCCTTAGTTCCCAAATTTGGGAGCCAAACTTTGGTCTTTTGGGGTGCGTGCGTCACTGTAGCATTTATGTGTAAAAAATTATCCAAAAATGGATTAATTAGACTCAAAATGTTCGTCTCGCAGAGTACAACAAAACCGTGCAATTAGTTTTTAATTTTATCTACATTTAGTACTCCATGCATGTGCCGACATTTTAATGTGATGGTAATCTTCTTGCTGTATAGTAAATTTGGGGGTAGAATTTGGGATCCTCCAGGATTCGCCGCATCAAGCCAGGTATCGGCCCACATGAACAAAATGACAAAGAATCAAGGAACGAAGATTTAGAGTGCTGGAGTATTATATTCTATCTTTACCATGGAAGGGACTCTGAGCTCGTGATTTCATTGGCAGAATGGCCAGTTCCTATCAGCTGCTGCCTGGTGGACACGGCGGTTGTGGTGAGGGAGCACGATCATTCGATCAATCAAGGATGAAGGACTTGCAGCCTTCCACGCGTCCGGGGCATTTGTTTTTAAATAAACGCGTTCATCAGGGCATTGACTTGTGCTATCTTCTGGAGATGGCGTCCTGGCTCTAACTATAACTTGCTTTGATCGCAAAAGGAAAAGTAATCTAGTTTGACCTGCAGATTAACGCGCCGCCGTCTTAGTCTTACACATCTCCACGTCAGCGTGCGGTGGGATGTTGAGTACAAACTGGATAAAGACAGACACGAGAATCAAACGTTCACATGAAAAATCTGAAAAATTTTGTCCAAAGTTTGTGGTTTCAAACAAGCTGTGATTAGCACAGGGTAGAGGCAGGGCGGAGCGAGATAATCAACCACTAATTAAAAAGCATCAATCCAATGGACGGTGTCGAGACTTGAGAGCACGATGAGTGACCATTCTTCCACGATGGATCTGGAATTCTGGATGTGTGGACGTTGACCTGATAACGTTCAAAGACGGTGGTTTTTCATCTCTGCATGTGCTAATCAAAATTCCAGTTGGATGTGCTTAATCTACCCTGGTTTATTGGGTGATAGAGGTCCTTTCATCTTTTTCCACGTCGGTGTATCATGGAATATTAAAAGCAGAACTGGATAAGCACAAAAGACTATCTTTTTCAACGAATTGACCGAGCTACCCTATAGGACAATTTGTTCTACACCTCACCTCATGTCCTATACATAGATATTCTGGTAAAAAATAACCGGATTGTATCTATCTATAACGAATTATAGAAGCTTTATGCAAAACTTCTTTCGCATTTCGTGGTGCAGCTTATCCGAGTTCCTCGTGCTTTGTGGTCTCTTCTGTTTTTTTTGTTACATGTCCATGCAAATATTGAATAGAAATACATTAAAAGATGTTCGTGAAAATAAATAAAACTAGGTGATATCGATACTGCGGGATTTTCTTAAATATTGTTTAAAGGTAAAATTAAAAGTAGGAAAACTAAGATGATTGCATGATAATATTTTTTTGCAAACAACATTACGCATGATTTTAAGGTGAAATTTGAAAGTAGAAGCACTAAGGAAATTGCATGACAACAATCTTTTGCAAACAACACTATACATGAAAACATATTCATTTTGTTGAGTGAGAACAACTCTTAAATAGTTGATCACCTATGCATTTCTATCGTGGGAATTTTATAACATTATACTCGCAAAGACTAATAAATTACATGTATGGATGCTATTATTCATAGAGAATCGGTCGAAGACATAAATAGATGGTCCTATTGAATGGTGACATGACGTTTGATATAATGGATTTCTATATGATATGGATAAGAAATAGTCACTGACTCTTAGGGAGTATATCTATATTGGTTATATAGATATGGCTTTATCTGGTCAGGGAAAAATGTAGCAAAAAAAAAAAGAAAAAACCTACCAACCGACCAAAGGGCAAAATGGGGAGACGAAAAGTTCTATATATGTTGACTTGTGGGCGCTGGTGGTGTTCAGCGTTTCCGTGTCTAGCAACAGAGGCAAAGTATCGGAAGAGGACAGCGCACGGAAAGCGAGGAGAGGAGAGAGATTTCGCATCGGACGGCGGCGAGATGCTGGCGGTCTTCGATCCCACGGTGGCCAAGTGCCCGGAGGGCCTCCGCAGCCCGCCGCTGGCCGGCGCGGCCGCTGCGGCGGCCGGTGGCGTGGGCGCGCTGATGAAGGGCTTCTCCGCCGCACACGACGGCGCCGTCACCGTCAGCCTGGGCCCCTCCGGCGCGCTGGCCTACTCGGCGGCCAAGCAGAACCCACTCGTCCCCAGGTGATGTGCTCTCCCACCCGTGCTCGCTTCCTTGCCGAATATATGTAACTGTGATGGCCCCGGGTGATGAACTGATGCGAAATGCTTCGTGTCTGTGTGCTTCGTCGCGAGATTCGGTGATGTGGTGGCTTCGTGGGGTTTGGAGCGGTTGGAACTTTTTGAGGTTTCGGTTGGAATGTGTGGAGATCTTCTTTTTCCTTGGTTGCTTGGGGCTAACTAACGATGTGGGCTTGATCAGTCCTGTTGCTGCTTTCCACGCCGATTTTAGGCAAGATTTCTTGGTGTTTTTGCGGGGTTCAACTGTCAATTCAGTTTGCACTTTCTCTTGGTAAGGATGAAACAGACGATGAATAAGAATAACTGAGTAACTGACTAATATTCACAGAGTTTGTTTTCATGAGGGTTATATGGTGTAACCTAGCGTTTCTGGGTAAATTTGAGTTTTTTATGGCGTAATGGTAGGTCATGCCCTTTTGGTTGCTTAGATCTGCTCCAAATGTTGGTAGAGTCAGCACGTTTGTGCCTTTTCTTTTGCCGGAGCAAATCAGCACGTCTCTGACGAACACAGTGGCCTGTTCATTTGGTCCTCATTTGAGTCAAGCGAAATTTAGTAAGCTCAAGAAAAAAGATATAAGTAATTTGGACCAAATTTCGTAAACTCAGCCAAACTCAAGCGAAATTTAGTAAACACGGTGTTTGGCTGAGTTGGTTTCTGCGCTTGATACTTTGATGTATTGTTTGTTCGTGGTTATAAACTATTTGGCCAGTTGAATTCTGGTTAAGTTGAGTTCCTCGATTCATGAACGATGAATTTATAGAGAAACTAGTTCAATGCCATCCTTTGCGTCAACTTTTTCCTTATTCATCTTATCCACCTACACCCGATTTATGTAAGTCTGTTCCTTTATTTACATAATGCTGTTTATCAGGTCACATTGGCTGTGCTAGATTGGATTTTTCAAGTAATACTTGCAATCACTTAAGGAATGATATTTGTTTCTGAGATGAAGTTGGACAATCCAGCTTGTAACAATTAGGGAAGGAAGAATGTTTCCTAGTTCTCGGTGTATTCACAGCTACACCGTGTGATTATGTATACATTTAGGATATCTGTACTTCTAGTGTTTTGTGCTTCTCTTAAAGTTGCGGAGAGATTGACTTTTTTTTCACCTTGTCCTGAGCCATTTAGTTCAAACTGCTAGCTGTGAATTCTGATTTTGGAGTCCAATCGTCTTATCATGCATATATGGTTGTTATCTAACGTAAAGATATACTTAACAATTATTATGGGGGAGTTGGGTATGTGTATGCGAACTTTGGTTGAACCTTCTGTTTTGCTATATATCTCTCTTGTACACATTTTTCTGTGTTACATCTGTTATTTTAACTCTGTATCTATCATTGTACTCAAAATATTTGACAAATAGGTAATGCTGCGCTAGGATGGCCAATATCATGCCTATGTCTTGTTGACAAAACTGAATGACATGTCAATTTGACACTTTGTAAGTATCTGTTCCTTGTCAGCTCAAACGGGGGTGATGGTGACTGGTAATGTTTCTTATTAGGTAGCAACACGTATTCTCCGTAGTGGACCAGTTGGGAATTGAGTTCCTTTAAGCTAACTCAAAGTGCATTGTGCTTGTCTATCCTATTAATCTATTATTAGCCGTCTCAGCTTTTCAGATACAGAATAGGAATGACTTACATGGCCATTTGCTATATGATCCTGTTGTATTTTAAGCACTATGCTATCGGCCCAATGAAGTCAAAGCTATGGGAAAAAATGTTTCATTTAGGCTTAATGCATGGCAATACCGCACGCTTGTCTCGAATCATGATTGATCCCGATAATTCTTTTGTTATCTGGTACCTTTTTTTAGGGCATCTGATACTATTCTTACAATTTTTCCTTAGTTACATTTACTTGACTCTGTGCCTTGTTCTGCTGCACAGGTTGTTTGGTGCTGTGAATGACATCTTCTGCCTGTTCCAAGGGCACATTGAGAACATTGCCAACCTGAAGCAGCACTATGGCCTGAGCAAGACCGCGAATGAGGTGACCATCATCATCGAGGCCTACAGGACCCTGAGGGACAGAGGCCCTGTCCCAGCTAGCCAGGTCGTGAGAGATCTCAGCGGGAAGTTTGCGTTCATCCTGTACGACACCCTGTCGAAGTCCACCTTCGTTGCTGCTGTAAGTTCACCTGAACCATGTGTTGCTACCTTGTTGACCATGGCTTGAGCCGTGCAAACTGTAATCCAATTATGCATCCATATCTTGTCTCTGAATTATGCATCTTTACCGCTGAGCTGTGGCCTGAAATGTGATGCCATGCCTGGTTGCAGGACGCTGATGGCAGCATCCCCTTCTTCTGGGGTGTCGACTCCGAGGACCACGTCGTGTTCTCTGACGACGCTGGTCTCCTCAAGACCGGCTGTGGCAACTCGTACGCCCCGTTCCCCAAAGGTAACTATAGCAGCACTGAAGCATACGAACACCATTTGATTGAAAGTTCATTTGAACCGTGCAATGTGATGCCACGATCACCGACTCATCGTCCATGTCCGTCCTCTTAGGTTGCTTCTACACCACCTCCGGCGGGCTGCAGAGCTTCGAGCACCCACTGCACGAGGTCAAGGCCGTGCCGCGCGTGGACAGCCAGGGCCAGATGTGCGGCTCCACCTTCAAGGTTGACAGCGAGGCCAAGAAGAAGCAGGACGCCAGCATCCCCCGCGTCGGCAGCGCTGCCGACTGGTCCAACCAGTTCTGACCGGCGGCTTCTTCCACCGCCCTCTTGCTACTCATTTACCCGGCTGCTATTAAGGTGCCGATCGGTGTATCCGATGAACCGCTGAGACGCTGAGTTCTGCTACGTTTCTTACGCATTTGTCGAGCGCTGTGAGACTCTCAGATCGTGTTTGTCTACGTTGTTGTCGTGGTGCTGATACTAATCATACCGAGTGTCCCAGGTGGTGGTTGATATATCTGCAAAATCTACCTCCCATGTGTTTCAATAAAGCTGAATAAGGTTCCATTTGGTACTATGAATGTGTGATGCTGTGTATTCTACCTTTGTTGCGTGATGACTTTTGAGGGCAGCTGGGTCACATGTCTCTTTCCATGCCGCATTTCATTACTTCAGCATGTGTTTCGATAGAAAACGTTGTGAGTGATACTGTATATTGTCTCTCTACTATACTATTCCGATCACTGCAAAATTTTCAAGAAGAAAGACAGTGATACTGTATGTAGTGACGTGGATGCCCCTCTGAAATATCCAGTCTCGCGTCCCGCCGGCGCCGAGTTCTTTTTTTTTTGAGTGCAAGTGCAATCGCCCAGTTCAGTCGGATGGGCTGCATATTGTTGGTCTGGGCTCTGGGCCATTAGGTTATTGAGCTGGGCCCCAAATTAATTCCCTGGCCAACCTGGGCTTCGGCTGAGCGCTAAACGGTTCTATTTCTGGTTACCGGACCAGCCCATACCGAACTGCGTTCGTCGTTGATCGGCCGAACCAAACGCGTCGAGGCTTCGTCTTCTCGGGCTCGCGCGGTCGCGTGTCGCGTCCCCACCACGCGCTCCTCCCCTTCCTAATTTTTTTACACAAACAAAAACTTTTTATTCCCACCTCCGTCTCTGTCTCTGTCTCTCTCTCCTCCCCGCTCCTCCCCCCTTTCTCTCTCCTCGCCCGTACGAAACCCTAGGCTCCGCCGCCCAAAAACCCCGCCGCCGCCCGGCGGCGCCCCATGGCCCCGGCCTTCTCCGTCCCCGACGCCGAGGACCTCCCCGCCCGCAGATCCGACGCCGCCGACGTCGCGGGCAACGTCTGGGACCTTGCCACGCTCCCCACGCCCCCCGCCGGCGGCGGCCGCGAGATATACATCTACCGCAACACGTTCAACCTCGTCCCGCGCTCCATCGGCGGCGGAGGCTGCCTGAGGTCGCTCAAGTTCTTCGGCAACGATGTGGAGGTGCTCCCCACGGACGCAAGCGGCGAGCTGGATGGGCTCGAGAGCCTGCAGGTCAAGGTGTCGGCGCCCAGGGTCTCAGGGGCGCCGCTCCGCCGGATGCAGGCGCTCAAGGAGCTCGAGCTCTCAATATTGCCGCCCAGGCCGTCCTCGTGCTCCATACTGGCAGAGGTGGCCGGGCTTAGGTGCCTCACCAAGCTCACCATTTGCCACTTCTCGATTAGGTATGTCCAAAACGACAAACTCAATTCCCAGTGTCTGCCTGTTGTTTAGTGGCTCAGTAGTTAACCCCCCACCCAAGCGTTTTCAAGCTTAAATTTGGCTGCTTTATCGTGTTCTCTGCTGATTTTTTTGTAGTATTGAATCAGTACCATGACGGTAGAGGGCAATGGTATGAGTGACAGTGCTTGGATGGGTAACGATGATTAGTAACGGCTGTTGGTTAGGCTGAATTTGACATGATAGGTACCTTGTAACTACGATTGCTTTTGGCAAGTGCTAATTTAGGTAGGGGCAATGATCTTTGTTCATATGGCTTGTGACTTTTCTTTGCGTGTTAACTAAGTTTCTGATTTTTTTTCTTGTTTTATCCATCTATACTGTTCAATTTATCACAGTAGGAAACTGCCATTTTTACTCTAGAGCGCGTGCACATTTTTTGTTGTGCTTCAATGCGTCAGTGGTTGCGGAGCACCCATTGTCTGTGTTGGAGACTTGTTGGAGTTTATAGATGGTTGCTTGCTGTAGCTACACCATACTTTCCCTTATTAATGAAAATATAATATAATGGGAGGCATGGGAAGTATGCAACCGTTAAATCGCTGAATCGCCGAAAGGTCATCAAAAGGTTCCGTGTAGTTTCATCTGTTTGTAGAATGTGGATGTAGGTTAGCTTCTTAGCTGCTGGAGTGGAAATACTGATGTTTCAGGTCAGTTAGGCAGCACCTTTTACTAATTGAACGTCGATGTCCTGTGTTATAAACAATGGTGTTTCAGGTCAGTTAGGCAAAATGCTTCACAAGCACCAGTAGCAATTATTGAATTGCTGAATTGGTTTTTGCCAAACTGCTGATTCTGCGATGTGCTATACTTATATCTAGCTTTCCTCTTTTTGTTGTTGGAACCAAATTTCTTTGTGGATAAAATATTGAAGTTTGTCATGAAATTTACTTTGAAAGTAAGTTTTTTCAATTACAAATCAGTTGTTATAGTTGATGTTTTTGTGTGGACCTTGGTGGTGTCATAAGTGTGCCCCCCACCCCCACCCACCCCCCCCCCCCCAAAAAAAAAAATGATTGGAGCAGTTTACTGAATTCCATTGTATGAAATGCTCTTTCTGATGATGATTGATTGCCGTAACTAGTATAGTAACTGTTTCAGATTTACCTAAATTTTAATCAACTTGACTTTCCCTTTAGTTTTGTATAAAAATTTCAATATTAAGCGCTTTTCACATTTCCCTTACATGGCTCATGTTAAAGTTAACAGCATGTAGATTTCCTTGTTTGTAGACTGTTAGTGTAATACAAAAGCAAGATGGGATGCTTTCAGTTATGATGATTGTGAAGTTTTCATCCCTGTTTGTTTAAGCTTGTTGATTGCAGTTGACATTGTAACTTTCTTGTAACAAAATATAGGTACCTCCCTCCTGAGATTGGCTCCCTAAGGAAACTCCAAGAACTTGACCTTTCTTTCAACAAACTGAAGAACTTGCCTAACTGTATAATTGAGTTGAGTGCGCTGAAGTTCCTCAAAGTGACCAATAATAAGTTGGTGGATGTACCATCAGGAATTTCCTCTTTGAGATGTCTTGAAAGCCTTGACTTATCAAACAACAGATTGACTTCTCTTGGATCGGTTAAACTTGTTTCTATGCTTACGCTACAGTATTTAAACCTTCAGGTATATTATCTATTTACTAAGCATATTTTCACAAGGCACAAGTAAATGCCATGTTTCTTCTTTATTTGCTATACTCTGGTTGCGCCAACATCTAGTCCACTGTCTATGCTAGTGTTTTTGCTGAATTGTCTGTTCTGTGGTTCAGTTTGTCAACAGTGGCTTACACATATTTGTGCCATCCATTTAAATCTAAATTTAAGGGGTTATGTGTTCGCGGAGGTATTTGGCCCAAAAATAAAGCTTGATAGGGTGTTGGTTTTATGGGGAGGGGCACCTTCTTCTACACTAGTGATGTTATACTTGCACTTTGGGATGATTTGTTATGAATTCAAATATCATACACTGACACTTTATTTTCTGTTCCAAGTTTAATAGGCTCTCCCATTCTGATGTAATTCCCTCATGGATATGCTGTGACATGAGGGGAAATGACGCAACTGCAATGAAGAGTGGCAAGATGAAGTACTCAGGTTTAGCAGAATCTAGAACTTCAGGTCGTGCTTGCGATGGTGCCCTTTTATGCTTGCAACCAGAAGCTTCCCCAAGTTTAAAACACCATGCTCCACAGAAAATGAAGAAGGGCTGGAGGAGACGGGATTGTCTGCAGCAACAAGCTCGCCAGGAGCGTCTAGAGTCAAGCAGGAGCAAGCTCAATGAAAAATACATAGATGAAATGGCTGTGAACATGGCTGAAGATGAATGCCCTTCTGGTTTACATGATATGGAAAACAAGCTAGACATGAAAAGAATTGACGAAGAGACCTCTGTACATGACTCGTTGAAAGAAACGAGTTCTATATCTGAAGATGTATCTTCGATAGTCGATGATGACTTGGATGGACTTGCAAAGGATAGCGGGATGATGTTACAGGACCACTATGATGAGGAGAAACCTGGATTCAATATGAGAGGCTACCATGATGACAATTCTTGTATCAGTGCGGAGCTTACTTGTTTCAGGAGAGGCAGGATCTGCAGCGTTGAAAATGAACTAGATGATACTGCTTCATCCGCCCATGATATTGTTGAGAATGCTCAAGGTAACCCTTCAGTGACATCCAAGTTTGCTTCAAAATCTAAAAGGCACCCTGATATGGACAACAATCCTAAACCAAGCAAATGCCCTCGAGCAATTGATGAACGCTCAAAACTTTCATACAAGTACAGTGTGGAATCATTTTGCAGCATAGATGACCATCTACCAGATGGCTTTTATGATGCGGGCCGAGATATGCCCTTCATGTCATTAGAGGAGTATGAAAGGAGTCTTGGGTTGTATGCACGTGAAGTTATTCTGTTGGACAGGTTAGTGCCCATTCATATTCATGTATGGCAGTCTACATTTTTCTCATGCTATATGTTCTGATATTCTTTTGTTTTTATTTAGAGAACAAGATGAGGAATTGGATGCAATTGCTTCTTCAGCACAATTACTGCTATCTAATTTGAGAAGGCCAAGCTCTTTCGAAATGGATGAAGATGCAGGCCATGATTTACTGAGGGCATCAGTGCTTGCTTTGTTTGTTTCTGACTGCTTTGGTGGTTGTGACCGAAGTGCCTCTCTTGGGAGAACCCGAAGAGCTATTGTTAGCTTGAGGAAGGAGCAGCCTTTTGTTTGTACTTGTTCTGCTGGAAACATGTGCGACATCAGTGAAGCTTCTAAGCAGACCAATATCCTTTCCGGACACTTTGATTTTACTGGTCTGTGTAATAGGTCAATACATATCATTAAGGAAAGAAGAAATTCGGGTATTGTACCTATTGGGGCACTGCAGTTTGGTGTTTGTAGGCACCGAGCTGTCCTAATGAAGGTAGGTCCCTGTTTTCCCTGTATCAAATTTCATCTTGTATTTGCACTTAAGTATGAACTTTGCAACCACATTCTTTGCAGTATTTGTGCGACCGGGCGGATCCTCCTATTCCTTGCGAGCTTGTGAGGGGCCATCTTGACTACACCCCTCATGCTTGGAATGTTGTTCCTGTTAGGAAAGGGAATGGCTGGGTAAGGATGATTGTTGATGCTTGTTACCCCACCAATATAAAGGAAGAGACAGATCCAGAGTACTTTTGCAGGTGAGCAGTTTGTGATATTCCGTTCTTACTCTGTAAGCACTCATCATGGTAGCTTTCTTTTTTCCCACTTGTTTTGCATATATTGAATGCATCATGCATAAGAACTGCGCCATTCTTGTCCTATCTTATGGCCAATTTTTAGTTAGCACTGTTTCAATGTTGTGTCAGGCAGAAAGTATGGCCTACAAAGTGCCACTTTACATATTTCTAAAGCAGCTAATTTCCAGTTTTTAGGTTCTATGTATATCGCAAGTAGCTTAGTTAAATGAAATACTCTTATGTCCACTTAATAGTTAATATAAAACAAGCAATATTATAAAACGAACAGTATTATAAAACATTGTAGAGTGTTCTCTGCCTTTGTCATATTCTATTTATGGTCCATGATGCCACCAACAAACTGGCAGTCCTGTCTTAAGAGGACGATATATTCAAAATTTGACCTTCCAGCTGTTCATCTACCTAAACATATTCGTTTAGTTAATCTATAACAGCTAAGAAAATATCTTTGCTTTGTGGCAGGGACTGAGCCCATTTTTACATTTTAGATTTGGCTATTTGCTTGTAGATACGCTTTTAATCCTTCTATTATTTTGTTCACCTGATGGTAGGGGATCTTGTCTGCTGATCTAGTTGCATGCATATTAGTCATGCTGTTTCAGGGAGGTGTTGAGCACAAGTATTACATGCTACATGCAGGTTCTTTCTGAATCCAAGATCATCACCCTAAGTTTGATTAACTCATTATCTTCATGCGGTTTCAGGTATGTACCACTCAGTCGACTTCACATTGCACTTGATGATGAGGGCTATACTCCTCGGTGTTCCTTCCCATCTGTCTCATCATGCAAAGAAATCGAAGTTACAGCTTCTAGTTCTGTTTATCACTGTAAAACTGGTGATGTTGATGCTGCAGCAAAGGTTTTTTCTTTCACCTTTATTCTTAATGTGGTATTATTTTGTTTGGTCTAGTTATTTACTTTGTTGTCAATTGCAGATACGATATCTAGATACCCGCAGTGCATCAAATGATGAAATTAAACTTTTTGAATACAAGCTTCTGGGAGAAGTAAGAATGCTGGGAGCATTAAGGAAGCACAGATCCATAGTAGACATGTATGGACACCAACTTTCGTCTAAATGGGTTCAAGTCGATGGTAACAAAGAATACAGGATATTGCAATCCATAATTTTAATGGAGTATGTAAATGGAGGTTCTCTGAAGGTAAAATCATTTTTCATGTTTATGAACCTGTAATTTTTTCATTTCAATATCAATACAGATGTTTGTTTTTGGTGCTGAATCTGTTATTTTCTCATTAGGGCTATTTAACAAAGCTACTGAAGGAGGGCAAGAAGTGTGTACCCATTGATCTGGCATTGTACATTGCTCGGGAAGTTTCCTGTGCATTATTGGAAATGCACAAGAAGCTGATTATTCATCGGGACATAAAAAGTGAGAATGTTTTGGTTGATCTGGATTCTAAGAGGAACGCTGGCGCACCTGTCGTCAAACTCTCTGATTTTGACAGATCCATTCCGCTGCATTCATTGTCCCATACATGCTGTATATCTCACCTTGGTACACATCCACCCAATGTTTGTGTTGGGACACCTTGTTGGATGGCTCCAGAGGTTCTTAAGGCCATGCATGAAAAACACCATTATGGACTGGTAAGAATTTGGTCTATAACTCTGGTTTCTTTGTTTATTCAGAATATTTATTCAATTGTTCTGCATATTTGTTGGGTAACTTTGCTGATATTTGTGTTCTCTACAACCTTCATTGTGCCTATGCTTTAGGTGAGTATAGCGATGTTTGAAATGTGGTTTCATTTTTAAATATGTTCTGAGCTGGGAATCAATTATCTTGCAGTAGCAATTAACATTACTCTTGACTGCTGGAATCATCATTCATTTGTTTGTTCCTGGCAGCCTGTGTCTATGCATGTCTATTGGATTCTATTGCAAATCCACTTCAATTTAGTAAATCGAGGTCCATTTGAATTGAATGTGTGTTAGTATTAATATATAGTCTCCTATATTAGTCAAACATCTACAGATCTAGCCTATTCCAACCAAATCCCCGAGAGGCTAAGTTGTCTGATTAAATATTTCTTGGATGCAGGAAGTAGATATCTGGTCATTCGGATGTTTTTTATTGGAGATGCTTACACTTCGGATCCCCTACCAGGGACTTCCTGACTCGGAAATATACGATCTTATAATGGTAAGGCCCCATCACATCAGCACCCAAATGTCGATTTTGTATTTGTCTAGTGGTTACATATGAATGTATAACCATCTTCCTAAACTATCTCTTCAGAGGAAGAAACAAAGGCCAAGGCTAACTCAGGAATTGGAGGCGTTCTCGACAATGGATGAGCCAGTCACAAGGCTAAAACTAGGCATCACATCTGATGCTCATGCAGATAAACTGAGACATCTGATAGATCTCTTCTACCAGTGTACCAGAGGAAATGCATCCAAGCGGCCCAAAGCTGAGCAAATTTACAACTCACTGTGCTCCTCACCCACATGTTATGACATGAGGTGAATCTTTGGATCAAAACCAAAACTACTGAATGGTGCCGTGAACTAGAGAAACAAACCGGGCAAGCCAAGGTGGGGGTGGTTTCAGCGAGCCATGGGATCTGACCAACTTCAGCGGTTTAATCTCTAACCAGCACAATGGCCATTTTGCTGCCCGGTTAGTTGGTCTTCAGGTGGTGGCCAGGCAGAACACGAGAAGTGGGACCAAGGCAGCTGCTTTAGTCGCCAGAGCTTCTCCTGAGTCAGTCAGTTTTGTAGCGGCACAGCATCTTGGTTCACCTGTTGTTGTAGTCAGTCATCTGATCATGTATGTGTCATGTCATCCATTTTTTCCTTGTTATTTTGCCATCCTCATTTGATGGCGTTTTAAGTCATTAATTTAGTTCTAAGGCATTTGTCTTCTAGACCGCTGCGTCCCATTTCTGTATGTGCATTCTTTTTTCATTTGTGTGTGTGTGCGCACAACTTAGTCCATCGGTGACCTATCGTCCGTGTATGTAACAATAGACTGCTGAGCTGTCTTACTGTTTGGTCAGGTTATTTCTAATTTTCACCAGCCATTTTCGGCGTCAGCCGCTCGAGAACTTGTATCTTTTACTATTTTGTATTGCCCAGTGTAATCTACAGTTTGAGTATACAACTTTTTATATTGTAAAAGGTGTCGTGAAATATCATTGCCCATTGTATTTGTATTCAAACTGAAACATCCACAGTTTTGGATTCCAGCGTATGAGAAGTTACCAACTCTTGTTGAACCCTGTGCCGTGAGTTTGTTCATGGATCTGGAAAACCTAGACTTGTGTAGTATTTTTAAGCAGCAAACTTGCCACAGTTTTCAGTTGAAGCCTATGAGTTGTTCGCCTGCAGTTGAGCTTTACACGATTGCCTTGTGATTTTGCTCATGGATCTGAAAAACTTGGCCTCGTGTATCATTTACTGTCTTCCATGGACACTAGTCAGTATTTTAAAGCAACAAACTTGTATTTACCACTGGCTGAACGAACACTCGAGTATTTTAGGCAACTCCTACCGCCTGCAGAAAAGTGCAGGGTCCTGATCTTTGACTATGGTGCACCTCTGCATGTACTAATCTCTCCACTTCTAGTCTAAGCCCGTTCTATATTCGCGGTTTGGCTTCTCGAGACGGGATTTGTTTGCAGGCGAGGCCATGTTCGCCTCCCCCGCGACGCGCGACGACCCCCCCGGAACGACACGGCCGCGCGCATGTGCCGGCCTCGCGTTTGACTTGGCGCGGATTGGCCGGCTGCCAGTCCGCTCGCCGGCCTGCCATGGCATGGCATCTCGGATCCCCCTCGCGCCCAGCAGGGTCAGCGACAGGGCGAGGATTCTTTAGGGGCGCCATCTTGACCGCGAGCCTCGGCCACCCCATGTGACCTGGCGATCCGTCTCCGTCTATATGAGTGTGATCCTCCTGATCGGCTTCTGTGAGCTTGCCGCGCCATTGGGGAGAGCCGTGATGAGCTTGAGCTGGAGCCCCTGCGAATCCGCCATGGGAGGAGGAGCTTTGAGCTAGCTTTCCCTCCTGCGCACTCTTGAGGAGAGTGTGAGTGTCCAAGAGAAAGAGTGAAGCTGCCAGCATGATCTAACTTGTGTGGGGGCGTAAGCAATGTCGTGGCGAGGTCGTTGCTTGCTGCGCCGAGGCTTTTGTTTGGGCGGTACTGTTAGATCATGCTGTGACAGTTTCACTCTTTCCCTTTGGACACGTCGATACCCAAGGTGCCAACACAACACAACACAACCAGCATATGGACGGTAATCAGAATCAGGTGCGCATGCCCTCGCCTCTCTCTCTCTCTCTCTCTCTCTCTCTCCATCTGCAATCGTGAACACACTCAGCCACCCGTGGGTTTACACGCGACGCCACGATATATATGGCGATGATGCTGACAGCTTCAGTGCAACTCTCCATGGCGAATGTGAGTGTCCAAGAGAGAGTGAAGCTGCCAGCATGATCTGAGGAGGTTGCTGCGCTGAGGCTTTTATTTGGGCGATGGTGTTAGATCATGCTGTGACAGTTTCACTCTTTCCCTTTTGGCACATCGATATATCATGCTGTGTTAGATCCTGTTAGGATTGAACCTGTAAATGCAATTTTTAATCAGTCGAGACTGTGCTGTGACTCGTACCTCAGTCGCCCGTGGGTTTTACACTCGAAGCCACGGTATGTCGATGGTGTCATCCGGTAACGGAAGTGACTGACAGCTTCGGTACTGTACAAGGCCTGCTCCCAGCACTCCATAACTCGTCCTGTTCGTTTGACTTATCAGCAGCCAGCCAGCAGTGTATTTTCTCTCTGTACAAACCAGTACCAGTCATCAGACACCAGCAGCTTTTTTTTTTCTCTCAGTACAAGCCACCTGCCACCAGTCAGCCTTGATGTGTTTTCCTACACTAGAGTAATTGCTCCCCTACGCAGCTCAAAGGATAATAGAACTTTAAAGGTTACATTTTACATGCGACAGGGTTATAATTGGATTTAAAAAACAATGAAATTAATCAATCCTACTCCCAACATTCCAAATTATTGTCACTTTAGTTTGTCTATTAACTCAAAAACTTTTCTATTTGATCAAATTATAGGAAAACGCATCAACATTTATACCATATAGTATGTGCCAATCCTTGTTAAAACCTTTCATCTTAACGTTATAACAACATTATAACAGACTGATCTGTATGCTAACAACAAGCTATATGTTCATACGTAGGATTACAAGTATCCATCGAAGCCTTGCAAATGTACTGGGTTTTGTTTTGTTCTAACTAACAGTAGTCTCTTACAATAGCTAATTTATGTTGACCTTCAGGCTTTCCAATTCACAGCCTACAAATAATACTAAATCTATAAGATACAAAATGCTTACTGAGTAACTAAATTCTTGCTCCAATAGCAATGTCTCAGACTCATAAAAGGCCCTCAAATCGGATCTGCCTCTATTTTTTTAGGACCTAAAAATTTACTCCAACAATAGACATTGGGAATGGAGGGGTCCCTAGAGACCCAAGGAATAGAGGGTGGAGAGCCTCCCCAAAACAGAAGGCAAGTACTGCAAGGTTGCAACTTTCTTGCCTAGCTTGTTGTCCCTATAAATTTAGGATAGAAACATATTCAGAGGGTCCGCTGTAGTTAGTCATACACCAATTAAAAAGGACATAATCTATCACAGGTAAAAATAGGGAGAGACAATAGAGAACAAAAAAGATAAGCCAATCCAACCTTGCAGTAGAACTTGTCACCACCAGCCAATCCAAAAGGAGTTGTCGCCCCTTAGGCCCTTACACTTCTTGCTAGTAGCCTATCCATAGGAGTTCTATCACCATCTGTAGACCTTGCCGATACAAAGTAATAATATGCTCGAAGAACATCTACCTTATCCTTTACAACAAATTTAAGGTCGTTCCTATCCAGCTTCCGCGCGATTAGAAGTTGTTGAATCGCACGACCTACTACATGACCCAACAAATGCAAGAGAACATCAAGGAACCCAATAAACAATATAGGGCATAGCAAACTAGCAAGTAGTAGCAGGCCTATGGCTTAGTGGTAGTAGTCAGCAGTCGCAATGGCGAGGCTACTCGTCAGGGTTCGATCCATGCGATCAAACTTATGGTGTTGCGCCGGGATTTCTTCTCAAAGTTTCTTTGGTGGAGTCTCAACTCTCAAGCGTCGTGGACCAAAATGGAAGGATGACACTACGTATCTCTTTAGTAGGCGTGTATATAGATTGTAGTTCTGGCGTAGAGTGGGGTGTGGTACGGCCAGAGCCGAGCAAACTTTTCCTTTTCGGAAAAGCTGCATTATAGTGAAATTTTGAAACAATAGATTCAACATTTCTTTAATCTCAATTCAAAAATTGAGATACAATAGATCAACATTTGGTGATAATGTTGAATTAATATATTCGAAATGTTGAAATAGTAAATACCAAATGTTGATTTTTCAAAATATACATAAAAAATAAAAATATATTTATATTATATTGTAATTTCTTTAATGTGACAACCAAAGATATTAGGGTTCAAATCAAAACAATTAGAGGCACAATTAGACTCTAATCACATGATTGACTAAGGTCAAACTTCAAAACATTTTTATTCTAGGAAGTGATCATAATCATAGGCTGTAACACCGAATTAGTTAATATAACCCATAACTAGAGCCAAAATTCAGTTGAAATTTATTTTAAAATTTCAAATTCAAAGTTCATTTGAATCAGATTTAAAGGTCCCTCTTTTTCTGCTTGAACTAGGGCTCAAACCAAAAATCATCCAACATGAAAGTTGTAGGGAATTAAATTTTAAAAAACTTTTGTATTGGCGGATTTTGAACTTTCAACACGAAATTCTGTTTAACTCTGGTCAAACGTCGTTGACCCCCGATCGAACCCCTCCCTCTTCCCTTCTCTCTCTCCTTCCCTGTTTTCTCTTCTTCCTCGCGCGCAATCGATCCCGCCCAACCGCCACAGCTTCCGCGCGCCACGCGGCTGGCGATATCTGCCCGCCGCACCACGCCGCACCAATCCAGCTCCGCGACGCGACCACACTGCTCTCTTTCTCTACTCGCGCACGCTCACGATCTGATCCTGATCGTGTTTAGTTCCTCCCAACTTTTCAAACTTTTCATCACATCGACGTCACATCAAAACATTAAATATAATAAATGAAAAATGCATGGAGCATTAAATGTAGGTAAATAAAAAAAACTAATTGCATAGTTTTGATGTACACGACGAGACGAATCTTTTGAGCCTAGTTAGGTCATGTTAGGACAACAATTACCACAAACAAACGAAAAGTACTACATTACGCTATAGTGTCTGATGTGACCCTTTTCACCCCTTTTACGGATCTAAACACAGCCCCTCTCCTCTCTACTGTGCATCACGGGCGCCCTCGACCGTGGCCGAGCTATGCGACAACCCAGCGGCGCGCTGACGCCAGAGGCCGCAACAGCTCGTCCAATCCCCACGCGCGCGAACCTTCCCCGCCCACGCAAAATCCTCCCTCCCCAGCCCAACGCCGGCATGCGGCTGTCAAGCTTTGACGGCGCGCAATTGCCGCCGACGAGACACCCCGACACCCTGTTAATCGCCTAGCCGTCCACCTGGCTCCCCAAGGCTTCGCCATGAAGCCTCCTCCACCCCCTCTGCCGCCTATAAAAGCCGCCCAACGCCTTTAGAGCTCGCCCGTTTGCCATTGCCGCCTTGCTCTCCGTCCGCCGCCTCCACGTGGGCAGCCAGACACACACCACCCCGGCCCCAACCGACCCCACAGACACACACACCCCATCGCTCCACGAAGCTCCCAAGCCTCTTCCCCGAGCTCCCTGACCCTCAACGACGCCAATGCTTGCTCGCCGGAGTAGCCCGATCAGCTTCACCATCGACAGCGCTGTCGAGCCCTCACCGCCCACGAAACCGCACTCAATCGACTCGTGGTACGCCCGTGTGCCCCCTCGCTAGAACAAGTCGTTGGATAGGGCCCACATCGCCAAAATTGCTCTTCCGGCCACCGCTGGCCAGCGAGGACCCAATTGTGAACATTTTAAAACTTGAAGGGACTTGAACGCAAAATGCCAGGGACTTATCTGTGAAACTTATATTAAGTTTTTTATTCAAAAACAGTGAAATTTAAAAATGATTAAAAATCATAGAAAATTCGGAAAATGCAAGCTAAATTTTGTTGGACTCCACTGTACCTGGATCTACACTTGTCACAAAGCATAGATATATACTTTTTCTGTGTAGTTTGCAAATGAAAATTCATTCTAGGTATAAGTACTTTTGTAGATAACTTGAGCTACAGAGAAGCTATAGGGCTAATTGTTGGATATGTTGTTCCTTAATGTATGCCTAGACCACTGTAGAAAAAGCGACAAAAAATATGACCTTTAGGTATTGTTTCCTATTTATTCTTGTTACTAGCCCTGCTGTAGTAAAAGATTTTTAGTAAATTATTAGCTCGGTCAAATAGGCTCAACTTTTTATGATAGGTCAGTAAAGCAATGCTCAGTAAATAGTACAGCTAAATAAAGTAGGTTTTACTATCTGAGTTTATTTAATGTTTAAAATGTATAAGGGAACAACTTTATTCAATCAAATAATCATATAACACTATGCAAACCATACACTCCTACATATACATAGTTCTATTTTCTTTTTGCAATATTGTGTTAACGTGTTTATATATGTACACAGTCATCATCAAATAATAAATACAAGAAATCACCACCAACACACCCCATACTTTGTTAAAGATAAAATAAGTTTATGTTGTTATCTAGGTGAATATGGCCACAAGTACAACCTAGGGTTTTGTTCTAAGTGAAAGACCTTATTTGACTCTTTTAGTTGCTAAATAAATGTTTATCCAAATCATGTGCATGTAGACGACGCTAACATTGCCGACGGCACCTACGAGCTTGTGCCTGCGACTGAGGAAGTAGCTCAAGACGTGAACTTGAATACCATTGAGGTAGCCTCACAAGACCCGAGCCAAAGTCCGGTAGAGCCAAAGGCTGATCAAGAGCAAGAAGGCAAGCCCGGAGTTCTCTAAAAACTACAAGTTGATCCTTTAATTGTTTCCTATGATTGTGCACTAGGTCTAGGTGTTATTTTGAAACCTTAGTTGCATTTTCCATAGGATCCCACGTTGCTTACTAGTATAGGGTCGTAGTCGTGGCTATGCTAATAGGGACTCGATAGAAGTCGAGCAATTTCCTGTCGCTAGTGAGATATAGGAGTTGACTTGATTACTTATGTTGGAATCACAAGGACCGGTAAGCGGGGCTTAGATCTGGTTATTGGGATAATGTTAGTGCCCCATCTATCTAGTTAAAAGATACTAAGGTCGTAACGTGTCGGCGTTATTGGTCATGTCTTTGAACGTACTAAACACATACTAAGAATATGGTAATCGGGGAGCTTAGTACCTGATTGAACCGGGGCGTGGCTTTTCCCTACTCTCCTTGGAATAGTTTTTCCTATGAGCGCTGCATATGGGTACATGTGCGGCAAGGCACGGCGTCGTTCCGGGGTCCTTGAGCCTTGTATCCAAAGGATGTGGGTTCTGTTCACAAACCGAGATCGATGAGAACTGTTGAGATGTGGAGAACCGTCGAGGTCTTGCATGTCGTGTGGTTTGGTTTTCTCTTGTAAGGTTAAGAAATCCGATTTGAATCGTCTATTTCTCGCAGCCAATGAGACTACTTGACCACAATTCTGCATTGAGTAAGAAGAGAAATGTTGAATAAGTTTATTTGATAATTTTTGTATTTAATGTATTACACCACCATGCTTGTTTAGTCTAAGTTCCCACTTAGAATGGTATTTGTCTACTAGAATCTTGAAAAATAAAACTTAAAAGCAAGGATCACTTGTAGATGCTTTTGGCAAACATCAAACACTTCTTAGTGCATTGAGTAGTTCAGAGATAGTACATGATATGTAAATTTGTCCGTATTAGCAAATGTTGCACAAGAACGTTAAGCCTACCAGTAGCATATATTGTATCATGTTCGATTCCTATGCGATGCAGAATGGGTCAAAGATGGAATCTCTGTTGAAGGAAATACCATCAGAGAAAGGAATAACCATTGATGACACAGGAAGAACTAACTGTGACCTATATAGGAGTATAGGAATAAGTTCAATTTGATTGTGTTTTTCGAAGTGAACAGGCCGGAGTTTCTCCCCTCCGCTGTGATATGCTCTCTGCCGCCTGGCTTAATCCTCACTCATGGATAGAAATCGGCCTGTTGCCCTGCCATGAGCACTGGGCTCATGGACTGGAACCGTGCTAGAGGAGACGGGAAAGGAACACAGTTATGGATGGTATGGTATTTGCTTCTTGGACGAGACACCTCGCCGTCCTTGCTCTACTCTGCCTCCCCCATCATGGCTCGGCCCTCTTGTTGCTTAGACTTGCCGACCACAAGAATATCTAGGCGTTGTTCATCGGTGACTTCAATAAACCCGACTACGTGCTCATGCTTTTTGCTTTGGCATAGGTTTTTGGGAAATTGATTGATGTATGCAGGTGTTCTTTACAGAAATTCAGTTGAATTTACCTCCACTAACCATCTAGATTGTGGTGAGGAACTAAGGGTCGTAGATTGGGAGCCCTGCTGGTAAAAGCACGTACGTTGTAGAATCATCTTTTCTTCAGGTATCTAAAAATGAACTGAGGGGCTGGACGTTTGCTCAGCCCGATAGATAATCAAGTTTTTTTTTCTTTTGTCGGTGCACTGGGCTAAATGTTAGGAATAACGGGGAGACTAAGATAACACCTTTGAAAACAATTTTAAAAGTTTGCACTCTTATGATGTTGCACGAAGTCCCTTTTACACGTAGCAATGTACGTGTATTAATTAATCTATAGTACTCTACCTCTTCTCACCGTCATGCACCACAGCACACCGCGTCTCACATCGCTCGTATTCACATCGTCGACCCGCTGTCGTTTTTCGGGCACAACTTCTGCTAAGGATCTCTTTTTTATCGTGTTTATTCTACTAGATGCGTAATCGTCAGCGTTTATGGATCCGCGTCTTCGCTCACGAAGTCTTCTCCATCCACGCACCAATGCACAGATATATTTATTAGTCTTTATAATTAGTGGATAGATAAATAATGACAAATTTTGCTCTTGGACATCCAACTTTCTTTGAATTGGCCAAAACACACCGTAACCGACGAAATTGGCCCAGTACCATTACAAAGTCGTGATCGTTTGCTGCAACACACCGCGGTGATTAAATTAAGAATATATCTGACTTGGGAAGAGAGAAGTTGGGGAAAATGTCCATTTTGCCCTCCAGGAAGTGAGGCCCGCATGTCAGCTCGTTTTCTTCCTCCACCACAGCCGCCCCTCTCCACCCGCTCTCCCGCCCCTCCCCTGCACCTCCGCCGCCGCCCCCTCCTCTCCCCCACCGTTGTCCCGTCCCCTGCCCTCCCTTGCTCCATCCGCCGCCACCTGCCCTCCCAAACCGCCGCCTCCTTAGCCCGCGCCGACTGGCAGGCCGCCCGCGCCGTCCTCGCCAGCAACTCCGGCGGCGGAGGCAGTACCACCGCCGACGCTGCCAGCGACAGCAGCAGGCAGCCGACGCCGCGGGTGAATGGCCAAAAGCCCCTGCCGGCCCTGGAGCCATCTCCGTCGTCGGCGCCCGCGCCTGCGGAGCTGGTCCCCGTCTCCAACCTCTCCCGCCCGCTCAGCATTAGGGACCTCTCCCCGGCGTCGATGCACGGCTCCCAGCTCCGCGTGGCTCCACATCGTCGGCGAGGTCCAGCTCCCCGTCCACCACTGCCTCCTCGCGTTCCCGGGGGGTCCGCCAGGATCTCCTCACCCGCGTCATCTCCCACCTGCAGGCGCTCGCCCAGTGCGAGCTCACGCTCAACGCCATGGGCCTCAATGTCGCCCGCGAGGCCTTCAACGACACCGCCGGCACTGCTGAGCACGTCGCCGCGGGCGGCCTCCGCGACACCGCCGCTCTCACCTCCACCCGCGCCGCTGAGCTCTCCGGCCTCCGGGTCCTCGCCGACTGCATCCAGGACGATGCCAGTAGTCGAGCCCCAATTCACTCAAGGATAAAATGGTCTTTTCCTGCCTCTTCTCTCTCATCAAATCATAGAAATTGATATTATATTTGTCGCGGTGTGTTGCAGCAAACGATCACGATTTTATAATAGTATTGGACCAATTTCATCATTTGCGGTGTGTTTTGGCCAATTCAAAGAAAGTCAGATGTCCACGAGCAAAATTTGCCATAAGTAATACTCGGAATTTTCGGCGGCGCGCGTCGGTTTCCAGCTTTCCGTCCTGCTCGTGCCTGTGCACCTGCGCGGCAGCCCCGGTCGGCGGCGTGCGTTTGCTCGCAAACTCCGTGCCGCGTGCGGAGACGACGACGCCCGGGTCTCATCCGCGGGGCCAGACTGCCGGAGCCGGACCGGACATGCGTGGCCGTGGCGGCGTGGCTGCAGCCTGCGTCGTTTCGCATGGTGCCCCGGCCGGCCAGGTCCATCCGTTGATTGCGATCGGCGACCGCGGGAGGAGGACCCGTGCGTCTGCGCTCTCCGCTCCTCTGCCTGGTCGCCCGCCCAGCCGCAGGTGTCGTGTTTGGGTCGTCCGTCTCAAGTGGATGATGGATTCGTGCTACGCCATGGAACGCTCCAAAGACTGATACCGTTCTAAATTATAAATCATTTGATTTTTTTACTATAAACTTGACCGTATTATTCAAAAAATCATGTAAATATAATTAAATTTAAATTATTTTTTAAAAAATATTTATTAATAAAGCAAGCCATCATAAAAAATATGATAATTTACATAAAATTTTAAATAAACGAGCGATCAAACTTGTGGTAAAAATGTCAAACGATCTATAATTTAAAATAGGGAGTACGATTTTGTATGACAACAAGATTGCATCGTAGTATGTTGGCAGCCTAGCTGCCGATCAATCAAATTGTTTGTTTTCATTGACACGCAATAATAATAACAAACAATGTTGAATGTCCTGGGGAAGGACCATTTGAGATGGTGATTAATTATTATACGCTTCAGGCTTCACTCATCTGATAACGAAATGGATACATTAGTATGAGCGTAATAGAAAGTTCTAGTGAAACAATATGCGAAGACGAAAGAAAGCCATCGGCCAACAGTATTTCTCTCACAACGAATCAGCATAAACTATTAGTATAAGTCAAGCGAATAGGGTCAAAGTCGATAGAGATGTCACACGTGTCGTCGTCCTGGGAGCTAGCAACGCTGTTGTTTTCGAGTAGTCCATGGTTGCTTTGTGCGACCTTGCTCCGCATAAACATGTCATTTTAGTCTTAATCCTAACTCAATTTTTTATTAACAAATTCGTTATGTTAAATCTTTTCTGAAATACGGATACAATTATCTGGTAATATAGATGGTCATATATATGTTAATATGTTTTCTATAATTTAATTAAAATTTAAAAAGTTTGACTTAAAACAAGACTAAAAAAACATTTAAAGTGAGAACTACGCTTTCAAGCTGCAGCACCGACAATAAATATGGCCGGTATATCTGTATAATAATTGTAACTACGCCAACGTGATCATACGTGATATGAGATATGTATAGCTCCTCAATCCTACTGCTTGACGAGGTATGTTCATAGTGGATAAAGATTTTGTTAAGAAGTACCCACAGAACGAAATCGTGCTTGCAAAGGCGCAAAAGGCGCCAATAATTCGAAGAGCAAGGAGGATCCTATGCATCGAGGTAGCACACATCATGCCATCTAGTATGAAGGTTTATCTCATCTATGCTTGTAACTTCGTTGTTTTGTCTCACCAAATAGATGGCTTGACTAGTGTTTTGTCTTCTACAAGGCCTGGCCAACGGGATATTGGTTGAAATCCTGGTTCATGGTAGAAAATAGTAGCATCAAGCAATGAAGCGTTGGCTCTTACAATAATGACTTCGACAAAAAAAACTGTCAAACAGAAAGGAGTTGATTTTTTCTGTTATAGAATATTATATTTCAGTTAATAGAATTATAAATATAGGCACAGTGGAAAAATACAATTTTCAAAGGGTGCATCCAATTTCCTCAATATCTTCATATAGAGAGACGTTTTTATATTTTCATGGCCATGTTTGGCACAGCTCCAACTCCAGAAAATCTATGGAGTTCTTGGAGCTCGGTACAAGGAGCTCCAAAAAATCTTAGAGCTGGAGCTGGGGTACATAGAGAGTATGTAAATGAATTATTTTGTTTATAGTTTATACTAAATATTAATATTTAAAGTATATTAATTTAGCATAGAAAGTGTAAATTTAGACTGAAGTTTTGAGCTGTAACTCTGCCGAACAAGAGTACGTATGTTCCCTATCTTCAAACTAATATTGCTCTTCTCTCGGAGCATGTCATTGGGACACATCCTTTGTTTAAGACTACATGAGGAGATAACTAGTACTGTATACAAATAGTGCTATATTCGTTAGTGAAGGATCTCAACTTCTCTCTTTATTTATTTTAAATTCTTTTTTAAAAATATCCCTGCAGGAGGATAATGTATTAATGTTGCCGCTGTAAGGATAGCCGTGGTCAGAGCAGCACCGATCCGAATTGAATCAAATAAATTACTGAGTCCTGCTAATATGCCTATTTTTCTCTTATTGTTATAATATTGCTCTTTCTCATCCACATGAGAGTAGATTTTCTTTCAAAAAAATCCAGCCTAATACGAGCAACCCATACGTTTATGCGTACCCACGCGTGCATAGCCAACATGTTCTACATCACACGGCAAGTGCATAACTACCTTCAAGTAAATCGCTGGAAAGACTGGCAAATACTACTCCTTTTTTTTTACCACAGACTTTGAACTCTCCATAGGATGGACCACAGACTTTGGCTGCATAGGAAATCCATCTCTGGCCATGACACATAGATTCATACGTTGGAAAGGTGTCATCACACTAACAGCAGTCCAAATCCAACCTTCTCACCACCCTAAACAAAAACAAAACACCAAAAGCCAAGAAGACTGCACAATAATGATCGGTCCTCATCGACCCCCATTAGACCCGACCCACGTTCCCCCTCTGGTCCGTGTCTACGTTCACCGCCCGCCCATGGCCTCCCACCCCGCAATCCCATCCAGGTTCACTCGCCCCCTCCTACTGCTCCTCCTGCCTTTTCAATCACCCATGCAGCCACTGCGAAGGTCCGGTGGTGGCCGCCCGCCCCCGCCCCCGCCCATACAAAACTGAACAAAAAGCACCCGCATTATAAGAGGAGGAGGAGACCAAGGCGGGATCGGGGGGAGGTGGAAGAGGAGCCGAGCCACCGGCCGAATCCAGCAGCAGCAGCCAGCCAGCTAGCCATGGCGACGCAGGCTGCCTTCTTCGCGGGGTTCTCGCAGCTCGCCGCGCAGCCGGGCCGCGACCGCGTTGTGGCGGGGGCGCCGGCGCGGGTGAGCGTGAGCGTGGCGGCGATTGGGAGCGCCAAGGTGGGCGTGCTGAAGGTGGGGAGCGCCGAGGCGGTGGCGCGCCGCGGGGTGCGGTGCCGGGCCAGCCTGATCGAGCCCGACGGCGGGCGGCTGGTGGACCTGGTGGCGCCCGAGGAGGGCGGCCGGCGCGCGGCGCTGCGGCGGGAGGCGGCGGCGCTGCCGCACCGGGTGCGCCTCGGCCGCGTCGAGACGGAGTGGGTCCACGTCCTGAGCGAAGGGTGGGCGAGCCCGCTGCAAGGCTTCATGCGCGAGCATGAGTTCCTCCAAGCACTTCATTTCAACGCCATCCGCGGCGCGGATGGCAGGATGGTCAACATGTCCGTCCCCATCGTGCTCTCCGTCGGGGACGCGCAGCGCCGGGCCATCCAGGCCGACGGCGCCACGCGCGTCGCGCTCGTCGACGACAGCGACCGCCCCATCGCCGTATTGAGAGAGTAAGACAAATCGAATCACCACCCCTTTGTTTGTTTCTTGGTCCTGTCGCCATTCGCATGCCTATATGCTATATGCATTGGTAAACTGAAGATGATGAATAAGGATATGCAAGAATCTGATGACTTTGTGGTGTCTTCCCAAAGACATAATAATTGCTGGTTGGGTTGGAAATTGGAATTGCTAGGTTGATCTTCTGTGTAATTAGGCTCACGAGTAATCTCTTTAGCTAGAAACACAGCAGATTCCAAAGGTATATGTCCTCCAACTTCATTCAAGTGCAGAGCTCAACTCTCTCAAAAATGTGTTAGGTACCTTAAACTTGTTACATTAGTACTGATTCTATTCAACAATAATCTACTGAATGATATGCCATTTGATGATATTGAGTTGACTACTGTTAGGAGCAAATTTTATCATGAGGTGGATATATCTTGTGGGTCAACATATTTTTGGTAGTACACGTTTTCCTCTTGTCGATTCTACTATTATAGCGAGAACCAGTGTCATCCTATATCAGGATATCTGCGAATGTTGGTCGTTATCAGCTACATCATGTATGTGTACACCAACAGCCATGCGGCATGCCCTCAGACTTGGCCCCAGTCGTATTATACTAAATCGTGTATCACTTCCGCTACTAGATATTTTGTTTTGTTATTTCCACCATCTCCCGGTATTTTAGTCATATGCATTCAAAATTGACTCGTGATGGTATGGCAATACGCGACACAAATAATTTATTTCTTGTTTTTACAAACATCTGTGGATGTCAAATCATGGGAAAGGAATGGAATGTCGGTTTACCGGTGCAGTTATCAAATGAGTAAGGTGACGTAATCTCAAGTCATATATGGGAAGACCTCTGTAGTCTGATTGTTAAAAAATGATTCTTATATTCTATGCTGTTCCTATAAAAAAAACAAGTGTAACCTATTGCTATGACATAAGCGAGTTTCTTTCGCTTTGTTTGATTTTTGCAGTTCCTGTTGTAACACTTCTCTCTCATTTTCTTCAGCATTGAGATCTACAAGCACAATAAGGAAGAAAGAATTGCAAGGACATGGGGGACAACTGCACCTGGATTACCTTATGTTGAGGAGGCAATTACCAATGCCGGTGACTGGTTGATTGGTGGGGACTTGGAGGTCATAGAGCCGATCAAGTACAATGATGGTCTTGATCAGTATCGCCTATCTCCGGCACAGCTGCGAGAAGAGTTTGCCAGGCGCAATGCTGACGCTGTATTTGCCTTTCAGCTTCGCAATCCTGTACACAATGGGCATGCTTTGCTTATGACTGACACGCGCAAACGCCTCCTTGATATGGGCTTCAAAAATCCTGTTCTTCTGCTCCATCCACTTGGTGGTTTCACAAAAGCAGATGATGTACCTCTTAGTTGGAGAATGAAGCAGCATGAGAAGGTATTCATCTATGATCATTCCGCCCTTACCTTCGTCTCAATTAATTGGTTCCTGATTACTCTGTAGTAGCAAGCAACTATAACCTTGAACTAAAGCATATGAGAAATTTGTCATATAAATAGGTTATTCTTGTTTCTTATTGGAACATGTTAGTTAGTCAGTGCTAACATGTTAAGGCAAGCAACTATAACCTTCTAACATGTTAATTTGTTCCTATATTCTGTTTTTAACATGTTAAACTATAACCTGTTTTGTAGACGAACATGCTAATTGGTCAGTGCTAACATGTCAACGCAAGCAACTGTAACCTTGAACTAAAGCATATGAGAAATCTGTTCTCCAAAGCAACCTACGTCCTGGAATTTAATTTATGATGTGATGAAAAATACAATTGAACACTGAACTTTTACCTAGTCTTCCAGAAAAGTGTTCCCAAATGTTATTTAAATTCCAGTAAAAGGGTCACTTCAATTCTGGAATAACAATTACCTAAAAATTGGGTACGAATTGGGTGATGCCTTTTCCTATAATCAAAGTTCTGATTGTTGCATTTTGCTAACACTGTTGTGATTTCTGATAGGTTCTTGAGGAAGGTGTCCTCAACCCAGAATCAACTGTTGTAGCGATCTTCCCCTCTCCAATGCATTATGCTGGGCCAACTGAGGTGCAGTGGCATGCTAAGGCTCGTATTAATGCTGGTGCAAATTTCTATATTGTTGGAAGGGACCCTGCGGGTATGAGCCATCCCACAGCAAAAAGGGACCTTTATGATGCTGATCATGGGAAGAAGGTTTTGAGCATGGCTCCTGGCCTTGAGAGGCTCAATATTCTTCCTTTCAGAGTATGTCATCCTTCCTGACCAGATATTCATGTCAATTTTGATGTGAACTGCATCATTTATTTTTGAAATGGAATATCCTTGAGATTTTTTGTCTATTTTATTGACATTTCTCTTGAAAATTGTTTTGGATCAGGTGGCTGCATATGACACAAAGCAAAAGAAAATGGATTTCTTCAATCCATCAAGGAAAGATGATTTCCTGTTCATCTCTGGCACAAAGGTAAATCATTTTAGTATTTTGTTGGGATGATGTAAGTTTTGGGCCAATCAAATCATTTTTGGCCAAATTCTAAAAAATCCTGCCTTCTTGTTCAGATGCGTACTCTTGCCAAGAACCGCGAGAGCCCCCCAGATGGTTTTATGTGCCCGGGTGGCTGGAAAGTCCTCGTGGAATACTATGACAGCTTGGTGCCATCAGAGGGTAGCAGCAAGCTGCGCGAGCCAGTTGCAGCCTAGAAGTTGGAAATGCTTCAGATAATAGATATCACTATATCTCAGCAAGAGGTTCTTTCCGACATAGAACCTTTATATGATTGTATACCGGTTTTATAAAACTTAAACACTGGCTTGATTCAGACATTACTGTGTGATTTGTAACTGGTGTGCCCTACTTGCTGGCAGTGCTGCACATGCACTGGAGCCCATAACGTGTTCGGTGTCAATAAGGGCTGGCTCTGTATCCTCTGCCAGACTGTACATATACATTGTGGTGATAAGTTTACAAGGCTTGATATGCTTGCTAAGATCTCTTAAGCTATTTTTGTTTCCAAATTTCTATTCCTGCTATCGTTCAGGTTCAGAATGATTAATTGTTGGTTGTCATTGGTTGACCAGCATAACTTATGGATTGAAGTTGATAGTAACCTTTTACTATTCAAAGATCATTTATTTACTTTAAAAGTTCGTATCATTGAGTATGAGATTTTGCGTTAACCTCATTTTCTGAAGCCACGAACTTTTAAAACTCGATTCCCCTTTAGGCTGGGAAATAGAGCATTTAGGGGGATTGGAAGGGATCGAAGAATTTTGGCTTGCAGGAGAAATTACTCCACTCCAATCCACTTCAATCCTCTTATGTCCCAAACAAAGCCTTAGTGATGAATGAATTCACTAAACTTTAACAGTGCGAACTAGTAGAAACGAAGAAGAAAACACTTTTGGTTGAGAAGAAATAAAATGGGTAGCGAAAGGGATTCGAAAGGACACATGGATTATTAGCGTAACTTCAAGAAGCTACGAACACCGTTTACATATGAACTTGTAGATATCTGTGGCAATTCTTCTAAAATCTAAGTTCATGTCGTATAGCTAACACTCTAGAATCAAACAAATCACAAGTTCACAACCTTACAAACAGCAAGCTAACCTTGTTACACACAGAGGAATCCAACACTTCACAGAACTTAAAATCATAATACTGAACATACAGTTGGAATTTACAGTAGACTTATAACAGAATCATCCAATCTGAGGACTAGGGATTTCACATTACATCCCCTTCACCCAGATATCTTCCGTTCAGCATTCTTCATCATAAGCACAAACTCATCGAAGTTCACCAGTCCATCACCATCAGTATCTGCTTCCCTGATCATCTGCTCAACCTCCTCATCGGTCATCTTCTCCCCAAGATTGGTCATCACAGTCCTCAGCTGAACACATTGACATGAGGAAATAAAAATTGAATGAAAACAGCATGGTACCAAATGATCTGAACTTGTAAAGGCACTAAGAGATCACCTCATTTGGTGAGATAAAGCCATTATGGTCCTTGTCTAGGACCTCAAATGCTTCCTTCAGCTCTTCATCACCATCACTGTCCTGCAATCACCATCCAAAGCAACAGCAGTCAGACCTTGGCAACTTCAGTTTGAGAAAAATAGTGTTTATCATATGCAAAGCATACTTCACCTTCATCTTCCTGGCAATGAGGCTCTGGAACTCCTGGAAATCTATGATCCCATTACCATCTGTATCAACCTCCCTCATCATGTCGCTGAGCTCCTGATTGCTAGGATCAAGACCAAGGGAGCGAGTCACTGCAGCCAGCTCTTCCATGGTGATGCATCCTGAACATGGCAAAGGTTGCATCCCCTCTTGTCATTTGTCAACCAATAATAATAAGCCTGTGATTGGAAACGGCTCTATGTGCAAATCCAAGTAGGACCAAGAGTCCAAGACGAAGACAAGTGGAAAGCTTGGTCAGAACTTTTGACTAAGATATAGATGCCCAAGCAAGAGCATCTTTGCTTTCTTTTCTGCTTTCCTCTAACTCTTTTTTTTTTTGGGTTTCACCTCTAGCCTACCCCAACTAGCTTGGGACAAAAGGCTATGTTGTTGTTGTTGTTGTTGTATATAGATGCCCAAGCAAGAGCATCATTGGCTACTTAATATGAAAAGCTAAAGGTGATTGTCTCTTAACTATGTGTGGATCATAGAGCTCAAATGGCCACTTGAACCACGACCATCGCAAAATAGTTTCCAAAGACGTGATTGGGATTGCTTGAGGAACTTGGCAATCACTAGATAGCTATTGAGCAACTTGGCAACGAACAGAAAAGATTTAGAGCCTTCTAAAAAGCAAAATTGTGCCAATAGCAAACAGTTTTTTGGGACAAGCAGAAAGGTTCTTTGACTAAAATAAGAAAAAGATAATTAGTAGGTAATGAAGCACATTGCTGTCACTACAGAGCTAAAAGAACTTTCAGGGAAGCATCTCCACGCAAAATACAGGGGCCCATCTATTGCTTTTTTCGAACGCTATCGCTTGACAGTTGACACCACACAAAGTTACACGAGAACAATACATTTTTGTCATTTTTAAACAAAAAAACTCTGAGCCAACTGATGATTCAGGTTAGAGCTGCTTGTTTTTTTATTGACAAGTTTTCTCCTCTTTTTGAGGGGAAAAAAAAGAAGGTCACGCCTCAGCAATTAGGAATGCAATAAAAGTTCTGCGCAACATAGTGCAGGGTTATAATCTCATTAACCAAGTACTGCAAAGAACAATGAATCAATTTCGCAACAAAAAAAACAGATCAAACACATACAAGGCTGCCCAAAGCAGAACAATAGCATTGCTTCCAAACCCAACAACTGCGAGTCTACAACCAAGCAAGAGAGAACAAAGAAACAATCTCAAGAACAAGCACCGGACCAAATGAAAAGGCAAGAAGAGCCATGGTCAGAAAGGAGAGGCAACACACCATCGCCGTTCTTGTCGAATAGCGAGAAGGCCTCCTGGAACGCAAGCCTCTGCTCGCCCGTCAGCCCTTCCATGCAACAGTTGGACTCTGACAACAAAGCTACTGGCTACACCACTAGATGAATGGCTAGGAGGGGAGAGGGGGAAAGAGAGAAGGTAGGTGAAGAGGTAGGCTGGTGCAAGGAGCAACAAAATATAAGGAGAGCCGGGGGAGGAGGGGAAGCAGGGTGGAAGCCTCCTGTTATTGGAAACCGAGGGGCAAGTAAATAAAGATGACCCCGCTGGGCTGGACGGTGGGTTCTGTGGAAAAAATGGCAGTCTCGTAGTTTTCCTACTCATTTCCGGCGCTTTGCCCGGCCCTCCGACTCGGGACAATGACCACTGTCCCGGGAGCCAAACACGTACTTATGCTACAATTTATGCCACGCAAGGCCTTGCTGGTACTCTGGTGTCGTGAATAGCAGGTGAATTGCAGCAAGAGTGAGACCAGAACTTGATACCTGTGTGATGCCCAGATGATGCCGGTGATGGAGATGTTGTCCTAGGATGCAAGTACAGAGTAAATTTCCTAGAGAGATCAATCGAAGACAGTTTATTTGGTTATTGGTGTTGGAATTGACTTAGACAGAATGGGGTAGCATCGCTGCCTGCTTGCATTCGGTAACTCGGACCTTAGACCAGAAGACCAGCCTGCAGTAAGAAGAAAAGAATCAGTTAAGTGTCTTCTTCCCGTTCCAGGCATAAGATGCGTACCTCCCAAAATACTGCTGGAAGAGTACCGACTGGTCTAGAATTTCTTTTCTTTTGCTCAGTCAGGTATGATGAAATGAAAGGGGACACGCACTTACAGAGCAGTGTATTTGAAAAATGACAGTCAAAGCAAGCAGACGGAGGAGCTGCAGGCTGCCCCTCCAACAAAGCAGTTTGAGGAACGGCAGATAACCGCTCTGACCTATCAGACATCCAAATAACAAAAACAACGCCATATCCGAGCACCCCAGAGCACATTCATATGTAATTGTAACAAAATAGAACTTGAAGTAAATAAAAAAAACAGACCATAACACGAACAACTGAAATACCAGGCAGTCACAATTAACTAAATAAGCATCCAGGTTTGCACCCCTGAAGTTAACAACTCAACACAGACACGATGTTCAAATAAAGGAAGCAGTTCCAGGAAAGAGTTACACAGAAGGATCACTTCAACCTGACAGCTCAACTAAAACCTACACGATGACCAGGGCTTACAACATAGGAGCACACAGAAGTCCAAGTTTAAACTAAGATGCACATCATCTCTAGCCCCTCACTCCTTGGAGGACTTGTTGATCAGGGACTTGTGGATGTGCGGGATAACACCTCCACCAGCAATCGTGCCCTTGATGAGGGTGTCGAGCTCCTCATCTCCACGGATGGCCAGCTGAAGGTGGCGAGGTGTGATACGCTTCACCTTCAGATCCTTGCTAGCGTTCCCAGCCAACTCCAGAACCTCAGCGGTCAAATACTCCAGGATGGCGGCAGAGTACACAGCTGCAGTGGCACCAACACGTCCATTGGCCTGAGTCCTCTGTTTCAGTTGGCGGTGGATACGGCCAACAGGGAACTGAAAATGTGTCACAGTAATGATTAGCAAATTCATAGAAAAACTATAGATACCAACTCTTCTGCATATAAGGCTATTCCCAGTGGGGATTTCATTTTTGTGTTTCCAAGAATGCCACATAAGCAAGTAGACAATTAATTCATAGATGAAATGGTTCATACAATGCATTGTTTCATTTTGATGTTTCATAGTCAATGCATGCAATACACAAACTTGTTGGAAACTGTGTATACAGAGTTTCATCTAGATGAAACCCATTTCATCTCTCTCCTCATTAACTCTTTGCCACATCATCTAAAATGCTGATTTGGCACCCTATTTAATGTGCATGAAACTCTATGAAACATTGCACTGGGACTGGCCTAAAGACAATAAAACAACATCAATCATTGAACCCCCTGACTAAACCATGCCAAAGCTGTCTTCTTACACATCACATGAACACAAAGAATCTCATATCCGTACACATCAATGCTACATAATCAACAAGAAATGTTTGGTCAATATAAGCATGCTGATAACAAACAGAACATTGGATCAATTAATCACCAAGAACAAGTACACAAGTTCACATGGAAATTTGGGGCAAAGAAGGGACAGTTCATGCATCAGGTACATGATTTCATTTTCATTTTGGCACACACATTCCATATTTATCTTGGGAGAGGAGGAAGTCTGCCTGATGTAGCTTCACATCAGAAAAATAATCAGACAAATCAATCATATCAACACAAAATCTAGTCTACCCAAATTTATGCCCACCTCTTACACATTGCCATAATTACCAAATTAATGTCTCATCCCCCGCCCTCGCGTCACCACGAATTTAGAAACCCTAACAGAGCCCAACAGCAGAACCTGCAAGAACCCCTACAGTTGCTTGACGAGCTAAAGCTAACGCCCAAATTGAGAACGCATTCACATGCCTGCCAATCTCAATGATACAGGCAGGAAAAGCAGCCTCTGCTCCAGATCTAAAATCCGGTAGAACGACAGAAGCCCTAACCAAAAGCGCGCAAACTTCTCAGGGCCACAGCTCATCCAACCAAAAATCTAACAGGACGACGGCACTTATGGTAACCGCTAAAACCTTAACCAACCTAACCCGCGCGACCCAGGCGAGAGCACACAGATCACACAGTAGCTACAGCCGCGCGCGCTCCCGCGGCGGTTCAAATCTAAACGCGCCCTAGCACGCGCGGCGCGCCGAAGCGAGCAAGCGAGTGAAAAGCAGAGCACGAAAGGAGGGGGGGAGGCCGCAAGTCACCTGCAGGCCGGCGCGGGAGGAGCGGGAGACGGGAGCCTTCTTCCCCTTGTCCTTCTCCGCGGACTTGGCCGCCGTCGTCTTCGCCGCGAGGAGACCCTTACCTCCCTTCCCCGCCATCTCCTCCGCTCCGAGGGCAACTCGAGACCCTGCAGCGAAAAAAAAAAACAAATCCGACGGCGCGGGGGACGAATCAGAGCAGATCGGGGCGCGAATCGGGCGGATCTCGCCGCCGATTCGGGAAATCAAGCGGCGAATCGAGGGGGGAAGGGTTCGGATAAGACGGAGGGGTCGGGCGCGGCGGAAGCCCTTACCTTTCGCGAGTTTTCGCTTCCCTCCTCCGACTCCTCACGCCACGCGAAACGAAAGGGAGATTTTTTTTGCGAGTCCGCGTGAGCTGGGTGTGCGGTGTGCCTTATAGAAGAGGCATTGTATGTAGCCCCTTGAGAAAGACAGATATTCTTATCAGGGGCTTGTTTTGTGCAGTTCGGTTCGGAATCGTAGCTAGGTGTGCAATTTGAGAAAGGAATAAGGTGGAATTCGTAAAACACAAAAAGCTCAGGTCGTGGGGTCGTGCCTTCGGGAGGAAGGCGGGGAGCTTGCGCGGTTACTCCTGCGACGAAAATTTCGAAATGCCGCCGCGACTGCCGTAACTGCCCTTGGGAGTACGAGCAATTACGTGGCTGGACGGCGGGCGGCGGGCCAGGGCGGCGGCAAGGCGGGAACCAGGAGGGATTTCGCGAGGGCCTCTTCGGAAGACGGAGCTGGAGGCGGGATTTCGTTGGGGGGTTTTGGTGGGTAGTTACCAAACTGCCCCTCAGGCCTCGTTGACCTGAAGCAGATCCAGTGGTGAGCAAGGGACTGGAGTGGAGAAAGACCTGCACTGATAACTGAAAAGGAAAAATATCGGCAAATCTTGTTTGATGCGAAATGCCATGGAAATAGGGTCAGATTTGAAATAATTTTGGCATTTACTATGGCATCTTTCATACTGGAATGCTATATCAGATGTGAAATCACAAATTATGTGGCTACACTACATCCCTATGCATACCCCCAACTCTTTACCAGGCCATTTTGAACATCACATGTAAGAAAAAAGAAATTCCGGGTGCTTTATATCCCAGTTTCCCTATCAACAAAAGTTTCGAAGCAATTCAATTTTCTCGTTCCATATGTTTTCTAGTTTCTACCGGCTTCAATTCCTTCTTTGTATATAATTAGGTCAGAAATTGATTTGACTATCCACACATTGGTACCTTTTCTTCAGAGGAATGCAGAAATTCAGTAGGCATCATATCATGAACTTTCTCCGGAGCTTCGATCTGCTTGTACGTTTGATAGCCTGCCTTCTTGCCTCTGAATAGGATCGACAAGGCTGACCACTTATCTGCTTGTCTGTTTCAGTTTGGCATTCTGCCTTCTTGCCTCTGAATCGGATCGACAAAGCTGACCACTTATCTGCTTGTATGTTTCAGTTTGATATTCTGCCTTCTTGCCTCTCAATAAGATCGACATGGCCGACCACTATCTGCTTGTATGTTACATCCAGTGCGATTGACAGTCCTGCAGCAAGCACAGGGCTCGTGTGCCAATGCCATTGCCTGGATACAAGCACGACAGATTGACGAGGTCCATGTCAACGTACCGGTGGCTCGACATCGGCCCTGTTTAGTTTCATTGAAAAGCCAAAATTCTCTCTCCAAACTTTACTATTCACCTATCACATCAAATATCTCTCCTCAGATATGGAATACTAAACGTGGGTAAATAAAAAAACTAAGTACATGGTTTTGATGTACACGACGAGACGAACCTTTTGAGCCTAGTTAGGTCATGGTAGAACAACGATTACCAAAAACAAACGAAAAGTGCTACAGTGTGCTACAGTGTCCGATGTGATATTTTCATCAAACTTCACATTCCCTTTTCGGGAACTAAACACAGCCATCCTCAAACTTTATCAGGACTTGTCAAATTCCTTTTGCCTTCATCTGACACGTCGTACTACTGTTCATAAAAATGGCAGCTGGAAATTTAAACTTTTTTAGTGCTGTAGATTTCTGGAGCACTAGAGCGCCACCTCTCTGAATCTGCCACTATAACAACTGCAAAACAATTTCTTACCTCATCGCTTCTCCCATCCTGGTTTTGACATGTTTCATGTGCATTTAAAAGATAGGCTTGACATGCCCTCCTCTGGTGCATTGTTCAGGGCATCTATACTCCGATGTGTCATCCCTTAAATTACTGGATCATTCATCCAAATGGCACATCTCTGAATGAGTCACCAATACTGACAATAGCATATTAAACTGCAACGATTGAGAAGGATTAAAGTATGCCAAATATTCACTGAAACAATATGCTTTGACTTAAAGACATTCAAACACTGACACTATTTGCATGCTCTTTTTTCATTGAGGAATCACATGAGTGCAAAAACTGCTGCTACACTACTCTGCTAATTAGGCTTATATCTTGATGTGCATCCCACGCCTGTGAAGCCAATCCATGCCATATTTGTGGGAAGAGAGATATCCATGGCCAGTGGCGGCATTGGTCATATATACGTAAATCAATCTACGAAAGTTTATGGAAAGTGAATCAGTAACCAAGAACTTTGGCTTTAATAAGGACAGTGCAACATCTGTATAAGTTTCAACTAACACTTTTTTGTGGGTCGGCTTGTTCAGGATACTGTTCAACAGTCCATAACTTCCCATGGTATTCTATTCTCTCTTGAATATTGAGAAGTTTACTTGGCCCTTAATCAACCTCTAACCTATTGGATCATATTGCCTAACCAACCTAATAGGCCCAGTCAGCCCAGCCTGACTGGCCATAACAAGATTGCTATAGGAGTCCAGGCACAGCATTGCCACTGAAATACCTAGTTGAATGCAATCTGGAAGATTGATTACTATATTTCTTAAGTTCAGCGAAACAACATAGCAGGAAAACATTAGCCAGTGATTGGTTCGTCTAATCTTCAGTATTTCATGTGGACATAATTAATTGCATAGTATTTTCCTGAAAAAACAACGGGGCAAAGAATCACTACCTTCAATCAGTAAGATTACAAAATGTGATTGTAATTGCCAGATCACTGCATTGTCGGAATGGCTTGGTGCCATGGTCAGTCATAATCATCACGTCGGGTCAACAACCGATTCAAGTTCGCACCATGAAACTGCAACAGACAAAAAGCACACACAGATACACAACACTTTAGTTGCAAATCTTGGTACCACTTAAAAGTGGAACGGCTATAAGTTCGTCTGACTGTACAAGTCTAGAGAATTGCTCTTCTGGTACAAGTAAAGCAAAGTCTTTAAAACATTAAGGACCTAGACATTTTATAAGACAACATGCAGGTAACATAATTTGACCAGACTTGTGCAGTTGTTAAACATTGTAGAATTTCTTCCCAAATTTCAGAAGAAAAGTAAAAAGTCGAGTTATTAAATGATAATAATAGTATTATACTATGGACATGATTGAGTTCACCGCCATGTAGCTGTTTAATGGTAAAACCTTTGAATCCCAGTACGAAAGAACACATGCTGGCGCAATAAACAGTGTTCAGTTCAGCATAAATTTTCGGTAACGCATATTTCTAGTTCTACTGGTCAATAGAAAAACTTTCACCAAACTGAAAACTTTCTGTAAGGAAGTAGAAGTAGTAGCTTTGCAAGAAATGTACAATATTTTATCCATTCTTAGAAACAAGCTTGCATTTTGAAATTCAGAGTGGTAGTCTTACCTGGCATCTGACACAACAACATCAACATCCAAAACTACTAGCACCTGCTGATTTTCTCACACCTTTTCTTTCCATGTTCTGCCTCACTTTGTCACTGTGGTTCCAGTGACCTCCAGCCGCATACAAGTTGGAAAGCAGGACATATCCACCTTCTTCTGCTGGGTCTAGATGAAGAAGTTCTTTTGAAGCAATCTCTGCAGCCTCAGTATTTTGACAAGCCGAACTAGCATTTAAAATGGAACCCCATATAGACCGACTCGGCATCATTGGCATCCTCCTGGCCAAACCTAAAGCATCAGTCAGCCTGCCTGACCGTGCAAGGAGATCAACCATACACCCAAAATGTTCTATTCCTGGCTCGATACTGTACCTTTGCTTCATAGCATCAAAAACCCTGCATCCTTCATCCAGCAGGCCAGCATGACTGCATGCACTGAGAACAGCAAGCAATGTGACATCATTAGGTGTTACAGCCTCTGCTTGCATCTTCTGAAATAGATCCAGAGCTTCGGTTCCATGGCCATTGAATGAAAGGCCAGAGATCAAAGCTGTCCACAAGGTAACATCTTTGTCCAAGACCTTCTCAAACACGGAATAAGCTACCTTGACATTTCCACATTTGCAATACATGTCTACAAGAGCAGATGCCAAGAATACATCCTGATGCCCAAATTCTTTCACCGCCCAACCGTGGATACATTTTCCATAGTGAGATCCTGAACCTGCAGCCGCAGAGATCAAGGTAACGGCAGTCACTTTGTCCGGATTTACACGACTTGCCAGCATATCATCAAATAGTCTCATCACTGTACTGAAATCTTTGTACCTCCCAAATCCAGCCAGAAGCGCATTCCAGGATATTAGATCCCTGGAAGGCGCCTCAGAGAAATATTTGCAGGCAAGGTCCAACATGCCAATATTCGTGAATCCAGCAACCATGGTATTCCACGAAATGTTGTCCTTCTCACCAGCTTCACCAAAGAGTCTCATGGCTGCATTCATTTCCCCACATTTTGCATACATATCCAAAAGAGCATTCATCAGAATCAATCCCCAATCTCCCCGATCCATCCTCCGTATGACAACACCATGAACAGACCTCCCGAGAACTGCATTCTTCAGGCTCCCGCAGCAACTGAGCAGACCAACAGCGGTATACTGATCCACAGCAATCCCCATCGACGCCATATCACGGAAAAAACGCAGAGCCTTTGCGGTGCACCCTTCGTTCACATACCCAGACAGCATGATGTTGCAGGACACCGTGTCCGATACCGGCGTTGAACAGAACATCAGCTCAGCCGTATCCACATCGCCGGCGTCGAGATACATCTTGATCAGCGAGTTCCGCAAGTACACGCGCGAATGCAAGCCACTCACGCGACATGGGCGTGCACCTGCCTCCCCGCTGACAGGCGCTCCACCGACCTCAGCAGCGCGAGGAAGGTCCGCTCGTCGGGGTGTACAGACGCCGCGAGCATGGACCTGTAGAGAGCCGCCGCCCGGCGCAGCGAGTAGGAGTCGTCGCGCTCCGCCGCCGCCGCCGCCGCGGAGAGCATGAGGTTGTAGATGTAGAGATTGGGACGGGGCGTGAAGTGCTGGAAGAGGAGCTCGGCCTCGCGCGTGAGGCGAGGGGAGGAGACGGCGGTGGCGAAGTGGAGGAGCCGGCTCATGGGGAACGTCTCGAAGGCGAGGCCGAGGCGGAGCAGGTGGGCGAGGATGGCCCGGAACGGCGCCGCCCCGCGGCAGCGCTCGAGGAGCACCAGCGCAGGGTGGCTCAATCTGGGGGATTCGTTAGTTGTGGATGAATCCGCTGTCTGACCGCCGTCGCCGCCGCGGCTGGCCGAGTGGCTTGGCGGCGGAGCCGGCGGTATTTACTTGAAGGGGCTGAATTTGTAAGCCCAGATACATCTTTGATGATCCAATGAAAGTCCAAGTAAATACCGGGCCAGCCCAAGTAAATTCTGGGCCGGATCTTCTTCGGTGCTTCTGAAGCAAGGAGGATAGCAGCAGGAGAAATTAAAATCGCCAAATCTTGTTCCGCTCTAGCTACCCTCTGCATTTCACATCAATCTGCTATCTGTCTATCTCTCTCCCTGTCCTAAAAAAAATCTGCTGAAACTTTATTATATTATATAATGTGACAAAAAAACAACCATCGCATACGCACGAACGTTGCATCAAAATCACCCGCAAAATTTGACCCCCTGTCATGTTGGCACCCGCAAGCTTTCACTGACCATGACACCATGTCTCGAATAGAGTACGCTGCACGCGTGCGCATCAACAAATCCGCGGTGCATTTCAGCATCTGTGTGTGCCATTTGCTGTCGTCACCCGGCCGGCTGAATCGCGAATCATATCGATCCGGCGCACTGCCTGCGGGTCGAATCCACCCCCGTCCGTCTCCTTTCCGTTGGACTCCGACCGGTGCAGCGCCAAGCCAACCGCTACCCCTCCCCGCTCGTATCTGCCGCCGGCCACGCGCGCCGGCATGTGCCGAGACCCGATCGGAAAAGCGCCGCTGGGATCTCCGGTTCGTGCGTTCCAGGCCGCTCGCGCTCGGCAGGCCGTGCATGGCAGATCGGCCGCGGCGTTGGTTAGGCGACAGGGGGGTAGTGGTGGGGGGTGCGCGCGTGCTCCTCATGGGTTGCTCTCGATCAGTCTCGGCCTCTCCTATCTCCTGACCGATCCATCAAGTGGTTTGTGCGTGGTGGCTTGTGATACGCGCGGTGCGGAGATGTGGATGGAAACCGTGCATGGGTCAGCTCGTTCCAGAAGCTCCTGTTGCGTGCAGGGCTTTCTCATGGTCTCGGCAGGGGAACACCGTCCGGGCGCTGCTCATCGATCGATAATAGCGCACTTACTGTGTACAACGGCAGTACACTCAGCTGTGTCTTACGATATGTGTGGGCCGATTGACACGGCGATCCTGGCCCTCGATCTGTCACGTTGATGTGGACTTTTTCCGATATGGCGAGGAGCAGAGGCATATCCGTTCGGTACACCGGTATATGTAGTACGAAGGAAGCACATGCCTTGGTACGTAGCAGCACGGCATATAATCTTACCAGATTCCCGTTCTGAACAAGTAGCAGATCCGCCGTAACCGAAAAACGCCGCTTAATCTTTGAGCCGTGGCGTGGCCCCGTGTGGACCGGACCGGAATGCAACGTCAAGTGGTGGATCCTGTCGAGATTTCAGAGAGCCGCTCACTGCTCTGAACTCCGGAGGGAACATCTTCAACTGCTCGTGGCCTGATCTCTGTAATCAGCAGTTCAGCGCACTGGGATCGGATCCAATGGAATGCAGGAACTGCCCGGGCCTCCCGACTAGTCAACGTCCGGTCACGCGCGGGTGGCTCGACGCCATCACACGTCAGCGCCGCCCACAAACCGTTGGATGGCCTGGCGATTCTCACTGCGGGTGCCAGCACCGTACCATGTGAGCTGCTGCTGCAGCAGCGATCCACCGCGTCAGGTCCCGGGTCACGCCGCGACGGGACGAAAGGGGAAAGCCGGTTGGGGTGGTGGCCGAGAGCAGCTTCAACAACCAGAACGTCTTGGCTCTTCACTTCACCCATCTCTGTGTGGTCCAAGGACCACGGGGAAATCAGAAATGGCTGCTGCACTGGCCGCGGAAGTGGCAGTATTAGCCCATGCCCGGCAAGTCATGGTCCGTTGATGGGCGTGTCCCCTCGCGCGCGCCGGCCGGGCCGCGTGGGCGGGGGCGGGGAGCCCTCTTCACGTGCCCGAGCGCGTCGGCGGTCGGCCGCGGCCGCCCGTACGTCGTCGCCGCCGCCGCCGCCGGCGGCCGCGACGCTTTCTTCGATCGGACCGCGCCGCCAGTACGCGCGACGCGGCTCGCTGGCGCCTGCGTGGTTGCGTTGCACCCTTGGTTGTTGTTGTTGTTCATGTGCCCGTGCTGGTTAGGAAAGGTGCACCGGCACGTATCGTGGTCCGGGCTCCCAAGTCTCCGGCGCGGTAGCAACCGCCGAGTCGCCGGCGCGCGGTCCCCATTTGCAGGATACCTTCCAGGCCATGCCATGCGGGTTTTCGCCTAGCCCGTGGTTGGCCTTCAGGCCCGCAGCTAGACAGAAGGGTGAGGTCGAGGATCATACCGCCTGCAGGCTACAGCGCTACTTACTGGTTGGTAAATAACACGGTGGGGGTCCAGGAACACACACTACCTACAGGCGGCTACAGCGCTACAGGAGAGTTTGTGCCGACGAAAGCCCAAGCCTTCTTTGTGAACCATTTACAAAACGCCCGGCACTTTCCCCCCTCCTATCTCGCAATCTCCCCAGGTAATGTTGTTACTAGAATACGGATTCATGCTTTTGTAAGTTTAACTTCTTCTTTTTTGTATGTTTAGGTTGTCGAGATGTTCTTTAAGGAGTGCAAAGGCTCACGTACTCCTTACACATGAATCAAAGTTTCATTTTGTCCAAGAAAAGCTATTGTCTTCTACATGAAACGGTGCCTTTGGCGTTTGATCCGAGAGCATTCCGTTAGTAGGAACAATTTTGCTAAAGATTTCATCTGAGGATTATACATGAGTATGCTGCCCTTCATTAGAGGTTAATAAACTAGTTTTTTTCATTTGAAGACCTATTTTAAGCACAAAGCAATGATATAATGTATCCTTAGTATTGAAAACCAAATTAGTCTCTATCATAAACGCATAACTAAAGAAACTTGCAAACCATTGAAACTTTTCAAGTTGATAGCTAAGATTACACATAGCATCCGGTGACCAGATTTGGCGACAAGATAGAGACAGACGATTTATGCTGAGCAGGGAAAAACGATATTCAACTACAGTGACAAATCCTTAATATAACTAATTCATTGACTTGTTATTGATAGACTGCCAAAATGCTCTTGGGTGGGTGGAGGGTGTGAAGGGGGTGGTTATGAGGGCATATGTGCCTGATTCTAGATTTAGATGAAATTACATATCGATGGTTATGTCCTTTACTCAAAGGGCTGTAGATCTTCACTTGTGAAGGTTGAGGCCGGATTTCCTTTATAAAAAAACACCCTTTACTCAACAACTATGCACACCGGCTAGTTTTTCGTTCTCAGCATGATGTTGTCCTAAAAACTACAACCATTTTGTTAAAGCATTTGAATTAGCTTATCGTAAATGAAAATAGTAGCACTGTAATTAATATCAAGTTTTGAGCAATACAAAATACCTGCTTGGTTTTCTAAACATCATATATTAAAGGAATGAGTCCATATTTAGTCCTCAACTTTTCATTTTATCTCTCTTGACTCTACAACCACTCAGTTTAGTAGCGAAATTTTCAATTTCGTTATTTTTTGGTTCACGAGCACACTCAAAGTTTTTTAGGACTGATGTGGCATTTCTTTGGAATTGACATAAGGTAAAAACATTTAGATGAAGGAAACAGTCAAACACTTCCAATTATTTTGGGAAAAAATCCTAGAAATAGTTGGGGTACAAGGAATCCCCAAAAATAATTAGAGATCGTGAGACAAGTTTTAAATAAAAGAATCAGTTAATAGAAAATAACCTTATAAACCCTTGAATCAATGGCAGGGGGTTTCTTCATCCTCTGTGACAGGGTCTAAGTCTAATCCATAAAGTGTGCACCTTTCATTCCCTAGCTAGTTTTTACTTAGAATTTGGGATAACAAGGCCTTAGAGACACTACACGAGTTCTGATTTTTCGTGAAAATTTATTGGAGACCTAAGGCTAGTCCCAGTGGGAGTTTCATGCACATTAAATGATGTGACACATCAGCAATCGTGATGACATGGCATGATAATCATGAAGAGAGAGGGAAAGAGTTTTATCAGGATGAAACTCACTTGGCGCAATTACCAACAGGGTGCCTATGAAACAACAACATAAAAATATTGCAAACATCATTTCATTTTTTTCCTTACCGATGTGGCTATCTTGGAAACATTAATATGAAATCCCCATTGGGATTAGCCTAATATTCTTCCATAGTTATTTTTTTGAGTGGCTAACAGTTTAGTAGTCCTTACTCCTTAGCGTTTTACTTGAGTGACGGACATATTTTTCTTTAAAGTACACTACTTTTGTCTTTCCCAACGGTTTTGATAAATCGGCAACAACATCGTCCCCAGCGACAAATATATTTAAAACATAATTTAATAACCAGCATAAGACTACGAGCTACTGTTCGACATTTCTTTAATTTTTTCCGAAGGAAAACTACTGTTCGACATTTCAAGATAGAAACTACGTACTGGGAAAGATCGATTCACTCTTGTAGTGTAAAGTCTGCCGTTCTTCCTTGGATTTCATTTTCGTGTAAGGCCTTGTTTAGATCCCAAATTTCACCCCCAAAGTTCATTATGTAAAAAGAAGATTCACGTCACATCAAAATGTCATAGCATGCATGGAGTACTAAATGTAGATAAAATCAAAAACTAATTGTACAGTATTGTTGTACTCTATGAGACGAACATTTTGAGCCTAATTAATCAATTTTTAGACAACATTTCACACATAAAAACGAAATGTTACAGTAGCGCACGCACTCCAAAATATCAAAATTTGGCTTCCAATTTCGAAAACTAAACAAGGATCCGGGACACTGTAACCGTATCATCACCCCCGTACCGTGCTCGCGGCGCCATGATGGCGGAAAGCTACTATACGTACGTATCCTCGGCGGCAGCGAGTGGGCCGGCGTGGACGGCGACATGAGATCTCGTGGCACACGGCACGGCGAAGTTTTGGCGCTTGCTGGTTGGCCGGGCCGCGGCTTGGCCTCCATCATATCGTCCCCGCCGTGCGCGCACCTGCGCGCCCGCCATGCGTGTCGTCGATCGGTGGTCTCGGGATGTTGGGACGATAGCGAGACGACGACGGGGTCTCAGGATCGCGATCGCGGGCGCAACGGGAGGTGCGATGATATTGATATGGTATGGAGAGTCGCTTGGCGTACGTCGTCGTTGCATTGGCGAGGTGCGCGCGAGTACGGCCGCGTGCTTTGGGTCTCCACGCTATTGGCAGGCAGGCAGGGGCATGGCGGGTCGGCCATGCTTGCTCGTTGCTCCACTCCACTACTCCACTGCACTGTCCACGTTTCCACTCATCCCTCTGCGCCATTGCTTCTCTCGCTGCCTTTTTTTCAGACTTGCAGCAGTTTCATTTCATCGCGTGGATCAGTGGTCGCTCCATCTCCTGCGTATAGGTAGGTAGCTAGCTAGTGGCGTTCTCGATCGTGGGCCGGGGTTCCAAATCCCCGACGCGCGGGGATCCTGTTTGGACTGAAGAGAACCGGAAATTCAGGCACGTGATCCAACGTTAGAATAGCCAGCCCTGTTAATAAACACGAGGTAATAATCGGTTTGTTTGCTTGGAAGGAAGGTCAATGGTATCGGTTGCGGTTTCTTAAGCATTATTACCTGAACTGTAACCAATACGGAGTACTACTAACTACTCCCTTTGGATTCGCGTAGGAAAACCGGTGACGGTGAGAGTGAGAACTGTTGGCGCCGATGTCGTCTGTATTCAGTTGGTCTCATGATCCTCGATCTCCAGGCGAGTCACCAACAGTACGTATACTGCCACCACTACGAGTTTTCTATATCGGCCGGGGGGCTTGAACCTTGAAGTCAATCAAGAGAGAGAAGATCGAGCTCGCTCCAAAGAAAAACTGCTCCTCCTGCACACTACACCGGAGTACGTACATTCCTTCGCGGAAGAAGAAATCCAACAGGGCGGTACAGCCGGGTACGTCGCCTGCCGAGCATGGGTTCCCTCGAGCTCCTGCCTGCCCGCGACACCCCGACGTGCCCGCTGACGCCGCTGCGCCGGGGCACGCGGACACCACACCTGCATCCCCTTCCCCTAGCCTACTCCCCGAGAGTCGTCAGCCGTGGTGTGTGTAGTGTAAAACCACACCCTTTTTTTCTCCAATAATCTGAAACGGTGGCACGTTTCCCAGCGCGTGCCCTGCCGGCCGCCGTCGCCAAGAGAGTGGAACTGCCGAGCTGGCGATACGAGAAACTTGCTGGCCCGGCCGGCCGGCCGGCGCCAGTGTAGTGCGGGCTTCCCTTGACATCTTCTTGGATCGAGCTGATCGGTCATGTATCAGTGTGTACGGTGTAGCTATGTAGGCGGGTATGAATCACGGGCACATGCGTTGGACGGATGATGGGGCATATTATTTCTAGACCATCACTTAGTTAGACGCGAGCATTGTCTCAGCTCGCTCGAGAGTCATGCAAGCGTATTAGTATATATGCATGTGTGTGTCGCTAATCCCAACCACGCCGTTGCTTGCAACGAAGAGGAGGAAGATGATGATGGTGCCAATCATGCCCGTCATTAAACTGGCTACGAGTTGTGCTCTGGGTTCTGTAGGTTTGTGCCCCCAAACTGATCCATCATATCGCCGGCCCGGCCCGGCCCGGCCCGGCCGGCCGTCTCGTCTCGAACAAACAAAACAACACACCCTTTGCTTACGTGGCCGGTCCTGCGAGTACTGCTTGTTGCTAGCTAGCTACAGACAGTGAGACAGCGTAGTACATACCACTTGCTAATTGCTCTTCTGTTGCTACGTTACGCTCGTACCTCATACAGTATCAGCCAGCTGGTCGCGTTGCAAAACTTGTCTAACAACGATTTCGATCAAAGTAAATCCAACGGTAAAAAGTACCCGTACCTTTATAAAAAAACAAATCATCCACCAATCACTAATGTCAATGATAAGGGCCTTGTTTAGTTCCCGAAATTGGGAGCCAAATTTGGGTCTTTTGGAGTGTGTGCGCTACTGTAGCATTTCGTTTGTATGCGTGAAAAATTGTCCAAAAAATTGATTAATTAGGCTCAAAATGTTTGTCTCCTAGAGTACAACAAAACTGTGTAATTAGTTTTAAATTTTATCTATATTTAGTACTCCATGCATGCTATGACATTTTAATGTGATGGAAATCTTCTTCTTGCGTAGTGAATTTTGGGTAGAATTTGAGGCGGTGATGCAGATGGTCCGATGGGACGATGGCACAAGATCCCTGGAGACAAGGGTGGAGAAAACAATGCGAGTCGGGATCTTTTATACGAGCAGAAGTAGGGCTCTAGGCTCTAGAGCTGTGCGTTCGCTTCCCTTCCCTTGCCGTGCCTTGCCTTCCATTATACCCCACCCAACCCCAACGCGTACCGCGCCTTCTCGTACGTACGCGCCAATGCCCGGCACCATCGCTGCCAATAATATATATGTATATAGTACGGAGTATATATACTTGGGTGATCGGCCGGCGTTTGCTTTGGTCACTTTACTGTGTGTGATCATGGCCGCTATTATTATGCCCGCCGGTGTGTGGAGGCTTTCCGGGGGGACATCACCATTTCGGCCAGGACTTCGCTGCGACCGGGTGTTTGTTAGGGTGTGCTATATGTACTGCATATGCACTTGATTTAACCATGCATTGTGCGTACACCGCCGGATTATTCATGCGTGGTGTCCAACTGTCCATGTTCATTGCCGTCTGGAATAGGGTGATATCTTTTTCAGGATTTTTTTTTACAATATGTTTTGTTCTTGTCTCGCAAGGTCTGCTTGCCAAACTGGTCATGAGATTTGAACGTTATGTGAAAAAAAAAACTATTAGAAATCCCTGCGTAAATTGAGTTTTTTTTTCTTCGAGAACGTGAAATTTATCTCCGGAGGAATTAATTTTGATCTGCAGTGTCTGCTTGGATCCTGCGAGTTTTTTTTTACGTTTGATCCAATCCAATCAAAGTGCTGCATCTAATCTTACATCCTTTGCCTCTTTGGGTAACCGTTCTGGGCTGTGTCAGTACAGTGCATTTTCTCCCCTGTCTATCATGTTGTAATGACTTTTTAAAAAGCCTTTTTCATTAGCAGGACATGGTGCGCTGGAGAATGATTGGGAGCCAAGAAATACTGCTAACCCGGCCGGTTCCATTATGCTAATCCTCAATTGATTAGCTAAACTATAAATAATGATCATTCCGGAATATGGTCGCGTGGCGCTGGGGAATCCGTTTCCCACCCACATGCACGCCGGCGTGGGGCCGACACCTGAGTTGACCTGCCCCCACCCCTCCCGGCACGTGGGCCCCGCCGCCCCTGGAGGCCTGGGGTTCCAACTACTCTCTCTCTCTCCTTGCTCATCGTGAAAGCCATTGTTCTTGTTTCACTCTCCAGCTGTCACCGTCTCTGTTTAGCCAGGCATTTCTTTTTGGCAATCCGTTTGTGCTGCGTGCTTTGCCTGATCTTTTGCCTTATTTTTTCTTCTTCTTAGAACGGGAGACATCAGTGCCTTTTGTTGTCTCTGTCGACGCTATCTGTTTCGTGGCCGAGTAACCAGCGTTTTACAGTGACACCGACGCTTACGACGTGCTGAGCAAGAGCGCAAGAGATAAGGATGGGTCGTGACAATTTGACAGCAGCAATGATGGTGCTGAAAGAGGTTTCAAAGGCGGTGTCAAATCGTAATGGCAAGACCGAAGTGGATGGCAGACAGCCGGAGGAATTAGGCAAGTTTAGTGACACTGAGGTGCTAAAATTCGATGACTAATCCATGAGAGACAACTAACTAGGACAGTGAAACCTTTTCACTAGCTTATAGTAGGAGTATACTCATACTCCTACACTAGCACAAAAAGTCCAGTAAATTTCTAAACCAAATTACCTGTTTCGGAATTCAGACACGATCCATCCACTTGGTCCCCAAAAGCGGATTCTGACGGAGAAAAGGAACGAGGTAGATCCTGCTGCGCGGTGGGTCCTGACAGGTGCGAGGATCGGCATCCCCGGGGGGCCACATGCCGGCGTGGCCCCACTAACTGAAGCCCGTGGGACCCGGCGGCGGTGAAAAATCATTCGGTTTTAACAGTTTACGCAGGGCGAAAGGAGTTGGGGGCGGCGGTGACGTCAGGCGCCGCATCACGCTCTGGGCACCGGCAAAATCGGCGGAGTCCAGCTCATCATGCGACACGTGTCGGCGCCCGGCCTGCACGGTGTCCCGCTTCCATATGGCTCCGTTCACTTGCCTGGGCTGCCTGGCCCCGGATCGTCTACGGAGTGCGTCCTGCCAGCCGTGCATGCTCCTCTGTTCCCTCCCCTGCTTTCAGGGGAACCCCTGATTATCTGTTGCTAGTAAGCCGTGTTTGCAAGAGTGCCCTTTTGTTGTTTCATCTTGGCAACGTATCAAGTGAAAACCAATTCCTTCGTGCAAACTTTGGAAACCCGTCCACACGATGTTGATCCAATGAGCCTCTCACCTCCCATGCATGTCCCATACATGTTGGTTTTGCCAATCCCTCTCCCACCTTCCCTGTAATTTTGCAAATTCCCCCTCCCACCTCCCATGCATGTCCTGATGCATGTTGGTTTCTAAATTTACGCTGAGGGGTTGGTTTACACTAGATATGTACCCTTTCATCTTTCTCTATTTTAACATTTTTTCTCTCTCTTTCGAGGACATAAGTTTCTTAGAAAGCAGTTTCATTCAAGTAGGAATGACTTTTTTTTCCGGCTCGACTACAAATTAGGCTTCCATTTGCTGCCTTTTGGTCATAATATGGCAAGCACTATGAAACAAATAGAAAGCTCATGGATGAACTAAATAAATGAAACATCCCAATTCCTTTTTTTTCAGGTTCAAGAAAACCTCCAATTGAAGCTCTACACATGCACCTGTTTCCAAAGGAAAAAGAAACTACACACAACACATGCAGTGCTAGCAAGTTGGCTTCTGCCCATGAATAGAGAGAATCCAAACCGAGGAAACATGGAAACAAAAATTATTGGCTCCAACCTCCAACTAGCCTCACTCATGCTCTAACTAACTGCTATTGTAAGTTGCAACCCCACTTCCATCTCCCTCTCTCCTCCTGCTGCCACCACCCTAGAATAGGAGTATTTACCACCCCTTTCTCTCTCCTTTTCCATCCCTTCCTCCCTCTATATATACACATCTCCACCCTGTTCCTGGGTCCTCTCTTCCACCACCTCCAACTCCAAATCTCCATCCTCACAGACACAAAAAGAGGAGCTCAGACCCAAGAGGCAGAGGCAGCTTAGCTTGTTGGAGCTTCAAAGGTGTAGTCCAAGGCGAGAGAGGCACGGCGACGGCCGCGACCGGCTAGCCGAGCAGCTGCTAGCTCCCGCGGAGCAGATGGCTAGCGCCGACGTCGACGTCGGGACGGAGCTCAGTCTCGGGCTGCCGGGAGGCGGCGCCGAGGCGGCCAAGGCCGCAAAGAGGGGATTCGAGGACACCATCGACCTCAAGCTGAAGCTGCCCACCGCCGGCATGGAGGAAGCCGCCGTCGGCAAGCCGGAGCCGGCCGCCGAGAAGGCCAAGAGGCCCGCCGACGCCGCGGCCGCTGATGCCGAGAAGCCACCTGCACCCAAGTACGTACTATACATCTGCACAGCACACACGATGATTTATCTGCATGGTTCATAGTCTTATAAATTCGACTGCTATGGTGCTATTAATTACCACGGTAATTTCATTAGCGCGATGCTAACATTTTTTCACTGACAAGATTAGGAAGCGCCATACACAAAAGAAATTATTGCCTTATTTGTTTTTCTTTATGGAATAGAAAAGCAAAAATGGCCTAATGGCATTTGGTAGAAAGCGTGTGTGCGACTTTATGTGCATGTGCCGGCTCTTCTTTGTTCTCCTCTTGCCTCCTTTTATTTATTCAGATTATATTTATAGTACGTCGAATAATCTTGGCATATCAACGAGAAACACTTTGTGTAGCCAAAATATCCATAGAACAGATCCTCTGGCAGAAAGTGCATACGGCGAAACTATTGTGTATGTTCTTTGTCGCTAGTAAAGCGCCGCGCGAATTATCGCCACCTTTTTAAATCAAAACATACGCACATTTGATGCCTGCCTTTGTCGGTAGATGTCAGAAAAGAATGATGTACTTGTTTCACCTTTTGGCGGATTCCATTAGGAAAAGTAACCTTGTAGTTTTCTTTTGTTGTTCTTTTATAATGAATATAATCGATGGTTCATATTTTGAATATCAGGAGAAGCACACCTGTACCCAAGTTATTTCTGAATAATCATGATGTTCATGATTCATGTGGTTTTAACCAAATCACGTTTTAGTTTAGTTATACACACAGTATTAGCAGAAAGCAGAGCTGGGCGTATACAAGAATATAGTAATATGCATGATGGCTGTCTACATGGATTCTTCCAATCAACATAGTTAAAACCCTTTAACTTCTTCAAGCCTAAAACAGAACTGATATGGGAAATTTAAGGAACTACAACTAAATTTCTGTGTTCATATCAGGGCACAAGCTGTGGGTTGGCCACCAGTCCGATCATACCGTAGGAACGTCATGACTGTCCAGTCAGTGAAGAGCAAGAAGGAAGAGGAACCTGAGAATCAGCAGCCCGCAACCAACGCCGGCGGCAACAGCTCCGCCTTCGTGAAGGTCAGCATGGACGGTGCACCCTACCTGCGCAAGGTGGACCTGAAGATGTACAACAGCTATAAGGACCTCTCCATTGCTCTGAAGAAGATGTTCAGCACCTTCACAACTGGTAAATCACCACTGGCATGGGAAACTGCAGCATACAAATTGTCAACTGATATCAATCGCCTTGGCAAATTGCACAAAAGCAAAGTTGACCTGAACTGATAAGAGCAGCATCGATGATCCATCTTACCAGGGAACAACATGAACGAGGGGAAATTGGTTGATCCGGTGAGTGGTGCTGATGTTGTCACCACTTACGAAGACAGGGATGGCGACTGGATGCTTGTTGGCGACGTCCCGTGGGAGTATGTTCTTCATTCTTGTGTGCCTTGTCGGTTATAATCCCTGCTTTCAGATTTACTGACCCATGATCATGATGAGATCAAGAGGTTCAGACTTCAATTTCTAATGTTGTGAATTATAATCCCTGCAGGATGTTTGTCGAGTCATGCAAGCGCCTGAGGATCATGAAGAGCTCTGAAGCCATTGGTCTTGGTCAGTGTCTTAAGCTAAAATCATCTTCCATTCAAGATTGACACGTTAATTCTAACCTTCTATGTTTTCTTCATAAAAAAATACAGCACCAAGAACCAAGGACAAGTGCAAGAACAAGAGCTGAACAAGAAACAGCGTTAAGATGCTGCGCGTTGTGTCATAAGAATGGTGCCCTTGAAGTATGCTATGGTTTTCCTAGAAATATAATGTGTTTTGCTTACTAGTGGAGGAGAGCTGTCTTGTTCAATTTGTTCATGGACCAGAAGCAATAATCTGTGTGTAGCTGGATTGGTGTTATGTGATGTCCCCTACCGTGTGTCCCAGAATCTACTTGGTGATTTTATTCCAGTGTTGTTAATCAAGCTTGTGTGATTGTTAAGCAAAGGGCATCGATGAGACTATTATTATTATGGTATCTTGTAAGTTAACCTGTTTGTTAATTGTCAATACAATATTTGGCAATCTGTATGTGATCAAGTGGGGGGAACAGGCCATGTGCCTGGTGATGGGGAATCCATTAGTATAAACCTAGTCTGTCTCTTTGAGTTATTGAGAAGGCTGGGTCTTGAGGCATGATGGTATTATCACAGCATGAAGCTTCCTTGCTCCTGCTTCAGCTGTGGTCATACCAAAGCCAAGTTCATTGCATATATTAACTAAACATACTTTATTCGTCACACATTTATGATCAGGGAAATGCAACCAATATATAAGATGCCAATAGTGTTTGGTCTGCTCGGTGTCGAGCATATGATAATATCTTGAAAACGGTATCAAACTAGTAATTGGCGTGCACCCTTGTGCGCGTGTAGGAACTATGTAGTAGTTATTAAAAAAGAGAGAAAGGAGTGGGAATAAAATATTTTAGTTTTTTTCATGAGTAGTTGATACCAAAACGCATGACAATTAAAAGGCAGGAAGTAAGCTGTAAGAGTACCATCTGATAGTAGTTATTTATAGACAATACGGAGTTGACATGGGCATTACATAATTTAGGTCCTGCAGGCCAAATGTAAGGTTCAGGCTATTTACATCATAGAGCGCTGCTATGTCATAAGCATTAGTGCTAGTATTGTTGTCCTGGCAGGGTCAGGCACATAATACATGAATATGCACATAAACCAAAAGACTGTCAAGCTAGATCATCGTTTATCAGGAACCGATGTGCTTGGATGTTAGTCCACCTTCATTTCAAAAGGAGAACACAGCCAACATAAGCAACACTTGATCTAGACACTGCAATGAGGCACGTCAAAGACAAAGCAGTAATAAAAACTGGTGCCATACAGTATCAGTAGTAACTTTTCCCCCTTCTTTTATTTAGTTTTGTGGGAGTTGTCCTAGATGAACCAGTTTTCAGTGAAAGTACTTCAGTACCGTCATCTGATGACCTACAATCATTAAGAATATAGGATGGTTTAGTTTAATTATTTGTATTCCTTTCTCTTTTCCTTTTTTTAAAAAAGGGCACCAATAAGTAAGAAGAAAGTAACCAGGTTCAAATACACAGGATGTAGAATTTGCAATCTAACATTTTGAGCGAGGTAGGATGCTTGGAGCAACCTTCTGAGTCATCAAGAAGTTGATTTGCTTTTGATTTTTTTTCCTGTGGGGTCATCACTTGTTTTTTCATTGGTAGCAGATCCATTCATTTACAGCCTTTGCCGTCGCTGAGGTTTTTTCTAGCATGCCAAGTTATCTGCACAAAACAATAATGAATAGATCGATTCAAAGAGTACAATTCTTTTTTTTAATGTAACACTTTCTTTCATCATAGTAGAATAGGTTACAAAGGCAGTACATCTATGGCAGCAATTTCGACAGCATGTGGTGTACTTGTAGGGGGTGTCTGAAAAACTTTTAGAAACATGCTTCATATTAGAGCAGATGGAATGTTGAATATAAATAAGGCAATAACATATTAGAGCAACACAATTATAAGTTCATACAGAGATAAGGTTTGATGTACTAACTGAGGACCAATTCCTGCAAATTTTTTTTGTTTCTAATGCAGATGGAGGCGGAGCTTGGACTGGTTCTTGTGGAGGAACACCAACACATCTGATCTGTATGGGCTGTCCTTATAGACTGCATCTAGCAGAAGACAAAGCTCTATCCTATTACTGCTGTCAACAAAGCTCTGTCCTAGACACAAGAAATTAAAAAAAAAAGAAAACCCAGAAGGGGTCTAAACAAATCTCTGAAGTGCACTGTACTTGTTATGAAAGGTCACAGCTGGAATTTCGGGGTTAAATGAAGCATATATACAGAGATTTGTGGTCCCTACAGATCATAAATTGAACCATCAATCTGAGGTCCTCCTGTAAGCATACTTTGCAAATATTTTAGTTCACCTAATAGCCAGTATTTCTCAATTAATGGACAATTATTACAGTAGCAACATAGGGATAAAAAGCATCCTCTATTCTTAAAGCGCAACAATGCATTTTCAGTATGAAAGGAGACACAAGGTGAAAAAATAGACATACCAGGCTCGTTTAGCAGGATCACCCACAACGCTTGACAGCTAAAGAATAACTTGATCAGTGGGAGACTGTAAAGACCATTAAAAAAAGAGGATGGAAAACGTAAATACCTAACCATAAACAGAACTACAATAACAGAAAGAGCCTGAAACAAGATGGATAAACGGATGGAGCACATACATATTATCACATAAGGCACAGCTGAGCTTATATCATATTTAGCATTGGATTTGAAATACAAATGTAAAGCATGAAATAGTAGCAGAACCAAGACACGATTCGTCCATCAGATAAGAACAATAATTTCACCTTGAGCATGACATATGAGACCAAAGTAGAAAACTAAACCCTAACAATCAATCAAACGTGCCTTTTATCAAATGAACATACAATAGAAGAATATCTTGTAAAGATAGAGGATGATCATGTAGGCAATGGCGAGCGAATAATAATTCTCAGAAAATTCAAGTGTAGATTTGCAAAACAAAAATAAAGATTCGACATGTTTCTTGGAGTAACCTCCACCCTACCTTTGCAGATGAAATGCATGTTCACAAAACAACAATAGGCCTTGAACCCATTTCACTTCTTGGGCATTCCATCGAACACAGGATATGCAACTCATTTAGCATATTTCACGTGCAGATGCAATAAGAGATTTTACACTCAGCTAAAAACAAAACAAAAGAATTACAGAGATTGACCAAGGAAAGACTTAATTCTCTGCTCTTCCATAGTTCCATGCACAATGCAATATAGTCTGACATGTTCAAAAAATATTTCAGGCTTTGTATGTTACCTTTTTTCCCCAAATTCCTACTCGCGGTTGGGTTGCTGACTTGCTGGTAAACTGAGTTCACATTTTTGTCTTTCCTGAGCAGAAAAATTAAGATACATAATATTTACAGTTCCTAATTTTTAACTTAACTGAGGTCACAGGTTTGCACAGACTGGTAGTTAGTGCTAGTATGCGATTGTTTATTGGATTTTTACACATGGAGCCAGGAGTCAAAAAATAGAACCGTCGTTTGTTGAATCAACCACCAAATTAAGTTGCTGCTCATTAAATCATACCAATTCCTACCAGATTAAGCCTTTGTGGCTCTGTTCATCTAAAAGGAAAAGGGAAAATAAATCTTAGAAGTGAATCTTGACTTGTCTGAATGAGGAAGACAACGGGAACAGAGGAGGGGGTAGGGATGACGGATGCACATGGCCACGCCAACGAGGTATATCTCGCCCTACAACCAAATCGAATCATCGTCTTCTTCACCACCGCGGCATGCGCGTTGCTGCTTTACCTCCAGCTGCCGCTGCACCCTCCCGTAGCTCCATTCATGCACCTCTGCCACCATGCGGCGCACCTTGGGCCGCCTGCGCCTGCTGCTGTCAACTCTGCCCACTGGCTGGGCCTGCCGTCCGCTTGCTCCCCCAACCATATGGACGTGCTGCCGTCCAGGCCACCTGCGTGTCGCCACCACATGGCCTGCCCAAGTCATCTGCACTCGGATCCGAGGGAGAAGAAGAGAGATGGGAAGTAGGGCGGCAATCCGGTTAGCTGCCATGAGAGGGGAACCGATATGCCTTGGTAAGAAGGAAAATCGTGTTGCAAGGTAGAGAGGAAGATGGGATTTTAAGTCCCAGAGAAAGTTTTTGTTGGTCAGAGTGCAGGCAAAAGGCAAGTCTCTCGAGACTTCGTGGGTGATAACAAGAGAGATGAGGAGATGACAGTCTAGATATTTTTTTCCACCGGCTGAATCGCTATTTGACACGTACACCGTTGATTAACTATCAGATGAATAATATTTTTTTTACTAACATGGACACGCCAGGCGGCCGCCGACGCCGCCCGGTTTCATATCACTAATGATGGGTGTCCTTTTGGGATCACACAGCAATTAATTGAAACCATCCAACAATTATGTGGAATACATGGTGAGAAATACAGGCAGGACCTATATCTTTGTGGTGTTGACGCATGCTTGAAGGCATACCAACAGATAAGTCTAGAAAATAGGAACTGCACAATTTCAGAGAAAATCCAGCATTTCAGAGGATAATACCACAGGCTATACAAAACTAAAATGTAACTGGCTTACATCAAACTGGAGCTTGACTGATGTACAACTCAGGGAGATCTCACCCCTCCAGGCAGTAGAGCTCTCCCAGTATATGCAGGCGAGCATAAAATAGCATATAAATAATCCACATTAACAATTTAATCCTGCACAACCAATTACTGCAAGTGTTCAATAAAAACTTGCAAGTAAACTTCATAAGTGAATATGAAGTACAGTCCCTCTGAAAGCCACATCTTCAGGATAATATATGAACCCAACTGGGATAGCACAAACATGGTTAGGCTCCATGGCTTTCTAGCCCTGAACAGCCAACTCCTGCAGGTGTTCAATAAAAACTTGCAAACTAACATCGTCGGTGAAAATGACTTCAGATCCCTCTGAAAGCTGTGTTTTCTGTGTCACAGATGGATTTAACCGAGCAAGCAGGAACCTGGCCTGGCTACCATGCTGATCACACTTTATGAGTTTTGGCACAGGGAAACGATCTACCATAAGTGCCTCTGCATCTACTTCTGGTGCTTCAAGTAACTTCCGCAAATTTTCATGGTTTGGGTCCTTATGATAACCAAGCTTCCTCCACTGAGCAATTTTCGAGCCATAATGAATCACGATATAGAAGTATGAATCAAATAGTAAAATGACATCCGAGGAGATGGAGCTGACATCTAGCAGCACAGGAATAGGTGGTCCATCAAATGAGTACTGGAATAGAGTAGGCTGGATCATGATTAGGGACCCCACAACTCCCTCCCTATTCAACATCAACCTGAAGAAAGCAGTTTCGTCGGGGGAGCTGTTGAAAACATCAATGAATTGTGACCTCCTCAGATAGTACATGAACTGCGGATAGAGGGAGAAGCTTGTTGATAGCCGAAATGTGGATGGATCTTCAGGAACGTAGTTTCCAAATTTAGCAGTAAAACGGATAAGCATCTTGTCAAGCCATCGAATAACATCTCTAACATGGTATGTTTCTGCCCTGTAAACAGCGAGCCTGGCCATAACAGCTGCAGCAGCTTCCTGATCAAACCCTGCAGCAATGTCAGGAGATCGAGGTGCAGTCCATCTCCTTGCAACAGTTGTTACCCTTAGGCGATAACTACCATCGCCATGTCTGTACCTTGTCATGAACTGAATAAAGAAGACAGTTGGGGGCTCAGCTTTCTGAATGCAATCAACTCTGAAAAAGAAAGCAATGCAGGTCTTGCTGCTCATTGAACTAGTTTTCCAATAGTTTGTCCCACCCTCACCAACTTCCTTATCACTAACTGAGCTGTTTTTCCTGCAGAGGGAAATGCAGGGACCAAGGGCACCACAAATCTTCACCTCCTTTGATGTCACTATCTCAATTGTAGCATTGAAGTTCATGTTAAGGTATTCGGTACCTTCACGCTTGAACATATGCCTAAAACAGCTTTTAAACTGCTCAGACTCAAATGACTCTGTATGCACCATTAAACCACCTGACACTTCAATTGGATTCCTCAGCTCTGCTGCCCCAACCTGATCAAGAGAGCAGGCGAATAGATCAAGAACTAATGCATGGTCCGTTAACCTCTTTGCAACTTTCTTATAAAAGTCACGTGCTTTGTCAGTGAGCGGTGCGTTGCTATTGAATATGTCACGATGAGAACGAATTGCTTTCCCAAGATCAGTTTCCACCACAAGCCCTGGACCAACTGTTGCAGGACCAGATGTGAAGACCATAATCCGACCACCAGTACTGGGTGAGCAGCAACCTTCCAGAAGAGCAATAGCAGTCGAAATAGCTGCGCCAGTTGCTCTTAAAGGGCGATGCCCGCGTGGGCACGCAGACATGGAGCTCAGGTCCTCTATTGCAGATGTGATGTTAAATTCACATTCAGAGACAGGCAGTAAAAATCTCCATGCTTCAGTGGACCTTGGCATGGCCAACTTGTTGTATCGTGAACGGCGGACACCTAGAAGTTCTTGTATCTGCAACATAAAATAAAGCATTTGAGACATATAACAACCACAAGAATTTCAACAATGCAAGCGCTCACAGAAGAAGATCATGAAACTAGAAGAAATACAAAGTATGAGTGAACCAAAATTCAGCAACTTTGGGCAGCAGCAACATAGCAACAGGGAGTCTGAACCAAACTTAAAGTTTCCATGACATAATGCGTTTAGATAATGTTTACATTCTCCAGCTATGCAGTTTTGAAATTTCCTTTTTTTTCCCAAACACTATGTATGGGAAAGAGAATTTGCAAGAGTCACGATCGTAAAGTGCAGACAAATTCAAATTGTACATCCAGCAGCAAGTAACACCTTAGAACACACAGACGCTATCACACTACAGCTCCTATAAAAGGGCGTACCCAGTGCCGTAGGCTTCCCGCACCGTGCGGGGTCTGGGGAAGGGTTGTAATAGCGCCCAAACCTTACCCGCATAAATATGCAGAGGCTGGGGCTTGAACCCGGGACCTTCCGGTTACAGACGGTAGGCTCTACCGCTGCACCAAGCCCGCCCTTCCCCAGACCCCGCTCCTCTATTGCTCCACTACAGCTCCTATAAAAAATAAAAATTGCAGGAATAGAACATCCAGCTCAGGAAGAATTTCAGAAACCAAGCCATGTCAACTTGCTATGCACAATGTCTATTTCACTATTTCAGTACACAAAAGTTATTTAAATTAGACAAAGATGAAATTGCCCCTATATTTCCTGATTGCAGACAGAGTATTTGCTGGTTTTCCAAGATTACATAATAAAGAGTTTTAAAAAAGCAAACTAGCATCACAACAAGCTAACAAAATTCAAATTCCAAACCATCATTACAGTTTACAAGTTTTTTAGTTCACCCAGAGGGGTTTTAAATATGACGACTAGTGGCAGTGGCAGGATCAGATTATGTGTACTAGAGGAGTGCTCATATGTCACATCAATTGGCCCAGATTCACACTATTCAGTGTCATTAGGATCACATTACAATTCACAAACCTTGTCAGACTCGAGCTCCCGCTCTCCATTGATAACGACGACCCGAGCGCACCCCTCGAATCCGAGATCGTGCACCCACACCGACGCAGCGAAAGTGACGAGCGCGACCCTGACCCCCTCGAGCAGCCCCTGCACGACCCTGCGCACCTCGTCCTTGAGCACGGCGAGCTCCGCCGCCTCCGTGGCCGCGTCGACCACGAACACGAGCGCGGGCGGTCCCGGCGCCCCTGCCTCGGCGGGGTCCGGCGGCAGCGCATACTCGACGCTGGAGTGGGTGGGGAATAGCTCGGCGGGGAGCGCGTCGGGTGCCAGGAGTCGCGGGAACGGGTTGGCGCCGGCGCCGCAGAAGGGGCAGGACCATCGCGCGGAGCCGTGGTGCACGCGCGAGAACGGGTTGAGCGCGGCGCCGCAGCCGGGGCTCGCGCAGCGGAGCGGCGCGTACGGGAGCAGCGGGAGGAGGTCAGGCGCCGTGGGGTGCTGCAGCGGCGAGCAGAGGACGGCGGTGGGCACGACCAGGGACGCGGCGGCGGGGGGAGTCGGCGGCCACGAGTGCCACGGCCACCGGAGGCCCTCCACCGCCTCCAGCTCCGCGAAGTCCATCGGAATCGATGCCCGATCGGGGCGGTGGGTGCCGCGGTGGAGTAGCGACTAGGGTTTGCCCTTCGTCTTCCAGTGTGCTGCCTTTTTTTGCCTGCCTTTGGGTTCCTTTCTTCCTCGGGAGAATTTGGCTGGATGCTCCCTTTTCCGCCTTTGTTAACTTCGTCAAGCGGCTGCCGTTGGATCGTCGTCGAACAGCTCATCTTGAGGCGCCGCCTGGACGTTGCATCGGCACGTTGCGCGGGATACTGGCCCACCAGGTAGTTGTGTGGAATATGGGCCAGACCCAGTTCAGACGAAGGTATCTCGGCCAATCATATGTAGGCGAGCCTGGTGTGCCCGCCCAATTGAACCCAAATCAGGCCCATGTTTTGATAACGATGGCTTTTGAGAAGGAACTCGAGGGTCTTTAGTGAGTCTTTGGAGATTATAAAAGTCTCCCCGCATCATTGACAATCATACTATCATGCAAGGGCTAATGTCCTCGTCCTCTAGGATGACCGACAAGCTGAGAATGTTCCTGACCCAGTATAAGATTGAGACTAATGAATTTGTTGCGTCACAGTACTATCTTCTTCTCCAATCTTACCCGCGCTAGATCGTACCGCCCCCGTTGCAGCCCGTCGTACTCGTGGCCAGTGCCGTCACTACCGACGGTTACTGTCCCGGCTGCATCAGGGGATGTACATATTCGTCGCTGTCCGGGTGCATTGCTTCCCGTCAAACGCGGCTTGCTCCAGTACCCATCTGCCGCCCTGGTGCGCTCCGCTACAGCCCACATTGGCATTCCGTAGTGTCTGGTGCCTGCCATCGCATTCCCAAATGTCAACGCCCACTCGGCGCTTGTTCCGAGGCGCCGCACAAGACGTCTGTGCAGTATTTGGCGTGGAGTAGAGTACGATTCCTGATGAAAGTTATCAGGCCCCGGGCGTTCGTTTGTGCGATTTATTTACTACTGTCCAGGAGGGAAAACGCATAGTAGGAGTATCATCCGTACATTGACGTAGGCGCACAGGGGTAATAAACATTTTTCTTACCTTGAGTAGTTGAGCCACCACCACTGACCACGCAAGCGCGGTAGTTATTGGAGGTTTCGATGGGGGTGTTTTGGCGCGTAGCGTCACGATTCTGGATACACTATGTGAAACTAAGGTTTCTTGTTTTCGAGTTGTGGAATCTATGCCCAGAGACGTTGCTCTCACCTTCTCAGTATCAGCGAGCTCGAGCAGACGTACGTACGTTCACTGCTGGCGGCTGTACCTGGCTTTGTACTCATCACCAGATCTAGTAAGATCCACCCTCGCCAAGTGCCAGCTCTCAATCCTGTCTCATCCTCTTTGAACGGAGCATAGATTATTTATTAGTACAAAGATGAGCTCTCAATCCTGTCTCGTCCTAATGTGCGCTTGCCGCTTGGCAAAAATGAATTTTCTAGCGTCTGAAAAGACCAAGGCGGCCACAACCAGTAAAATATCAGCCATTGGGAATTGGAAGCCTGTCAAATCACGCTGCGGGAGACGGACAGTAAAGAATCCAACGACTTTACCGAACACGCTTGTTCACCGGCTCGGCGGCTCCCCGCTGACGCACGAGTTTTACCTCAACACGTTGACGCCTCGACGGCGACGGCCGGCCGCCCGCGTCTTTTCTGAAAAGGGTAGACGACGCGAGCGCGAGGGTAGGGCCTGTTTAGTTCTCAAGCACTTGTTTAGTTTCAAACTTTGAAATGTCAGTGTCTGAAAAGGGTTGTAAATGTGACACTATAGTATTTCATTTGTATATGTGAATAATTGTCAAAATATTAATTAATTAAGCTCAAAATATTTGTCTCGTAAAGTACAACAAAATTGTGCAATTAATTTTTAATTTTATCTACATTTAGTACTCCATGCATGTGCCGATATTTTGAAATGATAGGATTTCCATCACAACAAAATGTCGACACATGCATGGAGTACTAAATGCAGATGAAATCAAAAATTAATTGCACGGTTTTGTTGTACTTTACGAGACGGACATTTTGAATATAATTAATCAATGTTTGGATAATTATTTATAAATATAAACGAAATGCTACAGTGGCACATTTATGGTAAAGTCCTAACTCTAACACGTTAAAGTTGGAACCTAAACAACGCCTAGGCCTTGTTATTTAGGCTTTCCTCGCCACACCTCGCCTTGCCTTGCCTGGATGGCACGAGTAACGAGGAGCTTGCCCGGATAGGAGAGCCAAATTAGCTCTCTCACGTCAAGTTGCAAGCGGGGTGGGTTGCGGCCGCCCGCCCCGCGTCCGCGCACGCCGCAACACCGTCGCGGGCACATGCGGCTGCCCGCACAGCACCGCTTAACTTTTGCGGTCATTGCGGCAGCCCGCAGGCATCCGCCCACGCCGGTGGTCGCGGGCGGCGCGGCCGTCGTCGCCATCGCCGGTGTCCAACCTCAGGTCCACCGGCAACAGCACATCACCTCCGGCGACATCTCCATCGACATCACATCAACGTCGTCGTAGGCCCTGCGGCGGAGCATCGCGCGTGCCGCAGGACGTGTGCAGGCGGCCGTCGTCGTGGAGCAAGTCCGAGAGCGTGACGAGTCCGAAGCCGTAGACCTTGAGGCCGCCGCAGCGTCGAAGAGCACGTTCTGGGGCTTGCAGTCCCGGTGGAACACACCGCGGCCGTGGCCGTAGGCGAGCGCCTACGCCTGCTGCAGGAACACACGGCGCGCCCGGAGGGACGCCAGGCGGGATAGGAGGTCGTCTCCTGGGGCGAGCTCCATGACGATGTAGACCTTGGAGCGCGTGGCGAGGACCTCGTGGAGGCGAGGACGTTGGGGTGGTGGAGGCGACACATAGTGGAGACCTCGCGGAGGACGCACGCCGCCATACCCGTGGCGGCGAGCTCGACCTTGTGGAGCACCTTGACGGCCACGGGGTCGCCGCCGGGGAGGCAGCGCACCCCCGCCATGGCGTCCCTCCTCCAGGCGCGCTCGCGGTTGCCACGCTCCTCCTACTCCTCACCGCCGCTCGCCGGTCTCCTCCTCCCTCAATGTCTACCGGCGGCCCCAGTGACGCCGCTGCGTGGGTGCCCTGGGGCTGCCACATCTTCCGACCCGGGTAGTGGGGTCCCCGACGACCTCTCCGCCGAGTGCCCCTTCTTTCTTTTTTTGGGTTGCGGCGTCGACGGCTCTCACGGGATGTCTGCGTACGCCCGCATTAGTAACATGGACGGATTTGCGGCCCCGTTGCGGGAGCTCGGAGCAGCCTTACCCAACGGGTTTGTGGCAAAACCCGCCCCCACTTGCAAATTGACTCTCACGAAAGCAAGGCAAAGCTCGCCCTCTCATCAAAATGTCGGCACATGCATGTAGTATTAAATATAGATAAAATAATAAATTAATTACACAATTTTGTACTTTACGAAACGAACATTTTGAGCCTAATTAATAAATGTTTGAATAATTATTTACAAATACAAATGAAATCCTACGGTGACGTATTTATGATAAAGTTTCAACTTTAACATATCAAAGTTGTGAACTAAACAAGCTGGTATACGAAACAAACGCACGATGACATCAGCCGATCCGGGTACCCATCCACGCCCGACACGTAGCCCCGAGGAGCCAGGCAGCGGCGCAGGCGACCAGGCGTAAGCGTAACCCAACACGCGTGCGGCACGCGGCGACGGTGACGCACGCACGCAGGCAGCCGCGAGGCGGTGGCTGGTGGTGGTGGCTCGGCCATAGAGAGCGCGCGGGGACCGACCGGGAGTGGCGTGGGGCGAGCGCGCTGCGCGAGAGGTCAGATCAGAGGTGCGGCTCGCGCCGGGCGCCGACCGCCGAGAAAAGAAAGATGCCTCGGGTGCCGTGCGGCGCGCGCCTGCCGCCCGGCCCCCGGCCCTGCTCGGCGAGAGAGGCGTGGGCAACCAACCAGCTCCGGCTCGCCTCGGCACGGCGCGGGCGCGTGCATCCTGTTCGAGTGTTCGGTTAGGGAGCGGCCCCCACCGGGCGATCCGCGTCGCCGTCGCCAGTCGCGACCGCGCAGCTCGGCGTCGAGCATCTCGTGCCCTCTGCGGGTGCGGGCCGTTGACTGGCTAAGCCAACTCTCTACATGAACATACCTCGTCAATGTTTTTGTAAGTTGAACCTCGGCGGTGGGTTTAGTTGTAGTACTTCCTATATAAAAAAGCACTCGGAGATGGTGAATGCTTCTACTTAGTATGTGCTTCCAATTAAATAAGGCATGTAGCGTGTAGTCAGTCCACTCTGACAGAGGGCCGTTCCCTCCAAAAAAAATCATACAACGACGGGGGTTGTGACATTCGCGTCTGATCCCGAAGACCATATGGGATATTGACATGAAAGGGCATCGAAGATGTCTTTGCCATATCCAACTTAGCCCCAGTTACCAAATTTTACCTAAAAAAATTCTACTATATAAAAAGAAGATTTTCATCACATCTAAATATCGGCACATGCATGAAGTATTAAATGTAGATAAAATTAAAAACTAATTGTACAGTTTTATTGTACTTTGCGAGACGATTGGACAGTTATTCACAAATACAAACGAAATGATGCCGTGACGTAATGATTGCAAAACCTCAACTTTGAAGCTCCCAAATTTGGGAGCTAAACAAGGGCTTACGAACGTTCTGAAGAAGATTTTCTTTTCTTTTTCAGCTATACATACATTTGCATGCTTCGTAACAATTCAGACAATCAACTTGCTTAGACCAATCTCAGTGAAGATTTTATGGCATTAAATTTACTAACATGGCAGAACAGAGAAGAAAAAAATTTCATGACATGTGAGACACTTTCATCCCCATAAAACTCGTCCGGCTCATTTATTTAGTTTCTAATTTAAATAATTGTATAGTAAAACTGTATACTGAGATTAACTTTATTTATTCATCGTGTTTGTATAGCCAAATCCACTATAGAAGGTCTTGAGCTAATAAAACATTATGTCAATTTTAACTACCTAGCCTGAAGCCGCGAAGCGTTGAAAAATAAATAAATCGGAAACACATTGCTGCATTAGCATTTGAAATGAAATAAAAAGAGTTTATCCCTCATATGAAATAATATTAGGGGCTTTACTGCAGAAAGAACCTGTCAATTCATACAACCATTGATTAATGAAAGATTTAACTACCGTCGGCATAATTACGATTCCTTTTCATCTCCCTCCGGCTCCGCTAACAAACTGATTGCCCGTGCTCGTATTCCGTAGATCCACCCATCGCACGCACGCACGCGCGCTCCCACGAACCCTACGACGCCAGACTGCCAGAGGCCAAGAGCAGCCACGCCCACGCCGCATCTCTCTCTCTCTCTCTCTCTCTCTCTCTCTCTCTCCTTTTCTCTGTGCTCCTCCTCCGTCTGACCCTTCTCTTCCTCTCTTTCCCTCGTCGTCGCAATTTATTACTCGTCTTCGCCGCCAAATTTCTGTCGCAATTAAAGGGCCATCCGTCCACCGTCCACGTGGGCGGCGGCTGCGGCGGCGTCGGCGGGCGCCGGAGATGTGAGAGCCGCCGCGCCGTTGGAGATGGCTGCGGCGGGGGCGGGGCCGGGGGCCGGGGGAGAGGGGAAGAAGCGGGGCGCCTCGCGGAGCTGGATCCTGTTCGACTCGACCGGGGAGGAGCGGGTGCTGGACGCCGACAAGTACGCCATCATGCACCGCGTCGACATCAACGCGCGCGACCTCCGCATCCTCGACCCACTGCTCTCGTACCCTTCCGCCATCCTTGGGCGCGAGAGCGCCATCGTCCTCAATCTCGAGGTGCGCCCCTGCGCCCCTTTGGGGAGCTCGTGCCGTCAATTATGCCCGTTTTTTTGTTAGTTGGATGTCGTGGGAGGAATCATGAACAGCGTATGCGGCGCGTTCCCCGGAATTAATTGAATTTCTGTTCCTTTTGCGGAATTTAGGGTGGTAGAACCAAATTTGTAGTAGGCTTAACTGATCCCCTAGTTGCGGGTGACTTTTTTATGATCTCTGAATTTCTGATGGGCTGTTCCGTTTTCCTTTGATGTTTACCTCAAGAAGTAAAAAAACGGTTTCTAACTACTACTGTTTTCTATTTTGGTGGAATTCTCATTGGGCGCTCGAGCAGCATATAAAGGCGATCATCACTTCTGAGGAGGTAAATTTTGAATTGTATGCTTATTCTCCTTTCGATTGTTTAGCTGCTTGGAGCTTCGAATTTGTTCTTCTCATGATCTAGATGCTAGAGTAATCACAGATTTCTGCAGAGTTATACTTGCAATATCACTCATGCAACTTGGATGATTAAATTAGATATCTATAATTTCAGAATCATTAGCAGGTGATTGAGGATTCTGTATGGTTCGAGGGGAAAGATGATGTAAAAACTACCTGAATTCATAGCTTCATACAGTGTTGAACTGAATGTCCTCAATTTTAAACAGGAGCACACTATACTAGTTCTCAGGTCATCTACTATAGAAGCCATAGTTTAAATGGAACTGAGGGTCTTAAATATCCCTTTCTTAGCTGTGGTGGATGTGGTAACTCACAACTGTTGTCTTTGGCTTGGCTCAGGTTTTGCTTAGGGATCCTTCTGATGAAAATGTAATACCTGTAGTAGAGGAGCTCCGGAGGCGCTTAGAACCATCAATTGCCACTCAGCATGATGGAAAGGAGAACTTAAATGGCCAGCATGATGCGGAAGGGGCAGCAGCAGATGGTAAGTTGGGGTTTGCCATTCGTTGTCAACTGCTTGTGGCAGAAGGACGCTTCTATGTTTGTCTAATGTAGATGCAGTTACTTAGCTTGACATGGCTTCCTCTTGTATGCCATTTTCATGCCCAAGAACTGGAACAAACAAACAAGGAAATGGTCATAGATATGCAATAGTATACAAGGAATAAATGGACGTAAACTTTTGATTGAGAAATGGGCATGCTGTTTTATTTATTTACTTTAATCTGTCTTTGTCATGGACATTCTTTTTTTTATTGGGTTATGGACATTCTTTTTTTATTGGGTTATGGACATTCTTTTGGCAAAAAAACGACATGTTAGTCCAAGTAGAAAAGTCCAAAGTATATATAGCCATGGCACTTGGCACTTACCTGTGATATAATGATGCCCTATCCAGGTCTTCTTGCACTTGGCCTGCTCTCTGAATTATGCTCATTTAATTTCACATAAGTGTTTTGGATAAATGAAAGCGACTTGAATTATTCAAATTGTGATTTTTCTGGGCCATGTTGCTTATGCATGTCTGTCCCTTTTCTTTTCTCTAACAAAAATGATCATGGAAAAAGAATATATGGTTGACCAGAGCACAGCATATTTCGAAGTTAGTATCGTACCCAAATGAATACTTGATTTATATGAGACCATTCTGTTTTTTTTTGGTAAACTGTTTCTAAATTATTAGATTATTTTAGTTTTCTAATGTATAAAACAAATTACTGCTGATGTGCCACTTGAAGTCATATCTTGATTGGTTGATCCGCTTGGATCAGTCGACTTACCAATATTCTATCTGGGCAACTGGTTCATGCCAGATGAAAGTATAACAAAAACCCTGGCCATTTTTTCATATATGTTTATTCTGGTTGGAATATTTTGCTCAATTCTGGTTAAATCTTTTATTTATCTTAGTAGATTCCCACAATAGTTATATACAGTCCATTAACATCCTGCAATCTGATTTTTTCATGAACTCCAGAATCTCCTTTTGAGTTCCGTGCACTGGAGGTTACTCTGGAAGCAATATGCAGTTTCCTTGATGCACGTGTTACTGAGCTTGAGACTGATGCTTACCCAGCTTTGGATGAATTGACATCGAAGGTAAGTGGAATGTGCTAGCATATTGTGTTCCATTAGTATGCACTTGACTACATCCTAGTGTGTCAGCACAGTTTTCAATTCATTCTAACAGATAATCTGTTGTATGAAGTATGATTAGCAAATCTATCTCCTTAACATCATATGTTTCCAACTTTCCATATACCCATGAAGGCACATCGGTCTGAGATTTTTCTATTCCATGATATATCCTCTTCATACATTCTGTCATCTGTGTAGCAATTTCTCCATATTTTATCCATATTAAGCCTAAACTGTCGTAAACCTCACAGATCAGCAGCCGCAACTTGGATAGGGTACGCAAGTTAAAAAGTGGCATGACGAGATTGACTGCAAGGGTTCAGAAGGTATGGTTCCTGTTTATATTGTATTTCATCTGGTTTGCTGCCTGGTACTTCTCTGTGCAGTAGTACTTTTGTACATTTTCTTTACAATGTGTATCAGTTGTGCTATTCGCTGTGTTCTGAATGTGTTGCAACCTCAGTTCACCTGCTTTGCGCAAGCTGCTTCAGATTATCAGCCTACTGTAAGAAGCTGGACATTTGTGATGGAAAGTGCTATGTTTTTTGGCCTTTTGGGGTTGACATGCTTAGAATCAGACTTTTTTTAAAACAATTATCATGAGCTTCATTAATCAGGCAGGATTACAGTCCCTAGTTGGCACCTTGTTATGGGCTAGGCCCTTTGGGCCATATTGGGCTGGTTGCAGGCGTGCTACAGTAACCCGCGAACTGTAGCATTGTAGGTTAGGGTTAGTTAGAGATACGAGTAATAGATTAGAACTCTTTTGCCTAGGGGTCAAGTAAACCTCTCTATATAATGAGAGGAGTTGTATCAATCAAAGGCAAGCAAGAAACAATCAATCTAGTTCCCCTCACGTGTTCGTCCCTCTCTTCTATGATCTAGCCTCTCAACCCTAATAGCCGACTCCATCCGGCTATCCTCCTGGTGGTGTTTACCCTGTTATGGACAAGGTCCATAACACACCTCCTTAATCTAGTTTGGAGTGGGATCAGACCAATTACAAATAGGAACATTTGGTGTTGCATCTGTGCACGGCAGTGAGCTGCAACATTTTCCTCACGCCTTACATGCGAAATCTTGAAAGATAAAAAGCAACAATTGTGCTCACGCCTTATATGTGAAATCTTAAAAGATAAACAGCACCTGCCTAACTCTTGAATCTCATGCCATAAGCTGGCAATTGTTGATCTCCCACCAGCATCCAATCTAAGAAGAATCGCCAGAGCAACGTTGTCAATCTCCAAGACGATCTTGTTGACACCCTGTTCCACTGCTAATAGCAAATTGTCCCTTGCAACTATCGCGTCGATGATCAATACATCACGCACGTGATTACAGCACCATGCTTCAGCAGCTAGTACTTTGCCGACATGGATTTATTCATTTAAAGAACAGATGCAAATATTTAGTCATTGGAGGATGCTGATTACATTCTGTCTATATGTTCTTTTTTCTCGAACGACACAGGAGAACTGCGTGTTATTTCATTAAGATTGGAGAAAAACAGAAAAGGGGGTTAGCCACCGCCAGCCCCGAGGAAAAAAACTCACACCACACCCGAAACCCCACTCAAAAGCAGCTTACAAACGCGCCACCGAAAAAACACCGAACGACCTAATTCTGTCTATATGTTACCCCGCTGAATTTTTAATTTTCAGAAACAAAGAGCAAACGCCTGGTTCTTAACTTTGGTTTGAATCATATTAGTTTCATACTATATTGTTTGCCTTAAAATGCTTGGTGGGATCGAATCACTTTGTTTCCTGCAAAATTTATGCTCTACAAGTTAACCAACAAATTTGATTGAGCTTTTTGAGTATGGTATTCACAATGCAGTCATATATTATCTGATTATTTTATGTTGTATGAGTCTTCCATTTGTAATTTTATTCTGGGACATTAGTGTTCTTGTGAATAGTGATAGACTATTAGCACTCTTTCTTTTTCTATGTTTTTGTCCATGAACAAAGGGCCACATCATGTTCTCTATTTGCCAGGTGAGAGATGAGCTTGAACAATTATTGGATGATGACGATGATATGGCTGATCTTTACTTGTCAAGAAAGTTGGCTGGGGCATCTTCCCCTGTTAGTGGTTCTGGAGGACCAAATTGGTTCCCCGCATCTCCAACTATTGGTTCAAAAATATCAAGAGCAAGCAGAGCCAGTGCAGCTACTGTACATGGAAATGAGAATGATGTGGAAGAGCTAGAGATGTTACTAGAGGTTTGCATTTCTCTCCTTTACCTGGAGGACTTAACAGTTCTCATTGCTTATCAATAAAACAGTTGTCATTATCTTTGTTTGATTAACTTGAAATTACTTGAATTGCAGGCATATTTCATGCAAATTGATGGAACTTTAAACAAATTGACAACGGTAAGTTACCTCAGCTAATTTTAACTTCAACATCACAGTGGACTGGTAAAGCCTGCGCTCAATGATATTGTTGACAAGGGTGTTGTTTACATTCTAAGATAACTTTTGGAATCTAGCCCTGTGTTGATGTTATATTTGTCCGCGACACCTTTTCAGCTGCGAGAGTACATTGATGACACAGAAGATTACATTAATATCCAGGTAATGCTTCCCAGTTCCTCGTATATGTGTTCACTGTCTTTTATTCTCTTACCATTCAATTTCTAATTTTTTTTCTCTATTGTTTTTGCTGTGCAGCTTGATAACCACCGTAATCAGTTGATTCAGGTAATTTAAACAATACAAAGTCTTGACCGATACTTGCTGCATTTTGGCACGCTATGTTAACATATTTTTCCTTTGGTCCCTGCAGCTAGAATTATTCTTGAGTTCCGGGACTGTCTGCCTGTCACTTTACTCGCTAGTTGCTGGAGTCTTTGGTATGAATATACCGTATTCCTGGAATGACGGACACGGATATGTCTTCAAATGGGTAAGCTACCTGACGCGCTGTGTGACCATTGTCTGATCGATTATCTGTTGTTTGTGGTAACTTGCTCCTCCTCTGGCAGGTGGTTCTCGTATCAGGGCTTTTTTGCGCCTTTATGTTTGTCTCCATTGTTGCTTATGCGAGGCACAAGGGCCTCGTTGGATCATGAATAGATGAAATAACCGCAACTTGCTTACCTCAACTGTAAATTGAGCTAGAGAGCATCAACTGTGCGGGGCGATTCAACTCTTTGTACCAAATTCATTAGTATCAAACTGGAGATGTTGAATAGGAACAATATATAATAGAAAAAAGTTAATGCAAAAGAAATATATGGTGACTGTCTCCCAGTTGTTTGTCGGTTTCTTCGAGTTATCGAAATCTGTGTTATTAACTACTAGGTGAACGATTTGATATCTAATGCACAGGTGCCTGCATTCTCTTTCACCTATCTTTTGGAAATGCCTCGTGAATCTTTTACGGGAGTATGTTTCCTTCTGCCCAAGCTCCTTTTCCCATATGGTTCTGAATGACTGGTAACAATGATGGTACTAACAAACGGTGATTTGATTTCTGAAACGCTTTTAACCTTCTGCAATCTGATGTTTCATTGCTAGAGCCCCGTCTGCCGCCGGTTGAAATATTCTCGTTTTCGTATAAAGCCAGCAGCAACGTACAATATAGAGTAGATGTGAATTATGGAGTATACTTCTGTACAACATAGCCGTCCGCTCCCATTTTCTTCCCTTTTGAAACAGTCTGCTTACAAGGCCCAAGGCCCAGAGACTGAAACACCACCACCGGGAGTTAGAAAGCCCATCCACCAGGGACTGCAAGCAGGCAGAGCTAGGCGAGATTAAATTTGGCCAGTATACGGTTGAGCTTCTCCTTGGACAGCGGCTGCGAACACACAGATACAGACATCATCAGGAAATGGTCACTGAATGATCTCAAAAGAAATGATCGTTCATGCCGTGTAAAGTTGCCTTGCCCACCTATCCCCTTCGAGCTATCTATATATATACAAGAGTAGAGTGAGAAGAGTGTCGTCAGTACATCATGGCCAGTTGGCTCTCACCTTGGGCGTGAAGTCGTCGGCACCGGCCTTGACGAACGCGTCGACGTCGGCGGCGAGGCTGTCGCTGGACAGCCCGACGATCGGCGTCGTCACGCCCAGCGCCCGAATCTGCCGCGTCGCCTGCCCCGCTGCCGGCTGTCAGCTATCATCGATAGATAGATGGATGCGAATGAATGTGGTGTGACGCGCGCGCCACGCACGAACTTGATCGCGTACGCACCTCGTGTCCGTCCATCACGGGCATCTGCCTGTCGGTGAGGATGAGGTCGTAGCCAGCAGTGCCGCCGGCCTCCCGCACCCGGCGCACCGCCTCCGCGCCGTTCGCCGCCTCGTCCAGCTCCACCCCGCCGACGGCCGCCTTCAGTAGGGCCCTCGCCAGAACCTGTGCACGGCATGCGCGCGCGCGCGTTGCACCGGCCGGTCGGCAGCGATCATCGAATTAACATATACAGTATACTTCTATATATTTACAAAACAAGTTGGCGCAGGGGGACGATAGGACGCATGCGCCCGTGCAACTTGATCACCTCGTCACTTCTATATATACGCACGTACGTACCCGGTGGATCTCCTCGTCCTCGACGAGGAGGACCCTGATCACCTTGCGCTCCGCCGCGGCGCCGGCCATCGCAAGCGCTCGACTCGAACTGAACCAGACCTCAAAGCTCAGCTCGATCAGGCCGCCCCGCCCCGCCCCGCCCGGCGTAGTTAGTCTAGCGCGCGCGGTGGCCGGTATGCAGGTAGGGACGTAGGGTGGTAGCTATAGTTACCAGCTGGCCGGCCGGCCGGCCGGCAGCGGCAAAGGGTTAAAAGTATCCGGTGGCTCTGCCCGCCGAGACAAGTAGACAACAACGTTGCGAGCAGGCTGCATGGGAGGGATCTCCACGCAATCTACGGGTGCCCGCCTCGTTTCGGCAATGCCGGAAAGCCTCCATGTGCGCGCGCGAGCCCTTAGCTTTAATTTGCTCGTCGCGCTGCGGCTAGCTAGCTCGATCCCCCGGCGATCGGGTCCGGATCGGAGGCGTTAAGGATACGCACGTAACCCGAGCGATCGACACGATCGGGGATGGTACGGTGGACCAAAACCACACAGCGCGGCGTTGCGTGATTACTCCGTGTTTGCCGATTTGAGGGGATGGCGATTCAAGGCGGGGATCGCCGGACTCGGCAGTTTGCTCGGACTGATGCTAGATTTGGCATGGACCTGGACCTGCGTGAATAATTGGGTGGCCCGTTTCGTCTGGCTAGGCTGCAAGAATATATAGCAAGCCGCCTAACCACCACCGTACCCTACAACTACACAAGGCTACGAAAAAAAACGTAGCCTAATTGCTAGGGTGCTCGAGGTTTTGGGTTCCTGTCGTGTCGTCTAAATATACAGTATGTATCATCATGTATGCCTGCCTTAGATCGAACGATGGCGGATGAGCGGACCTGATGATTCCAGGCCAAATTCTGGGCCGTTAGGCATGGTTGACGCAAAAACGGGCTTCCCGTTTGTCTCTCTATGGTGGACCGACTTCCCAACTGGGTCAGCCACCCGTGTGAGGAAAGCCCAGTAGCCCACGACTAGGCCTCGCCGCCGCTCGCCAGTCGCCCAACGGCCAACGCAAGCGCCAGCAGGGAGGGCTTTGCTTGCTCTCTGCCAACCAACTGCCAACGGAAAGGCAGCAGGCACAAACCACCTTCCAAGCTGAACCCAAGAGGATGCGGCCAGTTGCCACGCGCCTGTCCCCGCCTCCGCTCGGCCCCGCCCGCCGCCCAGCCGCACGGTCGCTGGCTGCTCCACGCTGCGTGCGCGCACGCGGTTGCTGCCCCGGACGACGGTGCTACCCTCTGGCACGCGCAAGGGCACCTCGAAGTCTACGCTAGCAACCTTTTTTTCTTGCATCTCCGAGAAAGCGATTTCCGCTTGCGTCTGTTGGCAAGGCAAGGGTCAAGATGGCAACGGGTACTTACCCGACGGGTAGTAGCCACCCATACCCGCATCCGTCAGCCTAAATTTTATGCGTCGGGTTACCCGTACATGCATATGGGTAGAGAAACGCTTCCAAACCCGCACCCGCGCGGGTAATTTGTACCCAACGGGTAACCCGCACCCGAAGGCATACCCGGAGTTCACCAGCTCCACCATGGCTCCGGCGGTCCGGCCTTTAACGCGGCAATGGAAGCTGCAGCCGCGAATCGCGGGGGCGTCGAGCGCGACGGGAGACGGCGCGAGGCCGCGAGCCCGTGAGGAGCGGCCGCGACTCCGCAAGCGGGACGCGCAGGGGCGGCAAGCGCGACGGGCGACGGCGCGCGACCGCGAGCATGCGTGCGTCCCGTCCTGCGCGGCCGCGCCGCGAGTACGCGACCCCGCGAGCGATGCGCCGCGCCGCGAGTACGCGACCCCGCGAGCGATGCGCCGCGCCGATGCTGCTTGCCACCTGCTGCGCGAGCGCGTGCGTGATGTTGTGCGGCCGGCGGCAGGGACTGTACCATGGGATAGGGTTTCGGGGTCTTAGGAATATATATTCCCGGAAGGTTTAACTAGATTTGGGTCAAATTCATGGGCCGTATGGGCTAAAATGAGTTAGCCAATGAGGCTGGTTTTATTGTGTTTCTACGGGTGTTTTTTACCCACGGGTAGGCGGGTATGTGTAGTATGCATCTATACCCGTACCCGTCATACCCGATGGGTACAGGATTTTGCCCAATAACGTACCACGGGTACAGAATTCATTCCATATCTGTCTTCTTATCGGGTAAAACCCGTCGGATACTCGGGTTTCGGGTACCCATTGCCATCTTGAGGCAAGGGGCGAGGCAACACAAGTATTGCTGAGAAACCAAGCCCTTGTTTAGTTCCCAAATTTGAGAGCCAAACTTTGGTCTTTTGGGGTGCGTGCACTACTGTAGAATTTCGTTTGTATGTGTAAAAAATTATCCAAAAATTGATTAATTAGGCTCAAAATGTTCATCTCACAGAGTACAACAAAACCGTACAATTAGTTTTTGATTTCATCTACATTTAGTAATCCATGCATGTGCCGACATTTTGATGTGACGTGAATCTTCTTTTTGCATAGTGAACTTTGGGGTGGAATTTGGGATCTAAACAAGGCCCAAATGCTCCCTATGAGTTGGGTCATTTTGTTTAATTATGAAAGGTGTAAAAGTAAAGAACTACCGTCTCTATACCGAAATATAGATTGTTTGACTTTTTTACCACCAGTTTGACCACTCGTCTTATTCAAAAAAAATTATGTAAATATGTTGAATTTAATGCATTTTGAAGTTTTTTATTAATAAAGCAAGCCACCATAAAAAATATAATAATTTGTACAAAATTTTGAATAAAACAAGCGGTTAAACTTAGAGTCAAAAAGGTCAAACCAACTATAATTTAAAACGGAGGGGTACTAGAATCACATACGGTGTCATTCTTAAATGGCCATCTGCGAGTAAGTTGTGAAATACCCACGAACCATCGAATAATCTACTTCATTGAGGAAAAACTAATCATCTTAGAGCAAATCCAACAGATTCCCTTTCCCCTTTTTCTTTTTTCTTGCTACAGGGGGATCCCCTATCAATTTTTCAGCATATTAGAGTGAGTTGCTCCAACAGATCTCCTTTCCTCATTCCCCTTCTTTTTTTTCTTAACAAGTAGGCCCCACAGATTAGCGTGTAATATAATTTCCCTTCTCTCTCTTCTTTTCCTCTGTCTCTCTACGACGGACGCGGGTGGGCGACGCGACACGGGCGGCCGGCGCGTGGGCGATGCGGCACGGCCAAGCGATGGACGGGCGAGCGGCAAGTGGCCGACGCGACGCAGGCGAGCGGGCAGCGGCCTAGTCAGGCGCGGCTTGCCGGCACTTGGGCTCGCAGCGGGCTCGCCGGCTCCCGACCGGGCGACATGGCGTACCGCCGACGGGCCGGACGACGTGGCCACTCAGTGCCGCCGGCACTTGGGCTCGCGGCGGGCTCGCCAGCGCCATGCTGGGTTGGGCGACGCGGCTCACCGGCGTACGCCCGGGCGTGGCTCACCAACCGCGAGGGCCGGTATGTGGCCGGGCGTGGCTCGCCGGCGGACGACGGAGAGCAGGCAACTGGGAGAGAGAGGAGAAGAAGAAGACGGAAAGGGCATTGAAAAAAAGATGGAGTTGATTGAGAAAAGAAAAAGGGAGAGGAAGGATGAAAAAATGATTGAGAAAAAAATAAAGAGAAAGGGAATTGTGAGAGGGGATGTGTTGGTGCTGGTTTTTTATCTCAATCCTCTTTAACCAGCAATATAGGGAAATGCGATTATTTTTCTGAGTTGGTCTTGCGTGTTACCGATTTCCTTATAATTACCACAAAGCTTCAACGATGTTGAGTGTTTTATCAGATCACCGGCAAATTTCCTTATTGATCAATTTCCTCAGCAGTATGGAAGCGAATTCGTTGGCAACACCAATACGGGAATACGTTTTCCTACGTGGACCCATACGACGTACACCGGGGCTAGGCATTCTCCTGACCCTCGGTTCGCTGCTACGCTCACCCGGCGCCGCCAACACGAAATCCCCCGCTTCCCCTCTATTCATACACACACCAATACGGCCCCGTCGCCCTCTCGGTCGTCCTCTCTTCCCGAAGACAGGCGGAGGTGCGTGCGGCTAGGGTTCCGCCCCTGCAGCCCCCTCCCGCCCCCCCCCCCCATCCTTCTCTTCCATCTCCGCGCCTCCCTCTCTCTTCTGGGCGGTGGGTATCAGGCGACGGTCATTCCGTGTCTTTTACTTGACAGATGCAGGAAGTTTTTGATCCACCAGATACGGAAAGGGAAACAGAAACAAAAATTGGTACTTGTACTTCCATTAGGAAGGATGTGGTTTTCAAGCAAGATTCAGGTTCTTCGTACCAATTATGTATGTGTCCTGGATATTTCGAAGAAAGCCAAATTCTAAATGAGCAAGGTTACATTGGGTCTGTGTTTTTTTCCCAGTCAATTCTGGTTTCATTCTGTAGGGGGCAATATAAAGTTTGAAGAAGATGGTCATTTGCTGTCTCAGGCAAAGGGATTTGTCACGTGTGGTGCAGGTTTTCTCTTGATAACATTCATCCTTTCCTTTTTTTTTTACATTACAATACTACACCCTTATGATGTCTTGCTTATAACCATATAGATCATAAAAAAGGGATTTGTCACGTGTGGTACATGTTTTCTCTTTATAACATTCATCCTTTCCTCTCTTTTTTTTTTAACATTACAATGCTACCTGACATAAAACGAAATTCTACTAAATTGAAAAATGAAGATGAAACCAAATACTATGATAGGATTGATTGGATTAAATAGATAGGAATGATTGGATTGAATAGAACAACTATGAAACATAATAGTTGATTGAATAGAATGTTGGTCTCACAAGTCGGTACGGTGTGCATATCCATCCTTGGAAGAATTAGCTCATGTCTTTGTTGGAAATTGAATCAAGGTAGGCAAAAGAATTCTTACTCGGAACGAGCCCAAGATAAAAGGTCTAGTCCAATTTTAGTCTTGGTTGTACTACACCCTTATGATGCCTTGCTTATAACCATATAGATTACAAACTGATAACCAATTAGAGATTCAAGTGTTTGATAATCCATCAATAACACCAAATAAAACATTTGCGAAATTAGTTCTGTAATGGGTTAGGATACAGTTTGTTTTTAAGAAAAACATAAACAATTACATTCACATGTGAAATGTATATGTTCACTTTTTGAAAATCTTGCCTTAATAATTGCATTTTCTATGTCATATGTCCAACTACTTGGCTGATACCTGTAGTTTAGATAGATCAGTGAATGAAATTGTTATGCATTTTCTATGTCATATGTCCAGACTACTTGGCCGGTACCTGTAGTTTAGATAGATCAGTGAATAAAATTGTTAGTCAGGCACTACGTGTCAAGATATGTATGTTTTTAATTCATTTATGCAATTTGTGGATAAAGCTCTCTGGATCCATATTGGACTCTCTTTCCTCTACTTGAGCAAATCCTCCCTTGTCAGGATTATGAAGCACGGCCTTCGGAGTCTGTTAGTGACCTTAGATCACATGCATATTCTGAGGATCCATTGGCACTGGGAAGAGAATATCATAGGAAGAAGTCATACCTTCCTACTTCAAGCTGTTCTTGGGAAAAATCGCCTGCATTAGAAGCAGCACCAAGTAGCCCAGATGCACTAAGGCATGCCTTGGGGAAAATGAGAACCAAAACCAACACCCTCAGCGCAAGGCCAGATTATCTTGGTTCATATCCTACTACTGCTCCTCACATGAGAAAGCATCCGGGAGAAGTTGAACTCGATTATGGTTTAGAGCATTCAGATCAATGTTGCAGAAGATCAGATGTATTTACTGCCTTTTCAAACCACAATGGTCAATCCGTAGAACATTGCACTGAGGTATGTCAATCATTCTGGCTGTACTAAAATGGCGACTTATGTCTGTATTTTTTAAAAATCTGGCGCATGTTTTTATGTATGGAAATATTTCATCATGACAAGTTCTCGTTTAAACAGATGGTTGATTATGCCAGAGGGCACCACTATGTAGATAAGATCAATCCTATTTCACGTCAATGGCGCCTTGATGATGGAGACCCTTCCCTACCAAGAGAGCTGCAGTATGGTGATGAGATCCCTTCTCTGTCTAGCAAGAAGTACAATGGGGCACCTTCACGCTCAAGGCTATGGCACTATGGTCCTCAAACCCCATTATTCTCAAGAAGACATGAGTATGGTGATGAAATCCCGTCACTGTCACCAAATTGGCGCTACCGAGATAAGATCCCTTTGCAGTCTGGTCATTGGTGCCATGATGCTGAGGCACATGCATCATCAAGCTATCAGCAAGGTGCTTCTCATCGGAATGGACACTCTAGACAACATTTTGCCAGGATTAATACCAATGATCAAGCCAAAGTTACCACAGGCAAACATGCTTTTGTAAAACCCTGGATGGTCAACAGAGTTGTAAACGGTGGTGACCAGTATAGGATCAATATGAAAGATAATCGGTGCAGAAATTCTGAGGATATAAGTGACCAAGTTCGTGGGCCGAGGGCAAATAAATTGAATAATACTTCAGCACCATCCACTGTGAAAGATATCATGAGTCCATTGGTCTGTAGGGATCAATTTAATAGATCTGACTTTTCAGTTCAGTATAAACAGGCCAAGTTTTTCATGATAAAATCATATAGTGAAGATGATATTCATAAAGGCATCAAATACAACGTTTGGGCAAGTACACCAAACGGGAACAACAAGCTGGATGCTGCTTACCATGAAGCTCAAATTTTAATGAAGGAGAATGGGGAAAAGTGTCCTGTGTTCCTATTCTTCTCAGTAAGGATCAAATGCTTCATTTTAATTATTTATCTTCTTGCCTGTTCCTTACAGCACAAGTAAATGACAGTTTACAGCAGCAAAGACTATTCTGCCTTGAATTGTTTGGGTTACCTGATAAAATCAATGTTTGAGAAAGATAGTTGACTGAGACATCACTGCTTTTCTAAGAGGGGATTTGGGTTTTGTCTTAAGTTACAAAGTTTTAGATGAATGGTTGTAAATGACTGTAGTGATCAACGATCTTGGGCCCAGCTTCAATAGATGACCTACTTCTGGGATTTTTTTTTCTTCTTCTTTTGAATTTATGCCTTACTAAAGGCTTCTTTAGGTGCCCACTGTTTCAGCCTCCTTTGTTTTAGGATTTATTATTTTTCTTTTTTCCATAAACATATAATTCGAAAGGTTGTAATGAACATCTGATCATGTGCTCTGATTTGGTCAAGATGTGTGTGGTGATGCTTGCTCCTTTACCCGTGTAATTTGAGGACTAATTTCCTCAAATTTTTAGGACTAACTTAAGAGAAAGTGACTGTAGTTGACTATTTGCTACTTGTGATTTCTGCTGTTTATTTGTTGGGTTTCTGTGTTCAGTGGTTCACTATTTCGAATATGTATTTGATTTCCTTATAGGACCATTTTTAACATGATTCTGGTCCAGACAGGTTTGCCTTAGAATAAGTGATGATTTTCTAATTAACATTCATTTAATCCAATGGATTTCAGAACTTGACTGAAGCAGTTCCATGGCTATTTTAGGCTTTTAGCTACTTGAAGTTTCAATACAGTTATGTTCCTCATGTTTCCTTTTTCAGGTTAACACCAGCGGACAGTTTGTAGGGTTGGCTGAGATGTTAGGGCCTGTTGATTTCAAGAAGACCATGGATTTTTGGAAAGGAGATAAATGGAATGTTTTTTTTCCTATAATATGGCATATCATAAAGGACATTCCAAATCGGCTGTTCAGACATATAATTCTTGAAAACAATGATAACAAAACAGTTACTTTTAGTAGGGACACTCAGGAGGTACCATCCCAAATCTGTTATGTTACAAATGAAGTTATTTACTTTCATTGACTAATTGGAGGACACTGAAAGAAGATTTGGCTGGGAATAATAGATTGATTATGGAGCCATAGCTCATGTACATATATATACAGGCAAGGATCCTGGAGTTGCTTTGTAGAAACAGCACCAATTAGGGAGGATCCTTGCCTAATCTACATAACCTTTCCATATACCCTGGAGAGGGAGGCGCACAGCCTGAGAGGCCTGTGCGGCAACTACCCAATAGGCCCAAAGGGCCTGTCTAACATACATACACGCTAACAGACATAGAAGCTAAAATAATTTGTTTTATTAAAACAAGGGTGGTAATTCTACATTAAGGCATTAATTAATATGATTTGAAGCAGGATACTAGCAGGTTTAATATAAAATTGTCTTAAGATTTTCCCATTATGAATGCTCAGATAGACATCAAAAGCTTTCTCATAGTATGTTTTGTTACGGCACAGTTTTGGATCATTTATCCAATAATCATTTTTCTTCTAATGTAATGCAGATTGGGTTGCCGCAATGTGTTCAAATGTTGAAAATTTTCAAGGACCATCCTCAGGGAACATCAATTCTCGATGATTTTGATTTTTACGAAGAAAAAGATAATGCACGCCGTGCCCAAAAGAGAGGAAATTTGGAGTCAACACAACAAGCTGGATTCTCTGAGGACTTGGAGCCAATGGTATGTACATTTCTGTTTAGAGCTGTAACATTGCTGCTGTAATATTTTCAAGAACATATACATGTCTTTTATTATATCCAGAGTGCCTTTGTTACCTGAAGTTTATACATATGCCATGCTTGTAGGCACTGGTAATCTAAATATACCCAAAATATAGAAACCGCGATGCAGGTTCACACTCTGTTTGGAATCATCATGGAATTAGAGTGGCTCAGTGATGTATCTGATCTCTGCTATGCTTGCATGACATCTGTGTGTGCCACCTGCTGTAATATTTTTTTGTTTGCTACATGTTAGTTTCTCACACACTTGTTTGCATCTGTAGGGAACTTTGAAGACAAGCATGGAGAGCTGGAGTTTGTACGAGAATTGGGGCTAACACACAGATCGCTGTACAACTAAAATAAAGAACATTATGAGTCAGCGAAGTAGCTGAAGGCACTGACGCTCCTTGGGAGAACAATTCCAACAGTTGTCTACACGGATCAATTGAAACTGCTTTGTTGTTATACATTGTTTGTGTAGAAGCATAGATGTGTTGGTAAACACAGCCAAGAAGAGATTTTAGCACTGGAGATTTCCTGAAACCTGGTTACATGGGCATTTCCTGAAATCTGGTTAATTGTCGAATTAGAATGTCTGAGCCTTGTTGTTTGTTACTAATTGCTGGTGAATGGTGATGAGCCATCGCCACTTGCGTCAATTTTCATTAGAGCCTGTTCAGAACTAAACATTTTACAGTTCAATTCCAATATATAGGACCGGGAAAATTTTAGGGCTGACCATAGGAGATATCCATTACCGCAAAACAAAATTTGTAGTCTCGTGGGGCAGATTCATTGTTGTTTCGAAATGCTAGGAAAAGAATGTTGATCAAAAGAACGCCTGAGATATAAAACAGACATGCTCCGCAGCCTCTTCTCCTCTCCCACCCCGCGCCTCGCCGGAGCTCCGCCGCCGCCGCCACACCCGGGGAGGAGCCCCGCCGATGGGGTCCTCGCGGGGGCGTGGCGAGCGTGCGCCGGGACGCGCTCTCCGCGCGCGCGACGTGCCCGCTCTGCCGGGGACTCCTCAGGGAGGCCACCGCCATAACCCAGTGCCTCCACACATGTGAGTTCTCTCTGTCCCTCTCTCTGTTCCGCTCGCTCGTGCTCCCTCTTTTCGCCTACCTCTGCCGGCGCCGGCGCCCGCGCCGGAGGCGGCTATGGTTTATCTTGGGCCCTGAGGTGACCCTCGGCGGTGACCGCCGGTGCCACATCCTCGCGGTTCGGCCTCCGTCCGCGATTCCTGACAGGGTGATCGAGCAACTTTCGGTGCACGAACACTTGCGGACCGTGGTGCTTTTAGTGCTGGGGGAAAAGGCTGTAAAGCATTGGGTACCTGTTGCAGAATGTATGGGGGTGCTGCATCAGGGAATTCTAGTAGCTTCCTGCCCTTCCTGTGAGTTTGGTAATGGTGGGGGAGTTTGGAGATGGTACCATTCTAGCCTGGTGCTGATCAGACACGTGGCATCCGATTAGCTAGAGTCCTTATTGCTTATGATTGTAGAACGGGAATTAGAATTCAGTTGTATGCTATGATTGTCTACTGCCTTCTATTTTCTTTGTGGAGGGAGTTGGAGCTTGTATAAGGAAATTAGTCGAAGTGTTCATGGCATAGGGTGGATGGCAGTTCTTTAGCTTCTTGATTGATAAAATATTTCCTGGTTTCACTGAATATCAGTATGTATTAAAAAATTGGAATGTAAGTCAGGCAATGCTGCTGCACCATAAGCGTAGTGTTGATGCGAGCCATGCTGCGCCGGCGATGGCTCACTGCTAAGAGCAGTACATATACTTGTAGGAAGCAGGGACCAAATGAAATGCTTCACTGGACAGAGCAGTGAGCTGCAACATTTTCCCCACTCCTTACATGTGAAATCTTGGAAGATAAAAAACAACAATTGGCTTATGCCTTACATGTGAAATCTTAAAAGATAAAAAGCACCTGCCTAACTCCTAACTCCTGAATCTCATGCTATAAGCTGGCAATTGTTGATCTCCCACCAGCATCCGATCTAAGAAGAATCACCAGAGCAACATTGTCAATCTCCAAGACGATCTTGTTGACACCCTGTGCCACTGCTAATAGCAAATTGTCCCTTGCAACTATCGCGTCGATGATCAATACATCACGCACGTGATTACACCACCATGCTTCAGCAGCTAGTACTTTGCCGACATGGATTTATTCATTTAAAGAACAGATGCAAATATTTAGTCACTGGAGGATGCTGATTACATTACGTCTATATGTTTTTTTTTCTCGAACGACGCAGGAGAACTGCGTGTCATTTCATTAAGGTAGGAGAAAAAACAGAAAAATGGGGGTTAGCCACCGCCAGCCCCGAGGAACAAAAATCACACCACACCGGAAACCCCACTCAAAAGCAGCTTACAAACGCGCCACCGAAAAAACACCGAACGACCTAATTCTGTCTATATGTTACCCTGCTAAATTTTTAATTTTCAGAAACAAAGAGCAAACGCCTGGTTCTTAACTTTGGTTTGAATCATATTAGTTTCATACTATATTGTTTGCCTTAAAATGCTTGGTGGGATTGAATCACTTTGTTTCCTGCAAAATTTATGCTCTACAAGTTAACCAACAAATTTGATTGAGCTTTTTGAGTATGGTATTCACAATGCAGTCATATATTATCTGATTATTTTATGATGTATGAGTCTTCCATTTGTAATTTTATTCTGGGACATTAGTATTCTTGTGAATAGTGATAGACTATTAGCGCTCTTTCTTTTTCTATATTTTTGTCCATGAACAAAGGGTCACAACATGTTCTCTATTTTTTTAGAAAAGGAAATATATTGATATTCCAGCCACTGCATCAAAAAGATACATACAACTATCATTATTACACAAAAGAAAAGGCTCCATTCCTAATAGCACACATGCCTAGGAAAAAGGTGCACAAAAAAGAGCTACCACCATCATTAGCTCTAAACTACCAACACCAAAAAGACCTGTCCCACACATCTTCTACGACCAAAAGCACATAGCCAACAGTGGTGTTTCATGCACCTAACCCTGAATCCACTCAGAGCTGCCACTAACAAGGCCGTCGTATTCATCCGGCTCCAATTAACCAGCTTTAAATATCGTTGGCACAATCAACCGGTGTAGAATTGGATCATAGATGAATAAGATTAAGCCTGGTGTCTTGCTGAACGAACACCACCGTGTCCAGTATGCTAATCGTTGTGTAACCTTGACCAAGAATGGACCCAGTGGACTCGCCATCCCTTTCCTCGCCACAATGCTTGCAGTCGCCGTAGCTTAACAGAGCATCAAATTCCACAACGACGCCTCCAAGGAGGGAAGCGACGCCGGTTGCGCCGCCGTCGCCTGACTTGAAGACCAAGGCTTTACACCCAAGAAAGTATGCAGAGAAGCCGCCGCTGCTATCGTCGCCCGTCAATCCGTGCGAGGTGAAGAAACACCCCATGCGCGACTAGCGCAACACTTTCGTTGCACGGAATCCGGTGAACGGAGGGGATCCCCCACTCACCGCCGCCAGCCAAGAAGCCCCCGAGGTTGGCTGCACGGCGACGCCGCGAATTTGGGGACGGCTGGCAGATGGCCAGCGGCCCCAACGGCGCGGGGAAGTCGACGGTGGCGGCGGAGGGCGACGGGCGAAGAGGACCAAGGCGACAGACGAGGAACGTCCGCACGGCGCCGGCGCCGGCGATGAACAACGAGGGAAAAATCAGATCTAGGGTTGGTGATGGTGCTGTAGTTGGAGGAGCGACCGAAGGGATGGAAGGGAGGGGGAGGAGGGGCCCGCCGCCGCCACGAGCGGCGGCCGGCGCAGATCAGAGAGACCGCCCCGGCGGCGGCGGGCGCGTCCTCCTCGAGTCGCCTGGGGGCGACGCGAGGGTCTCCAGAGAACAATACCTGAGGGCATGTTCTCTATTTGCTAGGTGAGAGATGAGCTTGAACAATTATTGGATGATGACCGTGACATGGCTGATCTTTACTTGTCAAGAAAGTTGGCTGGGGCATCTTCCCCTGTTAGTGGTTCTGGAGGACCAAATTGGTTCCCCGCATCTCCAACTATTGGTTCAAAATTATCCAGAGCAAGCAGAGCCAGTGCAGCTACTGTTCATGGAAATGAAAATGATGCGGAAGAGCTAGAGATGTTATTAGAGGTTTGTATTTCTGTCCTTTACCTGGAGGCTATAACTTAACAGTTCTCATTGCTTATAAATAAAACAGTTGTCATTATCTTTGTTTGAGTAACTTGAAATTACTTGAATTGCAGGCATATTTCATGCAAATTGATGGAACTTTAAACAAATTGACAACTGTGAGTTGCCTCAGCTAATTTTAACTTCAACATCATAGTGGACTAGCAAAGCCTGCGCTCAATGATGTTGTTCACAAGGGTGTTGTTTACATTCTAAGATAACTTTTGGAATCTAGCCCTGTGTTGATGTTGTATTTGTCTGCGACACCTTTTCAGCTGAGAGAGTACATTGATGACACAGAAGATTACATCAATATCCAGGTAATGCTTTCCAGTTCCCCGTATATGTGTTCATTGTCTTTTATGTTCTTACCATTCAATTTCTACTTTTTTCTCTCTATCGTTTGTTTCTGTGCAGCTCGATAACCACCATAATCAGTTGATTCAGGTAATTTAAACAATAGTACACAGGACCTCATCATGTTACTTATTGCTAGAGATTCCATTCCCATATTCTTATCATATCAATAGGTGCTGAATGGGCGTTCCATTCCCAGATTCTTATCATATCACGCCCTAAGTCTTGACCAATACTTGCTGCATTTTGGCACACCATGTTATTGAAAGAGCCTGTAGTTTGATGGTTGCAATGCTTTAGTAGCACCGTTAGGTTGCGGGTTCGACTCCTCTGGGAGTGAATTTTCAGGTCATTTTAAAAAAAATTCCCCTCGTCGGTTTGCCGGGGTTCGAGGGGTTTCTAGACGAGGAGAAGGTTTGCCGGGGTTCGAGGGGTTTCTAGACGAGGAGAAGGTTTCTTATTCTTAATAAAAAACCGTGCGGCGGTCTTACCCCATCGGTCTAGTAGTTTTTTTTGCCACACTATGTTAACATATTTTTCCTTTGGTCCCTGCAGCTAGAGTTATTCTTGAGTTCCTGGACCGTCTGCCGACCAACTTTACTCGTTAGTTGTTGGAGTCTTTGGTGTGAATATACCTTACTCCTGGAATGACGGACGCGGATACGTCTTCAAATGGGTAAGCTACCTGACACGCTGTGTGACCATTGTCTGATCGATTATCTGTTGGTTTGTGGTAACTTGTTCCTCCTCTGGCAGGTGGTTCTCGTATCAGGGCTTTTTTGCGCCTTTATGTTTGTCTGCATTGTTGCTTATGCGAGGCACAAGGGCCTCGTTCTATCCTGAATAGATGAAATAACCGCAACTTGCCTACCTCAACTGTAAATTGAGCTAGAGAGCATCAACCGTCCGGGGCGATTCAACTCTTGTACCAAATTCATTAGTATCAAACTGGAGATGTTGAATAGGAGCAATAATAGAAAAAAAGTTAATGCAAAAGAAATATATGGTGATTGTCTCCCACTTGTTTGCCACTTTCTTCGAGTTATCGAAATCTGTGTTATTAACTAGGTGAACGTTTTGATATCTATTGCAAAGGTGCCTGCATTCTTACCCCGGGGGGGGGGGGGGGGGTATGTTTCCTTCCTAGCTCCTTTTCCAATCTGGAATTGAAACCACTGCTTGTGATTTTTTTCTGAATGACTGGTAACATAGATGGTACTAACAAACGGTGATTTGAGTTCTGAAACGCTTTTAACCTTCTGCAATCTGATGTTTCATTGCTACAGTCGTCTGCCGCCGGTTCAAATCTTCTCCTCTTCGTATAAAGCCAGCAGCAACGTACAGTATAGAGTAGATGTGAATTATAGAGTATATACTTCTGTACAAGTACAACATAGCCGTCCGCTCCCCTTTTTTCTTTCCCCTTTTTGAAACAGTTTGCTTATAAGGCCCAAGGCCCAGAGACTGAGATACCACCGCCGGAAGTTAGAAAGCCCATCCAATGTACTTGGGAGTTGGGGACTTCAAGCAGGCAGAGCTAGGCGAGATTAAATTTGGCCAGTATACGGCTGAGCTTCTCCTTGGACAGCGGCTGCGAACACACGGATACAGACATCAAAAGAAATGATACAGACATCATCAGGAAATGGTCACTGAATGATCTCAAAAGAAATGATCGTTCATGCCGTGTAAAGTTGCCTTGCCCACCTATCCCCTTCTATATACAAGAGTAGAGTGAGAAGAGTGTCGTCAGTACATCAATGGCTGTGAAGGAGGATGGGGAAGACAGGGGCAGTTTCGGGAGCAAATGCATCGCAGCGTGTTGGCATGGTTTGATAATGGTAAAAGAGCGAAGTCCATTTTCACGATGGCAAACGGACGAAGCCCAATTCTGAGAACGACAAAATCCCAAATTTCTCGCGGCAAAGGGTTAAAAGTATCCGGTGGGTCTGCCCGCCGAGACAAGTAGACAACAACGTTGCGAGGAGGCTGCATGGGAGGGATCTCCACGCAATCTACGCGTGCCCGCCTCGTTTCGGCAAAGCCGGAAAGCCTCCATGTGCGCGAGCCGTTAACTTTAATTTGCTCGTCGCGCTGCGGCTAGCTTTAGCTAGCTCCCCCGGCGATCGGTTGGGTCCGGTCCGGATCGGAGGCGTTAACGATACGCACGTAACCCGAGCGATCGACACGATCGGGGATGGTGCGGTGGCGTCCAAAGGACCAAAACCACACAGCGCGGCGTTGCGTACGTGACTACTCTCCGTGTTGCCGATTATCGCCGGACTCGGCGGCAGTTTGCTCGGACCGATGCTAAATTTGGCATGGACCTGGACCTGCGTGAATAATTGGGCGGCCCGTTTCGTCTTGCTAGGTTGCAAGAATAGCAAGCGGCCTGACCACTACCCTACAAGTACACAAAGCTACAAAAGGGCATTGCTAAGGTACTCCTATTACCTCCTAGGAGGTAAGATCCCGAATAAATCATAGCCATTGATTTTTATAATATATAAGAAATATTTAAATATAAAAAACAGAAAAAAACAGCATCCCGATAACCGCCGCCCCTCCGTCTCCCGTAACCCCTGCCCCGTGCGCTCACCCTCACGCCGCCCAACCCGTTGCCACTCGCCTCCATGCCGCATCCCCTTCACAACTTATATCAGATCATCAATTATTAGTAAAAAAGAGGTGAACAGATGATTTATAATTTAATGGCATTTTATGTTAATAGAAAGGTGAAATTTTATTGCTGAAATAGAGAATCATAAAGGACTACTATTAGATGCGTACAACTTTAACATAAAAATTGTATTGCATATGATGATTTATAACTGTGCCCAAGAGGCTAATTAAAAGTGTTAAAGTTTACTACTCCGTGCTTCTTTTTTGGATTTGTACAAAAATCGCGCACGCCAGCCAACACGGCCTAATAGCAAGGCACTCACGCATGGCCACGTCCAGCATATCACGTTTATACTATAAAAAAAAGATCCCACACACGTAACAAATACGTACACACACGGCCAACAGCAATGCACTCACGCATGCACGGCGCAGCCACGTCCCCGCATACTACACCGGCATCCTATTTTTCCTTTTCTTTCTTAATTAACATATTACCTTTTAAGAGGTAATATGTTATGAGATCAATGACTCATATTAGTTTCGGAGTACCTTAGCAATGCCCGCTAAAAAAGAAAACGTAGCCTAATTGCTAGGGTGCTCGAGGTTTCTAGGGTTCCTGTCATCGTGTCGTCTAGATATATGTTATGCAACAATGGCGGATGAGGCGGATCTGATTATTCCAGGCGAAATTCTGGGCCGTTAGGCATGGTTGACGCAAAACGGGCTTCCCGTTTGTCTCTCTCTGGTGGACATCCCAACTGGCCCAACCACCCGTGTAGCGCAAACGGGCTCCTTTTTCACTCCGGCAAGGAAAGCCCAGTAGCCCACGACTAGGTCTCGCCGCCGCTCGCCAGCCGCCGCCGCCGCCGCTAGCGCCAGCAGGACTTGCAAGCTCTCTGCCAATTAACCAACTGCCAACGGAATGGCAGCAGCGAGCAGGCACAAACCACCTTCCAAACCGAACCCAGGAGGATGCGGCCAGTTGCCACGCGCCTGTCCCCGCCTCCGCTCGGCCCCGCCCGCCGCCCAGGCGGTGCGCGCGCGCACGGTTGCTGCCACGGACGGCGTGCTAGCTCTGGCACGCGAGCGCGCGCCCCGGCTCGCGGTTGCCCTCGCCGGGCGCACGTTGGCCTGGTTTGGCCTTCCGCGATCGCTCGGCCGGGGCCGGGCAGGCCGCCGGCGTTGAGCGTGACGCGCTCGTACGTTCACCGGCCCGGCACAGATCACCACCGCCTCGCTCGCTGGCGTGCGCACGTACATACGCGCCGGCGGTAGGCCCGCCTTCTGCTCATCGGTCGACGACGAACCAGATCCTCCGGCCGCGCCGGCCCGTTGATCGAGTGTCCACAGGTACGTGGTCGGGTTAATTAGTTGAACCACGCCACGACCGAGGGTGCTACGTACAGAATGAAGCCGCTGATGTGCACACGCGCGCTGAACTTGGCCGTACAGCAAGTACCATGAGCAACCGGCCGGACATCACGTAAAGGTCTCCACAACTTTACCCCTAAATTTCGTATGCAAAAATGATTTTCATCAAATCAAAATACCGACATATATACGAAGTATCAAATATAGATGAAATCAAAAATTAATTACACAATTTTATTATACTTTATGAGATGAATATTTTAAACATAATTATTTATAAATACCAACGAAATACTACAGTAACGTATTAATAATAAAATAATAATTTTGACATGTTAAAGTTGAGATCTAAACAATAGTCAAAGCCGGACAAGTCAGTCGCCGTGCGCACGTAGCATCTGTCTCTCTCGTTGGGGGGACCGAACGCAACCAGCCACCCCGGCTGCCTTGAATGGCTGAACCCCTGATCTGACTGAGACTTGGACACCACGCACGCCACGGTACGGCGGCCGGCCGTTAACGTTGGCTTGCCTTCCACTCCAATCCCCACTACCACTTCCATGCTAGATCCATGACAGAAACCCAAGTCAGCTGCGCTTGTGCCTGTCGCCTGTCCATGCTAGATCCAAACAGACCAGAGCATTTGATCCTGCGTGTTGCCTTTTTTTTCACCCTAAAAATAAGACCATCAGTGTTGGGTTTAGCTGACATCGCGTACCCAGCTGATGATGCACTGTTCCGTTTCGTAGAGCTACTATAAATGCCTGTGTTTCTTTTGGGGTAAATTTTTTTCACCCCGTTTGATTAATAATTAAGGGTATTAAATAAAGTAACTTTATAAAACTACATTCATAACCCCGGATTAATTCACAAGACAAATTTAACGGGTCTTTGACCGCACGATCAGAGGATGGTTACCGTAGCATTACTGTAGTAAATTATGGATTAATTAGCCTCATTAGATTCATCGTGCAAAGTTACACTCATTTCTAAAATAGTTTTATAAATGATCTTCATTTAATACTCCATGCATGCAAGAGTTTCTTTAAAAAATATTTTCACTTTTCAACGAAACATGACCCTAAAGAGCTCACTGACACTTTAGTTTAGTGACATTGTTGGGTGGCTGCAGAGTACGGGCAGGCCAGTGGCCAGCCCCCCAACCGCCGCCAGAAAAACGCATGCAGACAGAATCAGGTGAAGCCGCGGGCACTGCTGGACGCCTGGACCACTCCCCCGACGGTGTCCCTGCTACCTCTTCACGTTTTCGTACTGATCAACCTCTACTCTATCCTTTAAAAGAGAATATTTTATTTTAATCTTCAAGATTATCTACTTTTTATCGCTTTCTTCTGCACTCGTTTGTACTCTATCTTCACTCTCTATAGCAACCACCCGCTGGTGAGGCCCACATTTTAGGTTTTTTTTGTTTTTTCTCCCTCTTCCTCTCTTATCTCTCCACACCGCCGCCCCCTCCCATCTCCTCCCTCTCTTCTCTCCCCCCGCAGTCGCCCCCTCTTCTCCCTCCCCCGCACGCGATTCGCTCGCCGTGCCCCCTCCTCTTCCCCGCCGCACCCCCCGTCGCGCCCCCTCCTCCCCCCGCTGCGCCATGGCCGCCTCCACCTCGTCGTCGTCCACTCGTTATCCTCCTCATCGGCGGGTGGCACGCGCTGCGGCGGCGGGCGGTCCTTGCAGACGACGAGCGCGGTGGGCGACTGGCGGCGTGGCGGACCTCCATGGCGGCGGGCAAGCGGCATCTCCGCGGGCGGGCAGGCGAGCGGCTTGCGGCGGCTGTCCCCTCCCCTCCGCGCCGTCCCCTCCCCTCGAGGCTCGCCGGCCTTTGCGCCGTCGTCGTGCTCCTCGCGAGCGGGCGGGCGGAGCGGTGCGTGGCCCAAGTGCGGGATGGCGGGCGGCACGCGTGGCGGCGGCGGCTTCAGGCTTGTCGAGGGCCGGCGTGAGCGGCGGGCGTGCGGGGTGGGCCGGATCTGGCGCGGCGGCAGCCGCCGCCGCCCTCCTCCTCCCCCCTCCTACGCGTGATGAGGCGGCCGCCTCCTCCTCCTCCCTCCTGCTCCCATGGCGGCGCGTGGCAACAGCCGGAGGTGGGCCCAAGCTGAGGTGGTGTTTATCACCGTCGACGCTTTTCCTCTCGATTTGCTGGCGGAAACGGAGGATAGCGCGTATAGTTTTGGTTTTCCAGGCACCGCTGCAGGTGAAAAAACTCTATCCGGCTGACGTGGCTCTTACCGGCTCCTTTTACCGAGTCCAATGCGAGCAGCCTCAGTGCCTGGCCTGTGGTTAGACAAGCCAAAATACCGTACTATAGCAGATTATCAAGTATACTACACTGCTATTATTTGCCCCCCCTAGTATTGTTTCTTCCGAGAACACGTCTCGTTTGCTATGGGAGATTTGGATCTATTACTAGAATTAGTCGGCAATTAATTGTACCACTGTTAGTACTAATCTTATTTTATTTCCATAACTTACCCATGTAATGGGAACTAGGGTTTCCCGATCTTCCGTCAGGTAAAGGATAACTCGTTTTGGGTGGAGCGCAACACACCGATCCGGCTTCAAGTCAGCAAACTCGAACCCTGCAATCTTAGCACCACGACTCCTCTGGTTATCAACCGTGTCACAACCCGGTTGACTTCGCCAAGAAGGCTAATCCCTGCCTGCGAAACGAAGAACACAAGCAAGAACTCGAAAAAAGCAGCTCTCAAAGGAAGTGACACTGTAGATGTATGATTAAGATCAAAAGTTGGGGTTCTACAAACCGATAACGGCGAAACAGTTCTCGACAGATTAATCTAAGCAAAACCCCAAACCCTGATGTGGCGACGGCTACTGATTATATGAGGGTTAGGGCGTGCATAACCCCCTAACCACGTCCATAATGGACCCCAACATGATACACGGGCCAACAACTCAAAAGATGGCGGCGCGGCACCCTAGTAGATTCTGGACGTCCACTTGTTTCGACGATTCCCGATGACTCAGAACGAATTTTGAGGTGGGACCGGTTCCATTGGAAATCTTATCTCCTTAGCTTTCCAAGCATATATAGAACGTCAAAAACCGAGCCCGTATGCGACCTGGGCGACGAATTTAGTGCGAGCTGCTCCTAGACTCCGAGGCGGACTCGAACTTAGTTTCTTTGTGCCTCCACCTTGGGGACTCGAATCGGATTAGCCTTGGGCCTTCTTCTTGATTTGGAAAACCATGTTGGTCTCCTTCTTCTCCACCCCATGCACCCCTAATGGACATATGTATGGGTGTCATGTCCTCGTCACCATGGGCTCTGGTACAGCAGATTTTGAAGTACTACTAAAATTATTCAGCTATTCCTTGTCCGACTTCTGGTCCTAGTCTTACAGTAATGTTGTTAAAATTGAATACATGTGGATTTCATCTATTGTCATCATGAGCCAAGAGACCTGATGCAGGTATAATCTGAGAGCTTCCCAGTGCATCTATTTTTTTATATCTATAAAAAAGAGATGTTAGTGTGATAGCAGTTACTGAAAACTGATTCAGAAAAAAACAAAGAAATTGCTTTTCGGCTGCAGCTACAGGCCGCGGATCAGCGTGATCATGTATGGTCACTAAAAAAGAAACACGTTGTGTGGCAATTTTAGGGGCATATATTTCTAAACCATCCAACATCTTATTTTAGTTTCTTTTTTCACCATTGCATGAAAATCAAACGGCTCAGCTTCGGCTTCAACCTTCAAATGTCCTTCTCCCAGAAGGTTTTTTTCAAGGTTGTCATTCAATTAAGAATGTGACACCCGTGCTACACGTTGCGTTCTTTCCATCTGCAGCGATAAGGATACCATTGGATCCGCTAGAACGTTAATACAACCACTGTGAGGATGTCCGCACCGGTGGACGGTAAGCCGAACCCCAATAAGCGATAGCGAACGGATTCGCTGCAGCGGGGGACGGTAAGCCGAACGGCACACCCGCCGAGGCAAGGCCGTCCCCCAAATCGAGCGTAGCAGTGGACGCGCGCTACCCTGCCATGGTGGCACGGGGCCCACGCGGCCAACCGCTGCGCGTGCGAGGGAGAGGGAGGGAGCCGGCGGAGAGGGAGAGGGGGAAGGAGAGGCGAGCCACCGCAGCCGCCGCACGGGTGCCGCTCCACCATGGCCGGCCACCGCTCCGCCATGGGCGGCCGGCGCCCACAGATCCGGCCCGCCGCCCGTGATGGTCGCAGCTCCACCATGGCCACTATCGCGCTGTCGTCGCGCCAACGCAGCAGCCGCCCCCGCCATGGCGTTGTTCTCACCCAGCCTCTCGGGCGCCGCCGCGCGAGGCCGTCCCGCCGCCCGGACACCGCACCGCCCGGCCGCCCCGCTCGACCGCCGCTGCGACTCCTCGCCACGCAGATCCTGGGGCCGCCCGCCCACGATGGCTGTTGCTCGCCGCATTCTGGCCGTCGGGATCTAGCCCACCGCAAGGCCTCCGCCGGCATCCGCGGCCGTGTCGGCCGCCCGCACGCCCGGTGGAGATTGGAGCTCGAGCAGCGGGAGCGGGAGGAGGCCACCGCGGCGCAGCGGCGCTGGAGGAAGCCGAGGAGGAGGGGGAGGCGCCACCGCGGAGGGGGAGGCAGGTCCGCGGCCACCGAGGAGAGGCGGGTCGGCGCCGGCCGGTCCCTCCACCGTGGATCCGGCCTCGTCGGGGAGGTGGAGGGATGCGCCCAAGAGCTCGAGCTCGAGGTGGAGGAAGCAGGCGGCGCGGCGGCGGCGGGGTCGAGGAGGGGCGGCGGCGGCAGGGCGGGGGACGGGAGTGGGCGGCGGTGGAGGGACAGGCGAGGGGCGTCGGCGGTAGGGCGGGGAAGGGAGGCGAGGGGCGTCGGCGGCAGGGCGTTGGAGGCGAGGGGCGAGTGACAGAGGAAGGAGAGAGAGAGGGGAAAGAAGGTTTTAAAAAATATATAACATGTGGGTCCCATGGATGTTAGTTGGTATAGGAGATGACTATAGAATATGATAAGTGCGGAGAAACTGAAACTGTACTGGAGAATCTATGTGACCAGACCAGAATATTCTGTTTAGAGGATGAAAATGGGGTACGACGAGTGTGGACAGCCTGAAGCCCCGGACTTGACACCATTCCATGGCCTCTCTCACGGTTAGCCGCATTCATCGCCTTACCACCTTGCTCCCGCATCCACTACCATTGCCATTCTGACCCTACTTTACTCGGCCTTCCTTTTGGGCTAGAGGGTCACCAAAGAACTCTTCCCTCAAGTCTCGAAAAACCCTTTTCCCCTAACCTGGCAACTCTACCCTCATCGAAGATGAACACGTTCTTGTTGGAAGAAGGTGATTAGGTGGGAGTTTGCTAGATTTAAAGCTAAGAATTTGAAGGGGTATGGAGAAATAAATTAGAGCGACACTATTGTGAACTAAGTGAACACCACCGTGAACTAAAAAGCTAAATAACTACTCATTCTGATGTCTATATATGCACTAACCGTCCTTCGGACCCATGACTTACAACGCTTCCGGTACCTTGAGTCCTCGTGCATGTTCAAACATCTATCCAAGCTATGAGTTGAGTCACTGTCCATACACGTGCGCGCGCGCACACTATGGTTGTGTTTAGATCCGTGAAAAGGGGTGAAAATGGTCACATCGGACACTGTAGCACATTGTAGTATTTTTCGTTTATGTGTGGTAATTGTTGTCCTACCATGAACTAACTAGACTCAAAAGATTCGTCTCATCGTGGACACTACGATGAACTAAAAAGCTAAATAACTACTCATTCTGATGTATGTATATATATATATAGTAACCGTTCTTCAGACCCACGACTTACGACGCTTCCGGTACCTTGAGTCCTCGTGCATGTTCAAACATCTATCCGAGCTATGAGTTGAGTCACTATCCACACACGTGCGCACGCGCACACACTATGGTTGTGTTTACACTGTAGCACTTTTTGTTTGTTTGTGGTAATTGTTGTACTACCATGACCTAACTAGGCTCAAAAGATTCGTCTCGTCGTGTACATCAAAAATATGTAATTAGTTTTTTTATTTACCTATATGTAATGCTCCATACATGCGTCATTTGCTATACTTAATATTTCAACGTGACGTCGATGTGATAAAAAGTCAAGAAGCACTAAACACAACCTATATTGATAGTTCACTAGGCGTCAAACCAATCAACTATTGGGGCGTTTGGATCCTTTGTTGCAACTCACTTTACTTGGCTGGACAAGAAAAATAGTGTTTGGTTTGTGTGCAAGAGCACCTCAAAGTTTATGCTATAGTATTGATGAGAAACTGAATGCTCACTATGAGTTGAGTTATTTTGTTTAAATATGAAATGTGTAAAAGTAAAAAATTACTAGCATCACATATGGTGTCGTTCTTAAATTGACCATTTCTGAGTACGATGGGAAATACCCACAAACCATCGAAGAATAATCTAGTTCATCGAGTAAAAAATAATCATCTTACATCCTACCGATGTCCTTATAATTACCACAAAGCTTCAACGATGTTGAGTGTACCATGAGGTCACCAGCAAATTTCCTAATTGATCAATTTCCTCAGCAGTATGGAAGCGAATTCGTTGGCAACACCAATACGGGAATACGTTTTCCTACGTGGCGCCTACGTGGACCCATACGACGTACACCGGGGCTAGGAATTCTCCTGACCCTCGGTTTCGCTGCTACGCGCACCCGGCGCCGCCCACACGAAATCCTCCGCTTCCCCTCTATTTATACGCACACCAATACGGCGGCGATATAAAACAGACATACTCCGCAGCCCCTTCTCCTCTCCCACCCCGCGCCTCGCCGGAGCTCCGCCGCCGCCGCCGCCGCCGCCACACCACGGTTCGTTTCCGCAGCAGCCGCCTCCCAGCCGTCGAATGCCCTTGGAGGCGCCGCCCGACGCCGCGTCTTCCTGAGGCCGAGGCTTCCACGCCGCGAGCCCGTGCATCCCACGGGGCCCGGAGGGAGAGGAGGTGGTCGGCGGCCGCCGGGGAGGAGCCCCGCCGATGGGTTCCTCGCGGGGGGTGGCGCGCGTGCGCCGGGATGCGCTCTCCGCGCGCGTGACGTGCCCGCTCTGCCGGGGACTCCTCAGGGAGGCCACCGCCATAACCCAGTGCGTCCACACATGTGAGTTCTCTCTGTCCCTCTCTCTGTTCCGCTCGCTTGTGTTCCCTCCTTTCGCCTGTCCCTGCCGGCGCCCGCGACGGCGGCGGTCATGGTTTCCCCGCGCTGCCCCCCGCGTGGGCGCTCTCGTCTCCCGCGCCGTGTCGCGTCGTGTTTGCGTCCTTTGGTTTTGGTCTCGGATTCTTCTCGCGTTCTCTCGTTCAGGTGCCCCCGGCGATCGGGCTGGTGTCCGATGCGAGTTCTTTGATCCCAGGAGGGTGGCGAACGCGCCGCCTTTCGCGTGGATTGTGTGGCTTTCGTCGCGCGCCCCGCGTGTTTGCCCGTGGTGGCCACCGGCCTCGCGCCGCGTTCGCTTTTGCTTCCCCGTGGCCGGCGTTGCCGCAGGAGCTCAGTTGGCCGTGGGCGTGGGGATTTCGTGCCCTCCCGGCGTCGCCGGCGATGGTTCCTTCAACGTCGCCGTGCATCCTAGCGTTTTCTCTGCCTGTTCTCGACGATCCCGAGGTGCCCCTTCATCTGCACGAGGTACAAACGGCCCGGGCTTTCGTCCCGGACCAGGTCTGCTTTGTCGGCGCGGAGCCACTCGACGGCTGCCGGGGGAGCAACCCCGGGTGGCTCCGCGCCGCCGGCTACAACTCAACCGGTTGACCCCGTGGTTTCCTTCGCTTGTGCTGTCGCTTCCTCCCGCTCACGCTCGCGCTTGGTTTCTCGCCGCCGCCATGCCCCTTAATCTCGTTCGAGTGTGCTCTGCTGGGTTCTTGTTCTTCAGAGTTGCCAATGCCGCTTGGTTCCTAGCCACCACCATGCCCCAGGCGGCTAGCAGGTCTGATCACCGCCGCTGCCGGCTGCTCGCAGTCTGAAGACTCTGAACTCGGAACAGCAACTGGGATGCGTGCCGTGGTTTATCTTGGGGCCCTGAGGTGACCCTCGGCGGTGACCGCCGGTGCCACATCCTCGCGGCTCGGCCGCCGTCCGCGATTCCTGACAGGGTGATCGAGCAACTTTCGGTGCACGAACACTTGCGGACCGTGGTGCTTTTAGTGCTGGGGAAAAGGCTGTAAAGCATTGGGTACCTGTTGCAGAATGTATGGGGGTGCTGCATCAGGGAATTCTAGTAGCTTCCTGCCCTTCCTGTGAGTTTGGTAATGGTGGGGGAGTTTGGAGATGGTACCATTCTAGCCTGGTGCTGATCAGACACGTGGCATCCGATTAGCTAGAGTCCTTATTGCTTATGATTGTAGAACGGGAATTAGAATTCAGTTGTATGCTATGATTGTCTACTGCCTTCTATTTTCTTTGTGGAGGGAGTTGGAGCTTGTATAAGGAAATTAGTCGAAGTGTTCATGGCATAGGGTGGATGACAGTTCTTTAGCTTCTTGATTGATAAAATATTTCCGGGTTTCACTGATCAGTATGTATTAAAAAATTGGAATGTAAGTCAGGCAATGCTGCTGCACCATAAGCGTAGTGTTGATGCGAGCTATGCTGCCTAGAGCAGTACATATACTTGTAGGAAGCAGAGACCAAATGAAACACTTCACTGGACAGTGGCTTGCAGAGTTTGCGCGCCAAATATTGCACGTTACTAGTTGCTATGAAAGAAGTTTACATGTGCTGTTACCGTAACCAGTTCTTTTAAACCTCTTTCTGAATCTGGCTTGCTTGTTTTAATACAGTTTCTCTCGTGACTATATCTTTGACAGTTTGTCGGGAGTGCATTATGGAGAAAATAAATGATGAGGATGTTGAATCCTGCCCAGTATGCAACATTGATCTTGGCTGTGATCCTGAAGAGAAACTCAGGTGAACTAGTTTTTCTAACTTTTAAGTTTCTTCTGTTAAACATTGCTTCTCCTTACTCAGTTCTGGCAATGCCTTCTGCTTTTAAATTCTTGTGTAAGTACATCTTTGAGTCATTAATATAATGTGAATCCTATATGTCACATTGTCAATATTAAAACTGTGTGTCTTGAAAACTTCTCTGTCAAACTGAGCCAAGATGCCAAGATCAACGGATAATCAAACTGCAGAAAAAGGATACAGAGATTATCACAATGGATAGGCTATTTGCCCAGGATATCTGCAATTCAGACAACTGAGCTCCATAGTAAATATAGCTTGATCTTGTCGGTTAGCGCTAGAGTAAACATTAACTTCCTTCGACACCGTTGTTTCCTTTTGAAGCTCTGATCGCATACAGCATTTATTGAAGCAGCGTTTATTCCATGTTCTATTAATAGGGTCACTATGGCTGTATGGCATGCTCTATTGTTCACATATCATATCTTATTGAATATTCTTTCTTATTATCATCACTTGAAGTAGGTCATTAGCTTGTAATTACACCTTTATGGATCGTACTTTTGAACTTGACAGAAGAGAAACGAGCCTCTCTCATACTCACTGTCTATGTTTTCCACTGTAGTTCCTTTTATTTTATTATTTTTGCCCGGATTGTTGTTTGTGTGAAAACAGAATTGTCGGCCATAGTTCTGCAGCTGCTTATTTATGTATAATGCGTCGAATGATCAACTACAAATTGCTACCTAACTGTGATTGTTTCCTTGTTTGAAGGCCTGACCACAACCTTCAAGATATCAGGAATAAGTTATTTCCAATTAAGAAGAGAAAAGTTGATTCTCCAAAGGATCCAACAACATTGCCACCAAAGAGAAAACAGAGGTCCCTTTCTTCCTTGGTGGTTGACACTCCAAGTGTGGCGATGCGGACTGGTTTGACTGGAAAGAGAACCAAAGCTAAAAGAAGGGCAGCAGGTTCTCGTGGGACTACTCACGGAAATAATGGAACCATGAAATTACCAGCTAAAGCTGAAGATCGAGATCAAAAGACTGAGAAAAGCTCAGCACCAAAATCTACCAAGGTGGCAACAACTGCAAAGAAAACTGAAAGTCGAGATCAAAAGAAGATTGAGAAAACTTCAGTGCAAAAATCAACCAAGGCGGCAACAGCTGCAAGCAAAAAACAGGTAAATATGAAGAACTATCTGATGTTTGTGCAATACCACATGCTTTCATGTAAAAGTTTGGTGTGAATTCTCTTGTAAAATATTCTTTTTCTCACAAATCATTGTGCTTCAAAACAGAGAAATACAGATGTAGAAGTCTCAAGCAAGCCATCTTCTGAAGATAGAAAGAAAGGCAAGACAACTGACAAGGAAGAGCTCCAGAAACCTTCAAACCGTTCGGTTTATGCTGCAGGCAAAACAAAAGCACCTAGGTCCACTCCCAAAATCCGTTCCGCCACTGAAGAGCAAATAAAGAAGAAAGAGGGTGAACTCCCAATCGGGAAAGAGAAGACAGAAAACAAAGTGGTTATTCCTGGAACACGGGTGGAGGAACATTCAAATGAGCCGATTATTAAGGAGGAAAATATTGGCAGTTCCTCAGAACCTGCACCATCGACAGAGAAAGCAACAACAGAGGATAGTTCGAACCAAGGATTCTCTGGTTATGCAAGCATTTTGCATGATCCAAAAGCTACTCCCATCTGGTTCTCGTTAGTTTCTTTGCCTAACCAGTAAGATCACATCATCTCAATATTCAGAATATGATTCTGATAAGACTATTGTGCCTCTTTCTAAGTTCATGTCAAAATGCTAACTTGTTTTCAGGAAAGGAGGTCCACAGCTGCCTCAGTTATCAAATCTTTACGTGCGAATCAAGTGAGTTTCATATAGTCTGGTGTTTTTATGCGCTGCCCTTTTTTATTCATAATTTGGATTTGTCCAATTATTTGCCCAATTTTTCCTCTCCAGTCTATTTGAGTATTTGAGGTACCATGATGTAGTTACGTTTTTTAAGAATAAATGTCTGATAAATTATTAATTCTACCATCCCTTTCTTGGTTTATTAACTAGTTAGATTTCAGCCTTGGTATTAACATGGTGTTTTGTTTGTATAATGAAAATACCTAAAAAACATCATCGTCTTGAGAATTTGGCTCCACATTCCCAAACATTCCCCCATGGACCATCTATAGGCACTTCTATTAGGCCATTACAACTTGTAAACTACATTACCGAGGAATCCAATGTTTCTCAGCTGTAATGGCATGTAGCATGTTCCTGGAATTATAATTTCTTTCTTAATACTAAATTTTGTCTTTTATTTCAGAGATGGCAGTCTGCAGATTTCCTCGGTTCAGAGGTACATCACGAAGAAACTTGATCTAGGTGATGAAAATGAGGTGTGTTTCTCAGATATCGCTTTATACACTTCCATTTTGGTTATTACCACAACACAAACCTGGTCTGGCCTCTTCTCAACCTTGTTTTAGAGTATTTGATGATCAGCACAGACATCAATCGTGATAATGTGATAGACCACTAGAATACGTAGAACTGATTTCCAAGAGAGAAATGTTATTGCCTTTGCTATGGATAGAACTGGGATATTTATTCGCAGGACTGATGCATTTATAGGCTTGCACAACTCTTATTAGTAACTCGCTGTTCTTCTGTAGTCTGTACACAAGTCCTTGAAATAATGACAAGAAAGCGCCAACAATTCTGATGCAGATGAAAATGACTTTGCTTGATCCCACCACCCGTCCAACTGACCCCTGCATTTCTCTGCAACCTCAGGTGGAGATCATATTCCACGACGAGCGAATCTGCCCCTCGAGCACGATGCACGCGCTGCTGGAGCTGTGGCTGCGGAGAGAGCCGCACGGGCGCGTGCCGTTGCCCGCGGGCGCACCAGCGAATCAGTTCGTCATGGCGCTCGGCTACCGCCGCCGCCACCGCCCTGATTCGGCGCCCGGCACCGTCGCCGTGCCTCCAGACAACCCCTGCAAGGTCGAAACCACCGACGTGGAGGCCGCCTGAAACCGCCGCGCTCTTCTGCTCCGTCCGTTCGCTCCTGTCCTGTCCATCCTCTCATCAGTCAGCTTAATTAGCTAGGATAAAAAAAAGAAAGAAATTACCCCTACAGAGTTGCTTTTCTTCTTGTTTGTTAGATCTTGTAGAGAGGGAGAAGAAAGAGGTTAGCGTGTCCGCAGTCTCTGGTAAATGTTAACAGTCGATCGTGTTTACTTTTAGAACATTCCTGACGGAAGAAAGAAAGAAAGAACAGGTGAAATGGTCTCAGTGTTCCTGCGCCGTAGATTCGTCGCTCCGTTGCCGTGCCAGGCGGTGAACAGCGCGCGCCGTCGTCGAGTAACTGCCCGCCGGCTGTCTCTGTCTTGTAGCGGTTACCTGGCCCTGCCCGTTGGTTTGACCGGTAACGGTCTCTACAGGCGCGGTGTGGCTGGCAATGGCTGGCGCACACGGCCGTCCTGTATGCAGCAGAATCACGGAGCTCCACGCGTCTCGTGGCTCCTCCGTGTTGCTGACGCCACGTCGTTTCGTCTGGAGGGAGTGGTTGACAAGTCACAAGCGAGCTGGCGCGGAGAAAGGACGGACGTCAGTGCGTGTGATGATTCCCTCCTGCGAGGGCGGCCCTTGTTCTGAGCGAAGCAAAGCGAGCAGATGCCGCCGCGGCGGTTGACTTTGACCATCTCCTGTTTGTTACTGAGCGTTGAAGAGAGATACAAGCGTGTTCTGAGCGAAGCAAGCAGACGCTTCCTTCCTGTCGCCGAGATCGACCGGGAAAAAACACGCATCTGTCGTCGTCCCGGCAGCAGCTCTTTCCAGCGAACAACGGGAAACACACGAAGGCAATGCAAGAGTATGTGCATGATGCAGAGATTCAGCAAAACGAAGAGGAGAAAAAAAAACGGTGCTGCAACTGTTGGTAAATCATACGTTCCAGGCAGTACCGAGTAGTGATCCACTGCGAATTGTCGCATACAAAAAAAAGAAGAGTTTGTGAACAGTATTGAGAATGCCATTTACCATCCCATTGGGAGAGCAACATCCTCTCAGACTCTGGGTCATGCAAAATGTCACCTGGCCATCAGTCTGAATTCTCCAGTTATTCAGATATTCAGAGAAGTGTGACAGCGAAATGAATGTTAGCAAAACTGACGCACTGCAAATGCAATATAGTTAACTGCTATACGACTTAAGAAAGAATATTTTTCACATTACAGTTTTAGGAAATATCTCCAATGTTTTCTTTTCTTTTGGGTTAATGTTTACTACTGTAAATGTTAAAGGCCAAGCACTCCCAATCACAGAAGGGAGAAAGAACCCAAGTGGACAGAGAATACATTGCACATGTAGAGAAGTTCAGCAGCACCCATAGCTCCATACAGAAGAGAACACAGGACGATCAAGTACACGACGGAATTTTCACATTACCAGTCAGGCCATGATACTTCACATATAGAGATACAGTCAGGAGTTTTTCACATTACCAGTCATGATACGACAAGTTTTTCACATATAAGATACAATCTGAACCCTGAAGGTCAATGGTGATGGACATACACAAGCATTGCAGGGCTATGGAGCTTTGAATCTATAGCAAAAGTCAGATACATGATATATTCTACAGGATACATTTTATACATTACTAAGTTCTGGAAATTTACCAAATTCACTGATAGAGCTGAGCTTGAAACATCAGCAACAGAATGTGCAGGCAAAATCACAATTATCATTCTCAAATATAACAGAATCACATAGGAACACCACCATACCAATCACCAACTGAATTCAGCAATGGCTTCATATGTTCATAGTACCATCGAATGTCACCACAAATAAAGTATGACAAGCAAAGCTAAGCATGCTTACACACCCACAAGATAACCAATATTAGACATCATGATCAAATCCAACTGCTAAGCATGGTAAATACAATGAAACTGCGACCCATAACTTCAAGAGTGCTGAGCTCTGTAGAGACTGCATTTTCTACATTACTAAGATCTGAGAATTTACCAAATTCAATGAGAGCTGAACTTGAAACATCAATATCAGAGTGCAGGAAAAATCACAATTGTAGTTCTAGGATATAACATAATCAAATATGAACACCACCATCCCAATCGCCAACTGAATCCAGCAATGGCTTCATATGTCCATAGTACCATTGCACTTCATCACGACAAATATAATATGACAAGCAAAGCTAACATGTTTACACACCCACAAGACAACCAATATTAGACTCGTGATCAAATCCAACCGCCAAGCATGGTATTTACAAAGAAACTGCGATTGCAGCCAACAACATCAATGTGCTGAGCTCTGTGTAAGTGGGCAGCATGGGCCCCAGGGTCCTCATGCCCGCGGCCACCAGAAGGGAGAAAGAACCCAAGTGGACAGAAAATGCACTGCACGTGTAGAGTAAGTTCAGCAGCGTCCATACAGAAGATAACACAAGATCAAGGGCACACGAGATTTTCACATTACCAGTCAGGCCATGATACTTCACATATACTATAGTCTGAACCCTGAAGGTCAATGATTAGCACTGCAAGGCTATTGAAAAGTTTGGATCTATGACGGGTCAGATGCATGATAAGTTCATTCTACAGGATGCATTTTCTGCATTACTCCAAGTTCTGGAAATTTACCAAATCCACTGAGAGTGCTGAGCTTAAAACATCAGTATCAGAATGCAGGCAAAATCACAACTGTAGTTCTCAGATATAACTGAATCAAATATGAACACCACCATACCAATCACCAACTGAATCCAGCAATGACGCCCATAGCACCATTGCATTTCACCACAAATATAATATGACAAGCAAAGCTAAGCATGTTTACACACCCACAGGACAAACCAATATTAGACATCGTGATCAAGCCCGACTGCTAAGCATGGTAATTACAAAGAAACTGCAATTGCAACCAATTACATCAAGAGTGCCGAGCTCTGTCGAGACTGCATCTTGGAAAACCACCATCATACCACGGCCAGCTGCGGGATCAACCAATGCGGACGTAGGTGGGCAGGATGGGCCCCGCGGCGCTCATGCCAGCGGCCACCAGCCCGTCCCCGGCCGCCTCCTCCTCCGTGAGGAAGAGGTCGTCGGTGGAGCGCAGCGCGGCGTGCATGCCCACCAGCGCGCCCCCGATCATGACGGAGCCGACGACGTTCCACCCGACGTCGGTGAAGAGCATGGCGACGACGGTGACTCCGCAGAGCGCGGCGAGCACGGTGCCGTCGTCGAACTCCATCCCGAAGACCCTGAGCGGCTGGCCGCCCTGCGCGGGGCGCGCGAAGTAGAGGAAGAACCATGCGGCGCAGAGGAAGAGGAGCGCGAAGAGCGTGCCGGGATGCCAGAGCAGCGAGGCCGCGAGGACGGCGAGGACGGCCAGCGCGTAGTTGGCGCGGAAGTAGGCGGTGTTGCGGCGCATCCGGGCGATGGCCTCCCCGAGCGAGGGCGGCTTGGAGAAGGCCGGCGCGCGGAAGACCTCGCCCCAGGGCCGGCGCGCCGCGATGAGCGCCTGGCCCTGCTCGCGGAACCGCGCGACGAGCTCGGCCGCCTTGGCGAGCGGGGACGGCGGCGCCGTGGGGTCGTGGATCGGGCCCTGGGTGGAGACCTGCGGCGGGGGAGCGTTGGGGTTGGGGTAAGGGTACGCGGACGGGGGCGTGGGGTAGGTTGGGATCTTGGCGTAGCCGGCGCTGCCGCCGGACGAGGAGGGCGCCGGGTAGGTGTACCCGCCTGCGGGGGCGGAGGAGGCGGGCGCGACGTAGGCGGCCCCGGCGCCAGCGCCAGCACCGGCGCCGTACATGGCGGCGGAGGCGGGGTGAGGGGGCTGGGCGGCGGCGGCGGCGGCGGCGGAGTTGCGCATGATCGAGATCGGATTGCGAGAGGGAAGAGAGGTTGGGGAAAGGTGGGGAGAAGAATACGACGCGGCGCTCAGCTGGTGGTTTGAGTCCTCGCTTGATTTACCCACGCCACGCACGACTCGAAGAGGTGATCGGGGAGGGATGGATGATTGCCTGGAGGTGGTGTGATTCGCTGGAAAAGAAAAGGGAAACGCGGGCTCTATTTGTGGGGAGGAAACTAGCGAGGATGCCTGCGATTTTAAGAACCGGTTTGCTTCCTGGCAAAGCACCCCCGTTGATGAGCTTATTTTATTTTATTTTTAAAAAAACTTCACTTCTTTTCCGGCTTTGCCCTTGACAGACAAGTTCCCGACCCGTTGAATAGACGTCACATTGAGAATGCACGAAGGCCAGAGAAAGAAACCGTGGCCCGCGGGAGCACGCACGAAGGCAAGAGAAGTTGTCCGGCCTGCTGGTGGTTTGGGCCAGTGATTGATGGGCCCGTAGCCCTCGTATCAGGCCATCCATGAAAATTGTGGCCCAAGAACAGTATTCAAGCATGGCCGAAAAAAAAAGCCGAGTCTTGGGGCCCAGCTCAAAATACGCCCATCATTCTGATCTCACTCCTTTTTCGCACACTGATTCTGCGTAGCATTGGTAGGAATGTAGTACCTCCGTTCTAAATTACTATTGATTTTTTTCCACAACGTTTGATCATTTATCTTATTTAAAAATTAGCTAGGATTGAAATCTAGCTATGGCAAATCTATACTGAAGATCTCGCTGTTTTGCTCCACCATCCGCTGCCGTCACTTGTCCAAACAGGAACTCGCCGACGGTAGGCGTGGCGGCCGCCATGGCTCACCTGGCTCCACCACTGCACAGATCAAACATTACCCCTTCTACGATTCTAGCTGTCAGGCTTTTTTTATCAAACTTTTGACAGCCGATAGATTCACTAATCATTGAAACAATATCCCTCCTAGCGACCCCACGTGTCATGCCTTTTTTCGTCGAGCTCTTCGCCGCATTATAGAATCTCGAGTTCGTAACCAACATGGTTTGCGGCCAATTATCTACTATGCAATCTTGTTTTCTATTATAAACATGCGATTCCGACCAATTATGTGTTATGCAGTCTTATTTTCTATTATAAAACGTGTGAATATCCACGTGCGCTAGTAACGAATAATATGTGGAAATATCTCATACGTACGGTGTTAACACCAAAATTTAGCACCAGGAAGAGGCTGACGTGTGGGCCGGATTTGGTGGAAGGATACCATTCGGCTAAGGGGCTTTTTCTGAAGTATTCGGCAATAACGCTCTGCGGTCGGGAACGCGTCGTCATTCGGCAGAGGCATAGTTCCGCAGGCAAAAGCGGTAGCATTCGGGAAGGCGTGATGACGTGGAAAAACATAAGGAAAAGGCCGGTTCGAACAAGGAACGCAATATGGGCACGAAGATTCGTCATTTATTTTTAGAAACAAGTATTGTAGTCGTGTCCGACTAGGAGTTGTATCAAGACCTGGGTATAAATATAAACCCATGGCAGCTGTAAGGAAGGGGATCATCCAATCAATCATACAACAAACCGGCCCCGTGCCAACATCGAGTCCTTTAGTCGAGTCGTCGAGTTCTTCGAGAGGAGTCATCGATCCGTCGACCTCCGTAAGTACCGGCAACCTTGTATCATGCTTAGTATCATGCGGTGGATTTAAGCTTTGATGCAAGTAGTCTTGTTACCATGCTTAGTATCATCCGGTGGATTTAAGTTGTGGTCTCAAGAAGGTTCCTCTGTTAGGTCACGAGCCATGCGGTGGGCTAAGATCTAGTATGGACCAAGTTATCGGCTCTGTTAGATTTCGGCAAGATCTAACAGATTCATTAAGTTACCCCGTGTTGCTTCGTTTTTACTCTGTGCTTAATTCATGCAACACTCCTTTGCCCAATCTAGGTCGGTTAGAATCGGCTCTACTTCACGATGCGATGACTTATCCCCTCATAGCCGAGTCCGAAACCGATCTAGGTTGCCACGTGTCGCGGGTTCAAACTTGTCGGTATCGTGTAGATCTTGACAGAACCGGGTATCATGCGGTAGATGCAGGTTTTTGGGTTGTCTTAGAGCTAATCATCCGGTGGATTAGAATTCGATTCGATCTGATAGATTTATCTTTATCGATTAAGTTTGTTCCTTCGCCGCGGACCCCGATTCGGCTAAGCAGCCGCATTCGGCAGTGCTCTCACGAGTGAACGTGTTCGTGGGTTTGTAGTGAACAATGAATGCTTTTAGCCTTTCACGATTAGATTGTATCATGCGGTGGATTGATCTAATCTGATTGGTGGTGTGGCCTCAGACGAGTTGTATCATGCGGTGGATTAACTTGTTTGTTGCCATGCTTGACGGGTGCTGCTTTCGGCCTATGCATTCTTGTTTACTGCGGATTTATGGTCATGCTTTCGCCCTTTTATTTATCTATTATGCTTTGTTTCTCATTAATCGGCTATGAGTATGCGTTACAATGTTCATTCGGTTGAAAGCCGATTTTTCGTCATGCTTACGTCACGCATTCGGCAATGCGCTCCCTGCGTGCCTTGCCGATTGCCGAATGAGGCTTTAACTGCCGACAGATAGCTTACATGCTTCTACTGATCTTACGTCATGCTGATGTTGTGCGTTCGGCAGTGTGATTCTTACATGCTTCTACCGACTGCCGTATGATATTCTGAGTAACGACAGATAGCTTGTCCGTAGCTATATGTCTCTCGAAATTGGCTTCAATGCCGCAAATATGGAACTGTCTGGTCTCACCCGGCACGTTCCAGGTTTTGATCTAAACGTTTTTGTCCCTTTGTTAGTTTTCAGGCAAACTGACTGGCACGCTTTCGGATTCATACGCACGGGCCACGTGTTGAAGCTAGCTAATTCGGCTTGCTGTGTGCTTGGCGCGAACTGCAGATTTTGCGTCAACACACTTTTTGGCACGCCCGGTGGGACCCGACAAGTTTCGAAGATGCCTGAATTAAAAGACATCCTGGATGTCACTTTCGAAGAATTATCTGATGAACATCAACAGATGGTGAAGATTGCTGCAGATCAGTTCATCAAGAAGTGCTTGCTGTCTTTTGCTAAGAACAGGAGTGGTGCGCCGTTTCTCAAGTCAGATCTGCCAAGAGTTCTTTTGCCGGGACAATCTGATCTTACTGAAGATGAAGAAAGGGAGAAGTTCTCTAGCTTGTTGTACAAGGCTTTAGGAGAAACAATGACCAATCATAATGCTGCATTCCTGAACAGTTTTCGGCTCATACTAGTCAACATCTTTGGTCAGCACGTGGATAAGCCTTTTGAGCAAGTGCATGGGCAACTTGGTGGACCAACATATTTCAATGTTCAAGCATCGGTTCCGAAACGTCATGGTAAAGGTACTGAAGAAACTGAAGCTTCTGGAACCAAAGACGCGAATGGACAGCCGATTCAGCAAGAGCTTCAGCATGCATTGCCGAAACCTCGTACATATGGTGATATGGCATTCGGCACCACGGGAAATTCACCTGCTTCTGCTTATAAGATATCCCCTCTGAACAACAGGCTGCAAAGGGACATGTATGGAAACGGATATTCAGAGTTTATGGATTACAATGCTATCGACGCTCTCCCGAATCCTGGGTATATTGGTACTGCAGGCATGCTTGCTGGGAGACCAGGGAATCAAGATACCAGTATTGACCTCATGGTGCAAAAAATGACCGATGTATTGCAAAATCAATTCGGTCTGAAGCCTAAAAATCAGGGGTACATGTACTCATCTCCTTTCCCAGAATGGTACCAAAGGGTATCACTGCCGAATAGAGTCAAGGTTCCTACAGAATTCACCAAATTCTCGGGACAAGATGATACAAGTACTGTGGAACATATAGCTCGGTATTTGATGCAGCTTGGAGAAGCTTCGGCAGATGAGGCCTTTAGAATCAGATACTTTCCTTTGTCATTAACAGGTCCAGCTTTTACATGGTTTGCTTCTTTGCCTGCTCAGTCGATTTGTACTTGGAAAGACCTGGAGCAGAAATTCCATGCTCATTACTACATTGGCAGTACCGAGAAAAAGTTGGTTGATTTGACCAGCTTAAGGCAGAGGAATAATGAAACACCTACGGAGTTCCTCAGGAGATTTAGGGAAACAAAGAGCATGTGCTTTTCTCTGAACATACCTGATGACCAGCTGGCTGGTATGGCTGTAGCTGGCATGCTGCCTGCCATTCGGGAGAAGCTATTCGGGATGGAGTTTGATGATCTGGGCCAGTTGTCACACAGATTGGCCTTAATGAGTAACCAGGCATACGGTTTCAAGAAAGATGCCAGATTTACTAAAAATAATGATGTAGCTGACATATATAACCAATTCCTTGAAAGAGCAGATCAAGGGGATGAGTATGAAGACAGTGGGGAGATAGCTGCAGCAGAGATAGTGTGGAGTAAAGAACCAGTCATGGTGAATCAGAGGTGGATCAAACAGAATAAGGGCACCTATGATTTTGATGTAACTAAAGCAGATAAACTGTTTGATTATCTTGTAAAAGAAGGCCGGATCAAGCTACTAGAGGGGCATTCTATGCTTCGGCCTGATGGAGTGAAAGATAAAAGGTACTGCGGATTCCATGATAGAAATTCTCATTCCATCAATGAATGCAGGGTTTTTAGAGTGAAGATTCAGAAAGCTATCCAAGAAGGGCATTTGAAATTCGACAATAAGATGAAGTTGGACAGTAACCCGTTTCCTCAGAACATGGTTGGGTTCTCAATCAATATGGTGAACGTTGCCGAATCTGGAGAAAAGGGAAAGATGAGAGTCCTGACGTCGAAGAAAGCGAAGCAGAGTGGCTCAGTAGATCCTAATCGGCAAATCACGATCGAACAGATTCGCGAGGAAAGACCTCGCTTCCCGAATAGCCAATTTGAAATTGGGAATTCCTCTAAACCCAGAGTCACATCGCGTATTCTCCTCAATAAGTGGCAGCGTCAGCAAGAAAAAGAGCATTACCAGAGACGTGAATACAAGGAGGAGAAAAGAAGGTGCGAAGAAGAAAGGTTTGAGGAAGAACAAGAAGAATATGTCCGAGAACAAGAACGTGCACATTGGGATTGTATTTTCTTCAGACACTGTTGGAACGAGGGTTTAAAGCTGCCTACGTGGAATAACTGTCCTGAATGCAATAATGGATATGTCGAACATAGGCAAAATGTTGCCATTCGCCGATCCGTCCATGAAAGAATTGGAAGGGTACATCCTAGTGATGATCGGCGTCTAAAAATATATAAGAATGATGATCGACCAATGAAAAGACGTGCTGATTATAGATGGATTGATCATGAGGAAGAAGATCGTGAGTATGTTTGGCAGAAAGGACAGTGGTGTCCACCTGGTTTAAGAAGGAGCCAGAAGAGAAGAGTCCAACGCCTGAGGAATCAAGAATTGAAGCAAGCAGGAACCAGGATGAAATCGATATGGCGTCCAAAAGACAGGCCTGACGAATCGGGTCATTCGGCTCCTACATGCATGGTATGTTTTTTGCCGAATGAATTCATGGCTCCAGCTAATCAAATTGTACAGGAAGAGATATTGTCAGAAGTGGATGAAGCCGAACGATATGGGTTAATGGCACAATTGGTATTGAATAAACAAGCTATTTTCGAGAAGCCAGTCCAGAATCGGCACATGAAGCCACTGTACTTAAAAGGATATGTCAACGGGAAGCCACTAACGAAGATGTTTGTTGATGGTGGAGCTGCTGTTAATGTGATGCCATACAATACATTCAGGAAACTTGGCATGAGCCCTGGAGATTTAACGCCAACAAGCATAGTGTTGAATGATTTTGCTGGGAATCCTTCGGACACCAAAGGATGTGTACATGTAGATCTGATGATTGGGTCCAAGATTCTGCTTACAACCTTCTTTGTTATTGAAGGCAAAGGGGCATACAGCTTGCTACTTGGAAGGGATTGGATTCATGCGAATTGCTGTATTCCATCTACTATGCATCAACAGCTTATTCAGTGGATAGATGATGAAGTGGAAATTGTCCCAGCAGATGATTCGATTAGCGTGGCTAATGTGGAACCGGCCTTCTGGGAATATCAAGGCATAGATTGCTTCTCAGGTAAGGACTGGGGAGAAGGTCCTGTTGAGCCAGTCAGCAGTGATCAACAGCCGATCAAAGCAGTCGGCTCTTTTAGCAATTTTTAATGGATAATCCAATCGATGGAACTGACGGGAAGCTAGGATATGGATTTGTGTCGGCTGATAAATTAGAAGAAGTAGACATTGGAGATGGTGGCAAACCAAGGCCGATATTCATCAGTGCTAGCTTGAATTCGGTTTTCAGGGAGAAGTTGATTGAGTTGTTAAAAGAATACAAAGATTGCTTTGCTTGGGATTATTCGGAGATGCCTGGTTTAGATCGTTCCATTGTTGAGCATCGATTGCCGATCAAGCCTGGTTATAAACCTTACAAGCAACCACCCCGGAAAATCTACAAAGATGAAGTGTTGGCCGATGTAAAGAAAGAAGTGGAAAGATTGATAGTAGCAAATTTTATTCGGCCATGCAGATATGCAGAATGGATCTCTAATATTGTTCCTGTGTACAAGAAAAATGGGAAGATGAGAGTTTGCATAGACTTTAGAGATCTGAACAGAGCTACACCCATGGATGGATATCCGATGCCTATTGCTGATTCGTTGGTTGATGCTGCTGCTGGATATAAAGTAATTAGTTTCATGGATGGTAATGCAGGGTACAATCAAATTTTTATGGCATTGGAAGATATAGCAAAAACAGCTTTCAGATGTCCAGGACATATAGGGTTGTTTGAATGGGTTGTCATGACATTTGGTTTGAAGAATGCTGGTGCAACTTATCAGAGAGCCATGAATTATATTTTTCATGAGTTGATCGGCAAAATTGTGGAAATATATATCGACGATGTTGTGATTAAATCATTAGATCATGAAGCACATTTGGCCGACATAAGGAAAACTCTAGAATGCACTAGGAAACATGGGCTCAAGATGAATCCAAATAAATGTGCTTTTGGAGTTTCGGCAGGAGAATTCCTGGGATTTCTAGTGCATGAAGCAGGAATAGGAGTTGGCAAGAAAAGTATGAAAGCCATTGATGAAGTTGTTCCTCCAACTAATCTTAAGGAATTACAGTCATTACTTGGTAAGATCAATTTTGTAAGAAGATTCATATCAAACTTATCACAGAAGGTGTTGCCTTTCTCTTCACTGCTGAAAGTCAAGAAGGATCAGAAGTTTGTATGGGGCGACGAACAACAGAAGGCTTTCGATGAGATCAAGGAATACATGAAAGAACCACCAGTATTGGTACCTCCACAGCTAAACAAGCCTTTTAAGTTGTACGTGGCGGCCGATGCCCAAACTATTGGATCGGCCCTCATACAAGAATTCGAGGGAAAGGAAAGGGTAGTTGCATACCTTAGCCGAAAGTTGCTTGATCCCGAAACGAGGTATTCGGCTACTGAGAAGCTTTGTTTATGTGTTTACTACTCCTGTACAAAATTTCGGCACTACTTACTACATGCCGAATGCATTGTGTATTCAAAGTTTGATGTGATAAAACACATGTTGTCTATGCCAATTTTGAACGGAAGGATTGGCAAATGGATTTTAGCTTTGTCTGAATTTGAGTTAAGGTTTGGATCGGCAAAGGCTGTTAAAGGACAGATTATTGCTGATTTCATTACTGAGCATCGCGATTTATCAGTTAATTCGTTTGAAATTGCTCCTTGGGTATTATTCTTCGATGGCTCTTCATGTGACAAAGGTGGTGGAGTAGGTATTTTGTTAATTTCACCAAGAGGAGAGGTATTTGAATTTGCTATTCCTATTCAACCTACTGTCACTAATAATCAAGCTGAGTATGAAGCGTTGCTCAGAGGACTTCAATACTTGAGAGAAGCAAAGGCCATTGCAGTTGAAATTTTTGGAGATTCAGAATTAGTTATAAGGCAACTAAATGGCGAGTATGAGTGCAGAAATGATGTCTTGAGGAATTACTATGAGGAATGCAAGCAGATCTTAAAGGAATTTCAGTCAGTAATTCTGCGGCATATTCCTAGGAAAGACAATAAGGAGGCAAACAGATTAGCTCAAGGTGCTTCGGGTTATAAAGAGCTTCGAGAAGTTTTTGCTAATGATGTACATGCTTTCGGGAGTAATCTGGCAGAAGATGATTGGAGAAAAGAGATTGCCGATTATCTGGAGAATCCATCCCGAAAGGTTTCTAGAAAGCTCAGGTATAAAGCTTTAAAGTTTGTTCTTCTTGATGATAATTTATATTATAAATCCTTGGATGGGGTGCTCTTACATTGCTTAAATCATAAAGAAGCAAAAAGGCTGATGAGTGAAGTACATGATGGGTTGTGTGGAGCACATCAATCGGCCTACCGAATGAAATGGGTTATTAGGAGATCTGGGTACTATTGGCCTACAATGCTAGAAGACTGCTTTGAATATTATAAGGGATGCCAAGATTGCCAGAGATTTGGAAACGTTCAGAGAGTTCCAGCATCAGTTCTGAATCCTATTATCAAGCCGTGGCCATTCAGAGGATGGGGAATAGATTTGATTGGCCAAATAAATCCTCCATCTAGTAAGGGGCATAAGTTTGTGCTTTTGGCAACCGATTATTTTACCAAATGGGTTGAGGCAATTCCATTAAAGAAGGTGACATCGGAGAATATGGTTGAATTTGTTAAAGAACATATCATTTACAGATTTGGAATTCCTCAAACGATCATCACAGATCAAGGGACTCAATTTACATCTTCAGAGTTCAGAGATTTTGCTGAAAGTATGGGCATCAAATTGTTGAATTCTTCTCCTTATTATGCCCAAGCTAATGGTCAGGCAGAGGCTTCTAACAAAATTATGATCAAAATCATACAGAAGAAGATTGATCAGAAGCCGAGAAAGTGGCATTCGGTACTCAATGAGGCTTTATGGGCTTACCGAATGGCTCCACATGGGGCTACACAGACGTCTCCTTATGAGTTGGTGTATGGGCATCATGCTATCTTGCCATGGGAAATACAATTAGACTCAAGGAGAATAAAGTTGCAAAAGGATTTAAGTTCTAAAGATTATAATGATTTAATGATGGATGAATTAGAAGATTTGCATATGATTCGTCTCAGGGCCTTGGAAAATGTTGAAAAAAATAAAATGCGAGTTGCTAAATATTACAACAAGAAGGTGAAAGTCAAGCAATTTGCAGAAGGAGATTTGGTTTGGAAAGAAATATTGCCGATTGGGACTAAATACAGTGCATTCGGTAAGTGGTCTCCAAACTGGGAAGGCCCTTTCAGAGTGATCAGATGCGTGCCTGGAAATGCATATATCCTGAAAACTTTGCTAGGAGAGGAGTTTACTGCTGCCATCAATGGGAGATACTTGAAGAAATATTATCCTAGTGTTGAGATTGATCGTTGATTGAAGTATTCAATGTCAGAACAATTGAGACAGCCGGCATTCGGGAAGGAGCCGTCTTCAGAACAAATGATTGACAGAAGAAGAAATGGCCAATACCAGAGTGTATTGCCCTTAGTACAAATATTTTGCGTCATGAATTTGACCAGGTTATCACAAAAAGGACCACAAAAGATAAGTTTTATTGCCGAAATTCCATAAATCCCTAGTACAAACTACTGGAAGAGCCTGTTCAAAACAGACTGGGGATGAATGGAATCGGCAATGGCAGCACCATGGCCGTCGAGACGATCAATGGAGGCGTCAATGTCATCACTGTCTTCTGGGTTGCTGTTGGCGAAACCAACCGGCATCCTGGAATAGTCAGTGCCGGTGTGTGTCGACATGGCAACGAGACCCACAGCGACGCCTAGGCGAACGCCATGGAGAGCCACCTCGTCGACGCGGCCTGCCACCGCGCCAAGGCGAGCCTCAGGTATGTCTCCTTGGGCGTTCACTTTGTTCGCCAGCTCATCCACCAGCGCCTTCAGCCGATTGAGCTCGTCATCGCGTTCTGCAAGATTACAAAATGGAGGTAGATCAATAATGACTAGAGATGGGATTAGGGTTGAACAAGTTATGGAAATTACCATCGATGACTTCGAGCAGTTGCTTGCGCTCGGCCTGCCATTCGAGGTCCGCAATCCCGGCTTGCTTGGAAATGACCTCCAGTTCGCGACGAGAGTCGTCGCGCTCCGCCTTGAATCGGCGAGCATCGCCGTCTGAGTAGCGGGAGTCGTCCGATGAGAGAGTCCGATTGGACGAACTCGAAGAGCTGGACGCCGCAGGAGCAGCGGCTGGAGCCGCAACTGGCGCACCAGCGGCGGCAATCCATTGGATTACCCTGAAAAAACAAAGAGATTCGTCAAGGAGAGGACAAATCTCGAGAAGAACAGAGAGAAGCAAGCAGCCAATCACCTGCGGCGAGCGCCGGCGCGACTTCCTTCGGGCTCGTCGGCAGCCGGTCGCCTTCCATTCGTCATTTGGGTTTTTCTTGAGTTTACTGTGCTTGGGAAAAAGAAGAGTTCGAGGAAGGCAAAAGACTTGGTGAGGAGATAGCGGCACTCGGTATGTTTATTTATAGAACCCGCAGAGGAAATCATGGCCAAAGATCGTGGCGCGTATTCCGAAGAGTTCGGAAGGTGGAAAGGATTTTCCAGCCGATCGGTTCCCATGTCGTTTGGGATTCTTATCGAGTCGTATTCGGCTTTGACTGGATGAGATTCGGCTATGTCGTAGTTGAAGCGTTTTCGGGTCTGACGCTATTATAACCAGCTTTGCCGAATGAGTTATCCACAATGGAGAAAAAGCAGAGTTAAGAGATGACAAGATTACAGGGTTGATAAAACATTCGGCTATCAAACTATTTGACACAATTTACACACCCAAGTACTTTAAAATTACATTTTTGGCATTCAAGATCATGTTGCTGATATTCTCTAATAGCTGCTTGTCAGCTTCTTGAGTTTCGGCCAGGGCAGAAAGTTTGGCTTTGAGTTGCTTCTCTTCATTCAGAGCTGCTGAAGCCTCCTTGCGCAACTTTTCTGTCAGACCAGGAATTTCGGCTATCTTCTTTTTATCAGCTTCAATTTCAGCCGATAGGTTTTTCAATTCAGCCTCTAATTCGGCTTTTCTGGTCTCTTTTGATTTAAGTGCAGCATGTAGGCCAGCTAACAGTTCCTTATTGCTCTGAGTTCTAGAGTGCAAATCTTTTACAGATTGCTTGGCCAATGTTCTTCTTTGCTCCAAGGCTGGTTGAGCAGATTGATTCTTCAGAGCTTGCTTCACTGCAATAAAATGATCGTCCAATCTAGAAACTGGATCTAAAGAAATCTTGATATCGGCAGGAAGATCTTGATCAAATGATTCAAGCAAGTCTCTTAAGAGATCAGCATTGTTGACTTGATCTCGAGTGTCCTTATGCAGAAAGGAGAGGATTTCCTTCAGTTTTGCTTGGTTCTCCTCTGATAAGGCTTGACCAGAGGAAGTTTCTTCTCCTTGTTCGGCAACAAGATCGTCCAAGGCAAATGAGTAGCTGGGTGATGAAATTGTTTTATCCTGGAAAAGAATTGTTGCCGAATTAATGATGGTCTATTGGATAAAAGCTGGGAGAACTGGGTAATCATCTCTACCTCATTCCTGACCTCTTGGATGGAGAGAGAGGGCAGCTCAAGCTCAGGCAAAGGTTCTTGTATGTCATGCTGAGGAGAGCTTGGAAGGTTCTTTGGTGGAGATGAGGCTTCTGGCTGAGGTACATCAGGTAGAGCTGAAGCTGGTTCTTGATGAAAAGAGGAGCTCTCCGAAATTGGATCCATTGAAGCTTGCTCTGTGACTGAAAGAAAGTTAGTGCCGATGAAAAAGAGTTTTAAAGGACAAGATGGTGAGAAATTTTACTAATCACTGAAGCATCGGCAGGTTCTGTGCTAATGGCCAATTGCTGTGATTTGGCCTGAAATCATAAAGGAACAGAAATGAGCAGAATGAAATTAGCATTTTTACTCGAGGAAGGAGAAATTTGACCTGTGCAATTCTTTTGCTGCTTGTTCTTTTCTTCTTTATAGCTGAAGGGGCAGTTAGAGAAGAAATCTTTCTCTTGGTAGAAGGTGGTGCCACAAGAGTTGGATCCAGACTGGCAGGCCTGGACATTATTTGAGCCAAAGAAGGAGAGAGATGCCCCAGAATAGATATTGGGCCAGCGATGTTATATACAATTGCTCTAGCCAGAGGGGCAGGGACTGTGTCCTGCAGAATAACAGAATCAAAAGTCGATGAAAGAGGGTGTTATTGGAAAAACAGATGGATTGTAAGCATGTTTACCTCTGAATTCGGCTGATAACCAGGCATTAACTCAAGGCAAAGAGGGTGAACCGGCACATTGAAGATATGATCATGGAGTTCTTGCCACCAAAGAATGAAGGAGGGATGAGCAAGTGCTGTTGGCACGAAAGGTTCGATTTGATAAATAGCAGAATAGCACTTATAATCAAAGACCCTTCTTGTTTCTGTGGAGTCTTTGATGATCTGCCTAGGCTTGAGGAATTCATGGAGATTTAATCTTGGGGGCACTTGGCCACATCCTAGTTGCCTGGCGGCTAGATTCGGCTGGTAATATTCATATGAACTTTGAACCAACCTTCCTCCACAAAATTCGGTTGGTAAGATGCAAGGCCGAATGAAAGTGTTAAAAATTGCTGTGGACTCTGCATCTATGCATCCAGTCTCGAAGCTGAATTCACAAGGGAAAGTGAGATTGTCATTGTCCATGTATGGGAACCAGAGGGGATTGGCAAAGCCTTTAAAGAAAAGTTCAAACAGTTCTCCAATGCTCTTGTTGATAGCAATAGTGGAGGCTGCTTCCCCATAGGTTTGACAGCCTTTGGTGCTCTGGGCTTCTGCTTCCTGGTAATTGGTCGAGGGGAAATGTCGGCTGTTGAGGTCAATGGGGACAATTTGGTGCATGTACAATTGCAGCCACATCTAGACGAACCACCAGGGACCGTTGACGCAGGGGATTTTCTTGTTGGTGTGCATCTGATAAATGGTCTGATGGAGCATGTGATAGACACTTCCCAGGAGATATTTCCCGAGAGGGATAAGTGTGCCTGCAGCCAGGTCTTCGGCCATTACTATGTGATTCAGAGTTGGCTCATTGGCTTTACCACAGAAAACAAATCTGCACAGCCACATATTCAGAAAGGCCCTGTATTCAACGTCAGTCAGAGGACCATCATGCATGTAAGTCTGGATGTATTTCTTATAGCCGACTCCAGTCTTCACCCCTGTCTGTTTGGAAGAACCTTTGTACCTGTATGGGTGTGTTATCCCTGTGATGTTCAGGCCGGTTATCATGTAGACATCGGCCAGGGTTGGAGTCATTGGTCCGTGACCAAAGAGAAAAGCATTCATGCCATTAGACCAGAAGTGACAAGCTGCAATCAGGAGATTTTCATTCTTGGGTGTTTCGGCTAGAGATAGCTCCAAGCAATGAGAAATACGAAGACTGTCCCAATTCTGCGTCTGGGGGCCTTTATCTTCAATAATCCTTTTGTACCAGTTTCTCCAGCCGGCGATTGAGGGCAGAGGCCAGTTCTTGAATGAATCTTGCCATTCGTGAGGTCTCGTCAGTGAAGTTTTGAAAGGGATCCTCTGAGACTCGGCCGCAATAATTTTGGAGGGATCTGGATTCCCTGAGGGGCCGAGGAAGAAAGATGCGGATTGCTCCTCAGTAGGGGTCAAGATTTCAGTGGTCAGAGCCTATCGAGAACAGAAGAAGAGCGATTCGGGAATTCAAGATACGATTCGAAAAGAATAATGCCGAATGTGATTGAGGGAAACAAAACTTACTTGAAGAATTTGATCCTGGTTCGCCATTTGAAGATTGGAGCTTGAGAGATTCGACGAACTAGGGTTTTGAGTTTGGAAACGCACTCTGAGGATTTGGAAGCGGAAAACGGATGTCAAAGCGGATTCAGCCTGGAGATGTTGGGGATTCCTGGTCAATTCCGAGATAAAAGCATCTTTTATCCCGAAATTGAAGGGGCATGTGTTAACACCAAAATTTAGCACCAGGAAGAGGCTGACGTGTGGGCCGGATTTGGTGGAAGGATACCATTCGGCTAAGGGGCTTTTTCTGAAGTATTCGGCAATAACGCTCTGCGGTCGGGAACGCGTCGTCATTCGGCAGAGGCATAGTTCCGCAGGCAAAAGCGGTAGCATTCGGGAAGGCGTGATGACGTGGAAAAACATAAGGAAAAGGCCGGTTCGAACAAGGAACGCAATATGGGCACGAAGATTCGTCATTTATTTTTAGAAACAAGTATTGTAGTCGTGTCCGACTAGGAGTTGTATCAAGACCTGGGTATAAATATAAACCCATGGCAGCTGTAAGGAAGGGGATCATCCAATCAATCATACAACAAACCGGCCCCGTGCCAACATCGAGTCCTTTAGTCGAGTCGTCGAGTTCTTCGAGAGGAGTCATCGATCCGTCGACCTCCGTAAGTACCGGCAACCTTGTATCATGCTTAGTATCATGCGGTGGATTTAAGCTTTGATGCAAGTAGTCTTGTTACCATGCTTAGTATCATCCGGTGGATTTAAGTTGTGGTCTCAAGAAGGTTCCTCTGTTAGGTCACGAGCCATGCGGTGGGCTAAGATCTAGTATGGACCAAGTTATCGGCTCTGTTAGATTTCGGCAAGATCTAACAGATTCATTAAGTTACCCCGTGTTGCTTCGTTTTTACTCTGTGCTTAATTCATGCAACACTCCTTTGCCCAATCTAGGTCGGTTAGAATCGGCTCTACTTCACGATGCGATGACTTATCCCCTCATAGCCGAGTCCGAAACCGATCTAGGTTGCCACGTGTCGCGGGTTCAAACTTGTCGGTATCGTGTAGATCTTGACAGAACCGGGTATCATGCGGTAGATGCAGGTTTTTGGGTTGTCTTAGAGCTAATCATCCGGTGGATTAGAATTCGATTCGATCTGATAGATTTATCTTTATCGATTAAGTTTGTTCCTTCGCCGCGGACCCCGATTCGGCTAAGCAGCCGCATTCGGCAGTGCTCTCACGAGTGAACGTGTTCGTGGGTTTGCAGTGAACAATGAATGCTTTTAGCCTTTCACGATTAGATTGTATCATGCGGTGGATTGATCTAATCTGATTGGTGGTGTGGCCTCAAACGAGTTGTATCATGCGGTGGATTAACTTGTTTGTTGCCATGCTTGACGGGTGCTGCTTTCGGCCTATGCATTCTTGTTTACTGCGGATTTATGGTCATGCTTTCGCCCTTTTATTTATCTATTATGCTTTGTTTCTCATTAATCGGCTATGAGTATGCGTTACAATGTTCATTCGGTTGAAAGCCGATTTTTCGTCATGCTTACGTCACGCATTCGGCAATGCACTCCCTGCGTGCCTTGCCGATTGCCGAATGAGGCTTTAACTGCCGACAGATAGCTTACATGCTTCTACTGATCTTACGTCATGCTGATGTTGTGCGTTCGGCAGTGTGATTCTTACATGCTTCTACCGACTGCCGAATGATATTCTGAGTAACGACAGATAGCTTGTCCGTAGCTATATGTCTCTCGAGATTGGCTTCAATGCCGCAAATATGGAACTGTCTGGTCTCACCCGGCACGTTCCAGGTTTTGATCTAAACGTTTTTGTCCCTTTGTTAGTTTTCAGGCAAACTGACTGGCACGCTTTCGGATTCATACGCACGGGCCACGTGTTGAAGCTAGCTAATTCGGCTTGCTGTGTGCTTGGCGCGAACTGCAGATTTTGCGTCAACATACGGATATGCATTTGAAGATGATTTTATGAAGCTTGTAATTTTACTTCGTGTCCTCCTAAAACAAAAGCAAGAAACTCCATGTGATCGTTTTGCCTCCACGTTCCAACTAGGAAAGTGCATATCGTATCCGCTTCTGCCTTCTGGTCCCAAATCTGTGTTGTGTTGCGAATAACTTGCGACACGACTGGCTACTTGTAGGTAACCTGGCAATAACTAATGCTTCATAAAAAAACCCTGGCAATAACTAATCTTGAGTACCTGACATCGTGCGCGCCTACGCTCGCCTGAATCTCCTATGTTTTTTCAGCGTCCCAACCCTCCAACTAGTATGGTTTTCATAGCATATCTTTTCTGTACTATGGAATCGTCGAGTTTGTAACCAACACGGTCTCTAGCCAACTATCTATTATGCAATCCTATTTTCTATTAACCGTACGTGTCACACGTGCGTTCTTGCTAGTCCATACTATAAAGATCTTAAACTTTTGACAGCCGATGGACCCACTAATCATTAAAACACTACCCCTCCTAACGACCCACCTGTGAGGCCTTTTTTCATCAAACTATTGATAACCCACGGACCCACAAGTCCTTAAAACACTACCACTTGTCAGGACTTTTTTCGTCAAACTCTCTGCCTCCTTCGTCTGTCTCTATAGTATGGAATAGTCGAGTTCGTAACTAACACGGTCTCTGTCCAACTATCTGTTATTACAATTTTATTTTCTATTAAACGTGCGTATCGCACATGGGTTCTTGCTAGTTGTTCTTCAATGTAATTTTACTTTTGAGAATGTTGTGTGAGATATCGTGATTTACTTGGTTTTATATAAGGGTTTTGCTAAGGTATTCCCGAGTGAATGTCAACCGTAGATCTAGTGACATACTAGAGGTAATAGATTTAATATCTAATATTTATTTTTAAAAATATAATAATAGGGAAAATATCTTCTATTAGATCTAACTTCGATGCAAACAGATGTAGCTTTTTTCTTTCCCCTCTCACGTGATTATGGCTGGCTGTTCCGTTTAAAAAAACACAGAGAAGAATGTGACAAGGACTGGATCTGTAAAAAAAAAAGGAATTAAACATCTGTTAGCATACTTGGTTTTCTCTTGCACTAGGCTGTAGCACGTCAACTTACGGTTGCTGTCGCTCATCCTATACGTCAGGTCCTCACACATTCCATTTTTGTGAGAGGGCTGCATACTTGGATGGTTGTAGAGTCGCCACTGAATTTGTTCACAAGGCAGATCACCGCAATGTCGTTGAAGCGTTAATAGGCCACCATTTCTAGAAAGGCATCGGCTTGACTACGGCCGTGGAAGAGGTAAAGCGCATATAGGGCCGCGCACCGGCGCCACCGTCGTCCCACCTCTTCTTCTTCCTCCGCTCGCCCGCCGCCGCCTCCGCCGTCCAGGCCGGCAGCTGCCGCCGCCGCGCCTCCTGCCCACCGTCCGCCCCTACCGCACCCTCCCGCCCTTACTAACCCGGTGGCCTCGCTGCCACCGCCTCCTTCTTCCTCGCGCCGCACGATCGCCGCCGCCGCCCCGGTCAGCGGCTGCCGCCTGCTCGCCCACCATCCACCCTCGCCGCGCGCCCCCCGCTCTTCCTAATCCGCCTCTTCTCCTCCCCAGCGTCGTTGGTCCCCGCCCACCGCCCGTCCGGCCCCGCCCGCCCGGCCGCACTGCCGGACCTTCCCTCCGCCCCGTCTTCTTCTCTATGTCCGGCGTCCATTGGAACCCGACAACCCCGAAACCCTAACCTCCACCGCCGCCGCCGCCGAGCCGCCCCGCCCGGCTCCCGCCCTCTGCCCCTCCGCCGGCGGCGCGCGCCGTCCGCCCACGAGGAGGGAGGAGACGATGAAGATGATCCGACGGCTGGTGGAACAAGACGGTGAAGATGATCCGACGGTCGGTGGTATGGAAGCCAGATATAAAAAAAATCTTTCGAAAGCCATATACGACCTCCGGTACGACAGGGAGTGGGAACGTGTGACTCCCCGGCCCGGTCCACCATCGCATGATGGCTCCGTGCCTCCAGAATGACTGGTTTAACTAGGCTTGTTTGTTTTCTAGTCACCGGGTCCAAGACCTTTTGATCCTTTGATAAACTCGACGTCGAAGTAGATCAAAGGATCAGAAGGCCCCCATCTACGCTGTCCCCCGCTTCTTATCTTCTCCAATTCGAAAGTGATGCTGCGGAAGGAGATCGTGTGCTGCCGTTCTAGTAATCGCAGTTTTTGTCAGGACAGTTCGACAGGAGAACGAGGGAGAGATTGATGGGGTTTAGAAAGAGTCTTTGATGAGGAACACTCCTTTCTCCATCGATCACATGCGGGATAAGCTTCCTTCTTTCGCCATTGATTCTTCTGAAAGAGCTAGCTAACTGACTCTCTCCCCCAAGTGCTAGAAGCAGAACATACGTACAAACACTAGGCTCTTCTTCTGGTTGTTGTTGTCCCGACAAAGAGGCATTTTTTTCTTCTTTCTGTAGATTTTTTTCGGGTTTCCAGCTTGTTTTGTTTCTTGGGTTCTATTCTAATGACGTACTCGTACGTATACGTACTGCTATAATTAAGCTGATAACTGCAACATAAATACATGACAGCCTATCGAGTGCAGCCACCACATATTAGTAGCATGTGCGAACGAAAAAGTTTAAAAATATATTCCGATTCTCCCGTCGATCAATCAACAGCCAGGGGGCATGTACAACCCACAGACAGCAGCTGTCTTTTTGTTGCCACATAGATCAAATGAGCCGATGTGGCCATCATTTAATGAGGAAAGAGAATATTGTTGTCTACTATCTCGTCTACTGCTTTGGCTCGTGCTCCCATGCAAAACATGTCACACCCGGATTTTCACAAACCCGAATGCGGCCATATGTGTGCCCAGGAAGTCCACATAACACATACAACGAACAAATATGATAAACAGAGTACAAATGCTCGAAATAAAATAGTTTACATCAGAGTATAACAATAATATTTATTGCAGCAGAAGTCTATAACTCTCAACTAAAGCGGAGCCGCAGTCCACAGGGACTCTAACTGGGAGAGCGCAACTCAGAAGTACGGCAGGTCCTTAGGGAACTAAACAGCAGTCTCCTGATCAGCGTAATCTGTTTACCCATCCGAGATTTTGTTGAATATTGACAAGTGTAAGTAAACAAATACTTAGCAAGTATAGCACGGTGTATGACGGCTTAAAAGAAGGCTTGACACGGCTGAACTGCATTAGCACTTTTAGTTAATTTATTTTAGCATTAACCAAGTTACTACAAGTGAATGAAACTCGGTTGTAACCCAATTAATAAGCATAAGTGACAATAATCATAACTAAACATCATCTTCTAATAAAAAAGTATCCAGGCCGCTCGTGACCCTGAGCAATGCTATCATGATAGATTTTACACTCTGCAGAGGTTTCGCCCTTTACCTACCAGTCGCGTAAAAGTTCAAAGGACCAGAGCCATAATAGTTCTAGCGGTGGCGATAGGCTCCTGGGTTGCCGCTTTAAGAACCGGACCTTACGGAGAGACACTAGAGCAAAGCACACAGCACATGCTCTAGCTCCCTAAACCAAGTTGCTAAAAAGCAAGTTTTATCATTAATGTTGAAGTGAACCATTAAGTCAAAATTTACAGTTAAATAATGGTGACAGTAGCTGCGCATAGCAAAAATCTACCCATATGCATAAACCCAAGGTAATCAAAGGATAGGGGTAAACAAACTAGGTACAACCTTAATAGGACATCAAATTTAGACACATGCATATGAAAGTAAAAGTATGTAAACAGGTGGGTATAGGTAGGAAGGATTGTCCGTGCTATAACTTGCCTTCCTCGAAGTGCTGCTGCTGTTGCTGTGGGTCCTGCTCCGGAAAGTCCTCACCGAGCTTGAACTCCAAAGCTAACGGCTCACCGACTGGACACGAAGCACCATACAAGCATACACGCATACCAATACATGCAAACAAATAATATTCTATTAGAACAATACACCAAACAGTAGAAACAATACATAAAAAGGTTTTAGAAATATTCTACGCATCACTACGAACACATGAGCGCAAAAATCACACTAATCGGAGCTAAAACGAAAAAGATATGGGTTTTATAAGTTCTAGGGACCTGCTGGCAAGTTTTAAAAGTTTTCAGGGGCTTATTTTAAAGAAAACAGGGACCTAAACATAATTTTGTATAAAAACCCGAGGGCTAACGCGCAAAAAGGTTAAACAGGACGGCGGGTTCTATTTTTAAAAAGGGCAAGGGGTTTTCTGTTAAATTCAGGACCTAAATGCAAATACTTTTAAACTATGATGGACTGCAGGTTGAAACTAGAAAAGGGCAGGGGCCTTTTTAGGAAAAAGCCATTGCTGACCGATATGGGTTATGTTTGACCCGGGCTAGGATGGACAGGGGCCGTTGGATTTAGATCCAACGTCCCAGATCGACCCGGGGGTGGGGTCGTCGGCGACCGAGGGAGTGACGGCGGCGCCGTCACTGTGCGTGCCGAAGCTCGCCGGAGCAAGCTCGATTTCGAGCTGCCGGTCGCCATTCGCTACAGGAGTTGGCCCTACAGAACCAGGGAGGGACGACGAGTTCACCTGAGGGGTTCTCGATGGCAGGGGCGCGACGGGCGGGGCGGGCGACGTGGAGGCGGCTCCGGCGATACTGTACAGCGTCGGCGAGCGATTAGGACGCGCTAGAGGGGGAATAAGGCAGCGGGGAAGGCTCGGCGAGCACCAGTACCGCACGGGGAGTCTCCTGGGTGGTACCTCGTCAAGAGAAGGGCGCCAGCGGGGAGACTCGACGGAGGCGGGCGAGGAGCGGCGGTGCTTGGCGGGGAAGAGTGGCTGTGGGGCTCGGGAGCTGGGGAAGAGGCTGGGTGAGGGTCGAGGGCGTCGGGGGGGGGGGGGGGGGGCAGCTTAAATAGCCCGGGGGGTGCCACATTTGGCAAGGATGGAGCGAATCCCGGCGACGGCGGTCCGGCGGCTCGGGTTGCCATGGGGGGCTGGCTTGCCTTGCGAGCACGAGCCAAAGAAGGCAGGCGATCGTGGCAGGGGGGGTAGGGGAGCACGGTGAGGGCCCAGGGGGTGCGGGGCGGGCCAGGACGACCGTCTGTCGCGGCGGTGATTGCGCGCCGGGGAAAGGAAGGCTCGGGCGCGGGCGAACGGAGGAAGGGGAAGGAGCTGCCAAGCGGGTCCGGGCGGTCAGTGGGGGAAGGAGAAGGGAAGCGGGGAGAAGCTCGGCTGGGCCGGCGTGCGAGCGGGCCGAAGCGAGGAGAGGGTGGGCCGAGCAGAGGAAAAATTTGGGCCGAGGGGGAGGAGAGGAATGGAGGGGAGGGGTGTTGGGCCGAGGGAGAGTTGAGGGAGTTAAAGCGAGCCAAGGTTAAAGTTTGAGGAGCAAAAGCGGACTCGGGTGAAATTAACTTTTCTCGGGCTCCAAACAAGGTGATTCAAATTTGAATTTAAATAAATTTAAATCCACGTTTGAATCACTAGCATTGCAAAAATTAAATGCAGCAGCATGAATGCAACAAAAATATTTCTACAACTTATATTTGATTTTAATTTCATAAATAATTCATTTAACCTATATTAATTATGAACAAATAAAATAAAAGCCAATTAATTACTAAAAATTTTAAATAGGCTATTTTTTGGTGTTACAAAACATCAGAAACCATGCGTATTTATTATCACACAGACAGCTAAATAGACAACAGCTGTCTAAACTATTGTAGAGCTGACTATTGAACTGTCTGTATGTGTTAAATAGACAGGAGCTGTCTAAACTGTTGTACATGCCCTAACACGAGTACACGACGGAGGTTAGCAATGGACGGAGATGAATAAAGTAATTAATAAATACTAGCAAAAATGCCCGTGCGTTGCAACGGGAAAAAATATTATTACATGCTCATAACCTAATAACCATCATATAAAACTTACATAGGGCTTAATAAAATTAATTATATTAAAATAAAATTAAAATAACTTAGACGGTACCAGGAGCGTTGCATCAGCTTCGTGGGCATTAGATGGAAGAAGAAAGCTGCTGTGAATGTGAGTTATTCTATTCAAGCAAACTTTGCCTTGTAATGGAACTCCTAATAAACAACACAACTTTTATTGAATTGCAAACTCTCAGCAATACGTCTATGCATGCGTAATGTAAATTTAGCTCAACTTTCTTTGAATAAACATTTCAACACCATGCATCCGTATAACATGTGTATATACATATATAAAGCAAAAATAATAAAATTGGTGGATTCTCGATCTTATTCTCTAGTAAATGAACTTATTCTCTAGAATGCACTTGTCAATCTGAATCTGATGGCTTATACAAAGGGTTTATCATGGCAATGGAATTCTTACCAAGAGTATTGCGTCGCATCATACGACGTTCTTTTTCACAGTCTCTCTTTACTTGTTTTTGCTCACATGTCATTCTAGCATAGAGCGATCTTTGATGATCACATATTTCCTGTCTCTTTTCAGATGTTAGATTTGCATAACGTGCCCGAGTGAAGCGTCCCCTCGAAAGAGAGAACTTAATGTGATACAAATACCAGTCCCAGGATGCTGGTTCACATTATTACAACAGATAGTTCAGTACAACAACATTACGGGAGACGGTGGCATTGCAGGGCCACGATAAACAGAACTAACACTAAGCTCCAGATAAAAAGATTGATAACAAGGAGGTCTTCATCAGAGTGGCAACGCATGCGGCTTCCAGCGGGTGACCCTAACACACAGGCAAAGGTTGGGTGCAGAACGAACCCCACTAGACGATATCCTCAGGCACAAAGTCCGGGTCTGCCTCTGCAACAGATTAAGCAAGGGTGAGTACATACGTACTCAGCAAGCGCAACCACAACCACGGAGGGGTATAACAGAAGTATGCACAGGATAGCAACAAGGAAGGTTTATGGTTTATTTAGCGGCAAAGCAAGTTTTATTGTACATGCAAGGGTTGGTTTTCGCAATGGGTTTTCACAAATATTACTTTTAAAAGGAACAGAAAATGTAACACTTTTTCGTACAAGATTTTGTTGCTACCAGATTTCCCATCTGTCGTAGCCCAAGTCAAAACATTTCTCAACTCAATCAAACACCAACACTTTCTTACACCAAAACAGGGGACTAGTGAAGTGACCAAGCCGTAACTCGCCCAATACCGTGGACACGGCTATCCGGATAGGTTTTAACTCTGCAGAGGTGTACACAACCACAAGTAGGCTACCACAACAAGAACACCTTAGTGCCAGTGCAGCTCCTCTCAAAGCCATTACCCACCATAGCTAAACTGACAAGTTATCACAGACGCGACCAGGGGTTAGCAACCTACCAACGAGGTTCCAACCAGGGGCATACCTCACATAGACCGTATCCCCGGCTCCATGGCCCTCCGTTGCTCACCAGCACACCACATAACCAGCAGCTCAACTAGTGGGATTTATGCTAGGCCGTTGCCACATACAACGGTCGAGTGGTGGTACAGAAAAATGGGTTAGGCTAGATGACACATCAACATCATCCCAAAACTTGTGATAGGATAGACAACTCCCACCATGCTCAACCACACCGGTTCGAGCTCACCTCGGTATTTCACGCGGAAATACCGTCTGTCTCATCCCACACGGGTACCCATTTTACTTACACAAATCATCTCTTTTATTTTGAAAGCACGCACACGGTTGCTTTTGTAAACACCAAGTATTTGTTATGGGGGTATAATGGTAAAATGTTCCTAAGCATTTCTAGCAGTGACTAATATTTAAACAGAACATTGTCATATTTAAATATCAATCTAGGTTGTCAAGGAATCAGTCATAACAATCAAGGTATGGCTATCCAACCGGGTTTAGCAGTAAAATCATGCAAGTTTTATAAATCAGGCCATGGGTTGTGTTTATAAAAACTGGGACAACAATATGCATCAAAGGGTGGGATTGCACTTGCCGTTCTCCCAACCCTCGGGGGATTCCTGCCCGGGGTCTTGGTCTCCAAGCTCCTGCTCGTAGCACTGCTCCTCCTCGAGTCCTTCCTCGTTCACCGCGGAGTCTACGGCGCAAACAAACACCCAATAAATAAAAGAAAAAGCTTTTATTGAGCTCCAAAAGAAAGGACGGGAAAAGGAGAGCGAATGATGGTGACATGATTATTTTTGGGTATGGACTGGTTGGATTTGGCGAAAATATATTGGTGAATATGGTGGTGGAGTTTGGGGTCAAACGGGATTAATTTGGCGCATGAAATGACGAGTTTAGTGGAGTTAGGGGCTGTTTATAAAGAACAAGGACCTTTCTGTAATTATAGGAAAACTCAGGGGCCCCTGGTGAATATAACAGAGAGAGGGGGAATAGTACTGTGGGCTGCGGGTTAATTTGTTAAAAGTTCAGGGGGCTTGGTGTAAACGTGCCAGAGAGAGAGAGAGTTTTAAGTTTGGACTGCGGGTTCGAATATGAAGAATGCCAGGGGGTTATGGGCAAAATGCCCTTTCTTCACCGCGGAACAGTGCCAGGGGAGGGGGGGAGCGGCGGCGGCGATACTGTTCGGCCCAATCGCCGGCGATTGAGGCGGCGGCGGTGGACGGGAACAGGGGAAAAGGACGAGCGAGGTATGGCGAGTCCACCTGTGGGCTTACCACGGCCGGAGGTGAAGGGTGGAGGGCGGCCCACGAGAGCAGTGGCGGCGGCGGCAATGGCGAGTGGGGCGGCGGCGCTACGGTGGCGGAGAGGCTAAATTGGAGGGCGGGTGAGCTGGTGGTGAGGGAGAGGGTGCTCAGGACCTCATTTATAGGCGCGGAGGGGTGGTGAGGGAGTGGGCCGACGAGAGGGGTAGGTCGGCGGCGTTAATGGCGTCCGGCGCTCGGGTACGACGATGGCCGGCGGGTTGGTGGTACGGGCGGCCTTGTCCTTGGCGTTTATGCTCGTCGCGACGTGGCGTGCGTGCCTGAGGGGATGGGGCCGCGGCGGGGACGGGTGGTGGCGTGCGGGAGCGGTGCGGCGGTCGGCGGTGCGCTGGTCGAGGAGCTCGGGTGGGCGGCACGGTAATGGCGTACGGCGGTCGCACGGGAGCAGAGCGAGGGCGGCACGATGGTGGTGGCGTGGTGTGGAGCGGAGCCGAGCGTGCGCGAGTGAGCCGGCGGTGGCGTGCACGCGCGAGCGCTGCGTACGGCGGTCGGAGCGGCGGGCCGGGGCGTGGCGAGGTCGGCGCGGATGGTGCGGCGGGTCTGCGGCGCGGCGGAGCCGGGTGGTGGTGGCGAGGCAGAGAGGTGGAGTGGCGGCGACGAGCAGAGCAGAGAGAGGGGGCGGCCGGCGGAGCCGAACGGGGAGCGGGGGCAGAGCAGAGCGGGGACGACGTCGGGGAGGGGGAGCAGAGGAAGCAGAGGAGGGAGGGAAAAGGAGGGAAAGGAAAAAGAAAAGAGAGAGAAAAAGAAGAAAGAGAAAAGGAGAAAGAGAGAGAGGAAAAGGAGAGAGAAGTGGCGGGATTCGCGGCGGGCGGTCGACGACGGTCGGCCAGCGGTGGACGGGTCCGGCGGGCGACCCGAGAGTGTTCGACACGAGGCGGGACGGAAAAAGAGGGAGCGGTGACAACGAAGCGAATAGGAAGGGAGGGGGAAAAAGGTGGCGGAAACGAGAATGACCAGGTGTTGGCGGAAGCGGGAGCTCGGGTGGTGAAAAGATTTTGAAACGATTTTACCGGGTGCGTTATTTTGGTGATTTTTCCCAGAGATTAAACACGGGCGTTACAAACCTACCCCACTTAAAGAAATCTCGTCCTCGAGATTCGGCTGGCTCCTAAAAAGGTGGGGAAACTCTTTCTTCAGGGCATCTTCTCTTTCCCACGTAGCTTCCTTTATACTGCGTCTGCTCCACTGTACTCTGCATATCCGTACTTCGGAGTTTCTGGTTCTCTTGGTGACTGTGTCCAAAATTTTGACTGGTACCTCCTGATATCGCAGATCCGTCTGCAGGTCTATTTCTCCCTCCGGTATGTGTTCTTCTTCAGGTACTCTCAGACATTTTCTCAACTGGGATACATGGAATACCGGGTGCATATCTGACATTGCTTCAGGTAACTCTAGTCGGTAGGCTACCTTTCCAACTTTCTTCTGCACCGGGTATGGTCCGATATATCGAGGGGCTAACTTCCCATGGACTTGAAATCTGCGGGTTCCCCGGATGGGTGAAACCCTGAGATAAACAAAATCTCCTGGATTAAATTCCAGTTCTCGCCTCTTCTTGTCTGCGTAGCTTTTCTGTCTGGACTGAGCTGCTCTCAATTTCTCTCTAATTTCAGCTACCTTCTCTTCGGCTTCTTTTATGAGTGCGGGTCCCACTAGTGTACGCTCTCCTACCTCTGACCACATTAAAGGAGTCCTGCACTTTCTCCCATAGAGGGCTTCAAACGGGGACATACCTAAACTTGCCTGGTAACCATTGTTGTAAGAAAATTCTGCATAGGGTAAACTCTGTTCCCAATCTTTACCGTAGGTAAGGACACATGCTCTCAGCATATCCTCCATGATCTGATTTACTCTTTCGGTCTGGCCATCGGTCTGAGGGTGATACGCGGAGCTAAAATCCAACTTGGTGCCCATAGCTTTATGCAGACTTTTCCAAAATCTCGAGGTGAACTGGGTCCCTCGGTCCGAAACAATTCTACTGGGCACTCCATGCAACTTTACTATGTTTTCCACATAAAGCTTGGCTAGTTTCTCTCCACCATAATTGGTCCGTACAGGTAAAAAGTGAGCGACTTTAGTGAGTCGGTCCACTATTACCCATATAGAGTCATGCCCCTTCTGTGTTCTGGGTAGACCCACCACAAAGTCCATTCCTATCTCATCCCATTTCCAAACTGGGATAGGCAAGGGTTGTAATAATCCTGCTGGCTTCTGGTGTTCTGCTTTAATCCTTTGGCAGGTATCACACTGGGCGACAAACTGGGCTATGTCAGCTTTCATTCCTTTCCACCAATAGTTCTGTTTTAAGTCTAAATACATTTTGGTGGATGCCGGGTGGATGGAATACGGCGAGTTGTGAGCTTCGTCCATGATTATCTGTCTAAAGTCTCCATCCTTAGGCACACAAATCCTATCTTTATACCACAGTGTTCCCTTACTGTCGACTCTAAAGTCTGGTGCCTTATTCTCTCCGGTATACTTGCAGATCTGTACTAAATCCTTGTCTGTTTTCTGGGCCTCTCTGATCCGATCCTCCAGAGTGGGCTGGATTGTCAGTTGATGGTTATTATTCCGGGGAACGATGTGCACATTTAATCGTGCCATTTCTTCTTGCAGGCGGGCATTCTTGGGTTTGTAAGATTTTCGGCTTAGGGCATCTGCCACTACATTAGCCTTGCCAGGGTGGTAATGAATTTCCACATTATAATCCTTAACCAATTCCAACCATCTTCTCTGTCTGAGGTTCAGGTCTGGTTGGGTGAAGATATACCTTAAACTCTTATGATCCGTGTATATTTCACATTTATTCCCAATCAGATAGTGTCTCCAGATTTTGAGTGCGTGCACTACGGCTGCAAACTCCAAGTCATGCATTGGGTAATTCTGCTCATGAGGTCTAAGTTGTCGGGAGGCATAAGCCACAACCTTCCCATCTTGCATGAGAACACACCCTAATCCTTGGCGGGACGCGTCACAGTAAACGACGAAATCCCTGTGAATATCTGGTAGGGTTAAAACTGGGGCAGCGGTCAGCCTTTTCTTTAGCTCTTGGAAACTCTTTTCGCATGACTCAGTCCAAACAAATTTCTTTTCTTTCTTAAGCAATTCAGTCATGGGTCTAGCTATCTTGGAAAATCCTTCAATAAATCTCCGGTAATACCCAGCTAAACCCAGAAAACTTCTGATCTCACTCACATTGGTTGGTTGTTGCCAGTTTGAGACTGCTTCTACTTTCTCAGGGTCTACTGCTACTCCCTCTGCGGTCAAAATATGGCCAAGGAAGGCTACTTTTTCCAGCCAGAATTCACACTTGCTGAACTTGGCATAGAGCTGGTGTGCTCTCAACTTTTCTAACACTACCCGCAGGTGTTGTTCATGCTCTTCGGCACTTTTGGAGTAGATGAGTATGTCGTCAATAAAGACTACGACAAACTTGTCCAATTCGTCCATAAATACCTTGTTCATAAGGTTCATAAAGTAAGCCGGTGCATTGGTGAGTCCAAACGGCATCACTGTGAACTCATACTGCCCATATCGGGTAACAAATGCGGTCTTTGAGGTGTCACTCCCCTTAATTTTCAGTTGGTGATACCCAGTCCTTAAGTCAATCTTGGAGAAGTACTTGGCTCCTTTCAACTGATCAAAGAGATCATCAATTCTAGGGAGTGGGTATTTGTTCTTGATAGTGACATCATTTAGTGCACGATAGTCGATGCACAACCTCATGCTTCCATCTTTCTTCCTTACAAAGAGTACCGGGGCTCCCCAAGGGGATGTGCTGGGCCTGATAAATCCCATTTGTTGCAACTCTTCCAGTTGTTTCTTTAATTCTGCTAACTCCGAGGCTGCCATCCTATAGGGTCTCTTGGCTATAGGGGAGGTTCCAGGGACAAGTTCAATAGCAAATTCTATGTCCCTATCCGGTGGCATTCCGGGTAGAACTTCAGGGAAAACATCAGGATATTCTCTGATTACCGGGACTTCTTCTATGGTTGTTGTTCCCATACTAAAGATCATCGGGTCTGGTCCACTTCCTTTGGTGTGACAAGCTACTTGTACTCCATCTGGGTTGGTTAGGTGCACTACCTTGTCGGCACAACCTATGAGACCATTGTGTTTGCCTAACCAATCCATTCCAAGGATCACATCTATCCCTTTGGATTCTAGTACCACTAGGTCTGCTAGAAACTCTACCCCACTTAAAAGGATCCGTACCCGCGAACAACCTAATTGGCACTTAATATCACCTCCAGGTGTTCGGGTTAGTAGGGGTGTCTTTAGTAGTACTGTGGGTATCTCGTGTTTTTCCACAAAACTTGATGATATGAAAGAATGCGATGCCCCAGAATCAAATAGTATTGTTGCCAAAACTGAACTGACTAGGTACTCACCGAGTACTACTCCTTGTGCTCCTTGAGCTTCCTGCGCGTCGATGTGGTTGACGCGGGCTCGTCCATATGACTGCTGGGTGTTGCTGTTGTTGTTGCTGCCGGTGTTGGTGCTGCGGACTGGTACACGGTTGGCTCCAGACACTGGTGGCTTGGGTCCATTCACCGAGTTGGAGTAAACCGATATCGCGGGCTTGCTCCTAGGATACGGGCAATCGGCGATGTAGTGCCCGGTCTCACGGCAGTTGAAGCAGGCTCTTGCATTGCTGTTGCTGGCTGTGGCCTGACTGACCTTGCTCTGTGGTGGCTTCGAGGTGGTCTGACTCTTGAACTGGTTGTTGGGAGCCTGGGAGCTTGTGGCCTGAAACTGGGTCCTATACTGCACGGGAGCCTGGGGTCTAGGTGCAGCATAACCGGAGCTCCTGGGTTTCTGCGAGCGGTCCATCTGACGGTTCTTGCCTTCCAGGAACTTGCGCTTGTTCTCTTGCCTTGCCTCCATTCTGGCCTTTTCTGTGACAATGGCCTTGTTCATCAGTGTATTGAAGTCAGGGAAACTGTGGGTGACTATCAGGGCTCGAAGATCTGGGTGCAACCCTCGGATGAACGCGTCCTGTCTCTTTGCATCTGTCTTCACTTCATCTGGTGCATAACGGGCTAGTTCAGTGAACTCATGGGTGTACTCTTCCACGGTCTTGTTCCCTTGTTTCAGTGCACGGAACTCATCGGCCTTGCGCCTCATGGTGGCGTCGGGGATGTGGTAGCGGCGGAACTCTTCTTCGAACTCCTTCCAGGTGATTGCAGACTCGTTTGGGGAAGCTGCACAGTAAGCGTCCCACCAAGCTAAAGCAGTTCCAGTGAGTTGATGGGTAGTCAGGAGAACTTTGTCACGGTCTCCACATCCAAATGGTTCCAGCTTTCTCTTGATAGTTCTTAGCCAGTCATCTGCTTCCAGGGGGTTGCTGGACCCTCCAAAGGTGGGCGGCCTGGTTCTCAAGAAATTGGTCAACTTGTCACCCGCATTGGGTCTACGGGCTGTCTCCTGACGGCGGCTGGCATTCCACACATTTTGCATGAACAGGGTGTGGTGGTACAAAGCTTGTGCCAGGTTGAAATCTGGTGGGAGTGGGGGCATAACAAAAGATCCCTCATTCTGACTTCTGGGATGGCTTGCTTCTGGTCCGCCTCTTACAGGCGCTTGTCCTTCAGGCTGGTTCTCTCCCATAGGATCCTGCTGATCCACTTCCTGGTTCTCAGGGTTCCCTCTTCTTTCTTCTGGTTGCTCTCCTCCAGCAGGAGGGGCGCGTCTCTGAGAGGCACTAGCACGAGTGTTCACCATCTGCAGGTTGAGCAAGGCCTTTGTGAGATTGGGTTAAGATGATGTTTAAGTTGATTAGTTCGCATTTTAAAAAGGCAGAACAGCACACAAGCTAACACATAAACACACAAGGTTCCATTCCAACAGCTGAGGGTTACAACACTTGGGGGGGGGGGTACAACAGGGTTCGCACTACAAAGCGGGGATACGGACATGGTAGGAAAACTACTGCTAGGGATACAAGGGTTCTCCGGACCAAGCTGGCTTCACTCCCATCTGAGCGCTTGACTCTGCGCTTACTCGCGGGGCGAGCTTTCCTCTGGCGGTGCAAGTCGTGCTTGCTCAGCCTCGGTCAAGGTCCCATTCTCTCGAGGCGGCTCAGACGGTCCATCTTCAGCGGGCGGTGATCCTGTCGGAGTTACTGACAGTGCCAGTGGGTTTCCCACAAGTTCTCCCCATGCCATGATCGGCGTCCTAAGTAGGACATGGGGTTCTCCAATTGCCGGAACAGGCGTTCCACTTCTGGTCCAATCCTGGATACGCAGGTCCCGAGCCTGCCGGAGGCTTTCTTGGGCGACTGCCTCATTGCTGATGGCAGCAGCGGCTCTTGCTTCAGCTTGGGCCACCTGGACTTGGTGCATGCGGACCGAGAATTCTGCTTGTTCAGCCCGGGCGGTCTGTTCTCTCAGGCGTTCAGCCTGCTCGTCAAAGAGTTGGTCCAAGGAATTGAGGTAGGTGACCACCTGGTGCAAAAGGGGTTCCTCTTGACGGCGCTGCTCCAAGTTCCTTATGCGGGCTCGCCAGACTGTACTTCTGACGACTGGCGGGAAGTACCTCATTGGAGTGGGGACTAGGTGCCTTTCAAAGATTCCGCACATGAAGTGGAGGGCTTTCCTGAGGGCCAAGGGGTAGGTGTCCAGGTGCCTGAATCCTGTGGCGGTCGTACGCCATGCCTCGACAGGGTGGTCACTCTTGGCGACAACTATGACCACTCTGCAGTGTTGGGTCCCATGGTGCTCATACTCCCTGCTGTAGTACCTCGGGCGTTCTGGTACACCGAGGCGTTCCAGCGCGGGGATCAACAGGCTAGCGAAGCCCGGTGTGACTGTGCAAACTCCCTGGGTCCATCCTTGCTCTGCCATCTGAAACCAGGGGAAAACAAAAATTTGAACAGATGCAGGATAACAGATGACCTTTATTGCATAACATGGTGGGTACAAAGATTATGGATACATCGAGGCTAAGCTGGTAGTGCTACTGGAAACAACAGACCCTACTCCAGGAGAGGCTAGACTAAGTGCTAATCTACTCTAGACAGACTCGGCGCTTCTTCAGGGGGAGCTGATACTCTGGCACTTCATCCTCAGTCTGCGTGCTTGCATCCATGTGGGTCATCTCGGGCTCTCCCTCCAACAACCCATTCTCCCTCCTGTAGGCCTCAAGCCTATCCATGTATTCGGAGTAAGCCTGGCATCTGGCCTGTTGAGCAGCTAGGGAGCTGACAGCCTGAGTAGCTGTCACCTTCTGAATCTCCAACTCTCTCTTCACTTCTTCCAACTCCTTCTCCGCCTTCTCGGCTCTGCGGATCTGGTGCCTCAGCTGTCCCGATGTCTCTCGGTACAGCCTGTCCAAGCCAGTGAGGTAAATGGATATGTGGGATACAGTGTCCTCCATATCTTCATCTCTCCCAAGGTTTCTCATCTGAGTAATCCACTCACGTCCTCCACTCACCAGAGGTGGGGTAAAACCTAGTGCTGTTCCCACAAGGTACTGTCTGTAGAGTGTGCGGAGGCACATCAGGGCTCTCCTTGCGGCTTTGCGGTAGGCATTGGGGCGGTCGTAGCCGGTGGCGTGAACAAACCAAGGTGCCACTTCCTTGTACAGCGAGCTTCTCCCCACAAAGATGAACATCCGGCACCGACGGGTACCGTTGGTGGTGAACTCCCGGCAAAAGTACTCGGGGATCTCTGTGACTCCAACGTGCTCCAGGCTGAGCAGCAGCAACTTGGGGAGGCCAGGTTCTGCGGGGCAGACTCCTTCGCCCCAACCCTCGTCAGCCGGCTGGGCCATCTGGAACAAGTCAAAAAGTCGTCGGTGAGTACTTGTGTGGGGGAAAAGGATTAGGCAAGAACAAACTGGTGAGAGGAGACTAGGTAGGGTCAAGATCCTAGGGGTGCGTTCTACGGCCAACCTATCGGCTCTGATACCACCTGAAGCGTCCCCTCGAAAGAGAGAACTTAATGTGATACAAATACCAGTCCCAGGATGCTGGTTCACATTATTACAACAGATAGTTCAGTACAACAACATTACGGGAGACGGTGGCATTGCAGGGCCACGATAAACAGAACTAACACTAAGCTCCAGATAAAAAGATTGATAACAAGGAGGTCTTCATCAGAGTGGCAACGCATGCGGCTTCCAGAGGGTGACCCTAACACACAGGCAAAGGTTGGGTGCAGAACGAACCCCACTAGACGATATCCTCAGGCACAAAGTCCGGGTCTGCCTCTGCAACAGATTAAGCAAGGGTGAGTACATACGTACTCAGCAAGCGCAACCACAACCACGGAGGGGTATAACAGAAGTATGCACAGGATAGCAACAAGGAAGGTTTATGGTTTATTTAGCGGCAAAGCAAGTTTTATTGTACATGCAAGGGTTGGTTTTCGCAATGGGTTTTCACAAATATTACTTTTAAAAGGAACAGAAAATGTAACACTTTTTCGTACAAGATTTTGTTGCTACCAGATTTCCCATCTGTCGTAGCCCAAGTCAAAACATTTCTCAACTCAATCAAACACCAACACTTTCTTACACCAAAACAGGGGACTAGTGAAGTGACCAAGCCGTAACTCGCCCAATACCGTGGACACGGCTATCCGGATAGGTTTTAACTCTGCAGAGGTGTACACAACCACAAGTAGGCTACCACAACAAGAACACCTTAGTGCCAGTGCAGCTCCTCTCAAAGCCATTACCCACCATAGCTAAACTGACAAGTTATCACAGACGCGACCAGGGGTTAGCAACCTACCAACGAGGTTCCAACCAGGGGCATACCTCACATAGACCGTATCCCCGGCTCCATGGCCCTCCGTTGCTCACCAGCACACCACATAACCAGCAGCTCAACTAGTGGGATTTATGCTAGGCCGTTGCCACATACAACGGTCGAGTGGTGGTACAGAAAAATGGGTTAGGCTAGATGACACATCAACATCATCCCAAAACTTGTGATAGGATAGACAACTCCCACCATGCTCAACCACACCGGTTCGAGCTCACCTCGGTATTTCACGCGGAAATACCGTCTGTCTCATCCCACACGGGTACCCATTTTACTTACACAAATCATCTCTTTTATTTTGAAAGCACGCACACGGTTGCTTTTGTAAACACAAGTATTTGTTATGGGGGTATAATGGTAAAATGTTCCCAAGCATTTCTAGCAGTGACTAATATTTAAACAGAACATTGTCATATTTAAATATCAATCTAGGTTGTCAAGGAATCAGTCATAACAATCAAGGTATGGCTATCCAACCGGGTTTAGCAGTAAAATCATGCAAGTTTTATAAATCAGGCCATGGGTTGTGTTTATAAAAACTGGGACAACAATATGCATCAAAGGGTGGGATTGCACTTGCCGTTCTCCCAACCCTCGGGGGATTCCTGCCCGGGGTCTTGGTCTCCAAGCTCCTGCTCGTAGCACTGCTCCTCCTCGAGTCCTTCCTCGTTCACCGCGGAGTCTACGGCGCAAACAAACACCCAATAAATAAAAGAAAAAGCTTTTATTGAGCTCCAAAAGAAAGGACGGGAAAAGGAGAGCGAATGATGGTGACATGATTATTTTTGGGTATGGACTGGTTGGATTTGGCGAAAATATATTGGTGAATATGGTGGTGGAGTTTGGGGTCAAACGGGATTAATTTGGCGCATGAAATGACGAGTTTAGTGGAGTTAGGGGCTGTTTATAAAGAACAAGGACCTTTCTGTAATTATAGGAAAACTCAGGGGCCCCTGGTGAATATAACAGAGAGAGGGGGAATAGTACTGTGGGCTGCGGGTTAATTTGTTAAAAGTTCAGGGGGCTTGGTGTAAACGTGCCAGAGAGAGAGAGAGTTTTAAGTTTGGACTGCGGGTTCGAATATGAAGAATGCCAGGGGGTTATGGGCAAAATGCCCTTTCTTCACCGCGGAACAGTGCCAGGGGAGGGGGGGAGCGGCGGCGGCGATACTGTTCGGCCCAATCGCCGGCGATTGAGGCGGCGGCGGTGGACGGGAACAGGGGGAAAAGGACGAGCGAGGTATGGCGAGTCCACCTGTGGGCTTACCACGGCCGGAGGTGAAGGGTGGAGGGCGGCCCACGAGAGCAGTGGCGGCGGCGGCAATGGCGAGTGGGGCGGCGGCGCTACGGTGGCGGAGAGGCTAAATTGGAGGGCGGGTGAGCTGGTGGTGAGGGAGAGGGTGCTCAGGACCTCATTTATAGGCGCGGAGGGGTGGTGAGGGAGTGGGCCGACGAGAGGGGTAGGTCGGCGGCGTTAATGGCGTCCGGCGCTCGGGTACGACGATGGCCGGCGGGTTGGTGGTACGGGCGGCCTTGTCCTTGGCGTTTATGCTCGTCGCGACGTGGCGTGCGTGCCTGAGGGGATGGGGCCGCGGCGGGGACGGGTGGTGGCGTGCGGGAGCGGTGCGGCGGTCGGCGGTGCGCTGGTCGAGGAGCTCGGGTGGGCGGCACGGTAATGGCGTACGGCGGTCGCACGGGAGCAGAGCGAGGGCGGCACGATGGTGGTGGCGTGGTGTGGAGCGGAGCCGAGCGTGCGCGAGTGAGCCGGCGGTGGCGTGCACGCGCGAGCGCTGCGTACGGCGGTCGGAGCGGCGGGCCGGGGCGTGGCGAGGTCGGCGCGGATGGTGCGGCGGGTCTGCGGCGCGGCGGAGCCGGGTGGTGGTGGCGAGGTAGAGAGGTGGAGTGGCGGCGACGAGCAGAGCAGAGAGAGGGGGCGGCCGGCGGAGCCGAACGGGGAGCGGGGGCAGAGCAGAGCGGGGACGACGTCGGGGAGGGGGAGCAGAGGAAGCAGAGGAGGGAGGGAAAAGGAGGGAAAGGAAAAAGAAAAGAGAGAGAAAAAGAAGAAAGAGAAAAGGAGAAAGAGAGAGAGGAAAAGGAGAGAGAAGCGGCGGGATTCGCGGCGGGCGGTCGACGACGGTCGGCCAGCGGTGGATGGGTCCGGCGGGCGACCCGAGAGTGTTCGACACGAGGCGGGACGGAAAAAGAGGGAGCGGTGACAACGAAGCGAATAGGAAGGGAGGGGGAAAAAGGTGGCGGAAACGAGAATGACCAGGTGTTGGCGGAAGCGGGAGCTCGGGTGGTGAAAAGATTTTGAAACGATTTTACCGGGTGCGTTATTTTGGTGATTTTTCCCAGAGATTAAACACGGGCGTTACACCGAGCATTTGCACGTCTTGCTTCAATTTGGTCAGGTGTGAATTGTAGGTCTCCGTTTACTTTCTTTTGTTGATGAGCTTCACGACGTTTTTTTAGTAATTCATTCTTCTGTTGGTCAGATAATTGTGCATATCGGTCCCTTTCTCGCTGTCTCTTACGTTCCCTTGGATCTACGAGTCGTGGCTGGTCGCCAGATGTCATGGACCCACTGACGTTACTGTCGCCATCTAAAGAAGGATAATATGCAATTAGTTATGTAGTATCGGATTGATTGAACATTTATAGATAATATTTGATCAATATTACTTGTGTTGGTGGTGCTTAGATATTGCATAGAAATGTAGTCCTCATCAGACTGTTTTGTAGAAGCCATCTGCAAAAAAAACAGCAAGTGGTTTGTCATTGTGATTAGTAAGAAAATGACATGTTAAATTGAATATCATAACAATATCATACATAAACTAAAATAATATATATATATATATATATATATATATATATATATTTGTTGAAGCTAGGGTTGTGCGGTTTTAGGCAGGTTTTAGAAGGAAACCTAATTGAACGTGGCAGAGTATGGTTTAAGCAGTTTGCTCCCAGTGGGATTGACGGTTTGAACGTACATGGGCGAGCGTACAAGGTTTATATGGTACAGGGTTTGCAAAACAAGAAAATAATTAAATCGACTCTCTAGTATGTTTCTCAACCAACTTGAGTATGCCGCCGATCCGATCCATGCCTTATGGAAGGTGTTGATCATCCTCGCAATGGCATGAATGCACCAGGGGCCCGTTTTGGCGAATGCTGGGCACACAAACGACTGGCACGGCACGCAGTAGCAGGACCATGCATGATATAGCACACGTATGCTATGTATGCATGAACACGCATGTAGGTATGGAATGACCACATTTTCGAGTTGGGCAAGCACACGCCGGGGCACGAGTTCTCCTGGCACTCTGGCAGGAACACCTTCATGCATGCAGCTAGGCCATAGCCGTCACAGAGTTCGCGCGGGGGCTGCCCCGGCCCTCCATCTTCCCGGTCAGCTCCGGCGACGTTTCCCTCCCGGAGCAGCCGCCGCTGGTGGCCACCGTGGAGAAGGCGATGTCAGCATCAGCACTCGAGCTCCAAGACCTCGCCTACCTCGATATCACCGTCCCCTCCACAGCTGCATCAACCGTGTAAAGGTTGGGTTCGCCGGCGAGCCGTGCACCGTCTTCGAGGCGCGCAGTCACGGTCGTGCTCTGGCGGTCCCGGACACGCGTGGTCATGTCCGATCCCAAGACCCCAGCTCTGCTCATTTTTGCAATTAGTGTTCGCAAGCAAGCCGGGGTCAAGTATGGGTACTACGGCAACTGCGTCACGGCGGCGGTGGCTGCACCGACGAGCGGAGAGGCGGCGAACAGCGACATCAACGACGTGGTGAAGCTCATCAAACGTGCCAAGCAGGAAATATTATGCCATTTCATGAACTTAACATCGGCGGCGGCGAAGATGAAGGCAGCGGCCGGCTAGGCATACGCGTATCGTCCATGGAAGAACCCGAGCTGCTGCAAGTAGGTGATCTATCCATGGAGGAGCTCGGCGAGGTGTTCCGCTATAACGCTTTCGTTGTTACGAGATCAATCGCATGCAACACCTCCTGTGCCCTTCGATAGTGTCCACCCTACCTGGCCTTTGGCAGCCTGTCCGGACACCAACGCCACTGCTTGACCCCAATGGCCAACGCCATCTTCTACATGGCACAAACTAGTCCGTGAAGTCATCCTCGTGCCGTTCATGTCGTGGTGATTTCCCCTACAGAAGTCAATGTCCGTATACCCACAAGGACAAGGCCACGAAGAGAGAGACCGAGGAAAAAAGTGACAACAAGCAGAAAAACAAAGGGAGGGGCGGCAGGCGCACAGGACGGTGAGAGAGATGGGGGAGAAAGACCGTCACCGTCCCCTCCACAGCTGCATCAACCGTGTAAAGGTTGGGTTCGCCGGCGAGCCGTGCACCGTCTTCGAGGCGCACAGTCACGGTCGTGCTCTGGCGGTCCCGGACACGCGTGGTCATGTCCGATCCCAAGACCCCAGCTCTGCTCATTTTTGCAATTAGTGTTCGCAAGCAAGCCGGGGTCAAGTATGGGTACTACGGCAACTGCGTCACGGCGGTGGTGGCTGCACCGACGAGCGGAGAGGCGGCGAACAGCGACATCAACGACGTGGTGAAGCTCATCAAACGTGCCAAGCAGGAAATATTTGGCCATTTCATGAACTTAACATCGGCGGCGGCGAAGATGAAGGCAGCGGCCGGCTAGGCATACGCGTATCGTCCATGGAAGAACCCGAGCTGCTGCAAGTAGGTGATCTATCCATGGAGGAGCTCGGCGAGGTGTTCCGCTATAACGCTTTCGTTGTTACGAGATCAATCGCATGCAACACCTCCTGTGCCCTTCGATAGTGTCCACCCTACCTGGCCTTTGGCAGCCTGTCCGGACACCAACGCCACTGCTTGACCCCAATGGCCAACGCCATCTTCTACATGGCACAAACTAGTCCGTGAAGTCATCCGCGTGCCGTTCATGTCGTGGTGATTTCCCCTACAGAAGTCAATGTCCGTATACCCACAAGGACAAGGCCACGAAGAGAGAGACCGAGGAAAAAAGTGACAACAAGCAGAAAAACAAAGGGAGGGGCGGCAGGCGCACAGGACGGTGAGAGAGATGGGGGAGAAAGACCTGCACATGTTAGCCCTTGCCGCGAGGAACGCGTGATCTCGCCGGGTTTTGATGCGAGAGATCGATGAAAGATGATGGTGTAGATCGATAACAGTGCGCTGCTACTTCATGTGACCTCTCTGCTACGATACGATTCAAAGATTTAATGATTTTGTGTGGACTCGGTTGTTTTATACATGTAGCTGCGCTGGGTTCCCTCGAACTCGGAGGCGCCACGGCAACGGTTTAATTGAATCCGTCTCGGTTTCGAGTCTAGGTTGGTCCAATTCACATGAACGGACAGACTCATAGACGGAAGTACGAGACGTATGAAGAATACAAATGTACCAAGGAGAGGCAGAATACACAAAAATTGTTTACTTGCTTTAGTATTAGGTAAAGATATGCACAATTAAATATGAGAGGGAAGGGCCGGAGAGCATGCCATTTCGGTTGTGAGGTCTTCTATGGAAATAAGATGATTCCATCCCATTCCAGATCATTGCGGGATTACATAGCAAGTATCTGTATTGTACTGCCTCCGTTCCAAATTACTATTCGTTGTTGACTTTTTCTCGTAACGTTTGACCATTCGTCTCATTAAAAAAAATTATGTAAGTATCATTTATTTTATTTGTGGCTTACTTTATCATCACATATACTTTAGGTATGACTTATTTTTTCGCATGTTTGGATAAAAAATTTGAATAAGACGAATGGTCAAATGTTGAGAAAAAAAGTCAACAACAAATAGTAATTTAGAACGGAGGTAGTATATAGCAATCGGAGTCCTCTTGCTCCTTTTAAATTAGGTCCTGTTTGGATCCACCCTAACTAAAATTTAGCCAACTAATTTGTAGTGGTTTATTTTAGCTAGCTAAAGAGCACCTACCTAAACTTTAGCTGGGGATGTTTTGATCCATCAGTTAATTGAATTAATTGGACTATCCTAACCTTCATTAATTATGGAAAGAATCATGTGATTGTGTGTCACACCCGGATTTACACAGAAATCCGAATGCTGCCATATGTGTGCCCAGGATGTCCACAGAACACATACAACTTACAAAAATGGAAAATCAGAGTACATATGCTCGAATAAAATATTTTACATTAGAGTTTACCTAAATAATGCATCGCGGAAGTCTATGTATTAACTCTCTTAACAGGTAGAGCCTCAAGTCCACAGGGACACCGACTGGTTGACCACAGCTCAGAAGTATCACTGATCCATCTGTTACCCATCCGGGATTTTGTTGAATAATGGCAGGTGTAAGTAAAACATTTACTTAGCAAGTATAGCATGGTGTATGAAGGCTTAAAAAAGGCTTGACACGGCTGAACTGCATTAGCACTTTTAGTTGATTCATTTTAGCATTAACCAAGTTACTACAAGTGAATGAAACCCAGTTGTAACACAATTAATAAAGTATAAGTGACATTAAGCATAAATAAACATCATCTTCTAATCAAAAAGGATTCAGGCCGCTCGTGACCCTGAGCAAGGCTATCATGATAGATTATACACTCTGCAGAGGTTTCGCCCTTTACCCACCAGTCGCGTAAAAGTTCAAAAGAACTTTGCACCCAACCACGCACATCAACACTTCCGAGGTGTGACTGCATAGGGACGCTACGAGGTTTTTCACAAGACACCCTAACAAGAAAGTAGCCGCTAGTTTAACAAGGCGGTGAGACCCTAGGCACCGGGATTGACGTACGCTCATGGAGTCACACCATGAGGGGGTCAATGGCATCCAACGCGCGGGCATCACACCCATCCATGCGCAACGTGTGGAGTTCCCCATCGCAGGGACTCCCAGCACGGGACTGTGCCTCACGGGGGCATAGCCGACAGATCACCCGTCCCAGTGGAATCAAGAAACACCCTTTCACCTTGTGTCCACTAACGTCGTTGGCCCCAATGGTAACCACTGGCAAGCTAAAGACGTACAAGTTAATGCGTATTTACGCATAGATGGGTGTGATGCCCGCGCTCTGGACGCCATCGACCCCCCTATGGTGTGACTCCATAGGCGTACGTCGATCTCGGTGCCTATGGTCTCACCACCTTATTGTACATTAGCGGCCACTGTCTTGTTAGGGTGACTTGTGAAAAACCTCGTAGCGTCCCTATGCAATCACACCTCGGAAGTGTTGATGTGCGTGGTTGGGTGCAAAGTTCTTTTGAACTTTTACGCGACTGGTGGGTAAAGGGCGAAACCTCTGCAGAGTGTAAAATCTATCATGATAGCCTTGCTCAGGGTCACGAGCGGCCTGGATCCTTTTTGATTAGAAGATGGTATTTATTTATGTTTAATGTCACTTATACTTTATTAATTGGGTTACAAATGGGTATCATTCACTTGTAGTAATTTGGTTAATATTAAAATGAACCAACTAAAAATGCTAATGCAGTTGAGCCGTGTCTAGCCTATTTTGAGCCTTCATACCCGTGCTATACTTGCTAAGTAATTGTTTACATACACTTGCTATTTTATTCAACAAAATCCCGGATGGGTAAACAGATTGGGCTGGGCATGAGTCTGCTGTTGAGTTTCTAGAAGATTTACCGTACTACTGAGTTGTGATCTCTCTGTCAGAGTCCCTGTGGATTGCGGCCCCATTAGTTGAGAGTTTTATTAGTCTTCCGCTGTTATTGTTTAGATCATTTATGAAGCACTCTGATGTAAACATTTTATTTAATGAAGAATTTATTCCAGCATACGTTCTCTGTTTATCATATTTGTTCGCTATATGTGTATTATGACTTCCTGGGCACACATATGGCCGCATTCAGGTTTTTGTGAAAATCCGGGTGTGACAGATTGGTATCAGAGCCGTGCTGACTGTAGGATCGCAGCCTAGCTAGAACGGTTGACAAATCTGAGGAGACCACCATGTTTATGTTTTATGTCGTCTAGATTCACGTTTTCAAAACTTAAATCTAGTCGAGTCTTGTGTGAATCATGTCTTTAGGTGCTTGAAATTATTGTCATTATGCTTATGCTTGATTTGGATTTTTGCAATGATTGTGATGGGCGTAGACGCAAGTCTACTACCATCTAGATGTAGGACTAAGGTTTAAGGACTTTAGTGATTAAATAGAGGGGGGTATTCATTTCTCCTGCTCTTTTCTATTTAAGCCCTCCATCATGATAAATTGGTAAACCTGTGAAGCCATCAGAGTTTTTATGAGAATTATTTATTGATGATAGATGGTGAACACAAGGAGCAACCCCGGTGCCAACGGACTGCCACCACCACCTCCCATCATTGAGCAGATGATGCTCACGCAGACCCAGCTGATGCAGCAGATGGCCCAGACAATGGCGATGATGCAGCAGAACCAGCAGAACCCGCCACAGCACCACATGCCGCCCCGTGACAAGAGGGGTGAATTCCTGAAGGGACGTCCTCCTACCTTCAGCAAGGCCACCGACCCCCTGCAGGCGGATGATTGGCTCAAGGCGGTGGAGAGACAGCTCGACATCGCACAGTGCAACGACCGGGAGAAGGTGTTGTACGCCGGAGCACAGCTCCAGGGACCAGCACTGGACTGGTGAGACTCGTACCAGTACGCTCACATCGACCGTACTCAGATCACCTGGCAGGAGTTCCGCAGCAGCTTCCGCTCCCACCACGTGCCAGAAGCTCTGATGACCTTGAAGAAGAAGGAGTTCCTGGCCTTGAAGCAAGAAGGGATGAGTGTCACCGCTTATCGTGACAAGTTCATCGAGTTGGCCTGTTATGCTCCTGAGGACGTGGACACTGACAAGAAGAAGCAGTCCAGGTTCCGTGATGGCTTGCAGGATGCACTGCAGTACCAGCTGATGTGCATCAGGTTCCCCATCTTCCAGGAACTGGTGGACGGTGCTTTGATGCTGGAACACAAGCGCCGTGAGATGGAAGAGAAGAAGAGGAAGTTCCAGGGCCAGCAGATCGGGAGCAACAGTCACCCTCATTTCGTTCCTCCTCAGGGCAGTTAGCAGATGGGAAGCCAGCAGCGCTTCCAGAGTCAGCAGGGCCCGTACAACCGTGGCTAGCACCAGCAGCGCCCCCAGTACCCCCAAGGCGCCACAGCAGCAGCGTCCTCAGAACCAGCTGCAGAATGCTCCAGCTCAGCGCAACCCGACACAACAAGGCCTCGTTCAACGCCCCAACTCCGTCAACAACACGCCAGTGGCCCCCAGAGTGTGCTATCACTATGGAGAGTAGGGGCACTATGCCAATGTCTGCCCCAAGAAGGTCCAGAACGCCAACCAGCAAGCCGGACAGCAGCAGGCCAACCGTGCTCCACGGAACCCCGCCAGAGGCAAGGTCAACCACACTGGGGCGGAGACCGTTGAGGGAGCTACTGATGTGGTAGTGGGTTCGTTCCCTGTCAACTCCACCCCTACGACTATTTTGTTCGATTCTGGAGCTTCGCATGCTTTCATATCTGCTGCTTTCGTGAAAAAGAACTTAGTGGCATTACTTCCCATGAAGAATGCTATGCTAGTTAGCTCACCAGGAGGGGAACAACACGCCACTTTACGTTGTCCCAGTGTTACTGTCACCATAAGGAGGGTAGACTTTGAGGCACACCCGATCGTCCTGGAGTCTATTGGTTTCAACCTGATTCTGGGTATGAGTTGGCTAGCCAAATATGATGCAGTGATCCAGTGCGCCAGGAGGACTGTACAACTGACGGCAACATCCGGAGATAAGGTGGAGTACCAGGCAGTCAGTCCATTGGAGCACAATCAAGTCAATCAAGCTGATGGTGCAGCTCCCACCGACATCAGGGTGGTGAGCGAGTTCCCGGATGTGTTTCCTGAGGAATTGCCAGGTATGCCCCCGGAACGTGAAGTTGAATTCATTATTGAACTAAAACCTGGCACTGCTCCTATAGCTAAAAGGCCATATATAATGGGAGTGAAGGAACTGGAGAAACTGAAGGAAGAATTAAGCTCCTTGCTAGCCAAGGGGTATATTCGTCCTAGTGCTTCACCATGGGGAGCACCAGTACTGTTTGTGGACAAGAAGGATGGAACACAGAGGATGTGTGTGGACTATCGAGCCCTCAACGAAGTGACCGTCAAGAACAAGTACCCACTGCCAAGAATTGATGATTTGTTTGATCAGCTGAAGGGAGCTTGTGTGTTCTCCAAGATAGACCTTCGATCGGGTTATCATCAGATGAGGATCCGGTCATCGGACATACCCAAGACGGCTTTCACTACTCGGTACGGGTTGTACGAGTTTACGGTTATGTCCTTTGGACTGACCAATGCTCCTGCATACTTCATGTACCTAATGAATAGTGTCTTCATGGACTACCTTGACAAGTTCGTGGTGGTGTTCATTGATGACATTCTGGTCTTCTCCAAGAATGAAGAGGAACATGAAGATCATCTGAGGATGGTGATGCAAAGACTCCGGGAACATCAGCTATATGCCAAGTTGAGTAAGTATGAGTTCTGGCTGAAGGAAGTGGCATTCCTGGGACACGTGCTGTCCAATGGGGGAGTAGCAGTTGATTCGAAGAAGGTTAATGATGTGTTGAGCTGGAACCCGCCTCGGGATGTCAGCGAGATCAGGAGTTTCCTTGGAATGGCCGGATATTATCGGCGTTTCATTGAAGGATTCTCCAAGATTGCTAAACTCATGACAACGTTATTGGAGAAAAATGCCAAGTTCATCTGGACAGAGGAGTGCCAAACCAGCTTCGAAGAGTTGAAGAAGAGACTGACGACAGCACCTGTACTCGTATTGCCCGACATAGCCAAGAGCTTCTCCATCTACTGCGATGCATCCCGTCTAGGACTGGGGTGTGTACTTATGCAGGAAGGGAGAGTCGTGGCATATGCATCAAGACAGTTGCGGAACCATGAGCAGAATTATACGACACATGATCTGGAGTTGGCAGCTGTGGTGCATGCTTTGAAGATTTGGAGGCATTACCTGATTGGGCACAAGTGTGACATCTACACTGATCACAAGAGCCTGAAGTATGTCTTCACTCAGTCAGAGCTGAATATGAGGCAACGCCGATGGTTGGAGCTGATCAAGGACTATGATCTGGAGATCCATTACCACCCTGGCAAGGCTAACTTGGTGGCAGATGCTCTGAGTAGGAGGAGCTATATGAACAAGATCACCGACCATTGTCTGCCTGAAGAACTCAGCCGAGAATTTGAGAAGATGAGTCTGGGGTTCGTGACCAGCATCACAGAGATGACGGTAGAACCGACTCTTGAACAGGAGATCCGGAAAGGACAGCTTGGTGATGAAAAGATCAAGGAAATTGTGGAGAATGTTGCCCTAGGCAAGGCCCCTGGTTTCCAAGTGGATGAACAAGGAACCTTGTGGCACGGAAAGAGGATATGTGTGCCCGATATAGCGCAGATCAAGGACATGATCCTAAGAGAAGCGCATGATTCGGCATACTCGATCCACTCAGGAAGCACCAAGATGTACCAAGATATCAAGGAAAGATTATGGTGGTACGGATTGAAGCGCGATGTGGCGACACATGTGGCACTATGTGACACTTGTCAGAGAGTTAAGGCTGAACATCAGAGACCAGCCGGATTACTCCAGCCCTTGAAGATACCGGAATGGAAATGTGAAGAAGTTGGCATGGACTTCATCACTGGTCTACCCCGCACCCAGCGAGGATTTGACGCCATTTGGGTGATTGTGGATCGCTTAACTAAAGTGGCCCACTTTCTTCCAGTGAAGACCACCTACACCGGAGCCAGACTGGCAGAGCTGTACATGGAGAGGATTGTGTGTTTGCATGGAGTCCCGAAGCGAATAGTGTCTGATCGTGGTACTCAGTTCACTTCACACTTCTGGAAGAAGCTGCATGAGTCCATGGATACTAAGTTGTAGTTCAGTTCAGCTTACCACCCCCAGACAGATGGACAGACAGAGCGAACCAATCAGATTCTGGAGGACATGTTGAGGGCATGTGCACTGCAGTATGGTGTTAGCTGGGACAAGAGTTTACCCTATGTGGAATTCTCGTACAACAACAGCTATCAGAAAAGTCTGCAGATGGCACCATTCGAGGCTTTGTATGGCAGGAAGTGCAGAACACCACTGTTCTGGAATCAGACTGGAGAGAGTCAAGTCTTTGGGCCTGAGATACTTAGAGATGCAGAACGCCAAGTGCAAGTGATCACGCAGAATTTGAAGGTGGCACAGTCTAGGCAGAAGAGTTATGCTGATGTCAGACGGAGGGATCTCAGCTTTGCAGTTGGAGATTTTGTGTACCTCAATGTGTCACCGATGAGGGGCGTGAAGAGGTTCAATGTCAAGGGCAAGCTAGCACCTCGATACATCGGACCTTTCCAGATACTCGAAAGGAAGGGTGAAGTGGCATATCAGTTGGGACTACCTGAGAGATTGGCCAGAGTGCACGATGTGTTCCACGTGTCACAGCTGAAGAAATGTTTGCGGGTGCCTGAAGAGCAAATCCCGATAGATGAGCTGAATGTGCAAGAGGACCTCACTTACGAGGAGTACCCGGTCAGAATTCTGGAGGTGTATGAGAGGGTGACAAGGAACAAAGTCATCCGGATGTGCAAAGTACAGTGGAGCCGACACTCAGAGGATGAAGCCACTTGGGAACGGGAGGAAGATCTCAAGACCGAGTACCCGCAGCTCTTCGCATCTACGTCCGAATCTCGAGGACGAGATTCATATTAAGGGGGGTAGGTTTGTAACACCCAAAAATTTCCTATTTAAAATTTTTAGTAATTAATTGGCATTTATCTAATTTGTTCATATTGAATATAGGTTAAAGGAAATATTTATGAAAATTAAAATCAAATATAAGTTGTAGAAATATTTTTGTTGCATTCATGCTGCTGCATTTATTTTTGTATTGCTTGTGATTCAAACGAGAATTTAAATTTATTTAAATTCAAATTTGAATCACCTTGTTTTGAGCTGTAGAAAAGTTGTTTCAGCCCAAGTCTACTTTTGCTCCTCAAACTTTTCTCACAAGCTCACTTGCACCCCCTCTACTTTCTCCCCAGCCCATCCAGCCCCCTTCTCTCCTCCGGCCCACTCTCCCTTTCTTTCCCCGCCTAGGCCTTCGGCCAGCCGAGCCAGCCCAGCTCGTCCCGGCCCACCAGCCCGCTCCCCCGCGCCACAGCCCAGCGCGCCTATCCTTTCCCGCACCGGCCCACTTCCGCTTTCCCCCTCCCCTCTCTCACTGGCCGCCAGGGCCCGCTCGTCAGACCCTTCCCTTCCCCCGCGCCCGAGCTTCCTCCCCTCCCGCGCCCGAGAACTCCGGCGACAAGGGCGCCCGTCCCGCGCGCCTGTGGGCCCCTGCGGAGCCCCAGGAAGCTTCCTCGCCGCATTACCTTCCTTCCCCGCCTCGCCTTGCCGTCCGCTCTGCTCTTCCCCGCATAGAAACCTGCTCCCCGCGATGGAAAGCAATCGCCGGCCGCCGCCGCCCCAATTGGCAGGGCCGCACGCCAATGCACTCCTGCGCACTATAAAAGCAAGGCCTCCGAGTCCCTCCACAACCTCACCACCCCTCCCATCCACACTCCCGAGCCCCGAGCATCCTTCTCGCCGAGCGCCGCCGCATTCCTTCCTCGGAGCTCCGCCGCCGCTCGTTGATCCGCGACCAGGGGCGAGCTCCCTCCAATTGGACCACGGGACAAGCTTCATGCTGCGGTGAGCCCCCTCCCAAGTCACTTCTCGCGCCCCCCTCGCTCCGTAGCTCGCGCCCCACACTCGCCGACGTTCCACCGCTCGGTTCGCCGTGGGCAGTCATCCTCCCCACTTCCCCGCCGTCGAGGACCCTCCTGTTGAACTCCCCATCGCCTCAGCTCACTCCTCGACCAAGTCTCGTCGAGAATGGCGCTCGGGAACTCGAGTTCCGCGCTGCTCCGGCCAAGCGCCGCCGTGCGCACGAGCGGCGCCGCCGCTCCTCTGTTCCCCGCCGGTCGCCTCCTCCCCCGATCCAATCTGAGCCGAGGGATCGCGATCCAACGGCCCTGATTCGCCCTCGCCCCCAGGTCAACCAAGATCATACCGGTCAGCATGGTCTTCTTTCTAAAGAGCCCCTCTGTTTTTCCAATATCAACCCGCGGTCCACTCTAGTTTAAAAGTATTTACGATACAGTCCTGTTTTCTTCGAAAAACCCCCTGAGCTTTTGAGTATTAGAACCCGCGGTCCTGAGTTTAGATTTTTGCGCGTTAACCCTCGGGTTTTAACGCGTATTTACGCATAGGTCCCTGTTTTCTTTCAAATAATCCCCTGGAAACTTTTAAAACTTGCCAGTAGGTCCCTAGAACTTAGAAAAGCCATATCTTTTCCGTTTTAGCTTCGATTAGTGTGATTTTCACGCTCATGTGTTCGTAGTGAAGCATAAATTATTTCTAAAACCTTTATTTATACTGTTTCTACTGTTTGGTGTACTGTTCTAATAGATTATTATTTGTTTGCATGTATTGGTTTGCGTGCTCGCTTGTATGGTGATTCGTGTCCAGTCGGTGAGCCGTACGCTTTGGAGTTCGAGTACGCGGGGGACGTTCCGGAGCAGGACCCACAGCAGCAGCAGCAGCCGCCGCCTTTCGAGGAAGGCAAGTTATAGCACGGACAATCCTTGCTACCTATACACACCTGTTTACATACATTTACTTTCATATGCATGTGTCTAAATTTGATGTCCTATTAAGGTTGTACCTAGTTTGTTTACCCCTATCCTTTGATTACCTTGGGTTTATGCATGTGGGTAGATTTTGTATGCGCAGCTACTGTTACCTTTATTTAACTGTTAATTTTGACTTAATGGTTCACTTCAACATTAATGATAAAACTTACTTTTTAGCAACATGGTTTAGGGAGCTGGGGCATGTGCTGTGTGCTTTGCTCCAGTGTCTCTCCGTAAGGTCCGGTTTTAAAGCGGCAACCCAGGAGCCTGTCGTCACCGCCAGAACTACTATGGCTCTGGTCTTGGTCAAGTAGCTTGTACGGCTCTAGCTTGTCAGTGGTTACCGTCGGGGCCAACGGCGTTAGGGGAAGTAAGGCGCGAGGTGTTTCCGGATTCCACCGAGGACGGGTGATCCGTCGGTTAGGTCACGTTAGACCCAGTCCTGTGCTGGGAGTCTCTGCGATGGAGAACTCCACACGTTGCGCATAGATGGGTGTGATGCCCGCGCTCTGGACGCCATCGACCCCCCTATGGTGTGACTCCATAGGCGTACGTCGATCTCGGTGCCTATGGTCTCACCACCTTATTGTACATTAGCGGCCACTGTCTTGTTAGGGTGTCTTGTGAAAAACCTCGTAGCGTCCCTATGCAATCACACCTCGGAAGTGTTGATGTGCGTGGTTGGGTGCAAAGTTCTTTTGAACTTTTACGCGACTGGTGGGTAAAGGGCGAAACCTCTGCAGAGTGTAAAATCTATCATGATAGCCTTGCTCAGGGTCACGAGCGGCCTGGATCCTTTTTTATTAGAAGATGGTATTTATTTATGTTTAATGCCACTTATACTTTATTAATTGGGTTACAAATGGGTATCATTCACTTGTAGTAATTTGGTTAATGTTAAAATGAACCAACTAAAAATGCTAATGCAGTTGAGCCGTGTCTAGCCTATTTTGAGCCTTCATACCCGTGCTATACTTGCTAAGTAATTGTTTACATACACTTGCTATTTTATTCAACAAAATCCCGGATGGGTAAACAGATTGGGCTGGGCATGAGTCTGCTGCTGAGTTTCTAGAAGATTTACCGTACTACTGAGTTGTGATCTCCCTGTCAGAGTCCCTGTGGATTGCGGCCCCATTAGTTGAGAGTTTTATTAGTCTTCCGTTGTTATTGTTTAGATCATTTATGAAGCACTCTGATGTAAACATTTTATTTAATGAAGAATTTATTCCAGCATACGTTCTCTGTTTATCATATTTGTTCGTTATATGTGTATTATGACTTCCTGGGCACACATATGGCCGCATTCGGGTTTTTGTGAAAATCCGGGTGTGATAGGGGATGAGGAGGAGGGCCCGCGGCGGGGTGGCTTAAGTAGGGCGCAGCAGGCAGCCTCGGCGGGCGGGCCTTGCCTTCGGCGGCCACGCCATTAGCGGCGAGTGAGAAAGGAAGGTGGAGGAGAAGGCTGACGAGTGGGTCCGGGCTTCCAGTGAGAGGGAGAGGGGGAGGGGCTCGATGGGCTACGAGAGGAGCTGGGCCGCGGTGAAGGAAGAAGGGAGGGGGAGAAAACAGGCCGGGGGAAACAGTTGGGGGGGGCAAAGGTGGACTTGGGTGGCTTGAGGTGTTGGGCGGGTTAGGTAGATTCGGCCCGGCTAGAATTTTTAGTTTTTCTGTTCCTTTTTATTTTCGGAAATTGTTTTTCAGGCAAAGATAAATCTAGAAATTCTAGATAAATTGTTTAAGCCCCGATGAATACTCCAAAAATTCCAAAAATTCCAGGGAAAATCTCAAAGGTAGAGTTGGACATGAGGAAACCAAATAATATATTTGGAGCTCATGAAAAAGGTTTTTAGCGCATCCCAAAAATTGGAATTAGCTATAGAAAAATAGGAATAAATCCCAGAAAAATCTGGAAAATTCCTATGAGGCTCTTAAACGCATTTTAGAAACTTTACATGCATAAAACCACTAAATGCAACCGGCATGAATGCAAGGCACTCAACATTAAACCTATATTATTTTAGTTTAATTTAGAAAAATGGTTTTCCTTATACTAAATTCCCTGCAAATTAAATAAAGTTGAGAAAATTTTTAAAATTATGGGAAAATCTTTATTTAATTAATCTTTAAAATCACATCCTGAAATCCAAAAAATTTCAGGGTGTGACATGGTGGGAAATTTCCATAAACATGTGGGGTATTTTGGTCTTTAAACTCGTTTAGCTACGTTTAGCTGGGCTCAACCAGCTAAAGGATTCGTGTACATTTTGACATGCAACTAAAGTTTAGCTGAGTTTTAGCTACTCCCGTTTGGATCCCTAGCAGCTAAACTTTAGCTGCTAAACTTTAGCCGCTAAATTTTAGCCGGTGGATCCAAACATGGCCTTAGAGTGTTACTATATGGATCGGAACACGTTGCATCACACCTACAGCGCCTACAAGGGTGGAAACTCAATGTGCAAGTGTTTATTTGTGCCTTTTTTGCTGTCTGATTCAACTGTTGCTAAGGGAGCAATAATCTCAGTAATGTATTCTTTGGTCATTTATGATTATACATGTTAGCTATTTCATAGCCGTCAACTCTTGCAAAATTTTTAGAAAAAATATGAAAACAAAATACAACTTTAATTTGCAATTAAGAATGTGTACTGAAAAATGTCTTGATAATGCATTTATTTGGAATTATAGATGTTATTATTTTTCTATAAATTTGATAAAAATTAATGAAGTTTTGACTTAGGACAAGACTAGAGTAAACTATTATACTTTTAAAAGAGAGAGAGAGAGAGAGTATATGACTCATAGAGCATCTCTGAAAATATCTAATAAACACTTTCAATATCCAATTTTGAAATAAAAAAAACGCTACAGTAGTTGTTCAATGTTGTTTCTAACTTTTCCACGTGTTCATGCTAAAAAAACAAGTCCTAGACCCACATATGCATGATGTGGCATCAATAAAAATTATTGGGGCTATTTTTTAAACTATTGGTTGGAGTGGTACTTTTTTGTCCCAATATTTTTTTTGCAAGGTTCCCAATTTTCAGAACTTGATTTTTTATAGAGACCTTTTGAGATGCTATTAAGAGAGAACAAAACGTCACCTTTCGAACGAACATCACTATATATCTCTGTTTAGAGAAATTTGGCCATAAGAGACGTCAATTATTTGGGTCGCGTTTATACATACTACTGTAGTACGTAGTACAGACTTTTTACACGTACACACCACTGAGTAGAGCATATACACGTACATTATTACACACTACACACAGTAGAGCTGGAATACTTGCAGCGCGGACAGATACAGCCATGATGCTGCAGCATACACAGATATATATATATATGCAGAGAAATACACATGCGGCGCTAGGTCCGCCCGGACGACGGCCTGTTTATTGCATGCAACGCGCCGCCCCGAGCAACCAAAAGGTTGGTTGTGGCCAAGGCTATCTACTCCGTAGAGCCCACGACCGGGACGAACGGGGTGGCGCATAGCACCAGCGGCGAGCGGCGGCGCACGCCGAGGCCAGGCGCCTCCTCCATGTCGACCTCCTCGACGCCCTCCGGCAGCGACCAGTCGAAGTGGTAGAGCATCGCGACCAGCGCGAGCTCCATGCTCGCGAGCCCGTAGTTGAATCCCGGGCACATCCTCCGGCCGGAGCCGAACGGCAGGAACTCGTAGCTGCTGCCCATGAAGTCCACGGCGCCGTCCTCGAACCTCTCCGGCTTGAACTCCTCGGCGTCTTCCCAGTATTTTGGGTCCCGGCCGATGGCGAACGCGTTGACGACGACGCGAGACTTGGCCGGGATCGTGTATCCGCCGAGCTCGCATGCCTCGATGCTCTCATGCGGCGCCAGCAGCGGTGCCGGCGGGTGAAGCCGGAGCGCCTCCTTGATCACCAGCTTCAGGTACCGGAGCTTGCCGTTGCCGGCCATGGCCGCCTGCAGGTCGGCCTCCGTCACCACCGCCTTCCCCTTGAACGCCTCCCGGATCTGCCCCTGAAGCTTCTTCATCACCGATGGGTTACGCATCAGCTCCGACATCCCCCACTCCATCGCCGACGCCGACGTCCCAGTCCCGCCGGCGAACATGTCCTGCATGCATGCGTGCGTATCGATCAGTGAGACAGAGCTATCGAGCTATACATATATGCATGTGACTAATAAGACCAAGCAAATGCTAGGACATGTACCAGGATGATGGCTTTCATTCTGCTGTTGTTGAGGTGGAAGCCGAAGCCGCGCCTTTCTCCTGCAGGCCGATGAGCACGTCGACGAGGTTCTCCTCGGCGTTCTCGGCGGCGCCGCTCCTGAGCTTCTCGTCAAGGATGGCCTTCCTCTCGTCGATGATCTCCTGCAGGATGGAGTCCACGGTCCTGTGGATGTCCTGCAGGCTGCGCTTCATGCCGGTGACCTTGGCCAGCACGGTGGTCCACGTCGGGAACAGGTCCGGGATGCTGAAGCCGCTCGCCAGCCTGACGCCGGCCTTGACGGCCGCCATGAACTCCGGCGCGTTCTTCCGCTTCTTGCCGAACGCTGCTCGCGACACGATGCTGTTGGTCAGGCTGTGGAACATCACGGTCATGTTCACCGGCGTCGATGGCCCTGCCGCACGGATCTCCTCCAGCTTTAGCGTCACCTGTATTTTCGTCCAATTACAAACGTCCGTCATGTTACGTTAACATACAGCGTTTTTTTTCTTTTGTCACGTTCATTTGGTAGCTGTGTTCAGATATATATATATATATATATATATATATATATATATATATATATATATATATATATATATATATATATATATATGTATATATGTATGTATGTATGTATGTATGTATGTATGTATGTATGTATATGTTGCTGGCAACCACACGGCGCTGGCCTCTCACCTCGTCTTCCCTTATGTTATTTGGATCTCTTTGGTGTTATTTGGATCTTATTTATTTTTGTTCCTTGCTTTTTAATGCTTCTAGTCGTACTTATTATTTATTTAAATTTTTATTTTGCAATAGTACACCTACATACATGTTATATTTTTAGAAAAACTTTTGGTGTCAATTTGATAATTTTTTGATTTAAAATAAATTAGTTTTGATTTTTTAAATATTCAATCATTTTTTAAAAAACCAGAAAATTGAAACCACCATTGAAACTATTTAGATGTACTAATTTGTATGATTTTGACAATTGGATGGGCTATGATGTTCGGTTTTATAGTAAAGGATCGAAAATCAGACTTATAGTTAGAGGGTGGAAATTAGACTTTTACGTTCTTCATTTGGCAAAACTCTCTCGATCTGTTCAGAGTTGCTAAGCACGGCGCTGCATGCAACATGCACTGACCTCGTCTTCCCTGATGTGGCGGAAGGAGAGCACGCGCTTGGGGCTGAGGATCTCGGCGGCGCAGAGCTGCCGGAGCTTGCGCCAGTAGTCGCCGGAGGGGGAGAAGAGGATGTCGGCCCAGTCGTACCCGACGATCTCCCCGGCGAGGAGCTTGGGCCGGGTGGCGAAGTTGGTGTCGTGGGTCTTGAGCACGGCGCGTGCCATCTCCTTGGACGAGGCCACCACGAGCGGCGTCTGCCCCAGGCGCAGCATCATGAGCGGGCCGTGCACGGCGGCCAGGTCGCGCAGCGCGCGGTGCGGCAGGACGTTGACGAGGTGGTGCATGCTGCCGATCACCGGCAGCTTCCACGGGCCAGGCGGCAGCCGCGGCCGCGGCCTCAGGGCAAGCTTCACGAGCTGAAGCAGCGCGGCGGCGGCCATGGAGAGGAGGAGCGAATGGAAGAAGTAGTACTCGTCCATGGCTAGCTAGCTGCAGGTTAATTTGCTAGCTAGCTAGAGGCCGGGGCAATGTGGCTAGCGTCCCGGTTGCAGCTAGCTACCTGATGGTTGCTTGCTTGCTGCTGCTGAGTTTGCTCTGGTTGATGCATCGATGCCTTGAGTAGGAGCTCTTATATATAGGGCAAAGAAGCAAGGGGGTCGAGCAGGCAACTAGCTAGCTAGGGCACCACGCATATGCATTATTGGCCCGGAGAGCCCGTGTCGTCACGATGGTGACGCATTTTTTGGTTCCGTCCGGTTCTTTATCATACCCCATCACTAAACGCACTGCATCGATCATGTATTCACACCGCCAACTGCAGGTGTCGTGAATAACGTGTAGGGAGACGACAATATAATCGCCTGCTGATCGATCCCCTTGACCTGGAGGGAAAAAGAAAAGTGGCCCAGTAAGACTGAAGATCGTAAGAGGAAAGTACGTACGTGAGGGAAAAGCCTGCAGTGGGCCGGCCAAGCCGTTAGTGTGCGAACTTTGCAGTTAGATTAGATTACAGTAGTTGCTTGGGCAAGTATGCCGTCTCATAGACGGTCTCATGCAGTGACACGTAATCTTGAATCGACTTATCATACAACCTATACAATAGGTTGTTGTTTTGGTTGTCTGGTAGTAATACAATATCCCTTAATTTATGGAGAAATAAAGAAATTTTATTGGTTGTATGGCAACAAAACTCGTACAATGGTTGAGGAGTTGTCTCATAGTCCTGAAATTTAGCTCATGAGGCGGTTGTTTCACGAAGCAACGACATCTTTCTATCACCTTGTTCTCTCTCCTCCACCATTGTATTAAGGGATATTGTATTACTATAAACAGACAAAACAACAACTTATTGTATAGATTGTCTGATAAATCGTCTCAAAATTACGTGTCACTGCATATGAGACCGTCTGTTAGACGAGACCAATGTAGCCATCCTTAATTAACCTTAACGCATGCATACAAGTTGTTATTAATTCCCTACTTGGCACGGGTCGGAAGTACGTGAGGGAAGCCGGTACACGTACGCTCGATCGGATGGCCTCAGCCAAGGAACCCCACCGTGTTGCGGTGGATGGCAAGATAATCCTAAACATCTGTGCGTGCTCAGCTACGAGGGTGCACGGTGCTTAACGTGTCAACCATGGCCCGTCAACACGTGTACCTACCTACTACAATGCTGTGTCTCATTTGATAATGTGACTACAAGCTAGTGTACTACGTATGGTCTCCAATACTTTGGGCTAGATGATATGTCAGTCTGGTCACGTTTATTTATCCATGCATGCAGCCGGTGGTTAGATCAAGACGGCCATAGTGTCGTACTGCAGTACATGTTCACAGTTCCAGACGGTTACTTTTTTTTTGGCATAGTGTCTCAGCTTATTAAGTAGTAGACCTGTCGTGGATCGAATCATCACATGCTCGATGCATATGTAGTTTTCACACGCAGGCCGGTGAGCTCTCTGACCGTCTGACGAGATACTGATTGAGGACGGAGTACAGCTCATCTAATTGTTGTACAAATAATCGAGATGGGTTACAAGTGTACCGTTATTTGGGCTGGACTTTTGGTGTATATATGAAGTGCATCTGACCAAGATGTGTCATTGTGACGTCCTTTTTATTTGCCGGGTTGAGTTTTATTTATTTATATACTTTTGATACTCCAATATGCATATAAAGAGTTGTTAGTGCCAGCAGTAGGATGATATTGAAGTTATATGTATCATTTTAGTTACTTCACAAAAAGAGCAAGTAGATGTACTGTATATGCTCCTCACCTACTGCATAAAAATGGGCTAGTTGAGATTAATTTGTGTCCACCTGAATGCACTATATTGCCCCTTGAGCGTTGTAGCAGAATGGGGAATGTACTAGTATTAAATGAGGGGAGGTTTAGTATTCCTTCATCTAACAAAATGAGGGAAAGAGATTGGCGGGCTTGGATTCATGGCTGTTAGAGCTATGAATGTGTGTTCGTTAGCAAAAAATGGATTGGCCGATTAGAGAAAAGGGACAACAGCTTGTTGTGATTTATGATGAGCTGCTTAGGAAGCACTTTAACCAAAAGAGCATCTTTCAGATAAGAAGAGTTAGCGGGTCTTAGTTTTGGACAGGTTTACTTTGGATAAGAGAGAGCTATTGAGCTGGCAGAGTTATGATATTGGATAGTGGTGTTAAGACCAGGTTTTAGCAAGATCTGTCGTTGGGCAACTGCCCTTTTTGCTCAGATCCTGAGATACCAGCCGAGAGGTGTGCGCTGATGCTCATCAGTGGCTGAATGGTCAAGATCGCCTACAATATAGGTTGGGGGCGGGGGTAAGTCTGAATGCTGAGCGTGGGATGAATTTTTAAGCTTTCTAATAAAGCCGGTGAATAGCTTTTCGTCCAAAAAAAAGTTATAACCATCAGTAGATTTCTAAACCCGTATGAAGCCCTGAGGACATTTCTAGTTCTAAATCCCTATTAACCTGGCCGACAGAAAGCGTTTCAGTAGAGATGGAATCGCAGTAGCAGGATAAGATAATTAAGTCCTTAATAATGTACTCCATCTGTTTTTAAAAATATAACGTTTAAGATAAGCTAATTAATTAACAATCGCTCAATCAACAACAACCTTTCTAAGTTATTATACCCCATAGCAGGTACAGCGAAAATGGCTTCTTCTTCTTTTTTTTCCTTAAACAACGTATGACATGCGTTGCATGTGCCATATATATGTGTGTGTGATTTTTTTGAAACGAAGATGTGTGTGTGTGTGTGTGTGTGATGTAGCACATACAGTATTATATACACGGCATCATTACTGTTTGGTCGCGCAACACGACGCGCTTGTAGCCTTGTACACGCACATTTGCTGCGGGAATAGTACGCTTACACCTCTGATTGTCTCACGTACTCGTGAGACGCCTCTGTGCCGTTGACGGACTGAAATTGCCCATTTCGTGTCGATCCATTGCTAAAAAGACGCCTGATACTTGGCATGTACCGCTGGATTTCAGTGTAGAGAGCCTCCTTTGGAATGGAGAAAAGGTATAATTTTTTTTTGATTTTTTTGGCGGGTAAGGTAGAGGAATTTTGGAATAGCGGCCTGTACGTTGGACGGAATTTTACATGAGTTTTGCATGATGACAAGAGTTGGTTCAGCTCGCAGAGACACGGGTGAAAGAAACACTTCATGTTTCAAAACGACGAAAGCAAGGAGAATTAAAGGAGTTGAGTTTGAGTAGGTGCGGAACTGCGGATGAAGATGAACAGACGAGTGAGGAAAGCTTGCTAAGAAAAGGACTGACTCAGGGTGGGCTCGTCGACGGGCCAACTCGACCCAGTACGTACGACGCAGGAGGCTTCTTGGGTGTGGGCATGAGAAGATTGCTGTGTTCTGGCCCAGTGTAACTTTTCAGTGGCCCAACCAACGACGGGTTACGACGTTAGGCTTCGCTGCTGCTGGCCCGTATTGGCCTGAAAATAGCTAGCCGTTGATGATATGGTATTTTAGCGGTCTGCACATTTTCCGCTGCTTTTTTTTAGAACAGGCGGTTTGCACATTTTTTTTTGTTAAAAAATAGGAGCATGTTTCAGCATACATCTGCCAATTCTGATAGTATTACTGGGTCCGCGGCAATCTACTATCGAACTAGAACCAGATTGTTTGCAATTCACTGGATCATTGCAACACTGCTACGAGTTACAACTTTGACTAGCATTTTCCATGTAAATAAATAATATCTATAACTTTAAAAATAATATTATATAAACGAGTGATGAATCTATTAGCATCTCATCAATAAGCAAAGCGAGCATGATTCAGCCAGACGTGTCATCAATCGCCAGTAGCAATAGCCAGCAGGACAGAGAATCCTTAACACGACCTAGCAAGACCAAGAGAGAGAAGCAGCAGTGCTCGCTCGTGAACGCCTCTGATGATCCCACCACCAAGGCCACAATCAGAACGTCAGAGCTCGCGACACTGAGATGTCAAACTGTCAAAGCATCGTCAGAGTTGAGACAGCCGAGACACCACGTACAGGCAGATCGCAGGGAACCCGGCCTCTCAAACGGCAGGACGTCCCAGTACAAATGCCGCTGCGGTTGCCGCGCGATCAGACCCGGCAAACCCCATGCATCGCAGCATCACGCTCGCGCAAACAAACAACGCACGACAAACCAAACCACTGCCTCAACAAAGATTTAAGATTGTACCACTGAGACTGAAGATGAGGGTACATTCTGTTCCTAGGTGTAGCCACTTTTACAGGCACTTCCCTGCCTTATGCCTTCTTCCCCGATCCAATCCCCTAACAGTAACACCATCCCCAGACATACAGCTGCAGCTCAATGTTACAGCACTGCAACCACGGGATGGGCCCTAGCACACCACCAACAGAAAATGCAAAATGAAAGCTACAAAACTATTTTGAGTCTTTGATGAGGAACACTCCTTTCTCCATCGATCACCTCCAGGATAAGTTTCCTTCTTTCGCCATTGATTCTTCTGAAAGAGCTAGCTAACTGACTCTCTCCCCCAACTGTTAGAAGCAGAACATATGTACAAACACTAGGCTCTTCTTCTGGTTGTTGTTGACTTGTTGTTGTCCTCCCTTGTCTAGGAAGGGAGGATGGCTATAGAAGCAGTCTTCAACTGAAAGCCTGAAAGATCAGGCTGGCTGGGCTACCACTCGAGTGTGGTTGTGATCACCTTCATAGGTAACAATCAGCATCGCGGGGTCGTCAACGCACCTCTCGACATGCTTCCTTGCTGGACAGCCTCTCACGCTGCTACACTTGTAGTAACCCCTGCAAGGCAGTAAGCTTATGTCAATATTTGTAATCTGTGTATTTGACAAAGGAACAAGAGATTAAACTGTTATACGATGGGTTGCCAGTTGTAACCTTTCTGGGATTGCAACAGGCGTATTACCAGAATTAGAGCAGGTTTCTTTCAAACCACATGTATGCTCAGTAGCCAGCATGCATATTGCAAATTAGGAAACAAAACTGAATAACTTGATTAGAAGCAAAATAACCCAACCCTATAAGCAGCATCTAAATAGTGGGACGGAAACACTTGCTCAGATTTTCTGTATCAGTAATCCTTTGTGGTGTCTACTTCATGTGTGATCATGCATTCCATAATCCAAAACGAGATATTCTAACTTGGACTCAACAAAAATGGTGGCTACGTGTAGCTAAAATAGGATCATGTCAGCAAGTGGCAACGATTGCACAACACATTAGCAAGAACCAAGATTGATATAAAAACAAAGATAATTACATATGGACAGCATTATATTCTAGCAAAAATAACACAGATTCGCATTAAAAAAATGTTAAATGGTCAAAGAAGGACAAGTATTTAGTACCTAGGATGTGGGGATCCCTTTATTGGCTTCTGCCCATACTTCCTCCATGAAAACTCATCAGCTGGGATGTCTGCAACCTTGTTGCTTATTGCAGGGACTTTGATGGACCTCCTGATCCTCAGCTTCCTGCAGGTATGTACAAAAACAGGTGATCTTCAGAAAAATGAAAAATGATCATGAGATAAATATCCAGTTACCATCTTATCACCAAGAATTCCTACCTTTTCTTCGAGCAATGGCACCGGCTCCCAGTTGCGCATCGACCACTCCCATCCTCCCTACCAGTGCACCTCCTCCTTTGCACAAGGCCCATCTCCGGCGTGCTAGACGCCTGAGAGCCACTAACTAGCTGGAAAGGCCTGTTGACCCGGCTTCGATCCAAACTCGCAAGGCTCCCTTCCATGCTCAGAGAGGAAAGGAACGAGCGAGACGATGATGCCGTGCAATTCGAGCTGTCAAACTTGAGATTCACCCCCTTAGAACCACCCCCGCCGCCGCCACTTAAGCTACCACCCTGATCCCCAAGATTGCTCCTCTTCATCATTTCGCTCTGGATCTTCATCTGCTGCAAGAGCTGAAACCTCTGGTAGCTCTGCTGCTGCTGGATGAAATGAAGGTGAGCCGCAGGCAATGCCGGGGTGGGCGTCCCTGCTGGGGGCGCGACGGACACCGGCTGGACCACATGGACTGGAGGGGCCTGCGATGGCTGCCCTTCCAAACCAGCAGACGGATTGTCTAGCAGCAACCTCTTGGGGAACTGGGTAGGGATCCTGATAGGATCCTTTGACGAGGAGCCCTCCACCTGGTGGTACCTCGGAAAGAGTTGGAGGCCGGTGATTGGACTCTGGCTGGGCGCCTTGCCCCGGGCGGTGGCAGCAGCCACCGCAGAGCTCTCGAGGAAGAGGTTGCTGTCGAAGATGGCCAGGGGCTTCTTGATCTTCCGGACCCTGGCGTGGCCCTGGAGGCCATTGCCGTTGGAGTTGGAGAGCTTGGCGGTGAGGGAGCCGAACTTGGCGACGGCCTCTCCGGTCGCGGCCACAAGATCCTTGTTGGGGACGAGCTGGCCGTGCGGGTTGGAGAGGAGCGTCAGCACCTGGTGGCAGCTCTCCACCGCCGCCCTGTTGGCGTCCTCCATCCCCTTCCCCCTCCCTGCAACCAACCAAGACCACCCACTGAAATCAACCTCTGCTTGAGCAACACACAGCAAGCAATTCGTGGGCATACATCCACAAGCATTTCTTCAGTACCGAAAAAACAAATAAAATAAAATACAGAACAAGAGACACAGGTCGATACGCCGGTGTCGGCTCTAATCATTCCATGCCATTAAAGATTGCAACCTCCCTACTAGATTTCGAGCCCGAATAAATAATAAGTCGCAGCTCGACCCGGCGCAGCAGATTCCCCGCAATGATGAGGCACATGAAGGCGGCATTTCGGTGACCGGGGTCAGCTAAAATTGGGCATTCGAGCACGGGAACATGGCGCTTAAATGGTCCAAATCGGTACTAAAATTGGGCAACATGACAACCCAACAAACACCTGAAACCTACACGACGCTAACGCTAGCAGAGAGAGAGAGAGAGCCCGCAGCAGCACGCCCCCCATGGGGATGGCCACCCTGCTACTCTTCCCCTAAAATACACGACCGCTGAAAAAAAAGAAATCTAAAAATCTACACCAGCAGGCAATCGGCTACTCCGCTCCACATCCATCGCGCAAAAGCTCCGCACCAAATCGGCACAGCACTACCCGCAAAAAAAAAACAGCATCAACACAGCACATACGCGCATGCACGGCAAGACCGTAGGAGGAGCAGGAGAAGACGAAGGCCGCAAACCTCGCGGAGCGAAGCCCGGCCGCGCCGCCTCCGCCTTCGCTGGAGACGACGAACTCGGGGGAGAGGACAGGGACCCGGACCCGGCTGGTACAGGCGAAGAAGAAGAAGCGAGGAGCAGCGCCCAGCGGTGGCAGTCTGCGCGGAGGGGTGGTATATGAGTCCAAGGACCGGACGGGGGGCGAGGGCGAGGCAGAGTGGAGACTGAGCGATTAAATAAATAAACAAACAAATACAGGTAGCGGGGGTGGCGCAGCCGCGCAAGCAGTGCCCTCGCTTTTTTCCGCCTTTCTTTATTCCCCTTTGATCTTCTCGTATTCCTTCCTCGGGCCGGGCGTGCCCAAAACATACTACAGCGGAGGGGCGGTGGGCCCGGGGACGATCGCGGCCGTCCATCGCGCCCGTCCCTGTCCAGCGCTTGGACTTTTTCTCTGTCCCCGGGGTTTTTTTAGTTTGTTTATTTTCTTCGGAGAGGGGTGGTGGTGGTGGGGACGGCGCTGTTGGCCTCCGGCCGGGCTGCTGCCGTTTCGTCAAAGGTGTGAGCTGTGTCAGAGGCCAGCCCAGTGGTGGTCTCTGCTGGGCCCCGCGGGTTTTCTCTCTCCACCCTTCCTGCTCCTCGTGAGCGTTGGCCTCGCGCTCTGCCTCTCTCGCCACACCAGCCACGGTGCGCTGGATCCCGGTGTGGTGCGCTCTGCGCTGGGAGTGAGCGAGTGCAGTTTCTGGTGATGACGTGGCTTTTGGCTGGAATTATTTGTGCCAGTAAAATACTACTAGCATAAAATCGAATATGGCCTTAGCATATCTTTTTCTAGATATCTCATTTATAGCAGTAGATAGAGCATCGTGAATTAGTGCCCAAACCCGTTATACTGGGTGCAAATGAAACCGGTTTGAAACCGGTTGTATAGACGGTGTCCTGGAGTTTTTGCTTGCGCTGATGAAGCGCGCCATGAGACGCGTAGAAGTTACGTGCCCGCTGGTGTTGGATAATACTGATAATACATGCGAGAATGTGGTAGTTTATGCATCAGTTGGTTTGGCATCGCTCTCTCACGCATACACGTAAACCCTATCGTCCAGCTGCGGTTGGATGCTAGCGTGATGCGTTGTGCATGAATATATGGAGTTTCTACTGGTGACGAAGTTTGTTGGCTGGAATTAATTGTGGTAAAGAGATATACTATAAATTGAATATAAAGTATGTCGGTTTCATGTCACATTGTGAGCCTCGTATACGGCATATCTCTAACTTGATCTCATTTATGGTAGTAGATGGCAGAATACGTCACATATCTCTAACCTGATCTCATTTATGGTAGTAGATGGCAGATTACGTCAATTAGTGTCTACTAAAAGTTATAATATTGTGGACACAAGTGAAACCGACTAAATAGATATATGGCATGATTTGTTTGGTTTGCACCAGTGATGTGCACCATAAGACGCGTGGAAGTTTGCACACCATTTGATATTGGCTTATAACGAAGATACATAAACTAGTTATGGGAGGCACGATAGTTTACGCGCCAGCTTGTTTGCCATCCCTCCCCTCTCTGAGTGTGGATGCTGGTGTTGCGCAATGTGCGTGAGTAGGTGCAATTTCTACTGGTGGTGTAGTTTTGCAGGAATTAATTGTGGTAGCGAGATATACTATAAATTGAATCTCTATTTCATATCACATTTCAGGCCTCATATACATCATATATTTCTTTGATATCATTTATAGCAATAGCTAGTGGAATACATCAATTAGTGTCTACTAAAAGCTATAATACCATGGACGCAAATGAAACCGTCTATATAGGTGTACAACGTGGCTTGTTCGGCCTGCGCAGATGACACGCACCATGAGAGTATGAGACGTGTGGAAGTTTGCACGCCATTTGGCATTGGCCTATACTGATGGCATGTACTTTTCGCGCCATGCATGATAGTTTATGCGCCAGTTTGGCCTATCTCCCTCCATTGCCATGGTGCAGTGGTTGTTCGGCCTGTGCAGGCTACGCGCACCACTAGAGTATGAGACGCGTGGAAGTTTGCATGCCATCTGACGTTGGCCTGTACTGATGATGTATGTATTAGCCAGGCCATGTATGATAGTTATGCACCAATTTGACCTATCTCCCTCCATTGCCATGGTGCAGTGGTTGTTGGTGTGGTGTGGTGTGCTACGTGTCAGCGAGTGTAATTTTTAGTGGCGCTTTAGTTTTTTCTTTGTCAGAATCAATTGTGTTAGTGTGATATATTATAAATCAAATCTAGAGGGTGTTCATTTCATATGACATTGTAGATCTTGTATATTGTGTATCTCTCCTAGATATCATTTATAGTAGTAGCTAGCGCGATACGTGGATTAGTGACTATTAAAAGTTGTAATAATGTGGACACAAATCAAACTGGCTACATAAATATATGATGCTGCTTGTTTAGCATTCGTTGGTGAAAGTTTACAACGATATTAGGTGTCTTGGATAGTAGCAATGAGACATGTGAAAGCTTACGTGTTTGTTTGCACAAATGTATCATGTATGATGTGAGATGTGCCGCATATTAGCATAAGACACATGAAAGTTTGTGTGCCATCGTAGTAGACTATGGTGTTAGGCAGCTGTTACACGCACACGTCCGCATGGTTCTGTTGTTGCATAGAACCTCCCGTTCAGTGACCAGACAACTATAGATATATTCGCATAAGCATCATTATATTTCCCTGCTAATGTAAATATAAATCCCGTCAGCTGTGAGGTAGTGAGCACTAGCTAAAGGACGAAAAGAAAATGTTTAATTAACCCATAACTAAAAAGGAAAGTAGTGTACTTTTGAAAAGCTTGAATAAAATTAGCAAGGATATTAGTATGAAGCTGCACTACATATATCTATCCCTCATGTACTCACTCTTACTGGACGTCTCTAAAGCTAACCATTTACGTTCCCTCCACTTGAAAAAAATATATCCCATGATTTTCTATCCTTTTGCATTATTATAGGACGATGGAATAAAAACTTTAGCTTACTTATAGAGTTTACGTTCTTAAACGGACTAGATTAATCTATCAGCAAACTTTGAAATAAGTCAGGGTATTCCTTTCTCTATCTACTAGCGACAATTTAAGTTTTTTTTTCTTGACAAGGTGTACGTATATATAGCATGAGCACAATGGCTTATAATTAGCAGCACTTCTTAGGTTCCATATGCTAGGAGACGTATACCGGCGTGGAACAAACTACCCCCGTTCTTTGCACCGTCCAAAATCTGAGCATCTTTGGCTTTCCCGCTGGCTAAAGATCGAAATAAACCGAGAGCCGTTGCCCCAACGACAGTGGAAACCATTTGGAAACCCCGAACCCGCGAAACAAAAAATGCCTCCCTCCGCAGAAGATCCCCACCTCCTCCCCTGAAGCCGTTGGAGAGTTACCGCGAATCACCGCGCAACACGTCTATGACATAGCACGCGTGGGCCCCGGATCGGCGGGGGGGGGGGGGGGGGGGAGAGCGCGTCGCGTCGAGGCGCGGGCCCCCCGCCACGCCCACCGCCAGATGGGACCCGCCGGTGCCAGCCCCTCCCTCTCGGTGGCCGCACCAGGCGCACGCGCGGCCGCGACCGCCGTCTTCCGACTAGACGAAGACGACCAGCACAAGTTGACGAGCCAGCCGCGCGCGGTCGGGTCCGTCTGGCCCCGCGTCCCGTGCCGCCTCGTCCCCCACTCCGATAGAGCTGCATGCGTGCTCGTCTAGAAAGGGAGCAGAGGGTGCTCCACTCACGGGTCACGATATATATATTTTTGTTTAGGAAACAGTCACAAGTCACTACTACTACTACTACTCACGATGACATACATATATACTTTAGATATTCTATTTTTCTTGAGCTGAAAACACTTTAGTTCGTTGAGGATATTGTTTGTCTATGTAAGTGTGGGAAGATTGCGTTTAGGTAGAATCCCCAACCCAAGTGTCGTGACAAGATTAGTCCTGAGGAAAAGGCTACGCTACGCATGATACGGCACAGGATAGATTATCCGGTCGAGTATTGGGGATATGATGAAACAAAGTGATTTTTGTTCTAGGTTCTCTCCAACTACTTCGATCCTGTGCGGAAAAGGATTTCGGCCGTAAGTATTTTATTCCGGCCTCTCTCATGCATCAATGCGAAAGGCTTTAGGATTTGTTGGGCGTTCGTATCAGTCGTCAGATGACGAGTGTAAACTATCCTAATTATTTTAAGTTAGTGGACTTTGCACGGAGCGAAGTGTTCAAGTGGGAAAAAGTATTTTCAAGAGAAATTCACAAAACCTTTGAATAGGTGGGAATCTACTATCTAATCACTTTATTTATTGGCATGCTCCGGATCGAGGCCGGAGCTTTTCCATTATATAATTGGCATTCTGGTAACTATGTTGTTGTGATAATATATAGGGCGTACGGAGTTCGTGCGTTGTCCATAGAGTTACGGACAGCAGGTTCCGTACCTTGTCTCGCGAAAAAAGAAACACCTAACAAACTTTTGCATTTCAGTAAAAGCATAATCCAACCGGCAGTAATATATATAAAAACTTCAGGCCAAAAGACATTGCCGATCGAGCTGCTTCTTAGAAAAATATCTTTCGTACAACCAAAACCCTCTCCCCAGATAGGACATGGCATGATTACTCTACATTACCACTCCACCTGCATGCATGAGCAGATACCATATATGTATGCAAAATATTAACCTCCGATCGATAGAGTATTAGGATACGCACGTACCGTACCTACGGGAGATGGTGGGCTGTGAGCCTGTGCCTGTGACAACAAGGAGAAAAAGGAGCCTAAAGTACGCCCCCCTAATGATAGTCGTCGCTACCCAACAGCTAGCTAGCTCGGCAGCCACCCAGCAGTACGCACGTGCGATCGTCGTCATCTTTGGGATCAAGAACAAGCAGCCGGTGGGCTGCTGCGATGATGATGATGATTCCCCTCCAACCCCCTAATTATGGCCTCCCTACTGGGTAGTACTGCTAATACGGTCATGAATGGATAATCATCGTGTTCTCTGAACAACACACGATGATGGCGACGGTGATGTCGTATGGCTCGTTTCTGCCGCCCTGATACAGTGTGTGCATGGTGGAGAATAATTCATGGAGAAATTGCACAGAAGCCCCAACCACTTATATATGCATGCCAACTCTAGTCTCCTTGTCATAATTAGTTGCAAGAAGTTTTGACTCGCGCGCTTCATCATCACTAGTTTAATCCAGTAAGCATGCACATATATATTATTTTCTTTTAGCTAGAGAATCTCACGGGTCACGACCACTGTGCTTCGTAGTACACATCAACGTTGATGTGCTTGTCGGCAGGAACGCTGATTCGTTGACGTTTTGGTGTGCTACATGTACGAGTCGAGTCGGCTAATTCTCTCCCGGACACGTCTCAGTGTCGTCTTGGCGGCTTCACATGTACACTCAAAAGTCACGCGGTCAAGAGATGTAACGTGCCAGGATTCCAATAGAGGCAACCGATCCTGCCGTGGACGTGAACCGGCCGGCCTGCCGGCCGGCCCGGTCGTTCTCGGCGGGTCACCGGTTCGTCACGTCACGGTCTCCGATACCCCGGCACAGTCCCGGCTTTGGACGCACACGACGCGCCACGGCCACCCCAAGCCAAAGCCGCCGCCGCTACTCGGCGCACCCGGCCGGCATCGTTAGCTTAGGCCTTGTTTAATTATCGATTCGGGAGAGGTCAAATCGGCACAGTATCATACCGTGCATAATAAATGTGTACGGTAGCATTTCGTTTGTATGTGTAAAAAATTGTTTACAAATTAATTAATTAGGCTCAAAATATTCGTCTCGTAGAGTACAACAAAACTGTGCAATTAGTTTTTAATTTTATCTACATTTAGTACTCCATGCATGCTATGACATTTTGATGTGATGGAAATCTTCTTTTTGTATAGTGAATTTTGGGGTAGAATTTGGGTACATGGAGTCAGCTGGTCCGTTCCAGCCTTTTCTCCTCCGATGCTAGCTCCGGTCGTTCACACACGACAAAGTAGCTAGCCGGTGCACACCGTTGTGCTCGGCTCTGACGCGACATGCCCTGCGCCACGCCGCTGGCATGGACGCATGCGCGCCAACTGCACACGCGTGGTTACGTCTCGCTCTGGGCGAGGGAAAAAAGTCGATGGCGGAGTGCAAAAGCCGGTCAGAACTGTGTTAACGTACTCTGTCTGTATGCTTTCAGAGTTTCAGATCAGCAAAACGTCGCCGTCCTTTCGGCACGCGCGAAAGCGCGGTTGCGTGCCGCCGCTCGCTCCAGCCAGCCCTTGACCCGGCCGGCGTGCCACCGGCCGTACGTCCCCTTGCACAGCCGACGCCGATCGAGGAGCTGGTCGATCGATGGTATGGTATAGAAGTAGAACTGACGCTAACGCTACGCGCCATGCAATCGGAGAAAAAAAAGATACAGTATATCATCAGGGATTCAGAGGTCTGGGCGCGACCTTCTCTGAACTAACTGGTGACCTGCTGTCGTGTTACCGTGTTCAGTTCAACCTAGATAATAACATAAAATGATCCATGGTACGTAAGTATGTAAAACACGCGCGAACCTTTTGCTGCTTTGTTCGCAGAGAGAGAGAGAGAGAGAGAGAGAGAAGGATTTCTTCAAAAAAAAGAGAGAGAGAAAAGGATGTTATATTATTATGGTATTTCTGCAGAGCTTATGGCATTGCGCGTATGTGCGCATCTATCATATCCACTACTGAGCGGAACGGGGGAGACAGGCGCAAGTGCAGTCTAGTCTAAGCGATCGATTCTTCGCAGCGCGCCACGGAATTTCCCCAATATCACACGTACGCACGCACGCACCACTCACTCGCGGCACTCACGACGACGACGCTAGCTATCCGATCGATATTCCGATCCATGGATGATCCGAGAGCACGCGCTCGGAGTCGGAGATCATATATATATGGCCGGTGCGCTACGTACGCCGTAGTGGCTCTTTACCGGAAACTTTCCAGCGCGTCTCCATTATTGACTAATATGACTAGCGTCACATTCTCACATAGCTTGCCGGCCGGTTTACCGCCTCCATGGATCGTCGATCGAAGTCGATGGATCGAGACTCAAGAGCTAGCTAGCACCATGCATGATCACAAAGGAAAAGGGGAATAATGAACGAGATGGATGGCGATCGAGAAGCCGGCGGCTACGTATAAAGCAACCAGACGGGAGAATGATGCCGTTGCCGTGCCTATATGCCAATCTGAGTTCTGAGCCTGCCGATGATCGGGCCGGGGCTAGAGATAGCTTTATCTGGACCTGGCCGAACGCTGTCGCCGTCGATCGCCCCGGGGAAAGGCCGGCGACGGCCACGAACAGCCGGCCGGCCGGGTGCGCGTGGTTTGATCTTCCCCTGCGGCATCATGGTCTCCACTTAGAAGGAAAAGAATGACGAGGACGTACACGAGAGGGCTTTCGCTTTCGCCTGCTTTTCTTTCTCGGTCTCCTCCTCCTCCTCCTTCTCCTGGTCTTCTACTTTTCGGCCCTCCGGTGAGGTTGCTGCTGCTGCTGCGTGACGCAGGAATCTTTGGACGCGAATTTCTTCATTCTGTCGGTCTGTCCTTGCTCGATCTATCGTATACGCGGCATATTTGTATGGCCCAACTCATGCGGCACTAGTTGTAACATCAAGGATTCAAGCGTGAGTGACAGAGTGAGTGTGGTCTGATCTCAAATCTGAAACATGCAATGGGTTGGACGTGCCGACACTGCGGCACACCATGTATGTGAGGGATTGGAGGGCGGAAAGAACGAAGCGTTTCAGGCCACTGTACGAGGTTATTAGGTTGGGGCTTTTCCTACGTGGTAGTGCGGTCCCGGGAGGCGTGTTTTTGTCTGTGGGTTTGCATGCCTCGTTTGATAGGTTATCATGTCGTTGGTGTACATATGTTGGCTAGCTAAGGTTTTGCTAGCTAGTATATAGTATATGTTTTCCTCTTATTTGGAATTCCTAGGGAGGCATTTTTATGTATACACCAAATTTTGAACACTATAAATTTCCAACGTTTCTCAATAAACCTTTTTTAATAAAACTAGCTGATGAGGATGGTTAAATATTTCTTTAGTGGTTTCTGAGGCATTTGTTTTTGTAGTTATACAATAATTTCATCACAATTCATCTACAATCTCTTTGGGAAGAGATAGAGTTAATATTGATTTATCCGAATAATTATTAGAAAGAGATACATAGAAATTTTGTTGCAGCATTATTTTTGTGCTAACATACCCAAATGTAAATAGGTGGATCAAAGAATGGGGATCTGCTATAGAGTGCCATCATTCAAATCTCGTAGAAAACCAACCAACTCTATGGTACTCTAGAAGGAAACAAATACGAACTCATATATTTGCATGCACTTTCACCTTGTAAAATGGAAGGAAAATTGAAAATAAACCATGGTAGGTACATTGCTACACGTCAGCGGTCTCATATGTCGTCTCATACAGTGCCACATATGATTTTTGCTGATGTGGAGGAGAAAGAGCGATGTGAGAGAAAGAGGTCGTTGCTTCGCGAAACAACCGCCTCATGAGCTAAATTTTAGGACTATGAGACAACACCTCCACCATTGTATGAGTTTTATTGACATGCAACCAATAGTATTTCTTTATTTTTTCATAAACTAAGGGATATTGTATTACCACGAGACAGCCAAACAACAACACATTGTATGAGTTGTCTGATAAGTCGTCTCAAGATTATGTGTCACTGTATGAGACTGTCTGTTAGACGACGTACCTACCTTTTCTACAATACAGCCCTCCTCGTCATATATTTTCTGGCAAGTCCGCAAGTGCAAGTCATCAGCAACACTCGTGCAATAAGCTCTAGTCTCAAACTCATTGTCCGTCAGACTCAGGGGAGGGCCGGGGATTGAACTAAAAGAAATGATTTTGAAAACTTTAGCACTATTTGAGACAAAACAGTTTTTTCGTTCTACACTGTTGGAGGAAATTTTGGTACTCCCTCCATATTGATATTAGATGACATTTAGGACAACGACACGGTCTCTAAAACGTAACTTTGACTTCTTATTTTTACAAAAATATTTATTAAAAATAATATATGTATATTTTTATAAAAATATTTTTTAAGATAAATATATTCATATGGTTTCACATTTCCAAACTCAATGACTTAAAATTTATTCATGATTTAGTCGCTCTCTTTTTTCTGTAATCGGAGAGCGACTAAACAAGGATCCGACTTCGTGCCGTCTCTTCTGTAAGAATCCGACCATGCTCCAGAAAAACTCTCCACGTACAAATAGTACGCTCCATGTGTAGAATACTACAATGCTTTGCGATTTAGCGAATACAACAAAGTCGTACTGACAAGCACAATGGTGCTTTTAGGCTATCTCTAACAATGATCTAAAAGGAGACCCAAATTTAAAATGGATCTTCGATGATACTATTTCGGCCTCTAACAGAGTACCCATACCCAGACTCAGAATAGATTTTCACGATAAAATCTAAATCTGGGTATTCTCTCTCTTCATGACCCATTTACAGAAAGGATTCTCTTTTGGGTCTTCTGTTGAAGAAATGTGTTTATGTGTCACGAATTTTTTTTACCGCAGCCAGCTGTAAATGGGTCGGTCTCCGTCGTCGGAGACGGTCTTAGTGGGAAGTCAGCCCTTTCCATTTCAAATCTGAACCGCATGGCATGGATCGAGTTCGGGCTCACAAATTCTCAGCCCATCTAATATATCGCCCTAGCGTCCGCGCGTCGTGGCCCAGGATCCAGGCAAGTTCTGCGGCCTAAGAAGGCCTACTCAAGATGCATGTCTAGCCGTCGAGGAGAGCGTGGTGCCCAGCCGGCCAGCCCAGCTTTCCGAAACCGCCTCAGATACTGTGTGCGGTGTGCCAGTAACTCAAAAAAAAAAACCGTGTGCCAGCGTCACCCTGTCAGGTGGGCCCAGACCCCGATTCCGACCGTACGTGCAAGAGCATTTTCAAGAGATTAGCTAGAGAAACTCTAATTTAGCTATTGTTAAAAGTAGATCCAACAGATTCTGTAAAAATGGCTAGTGAGGTAGGGTAGCTAAAAATAGCTAGCGAATGAGGTGGGATAGAGAGCCACTAAATTTGAAGAGTCATTTACAGAGTCTGTTGGAAACGTTTTTTCTCTAACAATAGCTAAATTTAACTTTAGAAAACGATTTGGCTAGTCTATTGGAGAGATTAGCTAAAAAGACTAGTCACATTTACCGATTTAGCTACTCTCAGAAATAGATTTGACTAACAAATAACAGGGTAATCCAACAGATTCTGTAAAGATGGCTAGTGAGGTAGGCTAGCTAAAAATGGCTAGCGAATGAGGTGGGATAGAGAACCACTAAGAGCATCTCCAAGAGATTAGCTAAAAAGACTAGTCAAATTTACTGATTTAGCTACTCTCATAAATAGATTTGACTAACAAATAACATAGTGATCCAACAGATTTTGTAAAGATGGCTAGTGAGGTAGGCTAGCTAAAAATGGCTAGTGAATGAGGTGGGATAGAGAGCCACTAAATTTGGAGAGTCATTTACAAAGTCTGTTGGAAACGTTTTTTCTCTAACAATAGTTAAATTTAACTTTAGAAAACAATTTGGCTAGTCTCTTGGAGATGCTCTAAATTTAGAGAGTCATTTACAAAGTCTGTTAGAAACATTTTTTCTCTGACAATAGCTAAATTTAACTTTAAAAAACGATTTGGCTGGTCTATTGAAGATGCTCTGATAGCACAACACCCGCTTGTTTTGTTTTCATGTGTTTTTTGGCCTGTCCGTTGAATTGGGAGCGTGGGCCCCACCGTTGATTCTATGATCCCCGGGAGAGCAAAACGATCGATGATTAAGCTCCATCGAGGGGATAGGATCAGGACATACGGGAGCGACGTCACTCGAGAACAAATCGGGAGTCCAATTCCAATTGGCTAACCAACCCAGCAGGTGAAATTTCCAGGAAGTAAACCAAAGCCCAGCGCTTTTCTTTGGGGTCAACCTGCCGGTGGGCCCCGACGCCGATAGCTCCGGGCTGAAAGCCAGAGGACAAACTACTGATACATCCTACTACGTACACGGGAATGCGACATGTATAAACCAAGGACGCGCCGGCTGCCGCCCCTGGGTCAGGAACTCAGGGTATACACGGCACGACCAAAACGTGGTGGCTCTCTTGATTCTTGACCTGACCTCTTTTCTTGCTCGCTTCCTTCCGGGCCCACTTGATTCCCTCCATTCTCAGCTGACCTCAGTCCTCACTGCCTGCACGTCTCTTTCCCTTGTAACAATAGGCAAATCAAGCTTCTTTTCTTACTTGCAATTCCTCACGTGCTCAAAACCCCACCTTGAAGTCGGGATACCTACTCCTAATGAAACAACAACGACTGGTACTAAAGAAACAGAGCCAGAGGTGTAGATACGGGCACGTGGCCATTTTTACTTTGCTCTATCGATTGCCTTGCTTTAGAGCTTAAAAGAATGAACAAATGAGGTTTGACGCTCATGCTTTGAGGATCACTGGACCAGAAGTCAAAACACGTTTTGCACGTGCGATGACGCCTGGTGGGCCCACCCCTTGCCGCTGCCACTGGTGCTGGGGCTGGGGCTGGTTCCTGGAAAGGCTGGGCCGCCACTGGCAGCCTCGGGCTGCTTCCTCTCCACTTCCTGCATCAGGGCCTCCTCCACGGCCTTTTCCACCTCCCCAGCCGCAATCTGCGAACACAAGTGGCACCGCGTGGTTTAGTTTAAGTGTCCCATCGGAATAACAAGTGGCAGACCCCATTTGGGGGAAAAAGATTCAACAAGTGGGCCTACCATGATTGATCCATTTATGATTCCTACTTTGTTAATGCAAATGATAAGCTTGAAACTGAGCAGATGCTGTGTATTCAGAAGTTCTGATTGGAGAGGCATTGACAATTGGCATGTTGGTGTTTTTCTTTTTTTTTTGATTGGCATGTTGGTGTTGGACTGTTGGTGGTACTGCTAAAAAAGTGTGGGGTTGTCTGCATGTTAGTGGTTGCTTGATTTGATAGCTGAAGTTTAATGTTAAGCACAATCGGATGCAAATTGATTATAATATTAGAGAGTCTTCTTGTTGCGGATTCTATAATCTTTGCAAGCAGGTTCAGGATTTGTTTTTGAGGGAAACAGGTGCGGATCTTTTTCTTTGCCTGCAGACATTTTATCCGGAAACAGAAGACCGGACCAGCAATTTGACACAGCTGACCACTGTCCATACAAAAATTTGAAGCGGACTGGTTGTGTTTTATACTACCGGCCTTTCATTATAGCTCTCAGCTCGACACAGATGATATAATCGGCTCACCAATTCAGTATATCCAAAAGTTGATTACGATCTGTTCATCCTTATCCTGGTTGCAATGCAGTCTCCTATCTATACCAATCTAACACCGCCAACGCAGAACCTATGGTGTACAAACAGAGTATGGGGATTTCTAATCTTGTGGTGACTCTACTGCTTCTGCATCCTTTTTCCAACCTAAAGGACTGGACCAGATGCAGTCAGCACTCAAGCTAGCTTCTGCATCAGGAATTTTCGATCGCAAAATTACTAAATTAGTATGTCCGTACTCCGTATAATATAGCTGCTGTCAGCTGCTTCTGACAGCTCCAGCTTGGTTACTCGGTAAATCCGACGATTCAAAGAAGCTGTCAGAGCGCTCACCGTGGTCTCGACGTTCATCTCCGTCCACAGCCTGTGGCCGGACATGGTGGAGCGGATGCCCCTGGCCCTGACGTCCATGGCCTTGAGCCGCCGGAGCGCCCCGATCATGGAGTCGACCGCCGACGCGGGCTCGTCGACCTCGAACTGCACCCTGACGCACTGCTGGCGCGCGTCGTGGCCCAGGATCCGGGCCTTGAGCTCCTCGTTCCGCCGCCGGAGCTGCTCGCGCGCGCCCTTGAGCTCGTGGATGTAGATCGCCGCCGACTGCACGATGGAGTTCTTGTCGCCCTTGGACCGGGCGGCGACCATGGCGTAGAGGTCGGCGTAGCTCTGGCTCAGCTTCTCCCGCCGCTGCCGCTCCCGCATCATGTGCCGGAACCCGCGGCTGCTCTCCACGGCGGCGCCCGGCTGCTGCTGCTGCCGCGGCGGCTCCTCCTCCACCTCCCCCATTGCCTGATCCCGCACGTGCACGTTGCTCCCGTGCGGCGCGCCCGGTCCCACGGACGGCGGCGGCGGAAGCTCCGGCCCGGCGGCCCCGCTGTAGTCATGGAACGCGGTGGGCCTCGGCGCCTGCGGCGGCGCGAAGGGCGGCTCCGGCGAGGCAATGAGGCCGAAGGCGGGCAGCTCCGGGGAGGACGGCACGGCGGCGCCGTGCGGGTAGAACGGGGCCTCGTCGTGGAAGAAGCCATCGTAGTAGTAGGAGTCCATCTGCATTTCCGGCCTCACTGCTCCGCGCGCGGGCTCGATCACTCGCTCGGCTTCCCTGTCGTCGGCGCGGCGGCGGAGAAAGAGAGGGAGACGCGGAGTGGAGAGGGAGCGGTTTGGTTGCCGGGGAAGTGTTGGGACGCGGGTTAAATAGGCACCGGTGCGGGGGGTGGATTACGGTCACGTGGTCAAATGGGGCGCGTTGAGCATGAGGCGCGGCGTGCGTGTGTTTTGTGAGAGAGGAAGAGGATGATGGGTGGGGCCGGGGGGACGAGGTGAGGAGAAGAAGAGAAAGGTCAAACCTGGGATTTCGCAATTGTTAATTCCGGAGGAGGGCGGGAAACAAACGAGCACGTGGTTGGCCTGCGGGGCGACGCGCTTTGGCTTTGGAGAGGCGGAGTGGTGGGGTCAGGTGGCGCACACGTCGGATAAAGAGACAGGTCAGAAGGTTCCACGTAGGGGGCCACTTGGGAATCACGAGCCGGCTCTGTATTTGCGGCGGCCTCCCTACGAGATTTCTATTTCGAACACCGGCACTAAAAAGGCACACCGAGTCCTTTCTTCCTTTCTTTTTCCTTTTTTTATTACAGATCAAGTCCATAAATTAAATGACCTTGTAATTTGTTACCCTACAGTATGCTATTGGTAATTTCCTACTCCGTATTAAAATTTAAAGAAAGTAAGTCATTCTTAAAACAGAAAACTGTAATTGGCCGAGTAAAAAATATAAAATAAATCTTTGGTATCCAGAAATTTGCCACTTAACTGTGGAGTTTCCAACATCATTTTGAACTGAACACGTGAATAAGTCATTTTATCTAGTTGAAAATTCGCACTGCTCAGAAATTGCTATATTGGAAACCATTTAGATGAAATAAATAAATATACCTGTGCCGATGGTTTAGCTAAGGCCATTTTCTTTGGGCGTGAAAATTTTTACACACACGTTTGACCACTAATTAAGGATATTAAATAAAGTCAGTTTGTAAAATTACGTACAAACCCCCGGTTAATTCGCAAGACCTATCTAATGAGATCTCTGACCGTATGATTAAATGATGGTTAATGCAATATTACTGTATAAATCATGGGTTAATTAGGCTCATTAGATTCGTCGTGCAAAGTTGCACTCATCCTTAAAAAGGTTTTACAAATAGAATTTATTTAATACTTCGTGCATGCAAAATTTTCCGGGGGGAAAATTGCTGACACAAAGAAACATGACCTAAACTATCGCATCTGAAACTAGGCCAAGAGATTTAAATGACAATCAATTTAGAATAATCTGTGGATATTCCAAGTTACTTTTTAAGAATAAGAGATCTTCCTAGTATAAACAGTACTATGAGGGCTTAATTTGCACTTTGTTATAAAATCAAATCATTGTGGTACAACAGTACGTAAACTAAGCTGGGCATTTCTGTGGAATAAAATATAGCATGTGCACAGCGGGATATGTTCAACAAACTGCAACTCTGACAAATAGTCAACAAAGTTTATCATATTTGCATGTTGAGCACATAAGCATGCAGTGCACGAAAGATATATAAAAGTAAATTTCTCCTGGTGGCAAACTAATCTAGAGGAAAAATTCAAGCAGAGAGTACATTGAACAGGACGGCACCTCACAAATGTGAACTAGAACAAGCCAACGACGAGAAAGCACGTCAGATGCCACACGGTGGCGAGACCAATGACTCCGTGAGAGATGACATGCGTGGATGTTTGAAGAGGAAATGACGAGTAGAGACTGCTCCTTGACCGTATAATCTTCTACTCGCTCCTTGCCCGTGCACACGCTTCTGGCGACACGGAGAAGAAGCTTCTATTCTTCACCGAGTTGTTCCAAAAAAACAAACGATGTGCTTTTCTAAAAAAAGGTTTCATCCGAGCCGGTTAATTTAGTTGCTAATTTTATTGTGGCATGTGGATGGAGGGTGACAGTGCATGCAGTTTATTATTTGTATAATTATATTCAAGGTCTAAGCATAGTCATGGTGTGGTCGTTGGTGCTTCCAAATATTCCATATATTCCACGTGTCCCCGGCCCGTTGATAGCCTCCGTCGTCCATTTGTAAAGTTTACTGTAGTTGTGTTTTCTAAGTGTGAGAATCGGTACGTGCATGCACATGCAGTTTGCAAATACTCCACATTTGTGAAAGCGATGCATTGGTGATGGAACAAAAGCAACCGTTGTTAACAGTTAACACAAGGATTCATGGAATATAGTACATATGCCAACTAAGTTTCTGGGTTGCAGCGTGTTCCCCGTGATGGTTTGTTTTAGTCGTGGCTGTTTTCCAAGCGCGAGGTGATGGGTTGTTTCGTCTAGCTCATTTACTTCCACATACAATTTGCAAATCAACCACATGTTTGAAAGTGATGCATATGTTATGGAACAAAGCAACAGTACACAATTAAATCAAGGGTTAATTATATTGGATGTATATTAATAATAGGATGGTGGTTTTAAAAATTCAGTTGTCAAGATCAATCTCCATTCCACTTCTTTTCCCTAAACTTATTCTTTCTTCAGGTTTTGTAAAATCCGAGTCACCTCAGGTCTAGCAAACCCTCTAAATACTTCACTTCTTAAAGGTTCGGCTTTGGTATAGTATCCCATTTTTAAGCGCTCATGAATATACTAGTAGAGAATTCAGAGCTATCCTAAATTTCAATGAAAAAAACCGCTCTCAACCTATGAACACTACCAGAGAAACCATCATCCGCCCCCTTCATATGTCTCGGCACACCCAAGATCCGGTACTAATACAATATTAGCACCGGGTGCAAAATTAGGTGCCCTCGAGAACCCTTTAACACCGGTCGGTAAAGGGACCCGGTGCTAAAAACCTTTTAGCACCGGTTGGTAAATATGACAATGTGCTAAAGGGAGTGTCACATACTGCTACAAAAGGGAAGCATCTCCTATCCCATTACATGTGTTGCGTAGTTGAAATGGTTAGGTGGATACACGCGAGCCAAGAGGTCCTAAGTTCAAATTCTCATAGCAACGCACATATTTTTTTGATGAATGAGCACCTTTAACACCGGTTATTTGACCCGATGCTAAAGGTTTAGCGCCGGGTTTTCCAACCGGTGCCGATGTGAGTTTGTCCAGTAGTGAAATAATATAAGTTCAAGGCTTATTTCATATATATTCAACAAATCTCGTTGTTATATGGCTCCGTTACAGGCCAAGTGCTACTCGCCCCTTCCTTGTCTCCTCTCATGCATGGCTGGCGGCATGCATCTGGCCACCATTGTTGCGCTTATCCTATGGATTTGCTAGCAACTCCAATACTCCATTGACCATGAATTAGTTATGTCCTATATCCCGATGACCCGATGTTCCATGAAGAGTTCATTTGAAATTATCATCAAAACTCAGATAGACCCGGTGACTAAAAGTTGAAGGTGGACATATGGGATGTCTACCATATCTCGGGCACCTATACCCTTGATTTAGTTGAGGGATTGCATGGAGGAGGGAGTTCTTGCACGATGTGCACAATAAAAACGCAGGGCCTTGGTCTCATAGGGCCTATTTGGCTCAAGCTCCATGAGTTTTTGGAGTTGGCCATCCTTTCTTCTAATTACTTTGTTTTGTCGAACAAACTCTAAATCCGCATGGACCTCAAAGCTATAGCTCTTCTAAATTTGCTTTATGTTCAAGTGAGTACGTACTGACACTGATAGAGAAACCAGCTCTAGTCCTGATCTCCAACCCCTTTAAATCCCGGACGTGGGGATCGGGGTCACCCCTTTAGTCCCGATCTTTTTAAAAAGTGTTGAACCTAGGGGAGACCACCGCACGCACGCGCCGCCTCAAGTCACAAGTCACGCGATTTTTCACGCGCGTGCGTGGGATTCGAATCCAGGACCTCTGCCTCGCGCGTAGCCTCCCCTACCAACTCACCCATAGAGCACTTGTGATACACGAGAGTATGCCTTCCTTTTAAACTATCCCGTGTCGCACCTTTAGTCCCGGGTGGGAACACGGCCTGGGACTAAACTCGGGACCTTTAGTCCCGGTAAATGTCCTCCTTGGATCTAGAAAATTACGAACCAGGACTAAATACCTATTTATCTCAGAACCAAAATGCAACCGGGATAAAAGAGACGGATGAAAAATTCATTTCTCTGCTAGTGTGAATTCGGGCGCATCAACGACAGGTGGAAGATTGGAAGCAATGGGCGCATGCGGGTACAAGTTGCATTCAATGGCTAGATATAGTCTACATGAAGCAACACGGAGTGTATAAAGGTGGTATATATTGGGGGAGTAAAGAGACAGGTTAAAGTGGAGAAGCCCAGCCCAAGATACTACTCGGAAAAACCGGCGCTGGACAGTAAAAATATAGTGCTGAGAAGTGAGAGGACGCCACATAATAACTTCGCCCCATTATTTTTTCCAAGTGGCGTATATCAGAATTTCATGAACTCAAATTACACATGCGTGAAAGTTAAAGCACAACAATGGAATAGAAAAACATCCAAATTCCTGACAAAGTCCGGATAACCCTATGTTTGATTCATTTTATACCTACAACTATCTCAATTGGTCCAATCTATCCCTTTGTAAGATTTTTTTTATTTCTCTAACGTTGCGAAGACTCATTGTCTTTTTTTTAAATCTCAATTGGTCCAATCTCATCACTGTGGCAAGACAGGAGTGTTGTGCTGCTGCTTAGCATCAGAAGCTTGCGTTTGCCAACATTGTCACTGTGACCATGTAAGGCGGCCTTCCTTCTCAGGGGTGGTACGGCGTGTCTTGGCCGTTGATGTCAACATATCATTAGCGTCTTGTCTTCCTGAAGGCATCTTCATGAAAATATGTCGTTGTGTTTTTTATGGTCCCTGGTCGAGCTCTGGAGTGACTCCCAAGGGTGGCCTTTGGGAAGTTGGAGCTGATGTATTGAGACATTCGTTGACGAGCTCAATAACAATGATTAAACCAATATATGTTTGGTCGGGTGATGGGTATAGGCACTGCCTAGTGATTGTCCATTGTGTGAGCTTGTTGCGTGCTTCACGGATGTGATCTCGGTGCAACCACGACTCAAGTTAGACTTAGACCTGGTTAGTGCCGTTTTTCCTTGTATGTGGGATAACAAGTCGTAGTGTGGTGTTTTCCTTATTGTTGTTATTGTGAGCTAGTTGTTTGCGGTCCTATATGTTCGTGGTTTTAGTGCTGGCACCTTGTACTTGTGGTCAAGCATGCTCAATGTGCAGTCACGAGTAACTTGGTTTTAGGTGTGCTTTAGTGCTGCAATCTTGAAAGAGTTGTGTTAGTTGTTCTTGTTGGTGGGCATGCTCTACCTGCTAGTTATATTGTTTTTCGAACTGCTTTACCTTATATAAAGTGGGCTAATTCCTGGCAAAGTTTTGTGGTCCATTCGAGAGGAAACAAGCCACCGGGGAATTTCATGCAGTGGATCTCAGGCATTTAGTTGTGCGCCTATCCCACTTTCCAACAGCATGTGCGATGCAGAAAATAGGAGTACTCGAACTATCAACATGAAGAGAGATATAGAACCTACATTAACCAGAGATGTAGAACCTAGATGGTGCGTAACAGACTGCACAAGCCAGAGATGGATACTAGATTGGCACTCTGGAGGAGATGCCTTTGATTTGATCAGGCGCCTAAATCGAGTGGTGTAATTAACCTGACATGAGAGCCGTGCCACGTATGATTTGTTCAGGGCTCCGGCAGCACAAGATGAGGAGGTCCGTTTGCGAAATACAACGGCAGGCTGGGCAAATTGCGACGCCAAATGGGAATAGGTTTCCTCTAAAAGGTAAGGCTCATGACGAAACAGAATGAATGAATGGCCAAGGAATGCGTAAGATAGCACCGAATTCAGCACAACCAATCAAGCAGCAGATAACATGGATTCCCGACAACTCCGGCCCCAGGAAAAAAGAAGGCAACGCAATCAGAGTTTGGGGAAAGAGCGGTCTCAGGATAGCATACCTGAAAACGATGGATCCAGCAGCTCCAGGCCCAAGAACAGTCTCAAGTTCTGAATCCCTCGTAGCCCATCTCCACTTCTTCCACTATTATGAAGGAAGACCATAAAAGATACGAATTATATAGTTTTTTTTCTAATAAAGGAATTGGAACTTTTGCATCATAGGAAAAGAAGGTAATGCAAAAATTAATGAGAAAAAAGGTAACGCAATCAGATTTGGGGGAACTGGGGTGACAGAGTTGAATATGTACCCGGATAAGATGGATCCAGCAGCAAACCCAGCCCCAAGAACAATTGTGAATTCCTTAGCAGAGTTTCACCCATCTCCACTTCTTGCACTGTTTTCACAGTAAAACCATAAAACCAACTGAATTGAAAGGCCTTTTCTAAAGAAAACTGAATATAGCGTCACGGAAAGAACAACTGAGGTTTCATAGAAGGAGAGAGACGAAGCCATGACAAACGGATGTCAATCTACTGCCTGAAGGAGATATGTTTGGGGACCTTCAATGCAGATAACTGAACTACCCTCATATTCAAGCACGATCTGCCAATTTGGGGACGGGAAACAGCAAAACGAGGAGATAATTTCTCTAAATCTCCTCGAAAAAGATACCACAAAGGCACAAACAATCAATACGTTTCATGAACAAAACGTATGTCTAGCCTCGCAGAGTGTATGGCTCAAGCTGTACTTTTGTTTTCTGAAAGACAGCTCAAGCAATACTGACCGAAAAATGAAATCCAGTTCGTCGTCCCAGTCAGAACTGGCATCCAGAAAAACAATCTCCTGAGTACAATCAAGAAAGCCACTGCAAACATACACAAAGACCCGATAAAGCAAGGCAAAATCCACTGAAAAAACTGCAATTCAGCATAAAAAAAGCAACCAAATCTGAGCTCCCAGAGAAAAAGCTGTGTAAACGAATCTCATCAGATCACCAAGCAGTTCTTACCTCAGCTTCGTTTCCTGATCCGCTTCTTCTTCCCCTTGCTTCCCTGCTTGCTCTCCAGCCATGTTTCTTCCCCGCCCGCTGCGAGGATTGTGGGAGCAGGTGGTGGTCAACAGCAAGAAATGTTTTGCCGCGTGGATTGCAAATGTTTTATTTGGTCCAACAGCCAACACGCTAGGGGGACTTTGAATATTTGACTCTGGAAGCTCATTGGCCGCCCTCAAAATGCATACAAAACACGTGGTCAAACATTCGTCCTCTTCTCTCTTGTTTTTTCCAAGCAAAGAAAATATATCCAAGTGGGGTACATGAAAACGGCCTGGTGGAATTAGTATAGACTGAGTGCAAACAGAGCAGAAGTGCAGGGAAAACGCATGGCATGGGACATAACACATGTGATGGAATGCAGATATTCTCTATTGATAAACTACAGCAGACACCCATAACCATAATCAATTCATCACACACATCATTTTCGGTTCCTTCCTCGGCCAAAAACACGTGAAGAACATTTCCGACTACTTTGGCATGATAGACAGACCAAAGGTCCGCTCCAGTCCTCCAGATGGACTTCACAAGGTACATGACAGACACATGCTCGAGGAAACAAGGATAGATGAAAGATACACAATGCTCAATGTTTTGCAAGTAGGTCACGCTATTGTCAGTCTAGCACTTTAGCAGTTAGCTCGATTTGTCCAGTCTATTTTTTTGCTCTCTTGCGACCTCTCCCCCTTCCTCGGGAGGTGGCTGCAGATTTCTCTGGAGAGCTATGATTGCCGCTGCCTGTTTCGGAGGGTTCATCATTGACACTGGCCTCTTTGTCGCTTCCGTCCTCGAATAACTCTGTTCGGCCTGTTGAGTTATCCTCCTCGTCCTTTGCAGGCTTGTCAGCTGATTCGAGTTCAGCAACTTTGTCCCTGAGCTGCCTGAGCTTGGCCTTCTTCGAATTCAAGACAGCCACAAACTAGAGAAACACAGAAATTATGAGTGACACACAGATACGTCAAGCTCAAAAAATATAGCTTCCTATAGACCCAATGAGTTATAATTGAATGAGAAAAAGAATTGGAATCTAAACATCAGTACAAAAAGAGCAGAAATGTTAGATTGAAAAAATGTGAGGCCCAGTATAAATGTTTTATTCAAAAATAGTGCGCATCAAAGCAAAAAAGCCTAAGGTATACACATCAACAATTTGAATTCAGTAAGGGACTGCAAAAGAAACTATGATCTGCAACGGGCATTCAGTGAACAAAATGTTGGATGGAACTGTACCTTTGAAAAGGTGGCTTGTTCAAACTCAGTCTTCTCATTATTAAATCTTTCACTTTGTTGCAAGCACTTGTCAGCTTCTTGCTTCAACTTGTCGAAGGATTGTGTTTTCCTAACAACATCTTCCTAAATAAGAAATATACTACCTTATTAAATTTAGGCCCCAATAAGAAAAAGAACTGAAGTGACTTGGTAATTTCGTGAATGGGGGCAATTCAGGTAAATCAACACTGTATCCATCTGCACCTTGACAACTAATTCACACTGTGAATCTATTTGAATTCAACATAACCATAGCTTATCAAGATTTTTCACAGTTGCATGTACTCATAAATGGAAGAGATAAAGCAGAGGGACATACACTCAAGCGAATATTTGCATCCATAAGAAAATCCAGGATCTCAAATATAGTCTGCTGCGCATTAGGTGATGGCTGCATCTTCCAACGCCATTCCAACTTGGTACCTTGTCTTTCAAATGTCCATGACAGCTAGGGAACAAGAAAAAAAGTTTCAGGGAAAAGAAGAAGAAGAAAAGATGTGGAATTTTCATAAGCTGGAAGGGACAGTAGATGCTTAATAACCATATAAGCCTCTTTTGACTCAAGTGCAGTACATATTCATATTTCAAGATGGTAAGGCCAATACAGAACTTAGCAATTTTACTTGTCCCTACTGTGTGAGTAAGTTGTAAACAGTGATAACTCAACTAATTACTAAGCTGGAGCTAGGTCTGAAGGTTGGTCTTTTGCCTACCTTTTGTTTTTGGTTCCTTACATCCATCTCATTTGTGGACTTGTGGTTGACTCTTTGTCACAACTGGCATGCTTAAAACTAGTATTGCACTTGGAAAATGCTGTTCTGGGAGGTTTCTAAACAAAAAAGATGCCCCCTTCTCCTGCTTATTTTTGAAAGTGATATATGGTGATTTGCAAGGAGCCATTATTCCAGAAATAAAGATGTGTAGCACAAATGTATGTTGAAAGGGATTTATCAGCACATGGCCCTACAGGTATTACCAAATCAGCATTCAGTAACCCTTTAATCCAACAATGTTTATGGACTTAGTTTTCTGGAGGGCTGGCAAGTGTACATGCATATGAATTCGAGAACGGTCCCTTGAAAGCTCCAAACCCAAAATTGCAGATATGAATGAGCAACTTGAACCAAGTCTC